>CM065589.1:65204269-67604269 GCA_033119425.1 Bufotes viridis | reverse complement strand
CATAGCCGTATGAGGGCTTGTTGTTCTTTTTTAATAGAATCATTTAATTTACCATATAGTGTATTGAGAAATTTTGGGGGAGAAAAAAAATCCAATTCTGCCAAGGTTTTTGAGGGTTTTGTTTGACTGGTGGTCAGTGTTTTTTTTTTTTCTTTCTTTTATTACATAAAAATTATATATATATATTTTTTTTTCTTTGCATTGCTGGTGTCAATATTGACTGCGGCATCTAAGGGGTTAAATGACCATGATTAGAGTAATCCCATATCATGGTGATTTCAGCTAGGTGTCGGCTGTATTACATATTTGCGCTTGCTGCATATGGAAACTGTTCACGCAGTTTGGATGTACAGTCACGTTGGGGGTTTTGAATCAGTTGAAAAACAAAATGTTCCACTTGCTGACTGCAAGGAAAAAATATTGAAAACTGTGAAGAATTAAAACAAAGTATAATAGCTAATTGCAGAACTTTTTGATCAACTAACTTGCAGAGGTTGGCCACTTTCTGGCAAAATTTCTAAAATCCACAAGTAGACGTGTACTGGCATAAAAAACTCAGAATCCCCTGATTCCTCAGTTCAAGGCCCCACTGCTGCCTATGAAGATGGTGTTGCCTGTATCTGTGCACTCTCTGAAGGCTTTCAGTGCCTATGTAGAAGAGGTCAGAGCCAGAGAATCAGTCACATTGGTTAATCACATAACTGCCGCCATCTTAAGTGCTATGGGCATGGTTGCTGCCGTCCAGTGTTTACACACCTTATCGATGGGTATCAGGAGGCCTTGAACTTAAGTGCTGCGGCAAGGAATGAGTGGATTTTTCTGTTAGTACATGTCAGTTTATGGCATTTTAGAAATGGAACCAGAAAGTGGCCAACCCCTTTTACCTAAGACTGTATTGTAAAACCCTTAAAAGGACATGAAAGCCTATAGACATAATGTCACTAAAAAGCATTCCTCCAATATCTGCATTTAGGATTTATGGCAACAATCTGCTTTTTGTATTCTCATGGCTGATAACTTATGTTCCTAACTACAGGTATATAGAGAAATCTCATTATGGAAGGCTGACTACATGTTATGGTTTAATAAATTCTAGTCCTTAATTTCTCATTTCTCAGTTGGTATTTTCCTTAATACATTTTATAGAGTTATCTATGATTAAAGGGGTTGTCTGAGTTTTTGATACCAATGACCTATCCTCAGGATGGGTCATCAATATGAGATTGTCAGGAGTCTGACTCCCGGCACCCCCGCGTATCAGCTGTTTGAGTGCTGGGGGTCTCTTCCTAGAACAGTGATGTCCTGTTCATCGGTCCCATCGTCTAGGTGCAGATCAGTCCCAATAAGTCAATAGGGCTGATCTGCGATACCAAGCACAGCCACTATACAATGGATGGTGCGGTGCTTGGTTAGGCTACTTTCACATTTGCGCTTTACCTTTCCGCTATTGAGATCCGTCATAGTAACATAGTTTATAAGGCTGAAAAAAGACATTTGTCCATCCAGTTCGGCCTGTTGTCCTGCAAGTTGGTGCAGAAAAAGGCCAAAAAAAAACCCTGTTAGGTAGAAGACAATTTTCCTCATTTTAGAGGGAAAAAAATCCTTCCTGACTCCAATCAGGCAATCAGAATAATTCCCTGGATCAACTCTAGTAGCAATAACCTGTAATATTATTACACTCCAGAAATACATCCAGGCCCCTCTTGAATTCCTTTATTGTACTCACCATCACCACCTCCTCAGGCAGAGAGTTCCATAGTCTCACTGCTCTTACCGTAAAGAATCCTCTTCTATGTTTGTGTACAAACCTTCTTTCCTCCAGATGCAGAGGATGTCCCCTCGTCACAGTCACAGTCCTAGGGATAAATAGATGATGGGAGTGATCTCTGTACTTACGCCTGATATATTTATACTTAGTTATTAGATCTCCCCGAGTCCTCTTTTTTCTAAAGTTAATAACCCTAATTTTGATAATCTTTCTGGGTACTGTAGATTTTCTTTTATGGTACATGGACTCCCAATAAGTTTAGAACATCTTACTCCAGTGCAAAAGAAAAAAGGAAAATAACTGTATCGCACATCCACATGCTATGCTTTGATCTCATAACTGCTACTCAGTTGGAGTTCCTGAGAGTATAGGATAAGGTGAGCTTTGACAACTGTTTACATGGTGCGGTGCTGTGCGGTGGCCATAGTCGCTGTGGTGCTGTGCTGGTGGGTTGATGGGGCCCAGTGCTAGGTTTGGAATTGTCAAGCAGTAGGGGTGCTTTTTGGCTGCTGGGTCATACCGTCTGTCGGGTCAGCACCGTGGTGTGGGTGGTCGCCGTGTAGTGCCGTGCCAAATTTAGAGTAGGTACCCACTCATAGAGGCAACCTTTGCGTGGTGAGTGGGCTTATGCCTTTTAATCAAAATGTACACTAATGCCTCAGTCAGCATGTAGCATAGGAGGCGGTACACATGCGACGAGTAGCGCTGTTTTCTGCTAAATAGCAGTTATGAGATCAAAGCATAGCATGCGGTTGTGCGATCCAGTTCTATTCCCTTTTTTTTGCATATCTTACTCCAGTGCACTTCTTCTTAACAGAGTTATGCCATTTATTTATTTATTTTATTTTACACACTTATATAGCACTGACATATTCCGCAGTGCTTTACAAACATTAGCATCCAACTGTCCCAAATGGGGCTCACAATCTAAGTTCACTATCAGTATGTATTTGGAGCGTGGGAGGAAATCAGAGTACCTGGAGGAAACCCACGCAAACATGGGGAGAACATACAAACTCCATGCAGATGTTGTCCTTGGTTGGATTCGAATCTAGGACCCCAGCGCTGCAAGGCACCAGTGCTAACCACTGAGCCACCATGAACCTAAAAATTTATATTAGACATCATATAGTACATGACAATCTCTGTGGCGTTTCGAAATGTCAGCTTTATATAATCACGCATCTGTGAGAGAACCGCCTCTATGCGCACTGAGGTGACTTGTTGAATCAGACATTCTCCACTTACAGTTTACGCATCAGACACCCGGGAGTTAATCAAGTAGCTTTTAATCCGGAGATTGTATTACAAGATGTGCAGGGAATCCATATGTTAAAAGAATTATGCCAACAATATTCTCCTTGATAAGAAGATGGAGATTCTCCTCAGAAGTAGAACACACTAACAGCAATGCATGACTGGGAAAACAGGAAGTGGCTAGGCTGAACTAACTAGAAGCTGAAACAGAGGGGTAGGAGAAGAGAGGAGCATACCAATACACAATGCAAGATACTGAAACAGAACAATCTCTTTCTAGAAAAGCTAGAACCAAGGGACGGCCTGGGAACTTAAAGTGGTCCTGGAAAGAAAAAAGTGACAGAATGTAGGTGGGTCCAAATTCACAGAAGACAGGGCATTTCAAGAAGGCAGGTCAACACGTGTAGGCAGGGACAACAGAAGTAGGCAGGGCCTGCAAAACAATACCGCGCCACAACATACCGCCTCAGCAGAAGCAAATACTACAGTGCAGCACAAAATACTGCAGCCCTCGCCAGTGTTCAACTATGTCACCTTCCTGAGGACAGTGATACAGTTGAGTTCAGGAGGGCACCTGTGGCTGATGACGAGGTGCAAATTACCTGATGCTGTGAGCATTAATTAATGTAGTTTGTAAAGTAGTTTTATTAGAAGCACAACCCCTTTAAGTCTGATGTACAGTATGAGACGCCATTCTTAAAAGCTAGTTTTGCACAAGGTCGAAAGGAATTAAAGGAAAAACAGAGAGGACAACATGACATTAGGGATTCCTTTATTTATGGTACTGTTCTTCAGATGGGTAGTTTTGGGAATGTTTTCTTGGTTTTGAATAGTGGAAACTAACACCACATTCCAAATATGCTTAAAACTTCAAGCGGTCACAGTTTCTCCAACCCTTCTATTTCCATGGTTTTGGGAAGGATATGACTGATTAGAAAGTCAATTAGTACTTTATTTCCAAGGACATTATGGCCACCAGATCCCAATTAAATCCTTGAGACAGCTAAAGCACAAACATTTTGCATTAATCTATTCCACTGTTATAAAGTTAAAATTCATCCCAAAAACTCCACCAAAATACCAGATCTAACACAATTGAATGTTTTTG
Organism: Bufotes viridis; assembly: GCA_033119425.1. Lineage (NCBI taxonomy): Eukaryota > Metazoa > Chordata > Amphibia > Anura > Bufonidae > Bufotes > Bufotes viridis. The sequence continues at coordinate 67,600,136 of CM065589.1, read as the reverse complement.
GACCATGATCAAACGGTTGATCTTAATCCATTTTTGACGCTCCATACAAAAAGCCAGAGATTTAAGTACTTGATGAACACATGATATTTGTACATGTACTCAAAGTGTTATTCCAGGCCAAAAGGAAAAACTGAGTTTTGTCTGCAGACACTGTTTCCTCTTACCTCATCTGCATTATTCTTACAGATTCAACACTCCCTGTTTCTGAGGTCTAACCTGCTTATACCTTGCCTCTCCCAAAATGTGGAGGGCAAGAATGGCTGTGCAGGAGAGACACAGATTATTGGATCCTTCATATCACTTAGTGTCCATGTAAACAGTACTATGTGCAGGAACCCCCTGTGGTGGCACATAGTGGCGTTAAAAGATGTTACAAGAATCTATGAGAAGAAAAAAACCTATGTGTAAAATTGGATGTAAAGAGAGATTCACTCAACAGAGGCCCTGAATATGTAAATGATTGTATTTCATGCGATGCTAGAAGTGATCTCCATTTTCTGCCAGGCACATTTCGGCGCAGCTGTCCATGTTCCTGAATGTATCGGCAAACATATCTGGGAGAATAGCAGAAATTTCATGTTGGATGTTTTCCTTCAAATCTTCCACAATGCCAAGCTTGGATGGAATTTTCCATTGAGCATACCCCAAAGGAAGAAGTCTGCTGGTGATTATGGTGGCCAAAGCACCTCTGAAGTTACCCTGTTACCGAAAAAGGGCTCCGTTTCTGCCATGCTCTTCCGATGTGTGACATATTGCTCTATATTTCTGGAAGTAACCTTCTGTTAACTTACGATCATCCAGTTGGGTCACAAACTGTTCAAAAATGTTCAGGTTGCACTATGAAGACATGCTTCTCAATACTCTACACTACCATCCTATAAAAGAAGATAAGTGAGTGAGGAAAGAGGTACGGGGGTAGGCACCTGGAAGTGGCAAACAGTTGTTAAATGTAATTGTGGCTGTCCGGCGCCTACCTCATTGCTCCAACGCGGGCACACACCTGCTTGCTCAAGGCTACATATACTGAGGAGCACATTGCACGTTGTTTCGTTCAGATTGCTTCACTCTAGCGTGAGTTATTACTGAATATTTGGGACCTTTTTCAATACAGTTTTATTTGGGCCCAGAGCAGTCTATGGGTGAATGAAGCCTTAAAGAGGACCTTTCACTAAGATTTAGGTAGTGAAATACTTACACTACCTTCCTGGGCGGACCCGGCTGACGTCCAGGCAACATTTTTTTTTTTCAAAATAACCCCCCGTTCGTGCGCTCCAATCATAGTGCTCGGCTCGCAGACCAGAGCACACGAACGGGGACTTGTCTACTACGATTTCACCTATACATATTGATAGGGGTACGAGACAGGGCTGCCTGCTGTCACCCGCCTTATTTGCTCTGGCTATGGGACCCCTGGCAAAAGCCATCTGGACAAATCCGGATATCAAAGGTATTTCCATTGGTGACTCCCATACCAAACTGAGCCTTTTTGCAGACAACCTGCTATTGACTCTAACAAATCCCCTTACTACCCTCCCTAACCTTATGAAAGTTCCAACTCAATTTGCTAGGATATCAGATCTTAAAATCAATGCATCCAAATCTGATGTTCTCTTCTGTAACACCCCAGAAAATACCCAAAAACTCATCGAGCTGAACTTTGGCTTTAAAACCAGAAATCACTATATACCTTATCTTGGCATTAAAATTACTAAAAACATAGATAACCTTTACAAAACTATGACCCCATTTTTGGGCAATTGTAGGCAATTGACCTACATAAATGGGACTGCCCGTTCCTATCCTGGATTGGCAGAATACATGTGGTGAAGATGGTATTGTTGCCTAAAATCCTTTATTTGTTTAGAACCCTCCCGATATTGGTCTCACAACATGCGATCCAAACTCTGCAGACGCAAGTTTTTGCTTTTTCTTGGTCTCATAAACATCCGCGCAAAGCTAAAAAGATTATGTTCCTACATATAAAAGTTGGAGGAATGTCTGAACCTAATATTGCAACTTACTACAAAGCAGTGAGACTTGGCCAGCTAGCACCAAAATTGACAGGCCCTACTGCACCTCTATGAATCTCCCTTGAGACTTCACTATTCCCGGCGGTTTCTTGGCCAGTTCCGCTCCCTGCTCATATGAAACAAATAGCTCTTTTTACCTTCTTTTCCATACTCCTATGGCGCCAAGTGAGATTTAAACATAAACCCTCCATGCTGACACCTATATTCTCCAGATTCAAAAAAAGATGGGTGTTCTCGGCAGCATCTCGCAATAAAATGATTTATTGAAAACTCCAAGACATGTAACAAAGCAACGTTTCAGCCAATAGATAGCCTTTATCAAGCTCATACGTATGAGCTTGATAAAGGCTATCTATTAGCTGAAACGTTGCTTTGTTACATGTCTTGGAGTTTTCAATAAATCATTTTATTGCGAGATGCTGCCGAGAACACCCATCTTTTTTTTAATCTGATGACGGCCGTCTGGATCGGAGGCCAAGGGTGAGGCTGTTGCATCTGCTAGACCTGAATCCGCTGGTGCTGCCTCTACATTTTATTGTTCACCTATATTCTCCAATCCAGCTTTTCCCGCAGGAGAAACCATATCTACTTATACGTGGTGGCACTCACATAAATTCACTACGTTACATGATTTCATTCTACATGGCAAATTAATAACGGTCTCTTATTTTAATACACTATACAAACCCCTACCCGAAGAGTGGTGGAGGAAACAACAAATCTTCCACTTTCTATCGTCCTTAACGAGCACTTCCCCTAAATTAGAATTGAGTGTTATGGAGTCCATATGTAAATTTCACTCCACTTCCCTGGGAATTCTCTCTCACCCATATGGGAAGATTAATGGCCCTAATATCGAGATACATCACAGTTTATGCTACAGTGGGGGGCTGATATGAATGCTACCATGTCTATAGAACGTTGGCATCACTGCTGTATTCTTCTAAACAAAAACAGCTGTCACGTTTCATCAACTAAAACTTCACTTAAAGTTTTACATAGAGCATACACGGTCCCTGCCAGACTACACTCAATCTATCCGGATGTTCCGGATCAGTGTTTTAGGGGCTGTTTGGAAAGAGGCTCACATCTACATATTTAATGGTCCTGCCCGATAGTAAATAGATTCTGGAATAAGATCTGCCATCTTTTACATTCAGTTATAGCTGCCCCAACTAACTTAACCTTATCTATATTGCTATTAGGGGACAAAACCCCAAAGCTCAATAATGCCTCTTTCAAACTTCTACAACACATCCTTATGGCAGCCCGTATCCATATAGCACAACAGTGGAGACAATCAACCCTCTGTTTCGAAGCAGTCATTCGTGGTCAGCAAACTGCGGCTCTAGAGCCACATGTGGCTTTTTAGCCCCTTGATATTGGCTCTTCTAGGTGCGGGCTCACATGTACAGTGCGATCGCATTTTCGTTCCCATGTCAAAAATCGGCAGGAGGGGAGGACCAGGAAGCGGAGAAGGCTCTGTACTCACCGCTTCCTGGTCCTAGGCTGTGCAGGGCTGCGCACAGTTTGAGGGGATCTGTGATGTCACGCTGTGCACGCCAGTTCACAGCACAGCCGACAGCAGGAGGAACACAGAGTGAGGGTGGTGAGGAGCAGTGGCATCAAGGAACAGGAGAGGTAAGTGCTTTTTTATTTTATGAAACTTGGGCTGATCTGAGGCAATGGAGTGATGAGAATCATAATGGGGAATATGAGAGGTATCATGGATGATGAGAGGCATCATGGATAATAAAGGGGATGATGAGAATCATAATGGGGGATATGAGAGGCATCATGGATGATGAGAGGCATCATGGATAATAAAGGGGATGATGAGAATCATAATGGGGGATATGAGAGGCATCATTGATAATAATGGGGATGATGAGAGGCATGGGGCTTTTATCGGAGGTCTGATTGGGGGTCATTTACTTTGGGGTCTGAGCTGACGTCTGATCTGAGGGAGGTCTTATTAACATTGGGGGTCTGATTAGTGGTTTGACCTGAGGTGTAATGAAAATGTTTTTTTTTATTTTTCATATTGTCCTCCTCTAAAACCTAGTGCGTCTTAGAGGGTGAAACGTTGTGGAGTGAAAGATGTAGTGTCGAGGATTGAGAAAGGTATGTTTAGATGGTTAGGAATACCCTTATTAAGTTAATAACAATGTACCTTCCTATATAGTTTACGTTTAAAAAATTTGGCTCTCAGAAAAAATTTAAATCGCTGTTTTTTTGATATTTGGCTCAGTTGACTAATAAGTTTGCCCACCACTGGGATAGAGTAATACACTATGGATATCGTATTATGCCGTCCCAGATTTACATTATTAGGCTCAGTTGTGATAATTGTTGAAATCATACACAGTCGTTGGAATATACCTGCTTTGACTATATTGCGGTCTGTATATTTGACTAGATATTGGATCATTGATATTGATCCTGTTGTTTGTTATTTCCTGTTCCCATCTTTTATATACACCCCCCTGCGTGGGGTACACTGGCAGTATGTTGCTGTCACTTTTTGCTTTAAAACCAAATAAATACCCTTTGAAACTAAAGAGGACCTGTCCCCTCTCCAGACATGTCTGTTTTAGTAACTACTCACATACCCTATATAATACGAATTGTGGAGGATCTATTCTTATGACTCTATGCTATACCATTCCTTTGCTATTTATACGATATGTTATGATTGAATTACTAATTTGCAATAAGGGTCCAACTGGGTGATACCAGTTGGTGGGGGTGCCTCTGCACAGTCTGACAATATCCAGTCATTGCTGCCAGTGGCAGACTGTGTAGGGACACACCCCAAATGGTAACATCCATCTGAACCTTCATTGCAAACTGATTCAAGGAGGATTAATAAAAGAATGGCACAACATAAATACATATGCTCTAGAATTGTCATGACATGGGGAATGTTACTAACACAAACATGTCAGGAGAGGTGAGAGGTCCTCTTTAAAGCTAGACAACCCCCTTAATCACATTTAGTTTTGTGAAGAGACAGTAAGGTTAATGGGTAGATGAACGTAAACTAAACATGAACTCTTTCCCTATCAGCAAAATGCCTGCTGAACTCGATAAACAGTGCATTGTCTGTGTTTGCAGGGGGTAGACAATGTACTGTAGACCTTGCAACCATGGACATCATTTAGCCATATTGTGCTTTGGCCTGTTTACACGCATTGTCCATGATGTGATAAACAGTTTACGAGTTCACTAATTATTTCTTAGTTCATTAAGTACAGTTTCTATAAACAGTGAACGAGTGAAAGACATGAAAAAATGTACTTTATAATCGCGGCTCAGCACATTATAATGCTGTATAAAACCGCACACTCACAGGCACAAAGCTTAAGAATTGCAAATGTAATATTAAATTGGAAGAATGCCTTAAATAATTGATATCGATTGATATAAAAATGGCAAAAACTGGAACATGCTTAAGATTACGACATAAACATGCTTCTCCACAAGGACGGTAATGAAGTGTTAGTGGGATTTTGTATAGTCTTTGTCTGGTTTGTTGTTATGCAGGGCTAAATAAATCATAATGCATTTTTACAGTAAACCATAAAAGAACAAAAGGATACAGTTTTTTTTCTGACACTTTTCAGAAGAGAAATATATTCAAAAAGTACCTCAAGTGTTTAAAGGCTAACAATTGTGTGCAGCTATTAGAATATGTACGTCACATACAAACAGTCTAAAATGTCATTCAGAAGAATAGTGTATGATCACCACTATTGCGAAATTGTAAGATAAAGGGACTAACCAACTTCAAACTTTTTATAACAGACCCCTCGAAAGTGGCGGACGTGCAGAGGGGTTCATACTTCCAGGGTCCCTGCCTCCGGGTTCCAGCTCCATCCACCTCAACCACCTCAGCAGGTTGCAGGTCTCTGAGAATCAACATCCTGTTGATGGTGACCCAGTGACATACCCAATGAGGGACAGAGCACCGCTGGACCAGTGATTGTCTGCAGCGGTCACGCACCCATCGTCCCACCAACACAGCACATTACTGCAAGCGGCACGGAGACATCAGGATGCAGCCTATACATCTATTCTGGCCAGCTTTCTCATCCGGTTGCTGACCCAGAAAAGGGAAGTAATCTTGAATTACTGCACCTATTGTTTGACACTGGCTGAGACTATTCCAGTGTTTTGATACACTCTGTTGAGACATCTTTAGCCGTGTTATTGTATTGCTATATTAGACAATGGTGATCTATATGCCAGCTGTTACCCTCTGGGTTTGTAGTTAACCCCTCCTGGCATATTCTGCAATTTGAGAGTATAGCCTTATAGCATGCATTATTGATAGATATATCAACTACTCCCCTGCCGGTCACATTGCATTTCACACTTATCTTGTGTGTGTGAGGGATAGTGAATGTTATTGTTGGTTTTTAAATAATGCAAGTTGATCGCTGAATTTGTGATCCACCAAATTGAGCGTACTCATTTGTTGGATGGTGCTTGTGATAATTTGAGACACCCGCGTTGTGAAGTTGGTCCCCTGATGATCTGCAACCCATTGCATGGTTGCAGTGAAACGCGTTGGGATTTTTGAATATCAGGAAGGAACCGCTATATTTGATTCCTATGATATGATATCTATTGAGTCTGTTTTAGCAAATATATCACATTTGACTGTTTGACAGACGTTCTTTGACTTCTTGCACTTGTTTATATAGGTGGTGGGTACTTTTCTGTGTCAGGGCCTTACTAGGGACACTAGGAGGTTCCTGACACGGGATCGCCCCTATCGGGGTGGCTATTCCGTTCTTAGGCAGGGACGCAAGTGTGTAGTGGACAGACTAGGGATAGCCATTTCCCTCCACTGCCTACTCCCCTCCCTATTCGGATTGGAGACTCTATCATTTGTATTATTTTTTACTAAGCTGAATTAAAAGTTATATTTTAGTGATAATCTCTCGGTGATGCACTGTGTCATATAGGAATGCCGTTGAATTCGGTCAGGGAAGGGAGTCAGCAGGATAGAATAGATCTCTGATATTACCCCCTTAGTGTGGACCCCCCTCCTACAGAGATATTCAAAAGCAGTCGGGAGGGATACCGTAACCCCCGCAAAAAGAGATTGGGCAAAGTGTCTGATTTGTAAATGAAAAAAATTGGAGGATGTGGGTAGACCGTACTTGGATTGAAGGGCAGAGAACGGTAACAAGTCCCTAGTAAAAGGATCCACAATATCAGCGAACCTAAACACCTCCTTTAGAAACCAAGTCCTTGTCGCAGCAGTAGTGAGGCTGGCAGGGAGTTGAGGGTGGTACAGGAAGGAGGTCATGGCAGAGTTAGCAGAAACCAGAGGAAACCTACCACTACACAATCGCCACACAGATCTAGTGCAGGCCATGGGTCCCAATAGGTCTCTGTTTGGCTGGGATTCATGCGGTCCTGACCATAACATGGAGTTGGGGTATACCGGAGCAAGCCAGAGCCTTTCGATTTGCATCCAGACAGAATACGGGTGTAGGGACGCCCATGCTAAAACGCAGCGCAGCTGGGCCGCCCAATAGTATTTGACCAGTTCCGGAACCCCCAAACCCCCTTGACATTTTCTAGCTAATAGGACTGATCTGGGGATTCTATGACGTTTCCCGGCCCAGATGAACCTGAGGAGCTGGGACTGCATGGATCTCAGATCTTTAAGGGGCACTGTAACCGGAAGGGTTTCAAATAAGTATAGGAGTTTGGGGAGGATTGTCATTTTGGTGGCAGCAATACGTCCTAAAAGAGAAAGCGGGAGTGTATGCCAGTTATCTAGAAGGCTCCTAATCTCAGCATATATACGCGGGAAGTTAGCTTTATACAGCTCTCCATATCGGGGAGTAAGGTAAACACCCAAATATCTCAAGGAATCCCTCTTCCAGTGAAAGGAGAAATTCTCCCTGAGACGGGTCAAAGTCTCATTTGAAATGTTAAGAGGAAGAGCCTCAGTTTTATGGGTGTTAACCCTATACCCCGACAGACGGCCAAAGTCCTGCAAAATGGAGTGAAGGTTCGGCAAGGAGACATGTAAATTGGTGAGGGTAAGGAGGATGTCGTCCGCATAAAGGGATATCTTAAACTCCCTGTCCCTGACCATAATACCGCTGACATCTGGAGAGGCTCTAATCCTGGCCGCCAAAGGCTCAACACACATAGCAAACAACAGGGGAGAAAGGGGGCACCCCTGCCTCGTCCCATTTGCAATGCGAATAGAGCGTGATTGGACATGAGGTAGTTTGATTGTCGCTGTGGGGGAGGAGTATAAGCCATGAACTGCATGAGCAAAGGGGCCGGAGATACCGTACGCCCGCAGAGTAGCAAAAAGAAAGGGCCAGCTACAAACCCTACTTGATCCTTATGGATCAGGGAAGGAAGAAAGGCATTTAATCGAGAAGCCAAAACCTTAGTGTAAATTTTAAGGTCCGAGTTAAGCAGGGCAATGGGCCTATAGTTTTGACATTCATGGGGATCTTTTCCCGGTTTCGGAATCACCGTGAGGAAAGAATGAGACATGGAAGCAGGGACCGAGTTGCCTGCCAAGAAGTGATTAAAAAGGGTCAACATATGAGGAGATAATTCCGGCTTAAAAGTCTTATAATATCTATATGGAAAGCCGTCAGGGCCTGGAGACTTGCCCTCCGGTAGAGTATCAATGGCTATATTTAGTTCCTCCGAGGTAACAGGACTATTGAGGGCGGTGAGGTCCGAGGCAGACAGAGTGGGTAAGTGACACGAGGTTAGATAGGCGATAGTGAGAGGCGTGCAGGGCGGAGTAAAAGGAGAATGACCTGTCTGTAGGGTAGATGATACGCCACAGATCATACAGAGCATACTTCCTCACTAATTTACGGAACTCCCTAGCATGACGGTGCTGTATAGCACGGGCCGCCCTGCCTTGTGGGGATAGATAATCTATCGATTCAGAAAAAATGATATTAAAATCCCCTCCTAATAGGACCAAGGGGGTCGGGGAACCCCTACACTCGGACAAGGCCTTAAGTAGGACTCCGCCCAGAAACCGTATTTGCGAAGTATTTGGAGCGAATACATTACACAAGGTGATGGGTTTATCCGCTAGGTGACCCCGGAGGACAATGTATCGGCCCTGAGGATCCAGAATTGAAGATTCAATTCTGAGTGGGCACTGAACGGACACCAAGATGGCAACTCCCGCCCTCCGACGACTATGGGTAGCCGAATAGGCGGTGGGATACATATGAGAAAGAAAGCGGAAGGAGGAGTCGGCATCAAAGTGTGTTTCCTGCAAATACACAATGTCCGCCTTTAGGGATTTCAACTCCAAGAGCAAGAGTCTCCTCTTAGCGTTGGAGTTGAGCCCCTTAACATTAAAGGTCACACAGCGAACCATGAGGTTATGTAATAGTAACCGAAAAAGAGATGGTACAGCTCACCAGGGGAGGTCGTCAGGAACCAGGAGTGGACCGTCAAGACAGCCGAGGATCCCAGAGAGGGTCAAGCGCACAGATCTTGCACACTCGAGTGGTCAGAAACCTATCGTTGAGTAGGGGACACAAGAGGGAGGAGAGGGGGGACAGGACAGGACAACACCAAGACAAACAGATAAGTAACAGTAAACAACTATTCCCAGGGAGATATTCCCTGCAAGAGGGCAATAACAAAGCCCTCCAGGGGTAAGAGTGTCAGAGGTCCGCAGGAGAAAGACGATCAGAGAACAATACAATAGAAAGTGAAAACAAGTAATAAAACGATCAGAGAAGCTCCATAGGAAGCCCGCATCAGTGTGGAGCAATAGGAAAAAACAAACAATAACTGGCCAAATAAAGCTAACGTGTGGCCTCAAGGGCTTCAGAGATCAGGAACAAGAATTAGGACCCCCACGTCCCAGAGAGGGTATTAAATCAAGTAGGCGGGCGAAGTCCAGGCGATGTAGTGAACCGCGGGGAGGAAGACGCACTGGAGGTAGATCTTCTTTTCTTCGCCGAGGGGGACCATGTGCGCGGCGGCGGAGGTGTAGGAGACTCAAATTCCCAATCGGAGATGTCCGGCACAGGCACCCCTAACGATTCACAGAAGGGATGAAGATCCTCGAAGGAGCGGAGAGTCTCCGTTCGTCCATGGTGACGGACTATGAGGGAAAAGGGGAATCCCCAGCGGTAAGCAATCTGACGGCTCCGGAGAGATGCAAGAAGGGGTTGGAGGTGCCTCCGCTTCTGAAGAGTGAACCAGGACAAATCCGGGAACAGCTGCAGAGAGGCGCCAAAAAATTCAACGTTGCGTAGAGAGCGTGCCTTGGCCATGATGGACTCTTTAAGGGCAAAGTCGTGTACACGGCAGATTACGTCTCTAGGACGAGCAGAGGAGCCTTTCGGCTTGAGCGCTCTGTGGGCCCTGTCCAGCTTGATCTTATGTGAAGACGACTGTCCCAAAATCATGTTGAAAACCGCCTCCAGAGTGGCAAAGAGGTCTTCCTTACTAGCAGCGTCTGGGAGCCCCCGCACACGGATGTTATTCCGGCGACCCCGATTATCCAGGTCCTCTAGGTGCCGTCCCATGCCGCGGAGGACCGCCGTTTGAGCCACTATAGATTCATGAAGGGAGGAGACATATTGCCTGGTGTCCCCATGTGCAGTCTCCAAAGCGTCTACCCTATCCACCACTTGTTTAATATCGTGCGGACTTCTGCAATTTCAACCCTGCATGCCTCCGTAACTTCAGAAATCAGCGCCTTAAAATCTTCCTTAGTAGGGAGTTGTTGAAAGTAGCTAGCCCATGGTTGCGGGGGCTCAGGAGGTACCGGGGAACCCATGTCAGGTAATTGTGGGGGGTTCTGTGATCCCGCCCAGAGCATGGAGGGAAGTGGAGAGCTGCTATTCCCCGGATCCATGGCAGGTGGGGATGCAGAGGCTGTGTCTAGCCAGGGGGCCCGTGCAGATGGGCTAGGAGGGTTAGGCAGTAGAGCTACAGGGTGGGACACGGTACCTGTGGGCATTGGTGCCCTCTGCAGTGTGTACGTCGTCCCCTGTGCCGGTTGTAGATCCGGGGCCGCCATCTTGTGGAGTACAGGTCCAGCTGCATGTGCTGTGGGATCCATGGAGGGTGAGTGGTGCGGAGACCTGGAGCAGTGCCCACCTACCGAAGAGCGCGATTCAGGATGGCGCGCTGGGTCCTGAATATCTGGATCCGGATCGCAACCCTCCTCCTGTGAGCGGTGAGCAGGAGGAGGAAGGGAGGAATGGCGGGAGGCCCTCTGAGAGCGGGCGCAGCGTGGTGGAAGCGCTGGGCCCGGCGTCCGGTCCCAGCACTGATCAAGAGTCCGGGCAGGTGAGGAGGTGCAGGGGGAGGCAGGGTTCCTCTTGGCTGTATTTTTCTTCCCCATAAGGACCGGGGAGCTGAAGAAGCAGGCCTATGTATGCGATGCGGGCAGGAGCAGGTCTTTCAAGCAGCCATCTCCTGCAGCGTCCGGACACGCCCCCCAGGCAGGCGAATTTTAAGACCCATAGGGACTCTTTGTGGCCACAATAGTGATGTAAAAGTTGTTTCAAGGGGACTAACACCTGGACTGTGGCATGCCGGAGGGGGATCCATGGCAAAACTCCCATGGAAAATTACGTAGTTGACGCAGAGTCGTGTTTTAATCCATAAAGGGCATAAGTCACCTAACATTCCTAAATTGTTTGGAATAACGTGCTTTAAAACATCCAGAGTGTGTATACGATCAGGTATGATGTTGTATCGATCAGGTAGTGTAAGGGTTATGCCCGCCTCACAGTGACAGACCAAACTCTGACAGACCAAACTCCCTGTTTAACGCACCGCAAACAACCGCAAAGAGTTGTCAATAGTTGACACACTCATGACATAAATTTTATTCCTCTATGCGTCAATCTTGGTGTAGTGATGACTGTGCTCGTGCGCACATTCGGGAGACTGCAGGCGATGGCGGTTTTTTAAAGCCTATGGTCGTGCTGAGGTAGTTCAGTGACAGTTAAGTGACCCAGAAAACAATCATACTGCAGTGTGGGCCCAATGTTGGCCTAGTAGGCTTTAATGATCACCTTAGATGATCACAAAGAAAATTAATGTTTTTCTTTGAAAAATTATCCAGCCGATCGCTTTTGGTCTGTTCACAATGAAGCAACGACCTTATCATCCGGCATGCAGAGATTAAATACAGCAGCGTGGGGACCATTTTTAGCCCAAGGCATCTCATCATGCCTTTTTTAGTCAAATGCATTCCCCACTGTCAGTCCCTTCAGGATCCATGCCTCATTCATCTTAATAAAGGTGAGGTAATCTAGACTTTTTTGGCCTAGGCGACTTCTCTTTTCACTGACAAGCCAGACAAGCGGTAAGCCAGTCAACTATGTCCTCAGAATTTTTCGAGTTCAGGGTACGTGGCCTCTGAACACTGGGCATTATTCTAGGGCCAAAGGAAATCACAGCACCACGACCACGATGGCCCCCGCGGGGTGGCCTGCCTCTGCCTGTCATTTTTTTTTGATTAGTGGTACTATGCGTGCAAGGTACTGTGCCACCCTATATGAGTGGTGGGCAGTGGGCACAGTACAGTCTGTGGGCCTGACACACAATGGCAGGCAACTGCAATTATATTACAGAGAAAAAATTCAATGACTTTTTTTATCTGCAGGGTACTGTGCCACCCTATATGAGTGGTGGGCACTGGCAGTGGGCACAGTACAGTCAGTGGGCCTGACACTCACTGACAGGCAACTGCAATTGTATTACAGAGAAAAAATTAAATAACTTTTTTATCTGCAAGGTACTGTGCCACCCTATATGAGTGGTGTGCACACAGTACAGTCTGTGGGCCTGTGGCTTCTCACACACGGGCAGGCAACTGCAAAATATATATATAGAAAATAAAAATAATAGCAGACTGATGTACCAGCCCTAAAAAGGGCTTTTTGGGGTGCTGTCAGGATGCTGTCCTTACAGCAGATGAGTCTTTGAGGACTGGAGTGGACACAGAACACTGGCCTAGCTAACGCTTTCCCTATTAATTCAGCAGCAGCAACACTCTCCCTGCTCTAACTAACACTGCAGCTTCAGAATTAATCTAAGATGGCTGCCGTCCTTGCTTTTTTATAGGAGGTGGGAGGGTCTGGGAGGGAGGGTATGCTGATTGGCTGGAATGTGTCTGCTGATTGTGAGGTACAGGGTCAAAGTTTGCTCAATGATGATGTATAGGGGGCGGACCGAACATCGCATATGTTCGCCCGTTGTGGCAAACCCGAACAAGCGATGTTCGCCGGCGAATAGTTTGTGACATTTCTACTCGTCACCTCTCCTTCTCCATTACCTCCAAACTTGTGCATTTCTCAAAGCAGTGATAGCTTGCCTGTAAGATACTTGGAAAACCGCATTGTACAAAGTCTTACAAAGAAGACTGTACCCTTTGCAGTAACTGTTGTATGGATTGCCGATTGACTCTGTTTCAATGGCAATACCATCTAGTTATTCTGTAGTCTAATTGTTGATAGAACATGCCAGCATTTCTATAATGTTATATTTATGCATGCTATATATCTCCCGACACTTGTTTCACTGTGAGATACCATGTTGTGATATGTGTTTCACCATGTACTGTGCCTTTAAGCTGCTGTGAGGGAATGGTAAATGTGCACTGCTGCGGGGCAAGACACCCTGTAAGTACTGAGACCGTGGCAGGAAAGTATAGTTATGATGTGGCAGCATGCATACAATACAGTCTGTGGAAGTCATAAACCTTGGGTAGGATGTTATGGACACTGCACAGATCCAGGCGGATTCCCAGTGGGCTGGTCTGTCAGAGGGCCACCTGACATCCATAAACATGAACTGGATTCAAGATGCAAACCCTGCAGCACATGTGCAGTTCTGCGTATATGAAGGCTCAAGGATCCATGATGAGATCATCATCACAGGTCCTTAAAGGGGTTGTTCCATGAAAAAATATTCTACAGTTTTAAATCCAGCACCTGAATCTGAATACTTTTGTAATTGCATGTAATTAAAAGTTTAGAATAGCCACTGAGTTATTCAATAAAATCTACCTGTATAGCGCCACCTGCTGTTTGTTTTTTCTTATTTCTCTGTCCTGCTCACTGAGAAGGCCGCACGTGCTCAGTTTCATCCTTCTACTGCCTCCTGAGCTTTGATAGGCAGAGCATGGACACGCCCCCTCAGCTGAAACAGAAAATACACTGCCCTTGAGCTGTCAGCTTGATAGAAATCTAGCAGAGCAATGAATGTGGAGATCTCTGGATCCATGTGAGATACAGGGCTGGTCCAAGCTTTGTTAGAAAGGCATTGTCTTGTACTATATATTGTCTAGTTTTCATTTTTTACATTAGTCATGGGACAACCCCTTTAACCCAGGGGTGCTGCTAGGTTATAACATTCAGGGCCTGGGCCCCTGATGTTCTGTCCTAGGCCCCGAATATCCTGCCTGTCAGCTAGATACAACTGTATTGTCATCCTCAGGATGGCAATACAATTGAATCTAATGCGCTGGAAGAGCTAAAGGACCTGTGATGGCATCACAGGTCATGTGACCAGTAAAACAGGCAGTGGTTAAGAAGGACCTGCAATGATGTCACCATCGTGTGACCAGTGCAGGAGAGGACGGCAGTGAGAGAAGAAGTCCTGGGGGAAGAAGCTGTGGTCATGTCTGCTACATGAGGAGAGGTAAGTGAAGGGAGAGGCGAGCAAAGCTGGGAGTTGTGGTTATTTAACTGGGACTGTATGTTAGGGCTGAAGGGAGGGATGTTATTTACATGGAACTGTGTGTTGGAGGTGGCTGGGGAGGGGGTCATTTTATTTGCATGGGACTGTATGTTGATGGTAGCAGTAGGAGGGAGTGAAGTTATTTATATGGGACTGTATGTTGGAGGGGGCTGGGGGAGGGAGTGATGTTATTTACTGGGACTGTATGTTGATAGCGGCTGTGGAAGGGAGTGATGTTATTTACATGGGATTGTATGTTGAACGCGGCTGTGAGAGGGGATTATGTTATTTACATGGGACTGTATGTTGGAGGTGCCTGTCGGAGAAAGTGATGTTATTTACATGGGACTGTATGTTGGAGGGGACTGGGGAGGCAGTGATGTTATTTACATGGGACTGTATGTTCATGGCGTCTGTGGGAGGGAGTGATGTTATTTACATGGGTTTGAATGTTACAGAGGTCTGAGGCAGGGAGTGATGTTATTTACATGGGACTGAATGTTGAGAGGGTGATGTTTACATGGGATTGCATGTTGGAGGCGGCTGGAGAGGGGGTGATATTATTTACTTGGGACTGTATGTTGAAGGCGGCTGGGGAGGAGGTGATGTTATTTACATGGGACTGTATATTGGAGGGGGCTGTAGATAGAGAGGGATGTTATTTACATGGGACTGCATATTGGAGGGGGCTGGAGAGATAGTGTGATGTTATTTACATGGGACTGTATGGCAGAGTGAGGAAAACAGTGTTATTTACATGGGACTATATATTATGGGGCCGAAGGGAGGGGAGAGATGTTATTTACATAGGACTGTATGTTATAGAAGACAAAGGAAGAGATGTTATTTACATAGGACTGTATTTTGGAAGCGGCAGGAAAGATGGTGTGATGTTGTCTACATGGTACCGTATGGTGGAGGGAGGAATATAACCACATGGGCACAGCAGGGGGCAGTATAAATGCTGGGGGCACTGTAGGGTATTATAAATCTAGGGGACATTATAGGCGTTCTTATTACTACTGGGGGCTCTATGGGAGGGACTTATAGATCCGCCTTATTTCTACTAGGAGCACTATGGGGGCCTTATTACTATTGAGGGGTCTGTAGATAGCTTTATTACCACTAGGTAAACAGTAGGGGGGCTTTATTTCTACCGGGGGCTCTGACATCTGCCATGGTAGTTGTCAGGTCTTTAACTGCAGGCGCCGTAGCTGCTGGGTACCTGCTGTTTTACGCAGAGAAACAACAAACTTGATATCCAGCTCACCTACTTGTATATGTTACAATCAATGTCCCATTAGTGCGGTGCATGGATATATGAGATAAGACCCCATTTTTATTCCAAGAAGTAAGAAGACAAATCCAGCACCTCCACAAACTTTACAAAAATACTTTGGTTCCTTTATTTTGGTAAAATACGTGCACAAGGGCTCCCAACTGTGGTACTAACATATAGCCGACAGTTTAAGGAAGTCAAACAAATTATAATGGGCAGCATTTCTATTCTTTATGAGGATGATTCGGTTTTTGATCTGTAAAAGGGGGGTGGTCCGAATAGTGCCGAGAAAATCGCCAACACTTGCGGCCGTTCTGTCTCCGTCCCTTTTCAGATCAAATGCAGGAAGCAATAACCGCACATGGCTAAATCATATCAGCTTTGTATGTTGCAGTGGACATCCCTGTAAAACATGCAGGTATATAACACCGACAAAAACATTTTGTGATACAGACCACGGTACTAATTTTGTAATAAAATCATACATTAATTGTAATAGTACTAATGTGGTCTATGTAATAAAATGTGTACAATGTGATCTGTTATGTGTGGGAAGTACCACTAGAAAGTTTTAAAACAGAATATTAGAGCATCTAAATTACGTTAACAATACATCTTGTTTAAATGTATCAGGAGCGGCTAAACATTTCATATTTGAACACAATAGAAGTGTTAGCACATTCCGGGCTTTTGGTATCGAAAGAGTCAATGTCTCAATCAGAGGTGGTGATATTAGTAGAAAAGTTCTACAAAGAGAAGCTTATTGGACTTTTCATTTAAAAACACGTTATCCTAATGGCATGAATTATAGAAGATAATTTTTACACTTCTATTGATGAGGATATATTCTAAAAAGTTTTTTCTCCACAATCAAAATAAAACAATTGATAAGTGTATGCATGTTAGCCATATTGACAAGCGTAAGCATGTGTTTAGACGATGCGATTTTTTGTATGATTTTACAACTAACTCGATGGTAGTCTTTTTATGTACAGTATTTTGCAATTTTATATACTTTTTATCTTTCACTATTGGTAGCACATGTTTATATGTGGTTTAGTTACCATGGAAGTCTTTGACTAACTCGAATTGTTAAAATCAGGATACACCTGAGCTCTCTCTCCAATTTATAGAGGAGAAGCCTTGGTCTAAAGTATCTTTAAAAACACGAGAGTCGAAGGCTAGCATGGAGTCATGATTAAGAGCAGGTGTGCTCGAAACGCATGGACGAACGTAGATTCACCAAAGGAGGTTTTCTTGTTACTCGGTTGCAGAGTCTGTGATTGGCGACAATGTTGATCATCGACTTTTACCCCTTCAGATGCCTTGGTCAATTGTGACCACAGCTCCTGAGCAGTTATTTTCTGAGAGTGCTGCTCTCCCAGTGGTGGAACAACCCCCCATACAGCTATTTGAACAGAAAAATCAAAAAGTTATGACTCCAGGAAGGCAGGGAGTAAAAAAGCAAAAATGAAAAACTGGAAAATCACTGTGTCAGGATCAGGTTACCTGGGGGCAATACTGCTGTCAGGGAGGTTTGGTTAAGGGGCTAGTGTGCTGGAAGGTCTGTTGTTCTAGATGGTGGCCTTTTTTTGATGCTGTTGCAGAGATATTTTGTGCTGAACTGTGGTATTGCTGCTGAGGAGGTATTTTGGGATTTTTCATGGTCTGTGACAATGTATGTCCCAGACCACATGATTAGGCATTTCTGTCTTTTACTTTTATTTTATTTTTTGAATTGATGCTTTACATAGGGGCATGACCAAGTAAAGCAAAATTTCTTGCAGCATTTATTGCGCACCACTATTTTTACACAATATCATATGAATGTGGGCTGGGGGGCTTTGTGTGCCAGGGCGGTTTTGTAATCTGAGTCCAGCCCTGCACAGATTGCAGTAAAAACAAGGGGAACAACCTTCAACTGTATAATGTGAATGGAAAAACTGAAAGCATGTGTGTGTGGAACAACACTGAGGTTTGCTGTCATCAATTGTATTATCACAGCTTGATAATACATGGGATGATGCAATACCTTCTGGTCAGCTGACCTTAGGACTGAATTGGTTGATCTTGGCAGTTCCTTGAGCTTACGTTAGATGCTCATTGCTGAGATGATAAGTCCAGATCCCATGCAGGCCATGTGCTCAATGTAAGTCAGTGTGTGTGAGACAGGAAATGCAAGAGTGAGCTGGTGGCTGCTGCAAGACGCATAGCTAGAGTTTATTCCTGGGAGTAACTAGCAGAGGTGGTTGCTACTGGAAAAAAAGGGTACAACACCTCAGAGAATTGCTATGACAATAAAAGCCAAATACCGTAGAGGATTTAGATCTGGGACTAACAGGTAAAGAGAAAGCCACTTAGTCCCTGCATCCTGAAAGCAGCCAGGGCTTGTAAAAGAGACAGGTCAGCCTGCACCCTGCAAGAAATATTATGTGAGACACAGTGTGCACAGTGGTTGTGAAGTAATATACTACAACCTGGGAACGCCTCTTAGAGACTATGCAGATTGTGCAATATTACTTGACATGGAAAGGTATCCATGGTGATAATGCAGATAAGGCCATCTGCTATACATTACTGCCAATCTGAGGAGACCAGAGTTTTGATCCGGAGTGAGGGCAACACCAGCCATAGGGAAAACGTATTCTGCTGTCTCTAACTTTGCCTGTTCCCTCATTGAGAGACCATAACCACTAAGCCTATTGTGTGTCAAAGTCTATTGTAACTGTAAGCTTGTTCCCCTGTGTGAGTCAAGTAAACACCGCTTTAAGTTACAATTCCACCTAACTCCTTCTGCCATCCTAGAGTGGGGAGCCACGCATGCCACTCACAGCATAAATATTCTCCAATTTTCTTGACCTGGCCACCAAGATGATATAGGTGACCACCGCCCCTTTACATGCCTCCTTACATCATATCTGAGGTAGGGTCTGTCTGTTTTTGCAGCACGAACTTGCTTTGATCATCTGCTACCCTCTACAGTAGAGAACTAATGGTCACATAGCTTGAGTCCATTTCGGTGAGACAAGCACTATCCCCATGCCAATGAGGGAAAGATTCTTCAATCTCTTGACAGAAATATTATCTTCAAAGAAATGTTTAAGAAAGTCTTAAGCCAGAGATTTAACACAATGTTCTAGCCTAAATATCAAGAAGCAGGACAGATAACACTAATGAACTCCATGTCATGCTTTGGATGTTGGGTCTGTAAGTAAACTAAATCCATGTACCTATGACTATTCTGTAAATGCCTAATGCCACAATAAATCACCTTGGCCATTTGTGCTGGAATGTGTAAATGTGTTTACAGTTGCTATAATTTGTCTAGGATCTCAGTGTCCATCTGAGAAAGTGCCAGTGAATACTCAGGGGAGGAACTTCTGGGCACATATTTGTCTTACAGCATAGGAGACATTGACATTTCCTCAGCCTAGAGAGCTACAGGCTAATTGAACTATTCAGTACGGGGCTGACTCGGTCTGGAAAAGTGCTTGTCTAAGGCAGGATCTTAGCTTGTTAGACCAGTGTTAGGAATGCCCATATCCATTTTACGTGAGGATTCAAAAATAATGAGGACATTCTGTGTTAGCAACAAATTATGTTGCTTTTGTTTCACAGAAACCATTATCTTTGTTTAGACACATAGGAAAGAGAAATGAAGTGAACTTTTGACATCGATGCTTTTTAAAATGATCTTGTAAAAAAAACTTGTAAACAGCATCAAAACCACAGTTGTCAGTAAGTGGCATTTTGGGCAAAGATATACAATTATTGCAGGATTATGAACAATTAATGTGCTATAACAAAAAAAGGAGATTCCAGGGTTCATCATCACTCCGGGACTTAGCAGTAGAATACGTGTATCATCAATTCTAGAGGAGCATGGTATAAGACTTCTCACGCCGATTAAGGCGCTATCCACAAGGAGACATAGTACCCCCCAAATCCTGAATCAGGAGCTTCCCCCCACTACTCTGACTGCCATAGGAAACCAGGAAAACCAAACCCTGCCACTTAGCTAATCTTAACCCCCTTCTCCATCTGCCAGTCATAAATGGAAGAGATCAGATGAAAAATAAAGTGTTTTTTTTGGTACGTAGATATTGGGGAGGGGGTTGACTACTTTTATACAAAACTAAAAATTGTAGATTTGCCCAGCAAATTATTGGAGTTAAGTGCTCTGATAAATGCACAGTAGATACAGTATAAAGAGTGGATGTAAAATAACTGACGGCCCTGTCTAGAGATGAGCGAATCACTAGAGATTCAGTTCGGTTCAGGTTTCAAATTTTTAAAAAAGATTTGGTTCGGACAGAATCGATTCTGACAGGACCGAAGTTGCTCCAATTGCCCTGAAACTTGGTATATAACACCCACTAGTCACCTAGGACTCATAATTTTTATGAAAATGTGTTAACTCTTTTCATTGGATCGTCCAACACTCCGCGCAGACACATAGCTTTGCCATAGAGATTAACCTCAGAGGAATGTCCATGTGGACCGAAACGTTCGGCATAACTAAAACTTGTGGCTTACTATTATTGCTTTTTTACACAATGTTGGATCATTTTCTGGATGCTTAAAGAACCTGTATAATAAAAGTTCAATTAAGTGCATCATACTCCTCTGGAGTTCCGTGAATAATATTCGACTAGATATTGACTAAGTCCTTCACAGACAGACATTTTAGTCTCCGGTGCTGTACTATCCTTTTCCTGAGCACTGTAGAGGCACACTTGATTAGAGCATTATCCATATACTACATGATCTCGGGATGGAATTCTGAGCCTCATATCCTTAGCTAGGTCTACAAGGTGGCAAATTTACATTTTCCAAAAAATGTAGACCCAGAGAGGGGCGGCAAACTGAACCTGGCAAAGTAAAGCTTATAGCTGTGGCTCTGGCCATGTCAGTAAAAGGGTGGGTGGAGGAAATAGACATAAGCACACATG
The DNA here is from genome assembly GCA_033119425.1 of Bufotes viridis. Classification (NCBI taxonomy): domain Eukaryota; kingdom Metazoa; phylum Chordata; class Amphibia; order Anura; family Bufonidae; genus Bufotes; species Bufotes viridis. Next base: position 67,579,143 of record CM065589.1, on the reverse strand, counting down.
ATAGGCTGAGTTCACATATCAGTTATTTGATCAGTTAATTGCTATCATTTTTTGTGAGCCAAAACCAGTAGTGAAGCCTACTCAGACATAAGGTATAATGGAAAGATCTGCACATGTTCTGTGTTTTTGACCCGTGCCTGGTTTTGGCTCACAATATATGATGGAAATAACTGATCAATTAACTGAAGTGTGAACAAGGCCATAGACCACTGAAAGAAAGAAATATGGGGAAGGTAGAGAACATTCTTCACAGGGAATACCCACTGAGTTGTGAACTTGCAGCTTCACATGCAAACATAAGAAACAAAAAGAAGACCAGAGAAAGCAAGTGATAAATGAAGCAGTACCAGAAATCAGCCATAGTTATAGGGATTGTGTGATCACAAAATGACCTGCTGTTTAAATCACTTTTTTATGTTTAACTTACTTTTATATGTTGATGATGATGTTATTCTTAACCTTCCATGTCACTTTCTATATGTAAACTAAAACCAAAAATCCTGCAGTTTTCACACTGGCCTCTATGTTTTATAATTGGCGCCACTTCTTGGTTTGTACGGATTACTTTACTGCAGTTAACTCATTCTAATCTGCCTGTAATGATACCACCTCTGTGTATAGATAAGTCAGGATCCATCATTCACAATAGGTGATTGTCAAATCTTATCTATTCTATTCCTTGTACAATGACCTCTGCACAGGTCACAGAGCATGCCTAGAAAACTCTAGGTCCCCTCCTGACCATTGTGTCTATGGCCCATGTGGCTGCCGTAAAGCAATTTTTCTAATGCTTTGCAAATGCTGTTAAGAGCAGCTCAAGCAGGATGGCTGCCCCCATAATAATGTTCAGGAAAGAAAAAAAAATCTACAGTCAGAAAATAAAAACAGATTAGGAAAAAATCATATGCGTTACTATCTGGTTTTAACTGGCAAATACAATTTTTGGTGACACATTTCCTTTAAGAAAGGTGAACATAGACTTTAAGCGGTCATTAAATATCAATCACACAAAACACAGGTGTATATATATATATATATATATATATTATATATAGAGAGAGAGAGAGAGCGAGAGAGAGAGAGAGAGAGAGAGAGAGAAAAGCACCACTCAAAAAGTTAAAAAGGATCCAAAGTGTTGGTTGCCAGTGTACATCACCTTGACCCCAGGCTCCAAGACACCAAAATAAATTCCACGGCACTCCAAGTAGGTAATGGTGAAACAACAATGACATTTATTCACCCATGGTAAAGGGGTGTGGAATTATATAAATAAATACATTATTTTAATTAAAAAAATATCTATTTCCCTATATTTTTAAAGATTTTTTTATAGTTACAGTATTTTTCATTCTATAAGACTCCCCTGACCATAAGACGCACCTAGGAAAAGTAAAAAAATGTTTCATCAGACCTCAGATCAGACCGCCAATCTTCATCAGACCTCAGATCAGACAAAAAATAAATAAATCAACTTACCTCTCCTGCTCTGGATGGCACTGTGACTTGGGAGATACAGTGCGCTTCTCCTGCTGAGCTGCACTATGACCTGATGTCACACAGAATCCGGTCATAGTACGCACTTACACTGTACACTGTCAGGACACAGCACAGCGCTTGGGGTGCTACACCCACCACTCCCCGATCCTTCTATACCGGAAACATTCATTAGTATTCGCTTTCTAAAACGTACTTGGGAAATTGAGTCTTATAAATTGAAAAATTCGGTAAATAAATAACACTTACACAGTGACCTCCTTTTTATATTTTAAGCTGCAGATCTGAACATTCCATTTCCAGGATCCTTTTCTGCGTCTCAGACTAAACTCACATTGCGCATTTTGTTGTCAAAGGCACTCCCTGCTTATCCATCCCAGCTCTTGGATTGGACAGCACTGCTTACGTGAGCAGCACTTGGACTGTCAGTTGCACAGTAGGCACGGGGTAGTCTGAGAAGGCTATTTTTAATGGCAGAAGACGAGCCCAGGAACTGGCAGATCTGCAGCTGAAAAAAATGAAAAGGAGGTCACCAGGAAGCTTATAAAGAAGTAAACCACACTCCACAGGCAGGAGGACCCAGATAAGTAGCGACTAGACTGTTATGACATTTTATTTTTATAACATTTTATCACTATTATATGCAGTTCATTAAAAAGGTTCGTCTGGCTTAGAAAACCAGTTTGTACACTCATCTTTAACATAAGTGGAATTTGGCTACAAAGAGCATCTCTTCCTCTGGAGGACCCAGAACATACTGTACATGCCTACTGATTTCAATTGGAATGGCATAATGCTTCTCCTCCCCATGTGTTGGGGCTGCAGAGGAATTAAACAAAATAGGAATTGTTGAAAGTAGACAGCTCCTTTGAATGTTCACATTTCTTTTGGTATGTAAAAAAAAATGTTGAACACGGAAAATAGCAGCTTTTGAATCTCTTCTGTATATTAACCTATGAACATTTAGAAGATGTCAGTTGGGTATACTGCCAAATATATACATTCAAAACTAATTTGTATGAAAAAAAGAAGTTTGCAGTATTCAGTGTTTCTGGTCTGCCCACCCCATTATTTTCTTTTTTCTTGGTTAATGGTAAAACCTTTATTACATTATCTAGAATGTAATTATTCATTCTATCTAATAAACAGTTCAGATGTTCTGCCGACTCCTGATGCTCAGACGTGTAGACAACTGTTTATTAACTACAACATTTTGGCTTGATTTAATTTCCAAAGTTGGTCAGTGGAACAATTTTATAGTTGGACTATGATTAGCTTAATTGTTCCTTATAAGTACATGATGAAATTAAACTCAACGTTCACTGGGAAAATGATGACTGCTTTATAGCTATTTTATCTGTCATGTAGTACAGTTTTCCATTAGGGATTATCAGGAAAACTTTAGCTTTATCTCTACTGTACAGCACATAGCCACAACTAGAGATGAATTCTTTGGGAAAAATTTGGTTCAGTCTGAATTTATTCGGGGCGAATCGCGTTAAAAAACGGCTCTTTCCTGGCTACATAGAGCCTTTATAATGGTGTATAACACTGGGCCTTGCAGTAACACGCATGGGGAGTCTGCTCTGGTAGTGAAATAATACTGTGAGTCCATATGACATGCAGATGACAGGCGTCGCTCTTAGAATCACTGCACAATTCACTTATTTGGGCAGTCACGAGGCCAAAATTGACCAAATAACACACGTATGAACTCAGCCTTACAGGTCGATGTTAGCCCCAAGAAGAAGTGCGCTCCTTTTACACCATTGTCAGCTGATTCCACATAGATGTCTACAGAACCTGTTCTATTAAACGCTTATACAAGTAGAGCCCTCCCACAGAGTGGAGAGGGTGTCAGCAGAAAGTTTGCGTTGACGTCACTGATTATTTTGCACTTCCTCTGATCCGTCAGAACAATAACCCACAAAAAACTAATCCTGTCTGTTGAGCATCCGCCTTTACTCGGTCAGCATTTGGTCAGAAATCCATCAGTATTGCTCATGCAAAAAAAAAAAACAGGGGTGGATCCAAAACAGAGCTGACACATGAATGGAATATTTGCATGTCTTCTGTGTTTTCTACCCACTCCTGCTTTTGGCTACCAAATCACAAGCCAATTCTGATGGGACCATACAGGCCTTACAGCTGCTACACAGACAGGATCTGTTGTGCATCTTGTTTTTCCTTCCTTCTGACAGATCAGAAGAAGGGTCAAATAAATTATGATGTCAAGCAGGCCAAAAAGGCAAAATAGTGGCCCAGTCATGCAGTGGGGAGGGAGTGGGGAGGGTGGGAACAGCATGAGAAGTCTACAGAGTGGCCCTATGACATAGTGTTGAGGTGAAAACAGCATGATGAGGCCAGAGAGTGGCACAGTAACAGTGTGGAGGTGGCAGCAGCATCAGGAGGCCACAGAGTGGCACAGTGACAGTGTGGAGGTGGTGGCAGCATCAGGAGACCACAGAGTGGCAAGGTGACATAGTGTGAAGGAGGCAGCAGCATGAGGAGACCACAGAGTGACAGAGTTTGGAGGTGGCAGCAACATCAGAAGGCCACAGAGTGGCAAAGTGACATAGTGTGGAGGAGGCAGCAGCATGAGAAGACCACGGGGTGGCACGATGACAGTGTGGAGGTGGCAGCAGCATCAGGAGGAGGCCACAGAGTGGCACAATGACAGAGTGTGGAGGATGGGGCAGCAGCATCAGGAGGAGGCCACAGAGTTGCACAATGACAGAGTGTGGAGGTGGTGTCAGCAGCAGCATCAGGAGGAGGCCACAGAGTGGCACAATGACAGTGTGGAGGCGGCGGCAGCATCAGGAGACCACAGAATGGCAAGGTGACATAGTCTGTAGGTGGTAGCAGAATGAGGAGGCCACAGAGTGGCACAATGACAGTGTGGAGGTGGTAGCAGCATGAGGAGGCCATAGAGTAGCACAATGACAGTGTGAAGGTGGCAGCTGCAGCATCAGGAGGCCACAGAGTGGCACAATGACATAGTGTGAAGGTGCCAGCAGCATCAGGAGGACGCCACAGAGTGGCACAATGGCAGTGTGGATGTGGCAGCAGCATGAGGAGGCCACAGATTGGAACAATGACAGAGTGTGGAGTTGGTGGCAGAAGCAGCATCAGGAGTCCACAAAGTGGCAAAATGACAGAGTGTGGAGTTGGCGGCAGCAGCATCAGGAGAAGGCCACATAGTGGCAAGGTGACATAGTGTGGACATGGGAGCAGCAGCATGAGGAGACCACAGAGTGACACGGTAACAGAGTGTGGAGGTGGCAGCAGCATCAGGAGGCCACAGAGTGGCAAGGTGACATAGTGTGGAGGTAGCAGCATTATGAAGGGACCACAGAGTGGCCCTATGACATAGTGGTGCGGTGAAAGCAGCATGAGGAGGCCACAATCACTCTCCTATTGATAAACTCCTATTGATATAATCGTCAGCCTCTATACTCACTATGAATGCACTGCAGCGAGCAGTCCGGCCGGTGCGTTACTGATGTCACTTAGTCAGTCATGCTCCTCCCACTTCATTAATGAAGCAGGAGCGTGACTGACTGAAGTCATGCGCCGGCCGGACCGCTTGCTGCAGTGCATTCATAGTGAGTACAGAGGCTGGCGATTTTATCAATCGGAGTTTCAATAGGAGTTTATCAATAGGAGAGCGATTGTTTCAGCAGTAAAGAAAGACTTTACATACAAAGACAGTTATGTGCGCGGGGCCCGCCGCGACTTGCCTCAAGCCAATCCTCACTCCCCGCACTGTAACTGATGTATCGTTGGCTGCGCTGTGCAGCATAGCGGCCGGCAATACATCAGTGTCAGCCACTTAAAAAGTCAACCATCGCTTTAAATCACAGCATTTTTGGGTCGGCCAAATCGCCATATCGCAATTGGCGATTATCTCAATACGATTGCTTTGGCGCTATATCGTGCAGGCCTAGCTGACATTGAAGTTACACAGGGGAGTATTCCTGTCTGCTTGGATCATCAAGAAATCGATTATGGCCTTTCTCTGTTTGTATAGTCGGTCCAACATATGGAGGGTGGAATTCCAATGGGTGGAAACTCCGCATATCAGTCTATGTTGGGGGATGCCGTTCTGCCGCTGCAGATCAATGAGGGTGTACTTTGCTGTGTACGAGTGGCTGAAGTGCATGCAAAGTTTCCTGGCCATTTTTAGGATGTCTTGAAGATTGGTGGAAGACTTCAGGAACCGCTTGACAACCAGATTGAACACATGTGCCATGCAGGGCACATGGCTCAGCCCTCCTTGGCGCAGCGCCGACACCATGCTCTTCCCATTGTTGGTCACCATGGTTCCGATTTTGAGTTGTCATGGAGAAAGCTAGGATTCGATTTCTTGATGAAGAACACGGAGCAGTTCCTCCCCTGTGTTACTCCGTTCGCCCAGGCAAACGAGGTGCAGAACAGCGTGACACCGCAGTGCCCTGCACATGTGGTATGCTGGAGGGGCACTGTGAATTGTCCCTACAGTGGAGCTGGGGACACTGTGGAGGATGAAGAGGCAGAGGCGTAAATTGTCGCAGGACCAACGGCGTGACAATGTGGAGGCGGAAGCAGCATCACCTGGCCAAGTTGCTGGTGTGGCTATGCAGGAACCCCATTTACCCAGTGAGCCGTAAAGGACATGTATTGTCCCTGACCGTAGTTACAGCTCCAAACGTCGGCGCTGCCGTGCACTTTAGCAGACACCGACAAACTCAAGGACTGGCCCACCTTCTGTTCTACATGTGTGTGCTGGGCTGGTACTGCCTTTTTGGCAAAGAAATGATGGCTTGGCACTCTCCACCTCGGCTCGTCACAAGCCATCAGTTCTCTGAATGGTGCAGAGTCCACCACTTGGAAAGGGAGGGACTACAGCACCGGCAACTTGGACAGGAGCACATTCAGCTTCTGTGCAGTTGGATGCGTGCACGCATCCTGTTGTCTCCTTCGGTGATAGATTGCTGACGCAATGACTGACGAGTAGGACCAACGGGGCTTTTACAACATATAACTGCACGGCACAAGGGGAAATAAGATGTACTATAGAAATATTTCCTCGTAATAAACCCTATTAATGGCTGTATCAAACAGCAGTTGCACCCCAATCACAAGAACGGTTAGCTGGAACGACAGAGCTGTATAATAGCAATTTTGATCCCCATTCAGTGCACCAAGATATAATAGGATTGTTCCTATTACCTAGGCTGTAAACTACTCTACTGAACCCTGTTCTACAAAAATGCTGTGGAACGATTCCTCCCTATCCTTTCCCTGCACTTATAAATAGTTTTTTCGCCACAATCAAGTCTTTCCTATCACTGTCCCTAGCGCCTGCAGACGTCTCTCCCTGCACTAAGTACACTGGTAAATGGCAGAATCTAAGATGTCTGACGCTATTTATAGGGCTGTGACATCACAGGGCTGGCTGGCAGCTGATTGGCTGCATGCATGGCATTATGGGTGATCCTGCCTTTCCAGAGTTCCTTTCTCCATGTCCTCACACGTGCAGCAGACATTTTAGGAAAAAATGCGTTTCGTTACCACGAAGTATGAGGAAGTTAGGCTTCGGTGGTGATCGAATTCTTCTTGAAATTCGGATCAAATTCTACTACGTCAGCTTCGATTCGCTCATCTCTAGCCCCAACTCTTGGGCAACTTGTTAGTTTGCTAGTCTCTGCTGTGTGACTTGCAATATCTCCTCCACTGGTCTCTCTCTTCTAGGTGAGAGGATCCAGTACAGAACTTAGAGATTGAGGGCGGCCTGAGGATGTGTGCGTGACATTGTCAGCCACACACACTAACCTGCCCGGAGGAAAATAAGCCTAAAGTTGATCAAAACAGTGAACATTTATCTGGGGAAATTTAACAATGATCGATTTAGCTGACCAGTGATAGACCCTTATCAATTGAAAACAAGTCTGCTTGTTTAATATTTTTGTCTGATAGACGGACAAAAGACCTTTTGTTCAAATAAAGATCATTCATGAACTAAAGATCTTACTTTGAAAGAACATTCCCAGAAAGATCTTTCTTCCATCACTGGTTTCATTAATATGTATGGAAAGTTTAAACAACTGTAATGACCAATATGGACTAAACTGATCCATTACAATCTGGCTTCAGCACTCTATACAGAAACTTCCCTCACCAAAGTGACAAAAGACCTCCTGACAGCTAAATACAACCATGACTACTGTCAGCAGCATTTGGCACTGTAGACCAACCTCAGCAGCTTTTGACAACACTGTAGACCACCCTCTCCTACTCACCATGCTCCAATCTATCGGCCTTAAGGACATAGCTCTCTCTTGGTTTTCCTTCTATCTCTCTGACCGCTCTTTCAGTGTATCATTTGCTTGCTCTACTTTCCCTCCTCTTCCTCTTGCTGTTGCGGTTCCTCAAGGTTCAGTCCTAGGTCCTCTCCTTTTTTCTCTCTACACAGTCCCGATCAGACAGACCAGCAGATTTGGTTTTCAATAACATCTCTATGCCGATGAACCCAACTATACACTTCAACCCATATCACCCCTGTTGTACTACAGACCACCAGTGACTATATGTCAGCCGTTTTTAATATCATGTCCTCTCTCCATCTAAAACGGAATATTTTAAAAACTGAACTACTTGTGTTTTATCCATCTACTAGCCAACCTTAACCTAATATCTCCCGCTCCTATCTTTATATTCAGCTAATATGCCACCAATATCTCAGACAACCCCTCTAAAGAAAATTTTCTCCGCATGGTAAGGCCTCTCACTCCTGTCAATAGAAATGGGCTACTCCCATCCATAAATATGGACAGGAATAGAACCTACACTGAGATCTGTGGATCGGGCACATGGATCTGTTAAAAAACATTGATGTGTTTGTGGCCCATTAGAAATTATTTAGTTTGTTTGCTATCCATGAAAAAAAATACAGATGTGTGCATGAGCCCTAAATGATGGCATACTGATTGGACCCAAATGAAAGAGGAAAGTGTATTACAGTTCTCAGCATAGCGCGTCACTGTGCAGGTTCTTTCGTTATCCAGTCCAGTCCCAGAGATTGGACCCCCACGATCAGAATATTATAGCATATTCTTGCAATATGCTATAGCATTCAGTGATGGTAAAGCCACTTTTTTATTTCAGGGGTTTGGCAAGTATGAAAGTTATTTCCCATCCACAGGATAAGAGAACACTAACTGATAGCTTGAGGTCTGTCTGCTGGAACCCCCCACAGATCCTGAAAATGAATATCCATTGTTTCAGTCTTGATGGAGTGGCAGACAAAGCATGTGCCTTACCGCTTCATTCGTTCTCTATTGGGCTGCCGAAGACAGCAAAGTACAATGCTTCTCTATTTCTAGCAGTCCCATAGAGATGAATGGAGTTGAAGGGTGCATGTTCAGACTGCCCCTCTATCAGGACAGGAACAAGAGATCCACGTTCTCAGAATTGTTGGTGTTCCTGTGGTTTGGCACCCACTGATCAGTTAGTTATTTTCTATTTTGTGGATGGGGCACAACACCTTTTAGTTGATACACAGAAAAAAACAACTACATTTACAAAAATAAAAAATATAGTGTTAGATCTTTTCTATACATTAACAGGTTTCTACAAATAAAACTGCCAACATTTAGGCTATTTCACCTTTTCTAAAGAAATAGCTGTCCAGCTCCCACAAATGACTGTGTGTAGAAATATGAAGATATATAGAAGAATTATTGGGCCTGATTTATCATACATTCACTCCAGAATTCTGGTGTCAAAAAGTCGCAAAAATAGGCCTGCGACTTTTTGTTCTTGCTTGCACAAAATTTAAGCGGTTGCGCAAAATTTTGTGACTTTTTTGCACTTGTGCATTTTTACACCACTCACTCCAGTTTTGTAATGTGGGTGGGAAAGTGGGTGTGTTTAGATATGTTAATGAGTGCCACTCCAGATTTATTATTAAGATTTTTTTTTTTAAGTTTTTAAAAAGCCGCAATCTCACTCCAGGAGGAGAGTGGAGTAGGAAAACTTGATTAGCTTCTCTGTACAAAAGTGTTAAGCTCTAAGGATAAGACAAACTTATCAAATAACATGAGACATTTGATAAATGTGGCATAAACGCAGACTCAAGCAAAACTGACTTCACATTTTTACCTCATGATAAATTCTCTCCATTATCTCTACAGGTTCATGTTTCAGACAATATAAAAAAGATCTAGTAAACTGCCCTGTAGTCCAAGAGTTGTTTGGAAGGAAACAGCAGCACTTCAAGTCTTGAATCTGTATCAGAACTGAAGCCAAGTTTGGTTTCAAGTTTTAAAGTGGTTTTCCGCTTTAAAAATCAACTACCGAAGTTTTTCAATGACGTCACACGCGACGTGAATAACTAACTTCAGCGCCCATACATTCTAATAATGCACAGAGACGAATCTCCGTACAGTAGTATTTCGAAGTTTTGAAAGAAGCGACTTCGGATAAGGCATCATAAGCTCACTTCGCTCAACACTAATGGATATGATCCGATCCGATTACAGTTAGTGCTGTTTTTATTTTTTTTCTTAATTTTGGATGTCTGTAGTCTTAATTTTGGATGTCTGTCTCCATAAGGCTCCATTTTTACAATGGAGCCTTATGGAGACAGAAGATACTATGTGACATATGTCTGAGGTATGGGTTTAACATACACTACTCACAAAAAGTTAGGAATATTTGGCTTTCAGGTGAAATTTATGAAAATCGTAAAAAATTCCTGCTACAGTGACATTTTATCATGAAAGTAGGGCATTCAAGTAGAAGCATGCAATGGTAATTTCCTCATCTCAATTTATTGAAACAAAAGCCAACACCAGTGGCAGGTATACCCCCACAAAAAATGTCAATGTCTTAAAGCCTTGTCATGTGGCCTTGAGCTTTAATTACAGCTTGACAGCGACGTCTCATGCTGTTCACAAGTCGACTTATTGTATGCTAAGGCATGGCATCCCGCTCTTCTTGAAGGGCAGCGCTCATGTCATTGAGGTTCTGTGGTACAGAGATTACGGGCCTCTACATGGCGACTCAGCTGATCCCATAGGTTTTCAATGGGATTCAGGTCTGTAGAGTGCAAGCAACTCCATTTGAGGTCCCCCAGTCTCCAGCAGACATTCCCTAATGTTGTGACCTCAATGAGCTGGCGCATTGTTGTCCATAAAGATGAAATTAGGCTTGTGTTGTTCAGGCAGAGGCACATTTACTGGATTAATGATGTTATTGAAGGAGTAAGAGCTTGTTACTGTACCATTCACAAAGTGTAGGGCAGTTCTGTATTGACTAGACACACAAGCCCACACTGTAACACTACCACCATCAAAGGCTCACCAGTGGCTGATGCATAGTGCTCTCCTTGACGTCAACAACATTGTTGCCATTATTTCTGCTCAGCGTGAATCGACTTTTATCAGTGAACAGCACTGGGGCCCACTGGTCCCTCGTCCAGGATAGATGCTCACTGACAAATGTAAGATCATGACACCTGTGCCTGGTAGTGTGGTCAGGTACCCTTGCAGGTCATCTAGCACAAAGCTGATGTAAACGGTTTTGAATAGTCAGACACTTGAGTGCCTCTCACCTCCCTTAAATGTGTCTGGAGTTGTGTGGCATTGATCTTCCGGTTCCACAGGGCATTGTTCACAGTGAAGTGGTCATCAGTGTGGGATGTGGCCAAAGGACGTCCACTTCTATGCCGTTTTTTGACCTTACAGTCCATCTGTATCTCTGTTACAACCTGCTGATGACACTCTGTGACACTCTAAGCTCAGAGGCCACTTCCGTCTGAGAACACCCTGCTTGAAGCCTCACAACAGCGAGGTATTGTTGATCAATTCTTAGGTGTCATCTTGGTCTCATGATGTCAAAGTGTGAACAGCATGATGAGAAGGACTGTTTAAATACCAATTCTAATTGAACCAGGAAATGTATTGGATAATTCATGGATCAAACACCTGTTGTGAATTTTGCCATTAAGCTCCTTGTTAGAGAACAGCAAGTTGTGCTAAGAGTACTGAAACATTGAACAGTTGGAAATTCTAAAGTTTAGAGCAGGCATGTCCAAACTCCGGCCCTCCAGATGTTGCAAAACTACAACTCCCATCATTCCTGGACAACCTACAGCTATCAACCTACAGAAGAGCATGATGGGAGTTGTAGTTCTGCAACACCTGGAGGGCCAGAGTTTGGACATGCCTGGTTTAGAGAATGTCACATTAAGTTCACCTTTAAAGGTTAGAGTGCATTTTATGTTCATCCTAAAATTTTCCCCACAAGTATATAACAAGTATATACATTAAACATGGGAAAAAGCGTGAGGTGAACACAGTCTTAGCTGTTTTCCACATGCATCAGTTTTCTGGCTATAAATGGTTAATTTGTTAAGCTAGCAATATGATTTTTGCAGCGTTTCTTTCAAATTTTTTTAAAGAATATTTCATCTTTAGTGTAGATCTGGGCAATATGGCTTCTGAATAAAATCTCATTTGTTTTCCATCTCGATTTTCTTTTTTTTTTTTTTACTCCCTGTTTTTTTTTCTAATTTCCGGCAGTCCCATAGAGAATGAATGGAGCAGGAGGGTGCATAATTGGAACACATAGCAAGATCTATGCTGGTTGAAGAACTGTGCAAAGACCTGAATGAAGAAGAAAAGATGGGGAAAGAGAAGATCAAGATCATAATTAAACTGAGGTGCACCCCAATGCAGATTAAGACCACCACAAGAAAAAGCAGCATAACATCAGCAAGGGAGGGGTTGTATGAAGCTACAGTCAGTCCAGAGTGGAGCTAAAGAAATAAGAGCCATGGCGCAGTGAGGAGAATTAACCCCCCCCCCCCCCTTCCCTCTAGCAGCAGTAGTCTTCCAGGGGAAGCAGCTTGCAAAGCACCCCGTCTCCATACAGTTCATGGACTGGCACGTTCCAAATGGTCTCACGAAAAGGATATTTACTTCTGTGCCTTATTACTGAAGGCTCACAACATCTGTAAACCCACCCCCACAAGTGACTTTATTGCATTTACTTACTGCTGGAAAGTGTCAATCTGCATCAGTTGCAGCCCTGTGGCAAAATAGGGGTTAATCAGCCATTTTCAATGTGTTACTCATGTACTGAGAGGAAAGATTGTTCCACCCAGCAGAGGGGTGGGAAACAAACCGCTAGTCTCCACAGAGGACCCATCCTTGCAGCAGAAGGAACTAAAGTGCTGAGTTCAAGTTCCCAAGAGGACAAAGAAACAAACTGTACCCCTACAGGAAGTAAAAGCAGCAGCCATCTTGGAGAAGGGAAAATACAGTTTCAGCCTCACTGGATCCAGAGAATCAACGTCCAGAAGGTCTGAGTGAGTACTGCTGGGGTAATTAACCTTAATAAGGACTGTTGGGACCATAATCTGCCCGCCAGAGCATCATACTCCCCAAAATTGAGCGATCACAGCAACTCTTAAAGGGGCCACACACCTATTCTGTGCACCCAAATTGCATTGTTGCCTTCTGCTGACCTAGCTATCTAAAACAGCACATCCTCTGCTATGTCTGACAGCGTGGACCATACCCAGCTGGGTTGCAGCAACCCACCACCGACCGCTGCATCTGCCTGCACTATGCCTCTAACCGTTCCGCTTCCAGCACAGAAAAAGAGAGATCCCACCGAGGGAAGTTTGTACTATAGCACCGAAGCCCTGCCGCCAGGGAAGGAGCTGCCACACGAGGGCAGGAGCATCATCTCATGAGTTTTAGCAGCTCCAGCAGCGAGGAGGACTTCAGGTCTCTCATCTGAGGAGGCCTCATACTGTGAAAGAAAACCATCCATTGGACTACTGGAGCCACAATGTGGACTGTACCTGACAGGTGAGAGGATCGTTGGCCCTTTCTGTTTTTGGTGCCTCCATTTTACCTCTGGTTCAGAGGAGCAACACTCTCCCGGATGCGCATGTTTGTACCAAACACCCTTTTTTCCCTCTTCTCAGGTTAAGTGGGAACTCTACATGCATTATGGGTCCTCACTAAGATTTAAATCACACCGCAGTAACCTGTGACTCTGTACTACCTCATGAGACCAATAGTGGGAGCCCCACCTGTGTGTTCTGCAGGCACGTGTCATTGACCAACCACAGCGTGGGAGCCTTCTAAACGTTTGCACTAAAGTTTTAGCTCTTCAAGCACTTTAGTCCATTGTATGGACTTATTTGGATTGGAGCAACAATGTGATTTTTGATGCACTTTTTGAATTGACTTTGGTGAAATAGTACTGTTAGCTAGATAGTTAGATACCCCTTGCTCCATTGCTCTTGTGGACTGCCTCTGAGGACTCAAAAGTATAAAATGGTCCTTTTGACCTGTATCAGTTTAGAAAACCTTGTACTGTTTGCATATGCACTTAATTGTATTCTCTCCACAGGCTTGGGAGCGGAAGGAGCCAGTATGTCTTGTGTCTTTGGCATCATATGCTGTTGCTACACAGGAAGACCATGACGTAGAGTCATAAGCAGTACCATTGCTACAAGCAGCACCAGTGCCTTAATACCTTAAAGGGTAACCCTGCTGTCTAAAATATACAAGTTAAGCTATTATTTTATTATTTATTTACACGGGCTAATTATTGGGAATAAGTGTTCCTAGAAAAGCTCCTTCCCAATAAATGCCCTGATCATTTACTCATGTAAAGAAGCCTTCAGAAATGACAGGAGATAACATTCTAGATGGTACCCAACCCCCACTGAATCTCATTTTTTCTCTTCCTGAGACCTTTTATCTAGGAGCTCTTCATCCCCCACCTACATTCACTGCCCTGCCACTGGAATTGAACGGGGACTAGCAGGGCCGGTTCTAGGTGAAATGGGGCCCGGGGGCGAAAAACAATAAGGGGCCCCCCCCCTCAGTGTCACGTCATCAATCACCCCCTTCGCGTCACATAATTTCTCCCCGCCCCCTCCATTGCCGCATACTCCCCCCTCCCCCGAATGGCACATTTCTCCCCTGTATGGGCCAGTGGCAGCAGCACATCTCTCCCCCCCCCCCCAACCCCATGGCTCATTTCTCCAGCACATCTGCACATCTCCTCCCCCCCCAGCTCCCATCACTACAGAAATACAGCCCCACTTACCTCTTCCATCCAGTGACGTCTCCTGTGATGTAGATGTTCTCTTTCCTCATCTTCTCCTTTCAGACCTTCAGACCAGACCGTCAGGTTTCGTCTCTGCAGTTTGACAACAAAATAAATCTCAGTTACTACTTTTCCATCATCCTCCCATATTCTGGACTAATTATCCTACTACCCCCATATAAAATACATCAGTAATGTCCCCATAGTGCCCCCGAGTCTCCTCTCTCCCCCATCATGTCCCCCCCAATCATGTGCAGGCTCCTTTTCCCACCCATCCCCCTTCCCCCAAAATTATTTGCAGGCTCCTTTCCCCAGCCCCCCCAAATCATGTGCAGGCTCCTTCCCCTCCCCCCCACCAAAATTCATGTGCAGGCTCCTTCCCCCCCCCCCCCCAAAATCATGTGCAGGCTCCTTCCACTCCCGCCCCCAAAATCATGTGCAGGCTCCTTCCCCTCCCCCCAAAAAAAATCATGTGCAGGCTCCTTCCCCTCCCCCCAAAAAATCATGTGCAGGCTCCTTTCCCCCTCCCTCCCTACTTACCTCCTTGCAGCGCTGGATGCAGGCCTCTTCCGGCCTGTGTCCCGTTCTATCCTCTGCTCAGGCGGCGCGATGACGTCATCGCGCCGCCTGAACCGCTCTGATAGGCTGCCTATCAGAGGAGCAGGGGAGGGAGACGCCTCTCCCTCCCCTGCCGCACTGCACAGCGATCTGTATCGCTGTCCAGAGGACGGCGACACAGATCGCTATGGAGATGAACGCTTCCACAGTGGAAGCGTTCATCTCCTGTCACTGCCGCCGGTGCTGCCACAATATCGGGGGCAATTGCCCCGTTGCCCCCCTGGATCCGCCACTGCTTGGGGGCCCCTAAGGACTCGGGGGCCCGGGGGCAATTGCCCCCCTTGCCTCTATGGAAGCGCCGGCCCTGGGGACTAGAAAAACAAGCTGCTGCTCCCTTTAGAATAGATCTGCAACAGCGGAAAGCTGAGATGTCTTACAGGAAAGTGACAAGTAATGCCCTGCCCAGGCCGATCTTATGACGACTAATGAGTCCCATGAAGTGCTATTACTCAGTGCATATCACACATTATGGAAACCACACACACCGTCCGAATAACTACTGCTTTATATACTGCTCCTCACTCATCCTGCACCAGCTACAGAGATAAAAGAAGTGAAAACTAATATTGAGGTTGAAACAGATATTGTACGGCAGTAGGTCTGTATTATAGATCAGCAGTGTTTAGCAGGTTTTATTCTACAAGTAAGGCCAGGTTCACATCACTGTTTATTTTTCCGTTCTTCTGATCAGTCAGAAGAACAGGGAAAAAAAACAACGGATCCTGTATTTAAAGCATCCGTTATGCACATTTGACATGTGTTTTAGCCATTTCCATCTGTGATCCGTTATTTTAGATGGAAAAAAGCATGCATATACCGTATAACGAATCTCAGATGGAAATGGCTAAAACAGATGCAAAATGTGCATAACTGGGCATAACGGATACTTAAAATACAGGATCCAATTTTTTTCTATTCTCCTGATGGATTAGAGGAACGGAAAAATAAACGGTGATGTCAAACTGGCCTAAAGTATGCTTTTGGATCCACCTGTAGCAAGGGGAGTGGGGTATGCTTAAAAGGGGTTGTCTCTCCACAGACAACCACATTAAAATGGAAGCCACCATGCAAAACTGCTAATGGCCATATCTTCATAACTTGAAAAATTAACTTTAACTGCTTTTAGGACCAAGACCTCTGGCCCCTGACAAGTGAGATGCTTCTCAATAGCCTCTCCCCAACAGGATCCAACATTTAGCACCATAAAGGATGACATATCAAGATGAAAGGGAAGGTGTTGGGAACAGATTATTGACACAAAGCTATGAATGATCACTTGACTTTGTCACCTACCCAGCAAAAGTGTATTGGGATGGTAAAATCTGCTAACAGCCTCCCTTCATGCCAGAAGGTTTCCATACAAATTCCAAGGCAAAGAATATGTAGCATTTCATGGTGGTCCTTCAGATGGAGGACCATTCCAGTAATACTCGGATGGCAGCCACTAAAGAACAGAGACACAATCCTGAACCCGTTTAGGACTTTTTTCTTCTAAAGAGGACCTGTCACCATTCCTGACATATCTGCTTAGGTAAATACCATATTTTTTCAGACCATAAGAAGCTCTAGACCATAAGAGGTACCACCATCCAGAAGGTTAAAAATGGCGAGAAGAGCCCTTATTAACAGATACACCAGTGTAAAACATGCCCTCCCCTAAGCTTACTAGTCACAAGAAAATAAAAAAAGACCTTGTGCTACATGCGTAGCCTGTCAAAGCTGGGGGGGGGGTTCAGTGGTGGTATAGAGTATATACAGAGGGAAGGTGATGGAGGGCAGCGTGACGACACACACTGACCCTGGGTTCACAATTGAGCGTATTTGACGCGCGTATTACAGCGCGTTTGTGGAAATAGGAAACGCACGTCGTACGCGCGTTCGTGTGATTGACCACTGTGGCGTCAATCACAATGCGCGTGACAATACGCCCCAAAGAAGCTCCTGTACTTCTTCGGGCGTAGGGCGTTTTACAGCGCGTTCGTACACGCTGTAAAACGCTCAGGTGAGAACCATGCCCATAAGGAAACATGGGTTTTCGCCTGTTGAGCGTTTTACAGCACGTAGGAACGCGCTGTAAAACGCTCAGGTGTGAACCCAGCGTGAAGGTCTACAGTACATAAAGAGCTGGGGTGATGAGGGAAGTTAGGGTATACAGTACATACAGAGCAGAGGTCATGACTGACAGTGAGGGTATTCAGTATATACAGAGCAACATTGATGAGGACAGTGAGGGTATGCAGTATATACAGAGAAGAGGTGACGGACAGTGAAGGTATATAGTATATATAGAGCTGAGGTGATGACAGACAGTGAGGGTATATAGCATATTCAGAACAGAGGTGATGACGGACAGTGAGGGTATACAGTACATACAGAATGGAGGTGGCAGACACTGAGGTTATGCTGTATATATAGAGCAGAGGTGATAACATACAGAGTGGAGGTGATGGACAGTGAGGGTATGCAGTATATACACAGCAGAAGTGATGAGGACATTGAGGGGATACAGTATATACAAAGGGGATGATGTACAGTAAAGGTACTGAGTAGAAGTAACAGTGAACATATATATATATATATAGTATGTATACTGTATACCCTCATGGTCCCCACCACCTCCACTCTGCATATATTAAATACCTTCATCCTCCCCATCACCCCACACTGTATGTATTGTATACTCTCATTGTCCCATCACCTCCACTCTGTACAGTATATACTATATACCCTCATTGTCCCATCACCTCCACTCTGTATATCTTATATACCCTCATTGTCCCCATCACCTCCACTCTGTACAGTATATACTTTTATACTATATACCCTCATTGTCCCCATCACCTCCACTCTGTACAGTATATACTTTTATACTATATACCCTCATTGTCCCCATCACCTCCACTCTGTACAGTATATACCATATACCCTCATTGTCCCCATCACCTCCACTCTGTACAGTATATACTTTTATACTATATACCCTCATTGTCCCCATCACCTCCACTCTGTACAGTATATACCATATACCCTCATTGTCCCCATCACCTCCACTCTTGGTTCAACTTGCAGGATAACAGGCTGAACTGGATGGACAGATGTCTTTTTTCAGCCTTATAAACTATGTTACTATGTTACTAAAATAAATGAAGAGGTATACGTTTCATCATAACAATATGATCACTGCCTATGAAAAACGCTAAAATCAAAATGATAAACATTTTATTGATAAAGTCCTTTAAAAACACTCAAGGCACACAGCCCAATGATAATAGGCAGAAAAACCCCAATACAAAGACCTGGAGTGACAGAGGGTGATCGAGCCACAACGTGGTAAATGATGAATGTATGACCTATCTGTAGTACTCCACAATTGTAGCAGATATCCCCCTTATTATGTGTCCCAGGTCAGGGTTCTCAGGACAATCCAGACCAAATATATTACCCCGCCTTACGCTAATGCGTAAATAATATATTTTAAAAATAAATTTGTGTATCCCCATCCACTTTTCAAACAATATGCCATTACCTGGCTATGCTTTATAGATGACATATTCTGTATCTGGAGAGGTTCAGAATCCAGTGCCCTTCTCTTTCACCAATATTTGGATAACGTATATTTGGAATTAGCTTTTACTGTACATTTTCTAATTGTTTTGATGATTGACACCAAAACAATCAGCTTTCTTGATACACTAGTACTCAAAAATGAACAAGGACACATAGAATTTGATCTGTACAGTAAACTGACCGATAAAAATAGCCTCCTTCACTATACCAATTACCATCCTAAAGCAACTGAGATGTGACTCCCCCGCTAACAACTGACACGGGTAGAGAGGATTGTGTCTAACCCCTCCACTTGTGAGAAAAGAAGGGAAGAAATGTCATCCAAATTTAGACAGAGAGGGTACCCTACTCACTCATTTCAACAGAACGCCAAAACTTCATGTACTGATACTACACAAGATATTACATCCAATACAGCAAGACGGATACCATGTATTCTGACGTATCATCCTCTTACACCCAATATACAACACACAATCCGACAACTATGGCACATACTTTTCCAGGCATACACTAACATACAGGAGATTCAAGTTCCACCCTTGATATGTTATAAATACTCTAAAAATATTAGAGACCGCCTGGTTCAAGCTTTTTCCAAGATCCCTCGACAGAGATTTTTTATCACGCCTAAATCGGGTACCTTCCTGTGCCTTCATTGTGCCCAGTGCTCGAGTGTCATAAAGGGCAATATTGTTACACATCTGTACTCCGGAAAGAAATACCTGATTAATGGATACTTTACTTGTGACTCAACCCAGGTAGTATACCTTATTAAATGTCCGTGTGGCCTCATTTACATTGGTGAGACCACTCAACATATAAGGGATCGGATCTCGAAACACAAGCCAATCAGTGGTTGTTACCAATACCTGCCCACTTTAAGGAACACAAGCATTCTGTTTCTTCATTGCGGAGGGAAAAAAATCCAGATGCCACAGAGGGGTGGAAATCTAACACTTTTGTTAAGACAACACGAATTCTTTTGGATACATCGTTTGGATACATTGACCCCTAAGGCCTCTTTCACACTTGCGTTCTGAAGATCCGGCGGGCACTTCCATCCCGCCGGATCCGTCAGAACGCAAGTCGCCTGAAAGCATTAGAAGACTGATCAAGATCCTGATTAGTCTTCGAAATGCTTTCAGGTTACTATGACAGCCAGGACGCTATTAAAGTCCTGGTTGCCATAGTAGTAGTGGGGAGCGGGGGAGCGGTATACTTACCATCCGTGCGGCTCCCGGGGCGCTTCTGAAAGACGTCAGAGCGCCCCATGCCCATGGATCACGTGATTCATGCGATCACGTGATCCATGCGTCTGGGGCGCCCTGACGTCACTCTGGAGTGCCCTGGGAGCCGCACGGATGGCAAGTATACTGCTCCCCCGCTCCCCACTACATTTTACCATGGCAACCAGGACTTTAGCGTCCTGGCTGCCATGGTAACAATTGAGAAAAAGCTAAACGTCGGATCCGGTGATGCGCCGAAACGACGTTTAGCTTAAAGGGGTTATCCAAGTTATATTTATTGATGACCTATCCTCAGGATAGGTCATCAATATCAGATCGGCGGGGGTCCGACACCCGGCACCCCCGCCGATCAGCTGTTTGAAGAGAAGGCGAGCGCCGTGCCAGCGCTGCCTCCTCGTCATGTTTACATGCTGGCCGTTGCATCTGCAGCGGTGAGCACGTGTAATTACACCCAAGCCGTTCCATTCATTTCAATGGGACGGCTCTGTGTATACTACAGAGCCGTCCCATTGAAATGAATGGAACGGCTTAGGTGTAATTACACGTGCTCACCGCTGCAGATGCAACGGCCAGCAAGTAAACATGACGAGGAGGCAGCGCTGGCACGGCGCTCGCCTTCTCTTCAAACAGCTGATCGGCGGGGGTGCCGGGTGTCGGACCCCCGCCGATCTGATATTGATGACCTATCCTGAGGATAGGTCATCAATAAATATAACTTGGATAACCCCTTTAAGGACGGATCCGGATTAATGCACTTCAATGGGCATTAATTCCGGATCCGGCGTTTCGGCATGTCTTCCGGATTTTTGGACGGAGACAAATCCACAGCATGCTGCGCTTTTGTCAACGTACAAAAAACTTTCACATACTGAACGGAAGACATCCTGATGCATCCTGAACGGATTGCTCTCCATTCAGAATGCATTGGGATAATCCTGATCAGTATCTTTCCGTCCTAGAGCCCCGAGGACGGAACTCTAGGACGGAAAGCAAAAATGCTAGTGTGAAAGGGGTCTAAGGGACTCAATAGAGAATGGGATTTTCTCTGTGACAATTGATGTGTCTTTGAATATTTTGATATACGAGTCTGAATTGTTTTTTCCTCCATTACACATACGATAGTGTGGGACATTATCCTTAGCCTACTTGACAACATGGGTGAGAATTCCCCCCTTTCCCATCCCTTTCCTCCTTCTTCCCTTCCTTCCCCTTTTTCCTCCCCTCAACCCCCCTCCCCCCTTCTTTTCCCCTTTTTGCCCCCTCCCTCCTCCCCTCACCACCATGAAATAAATGTAGTAAACCTTGCTGCCAGTTTTTTTTGTTCCGTCTTCTTCAAAAAATATATTTTTTTCTCATTTTGCATTACTTTCAATTTTTTTTTTCAAGTATATAATGTGATCAGTGTTGTTTTGTTTGATTTGGCATTAATTGATTTCAATTGTGATTTGCCAACTGACATATTCTAGTCTGAATTAGGCCTCTTTCACACGGGCGTTGCGGGTGCACTCCGTCAAACAGTGCGGGTGCGTTGCGAGAATCGCCGCGATTTTTCCCTGCGAGTGCAAAGTGCTGTCATGCGTTTTGCACGCGCGGGAGAAAAATCCGCACTTTCGGTACCCAGACCCGAACCTGCACTTCTTCACAGAAGTGCATGTTTGGGTCAGAAATTGTCCCGCTGGTATTATTTCACATTATAACATAGTTATAATGTAAAATAATACCCTTGGCCATCTTCCTAATGTTGAACCCGGTGCAGAATGGGTTAAAAATAATAAACTAATCATAACTTACCTGGTCCATTTGATCGCGAAGCCCGGCATCCTCTCCGTTAGCTTGCTACTAGGAAAAGGACCTGTGATGATGTCACATGGTCCAATCACATGCTCCATCACCATAGTGATGGAGCATGTGATTGGGCCATGTGACCATGTGACATCATCACAGGTCCTTTTCCTAGTAGCAAGCTAACGGAGAGGATGCCGGGCTTCGCGATCAAATGGACCAGGTAAGTTATGATTAGTTTATTATTTTTAACTCATTCTGCACCGGTTTAAACATTAGGGAGATGGCCAAGGGTATTATTTTACATTATAACTATGTTATAATGTGAAATAATACTGAATCGGTTACATATCCCGATGGTTGCATAGCAACCATGCGGGAAAATCTCAACGCATCCGCACATGATTGCGGATGCTTGCGATTTTCCCGCATCTCCATTCACTTCTATGGGGCCTGCGTTCCGTTAAAAACGCAGAAGATAGAGCATGCTGCGATTTTCATGCATCGCAAAAGTGATGCGTGAAAATCAACTGTCATGTGCACAGCCCCAAGAAGTGAATGGGTCCGGATTCAGTGCGGGTGCAATGCGTCCTCCTCACGCATTGCACCCACGCGGAAAACTCGCCCGTGTGAAAGAGGCCTTAATGTATTAGAATATACAGTTTTTGGCCACAGGCAACTTACCTTCCTCCTCTCCATGCCTCTTATAGAACCTAGCTGCAACTAATTAATTCACATGTGGCGTCTATATTATGCTATAAATTGTGTAACTTGTACTTGCCTCATTATATTCCTAGGCATTTAATTACTAACCTCATGAGTATTCATCCATATCTTCCTATTTTCTTTCTAGGAGAGCGGATTGAAGCCCACAGCCAAATACCCTGTCCCACTAACAGACACTTCTTAAGCCTGGCATTTTAGACATCGGTCTCAATAAGACCCTGTATTGGCGGTGGATGCGCCAAAGTTATGTAGAGTTCCACCACCGCTACTAAATCTATGCCACCATCCTTGCTGGCTTACATTTTGATCATTTTCTACGCCTAAAACAGCCGTAGAAAATGATGAATGAGACAGTCCTGCTCCCTTTAACTGCCCACGTCATGTCAACTTTTGTAGACC
This sequence comes from Bufotes viridis, assembly GCA_033119425.1. NCBI lineage: Eukaryota > Metazoa > Chordata > Amphibia > Anura > Bufonidae > Bufotes > Bufotes viridis. The sequence goes on along the minus strand of CM065589.1, from coordinate 67,556,191 downwards.
GGGTGTGATTGTGGAAAAGTCGCAGATTGCGGTGCAAAAATCTTTGCACCGCAATCTGCACCAGAATGCACATATTTTAGATGTATTTTTGCAATTAAATGACCCTCTTCATCGTAGCTGTCTAAATTAATGCTCGCTCTGTATTAGAGCCTCATTGTTGATGCCTCAACTAATGATAGCTATACTCATTTCAACATTCGTATATTGTATCATCAGGAGCATGATTATTCTGCAGAATACATCAGTATGAGCAATACAGTACACAGCAGCTGATGGTATGAGATGGCTTCCGGCACTAGTGTGACCTTAGCGCACCAGCCGGCGTGATGTCTCTAAGAAGACAAGGCCCCTCCGGTGGGAAGGAAGCCATACATGAGGTAATAGGAAGGGGAGGAGGCGGACATAAGGATGTATGTAGACATCATATTAAGCCCCCTTTGTGTTCTCATTACCCACCTACACCTTTATGTAGAGGAGGATACTCTTCTCACCAGCATAGATGTGGACTCATGGTATAGTTCCAAACCACATAAGAAAGGGTATAAGGACATTGATGTTTTCTTATAGGAAAGGGGGATCATTTTGGCAAACATAATCAATTTTTTTGTCACTGCTCAGATATATCCTCACCCATAATTAGAGTTGAGCGAACTTCTATTTTTAGTTTGGCGCCCAAAGTTCGGGTTTGGGCGTGGCTCAGCACTGGATTGGATAAGAGGTGATCCAGTACTGAGCTACGCCCCCTGCACTGATCACATGACGTTGACGTCACCCCAGGTCCTTAGGGTTGTCCAAGGTTCGGGTTCAATGAAGCAGCCCCTTATGGATTCCAAATGCCGTTATGGTCCACGGTAGCGGAATCCATAATGGGATGCTACGATAACCCGAACCCGAACTTTGGACGCCGAACTAAAAATAGAAGTTCGCTCAACTCTACCTATAATGTTTTTATGTTTGGCGCATTTTCATTGATTGGCGCATGGGGATATCTGTTACAATTGCGGAGTACTACAGATAGGTCATACATTCATCATTTACCACATTGTGCCCTGATCACCCTCTGTCATTCCAGGTATTTTTATTGCGGGTTTTCTGCCTATTGTCATTGGGCTGTGTCCCTTGAGTGTTTTTTACACGATTTTGTCAATAAAATTTGTATATTGCATGCCCATCACCTCCACTCTGTATATACTATATAACCTCTTTCCCCATCGCCTTCACTCTATATATACACTGAATACCCTCATTGTTCCAATCACCTCCAATCTGTATATATTGCATACCCTCATTGTCCCCATCAACTCTACTCTGTTTATACTGTATACCCTCATTCTCCCCATAACCTCCACTCTGTATATACTGTATACCCTCATTCTCCCCATCACCTCCACTCTGTATATACTGTATACCTCATTCTCCCCATAACCTCCACTCAGTATATACTGAATACCCTCATTGTTCCCATCAACTCTATTCTGTATATATTGTATACCCTCATTGCCCCCATCACCTCCACTCTGTATATACGGTATACCCTCATTCTCCCCATAACCTCCACTCAGTATATACTGAATACCCTCATTGTTCCCATCAACTCTATTCTGTATATATTGTATACCCTCGTTATCCCCATCACCTCCACTCTGTATATACTGTATACCCTCATTCTCTCCATCACCCCCACTCGGTTTGCACTGTATACCGTCATTCCCCCCATCACCTCCACTGGTTATATACTATATACCCTCATTCTCCCCATCATCTCTGCTCTGTATATACTGCCCACCTTCATTCTCTCTATCACCTCCACTCTGTCTATAATGTATATCCTCATTCTTCCATCACCTCCACTCTGTATATACTGTATACCCTCATTGTTCCCATCTCCTCACTCTCTATATGTTGTATACCCTCAATCTGCCCATCACTTGCACTCGGTATATACTCTATACCTTCATTCTCCCAATCACATCCACTCTGTATATACTATATAACCTACTTTTCCCCATCGCCTTCACTCTATATATACTGTACACTAAATACCCTCATTGTTCTCATCACCTCCACTCTGTATATACTGTATACCCTCATTCTCTCCATCACCTCCACTCAGTATATACAGTACTAAATACCCTAATTGTTCCCTTCAACTCTGTTCTGTATATATTGTATACCCTCATTGTCCCCATCACCTCCAATCTGTATATACTGTATACCCTCATTCTCCCCATCATCTCCACTCAGTATATACTGAATACCCTCATTGTTCCCATCAATTCTATTCTGTATATATTGTATACCGTCATTCTCCCATTACCTCCACTCGGTATACACTGTATACCCTCATTCTTCCCATCATCTCTGCTCTGTATATTCTATATATCCTTATTGTCTCCATCCCCTCACTATGCATTTATTGTATACGCTTCCCATTTATGCAATTATATTTATAGGCAGCACGGTGGCTCATTGTTTAGCACTGGTGCCTTGCAGCGCTGAGGACAAGTAAAAATGGAGGGCTGGTGGATAATAGTGGAGTCAATGTAGATTACAATAAATAAAGTCTGCCTTTACTGAATAGATGATAGGAGTCACTGCACAGACAGTTTTATGTACTGTACAATAAAATACTGGAAATTAGAACATATAAATGAACAATTGGGTACATTAGGTATCCTTTGAAATATGCACTGAGGAGAACGTTAGGTCAGTTGTTAGGTCTCAAGATGTGGTCTTTCTGCTTCAGCATAAGATAATGCTTAAAAGTAATTATCTAAAAGTGAATTAATTGTGTGTTTAGCCTTTCTAATGAGACAACCCACATAGCATTCAGAGTTCATTGACTTGCCTGCTGAAATTTACTGTTCTCTAAACAATTTTTGAAGGATTTCCATCTTGGCCAGATAGGCACATGATGATAATGTCTGAGAACAGCGTGTCGATAAACAGTAGATGTGATGTAAGTATGAGGAATACGGCCACGAAGAGATACAAGGTTCAATTTAGCAAGTCTGCAGATCTAGCAGATGCCAAGTTTACGCTTGATATCTGATGACATCTAATTAGTAACACTTTACTCTGACTTAAAGGGAATGTATCACCTAGTTTTTTCACTAATCTAAACCAGATACGTTAACTTTTTTCTATTCTTTTCTGATTTTAGCCTTTTTTTTAAATCCTATATTATGTACATCATTATGGGCAGCCACCTTGAATGAGTTGATGCTCTGCTTTCATAACATTAGTTCAAAAGTTTGCTTAACAGTCACACATGAACCACAGGAAACTCTATTTTGGAGATGAATCATTGATTCTATGGGAGAGTGTTGTGGGCATGCTAGGTGACCTGTGCAGAGGTTATTGTGCAGGAAGGGGGTGGAGACTATGTGTGACCATCACCTAATCTCTGAGGTGTTTCCTTTTATGGTAATCCTGGAATCTACTATTAGGCTCTGTTCAGTGTAAAATTGTAAGATTTCAGGATTATTTTTTAAATCTGACATAGGAAGTTAGGAAAAAAAATGTTTTTATGATGTTTTCTGAGATAATATTGATAGTCAATCCTTAGGATCAGAGGGGGTCTTAAGTCGCGGCCTTGTGCTAAAATTAAAAATAACATCAAGTTTTCCCTCTTCAGTCTGCACTCAATGCCCCTTAATGAGAAAGGCAAATACATAAATGCAAAAAAAAAACAAGGTCAGAACATGTAGGGCCCCTATATGATGGTAAAGGGGTGTTGGTCACTGGGGATCAAGAGAAGACAGAGCTCCTAAATGGGGTTTTTAGCTCTGTATATACAAAAGAAGAGAGGGCATCTCATGAGGGTGGTGCCACGGATGTAAATACCTCAAATAACATACTTACCTGGCTGACTGTAGATATGGTCCTTAATAAGCTAAAAAATAATAAAAGTGAACAAGGCCCCAGGTCCAGATGGATTACACCCTAGAGTTCTAAAGGAGCTCAGTTCAGTTATTGCTTGGCCTCTGTTCATAATATTATAAAGATTCTTTAATGACGGGCATTGTATCAAGGGACTGGCGCAAGGCAAATGTGGTCCCCATTTTCAAAAAGGGTGCTAGGTCTTCTCCAGGAAATTATAGACCTGTAAGCTTAACATCCATAGTGGGAAAAATGTTTGAGGGCCTTTTACAGGACTACATACAGGATTATGTAACTGCCAATAATATAAGTGATAGCCAACATGGTTTTACTAAAAACAGAAGCTGTCAAACTAACCTGATTTGTTTTTATGAGGAGGTGAGTAGTAGCGTGGACAGAGGGAAGCCTGGTCGATATTGTGTTTTTGGACTTTGCAAAGGCGCTCAATCAGGGGCGTAGCTAAAGGCTTATGGGCCCCAATGCAAGAGTTCAGCTTGGGCCCCCCTTTCCTCAGTACTTTGGGGCCAGGGGAAGTGGAGCACATAGCCTGCTGAATGAGGAAAAAATTGAAACGGCACCCCCTCATGCCAAATTCTTGACTTAACCCCTTCCCTCCAGCCAGAGGTGTAACTTGAACATTCTGGACTCCAGTGCAAAATCTATAACAGATCCTGCCAGCATAGACTTTCCAGGATCTTCTTATGCGGCACAAGGGTCTTTGGGCCCCCTCAGGCTCCTAGGCCCGGGAGCAACTGCTACCTCTGCACCCTCTATAGCTACGCCCCTGCGCTCAATACTGTCCTGCACAGATGACTAATGGGTAAATTGAGGTCTATTGGTTTAGAAAATATAATTTGTAATTGGATTGAAAATTGGCTTCACGATCGTATCCAAAGAGTTGTGGTCAATGATTCCTACTCTGAATTGTCCCCGGTTATAAGTGGTGTACCTCATAGTTTGGTACTGGGTCCGCTATTATTTAACTTATTCAATAATGACATAGAGGATGGGATTAATAGTGCTGTTTCTATTTTTGCAGATGACACCAAACTTTGTAATACGTTACAGTCTATGGAAGATGTTAATAAGTTACAAGCTGACTTGGACAAACTTACTGTTTGGGCCTACACTTAGCAAATGAGGTTCAATATAGATAAATGTAAAGTTATACACCTGGGGGCTAATAATCTGCATGCAGCATATGTCCTAGAGGTAGAACTGGGAGAGTCGCTGGTTGAGAAGAATTTGGTTGTATTAGTAGATCATAGACTAAATAACAGCATGCAATGCCAGAAAGAGATGTCGGAGGCAGCATGTCCAGATGAAATCCCTTTATTTTGGGAACTGCTCACATGAAAAAACGTGAATACAAAAGAGTGCTACGTTTCGGCTCTCACACAGCCTTTGTCAAGCATAATGTGCTCTATACATACATGAGTTTATAAAGTGAAGACTCCACCCCTAATCAGAGGTGTGTCCAATCACTGCATTTCATTATAGATAAGTGATACAAACAGTGGCGGATTAACATAGGGGCTTTCGGGTCGGCAGCCCCGGGCCCGGCATCACTGGGGGGCCCAATGCCGACCCGAGCGCCCACATACTGCGGCGGGGCACAGGAGCGCATAGTTCCCTGCCCCGCCGCCGATCAACACCATAGGCTTCAGGCCTAGTAGGCCTGAGGCCTATCTGGTAGTATATTCCCGGTGCAGGCGTGCGTGATGACATCATCACGTGCCTGTGCCGGGACGCAGGACAATGAGGATTGCGCGCCTGCGGCCTGCCTCACCATCCCGAACCCAGGTAAGTATTAGCTTTTAGTTGTTGTTTTTTTTTCTGTGTGTGCCTTTGGGGGCCAGAGGAGGACATGGGGGCAGTGTGGGGCGCAGTATAGGTGCAGATTATTACATGGGGGCAAATAATTTCATTGGGAGCAGATTATTACATGGGGGCAAATTACTTCATAGTGGTGCAGTGTGGGGGCAAATTACTTCATAGTGGTGCAGTGTGGGGGCAAATTACTTCATGGGGGGCAGTGTGGGGGAAAATTACTTTATAGGGGCAGTGTGACGACAAATTACTTCATGGGGCAGTGTGGGGGAAAATTACTTCATGGGGGCAGTGTGGGGCAAATATTTACATGGGAGGGCAGTGTGGAGGCAAATTACTTTATGGGAGCAGTGTGGAGGAAATTACTATATGGAGCAGTGTGGAGGCGAATTACTTTATGGGAGCAGTGTGGAGGAAATTACTATATGGAGCAGTGTGGAGGAAATTACTATATGGGGCAGTGTAGGGAAATTACTATATGGGGCAGTGTGGGGAAATTACTATATGGGGCAGTGTGCGGGAAATTACTATATGGGGACAGTGTGTGGGAAATTACTATATGGGACAGTGTGGGGAAATTACTATATGGGGGCAGTGTGGGGAAATGACTATATGGGGGCAGTGTGAGGGAAATTACTATATGGGGGCAGTGTGGGGAAATTACTATATGGGGACAGTGTGTGGAAATTACTATATGGGACAGTGTGGGGAAATTACTATATGGGGGCAATGTGGGGAAAATTACTATATGGGGGCAGTGTGAGGAAATTACTATATGGGGGCAGTGTGAGGAAATTACTATATGGGGCAGTGTGGGGAAAGTACTGTATGGCGGCAGTGTGGGGAAATTACTATATGGGGGCAGTGTGGGAGAAATTACTGTATGGGGGCAGTGTGGGGAAATTACTATATGGGGGCAGTGTGGGGAAAATTACTATATGGGGGCAGTGTGGGAAATTACTATATGGGGCAGTGTGGGGAAAGTACTGTATGGCGGCAGTGTGGGGAAAGTACTGTATGGCGGCAGTGTGAGGAAATTACTGTATGGGGGCAGTGTGGGGAAATTACTGTATGGGGGCAGTGTAGGGAAATTGCTGTATGGGGGCAGTTCAGGGAAATTACTATATGGGGCAGTGTGGGGAAATTACTATATGGGGGCAGTGTGGGGAAATTACTATATGGAGCAGTGTGGGGAAAATTACTATATGGGGGCAGTGTGAGGAAATTACTATATGGGGGCAGTGTGGGGGAAAGTACTGTATGGCAGCAGTGTGGGGGAAATTACTGTATGGGGGCAGTGTGGGGAAATTACTGTATGGGGGCAGTGTAGGGAAATTGCTGTATGGGGCAGTTCGGGGAAATTACTATATGGGGCAGTGTGGGGAAATTACTATATGGGGGCAGTGTGGGGAAATTACTATATGGGGCAGTGTGGGGGAATTACTATATGGGGCAGTGTGGGGAAATTACTGTATGGGGCAGTGTGGGGAAATTGCTATATGGGGGCAGTGTGGGGAAATTACTATATGAGGCAGTGTGAGGGAAATTACTGTATGGGGGCAGTGTGGGGGAAATTATTATATGGGGGCAGTGTGGGGGAAATTACTGTATGGGGGCAGTGTGGGGGAAATTACTATATGGGGGCAGTGTGGGGGAAATTACTATATGGGGCAGTGTGAGGGAAATTACTGTATGGGGCAGTGTGGGGGAAATTACTATATGGGGGCAGTGTGGGGGAAATTACTATATGGGGTCAGTGTGGGGAAAATTACTATATGGGGGCAGTGTGGGGGTGTTGCTATTAGGGGACATTATTTTTGGGGACACTATTTATGGATTATTAACTGGAGCACAATATAGGGTGCTGTTATTATTGCTGGGGGCACTCTAGGGGACATTAAAACTGCTGTAGACACTATAGGGACCTTTCAGGATAATTTATCAAACTGTTGTAGTAGAACTGGCTTAGTTGTCCATAGAAACAGATTCCACCTTTCATTTTTGACATCTCCTCTGAAAAATGAAAGGTGGAATCTGATTGGTTGCTATGGGCAACTAAGCCAGTTCTACTTTACAGCAGTTTGATAAATGACCCCAATTATGAGAAACCTAACATGTCTGTGTAACAAACCCTGTAGAGACGAGATGCGGCTGAAAGAATTTGTCATGGCGGTCTGGGTCAGACAGAGAACAAGAGGAAAGAGAAGTTCTACATGACAGGAGATATCCCTGGATGTAAGAGGTATGTGGTGCTGTATTCTCACTGCTGTGACCTACATCTCATCCTCTCCCCTAAGTCTTTTTTATTATAATCATATTGTAATTTGTCACCTAAAGTCCTATGTAACAGCCCAGATAACAGTGATAACTTTCTGTGTGCAGATAATGTAGTAGATGTTCCCTATGTAACACCCCACATAACACAGTGAACTATTGTGTTATGTGGGGTGTTACATAGGACTGCAGGTAACATCTATAACATCTGTACTCAGAGAGTTATGAGATGGTGTGGCTCCGACTCCTGGCACCCCTGCCAATCCGCTGTTTGAGGAGACCACGATGTCCCAGTGAGCACCGCAGCCTCTTTGCTCAGCGCTGTCCATTTGATAGCACTGCGCTTGCTATTGCAGCTCAGCCCCAATCACTCAGATGAGACAGAGCTGCGCCTGCAGCTAGGCCATATGAACAATGAATGTGATGTCCTATGGCATAGGAAGAGACTGTAGCGCTCACGAAGCACCGCAGCCTCTTCATACAGAAAACGTAAACTTAAAATGGAGGGAGGGGCCCGAGTTGGGTAGACAGCCCCGGGCCTATCATGCACTTAATCCGACCCTGGATACAAAAGGTTAAAATTTCTCAGCCAACCGAAGTAAGGCTATACAGCTGATATGCATACAATTCATCCCCTGTAATAAACAACATTCTCACTTGATCATGAATAGTGAAAGGGCAGATAGTGTCATGTTGCACGCTCACCTGCGCGTCCCTCAATCTATAATGCGCATGTCATACACAGAGGAAGTGGAGGTTCACGTGACTACAGCAGTCACATGACATCCTATAGCAACGCGTCCTGTATCCAATATACACGACTGAGCGGAGGAGAGTTACCTCACGTGATTCATCACATGATCGCAAACAAACATGTCCTTGCGATCATGTAGGAATCTAATCTACCCAGTCACATGCGTAACGCATTGTCACTCAAGTACCGATCAAACACCCATTGCAGAGAAGATTCTTCTATGGATGTCTACATTAGACATCCATAGAAGAATCTTCTCTGAAATGGGTGTTTGATCGGTACTTGCGTGACAATGCGTGACCATTTGTATGACCTCACCTGGAATACGCGGTTTAGTTCTGGGCACCAGTCCATAAAAAAGACATCTAAGGAGGGACATGATTAACGTGTACAAATATATAAACGGACCATACAAAAATATCAAGGGAGGCTATTCTGTGTTAAACCGCTTTAAAAAACAAGGAGCCACTCCCTACTCCCTGGAGAAATAAGCATTCTTTACAGTAAAGGCTGTGAATCTCTGGAATAGCCTGCTACAGGAGCTGGTCACAGCAAATACAGTAGATGGCTTTAAAAAAGGTTTAGATGACTTTTTAACTCAAAATAACATTGAGGCCTATGACAATGTATAGAAATCTTGTTCTACGCACCCTTTCCCTTTGACCCAACCCCTTTTTAAAAGCAAGATGAACATTGATCCAGGGCTTTGTTACATCGATCAATAGCAGGATTACAGGTTAGACTTGATGGACTAAATAAGGTTTACAGCTGACAATGCATTGCAGAGCAAAACCAAGCCATGAGAAGGAAAGAGCTGCCTGTAGAGTCCAGAGACAGGATTGGGCGGAAGCACAGATCTGAAGAAGGGTACAAGAACATTTCTGCTGCACTGAAAGTTCCCAAGAGCCCAGTGGCCTCCATAATTCTTAAATGGAAGACATTTAGAACAACCAGGAGTCTTCTGGCCACCCCACGAAACAAAGTAATTGGGGAGAAGGGCCTTGGTAAGAGAGATGACTAAAAACCTAATTCTGGCTGAGATCCAAAGATCTTGTGTAGAAATGGAGGAAACTACCAGAAGGTCAAAAATCTCTGCAGCACTCCATCAAGCTGGGCTTTATGGCAGAGTGGTCAGAAAGAACCCCTTCCTCAGTAAAAGACACATGAAAGTTTGCAAAACAAAAAAAAAAAAAAAAAAACTGGGAGAAATCAGATTGTCTGGTCTGATCATACCAAGACTGAACTTTTTGGCTTCATTTTTAGGAGTTATGTTTGGAGAATCAAGGCACTGCCCAATACCATCCCTATAGTACAGCATGGTAGTGGAGGTGTTTTTTTAGCGACTGGAACAGAACAATTGGTCAAAGTTGTTGGAAAGCTAAATGGAGAAAATTACCGAGATATTATTATTGAAAATCTGATCCAGAGTGCTCTGGAACATCAGACTGGGCCAAAGGTTTACATTCCAACAAGAGAATGACCTTAAGCGCACATTCAAGACAGCACAGGAGTGGCTTAGACAAGTTTGTTAGTGTCATTGAGTGGCCCAGCCAAAGCCCTGACTTGAACCCAATCGAACATCCCTGGAAAGACCTGAAAAAATCTGTCCATCAACGGTCCTGTCCAACCTGAAACTGCTTGAGAGAATCTGCAGAGAATGACAGATCCCCAAATCCAGGTGTGAAAACCTTGTTTCATCATACCTAAGAAGATGGGTGTCTGTAATCGCTGCCAATTGTGCTTCAATAAAGTGTCTGAAGACTTATGTCAATGCTACTCTCAATGCTAGTGATGGCTTTGGACGAACCAGATTTGTTTAGATCAATAACTGAGTTCCCGATTGCCTTACTATGTGTAAATGCATTATATTTTAGAGGCTCTGCTGAGATTACATTAAGACACTAATAAAGTCTTGTGATAATGGTGGCCATCTTAATGTAGTCTTAACCAAGCCCATACACAATAATACATGTACGTATAGTACATCGATCGTGAACTCAGTTATTGATCTAAACGCTTTGGACAAAACTGTTTCGCTCATCACTAGTAACATAGTAAAAACGTTTATAAGGCCAAAAAAAGACATCTGTCCATCCAGTTCGGCCTGTTATCCTGCAAGTTGATCCAGAGGAAGGCAAAAAAGGCCCTATGAGGTAAAAGCCAATTTTCCCCACTTAAGGGGAAAAAATTCCTTCCCAACTCCAATCAGGCAATCTAGAATAACTCCCTGGATCAACGACCCATCTCTAGTAGCTATAGCCTGTAATATTATTACACTCCAGACATAAATCTAGGCCCCTCTTGAACTCTTTTAGTGAACTCACCGTCACCACCTCCTCAGGCAGAGAGTTCCATAGTCTCACTGCTCTTACCGTAAAGAATACTCTTTCCTCCAGACGCAGAGGATGTCCCCTCGTCACAGTCACTGTCCTGGGGATAAATAGATGATGGGACAGATCTCTGTACTGACCCCTGATATATTTATACATGGTTATTAGATCTCCCCTCAGTCACTTTTTTTCTAAAGTGAATAACCCTAAGCCTACATGCACACGGCAGTGGTTTTTTGCGGCATCCGTTCCGTTTTGTTTGCGGATCCGATGGTTTCCCATTCATTTCTATAGATCCGTTAAAAATGCAGATGCCTCTTCCGTTACCTGTCCGCGTCCGCTGTCCGCATTTCACGTCCGCAAAAAAAATATGGCATGTCCTATTCTTGTCCGCAAAAAACGGTTTTCGGACCCATAGAAATCAATGGGTCCGCAAAAAATTTTTCTTTGGCAGCCCCTGAAGAAGCGAATCTGCGAAACCCGGGTCGGGCATTTACTACGAGCGTGATTTGTTCTTATATTTTGTGAGTACAATAAAGCCTTTATTAACTATTTACACCGGAGGTACTGCACTATGTCCCCATTTTTCTTTGTGTAAGGAGTGCTGCACCTTGTGAAGGCATTGATCGGTGGCTCACATGGAGTTTTGATGGCCGGCTACATACCTGGCTTTTAGGAGACAAGTGTACTGACGATCCTTTGAGAAGTGGAGGTGCATCTAATCCCTATACATCTGAAAGTCGCAGGAGGACAACACACTACTACTGATTAATAGCGCGGATCCCACAATATATACTTTGACTTACAGCCTTGGATACGCCTACTATAACCAAGTGTACTAGGCTCCGCCTAGTATAACCAAGTCCCAGAAGATACCGGAGCCTATACCGGGCGAACGGAGCGGCGCCCAGAGATAATAGTAAGTGCAGGGAGATCCCTGGGCGCCGATCTACATGTCAGTATAGTTAGTACACATTTTTTAGCCTGATGAAAGGTCCTCTTTAAGCATTCTCATTTTATATACTAACCTTTTATGAGGTACAGTGTCAAATGCTTTGGAGAAGTCCAGATATATGACATCCTTTGATTCGCCGCTGTCGAGTCTAGAACTTACCTCCTCATAGAAACTGATTAAATTAGTTTGACATGACCGATCCCTGATGAAGCCATGCTGATATGGCGTTATTTGCTTATTTTCATTGACGTACTCCAAGATAGCATCTCTTAGAAAACCTTCAAACAGTTTACCAACGACAGATGTTAAACTTACCGGCCTATAGTTTTCAGGCTCTGTTTTTTGACAATACAATATATTAGTTTGTCCTTTTCTATATATTAGAAAGTGAGTGCAGAATGATGAAGAAAAATTATAACCTCTTTTAATTTTAGCACGATGCCACAACATAACAAAATGTAAAAAAAGGGAAAGGATCTGAAGACTTTCTGAATGCACTGTATATCCAAGACGACCGTACACTTAGTAGCGGTTGAGCACTGCAGCTTTGTACTATTTGAGTGAATGGAACTACAAGTACCCGGATGAGAAGCTACTATTTGCATGGCGTTTCTGGGTACAAAACGCCATAAATAAAGAAAAGTTTGCAGCGCTAACCAAAGCTTTAACCCAAGAACATCATGAATAGTAATAGGGTCACATGAATAGCAGATGCCTGATATTTGTTGATGCTCTACTTTATTTTTATATAAAGTTGTATGAAAGTAAGCACAATTCAAGCACTTACTTTCAAAGGAATTCATTGAGATTTTTGTTTAAACGATTTATGTTTTTTTTTTTTGCTACAGTCACCTGTCATGTATCAAGTACAATAAGAACTTGTTCGACTCTTCTTTATAACTGTATCACTAAGACCAGATGGAGGAGGACTGCAACCGGAGTATTCGGAAACCCTCTATCAATGGTTGACTGACTACTCCCCTTTATGCCCCTAAATATTCCAGCAGTATCAAGGGAAGGCTTCCAAGACAGAAGTTCCCATAATAAATTTGTTTTCATTGAACTTAAAAAGGAGATATAACCTCTTCTGATGTGTCCTAGTAACTAACTGCATTTGCCATAAAATAATAATATTGAAGCATCTTTTCTTAGGACTCTGTGTTGTGCTGTTTCTCTACTATTCCTACAATAAATTGATGAATAAATTGACATCTAGTTGTTACCATCCCCCTTGTCAAAAGGATGTGTCCCTGTGCAGTCTTATACCGTCATCACTGATTGGACAGGGTCAGAAGGTACCCCCAACTGGTAACATTCAGGTGTCAATTTGGAACCTAGGGGGAGATTTATCAAATTGGTGTTAAGTGGAACTGGCTGAATTCACCTTTCATTTTCCAAAGGAGCTGTGGAAAATGACAGTTCTCAATCTCCCCCATAGAGTCATAAGAGTAATAGATGCTCCAGAAGTTTTATATTATGGGAAATCTAATTATTTACTAAAGCAGACATGTCCGGAATGGTGACAGATCCTTTTAGGGGCATTATAGCGAGAGAACTGCAGATATAATTGGGTAGATTTTAGAGTTTTAGTGATTGAGGGACTGGTCACTCTCTCAGTTGTTTCATATAGGTTGCTAGCAAGTTCTGAATCCTGCAAAAAAAAAATCATATTTTGTTGTATGAACAACCAGCCAGCATTTTGCCTCGTAAAAAAATTTTTTTCTATAATTTATAGGCTTATTGCCAGCACCCCAATAGCATACATTTTCTAAAAAACTGTTTCTATTTACCATTTGTAATTGATCATTTCAGTGCATTATACCCATGTTAGGGAATGCATTGTATATTACTTCAAGAAACTCTTCAGTATTATAGCAAAAGCAAAAATGCAGTAACGCCATTATTATACTTGTGTTATTGAAAACAATGTATATTTCTTCAAGATACCATTCAGTGTTATAGTAAAAGCATTATGGCTATAATGCCATTATTATACCCGTGGTAGTGAACACTTTGCATATTACTGCAAGATTCCATTCTGTGTTATTTCAAAAGCAATAGACAGGTGCACATACATCTACTTACTGCCTTGTGTGTTCCCATGCTATGTTGCTACTGGTGGAGCTACTATTGCTACCACTATTACCCCTACACACCTTAACCTTTCCACATCCACACTGTACTGCTGCTACTCCCAAATAAATGGGAGAACTTTCCCAGGCTTGCTCAACTTCAGAACCAGCCACTGTTTCTTCTGACAATTAACACATGCATGTGTATAAATACTGAGCGGGATTCTTACCCCATTCAGGCATAATTTACAGATGCTTGTTCAGAACAAGTCACTGTTTTAAACACCATCTGTCCCCGAATAAAGGAAAGTTTCTAATATGAAAAGGCATAACACATGCAAAGGCACACTGGGGGGAATTTATCATGAGAGGAATATATGAAGTCAGTTTTGCGAAAGTCTGCATTGTCTTACCTTATGCCACATTTATAAAATTTCACATGTTGTTTGATAGGTTTGTCTTATTCTTAAACCTAACATTTTAGTCTAGAAAAATACTTCAGTTTTCCTACTCCACCCTCCTACTTGAGTGAGATTGCGACTTTTAAAAAAAGTCGCAATGATAAATCTGGAGTGAAACTCATTAACATAGCTAACTACACCCACTTTTCTACCTACATTACAAAATTGGAGTGAGCGGTGTAAAAAAGCGAGTGCAAAAAATTCACAAAATTTTGCGCAAACGCTTAAATGTTGTGCAAGCTAGAGTAAAAAGTCACAAAAGCCCTGTTTCTGCGACTTTTTGATGCCAGAATTGTGGAGTGAAGGTATGATAAAGTAGGGACATTGTATTTTGAAGCATGTTTTTTGTTAACACTGTTAACCATGTGTTTACCCATAGCTATATATGTCAGTGTCACTCTGATATTATTTGCTATTGCTGTCATTGTGTTCAAGAGCTTAGATTAGGCAGAGTGTGGAAACTTTTATATCAGAGACCTCAAAGTGTCAGTACAATTGGAGCATATTTGATTTGTATAGAATCAATTTGGACACAAATCCAATTTTTTTAAAGATTAGATGACTCTGACACAAAATAAGAATTTATTTCAAGAGGTTTGCTCATCCTTAGAATATATACACTTTAGTTGCATCCCCCATGTTCATAAAGAGACCTATTGCTTTGTGGCCTTTATGTCTGTGTGTACTTAGCTGTGGTTTATGTGAAGTTTTGTCTGGGAAGGAAGTGCTGATTTATGTTGATGTCTTAGTGTAAATAAGTGATGTATAAGTGATATTAGTAGAAGTGAATTGTTCATAGGATTCTGACTTAATTTGCCCCTTAGCCACTGATGATTTTGTGTGGTATGTTTGTCTTGTAATAGGAGGAGGATATATGCGAGATAAAATGGTTAACTGGTTACCCTGCTCACTTCAGCATGAATTGCACAGCAAAAAAATATATAGTTACCGACGGTCTCCTACATCTGCATCTAATTACTCTGTGTATCTATGATTTCATAGGTTTCGTATGTCAGAGATACCTATGTCCGTCTACATTTGTCAGAGAAAGAAGGGTTCATGTTTCGGAGGTTAATAACTGTAAAACACACATGTTGGACTTGGAAGTCTAGTTACTGTATATAATTTAAGTCTGTAATATTTATGGGTCACCTTTTTAAGGAGAATTTTAAAATAATAAATTCTTTAACAGGGTAACTTGTTGAATGCATTATTTTATGATTTAAACTGAAATGGGAGTTAAACAAAAAACAACCTAAAGGGGGAATAAGTTCTAATATCTTAAATATACGTTTCAGTAATTTAATACCAAAAAAATAGGCTTATGTGTAGATGTATATTCCAAGTAGTGTAGCCAGAAATGGTCTAAACAGCATATTTTATGACTTTTAGGCTGTGTTTACATTGCAATTTCATTCCACGTTTAGGGTATACACATGGCATATACAGTGGATATAAAAAGTCTACACACCCCTGTTAAAATGTCAGGATTCTGTCCTGTAAAAAAATGAGACAAAGATATATAATTTCAGAACTTTTTCCACCTTTAATGTGACCTATAAACTGTTCCACTCAATTGAAAAACAAACTGAAATCTTTTAGGTGGAGGGAAGAAAACAAAAAATAAAATAAAATAATGTGGTTGCATAAGTGTGCACACCCTCTTATAACTGGGGATATAGCTGTGTTCAAAATTAAGCAATCACATTCAAAATCATGTTAAATAGGAGTCAGCATACACCTGCTATCATTTACAGTGCCTCTGATTAACCCCAAATAAAGTTCAGCTGCTCTAGTTGGTCTTTCCTGAAATTTTCTTAGTTGCATCCCACAGCAAAAGCCATGGTCCACAGAGAGCTTCCAAAGCATCAGAGGAATCTCATTGTAAAAACGTATCCGTCAGGAGAAGGGTACAAAAGAATTTCCAAGGCATTAGATATACCATGGAACACAGTGAAGACAGTCATCATCAAGTGGAGAAAATATGGCACAACAGTGACATTACCAAGAAGGAGCTAGCGCTCGACTGATATGGACGTGCGTGCTTGAGCTCTGTTACTCAGACCCGGCTTTATTGTAGCTTACGTTAGCTCCCTGACACCCAGATGGGGAAAATCGGCCAGCAGAAGACTGGGGACTCTTCCCTGTCCCACAGACAGCCTGCCGCTGGTGGAGAAATGGACAAGTTTATTAAAAAGGCCGCCGCCATATGTGCAGCAAGAGAAGCCAAGATGGCGCCGGAGCCCGCTAAGGAAACGGATGATAGCGAAATTGACTTCAACGCCGATGGGAGTGACCTGGAAGACCACAGACATCGCAAGCATATGCCTATCTCCAGAAAATACCTGGATACAGCCCTACAAAAGGCCATGGAACCGCTGGTAAGCGAGATCTCCTCCCTCCGGCAAGACCTACGGCATGTGGGCAATAGAGTGGAGGTTTTAGAAAACAACCAGGCCGCGATAGTGGACTTTCAGACTGCCACAGCCTTAAGCCTCCAGAAGTGCCAGGCCCACCTAAATGCTGCTTTTTCCACCCTGGAAGACCAGGAAAACCGGGGGAGACGCAACAATTTGCGTTTCAGAGGAATCCCGGAGTCCGACTCCCCCTAGGACTCAATAGAAATAATTCAAACTATCTGTGGCGCACTACTGGGCCCAGAACGCCCGACCCCAGTGAATATTGAGAGGGCGCACCGGGCGCTTAGGCCGAAACCAAGTGACACAGACCCACCCAGAGACATTATATGTCGCTTTTTACATTTTCAAGATAAGGAGCTAATTGTGCTCAAAGCTCGCCAGGCGGGAGGAGCGACCTACAATGGGGCCCAGGTCAGTGTTTTCCAGGACCTGGCACCGGTGACCCTGCAAAAGAGAAGAGCCTTAAAACCTCTTACAGATTGGCTCCAGAGCCGGAAAATAATGTATCGTTGGCAATTCCCCTTCGGACTATCTTTCTCTTTCCAAGGCAGAAGGATCACTATCAGATCTCACCCGGATTTAGGCCCAGTTTTTGATCTGTTGGACATCTCGCCGATGGACATCGACGACTGGGATGCCATCCAGGACTTAGTCCCGCTCCCGGATCTGCCGAAAATAATGCCGTTTGAAACAAAAAGCACCCCGAAGAGTCAACGTCAGAAGAAGAAAAACCAACTCCTGACTCCCAGACGCATAGATGCGGAAAATTTCTGAGGACTATAACTCTCGCCTAATGCCATGTTATACATAAGTATACTGCCCTATTCTCCTTTTCTTCAGGGGCTACTAACCCCACTTCCTCAGTCACCCACCCCTGTCCCAACTACTTCTACTTTGCTGGCTCCTATCACTAATCTCTGTTAGGATGCTTCAGATCTGACTCCTCTTCTTCTGTCTTTACTCCCCGTCCATGTCGATACCTCCCCTGTCCCGTCTGTGCTTAACTCTGTTTCTTTCCTTCTACTTTCGCTAAGTAATAATGTACCGAGTGAGACAAGGGTTTCCACACTGTATGTCCATCATCTATTCTGTAATAGTTGCGCCGTATGTAACACCATACCTAATATTGCATTATAGTAAACGCTTAGCTCGCACATTATTTACCTGTAATAACTCAGGGCACCTGTTGCTCGAGATGTGATGGTATGCCCTCGCTTGTCACCTGTTGCGTACACTCCCTAATATGCCCCTTTTGCAACTGTTCCTTTATTGTCCTGCATACCTTCACTTTCTTCTGCCTTAGCCCTCAACCTACCCTCCCCCTCTCTCCTACCTTCCCCTCTCCTCCTCTTACCCTTCTTTTCCCCTACCCATTTGCTATTTCTACTATGGGTGTCAGGCCTCGTGCTTAGGGACCTAACAACGTATGTCACCTATTGTTGTTTCCATCTTTACCCGACCGCGAGGTCAGATAAGCCATCCTCCCTACATAGCCGGGTCCCTTAATTTTGGCGTATGCCATATACCCCCAACCATTTGGTCCTCCGGGACCGTTGCAAGTTTTTGTTATTTATCCCTTGTTTGGTTTTTTGTTTATATTCCAGGTCTGTCATCCCTTTGAGAAGTCCTCATCCGAGACGAGCTGTATGCGGTCAAAACTCTGTACCTTCCTCGCCAATATACCTCTGGAGAGCTAAGTGCCCCACGCTGTTATCCATCTTACACTTCTTACATGCTTTCATATTGCAGTGCTTTGTCTTCTCTCATTACCCTAAAGATGGCTCTTGACATTGCCTCTTATAACGTTAAAGGGTGCAACTCGCCATCTAAACGGAGCCAGATTTTTGGGGTACTGAGGAAACACAGAGCGAATGTGATTTTTCTGCAAGAGACCCATTTTAAAGTTAATCATTTTTCCAACCTATCACATTCGTACTTCCAAAATTGGTTTCACTGCGGTTCCCCTTCATCCAACTCCAGGGGCGTGAGCATAGGCTTCCATAGTAAGGTCCCTTTTGTCTTTGACGACCAGTTATGTGACCCTGATGGTCGATACATTATGTTAAAAGGTAAGGTGGGCCCACACCTGTACACATTTGTCAACGTCTACGCCCCTAATACCCACCAGATTAAATGGTTGAAGTCCATCTTGACCAAGATGGATTCTTTCAATGAGGGAATTATAGTGTTTGGAGGCGACCTAAACTTAGTATTAAATCTATTGATTGACTCGTCATCTCAAAAATCTGCCCAATCTCAGAAGGGTATCCGTTCTCTGCTGAAATCCTTGGCTAAACACCACCTCCTAGATGTATGGCGTGTTATGTCTCCAGATGTGCAGGATTACACATTTTATTCCTCGCTCCACAAATCATACCAGAGGTTAGACTACCTGTTTATCACAAAAGATAATCTCCAGATGTGCTCAGGGGCAGACATAGGATCAATCCTGCTGTCCGATCATGCACCTATTTTTCTCCGCTTGCTCCCACCTCCCACCCGCAAACCTGCTAATCACTGGCGTCTTAATGAACAACTTCTTAGTACCCCCAGCATTCAAACTAAGTTAAAAGGCGCACTAGAGGAGTTTTTCTCTATAAACTGCACCTCGGATGTCGCCCCTCAAACAGACTGGGATGCCCACAAGGCATTCATAAGAGGCCAGTGTATTAGAGACTAAAACAGATTGACTCCCTTCACCAGAAGATATCCTTCTTGGAATCTGCTCATAAACGCTCCCTTTTAGAATCCCATCTCCAGGAACTCTCGGCCTGCAGGGCTTCTCTCAAAAACATCATGAACACAGCTTCTGCCAAAATCTTTTTACACTCCCAGTACAAGGTTTTTGCGCACGGAAACAAAGCTTCCAAGTACATGATGTCCAGACTTAAAAAGCGTAAACTACACAACTTTGTTCACAAGTTGAAAACCCCAGATGGCACATTTACCTATGATTCCCTTAAAATTGCTTCCTTATTTAAGGAATACTATGAATCTCTCTATAATCTTGATTGGCCGCCCTCTCCCTCGGATATAGATAATGTCTCCCTCTCACATAGACAATTTGGCACTCCCGTCTCTCACATTAGAGGATCAAATTGCTCTTTCCTCCCCCTTTTCACCCCAAGAGCTGCTTGAGGCCATTAAAAGCTCCCCGAAAGGGAAATGCCCGGGCCCAGATAGGCTTCCGATCCCATATTACTCTACATTTCACGATATACTTATCCCACATCTCCTTCCTGTGCTTAATGGGACCCTGTCAGGCAGCCCATTGTCTCATGACATGACCAGGGCTCTCATTACATTGATTCCTAAAGAAGGGAAGGATCACTCCCTATGTCCCAACTACAGGCCCATCTCCCTCCTTAACATTGACCTCAAGTTATTAGCTAAAATGTTGGCGAATAGGTTGGCAAAGCTCCTCCCTACCTTGATTCACAGAGATCAAGTGGGCTTTATTAAACACAGGGAAGGGAAGGATAATACAGCCAGAGTACTCAATGTCTTACACTTTGCTACAAAAGAAAGCCTCCCCTTAGTCCTTCTCAGCACCGACGCTGAGAAGGCTTTTGATAGAGTCAAGTGGTCTTTTATGTATTCGGTCCTCCACCACCGTTGCTTCCCTATCCCTTTTATTGATGCTATCAAAGCCATGTATCAACATGCCTCAGCGTCGGTGCGTGTGAATGACGTCCTCTCGGTTCCTTTTAGGATACGTAATGGCACCCGACAGGGCTGCCCTCTTTCCCCTCTCCTCTTTGTTCTCACTTTGGAGCCCCTTCTACAGGCTATCCGGTTGGATGGGGACATCCAGGGAATTCAGCTAGGCGACCAGCAGCACAAGGTAGCGGCCTTTGCAGATGATATGCTTCTGATGGTGAGCAACCCTGCAATTGCATTGCCCAGAATATACGATCATTTGGAGTTGTATGGATCGCTATCTAACTTTAAGGTCAACCATAGTAAGTCTCTGATTATATCTAGGGGCCTCAAAAATTCTCTGAAAAACCAATTGAAATCTAATTCTGCTTTCAATTGGTCCTCTCCATACTTGGAGTATTTAGGGGTAAAGATTAGCTCAGATCCGGGTCAATTATTTAACCTAAATTATATTCCAATTATGAACAAGCTGACTGAAGAGCTGGGTTCTCTGGATGTCCCCATGCTTTCGTGGTTTGGGAGAAAAAATATTCTTCTCTCCCTCATTATCCCCAAACTCACCTATCTACAACAGGCCCTGCCCATTCCCATTCCTGTCGCGTATTACTCTAAACTTAAGTCCCTGTTCAGCAAGTTCGTCTGGCGTGGGAAGAGTGCGAGAATGTCCTACCGGTCCTTGTCTTATCCGAGGGAGAGGGGCGGTATATCATTGCCTGACCCCAAACTATATGGTAAAGCAATCTTAATGTCCAGAGTGGTTGATTGGATGATAGCCCCTGCCCACAAATCCTGGGTCTCCATGGAACAATCCCTAATGGGACTTCCATTTAGGACCGCTCTTCTGGGGCGTGAGACACTCTCACCTTTTCCCCCTATTATTTCTCCGATTATGAAAGCTACCCTACGGGCTTGGACTTCTATTCGAACCTCCTCGCTAGGTTCTCCTTTCCCGTCTCCCACTCTCAGAGTAGAAGATGTGTTTCACTTGGCCCCACAGGCCTTGAGGGTCAGTCTCCCACATGATGTCTCCCATTCCAAATTGTCCCTGATGGCCCTCTACCATGAAGACCAGCCAATCTCTATCTCATCCCTTTCTGGTAGGCTTAAAACATCCCAGACCAACTTCAATGGGCTTCATTTTCTTAAGTCTTACCTGAGCCAACATGCTCAAATACACAAATTATCACGCCCAATGAGATGGTTTGAACATGTCATCACTCAACCTGAGGTCCCACATAAAATTATATCTCAATGGTACTCCAGACTGCGGTCGCCCCCTACTGCTCTTACCCCTGCCTTCATTAGACTGTGGGAAAAGGATCTTGGCAGACCTCTATCGACGGAGGACACCCTTTTTGTATTTAATTCCCCCCACAGAGCATCGCGGTGTGTCAAGATCCAGGAAAATAACTACAAATCATCACCCGATGGTACAAGACCCCTGACAAAACTTGTTTATATTCCGCTTCTGCCTCTGACACATGCTGGAGATGCTCTACACATAGAGGCACTTTCCTGCACATCTGGTGGACGTGCCCTGTCCTACACCCGTGGTGGGTCAAGATTTTTACTTTATGTAATCGTATATGTGGGTCTAACGTCGCCCCCTCACCGGAAATTGCCCTTCTGAATTTACTCCCACGAGACCTGCCCCCAGTGAATCAAGCCCTACTTAAACACTTACTCAATTCGGCCAAGTTGCTGGTCCCCTTATTATGGCTCTCCGCCGACGTCCCGCCCCAGGAACAATGGTTCCAAACAATTGATCAAATATATAGATTAGAGGAACTAGCGGCATGGGAATCAAGATCTCACCATAGATTCCTGCAAATTTGGTCTCCGTGGAGATCCTTTAGAGGTTATCAAGACGCTCCCTTGGCCAATTAGGGACCTGACCTGTGGTAGGCCTATGTTCACTAACTAACTTTCTCACTTTACTTTCCTTACCCTACTCTTTTTCGCTCATATCTGCTGCAGCGTGGGGTACTGCCCGGCTCGAAATATTACTTGGCTCTTATCACGGCTCCCCTCATACTTGCTCTGTCTCGGATCAGAACCATAACAGACTTTGGACTTCATCGTTCTCATTGTTCTGCATTGTATAATACATTACTTATGCCATGTTATTTTTCTGCTTGATCTACGTGGAGAGTGGCTCACCCTCTTTCCACTGTTTTACCAGTGTATTGCTTGATGTTTTCCAATAAAAAATTTACAAAAAATAAAATAAAAAAATGGATGAAAAGACTAGAAGAAAACTGGTCTGGGAGGCTACCAAGAGGCCTACAGCAACATTAAAGGAGCTGCAGGAATATCTGGCAAGTACTGGCAGTGTGGTACATGTGACAACAATCTCCCGTATTCGTCATATGTCTGGGCTATGGGGTAGAGTGGCAAGACGAAAGCCTTTTCTTATGAAGAAAAACATCCAAGCCAGACTACATTTTGCAAAAACACATCTGAAGTCTCCCAAAAGCATGTGGGAAAAGGTGTTATGGTCTGATGAAACCAAGGTTGAACTTTTTGGCCATAATTCCAAAAGATATGTTTGGTGCAAAAACAACACTGCAAATCACCAAAAGAACCCCATCCCCACAGTGAAGCATGGTGGTGGCAGCATCATGCTTTGGGGCTGTTTTTCTTCAGCTGGAACTAGGGCTTTAGTTAAGATAGAGGGAATTATGAACAGTTCCAAATACCAGTCAATATTGGCACAAAACCTTCAGGCTTCTGCTAGAAAGCTGAACATCTTTCAGCATAAAAACGACCCAAAGCATACATCCAAATCAACAAAGGAATGGCTTCTCCAGATTTGGAGTGTTTTTGCAAAGAAGAGTGGCCAAATCTTGCCAAGTCAAAATGGGCCATGCTGATAAACTCATACCCAAAAAGACTAAGTGCTGTAATAAAATCAAAAGTTGCTTCAACAACGTATTAGTTTAAGAGTGTGCACACTTATGCAACCATATTATTTATTTTTATATTTTTTCTTCCCTCTACCTAAAATATTTCAGTTTTGTTTTTCAATTGAGTTGTACAGTTTATAGGTCACATTAAAGGGGGAAAAGTTCTGAAATTATTTATCTTTGTCTAATTTTTTTTACAGCACAGAAACCTGACATTTTAACAGGGGTGTGTAGACTTTTTATATCCACTGTACGTTAAATGGATGCCCCAGACGGCTGCCATGCGTCTGTCACCATAGAATTCAATTTTTAAAAAAAGTATTCATTAACATACTTTTATTTTTGCTGAACTCTGCAGGGTGGAAAAGGGGAAAGTACTGTGCTTTTGCATCCGTTTTTCCCAATTCAACATAGTAACATAGTACATAAGGCCGAAAAAAGACACCTGTCCATCCAGTTCGGCCTGTCATCCTGCTAATTGATACAGAGGAAGGCAAAAAAAGACCCTGTGAGGTAGAAGCCAATTTTCCCCACTTAAGGGGAATAAAAAATTCCTTCCCGACTCCAATCAGAATAACTCCCTGGATCAACGACCCATTTCTAGTAGCTATAGCCGTAATATTATTATACTCTAGAAATACATCCAGGCCCCTCTTGAATTTTTTTTTTGTACTTTTTTCCTTTATTGTACTCACCATCACCATATGGTATATATATATATATATATATATATATATATATATATATATATTGTAGGAAGGCACAAGGGACCCTTGTTGATGGTAGATACATGTCACCGAGGTTCCTGGCCTCGGTGAAGTAGGAGCCAGTAGTTCAGATGTGTCAGCGGCAGTAGGTGGCTGACATTTCATTTATTTAGTATAGCTGTGAATAGCTGATCCAGGATGGCTCTTACCGGGCGTACAAATGGTGGGTGGACTTGGTCTGGTGGTGCTACGGAAAACGAGCCCTACCATAACTTAGTCCAAAAAGAATACTATTGGAGGCGCCACTCCCAAAGGGTGTATAAATAAAAGAATTAGATCATCCAAGATCCCCGTTTCCAGAGGGCGATTGATCTATATACAATTCTAAGTGAGGGACATAATCTGAAATCTCCAATGTGTGAGTACTCACTTTACAGGGGGAGGGGGGTGGGGGGTAGTCACAGGATAAAGTTCAAGACACCTGTGGCTAACCGTCCTTCTGGCCAGGATTGCGTATCAGATGGTAAAAATTGATTGCAGCCGACACTCAAGGCTTCTGATCAATGTAGTTTATTGAGAATAAAAGCTGGCCCAACGAGTTTCAGAGGTTTCACAGCCCTCCTCCTTTTTCAGAGGTAAATCAAGAACAATAAAAAGTGAATAAAAAGATATCTAGTATATCCAAACATAATTAGAAAATGTGATATATAGAATATGTCAAAAGAGATGCATGTATGGGTCATTGCATGGCCTATAGATATACTGTTATTGATTCAACTACATTATCATTAATTTTATTTTTATTATTTTCTAAATTTCATGTCTGTTATAATTGAAAAATCCAATAAAAATCATTCTAAATGCATGGCCTATAGACATAAACCCACTGGTCCAGTGGAGCGTCATCACCAGTGGCGGATTAACATAGGGGCGTTCGGGTCGGCAGCCCCGGGCCCGGCATCACTGGGGGGCCCAATGCCGACCCGAGCGCCCACATACTGCGGCGGGGCACGGGAGCGTATAGTTCCCTGCCCCGCCGCCTATCACCGCCATAGGCTTCAGGCCTAGTAGGCCTGAGGCCTATGTGGTGGTATAAGCCCGGCGTGCGCGATGACATCATCGAGCGGCGCGCGTGATGACGTCATTGTGCGCCTGTATAGTGGCGCGCGCACGCTCTGATGTACGCGCGCCTGCCACACCATTCAGCATACAGGTAAGTATTAGCTCTTTATTTTTTTGTGTGTGTGTGCTAACTTGGGGGAGGGGGATATTAAGGACAGTGGGGCATGTTTCCATGGGGGCAAATTAGTTAATGGATGGCAGTTGTGGGGGCAAATTAATGAATGGCAGTTGTGGGGGAAATTAATGGATGGCAGTTGTGGGGGCAAATTAATGAATGGCAGTTGTAGGGGAAAATTAATGGATGGCAGTTGTGGGGGCAAATTAATGGATGGCAGTTGTGGGGGCAAATTAATGAATGGCAGTTGTGGGGGCAAATTAATGGATGACCGTGTGGGGGCAAATTAATGGATGACCGTGTGGGGGCAAATTAATTAATGGATGGCAGTGTGGGGGCAAATTAATGGATGACAGTTGTGGGGAAAATTAATTAATGGATGGCAGTTGTGGGGAAAATTAATTAATGGATGGCAGTTGTGGGGAAAATTAATTAATGGATGGCAGTTGTGGGGAAAATTAATTAATGGATGGCAGTTGTGGGGGAAAATTAGATAATGGATGGCAGTGTGGGGGCAAATTAATTAATGGATGGCAGTATGGGGGCAAATTAATTAATAGATGACAGTGTGGGGGCAAATTAATTAATAGATGGCAGTCTGGGGGAAATTACTATATGGGGACAGTGTGGGGAAATTACTATATGGGGACAGTGTGGGGAAATTACTGTATGGGGGCAGTGTGGGAAATTACTGTATGGGGGCAGTGTGGGGAAATTACTGTATGGGGGCAGTGTGAGGGAAATTACTGTATGGGGGCAGTGTGGGGAAATTACTGTATGGGGGCAGTGTGAAGGGAAAATACTATATGGGGGTAGTGTGGGGTATTGGGGGACACTATACAGGTATTGTTACCTGGAGCACAATATAGGATGTTAGTATTACTGGGGCACTCTAGGGGACATTATAACTGCTGTAGACACTATAGGGATCTTTAGGGTCATTTATCAAACTGTTGTAGTAGAACTGGCTTAGTTGTCCATAGCAACAGATTCCACCTTTCATTTTTGACAGCTCCTCTGGAAAATGAAAGGTGGAATCTGATTGGTTGCTATGGGCAACTAAGCCAGTTCTACTTACACCAGTTTGATAACTGACCCCAATTATGAGAAATCTAACGTGTCTGTGTAACAAACTCTGTAGGGACGAGATGCGGCTGAAAGAATTAGTCATGGCGGTCATGGTCAAACGGAGGAGAAGAGGAAAGAGAAGATCTACATGACAGGAGAAGTCCCTGGATGTAAGAGGTATGTGGTGCTGTATCCTCACTGCTGTGACCTGCGTCTCATCTTCTCCTCCAAGTCTTTATCATAATCATATGTATTTTAAATTTGGCAACTAAAATTTAAATGTTTCACCTGCAGTCCTATGTAACAGCCCAGATACTAGTGATAACTCTCTGTGTGCAGATAATGTACATATTCCCTGCAGTCCTAGGTAACACCCCACATAACACAATAATTCACTGTGTTATGTGGGGTGTTACATAGGACTGCAGGAAACATCTATGACATCTGTACTCAGAGAGTTATGAGATGGTGGGGGTCTGACTCCTGGCAGCACCGCCAATCAGCTGTTAGAGGAGACCGCGATGTTCCAGTGAGCGCCGCAGCCTCTTTGCTCCTTACCAAGCACAGCGCTGTCCATGTGATAGCACTGTGCTTGGTATTGCAGCTCAGCCCCAATCACTCAGATAGGACAGAGCTGCAGATAGGCCATGTGAACGATGAATGTGACATCATATGGCCTAGGAAGAGACTGTGATGCTTACAAAGCACCGCAGCCTCTTTATACAGAAAAAAAAACTGAAACCTAAAATGGAGTGGGGGGGGGGGGGGCCCAAGTTGGGTAGACAGCCCCGGGCCTATCATGCACTTAATCCGCCCCTGGTCATCACTCCAGAATAGGTTCCTGGGACTATACCCACTATCGTGCATAGTTATAAGATTATTACAGAGTACATTCCCAAAGATTGATAAAAAGCACAAACATCAACATTTAGAGAGAGAGGTGTACATAACCACATGTTCTGAAAATTTCTTGCTAGTAAATTATCAGTAGAAAAGTCCATACCCGATTCATTTCATAACTAGGATATCACAAGAATAGTTCTAGAGGGTCAGAGAATACCTTCAGGGGTCTTTAAAAGGGGTCTCCTGTCCATTGAGAGAGGATGTGCTTTTGGTGTGTGTTATCCCTTTAAATGGACTTCTGTATTGTTAGACTGGATCCACGTGGGTGTGGCGTGGGCGAGAAGAGACACGTGACCGGAAGTATAGCCGTCCTCCCAGATTATATATCAAAATAAAAAATTAAAATAAATAAATAAATAAATAAAAAACAAATTTTGCCCGGTAAACTTGCTGGAAAACCTCTAGTTGGGGAGCCTGTAAAAATCGTGGAGTGACAAAGGAGGGGAGGCCCATATCTGTTATCTTACCCTGTGCGTTCCACGGTGGAACACACAGTGTCTTCCGGTTAAGCTGGCTGTATGTAGTTCTATGCGCTCCAACATGGAGCGCACAGTCGCTTCCGGCGGGGATCGCCGCATGAACGCACAACTGCTTCCTGTTAGAATCGCTGAAGATCTTAAGTCTTCAAGCAGGCCTCTCTCTTGGAGTTGGGAGGGGCTTGGGTCCGCGCCAGGCAACAGAATGATTGTTGGGCAGTATAGTGGTTTAAAATTCTAATAATATAGAAAAGGTGAGGATGTTGCTGGTGTGTGGAATTATATTGAAATCATAAATAGCAGTATGTAATTCTGTCATTGGGAATGAAGAGGGTTTCCTCTAGTTCCCTCAACACTTGTGCTGCCTTCCCTTAATCTCCTGAATGACACCAAGCTCGTGGTGCCACTAAATCCTACTCTATTGCCAGCTAATCCCACTCTTCCTTCACTATAACTTCCTCCACCTTTCTTGCGCCTGCACCCCAGGGTATTCTACCCGGGTGGAATCGCTCAACCACTATTTTTCTCTTTATCTAATCTCTTACTGGGAGTAGTCATAGTGCTGGGTGGGTGACTACTCCCCATGTTCCAGGCTGGGTCTTGACTGGCCTACAGCAGTGTCAGATGGGGGTGATTACCTCTCTGACTGTGAAGCTCTGTGGAGTGCTGTGTGGGATCAGAGTCTAAGCTAGAGGTGCTGTGCCTGGAAGACTGAGGACAAAGCGAGGTCCACATACACCCCGTGGGGTTGCAATACTGTTCAAAACCATACCTGTGTTGTGCTATAGATACTGGACTTTATTGTTTCTTTGAGGCCGGCTGGAGCAAGCCGGTCACTGCCGATTACTGCCTTATTGTTTTGTCAAGAGGCTACTTTCACACAAGCGTTTTTGCTGGATCCGGCAGGGTTCAGCAAAAACGCTTCCGTTAGTAATAATACAACCATCTGCATCCATTGTGAATGGATCTGGTTGTATTATCTTTAACATGGCCAAGACGGATCCGTCATGAACTCCATTGAAAGTCAATTGAGGACGGATCCGTTTTCTATTGTGGCAGATTGTGTCAGAGAAAATGGATCCATCCCTATTGACTTGCATTGGGGGTTATGCCGGTGTTCTGTCAAAATCTGCTGCCCGTCAGAATCTGCTGCCCTTCATGACGCTTCACCTTTGAGGGAGGAGTTTCGTGCAGTGCGCCACCTGATAGGCTAAAAGGAAGGTGTGTTTGCGACTGTGCACAATCGCTCAGAGTAGCAGAATTTTACAGTGGATGGATGTGAACGCACCAGGGCAGCTTACGTTGACAGGGCAGCTTACATTTATGGGCCACTGCGCATGCGCTGAGGGTAAGGAAAAATTACAGCGCAGTGTCCCTTAACTTTTTCCTACCCTCGGCGCATGCCCAGTGGCCTGTAATCTTTACCTACCCTCAGCACGTTCACACACATCAACTCTAAGTGTGAAATTTGCCTATCCGTATGCTCTCAGGAGGAGATAATGGTCAGGTAGAGCGCCCCCCATATACCAAGCATGACAGCAGTGGGACAAGGGAAGCTTTTAGATAGTGGTCAGGTGCAGCGCCCCCCATATACCAAGGATGAGAGCAGTACTGCAAGCAGTCATAGCAACGACTGCTTGCAGTACTGCTCTCATCCTTGGTATATGAGGGGGCGCTCTACCTGACCACTATCTCCTTCTGAGCGCATATGGGTAGGCAAATTTCACACTTAGAGTTGCTGTGTATGAACGCGCCAAGGGTAGGTAAAGATTACGGGCCACTGCGCATGTGCCGCGGGTAGGAAAAAGTTACAGGACACTGCACTGTAATTTTTCCCTACCCTCAGCGCATACGCAGTGGCCCATAAATGTAAGCTGCCCTGTAAATGTAAGCTGCCCTGGTGCTTTCCTGGCACTCCCTGGGCGCGATCACATAGCGCGCATGCGCGCTAGCCTGTCAATGTAAGCTGCCCTGGCGCGTTCACATCCATCCACTGTAAAATTCTGCTACTCTGAGCGATTGTGCGCAGTCACAAACACAGCTTTTTAGCCTATCAGGTGGCGCGCTGCGCGAAACTCCTCCCTCAAAGGTGATGCGTCATGAACGGAAATGACGAGGGCAGCAGATTCTGACAGGCAGCAGATTTTGACAGAACACCGGATCTGTCTTGCTCCACATCCCAGGATGGAAAGCAAACTACATGTTGTGGTTTGCTCTCCTGTATGGGAACGCAACTAAACGGAATGGAATGCATTTTACGAGCATTCCGTTCTGTTCAGTTTTGTCCCCATTGACAATAAATAGGGACAAAAATGGCACGTTTTTTTCTGGTATTGAACCCCTATGACGGATCTCAATACCGGAAAACTAAAACGCAAGTGTGAAAGTAGCTTAAAAGACAATTGTTGCTTTTCTTTCACCACTAAAAGGCTGCTGCTGTGTTATTATCTGAAGGCTACCATTGGGGCAGATCCCTACAATATATATATTGTGGGACAAAACGTGATGTGAACAGCCCTGCAATGCACATGATTTTGAGCCACTCAGATGGATTTGATATTTGTGTTACTGAAATACGGTCTGCGATCTATCAATTGTCTGAATTAGGGCCCCTTCACACACAAATTAGCTATGGTATCTTTTACTGGAAAAATTATTATTTTTTTTTAATACTGCTGGCGCTTTTGTATTAAGATATATTTAAGTGTATTGTTTTGTTTTTTCTAAGTTATAATTTTTTTTTCTCCAATAGAAAAGGGGTTGAAAAAAATGCCTGAAAAAAATGAGAGAGCGCAAAGCAGATAGTACCACTTTTTCAGTTGTAAGGCCTTAGGGGGAACCTCTGGGTGGGTACTATTTCTATTATGGAGACCAGTTGATATACGGGTTGACTATTATAAGCTAAACAACACTCCTCTTTATTTCTGGGGAAAGTTTATGCAAACTATCATGTCTAAAATCGTTCACCAGATAGGCTTAGGGAAGCTAATTTGAATATCTTTCTCAGAAACCTTGAGCTGTTATCGACTGTCCTACAATATTGCGCACATGTACTGCACATACTAGGAGCTCTCCATAATGAGAAAAAGTACCCCTTAGACAATACATATATATTGTTGAGAAACAAAGAGTAGTATAATGGGCTTTCTATTGAAATCGTGAAAGGTTCACTCATCTCTACTGTGGATTTGCAGTGCACAATCCGCACTGCAAATACGCCATGTCTAAACTTACTTTTAGAGTCCTAACTTGTACCCAAATATGGGAATGGCATGTAATAAGCATTCATGCACATAAATAATCTAATTAATAATACATCAACTTTGCTGATCATTTGGATAAAAAATGCAGACTTACAATACGTGTTTCTACGATTATATACTACAACCTCTCTATGTGATGGGATCCTGTATTCACATGTTACTCATCTCCTGTCTCCTTTAAACCTATTCTTTTGTTTCTTTCATCTGTATTTAGTTATTATATGATTTCTAGTGTTGAAAGGAATTTTAGTTGGCTATTATATTCATTACACTTTTTATATTTTAGTTCAGCAAAAAACATTGTTTTTATGTGCTTACTTTGGAATGTAATTCTTGCATTGTGTTGCTCTGTGTTTCTTCTGTGTGTATTATTATATGGTTATTTTAGTTTTTCATTGTTTTTTCTATGTCTGAGCTCTTAACTCACCATTTGTGCACAAACCAGAATTATGGAAGCAACAGGACCGATTGTTTACAGTACTTATTCTTGACCTGAATGTTTTTATGGCCACACATTCAGGTATCCTGATGCAATTTTGGAAGCCACAATCCGGAGTGGATCATAAAAAGGAGTACCGGTATATGTAAAAAAAAGTATAAAGGACAGATACGACTTCTTTTTTTTTACTCTACTCTTGGTTTTGGCATCCTGCATCAGGAAACCTAAATATCTGCCCTTACGCTTAAAAGGAACCCGTCACTACGAAAATGCAATGTAAGCTACAGACAGCCAATTATAGGAGCTGAGCTGATTCATATATAGTCTTATGGGAAAAGATTCAGTATTACTTGTAATTTATTTATTTAAATTTCTGCTCATTCTAGGCTTTCAAATCAAGGTGGCGGACCTATCAGAGATTGACAGCCTTCCCTCTATGACTGTGTATACAGAGACTCAATCACTGAGAGGACCTTGACTTGAAAGCCCAGAATTAACAGGAAATTAAACAAATTATACTGAATCTTTTCCCACAAAACTATATATCAATCTGCTCAGCTCCTTCAGCTCTATAACATGCTGCTTGTGCAACACGACAGGTTCCCTTTAAACCCTATAGGGGCATACAGATGGGAAAAAGTGTTTATACATATCTTCACTGACTACTATCAGCTCACTACAAGAGGAAATTTAAGGTCATGAAAACCTTGACAGAACCTTTAACAGAGGCACGTACAGCAAGTTTGAACACAGCCTAATGCACCATGGTCAACCAGTAAGGGTACTTTCACACTTGCGGCAGGACGGATCCGATCCGTCCTGCCGCAAGTACCCGTGCACTGCCATGCTGCCGCTCCGTCCCTATTGACTATAATGGGGCGGGGGCGGAGCTACGGTGCAGCACGGCAGGACACGGCAAAGATCGCCGGACTGAAAAGTCGAAGATGCAGGACTTTTAGTCCGGCGATCTCCGGCCGTGCACTGCCGTGCTGCGCCGTAGCTCCGCCCGTAGCTCCGCCCCGCCCAAGCCCCATTATATTCAATGGGGACGGAGCGGCAGCACGGCAGTGCACAGGCACTTGCGGCAGGACGGATACGGCAGGCTGAATAGCCTGCCGGATCCGTCCTGCCGCAAGTGTGAAAGTACCCTAACAATCATGAAAGACTAGCTTAATATAAAGGACTACAAAACTGGACACAATTAATGAGTATGTCTACCATTGGTTTTCAGATACTGGACAATATAAAAAAATGTAGTGTTCATCATATTTACAGCTGTCAACCTCCTATTTTATCATCTGGCTCTTCTTGACAGCAATGGAGCACATTTTTAGGTCACAACATGGTGTTTTTTTAATGTTACAAATTAATAGACCGTAATTTCCAATGTTCGTGTGATAAACTGGATCCTCTTACCACTGCATCATCAAAATCACAGATCAAGGAAGGAAAAAAGTTTACAGTCAAATCAACACTGAATCAGTGCAGGACCGGTCATTAGGACGTAGTCCAATCTTCATGGCTCGGGAGTCCAGCTGTAAGCCTACTCTTCCATAACCGTCAGGAAAAGATACTTAGACAAAAACAAACTTAATTGCATCCATAATATATGCTAATATGATATTTAGCCATGGGATTCTAGTTGTGCTTCTCCTTATCTGTTTCCTGTGAAGAACCATTGTCATACAGCTCTTTTTTCCCCCCATTTATAATATATAGATTTTTGACAGAATATAAATCACAAACAGTGTGCAAGAATTATAGCAGTCCAATACAAATAGACTCCATAAATATCAATGCTCAATACAACAATAAAAGTATGTAAAATGAAACGGTGTCTAGCCATGTCTATAAGGCTATCATAGTCTTGCGAGTGTCCCATGGTTGCCAACATTTCAAGAATTTGGCCGTCGTGTTCCATGAAGAGCTACCAAATACTCCAGGTATCTGATCTCCTGTATCCGAGCATAGTGGTCCGACCCCCGAAGGTGGTGTGGTGCATTTCCAATAGAGGGCAATCAGACATTTAGCTGCAGTCAGTATATGAAGGAGCAGCCTTGCACCTCAAACTCTCAGTGTTATTGGGACTATGTTTAAGAGTAGAGTCGATGGATCCCTAGGGAGTAGTATCTAGAATAACCTGTAATAATCGCGTCACTTGCCTCCAAAATGGCGTTTTAACGGGGCATGGCCAGAAAATGTGAAATAAAGAGGCATTCGGTAGGGAGCACCTCCAACAGAGATCCGGCACCTCAGGGTTCATGGCGTGGAGAACTGCTGGTGTATGATATCCTCAGAACATTAGGATTTTCAGTTGGTTCTCGCTATATGTTATGGAAGAGGAACTAGTGTGTGCCCTTCTTCATATGGTCTGACAAGTCTATGGGGGGAGTTCCCTTTGCAGCCAATCCTCCCACTTCTGCATATATGGATGTTTGAAACCCATAAGGAAGTCTGAGGAGGATAATATCTGGTATATGTCAGAAATAAGGCCTTTGGAGGAGGGGTTCCGGGTACATATACGCTCAAACGGGATGAGAGTTGGGAGTGGAGTATTCCTTGGAATTGTGTAAAGTAGTGGAGTATTCTATGGAATTGGAATTTTAGAGTATGTGGTAGTGAGAATTTAGCCTGCAGTTCTTCAAATGACAGAATCTGATCAGAAAAAGGGTTTTTCAGGTCGACAAGGTGGTATAGCCCTACAGCCGTCCACAGTCTAACCATCCCCACCTCAGAGCTTCCCGGAAAATGAAGAGTGAAGAGAAGACTGCTCTTGCAGTCAACCTGCTGGGTGTTCAGGAATAGACCAATCCCGATAGTGAGCACAAAAAGAAACATCTTCAGAAATTCAATGTCTAAGTGCAAAATGGTATCACTGCCATGTGACCTGTCTTACATAAAAGGCCCAATTCAAATTCACAGATATCAAATTATGTTGGTATAAGATTGTTTTTTGGTTTTAAACAACAACTTTCAACCCTAATGACATGTACATTTCATGAAATTTGGCATGAAATAACAGTTCTTTTCTTAGAAATCTGTGTTATGCAATTCCTGTGGTATTCCTCCTAGAAATGTATTAATAAGTTGACAACTGAGTGTTACCATTTCTTTTGTCCAGGCTGTGTAAGGACACAAGTATACAAATAGATCATGAGTCAGCACTGCTTATGTTAACCCCTTCACTTCCGAGCCACTTTTCACATTAAATCCCAGCCCGATTTTTGCAAATCTGACATCTGTCACTTTATGTGGTAACTTTGGAATGCTTTTACTTATCCAAGCCATTCTGAGACTGTTTTCTCATGACACATTGTACTTCATGATAGTGGGAAATTTCAGTCAATATTTTTCATTAAAAAAAAATAAAATTTACAAATAAATTTGAAAAATTTCCAACTTTCCAAATTTCAATTTCTCTGCTTTTAAAACAGATGGTGATACCTCATATAATAGTTATTACTTTACATTTCCCATATGTCTACTTTATGTTTGGATCATTTTGTGAATACTATTTTGTTTTGGGGTATGTTAGAAGGCTTAGAAGTTTAGAAGCAAATCTTAAAATTTTTCTGAAAATTTCCAAAACCCACTTTTTAAGGACCAGTTCAGGTCTGAAGTCACTTAGTGAGGCGTACATAATATATACCACCCAAAAATGACCCAATTTTAGAAACTGCGCCCCTCAAGTTATTCAAAACAGATTTTACAAACTTTGCTTTAATCCTTTAGGTGTTCCACAAGAATTAAAGGAAAATGTAGATGAAATTTCAGAATTTTACTTTTTTGGCAGATTTCCAATTTAATCAATTTTTTCCAGTAAAAAAGCAAGGGTTAACAGACAAACAAAACTCAATATTTATTGTCCTGATTTTGTAGTTTACAGAAACACCCCATATGTGGTTGTAAACTGCTGTACCTACACATGGCAGGGCGCAGAAGGAAAGGAACGCCATATGGTTTTTGGAGGGAAGATTTCACTAGGATAATTTTAAGTTGCCATGTCACATTTGAAGACCCCCTGATGCACCTCTAGAGTAGAAACTACAAAAAAGTGACCCCATTTTGGAAAATACACTTCTCAAGGTATTCAAAACTGATTTTGCAAACTTTGTTAACCCTTTAGGTGTTCCACAAGAATTAAAGGAAAATGTAGATGAAATTTCAAAATGTCACTACTGGACCTCATTACAGTCACTGGGGATCAGGCGGTGATCTAGAGAATCCTGCAATGCTGGACACAGTGAACTCCAGCAGATTAATCTCTGGTGGAACAGCCTGCTGGAAACTTTCACCTGGAATGTGAATGGGACCTTAAGAGTATGCTCATAAACTGCTTTAATAACCTCTGATTTCAACAATTACCTTTACTTTTAACTATCTATAGCATTACTTTCTCACCTAGCATTCTATTTCTAGTTACTGCTTCCCTTTTGCACGATTGTGCTCTGTCCCTTGGATGTACACTGTCACCTAATTTCTTAAAGGGAAAGTGCATGGCAAGTGTCCTTGATTTCAGCCTGTGTCTGTGTTTCCAAGGCTTTATTAGAATCTTTATCTCCACTGGGCCTTTGGAATAAGAAGGAGAAGGACTGGTTTCAGTCTGCTTTGAGGTGTATTTGTTCCTGCAGTTTACAATTACAATTCAGCTTATTTTGCTGATCTCGTTCTGCAGCCTGTCCTGACCTCTGCCTGATCTCCGCCTACCACTTGAAGTGAACGGGCCCAAGCTGCTATACCACACATAACCTGTAGACAGGTGTGGAACTGTTTATGAAAGAAAGTAGCCCCTCTGGGCAACCTCTTCACTATGGTTTCTTTTGGATAGCCTGTGCAATGGTGATATAAACATACCCAGTGCATCTCAATAAATTAGAAAATCATCTAAAAGTTAATTTATTTCAGTAATTCAGAAGTGAAACTTGTATATTATATAGATTAATTATACACAGTGAACTATTTCAAGCATTGATTTATTTTACTGTTGATGGTTATGGCTTATAGCTAATGAAAACCCAAAAGTAGTATCTTAGAAAATTAGAATATTGTGAAAAATTTCAATATTGTACACTCATGGTGTTGCACTCTAATCAGCTAATCAACGGAAAACACCTGCTAAGGATTCCTGAGCCTTTAAATGGTCGCTCAGTCTGGCTCAATAGGCTACACAATCATGGAGAAGACTGCTGACTTGACAGTTGTCCAGAAGACAGTCATTAACAACCTTCACAAGGAGGGTAAGCCACAAAATATCATTGCTAAATCCTGTATCGCTGTATCCAAGCCTATTAATGGTAAGTTGAGTGGAAGGAAAAAGTGTGGTAGAAACATATGCATAAACAACAGGGATAACAGCAGTCTTGAAAGGATTGTAAGAAAATGTCATTCAAGAATTTTGGGGAGATTCACAGTGGACTGCAGCTAGAGTCACTGCTTCAAGAGCCACCACACACAGACATATTGAGGATTTAGGCTACAACTGTCACGTTCCTTGACCACACTCTTGACCCAGAAACAATATCAGAAGCGTGTTACCTGGGCTAAATTTTAGAGCACTTTAAGCTTTCCTCTGCTGACCAGCTTTATAAAGATGCTGATTTTATTTTCCAGCAGGACTTGGAACCTGCCCACACTACCAAAAGTACCAATATCTGGTTTAATAACCACAGTATTACTGTGCTTCATTGTCCATCAAACTCGCTTGACCTAAACCCTATAGAGAATCTATGGGGTACTGTCAAGAGGAAGATGAGAGACACCAGACCCAACTATGCAGACGAGCTGAAGGCCTCTATCAAAGCAACCAAGGCTTCCATAATACCTCAGCAGTCCTACAGGTTGATCGCCTCCATGCCACGCTGTATTGATACAGTAATTAATGCAAAAGGAGCCCAACCAAGTTTGAGTACTTACTACTTAGTAGGCCAGCATCTCTGAATTAAAAATCATTTTTTAATTTGTCTCATATAATATTTTAATTTTCTGAGATACTAACTTTTGGGTTTTCATTAGCTGTAAGTCATAATCATCAGCCTTTCAACCATAATCATTAACCTTTCAATAATATTCAAATTTATTGCTGTGCACCTGTATGAGCTTATACATGCTATGTGTGCCAAGCAGAATGTGTTGTCATTAAATAAGTACTGGAAAAGATTAGGTGTTCATCAGCCATGCACTGAAGAATTAGGATGTCTAAGAAGAGTAATTTAAATTCCAATGTTGTGTATAATATTTATAAATTATACAAAATTTGGAGGTTTGTGTAAGCACACAGGAATATGGTTATATGCAGCAATTTTAATAGTAGTATAGTAACACTGGTATTCATATAAATATAGTAATATAAGAATAAAAATGTAAATGTATAGCTTATAAAACATATATATATAAATAAAAATATGAGAAATACAGTCCACTGTAACTCAACCTTTTTGAATGCAGTTGCTAAAAAGAGTCCAGCTTTAGTAGGGATCGATACTCTGTGGAGAGATTCACATTGAATATTTGTGTCTGAATCTTAAATTGCTCATCCACACTTGTGTAATTCAAATCCTGAATAGTCCCACTTATTATTTATAACACGCTTTGAGATGGGATGGTAGTACTTACGGTCGTGGTGGTTTTTTCTTTTGCGGGGTCCCGCACCCACACTGACCTGGATGGATCACTTTCACTGTCTCGGCATCTCGCGTGTTCTGGCTCCGTGCGTTGTTTAAGTTTTCCTGCTTGGCGAGTGAGTATTCTCGTGACCTGGTTCCGGTCATGTGCTTCAGTCTCCTCCGTGCGCTGCCTCAATATCGCTATAATGCGCTGTAGTTGGAGGTTCGGGTTTTGTAAATCCAAGCGGGAAAACTTAAACAACGCACGGAGCCAGAACACGCGAGATGCCGAGACAGTGAAAGTGATCCATCCAGGTCAGTGTGGATGCGGGACGCCGCAAAAGAAAAAACCACCACGACTGTAAGTACTACCATCCCATAAGTGGGACTATTCGGGATTTGAATTACACAAATGTGGATGAGCAATTTAAGATTCAGACACAAATATTCAATGTGAATCTCTCCACAGAGTATCGATCCCTACTAAAGCTGGACTCTTTTTAGCAACTGCATTCAAAAAGGTTGAATTACAGTGGACTGTATTTCTCATATTTTTATTTTTATATATATGTTTTATACGCTATACATTTACATTTTTATTCTTAAATTACTATATTTATGTGAATACCAGTGTTACTATACTACTATTAAAATTGCTGCATATAACCATATTCCTGTGTGCCTACCCAAACCTCCAAATTTTGTATATTTTCCGTTTTCTGGTGGGGTGAACCAGATTTTAGGGTAAGAGCACCAGATATCCATATTTTTTCCGTCAGTGAGCCACCTAATTAAATCACTTCAATATTTATAAATTAGATGAAAAATGAGTAGGGTTGAGCAAACCCGAACTGTATAGTACCGAATTTTGAGGTGTTCAGGACACGGACCCAAACCCGAACATTTTCATAAAAGTTCGGGTTTGGGTCTGTTGTTTGGCGATTCTTCCTGCTTTTTGAAGGGCTGCTCAGCAGCTAATCAGCAAGCATTTACATCTTTGCCCTAAGAAGCCATCACAGCTATACCTACTAATGGCATGGCTGTGATTGGCTGAGTGTAGCATGTGACCCAGCCTCTTTATAAGCTGGAGTCACATAGTGCCGCACGTTACTCTGCTGCTGTTAGTCCAGGGAAAGGTTGCTGCCTCTGCTCTCAGGGAGAGATTCGGGAAGAAATCTGTAGGACCTGTTGTTGTGCAATCCTCAAGATACAGCAAATATTAAGGGAGGGTGCTTCTTCAATCCTACATTTATGTACCCAGCCACTGCAAAGGAATTTTTTTTTTAAATCCATCTGTTACTGAGGTGGGGGTCGGCGGCCATTTTAGCCACTGTAGTGTCCTTGGAACTGCATGTGACCTGCATGTGTGCCAGCCTGCCAGGGACATCAGACTAATCTGTTTTGGTAGCTCAGTGAAGGAAAAAATGCTTTTTTTTCTGGCAGGTCAAGTCTCCTACATTACATTTTGTATAATTAAGGGGTGACATAGTACATTTCGGTAGTCGGGAACTTGTGGTGCTATAGAGCACTTGTATAACCGTATATTCAATTTCAGCAGTCAAATAGTGCATCAGTGTATCTTTGTGAAAAAAAGCGGTAATCCTGATCCACAAAGCAGTTTTAAATACACCGCTCAAATAAATATTTGACATTTCTGCAGTGAAATAGAGAATCAGTGTATTTTGGGGAAAAAAAGTGTTATTCCTTGTTCAAAAAACAGTTGTGCATACAGCGTACAAATACATATTTTATATTTCTGCAGGGAAACAGTGCATCAGTGTGTTTTAGGGAAAAAACACCGCGTTCTAGGCCCACAAAACAGTTGTGCATAAAGCTTAGAAAATCCTACGTTTAATTTCCAGCAGTTAAATACTGTATTTGTGTGTTTTAGTGAAAAGAGCCATGTTGTGGGTCCACAAAGCAATTGTGCATACAGTGTACAAATACCAATTTTAAATTGCAGCATGGAAATAGTGCTTTAGTGTGTTTTACTGAAAAAAAGCTGTGTTCTACGCCTAAAAAACTGTTGTGCATAAAGCGTAGAAATACCTACCGTATATACCGGCGTATAAGACGACTTTTGAGCCCTAGAAAATCTTTTCTAGAGCGGGGGGTCGTCTTATACGCCGGGTATGGCTCTCGGTGCTGCAGTGCCGAGAGCTGCGATGTACCCACGAAGTATGTCCTGTCCCTTGTATGCCTCTCCCCTGCGTTTTACCTTTTATGCTGCCTTGTATCGCCCTCCTCCCTGCCGCTCACGATGTACGAGATCCTCCCGGCTGCTGCTGAGAGCCTTTAAGCATTTCGCTCCGTGCGGCGGGCGTCCTCGCAGTCCTCGCCGCTAGCATCTCGCTCCTGCGCATGTGCGAGATTTCTTGCGGCGGCCGTGGATACACGGGATCCTCGCGGCCGCTCGCATCTCGTTCATACGCATCTGCGAGATCTCGAGTACGGCACATATGCGCATGTGCGAAACCATCAGGATTTGCATATATGCATATGCAAATCCTGACAGGTGCCGCAGATGTGCATATGTGAAATAATAATAACATACCGTCACATAAACATGTTCAGGGAAAGGTGGCACATGTTTAGGGTCTGGGAGACAGGGAGGGAGGACAAGGAAGGTGGTGGGATGTAGTGATGGCAGAGGTACCCAGGGATAGTGGTGGGATTCAGGGATGGCAGAGGTACCCAGGGATGGTGGTGGAATGCAGGCATGTACTGCTTTTGGAGACAGGGAGGGCTGGGCAGGCAAGGAGAGCGGACCAATCCAAGCAGGCTTTGTATACAACAACCAGCCCAAACAATCAGGGCAAGTGATGTACAGTACAGTACCTTACCAGTGATTGGCTGTTTGTTGTATACAAAGCCTGCTTGGATTGGTCAGCTCTCCCTGCCTGCCCAGCCCTCCCTGTCTCCAAGAGCAGTACATCCTTGCATCTCACCACCATCCCTGGGTACCACTGCCATCCCTGAATCCCACCACCATCCCTGTGTACCACTGCCATCCCTGGGTACCACATACAGTACAACACCAGCATCTGTACCTGTTCATACAGTCAGTACAAGTACAAGTACAGTATAAAAATGTCCAACAGTCAAAACCCCATCATGGCTGCACCAGCAAGAAGAAAGAAATATGAAGCCAGTTTCAAACTCAAAGTTGTAAACTTTGCCATTGAACATAATAACTGCGCTGCTGCAAGACAATATGGAGTGACAGAAAAGATGGTTCGGGACTGGAAAGCAAATGAAAAAGCATTAAAGAGTATGCCAAGGGGTAAGTGTTCATTAAGAAGAGGCACCTCACATTGGCCTGAACTTGAAAAACATGTAGCAGACATGGTGAATGAGCATCGCCAAAATGGTTATGTAGTGACAAGAAATAAAATACGTTTGTTTGCACTTCAGTGGGCCAAATCTAACCCAGATCACAGCAACAGCTTTAAGGCCACTGCGTCCTGGTGCAGTAGATTCATGGCAAGACATAATATGGTACTGAGGCAAAAGACAAAAATTGCCCAAAATTACCTGCAGATCTTGATAGCAAAGTAAATAGCTTCCATCGATACATCATACAACAGCGCACTAAACATGGTTATGCGTTAAGTAGTATTGGAAATATGGATGAAACTCCAATGAATTTTGATATGGTGGGAAGTAAAACTGTCCATCAAAAGGTGAAAAAACAGTTTTAATTAAAACAACAGGACATGAGAAGTCCAGCTTTACAGTGGTACTAGGATGCACAGCTGATGGTGCCAAACTGAGACCAATGATTATTTTTAAACGCAAAACAATGCCGAAACTCAAGTTCCCTGTTGGTTGTTTTGTACATGTGAATGAAAAGGGATGGATGGATGAAGAAGGGGTAAAGCTATGGCTCGATAATGTATGGAGCAGGAGACCAGGTGGACTTATTCAAAAACGTAGTCTACTGGTGTGGGATATGTTCAGGGCTCATTTAACCCCAGCACTAAGCAAAGGCTTGCAAGACTAAACACAGATGCAGCAGTTATTCCTGGAGGATTGACATCATTGGTACAGCCATTGGATGTGTGCCTAAACAAGCCATTTAAAGATCGCATTCGAGAACAGTGGAATGAATGGATGGTTAGTGGCGAAAAGTCATTCACAAAAGGAGGAAACATGCGTGCTCCACAGTTGGATGTTTTGTGCCAGTTTGTCATAAAAGCCTGGAATGATATTGATGAAGAAACAGTAATCAAGTCTTTCAAAAAGTGTGGCATATCAAATTCATTAGATGGCATGGAGGACGACTACTTGTGGCAAGATGAAGATGAAGAGGAAGCTGAAGCTGAGACCACACCATCTGATACTGAATTCGATCCATACGATGACTGCCTTACAAATGTATCACAAGATGTCATTGATGAACTCATGATATCAGATGAAGAACAAGAGGATTTTGAAGGATTTTAAAAGGAATCTGTCATGCCAGCAGTTATGATGGGCGTTGCTAACTCCCAGGACTTGCTCTCTCTCTATTGTTCGTTATCTTCCTCCTATCACTATCAGTTCCAGTTTGGTTGACAGCATGGCAGCTCCCATGGGTTTATTGTATTTCCCTTCCTTTCAGCTTAAGAGTGAATTAGGAAAAGTTTAATCCACTTGCACTGTTTTATTTTTACATGTTTGATGACAAACAGCATGTCATACTTATTTGAATTAAAATTACCATATTTAAATCAGATCTAATGCTTTTTAAATTTTTCTTTGGTGTGTGTTGAAAAAGGGGTAGTCTTATACGGCGAGTAAATCCCAAACTCTATATTTTCAGTGTAAAAGTTGGGGGTCGTCTTATACGCCCAGTCGTCTTATACGCCGACATATACGGTACGTTTAATTACCAGCCTTTAAATACTGCATTTGTGAATTTTGGTGAAAAAAGCTGTGTTCTGGGTCCCCAAAGCAGTTGTCCATACAGTGTACACATACTAATTTTAAATTGCAGCACGGAAATAGTGCTTTAGTGTGTTTTACTGAAAAAAAGGCGTGTTCTAGGCCCACAGAAAAGTTGTGCATAAAGCATAGAAATACCTACATTTAATTTCCAGACTTTAGATACTGCATTTGTGAATTTTGGTGAAAACAGCCGTGGTGGTGGAGCTCCTGTTGCTGGGAGAGGACGTGGCCTTTCAGCACCAACTGCAGGTCCAAGTGAAACACCTTCCTCAGGTGCGAGTAGGCAACAGAACCTGCAGCGTTATTTGGTAGGCCCGAATGCCGCTCTACGGATGGTGAGGCCAGAACAAGTACAGGCGATAGTAGGCTGACAGTGGCGCCAGTTCCTTCACAGTATCTCCCACCCAGTCCTCTGCAGAAAGCTTAGAGTTGGCACCTGCAACCCATGCCCATCAGTCTTTCACCTCACCCCCTTGCAAAGCAGCCAAGCAGCCTGAGCTCCAAGTGATGCAGCAGACTCTTATGCTTTTTGATGACTCTGCTGGCAGGGTTTCCCTGGGCCATCCACATAGCCCTACTCCAGAAGTGGAAGACATTGAATGCTCTGATGCCCAACCACTTATTTTGCAGGATGAGGACATGGGAGGACCACCGCAGCACATCTCTGATGATGACAAAAAACACAGGTGCCAACTGCTGCGGCTTTTGTGCAGTGTGCAGACTGACGAGGAGGGCAGGGGTCAAAAATGGGTGGAAGATGATGTGGAGAACGATGAGGTCCTAGACCCCGACTGGTCTCAAGTTCATGCTAGTGACATGTGCAGTTCTGAGGAAGAGGCGGTGGTCGCACAGAGGCAACAGCACAGCAAAAGAGTGAGCAGGGTGCAAAAGTGGAGCGGCCGTCCCCGAGACAGTACCTCTGCTACTGCCCACCACACCCAGGGACCTAGCACACCAAAGCTAGCTCCAAGGAGTTCATTGGCATGGCATTTCTTCAGACAATGTCCTGACAACAAGACACAAGTGGTTTGCATGTTGTGCCATCAGAGCCTGAAGCGAGGCATAAACGTTCTAAACCTGAGCACAACCTGCATGACCAGGCATCTACATGCAAAATGCAAAGCACGAACTGCAGTGGAGTAAACACCTTAAAAACCAAGAAAGGTCTCAGGCTCCTCCTGCTTCCTCTTTTGCTGCTGTCTCTGCCTCTTTCTCCACCTCTGGAGTCACAGTGGCACCTGCCACCCAGCAAACAGAGTATGTGCCACCAACACCACCACCTCCGTCATCATCACCAAGTATCTCCACCATGTCACACGCAAGCGTCCAGCTGTCCATCTCCCAAACACTGGAGAGAAAGATTAAATACCCACCTACCCACCCTCGATCCCTGGTCCTGAATGCCAGCATTTCAAAATTACTGGCCTTTGAAATGCTGTCATTCCGTCTGGTGGAGACAGACTGTTTTAGACAGCTGATGGCGGTGGCTGTCCCACAGTACGTCGTTCCCAGCCGCCACTACTTTTCCAGGCGAACCGTCCCTTCCCTGCACAACCAAGTGGATGATAAAATCAAGTGTGCACTGGGCAACGCTATCTGTGGCAAGGTCCACATAACCACAGATACATGGACCAGTAAGCACGGGCAGGGACGCTATCTCCCTAGCTGCACACTGGGTAAATGTAGTGGCGGCTGGGCCCGAGGCAGATAGCGGTTTGGCTCATGTCCTTCCACCATCGAGAATCGCAGGGCATTATTCTTTGCCTCCTGTTGCCTCCTTCTCCTACTCCGCTTCCTACTCCTCCTCCTCCT
Organism: Bufotes viridis; assembly: GCA_033119425.1. Classification (NCBI taxonomy): domain Eukaryota; kingdom Metazoa; phylum Chordata; class Amphibia; order Anura; family Bufonidae; genus Bufotes; species Bufotes viridis. Next base: position 67,511,211 of record CM065589.1, on the reverse strand, counting down.
CTTCTACCACCTCCTCATCCGATCAGCAAAAGACCTTCACCACCCACTTCAGCACAGCCAGGGGTAAACGTCAGCAGGTGGTTTTAAAACTCATGTGTTTTGGGGACAAACCCCCCACCGCACAGGAGCTGTGGATCGGCATAGAACAACAGACCGATGAGTGGTTGCTGCCAGTGAGCCTCAAGTACTCAACCAACATGGAAAGTACAGATGATGCCGTTGTTAGCATTACAATACCACTTCTATGTCTCCTTGAAAAAACAATTACGACGACGATGGAAGAGGATGTGGCACAGTAGGAGAAGGAAGAGGGGGCACTTCACAGGGTTTTAGACCGGTCATTCAGAAGTGGCTCAGAGGGTGGGTTCCTGCACCAGCAGAGGCCAGGTACACATGTGGCCAGCCAGGGCACAGTTCTGGAGGAGGAGGAGGTAGAGGAGGAGGAACCAGGTTCACAGCAGGGTGGCACGCAATGCAGCTCAGGGCCATCACTGGAGCGTGACTGGGGGGATACAGAGGACACAGACGATACACCACCTACAGAGGACAGCTTATCATTACCTCTGGGCAGCTTGGCACCCATGAGCGACTACATGCTGCAGTGCCTGCGCAACGACAGCAGAGTTACCCACATTTTAACTTGTGCTGACTACTGGGTTGTCACCCTGCTGTATCCCCGCTACAAAGACAATGTGCCTAAGTTAATTCCCACAGTGGAGCGTGATAGGAAGATGCGCGACTACTAGAGCACGCTGGTAGACGCGCTCCTGAGGGCATTCCCAACTGACACGGGGGGACAAGTGGAAGCAAAAAGCGAAGGCAGAGGAGAAGGAAGAAGAGGCTGCCAACGCAGCTGTGTCACGGCCAGCTCCTCAGAAGGCAGCGTTAGCATGGCTGACATGTGGAAAAGCTTTGTCACCGCGCCACAGCAACCTCCACCACCAGCTGATATGAAATGTCTTAGCAGGAGGCAGCATTTGAACAACATGGTGGAACAGTACATGTGCACACGCCTCCACGTACTGACTGATGGTTCTGCCCCATTCAACTTCTGGGTCTCCAAATTGTCCACATGGCCTAAACTTGCCCTTTATGCCTTGGAGCTGCTTGCCTGCCCTGCAGCCAGTGTATTGTCTGAACGTGTATTTAGCATGGCAGGGGGTGTCATTACAGACTAACATAGCCGCTTGTATCTTCAAACGAAGGAGAATATTAAAATGAGCTGCACTCACCGATTGTAGAAGGGTACGCTTTATTTCATGGCAGGAGGGGGGTACATACGGTGCAAACACACCATGAAGCAACAGCCGTTTCGCACGTGTGCGCTTCTTCTGGCTTCTCACGTGTGTGAGAAGATACTTGTATACTTACTGCTGCTACAGGCTGAGCACCACAGTGAGGCATCACTCCTTGCTATTGGTATCCAAATTAACTATAGGTGTGGTGTAGTGCCACTGGTTACCTTCTCTACATTTTATATAAACATAGCCGCTTGTCCACAGCCAACGTGGACAACTCACGTTCATTAAAATGAGCCAGGCATGGATTCCACAGGACTTGTCCGTACCTTGTGCAGAATAGACATTTATAACCGCCTCAACCATACATTTTGTACTCCAGTGCACTTATTCATTGAATCCTATTTTTTTTATTTGTACCATTATTTTGGCGGCTACCCCAATTTGAATGAACCTCTCCTCTGTCTGGGTGCCAGGGGCCTACATTTCTGATACTGGCCTGTTGAATTGGTGGGTGACATGTAGCCTGTTTTGCTGTGAACTGACCTCTCCTCTGTCTGGGTAACAGGGGCCTACATTTCTGATAATCGCCTGTTCCATTGGTGGGTCACATAAAGCCTGTTTTGCCGTGAAATGACCTCTCCTCTGTCTGGGTGCCAGGGGCCTACATTTCTAGTAGTGGCCTGTTTTATTGGTGGGTGACATGAAGCCTGTTTTGCTGTGAATTGACCTCTCCTCTGTCCGTGTGCCACGGGCCTACATTTCCGATAATCGCCTGTTCCATTGGTGGGTGACATTAACCTCTTTTTGCAGTGAATTGACCTCTCTTCTGTCTGGGGGTCAGGGTCCTACATTTCTGATAATCGCCTGTTCCATTCGTGGGGGACATTAACCTCTTTTTGATGTGCATTGACCTCTCCTCTGTCTGGGTGCCAGGGGCCTACATTTCTGGTAGTCGCCTGTTGGTGGGTGACATTAACCTCTTTTTGCCGTGAATTGACCTCTCCTCTGTCTGGGTGCCAGAGGCCTACATTTCTGATAATCGCCTGTTGCATTTGTGGGTGACATTAACCTCTTTTTGATGTGAATTGACCTCTCCTCTGTCTGGGTGCCAGGGGCCTACATTTCTGATAACCGCCTGTTGCATTGGTGGGTGACATTAATCTCTTTTTGCCGTGAATTGACCTCTCTTCTGTCTGGGTGCCAGGGGCTCACATTTCTGATAACCGCCTGTTGCATTGGTGGGTGTCATTAAACTTGTTTTGCCTTTAATTGACCTCTCCTCTGTCTGGGTGCCAGGGGCCAACATTTCTGGTAGTGGCCTGTTTCATTGGTGGGTGACATGAAGCCTGTTTTGCCGTGAATTGACCTCTCCTCTGTTCGGGTGCCAGGGGCCTACATTTCTGATAATCGCCTATTCCATTGGTGCGTGACATTAACCTCTTATTGCTGTGACTTGACCTCTCTTCTGTCTGGGGGCCAGGATCCTACATTTCTGATAATCGCCTGTTACATTCGTGGGTGACACTAACCTCTTTTTGATGTGCATTGACCTCTCCTCTGTCTGGGTGCCAGGGTCCTACATTTCTGATAATTGCCTATTCCATTGTTGGGTGACATGAAGCGTGTTTTGCTGTGAATTGACCTCTCCTCTGTCTGGGTGCCAGGGGCCTACATTTCTGATAATCGCCTGTTCCATTGGTGGGTGACATGAAGCCTGTTTTGCCGTGAATTGACCTCTTCTCTTTCCGGGTGCCAGGGGCCTACATTTCTGATAATCGCCTGTTCCATTGGTGGGTGACATTAACCTGTTTTGCCATGAATTGACCTCTCTTCTGTCTGGGGGCCAGGGTCCTACATTTCTGATAATCGCCTGTTGCATTCGTGGGTGACATTAACCTCTTTTTGATGTGCATTGATCTCTCCTCTGTCTGGGTGCCAGGGGCCTACATTTCTGATAATTGCCTGTTGCATTCGTGGGTGACATTAACCTCTTTTTGATGTGCATTGACCTCTCCTCTGTCTGGGTGCCAGGTGCCTACATTAGTGAAAATTGCCTGATCCATTCGTGGGTGACATGAAGCCTGTTTTGCCGTGAATTGACCTCTCCTGTGTCTGGGTGCCAGGTGCCTACATTAGTGAAAATTGCTTGTTCCATTGGTGGGTGACATGAAGCCTGTTTTGCTGTGAATTGACCTTTCCTCTGTCTCGGTGCCAGGGGCCTATATTTCTGATAATCGCCTGTTCCATTGGTGGGTGACATGAAGCCTGTTTTGCTGTGCATCGACCTCTCCTATGACTCGGTGCCAGGGGCCTACATTTCTGATAATCGCCTGTTCCATTGGTGGGTGACATGAAGCCTGTTTTGCCATGAATTGACCTCTCCTCTGTCTGGGTGCCAGGGGCCTACATTTCTGATAATCGCCTGGTCTATTGGTGGGTGACATGAAGCCTGTTTTGCCTTGAAATGACCTCTCCTCTGTCTGGGTGCCAGAGGCCTACATTTCTGATAATTGCCTGTTTAATTGGTGGGTGACATGAATCCTGTTTTGCCGTGAATTGACCTCTCCTCTGTCTGGGTGCCAGGTGCCTAACATTTCTGAATATCACCTTTTCCATTGGTGGGTAACATTAACGCAGTTTTGCCAGTGATAAGCCACAGCTGTGCATTGCTGGCAGGAAACTAAATTTCTGGTAGACGCGCTGCTAATGGCATTCCCACCTGACCCCTCCCCAACCTCCTATTCCAGCTCCTCCTTCGAGTTGCCAATTCATAATGTTTAATTTTAATTTATTTTATATTAAGTCATTTCCCTATCCACATTTGTTTGCAGGGCATTTATCTACATTTTAGTGCCCAAAAGTTCGGGTCCTCATTGACTTCAATGGGGTTTGGGTTCGGGGTCAAGTTCGGTTTAGGTTCGGATCCCGAACCCGAACATTTCAGTGAAGTTCGACTGGACTCGTCGAACCCGAACATCCAGGTGTCCACTCATCTATAAAAATTTGAGATGTGTTGAGTGAACTTTGTTAATGGGAATTTTACTGTTTCTGTTTGGAAAGAAGGATATGGAAAATACAGTTTATTCTTTGCAATGATTATGGCTTTACATTGTTTTAAAAATGATCATCCTTTTGCTTGTTGAGGGATGGCAAAAAATATTGTCATGGCGGCTTGCCTAAAAGTTTGGAAACTCAGTTTGGAGTCTCCTGTAAACTACATTGAATTGTCATTACCAAAATCTGGAAATAACATCATGTCCTAAAATGTTTTTGATAAAATATTCGTAGAGAGATGGATTTTCCAGCTTGAGATTTGTTTTCTTTCAGGGCATGTCTTGCATACAGAAAGGCAAAAATGCACAACTTTCCTTCTAGAGATTTGATTATTTACTGTGTACCACAGGGAGACATAAATTGAAGAACTGGATTAAAATGGAACAAGTGAGAGATTTTAGAACCAACAATTCCACTTTGAGCAAGTGACATTAGGGGAGATTTATCATAACTGGTCTAAAGGAAAACTCGCTTAGTTGCCCATAGCAACTAACAGCGGCATCGCTAGGAATGTAGATTTGGGGCCTGGGTCCCGGACTACAAGCTCATTGCCCCGAATCTTTGGCTGACAGTTTTTTTTCCACTGCTCTGCTCGTTCTTATCATGGTTATATTGAGACATCAGTGCAGGGCTGCAGTGCAGCTCCAAATGACATCAGCCAGGCACACATTAAACCTGTAAGGAGCGACTCCATTGTGCCCCCGGCTGAAGTGCAGAGAGACTGGCCAGCAGCAGGGCTTGTGCTTAGCCCCGCCCCTCACTCAGGCCTAGCAACTGAGGATCGGACCCTGCTGGAGATTCAGACAGGACAAGCAGATTGAACACCAAAAATAGCGTTGGGAAACCACTTATGTGATCTGGAAAATCCCTCATATGCCACACAATAAATGCAAATCCGGATAATGTACTAAAAATAATTTTCCTCCGACCCCTGTGAAGCCATCGCAGCGAAACGCGCGACGGGACACAGGAGGCACTATTAACCTTCAGGTACACCAGGCAATTATGTTTATCTTGGGCCAAGCATTGTTTATTTAGGTATTTGTAGCACTATGCACTTTAGGAAGTATTTTCATTCCATGAGTAGCGGTAACTTGTTGGCTCTGTTTATGATATTTATCCTGGCAACTTGTACAAGTTTTATGTGATCTCCTGTGAGGGCATTGCCCTTTGTGTTATTGCACCACCAACTCTATATACAGATATACTATTTCTAAATGATGTTTTATAAATTATGTATTAATACAAATTATTTTTAGGACAAGCAGATTGCAGAACTAGAGCAGCCTGTCCTGCTCCAGCTGTCCAAGTCGCCACTGCTGGAGTGTGACAGACCTTATTAAAATGGCCTCTGCCAGCCCAGCAGCAGTCATTACAAATGTGGTTCGATGGAACAGCAGAGAGGTGTGTTACCAATGCAGCTTAGTGTGAGTTAATCATCATCCATGTATAGGACAGTATGCTTATGGGAAGAAATTCTTTGTAAATTAGTATATATTTCATAAACAAAAACTGTGTATATACTGCTAGTGGAGGCTGGTTATATACTGTGAGCAGAGGAGCTGTGCATGCAGTATATACTGTGAGCAGAGAAGATGCCATGTATATATTGTGAGCAGAGGAGATGCCATGTATATATTGTGAGCAGAGGAGATGCTGTGTATATACTGTGAGCGGAGGGGATACTGTGTATATACTGTAAGCGGAGGAGCTGTGCATGCAGTATATACTGTGAGCAGAGGATCTGCTGTGTATATACTGTGAGCGGAGGAGCAGTACATGCAGTATATACTGTGAGCGGAGGAGCTGATGTGCATATACTGTAAGCAGACAAGCTGCTGTGTATATACTGTGAACGGGGGAGCTGCTGTGTATATACTGTGAGAAGAGGAGATGCTGTGTATACACTGTGAGCGGAGGAGCTGTGCATGCAGTAAATACTGTGAGCGGAGGAGCTGCTGTGTATATACTGTGAGTGGGGGAGCTGCTGTGTATATACTGTGAGCAGAGGAGATTCTGTGTATACACTGTGAGCGGAGGAGCTATGTATATACTGTGAGCAGGGGAGCTGCTGTGTATATACTGTGAGCAGAGAAGCTGCTGTGTATATACTGTGAGAGGCTGTGTACATACTGTTAGAGGAGGAGCTGTGCATGCAGTATATAATATGAGCGGAGTATATACTGTAAGCGGAGAAGCTGCTGTGTATATACTGTGAGAGGCTTTGTACATACTGTTAGAGGAGGAGCTGTGCATGCAGTATATACTATGAGCGGAGGAGCTGCTGTGTATATACTGTGAGCTGAGGAGCTTCTGTGTATATACTTTGAGCGGAGGAGATGCTGTGTATATACTGTGAGCAGAGGAGCTGCTGTGTATATACTGTGAGAGGCTGTGTACATACTGTCAGAGGAGGAGCTGTGCATGCAGTATATACTATGAGCGGAGGAGCTGCTGTGTATAACTGTGAGAGAAGGACCTGCTGTGTATATACTGTGAGAGGAGGAGCTGCTGTGTATATACTGTGAGAGGAGGAGATGCTGTGTATATACAGTGAGCGAGGTAGCTACTCTGTATATACTGTGAGCGGGGGAGCTGCTGTGAATATACTGTGAGAGGAGGATATGCTGTGTATATACTGTGAGAGGAAGAGATGCTGTGTATATACTGTGAGTGGAGGAGATGCTGTGAATATACTGCTACTGTGGCGGCTAACTTAGTATTGAATGAGGCATTAATAAGGAAAATTGGTCGTTGGGAGTCTAATAGATATAAGTTGTATATTAGGCCGAATTTCGTGCTCTTATTCTTGTTTGATTTTTTCTAGGTCCTAAACAAATGGTCGTTTGGATTCTGGGTCATTCTTTTGTCTTTTGGGCAGAAAGAAGGGCTGCGGAGCGTAACTATTTGCAAAAAGTATCTTTGGGCTCATTGTTTGTTTCTCTTTTCTGGTTAGGATTTAGGGGTTTAAAGTGGAACCAGATCATCCCGATTTTGAGAGGTGAGTTGAGGTCGCTCCCCCCAGACGGATATTTTAATTATCCACGTCGGTGGGAATTACTTGGGGAAAGTTAGAACGTTAGAATTGTTGGATCAAATGAGATTGGACCTTAAGCACAGAACATTTTTATTGCCTGAGGTTACCCTTATCGTCTCCGAAATTATTCCTAGCTTAATATGGAGGGGTGATCATTTTGGTTTCATAGAAAAAATTAGGAAAAGAGTGAACAGGAGTATGGAGAAGTATCTTCCTAAATTGAATGGTTGGTCCTTTAGACATACCGAGTTGGAAGGTTTTCTTTTAGGTTTATATCAGGATGATCTGGTTTACTTGTCTGAGATAGGTCTTGATATTTTCAATTCTGGTTTACAGTACATAATCGACAAGGCTGTGGTTTTTAGGGGGGACATTCGGGTTAACACCCTCATGTTTGGTGGGTTAGTCACCCAGCTCTGCTGGGGGGAAAATGGTTTCAATAATTGATTATTTATCAGTATTTATTTAATCATTTATTAATTATTCAAAAGTTTGCTAATTTTAATATTAGGTAACCCGTTAATAAAGGACCACGGCCATTTACTACCATATTTTGACTTGTATTTATTTTAGATAAGCATTTTAGAATTGCGTTAAGTTATTGCTCATATGACACCATGATAGTGGGCGCAGAAGTGTATCCGGATGGCCCACCATGGTGTCATGGAGAAGAATAGGTGTAGTAGTACTGTTTTTTTGTAAATTGGTCATTTTTTGAGGAAATTTCACTTCAGATTTGAATTTAACTTGAATTTTCTGTTACAGCTGTGAGGTGATTTGTGGGCTTATTCTGAATGGTCTCTGGTTGCCTACCTGTTGCTGGGGCACCTGTGGTTTGCCAGAAGCTGATTGGTTGCTGTAATTCTAGGGCGGGAAAGTAGGGTATTTATGGAGGGTCGTAGAAGGTTTGGAGTTGTCCGCCGTGGAGCCCTGGAAGAAAGAAGACGTTGTCCCATCTTCACCCTATGTGAAGTAGTGGTCCTGAATTAGTGGGGGGTTAGTCACCTGGCTCTGCTGGGGGGACAATGGTTTCAATAATTGATTATTTTATCATTATTTATTTAATAATTTATTAATTATTCAAAAGTTTGTTAATTTTAATATTAGGTAACCCCTTAATAAAGGACCATGGCCGTTTACTACCATATTTTGACTTGTATTTATTTTAGATAAGAATTTTAGAATTGCGTTGTTATTGCTCATATGACACCGTGTGAGCAGGGAAGCTGTGCATGCAGTATATACTGTGAGCGGAGGAGATGCTGTATATATACAGTGAGCGGGGGAGCTACTCTGTATATACTGTGAGCGGGGGAGCTGCTGTGTATATACTGTGAGAGGAGGAGCTGCTGTGTATATACTGTGAGAGGAGGAGATGCTGTGTATACACTGTGAGCGGAGGAGCTGCTGTGTATATACTGTGAGCGGAGGAGCTACTCTGTATATACTGTGAGTGGGGGAGCTGCTGTGTATATACTGTGAGAGAAGGACCTGCTGTGTATATACTGTGAGAGGAGGAGCTGCTGTGTATATACTGTGAGAGGAGGAGCTGCTGTGTATATACTGTGAGAGGAGGAGATGCTGTGTATACACTGTGAGCGGGGGAGCTACTCTGTATATACTGTGAGCGGGGGAGCTGCTGTGTATATACTGTGAGCGGGGGAGCTGCTGTGTATATACTGTGAGCGGAGGAGCTGCTGTGTATATACTGTGAGTGGAGGAGCTGCTGTGTATATACTGTGAGCGGAGGAGATGCTGTGTATATACTGTGAGCGGAGGAGCTGTGCATGCAGTATATACTGTGAGCGGAGGAGCTGCTGTGTATATACTGTGAGAGGAGGAGATGCTGTGTATATACTGTGAGCGGAGGAGCTGCTGTGTATATACTGTGAGAGGAGGAGCTGCTGTGTATATACAGTGAGCGGAGGAGCTGCTGTGTATATACTGTGAGAGGAGGAGCTGCTGTGTATATACTGTGAGCGGGGGAGCTGCTGTGTATATACAGTGAGCGGAGGAGCTGCTGTGTATATACTGTGAGCGGAGGAGCTGCTGTGTATATACTGTGAGCGGAGGAGCTGCTGTGTATATACTGTGAGCGGAGGAGCTGCTGTGTATAGACTGTGAGCGGAGGAGCTGCTGTGTATATACTGTGAGCGGAGGAGCTGCTGTGTATATACTGTGAGCGGAGGAGCTGCTGTGTATAGACTGTGAGCGGAGGAGCTGCTGTGTATAGACTGTGAGCGGAGGAGCTGCTGTGTATATACTGTGAGCGGAGGAGCTGCTGTGTATATACTGTGAGCGGAGGAGCTGCTGTGTATATACTGTGAGCGGAGGAGCTGTGCATGCAGTATATACTGTAAGCGGAGGAGCTGCTGTGTATATACTGTGAGCGGAGGAGCTGCTGTGTATATACTGTGAGCGGAGGAGCTGCTGTGTATAGACTGTGAGTGGAGGAGCTGCTGTGTATATACTGTGAGTGGAGGAGCTGCTGTGTTTATACTGTGAGCGGAGGAGCTGCTGTGAATATACTGTGAGAGGAAGAGATGCTGTGTATATACTGTGAGAGGAGGAGATGCTGTGTATATACAGTGACCGGAGGAGCTGCTGTGTATATTCTGTGAGAGGAGGAGATGCTGTGTATATACAGTGAGCGGAGGAGCTGCTGTGTATATACTGTGAGCGGAGGAGCTGCTGTGTATATACTGTGAGCGAAGGAGCTGCTGTGTATATACTGTGAGCGGAGGAGCTGCTGTGTATATACTGTGAGAGAAGGAGATGCTGTGTATATACTGTGAGACGGAGGAGATGCTGTGTATATACTGTGAGAGGAGGAGATGCTGTGTATATACTGTGAGCGGAGGAGCTGCTGTGTATATACTGTGAGCGGAGGAGCTGCTGTGTATATACTGTGAGCGGAGGAGATGCTGTGTATATACAGTGACCGGAGGAGCTGCTGTGTATATACTGTGAGAGGAGGAGATGCTGTGTATATACTGTGAGCGGAGGAGATGCTGTGTATATACTGTGAGCGGGAGGAGATGCTGTGTATATACTGTGAGCGAAGGAGCTGCTGTGTATATACTGTGAGCGGAGGAGCTGCTGTGTATATACTGTGAGAGAAGGAGATGCTGTGTATACTGTGAGAGGGAGGAGATGCTGTGTATATACTGTGAGAGGAGGAGATGCTGTGTATATACTGTGAGCGAAGGAGCTGCTGTGTATATACTGTGAGCGGAGGAGATGCTGTGTATATACTGTGAGCGGAGGAGCTGCTGTGTATATACTGTGAGAGAAGGAGATGCTGTGTATACTGTGAGAGGGAGGAGATGCTGTGTATATACTGTGAGAGGGAGGAGATGCTGTGTATATATCTGTGAGAGGAGGAGATGCTGTGTATATACGGTGAGCGGAGGAGCTGCTGGTTATATATACTGTGTGTGGAGGAGCTTTGCATGCAGTTTATACTCTGTGTGAAAGAGCTTCATATGTACTGTGTGTATTGTAGGGGAAATGTGTGTGTGGTTTGCACATATTGGGGCAGGGTCGCTGGTATTAATTGGAATAATCTGGTTGTTTACGGGGTAATGTGGCTGTTGCGGTCTAATTTGTGCTCTGTTTTTTTTCCGGGGATAGGCATGTGCCCTGGGGCTTGAGATGTGAACAATGAAAGGTGGATTCTGATTGGTTGCTATGGGCAACTAAGCCAGTTCTACTTTACACCAGTTTTGATAAATGTCCCCCATTATCTCTATAAATTCCTATGAGAAAACCGAGATCATATGCAAGATGTCTCATGGAAATGCTTAGAGAGTCTTATTGTCCAGACTAAAGATGCTGTATAACTCATAGTGGGGGTGTCACATGATACAAGAGACTGGTAACCACCGGGCAAACAAATTACCTGCACCACTATGTACCCGATGTGAATGAAATAAAAGTAGCAAATGATAAAAACATTGCCCAGAGTCACCATTAAATTTAACTCTAGACCTTTTTTGGAGGGACAATCCTTACTTTTAACCCCACAATTGGTGTTTATGGCCCTACTGTATAATATAAATATGAATTCCAGCTGAGATCTAAAATATATATATATATATATATATATATATATTTATATTTAAAGAGGCTGTCCAGGATACAAGAAATTTGCCAAATGGTTTAACTTCCATCTACACATGTAACCACTGATGTATGTAGAGTAAGGCTCTGCTGAGGCCAGTGATTGGTTGCAGCTATCCCTTTTCTAGAGGGCAGGTGATCAGCTGTACATGAGTAAGTATGGGATCAGCTGAGTCGCCATGTAGAGGCCTGTAATTATCTGTACTCCAGAACCTCACTGACCTAAGGGCCGCCCTTCAAAAAGAGTGGGATGCCATGCCTCAGCAGACAATAAGATGACTTGTGAACAGCATAAGACATCGTTGTCAAGCTGTAATTGATGCTCAAGGCCACATGACAAGGTTTTGAGACATTGACATTTTTGTGGGGTTACACCTGTCACTCACTCGGGTCATGCGCCTGCTCCGCCTGCTTCATTCATAAAGTGGGAGGAGCAGGCGCGTGACGTCAGTGAGTGACGGTACGCTGCCGGCCGCTCTGCCTGCTACGGGAGCTTTATTAGTAGGTAGTGATAAACGGAAGAGCGCAACTTTAGTTAAAGTTATTAAGAGGTTAAGCAGGTGTATCGCAGGCCTCAATTAATATTTGGTGGAAGCAGGTATATCAAACCCCTTAATCAGTATTTTGTGGAGCAGGTGTATCGCAGGCCTCAATCAGTATTTGGTGGAAGCAGGTATATCAATCTCTATAATCAGTATTTTGTGGACGCAGGTATATCAATCTCTATAATCAGCATTTTGGGAAAGCAGGTATATCACACACCCTGTTTATTTGGGGCACCAGATTAGAGGTATATCGCAGCCATCAATCAGTATTTTGTGGAAACAGGTATATCACACCCCTCAATCTGTTTTTTTTTTTGGAGCAACAGGTATATCACACCCATTGCAAATAGATGTTCCAATAGCGCTTGTCCCTCTATATACCTGCGGTATCGCAGCAGAACCGCACACAACTGCTGCACAATACAAATACACTGTATACTTTCTATGTTAGAAAGTATATTATAGGTATATCGCACCCCTCAATCGTTTTTTTTTTGTGGGGCAACAGGTATATATCACCAGTGGCAATTAGTTATTCCAATAGCGTTTGTCCCTCTATATACCTGTGGTATCGCAGCAGAACCGCATACAACTGCTGGACAATACAAATGCACTATATACTTTCTATGTTAGAAAGTATATTATAAGTATATCAGACCCCTCAGTATGTCACACCTATCAATAGCACACCTATACCAGTCCTTAAAAGGACTTTTCTGGCCATATTAGCTAGTGTTTGGTGTCCCTAACAGCCTGTCCCTACTCCACAAAGCAACGTCTCCCTACACTGGCAAAACACAGAATGTAAAATGGCTGCCAGATCTGGTTCATTTATAGGGTGTGGGTGTGCCCATGTGCTGAAACGTCTCAATTGGCTGTCCTGCCTCACCTGATGAATGTGTCATGGGTCAAAGTTCGGCGCAATGCAAAAGAATATGGCGCATGCGAATATCTCCATATGTTCGCATGTTCGGTGAATCGCGAATGCGCAAAGTTCGCTGCAAAACGACCGGCGGGTGAACCGCAAGGCCATCTCTAATCACCATTGCATGCTTCTACTTACATGCCCTACTTTTATGATAGAATATCACTGTAGCGTGAACTTTTTACATTTTCCATAAATTTCACCTGAAAGTCAGATATCCCAAACTGTTTGTGAGTAGTGTATATTCAGTATATAGCCTCATTCGGGCATGAGCAGTGACTACAACATAGCTGCATTGTAATTTAACCTCTTTAATAGTGTTCTTTTCTTTTCATTTGCATTTTATGAACCAAAACATTTTCATGATTTTCTCGTTATAAGAATCTGTATGATGGATTTTTTTGTGTGGAATGAGTTGTATTTTTCAGTTGTACAATTTTTTTGGGTAAATACGTGCCAATTACGTGCTTCATGCACGTCACAATGAAAGGAGCTATGTAGTTCAGAGTCTGGAGCTACTATTTTTTTGCCAATTCATACTGTCCTGTAGAAGAAGAAAAAAGAGCACTAGGGATTGGTGGGAAAGAATACAACAATGGACATTTTATTGATCAATAGCCAAATGACAACTATTATTCTGGACTGAAGAAACCAAGTGTGGTGGGGCACCTTCTGAAATCATCTCTTTGGGCTTTACCAGAGCTTGACCCACCTCTGATTAATGGAATCGTTTTGACATGTTTGCTGTGCCCCTGCATATCACTGTAGTACTTATGGATTATTAACAAAATTGTATTGTGGACTATTGTTCACAGAATACAAAAAATATACCAATGTGTGAGAAAATATCCATATGTTGTAATTCCTTTTGTTGTGTCCCTTTTTGTGTAACTGTTAAAAAGGATAATTGTGATATATTGTAATAAGACCAATCTATAAGGAACTCCTATAGTGGTCCCAGTAGTTATAATGCCCCTGGAGTAGGCCCACTAGGTATTATGCCCCCTGTAGTAGCTCTAAGTATTTATAATGCCCCAGGTAGAACCCCCAGTATTTATAAAAACCTGCTGCCCTCTGTATTATAATGCACCTTCCTGTAGTGCCCATATATATAATGCATGGGAGATGCAGCCCTGCACGGACAAGACCCACCACATGACTCTGCTCTGTTGTAGTTGATAAAAGAGTGTGTTTGCTCACAGGGCAGTCATAATTAAATACTATTTAGGAGACAGGCCACCAGTTTGGAAAGCTGGTGAGGTCACTCTTAGGGCATATGTGTAAGGTAGGTTCACGGCACACTGATTTGTATGCAAGTAATCACATTTTATTTGTATTTTTCAGTGTTCAATATAACATTGTTGTATACATCCAGGCTATATAATAAGTATAAGGCCACAATAATTATTTGTACGGTCCCCGGACGTTTCAGTCTTATAAAGACCTTCCTCAGCGGGATCTGTAATGGCGCACTTGTGATGGGGCCCCATCACAAGTGTGCCATTACAGATCCCGCTGAGGAAGGTCTTTATAAGACCGAAACGTCCGGGGACCGTACAAATAATTATTGTGGCCTTATACTTTATATATCCTGGATGTATACAACAATGTTATATTGAACACTGAAAAATACAAATAAAATGTGATTACTTGCATATAAATCAGTGTGCTGTGAACCTACCTTACACAGTTTCTACTACCTTCACGTGCACCTGCAACGGATACACAGAGTGCGAGTACATATTCCTTCTATCTACTCTTAGGGCATAGACTGCAGTATAGGAAAAAAGCTGAGGAAATGCCCACCTCCAAGTGATAGTAGGAGCTCCAAAGCTACTAACTGCCACAGCCGGTGACAGAGACACCCAGCTAATCCATTTATTGTCCAACGTTGAAAGTAAATATGCCCTCCTGTGTGAGGAGAGATTGAGCCAGTAAGGTCTTTGAACTGTTGAAGATCTGAAGGTGTCCATTGGTCTGTCCTGCTGGTTCATTATAAAAGGGAGAACACCAGCCCTAAATCTACCTTACATGTCCATCAATATCTCCAAGTCTTTTTTAATTGTAGTTTTACCCAGTGTTTTACTATTTAATACATACTTAAGTAGAATTTGCTTTCTCGGACTAAATGCTATCCATTTAAGTCTCTCTGATGAAGTCACCACATTTCTCCTTCTGCTGAGACCAACTTTTTTGTAGAATGTCTGCTACAGAATTGGAGACATCACAGAGAATATGCAATGCAATAGAGTGCTTCCAATTTCATACTATGTTTTTATTCCATTGCATACTATATTTTTAGTGGGAAACATTTCTTCTAGGATAGAAGCATACCTTAGTTGGCATAATGGCTGTGATTCTTTGTACAAGCATAACCGTGAATGAACAGGTCTTTTTTGGGGCTTCCCTAAAGTTTTTTTCAGGCTAATTATTCCAATCTTCAACTGCGTAGCTAGATGCATGTCAACCAGAAGCCGGTTAAATCGGCCAGCACTGTACTACTGTGATGTCCTTACTCTTACTTTCTAGTATGTTTGTTTTTAGCTTGGGAGCTCGCAGAACAGATAAGGAGAGGGAAATCACACTTACAGACACACATAGGGCTCCTATAATCTTCGAAAGCAGTGTAGAAGCAGTTCTTTTATCAGGCTCAGAAGCTCAGCTAGCTCTGACACCCCCCCCCCCTTACTTTCCTGTGAGTCGTCTTCTGTGTCTCTGTTACTAGGGACAGATCTTGCCTGACAACAAGCAGTGGACTGTAAATTAGGTGGAAGTGAGACCCCTAGTGGCCATGACTTTACAGCTCTTTTTAGGTGGATGCAGGCATATTTTTAGAATTAAGTGATTTAGAAATGTTCTAGTTACATCATTCTATGTAATATAACAGGAAACGGTGTGAAAGTACTGTGCCTCTTTAAGGTCAGTTATAGGGATAAGCGAATTTCATGTTATGAAATTCGTTTGGTGATAAAAGCAGAATTGCGTTATGGATTCCGTTACCACGGACCATAACGCAATTCTATGACAGAACGTATAACGGGAACAGGACGAATCCGTTATGCAGCCCATAGACTTCTATTATGACGGAATAAATAACGGAATGCATATAAAGGCATTCCGCTATGCATTCCATCATAGAATTGCGTTATGTTCTGTGGTAACTGAATCCATAACGCAATTCTACTTTTACCACCAAATGAAGCGCAAACGAATTTCAAAATATGAAATTCGCCTATCTCTAGTCAGTAATATAGAGCTGTAAGGACTCTGAGTGCTGTGTGCTGGGAATGTGAATGACGTCTAAAGAATGATGATCTTCTTGGCTATGACAATTTGTTAATTATATATTTTTTTACATTTTTATTATTTCTACACATGAGATAAGCTCCAGTATAAAAAATGTTCTGCAAAGGTATAATATGCAAGTTCTTCTGGCTTGCTTTTGTCTGGAATGTCATTTCCAGTGTCATGTTCCCACAAGCCACTATTTGGGCCAAAAGTAAAAAGTTGAAAGGAGTACGATAAAGCATTCGATGGAATTTTTTTATTTAACTTTACACAGTGTCATGCATTCTTCAGTATTTGTGAAAGTAGAATTCGATTTACAAGGAGCAGAGATCAGATTTCTACTTTGTATTTAACAGACATAAAAAAATACCTTTTTTCCTAATTTAGCATTCAAAGCATTTTCTTTATTTAGCGCTTATCATTTCTTTATATTATTATAGATCTCAACACCAACAAAGAATGCACCATCACGTATCTTAAAATGAAATGATCTTACGGTGAATATCTACAATTTCTTTTTTAGTTAGAACTGTCCTGATTCAGTATTCAGAAAGTTTCCCTATTTAGATTAAATTATAAGAAGGTGCATTTTCGCTTAAAGGTGGTTTTATGTAAGTAAAGCTAATCTGTGCTTACATGAAACTTTTTAATATACTTCGTGAAAGTAGCTCTCGGCTGACACCAAAGCAAGTGTATAAGTTTGCAGCCTTTGAATATAAACAGGAGTTTTCTCATTCACCGACAGCAAAGATCTTGAAAATGTTAATTTGATTGATTAAATAATAATTATTTGATTAAAACAAAAAAAGGCATATTAGAAAGTGGTATAATTTTGATTTAATGGTTAAAAGGGATTCTCTCGGAAATAATAAAATGAAATGACTGAAAATACTAAAATATTACATAACTATAAGAGAGGGTGCCCACAGTGCGCCTGGCCGCATGCAGCCAAGCCACACCTACCTGTGGCAACCAATGGGTGGAGGGGTTTGTGAGAAAACTGGTGCAGCCATTGGTTTCTGTAAGTGGGCGTAGCCTGGGTGCATGCTGCCAGCTGCACTGTGGGGTTCCACCCCTTAATACCTTCTCAAATACCTTTGATTGTTATCTTAGAAACACAGCAGGGTGGGGTGCTCGACAACACAGAGATCCAGACCTGCCACAAAGTGTTCCCTGCTATTCATGTCAGTCATTAGGATTGTGCATACATTTGACAGGCTCTACAGTCGAATATCTGTACCTCCAGACTATCAAGGAACGAGCTTGTGTTGAGTTAGGTAAAGTGTAGAAGAGACGGTCAAGACACTGCTGTGGGGGATGTGGTATGTAGCAGAGCGCACACAAGTGTGGCTGCTCATTAGAAAGCCACATTCCGAACTTCTGAATGGAAACCAAACAGAAGCTTCTACCGTCAATGGGTGCCGTTTGGGTCATCTATGTGCTGAATCCGGCACTTCTGCTAGAATCGAGCAGAATAACAGAAAATAATAGCAGTGATACTCAGCCTTAATATTTGGAAATGGGTTTTTAGTCATCTAATATTTCAGCGTTTTCAGTAATATTTTATTAATTCCCAGAGAAACCCTATAAGCTTTATTTGTATAAAAACCAGGGAATCCCTTTTAAGGCCTCTTTCACGCATCAGTAAATCTGTCCATGGTTTCCAAGGACTGCTCACACCTCCATTGACTTTATTGTGCGTATTCACACATCAGTGGTTTTCTATGGACTATGGGTCAGTGGTGACACCACATACTCTATATTTGTATGTGATAATGGACTTCTCACACACATAAACAGGGTTTTCTGAGATTTTTATACTGATGACCTATCCTCAGGTCAGCTGTTTGAGAAGGCTATGAGCACCACGGCCTTCTCTCTGCTTTTCCTAGGCCGAGTGACACGTTCATGTGTCACATGGGCTAGGAGCAGCTTCAAGGGAATGGGGATGAGTGCGATACTAAGCACAGCCACAATACAATGTATGGCACTGTACTTGGTAAGATGCGCTGCTGCCTTGTCAAAACAGCTGATCGTCAGGGGTCCCGGGTGTCAGACCCTCACCAATCAGATACTGATGACCTATCTAAAGGATAGGTTATCATTATAAAAATCATGGAAAACCATTTTAAAGGCTATGGGTCATTGAAAACACAACACTGATGCCACCCGTTTTTGGTCTGGCGAAATCATATGTAGGAGATGCTGCTTAGCAGTGTCTGCAGAATGTGTATGACACTTAGAGGGCAAAAAGGGACATATGAACCAAACATACATTCTTCACATACATCTTCATGGATGAAGCACTGACCATCTTGTCACAGGTGTCATCACAAACATGGATGTGTGAATGAGTCCTAAGGAGTAACAGAAATGTTGCAAAGGACCACACTGTGAATCCCACTGGGAATGCCCTCTTATTAACATATAGGATGAGGTCGAAAAACTTTCTTAAAACAAGCCTGTCAAGTGATTTCTGCTGCCTTATCAGAGAATAGGATATGATAGAGGGAGAGAAGCTGAGCTCTGTGATATATAACTGTTGTTATATGTAACTGTTTTATAAGTTTTTCAATACATTAAATGGTGCCATTACAAGTTCAACTCATCCTTCAAAAACCAGCCCTTATTTGGCCAGGTCAATGGAAAAAGTTAATCTCAGAGATGTCACAAGGGCTTAGAAATGGGATTGGTTGCATTGCCATAAATACTACAGTAATTCCATCCATGAAATGTCTTCTCCATTGGGGATATATAGAGACTGCATCATTATAATACTCTTGTATGGGATGCAGGCGTCCCT
Organism: Bufotes viridis; assembly: GCA_033119425.1. Taxonomy (NCBI): domain Eukaryota; kingdom Metazoa; phylum Chordata; class Amphibia; order Anura; family Bufonidae; genus Bufotes; species Bufotes viridis. The sequence continues at coordinate 67,492,196 of CM065589.1, read as the reverse complement.
CACACAATTATGGAGGGTAAATGTTTGTTCCTTGCCTTGCACTTGGATAACATTGTCTGGTACATGAGATAGAAAAGGACTGAGGGCATGAGGATCACTGCATTCTTCCATTTATTAATATAATTGTGGCCGTTTGGCAGAAAGAAAGGTCTTGTTTTTTGGAAGCATGAAGGATAAGGCTTAAAGGGAGGTATAAGAAAAATGCATCTATTAGCTGTCCTTATCTTGTAAATTCATCTCCCTGTGGTAAGTTGTCTGGCCGTGGTGTGCCGGGTCTGGTTCCCTGTCTCATTTGAATCATTCCTGTTGAATTTTAGAGAATGTTTATAAAACCCCAAAATGGAATCAGAACACAATGAGCTGTGTTACCACAGAAATGCAAGATATGTTTTAACCATTTCGCTGACCCTGAACCCAGGAAAGAACAGTGCACACACTTAGTTGGCACCGTACAAAAATCTGTAAAGCTCTGCAGAAAAGTGTTCCTAGCATATTAGAGAAGTGTTCTGGGTTCATTTTATTCATTTCTCTTTGTATCAATGACAATCATTTGTAATGCAATTTTCCCACATCGGGGACTTAAAGTAGATGGATGGTTGTCTAGTGGGGGCAACTCCCTGGGAAGTTGGTGGCTGCCATAGAGGCACATCCTCAACAGTCACTAGGGTCAATTTCAATGGAAGCCAAGTCAGGCCGGGTTCACATCACTGTTTCGTTTTCCGTTCTTCTTATAGGTATAATAAAGGGGTCATCCGACACGAACAAATGCTCCCCCCTATGTCTGGCCCCTCACACTGATTCTACTTACCTGGCACACTGCTCCCTGCGCCGCTCCTGGTCCCTCCCTGCTGCTTCTCCCCATGCGCAGATGAAAACATCCAGTGTCGGGGGAGCAGCCAATGGCAGGCGGTGACGGGGACAAGCCTCCATAGTATCGTGGGAGTCACTAGGGAGGATCGTCCCCATCATCGCCTGCCATTGGCTGACGTGGCCCCCCCCCCCCAGCACCACTGGATGTTTTCATCAGCGCTCGGGGAGAAGTAGCAGCGTTGGTGCTGGAACCAGGAGCGGAGCGGGGAGCAGGGAACCAGGAGAGTAGAATCAGTGTGACGGGCCCGGCATATGGGGGAACATTTATTAGTGTTGGATAACCCCTTTAAGCATACATTCTGCTCAATTATGCATATTTTGCATCCGTTTTGGCGTTCATTATTTAAGACGCAAAAAAAGTTTACTTTGTGTAGGACTTTTTTTCCATCTAAAATAACAGATCTCAGATGGAATTGGATAAAATGGATGCAAGATGTGCATAACTGAGCAGAATGGATGCTTAAAATACAGATTCCGTTTTCTGTTCTTCTGACAGATCACAATACGGGAAAACTAAATGCTGATGTGAACCCAACCTTACCTGTTGTTTTTTTTTTTTTGGAGTGTCGGAAGAGACATGCACAAACACCGGGAGAATATACAAACTTCATGCAGATGTTGTCCTTGGCAAGGTTTGAACCCAGGACCTTTGTAAGGCACCAGTGATGACCACTGAGACTGAGCCACCATGCCGCCCAGGAACCATACAAATTTCTCTCATACCTTACTTAAAGGGAACTTGTCACCAGAACGTTAGCTATTATCTGCCATAATACATGAGTAGTACTGCAAATATGGAGTTCAAATCACTAGTTTCCTACTTCCTTTCTGTTACCCCACAGTCAGTACTTAAAGCTGTGCTGAAATACATTGCCGGGACTGCCATGCTTCCCCTTGATAGTCCACCACACCCCAAACTGTGAGCCCATACCAAGTACCATGGCTGCTGTGGCTATAGTTACATCGAATTACATTTTTGAACAATGCTTTTGGATGGCTAATTAGAATTCTGATAATAGGAATGTCTTCCAACTACACACTATAGCTTAAGCTTTAATACCTAGTCTTCAAGCATTAAAGGAGTTGTGCAAGAATGGGGCAAACCCACTTGGCCAGAACTGTAAAGAAAAGATTACTTCCTTGCACGGGCCACTCATTCTCCTCAGGTCCGCAATGCTCCGCTGGGCTCCCTTAATGTCAACATCTGGTTTGTCACGTAAACATCTGGCTCCTCTGCCAGAAGAAGACTTTAATATTATAAATGGTACATGGTAGGGGTCCAGTAGCTTCAATTTGGGCCTCTGTTTTACACTTAATACACTATATACTTTGAACACTATCTGGGCAGTTAATAAACTCTTTATTACAAAACAACCTTAATTTGCCCTACTTGATTTCTTCCACATAGGAGGTTTCTTGGCTTTCATTAGGGATAACATTACAATTATTATTACCCTTTATTTATATAGCTCTGACATATTGTCTGGCACTTTGCAGACAGTGAGTCATCTTTCGCATCACCTCCTGACACGAAGAAACTTTAAATTCCCTCCTACAGCGCACAAACACATTTACTGAAGCCAACTCACTCAGTTAGAGTCCAGTTAGTTTACAAAGATGTTTTTGGATTGTGGAAGTAAACTGGGGCACTGACAAAACAATGACCGAAAGCATGGATGCTACCTGTCTGAAGTCAATCTGTTAGAGGTTAAAAATGCCGTACCCTATCTTACAAGAAGAAACATGTCCTTTACAGTTGACCATGTTGTGGTGGCAATATCACCTGAAATCTTATTGAAAGCCCTCATAGGGACCCTCGGGGATATTAAATCACGCATTGAACCCATATACGGCATTTATTGTGTGTCTTCAGAATTGATGACACATTGTAAATAACTCGCAGATTAATTCTGTGCATGTAATACATTGTTTATGTATACCAGGTCTACGACCTATGGCACTATAGCGATACCTATGGGGAGGAGCAACACGACCTGAAGAGGTGATTGACGGCTCAGTGCAGTAGCAGAGTCGCAATGCTTGCGGGGAGGAGAGGTGCGGCCCGAGGAGATGATGGACGGGAAAAGGGATGTGAGTGCACATTACGTGTATATGTTGATGCGCTCACACCCGATAATAGGAAGTTCCTGTCAGTCAATGTTGTCGTCAGCGTCATTGGCCAACTGAATATGGGGAGGGCATTTAGAGCGCATATAGACGGGCACCTCAAAGCGCGCGCACGCTAGTACCCCACTTCTTCTGACAAAGCCACACAGTGGCGAAACATGTCCGGAGGGGTGTAATAGTGTAGCGTCTTAGTTTTAGACAGTTCACAGTTAGGCACACAATTGTAGCATTAGGTCCAGCTGAGGGTCAGCTTGTGGAATGTGTGTGATCAGTTTCCAGCAATGCATGCTTGAATTGGTGTGGGTGGTACAGATAAGGGTTATACAGTGGTAGAGTGATTTAATTATTTAGCCACAGTGTTACTAATTGAGCTGTAGCACGTAGAACCTTATGTTACACTTCAAAGGCAGTTGATACAAGTGTGTAGCCTGCTAAAAAACAGGCACACTTAGATAGACTGCAATGAGGTTTGCACTATAGTAGAAATTTTGTAATTTACCATCAAACAATTGACAACACGTGTTAGGCTCTTAGAACGGTCGATACGTGTGTGTGTGTGGCACAACAGCTGCAGACCACGCACAAATAGACTGTCGATTACTGTGGCAACTATCACTGCTTATAAAGACAAAGCCCATACATCTGCAAACACCCAATTCGGGCCCAACATACAGGGTTATTCAATATACCCATGTTATATTCAGTGGTTAACTAACCACACACCGAATTCAACCTGTATAATCCATACCACATTAAGTACCTGATGGTGGCAATATAAGAGAATTTAGATTATACTAGTCCCTCAGTTGCCGCTAGCAACTACTAGAAGCTACTAGTCTACTTGACCTCACTGGGAAGATGTAGGTTCTAGAGACAGAGCTAGAAATACTCCCGAGTGATAGCTAGGAAGTGGAGGTTTGTGGCACTACTCAAAAGAGTGCACCACCTCAGGTTATAGATTGGGCCACAGAGAAACTGAGCATTGCAGTGGAGAGGGAGAGTCAGAGTATAGGAGTAGCCAGATACAGCCTAACTCTGCACCCTTTTAGAGGCTGAAAATGCAATTTGCTGACCCCCAGGACTGATTGGATCCCAGTGTTTAGAAATGCCAAGTGGTATGTTGTGGCCCTAATAGTTTGTGTCACGATGCTCCAATCTGGATACTGTCGCTCCCCGGGGTTAGGCTCCACAGCAATAAAAGAGTCCAGACTTCGTGATGTTTAATGGCTTTACCTGAATAAACTTGCAATAGACTTGTGTCAGCCAAACAATACTGCTCCAGCAGGCTAAGGTTAAAATGGCAGGTGAACTTGAATACTTTGCTTTATCTTTCTGCTGCTGTGCTAATCTCTGGCTTCAGTCTGGTTACTGGATGTTTTAGAGCAGGGATGGCCAACCAGCAGCTCTCCAGCTGTTGAAAAACTAAAACTCCCACCATGCCCTGCTGTAGGCAGTCTGGCCATACTGGGAGTTGTAGTTTTGCAACAGCTGGAGAGCCAGAGGTTGGCCATCCCTGTTCTAGAGGTTCTGGTACCGTTGAGTGGGTTGTCTTTGGCTGTTGACCCCCTCGTAATAATCAGTCTATGAACTGCAAGGAGTCATGGTGCTTTCCAAGCTGCTCCCCCTGGAAAATTACTGCAGCAGGAGGGGTGAATGCTCCCATCACTGTATCGTGTTTGGCCCCTTTGGACTCAACTCAAAACAGCTCAAAACTCAACTCCCAATACAGCTTCCTGTAACCCTCCCTTAGTGTGAATCAGGACTAGCCCATTTCTGCCCAGAAGCAGGGGAGAATGGAATGGTAAGTTCCATTCTATCTACAGGCACTCTCTGCCAGATACACTGCCACCTGCTGGACAACCAGGCACATTACATGTAATAAAAGTTGCATCTTATTAATGCAAGTTATCAGAAGACCTGGTTCAAATTATACAGTGGTGAACCACGAGAAGAGATGGCTACAGCTGCCAAGATTACGTGCAACACCTGCTGATGGAGAGAACGCCATCCAAATTCAACCTGCTTGCTGAAGGAAAGTATGCCGTCCAAGTTTAACTCATTGCCTCTAAGACTGTACCCTCATTCAGAGACTTTTGTAATCATACACTTGTTGCCTTATGTGTGATTTTAACCACTAAGAGTGCTACCTCTTGTAAGGATATTGTAACTATCAAGTTTGCTTCCCCATGTGTGATCAGGGAACTTCTGTTCAACATTATGTCTATGTCAGCTTTTCCTTCTGTCATCCTTAAGAGGGGAACCACAAAACCACTCTCAGGCCGAAAAATTTCACCCGTAAGGTTGGATACCCCTTACAAACTCATTCCCCATCTGCATCATTCTCATATCCTTTATATTAGAAAAAAAAATTAATTTAAAATTGGAATTTGCAATTACTAGCGTTGCATTTGATTTCTCTATCAAGATTTGACAGAGTTTATCCAGTGAGTTTGTTTTGTATATCTGAGAAGTTTGGAAACCTTTGGCACTGAGTCTTCTGGGATCTTTTTTGTATTTTTAGAGCCAACAAAGTCCACAGTAGATGTAATAAGGCATTACACTAACATGAGATTTGTCACTTCCATGGATCATGTAAACATTGTTATTTTTTCAAGCAGATATACTCATCCCATTGTTTAAATTTCAATAGCAACGAACTAAAAACACACAATACAAACTATATTAATTTCCAAATTGAACACATGCTTGAGTTTTCTTCCTGGAATTCAGTCTGGTTGCTGGAGGGTAGATGGGGATTTGCTGTTTTTTCACTTCCAGATATACCAATGACTATCCAAATGCTTTTCTTCCAATCTGCCTTATTTCTTAAAGGAGTATTCCCATCACAATGATCACTGTTAAATCTGTTAATGATTTGACAGTGATCATTTTTGTAAATACATTTTATTTCCCAAGAAAATTAGTCCCTTCTTACCTGATTGTTGTCTTTCGTCTCCCCTGGTTATGGCCACCTCTCGCCTGTCGAATCCCATGGCTGCACTTGCGCAGAAGACAGAAGATTTTCTCCTGGCCGGTCCCCACAATGTCCTGAATACGCACGCCGCGCGCATGCGCTATGATGACTTTTTCCTGGCCAGTATAGTACAGAACAGCGAACACGCACGCCGACTCTTTACTACACATGCCAGGAATAAGTCACCATTGCGCATGCGCGGTGGCATGCGTGTTGAAGACAGCGCGCGGCCCGGCTGGGAGAAGACGTCAATCAAGCTGACTGAGCCCGTCCAGCCAAATCCAAGAAGTGAACGTCGCGTTTGCAGCAGGTAAGTATGAAAACTGTTGATGGGACAACCCCTTTAATTTACTGAAAGTGTAGAACCGAGGTCAATGATTGATAACTGGACTCCATATTTCTTTCAACTTTTACTTTATTTTTATTTTTTTGATGGCCATATTGTTTGCTTCCTCCTTTTTCCTTTTTTAAAAATGTTGATTGCTATATGATGACTGTAGAAACCTTTAAAAATCAATGACAAATTAATGACAAAAAAGAAATCTGGACTCCAGCTTTATGATAAGGTAACAGAAATTATTAAAATGCAAACATATCAAATCACAATGGTTTCTGAGTAACAGTTTTTCTAAAAAATCTTAGATTTTCTATTTATTTGGATCTTCCTAGCCTTTCTAATATGGTGAATGCACCTCTATGGAACAGCAACAAGTAAAAACACTCCTTTAGATGCTTTTTTGATTTGTTAAATGCAAAATTTTTTGTATTGTCGTGTATTCGGAGATGTTTGCTCTGGTGATATTGTATGTTTTGTGGAAAAAAGAAAAAAAATGAAAAAAAAAAACCACTCCTTTAGTAATCTTATCTTCGCGTGGTGGAAAATACACGTATCTCTGTGGATATTCATTTTACCTGCTGCCAATCTACCTGTGGATTTAGCCCCATTCAATGGGGTTACTCTGTGAGCAGCCGCTTGTCGCAGTTTCTGCATGGAAGCCATGCCAAGAATGAATATGCTTATACTTTTTTTTTCCACCATGTGGATTCCAAATTCATGCATATGAAAATTTGTGCTGTATAAACTCCACTGCAAAAAATCTCTGAACCTTCCCTTAAATATCCAAGCGAGATGGAGGAAAAAAAACTGACAAAAAGGTTTGTAAACATATACATAAAGGAGATTTCTCACAATGACATCACTGGTAACCTCCCAAACCATTAACAGAATCCTTAGATTGGGGCTTTGGACCCCATATCTTCATCTCAGGTCAAACTGCAGTTTACATTTGGTTTAGGTAACAAAAAAATCACTGCAGGACAAATCAGAGCAATAATTTTACATCTACACGTTTAGTGTGATAACATTTACCCACCATAACAGGAAAGCTAATCTATCACAGACATAAGACATAAGGGATTTGAAAATAACAGGTAGGATTTAGCATTAGGACCACTCATAGAGGCGGCCTTGGCGTGGCGAGTGGCTTATTACTTTTTGATCAAAATGTACACTAACGACACTAACTGATAGCTTCTAGCACAGAGGCAGGGCAGAGTGCTGGTTGCAGAGTGCTGATGCATTTCTGTGTTTGTATGTATATTTTGCCATGGCTACCTGCACCTGCATACAGGGACGTGCTGACTGACCTCCTTTTTTTCTGTCCAACACATACTGGAGGTGTGGCGGCCTCCATTAATTTGTGCACACCTTACTAGTTTGTCTGACCTAGAGGCTGGTTTTAATCAGAGTAAGTATAAAACTGAACTTTCACTCATAGTACCTACTAGTAGCCATTTGGCTCCAGGAGGAGTACATAGTGGGCTCAGCATGCATGTTGGTACCTGCATCCCTGAATTTATTGGAGGCTGTTATGGCACCAAAAAGGGTTAATAAGCAAGGTGGATCCAGCGCCTGGATTTTATGTGGCTGTCATGGCCCACAACAGGTAGGATTTAGTGTTAGGACCACTCATAGAGGCGGCCTTGGTGCGGCGAGTGGCTTATTACTTTTTGATCAAAATGTACACTGATGCCTCTGTTAGCTTCTAGGATAGAGGCAGGACAGAGTGCTGGTTGCAGAGTGCTGTTGCATTTCTGTGTTTGTATATACACGAGGAGGTGTTATCAGTGCTTGCTAGCATTCTCTGTGTAAGTGTGTATACAGAGATAGCTGTCAGTCACTGATAGCTGTACACAGGGAGTTGTTATGAGTGATTGATAGCATTCTCTGTGTAAGTGTGTATACATAGATAACTGTCAGTCACTGATAGCTGTACACAGGGGAGGTGTTGTCTGTGATTCATAGCATTCTTGTCACTGTGTATACAGAGATAGCTGTCAGTTATTGATAGTTGTACATGGGAAGGTGTTATCAGTGATTGATGGCATTCTCTGTGTAAGTATGTATACAGAGATAGCATTCAGTCACTGATAGCTGTACACAGGGGAAGTGTTATCAGTGATGGCATTCTCTTTGTAAGTGTGTATACAGAGATAACTGTTGGTCACTTATAGCTGTACACGGAGGAGGTGTTATCAGTGGTTGATAGCATTCTCTGTGTAAGTGTATATACAGAGATAGCTGTCAGTCACTGATAGCTGTACATAGGGGAGGTGTTATCAGTCATTGATAGCATTCTCTGTGTAAGTGTGTATACAGAGATAACTGTCAGTCACTAATATCTGTACACGAGGGAAGTGTTATCGGTGATTGATAGTATTCTTTGTGTAAATGCGCATTTACACATGCTGAGCAGCAGCAGATTTTTGGGAAGCAAGTGTTCCTTCCTGACAGTAGGCTGCTTGTTCAGTAGAGGTGAAGCGCTGTAGTTACATGCAGCGATCACCTCCACAGTATGAGGACAAGCCGTCGCTACTGTGATCGCTCGTCCTCAAACAGCTGCATTGTTTCTGGGCAGCTAATTGTGCTGTCTAAATGATAATTTACTTGCCTGAACAAACCAAAGGATTGTCAGGAAACGCTCGTTCATCAGGAGATCTGAAGCACATTTAGATGGGCAGATGTCCGGGAACGAGCATTCGCAAGAACATTAATTCCCTATAATCTGCCCGATTAGCTGGGCATCTAAATTCATCTTTAATGTGTATACAGAGATAGCAGTCATTGATAACACCTCCCCCGTGAACACTGAAATCAGATATAGCAGAGATATAAAAGTATAAATTACAAGTTTTACTGAATCTTTTCCCATAAAACTATATATAAATCTGCTCAGCTCCTCCTGCTCTATAACATGCTGCCTGCAGATTACTTGCATTTTGTGGTAGCAGTTCCTCTATAAGCCAAAACCTGTCAGTTTTTCAAACTTCTGTTACAAAAAATTAGCAACTGTTTTGTGCACAAAAAGCATTATTTTTAATAGAATTAGGGATGATGGATGGTTGAATCTAGAATTCTTATCCACAAATCAGGCAGAGATGATGTTGACTGTATTAGTTTATTCCTAAATTCATCGACCTGTGTGGATGTGAAGGATGATTGCATTTCTATATATATACTGTGAACAAGTAGGACCCAGCCTCAGAGCAAGCCAGAAGACTGACATGATATCACTAGTCACGATATGGACAAGAAAGCCCTGGGCAAATGTTGTGCTTGAGTCTTTTTTAAATTCCATGGTGAATTCTGTCTATGGAGAGGATGACATCCACGAAAATCCTTACAAGGGACCGACATAGTATGGATTACAAATCTGCACTGAAAGTACATTTACGCACGGATATTTTTCTGTATTTTTCCACTACTGCGCCATCGTGACACATTATTTGTCCTGAAAGCACAAAACCATGACATGAAATTTCAATCAACTGGGTGATTAAAATTAGTCAATTCAGATGCCATAGCAGAGGCACATTATCAGAGGCAAAATTATCATGTGTTGGTGCCAATGACAGAGATGCCAAGATGCCTCATTTGCCCCTGGTTATATTCACTTTGCCACCTCCTACATATACTAAATCACACATTATGTCATGCAAGAAGCACTACACCCCCTTGAGTTTGCTGACTGTGTTAATACCACCTTGATCATACATTGAAAATCACAGAAAAAAATTTTAATGATAAAATTTGACTAGCTGTGCCTGTCACTAGGGGGATCATAAAGGAGTTATCCCATAAACCACATTTATGGCATATCCAGTGGATAGGAATAAACTATTCATGCGCTGACGCCCTGTTCAACGTCTATAGGTCTGACAGACAGCCGGGTACAGTGCTTGCATATCTCAATCAGTCCCATATAGATTAAATGGAGCAGGGGGTGCATAAGTGATCACCCCTGCATTCAAAGTGTTTTTGGATAGCAGCTGGGGACCTATTTTAATTAATAGTGTGGGTCTAAGATTTGAGGTACCCTGCGATCATAAATGTACCACTCATCCTGTGGATAGGTGACACGTATGGTTCATAGGATAACCCATTTAATGCATAAGGATTCACATGGCCCCATTGAACTCAATATTAAATCAGTATGCAGTGAGCTCCCTCTAGTGGATACAGATTTTTATGTTTTTGTTTAGCACAATATTTTCTCCAAGAATGTAAGTAGTACCAGTGGTTTCAATTACCTAATTAAGTAACCTAAGTTTGACCTGTTCTATAGACGGTTAATGAAAACATGGTTATGCTATCATAACAAGAAATCAGCCTCATCTGCTAATTAAAGCAGTGGATGTTTTGGCTGAAAAGTCTAACACATTGACTCATCCTCACAAAAACCATTGTGCAGGACTGTAGTAATGGGTAATTATATATTTGCCATCATTTCTGTAGAAGTTCATGGACTTCCTCAAGTTCTATATAAGAAAACTAGAAGGTCATTTAAGGATTCAAGACCCAGAAGTTTGTTTACATCAATATCAAATGAATGAAACTCATTCTGGACGGAGTTCCCACTAATGGAAAAATCAACAATCAAGTGTTAATCGTATCAACACTGTGTAGGTCCAGCTATCCACAACTGCTGCTCCACGACACAACCGGCATTCTTACTGTGAAATCCAAAATTATGATGTGTTACATCCTGCTGTGACATAGAATAACATCTGAAATGTCTGGAGAGCAAATATTTGCTGTAAACATATGAAGTAAAGTTTTGAAAAATGTTCACAAATTTCACAATGGTAGGAGCTTGAAAAATGTATGGACTTTACAGCTGGCGTTTAATAGCTGCCAACTCAGAACTCAACTCTGGAAACCATTCGCCTCTTGCATTCATTCATTTTTTGTCACATTCTCAACTAAAAGTATGAATATTTCAGTCATAGCAAAGATCTATATAGGGCTGTCATATCCTCATGTGGAACTTTGGATAGGACTTTAAACTTTTACTGTAGTATGAGCTATATTTTCTTTCGCTCCTCATCTATTTCTATATACTGTATTTTAGCTGCATCTGTCTTTAGCTAGAAGATATAACAAGTCAATTGAGTTATATGTATTGTAAAAGTAAATCAACATAGAGTCAGTTTCATACTAGATATGGGGATTGTTTACAACTACTACTATTACTACTACTACTATTACTACTACTACTATTACTACTACTATAATTACTACACAATAGATCGACATTCTGATTTCTGTAGCTCTCTTTTCAGGTTTGTTGGGCAGATTGGGACATAGCTAGCAGAGTCATCTCATTAACATAAATTTGAAGTGTATTTAATGGCAAATAACAACAATATTGTAGTGTACAATATAGCTGAGTCTACTTTATGTTTAATAAGGACCCGAGCATAGACCTGAGATGGCTCTAGAATAATTTTGTCCGAAACTGGTTCATTTTTATTTCTTTCAAACTAAGGGGGTCATTTACTATCATATATACGCCAGGCACTGGAAGGCATCGGATTCCTTGAGGGCACACTTTTGATGTAGAGGGATCTCCTGCCTGATGTTGGTGGAGGTACCCTTGATGGTATAGGGTTTAAGTTGCAGGGAAAGGTGCTGAGTCAGTTTGAATAAATAACTGGAACATTTACTGAGAATCACTTGCATTGAGGTAGATGTGCAGATTATTGCACTGCAAAGCAGTAGTTGTAATCCAGTCAAAGGACAATTAACAGGCTCGTGGTGAGGTATTGACGCTGGTCACACTCAGGCTATTGTACGTTCTGGCTGACTGTGTATTTTCCAGGCGTAGAGTATACATTAATATATGTCTCTGTTTCACATGGCCGTACATATATCTTGCCTTCCTAGCTTACTCACAATTTCCAATAATACGTCCACACTGTCCATAGAGGAATAAGGCTCCAAATACAGCTTGTACTTCACTGCAGAGTGTGAACAGGCACCGTAGGCCAACTTCTGTCTCACATTGGATGCTAATGTAGTCTGTATGCTAAGGTAACACTCCCGTCTCCACTAGTTTCTCTTTATACTCTCTCAACACTCTTGGTTTCTGTTATTACTCTCTTGAAGCATACCCTTGGTCTGCAAACAACTCAGAGGGATAGCTTCTTGTCAGCTTACTTGTCTACTGGGTTCAGCTGGTCCAGCCCTAGCTTTGATTATACGGCTCTTTTTGTCTGACTCTGCAGTCTGGCTGTGGCGTCTGACTTTTGTGTCTTCCTCCAAGTCCTCTTCTTCTTACTCTGCCTTGCACTTCCTATATATATAGTGGTGACTGGGTGTATCTACATGCAAGTTGTAAACAGCCTGTTAGAAGGAATTACAGCAATATTCATACATCTTATAAAATGATATTCTGCAAATACCCTTATATATACAGGGCCCCACTGCTATTACGGTCGGAGTGGGACACTGCACATGTCACTCAGCGCAGTATTTTTTTTACCCGCTACTGTTTTGGGCTTTTATTATACATCTTCATTGGCCACTTTATGTTTATTATCACAGTTTTTGCTTGAGTTCCTTGTACTTGCAGGCCATTTATCTTACTATAAATACCATTATGAGTTCTGAATGCCTTCTATGTGTTGTAAATTGTACATTTTGGTTAAAGATAACTTAAGGCCAAAGCACGAGCTGCAGAAGGAAACATATGTTTTATTCATCGAGAGCCCCTTTTTTTAATGATATACCAGATGTAAGACTAATATCCGTGAAGCTATCTTATAATCTGACAGTAGCCTTGGCAGCGATGCACTCACTTTGTGGCTGACATAGGAAAGCTATGGCATACTAAGACTTATAGCAATACTATATATTCCTACAACCAATTATCCCTCTGATGAGTTCTACAGACATTGCCAGGAATCCTGATTTGTGATCTTTATTTATGCAATAAAAACTGGTTCCTAGCAACAGGGCTTCCTTATAACTCCAAACCTGCTGCTCTTAATTTCATTTGTCAGGAGGATTTGACATCTAAATTTGGATTTTTCTGGTTAGTTGAAGATTGGAGTCATTGCCTTAATCTCCCTTGCAATTCCTGGATGACTTTCCAGCCAATGTTTTGGCTCTATCACCTTATATATTACATAGAACAATATACAAGTCACACTCCTTCCAGGAATTGTAATGAGGAATGAGAGCTGGAGAGAAGCTCAAAAACAAGTGCATGATGGTCAGCAGGAAAACTAAACGGAGAAGTAGTTATATCGCAGTCGTCCAGCTGGTGGTCTGTGCATCATATACTATCCTTGGTGGTCTCCAGTTTTCTTAATGTGTCTGTTCAACTAATGACTTGATATAGTTTTCGTACATCTAGAGTTCAAAGAACGTCTGTGACTCACCCCATGATAACCTTTGACAATGTGGAGGGATGTAAAGTAAGTGTTAGATCCTTCCTGGTGACAACTGTAATTGTGCTGACAGTATGTTCTACCATGTCTATGTCAGAATCCGGATCCATCTATCTTGTATGTCTACCCTTATTCCAAACCCCCAGGTGCATTCTCTGCATAGTCTTTTAATTCAGTCCTGATTGACCCCATTCATTTTGCTATCAGGTGGCTAGGGCCTTACAGTACTGCAATGTTGGGGAACTTATTATCAAGTTGGTGATGCTCCCCATAAGAAGCTACTGGTGAAATGAGCATTGGGGCACGGAGGTGAACTGGTTGGTAACATGCATGTCTTTTCCCCCTTTATCTTTTACTTACCTTTGGCTGTATTGGCACAATGTCATCGCGTCTCTCCGTGCTGGACACACACTAGCCCAGGTGGACAATAGCTTACAACAGTATGTATTAGGTAGTCATGTATTGAGGCACTAGCTTTGCAACCTATATGTTTATCGCTCAGTTTCCTCCCCACCTTTTTGTATGCCTGCCATTGCCATTTTTGACATACATTCTTATGCATATTTTTGAATTACTATTAAAAAAATATTGGTTGCTATATACTTTGTATCCCTGCGTATTTGAAAAAATAATTTGGGGTGATTGGTTTTGGGATAGTGTACACAAGGAGACTGTTTATATATTGGGGCCTTTTTTTTTGTTATAGGTATAATAAGTAGAAATAGATGATGCCAAAAATGATTCCATTCTGTCTAGAGGGTTGTCCCTTCTTGAACCCCCCCATCCCCATAGTGCCTGGTTACAGTACTTTAATTATGAAGGCAGTCATAAATCACAAACCAAAAATGCACACAGCCATAGTACTTAATAATGGTTGCTATAAGAGAATCCTTTAATAGTCCCACCATGGGAAATTTCACAACACCATAGTTACCAGTAATGCCAATCATAGTTTCCAAAACTCCAGTTCTCCATTTATGTCGATCATACTGCCATGCACAGTACAGTGACCTAGTGGATCACTGCTAAAAGGGTTAATATTCTATTACCACTTCAAACTGATTACTGTGACGATAATTTGTGCACTGTGAATCACAAAAAGTTATAAATATGTGGGAAGTAGTTAAAGGGATTGTCCACTTTCTGGGTAATGTTGACTAATGTGTATATAAGATGACTATATTGCACTTACTAATATAGCTTTTGTTAATGTCCTGTGCTGTTTGCTATATTTCATAAGCCATGTCCACATGTTAGGCAAATCTTCTCTGCTGTCTACAAAGAGGCCCTGCCCATAAGATGGCTGCTAATGGAGGGTCACATGACATATCACTCATTCTGCTCTATTCAAACACTGTACTAAATTCCCAGCAGTGCAAGTACAGACGGCATGTGCAGTGTAATTGAATGGAGGTGACATCACGTCGAAGTAATTTGTCTGGTCACATGACCCTCCATCAGCAGCCATTTTGTGGACAAGACCTCTGTGGGGACTTAGAAAAAGACTTGGCAAACAATAGGGCATACCTCATGAAATATAGAAAATGGTGCAGAATTTCAACAAATACTATATTCGTAAGTGCCATATAATCATCTTACATACAAATTGGTCAACAGTAATCAGAAAGTGGCCAACCCCTTTAATCCTGCGGCTCTTTAGCTAGTTGCCGGGAGCCTGGCCATGACCCCTGGCTTGTTAGAGAGTTCCTAGCCCGCAGAGCTAAAGTGAAGACCTGCTTTGGTGAGCTCTGCCAAGCAGGCCTAAAGAAAAGACTTATCCTGGATACCCCATTCCTGAGAGTGCAAAATGGCTAGAAAACAACTATCAAAGGAAACCTGTCACACTAATCATGGTATCTAAGCTACAGGAAGCATGTTATAGAGCACAAGACACTGAGCAGGTTGAAAAGTAGTTTTATGGAAAAAGTTTCAGTATACTTTGTATTTGATTCATTTAAATTCCTGCTCATTCTGGACTTTGAAGTCAAGGGGGCAGTCCTATCAGTGATTGAAAGCTGTCTCTGTATACACAGTCATAGAGGGAAGTGTTACGACTGTAGCTAGGGACAGACAAGGACAGTGAGCCCTAAGGCTAGAACCCAGCCCGCTTTCCCTACCTAATTACAGTGCAAGCCCTAGATAGCTAGATCGCAACTGGTCGACAGACAAACAATATGAGAGTCATACATAAATCAATCAGAACCAGACAAGCTATGCAGTACGAATTGAGAGACAGAGAGTGGAGATCAGTACCAGATGGACAAACAAGTACCTAACGAGAGACAAAGAGTGGTCAGAAGTCAAACCAGGGTCATAGGAACGAGCAATCCAATAAGCACAGGAGCGAAGAACCAGGAACACAGCTAGGGAGTAAAAGACTATCACTGGCACTGGTGTATGGCCAGGAAGGGGTTTAAATAGACCACCAAGTCCCTGGATCAGAACCTGATGGGTCCATGTTTTGGCACTCTATTAGTCAGAAACACTAGCACACAGGAATAAAGCAGCTGAGCAATCAGCCAACTGCTAATCTCCCCCAGCACAGGGAGATACAGAGCATTGCATCCTGTTGCTAAGGATGCTGTCACGTCACCAGGTGGCGTGGCTCAGCAGCGCGTCTCTCCCAGTTTGGCCGTGCCGAGGCTGAAGATCATGCTGCTGGAGGCCGGACAGGTAAGTTAATCACTGATAGGCCCACCACCTTGACTTCAAAGACCAAAATGAGCAGGAATTAAAATGAACTAAATATAACATATACTGAATCTTTTCCCATTTATGGCAGGTTATGGCTTTGGTATGACAGGCACTGTCTTTCTGGAATTGGATAGCAATTGCTCCTGTTGCCACCCACCCCAAACCCTTCAAATAATCTATACGGTTTTTGCCTCACTCACTACTCCCTATTTAGAAGGAAAATTAAGCATCTCCCCACCTGGCTGCAGCAAATAATGAATTCATGATATAGAAGAGTAGCTAATACTGTACTTTACTTATATTTGTATGTGTTAGAACCGGGAAGAATGCAATACAGCTTTCCAAAATAAAATGAAATATTAAGATCACAGACACTTACAGAACATCATCCAAGTTATTGTGAAAATGGCAGAAACTTTACTTAAAAATAAAAGATTTTTGCTTATTGCTTTATTCAGACAGATGTTTTCAATGCAAGTCACGTTTATTAGTTTTGATTAGTTGACTTTACTGTTGACGCACGCATGCAATCTAATATATTATGTTTCTTTGCTATGGGTTAGAAGAAAATTATTTTACTGGCATGCAATCATCATTTTAGGGGAGATTTATTAAAACTGGTACATAAAAACAACAACCTATAGTAATCAGATTCCAGATCTCAATATTCAGAAGCCCTAAAAAAGCAGTTTGATTGTTTCTATAGGAAGTTCCTCCACTTTCCATTCGACAGGTCCTAATACATTTGTCCAATTGAATAAATTTTATTAGAGTGAGAGTTCAAAACCTATGTCAGCAGCTTTGGGACTGTTCCAACCCTTATGTAGGGCTTGTAAACAGTGCCAATTTTAGCAGGTAGTAAACCGGTCAATCGGCCAGGGTCTCCATTTCCTAGACAACCTTCTTGAGTATCGAGTCTCTGTGGGCAGGGCGTAACTAGAAAAGGCTAGGCCCATAGCAGATTTTTGAATGGGTCTCAACCCCTTCTATACATGGTATAAATGTGTAGTTTTTTATGTTTTACTACTTATGTACAATAATAGCACATGGGAAAACAGCACAGGATAGGGACAGAGTAAAATGTAAACTTTATTGATGTTTGTATTAGTATGGTTCAAGTGTTTGGTGTAGCTTATTTTATGCTGTGATCAGCACACTAGTAAATGTCTGGCTAATGGAGGCCAATAAATGGCCTCTTTTCACGCCTTTTCTGGAAAAAAAGACCCCCTATATGTGACAATCAGAGAGCAAGCATGCTCTGTGGTTAAAGGGGCAGGAGAGGATATCATACATAGACATCCATGCTACCCCACCCCTGGCATCATGTTTAGTAGTTACACAGAGAGAGGATACATATGAGCCAAGTATTGTTTTTAAGCTGAAAATCTCAGCTTTAAAATAAGACATTGAACTTTTAGAAACCAGGTCGGGAATAAAATCTGCAGGTAATATTTGCAGATCTCAGTCCTGACCTGGTTTCTGAAGGCCCTATCTCTGGCTGTATAATGGCTAAAGCTTGCATGCCCTGGAAAAGTTGCAGAATTGTTATTGTATGGGGAACACAAGCATTTTTTAAAGAAAAGACAGGTTCTCTTTAAAGCAGTTTTTCTGAGATCTTTATACTGATGACCTACCCTCAGGATAGTTGAAATATTAGATGTAGAGCAGCACCACACCGGAATGCATCAGCCAAACCACGGCCGCAGATCCTCAGCAGCCCACCGAGTAGTACAAACAGACAGATGACGGCAGCATCTCCAATGACTTCTTTATTGGACGGACTTCACAGAAAGTATGCCATAAAAACAGACAGCAACATTTCGGCTAATACATAGCCTTTGTCAAGCTTGACAAAGGCTATGTATTAGCCGAAACGTTGCTGTCTGTTTTTATGGCACACTTTCTGTGAAGTCCGTCCAATAAAGAAGTCACTGGAGATGCTGCCATCATCTGTCTGTTTGTACAACCCTCCGGATAGGTAATCAGTATCTGATCGTGGGGGTCCAACACCCGGGACCCCTGCCAATCAGCTGTTTGAGAAGGCACCGTCGCTTCTCTGAGCCCCATGACCTTCTCGCAGCTTACCAAGCACAGCAGCGCTATACATAGGTCATCAGTATAAAAATCTCGGAAAAACTCTTTTAAAGGAATAACCATTCAATCGTTAACATGTAACTCTGCAGTTCCTGTGGCTTCCCATTGAGATAACAGCTAAAAAAAAGCCCTTTTCATGAAACTAGATCACCAGCGATTTAGAAAATAGACAGCGGCTAGCACCGGCGCAGATCCTCGAAGTTTATTACTGTAAACAATTACTGGAGTTTTTGTATTTTGCCACTCTGGCAAGTTTACTAAGACTGGCGTTCCATTTGCCAGTCTTAGTGTAAGACCCACTGGAGTAGGATGTGACAAATATATTAAGATTTGCATGCCTCTTAATAATTTGGTTGCAACCTTGGAGGTCTGTGCATCAGAAATAAAATCTACACCAGCTAAGAGCCGGCATAGATTTCTAGTGTAATGTCCTCCTGCACTGGTGCCTGCAATGGTAAATTTATGCTTCGCTCACGTTTCTAAAAAGTGGCTAGTGCGATATAAATGAGTAATTAAATTGAGCAATTTTTCACCAAAGCGGCTTTGCACAAAAACTTGCAACTTTTTGGCAAAAGTTTGGGCTTAAATTTGGATAAATTTCCCTCATGATCCTTATAACTACAGTTAGGGACTAATTCCATTGCAGTGAATCAGATACTAATATTTCTATTCCTTTCTGAAACTGTTTAGGTATATAACATATATTGATAGAGAATCACATGCTGGGAAGATTTCCAGGGATGCCTCTCATCATTTACATATGTCAGACATTATCTGCCTTTCACAGTGTGATAATTACGCTCTGCCAAATGTGGCATGTCTGAGATTTTCCATATGAAATGGGTTGATAAATTGACTTATTAAGAGCAGTGCTGCTTGAAGAGTTTAAATGAGTCCCACATGATTTTGCTTTTCAATAAAAATGAAAAATTTAAGGGCTTTACTTATGAATGGAAACAATTTTTGTCAAAACTGCAGCGAGATTTACAGCCATAATTATTTACTTTATATATTTGCAGGGGATTATATATTGTAATAGTCAATAAACTCCCTTAAACAGCAAGCCCAAATTATAATATAGGCTTAGATATGTACCTTGGTTCTGGGCAGGTTGCTGAACTATTGATTCCTGTGCTGTACACTTTTCTTGGCAGAGCACAATGAGTTAAATGGTAATGCTACCTATGACGTCAGGACATAATAGTTTATCCTTATCAGTCTATCATGTCTTCTTCTAGATAAGCCCCACTTGGCTGCTCTTTCAAGATGGACATTTTGCCAGTATGACAAACTACCCATCCTGGGGATTAAATTAAGGTATTTAACAGATGGTCCCGGTTAAATCTAAATTTCTTTGCAGCGATAACAAACACTAGGGAACTACAGGATTAAGCTGCAGGCATGGCCTATACCAGAGACACTTCCAGTCCATTTTAGTAGGTCCTTGTTAAAAATAAATAAATGAAGAGGCCTATTTTAATTCCACAGTTCTGGAAGCATTCCACAATATGTGAATTTTTTGCAAATAGATATAGAAGGCAATTGAAAGAACAAATTGGATATACTTGTTTGTTTGAGGCAAGGTATCCAGAGCTGGAAGATTTGATCCTGGCTCTTATAAAAACATATTGGCCTCTCGGAAGAAAACAAATGTCTTTGACACATTTTGAGAGAACATAAATTTTCTTGTCACATTTACTATTGTATTTACTATTTATTGTTTATGCAGCAAGCCACGGAGGAGCTGGAGTAGAGCATGGGAGTGGTAGTGGCCCTGATGAATTGTCGCCTCATGGTGTACTTCTTCAGGTCTATGCTGATTTCAAATACAATTTTCTGGCACCAGTAATAATTATGGAGGCAGCTTAGATGGCTACCGTTTAGCACTAGTATTGTAGTGGTCTAGTAGTAGTTTGAATAAGGGTGTAGCCATAGTCCCTCACTTCACAACAATGTCTTTTAAATTCTGGTCTCAGCTGGTCACCTTGCTGTATGTCTTCTCAAGAATTTACTTGAGGAGAATTGTTGGTTGTTCTATCTGGAGAATCCTTCTTAGGAGTAGGAGCTCAGCAGTGTGCTTCCTCTCCCTTTTGTGTTTCACAGGAACTTCCCCCTCCTGGTAGAAAGAAGGACCAGTCCACTATGACCAAAAAGAGAGGGAACAGGGTGGTTAGCCCTGTTCCTTGCCAACCATTTCCATAATGACATATATTAGTACAACACATAACAGTATAATACATTAACTATTTACAATTGTGGTCATGGCTACGGCCAAGAGATATCTGAAGAACCCTAGGGAGAGAAACAACGGGGACAACCTGACCCAGCTAGGCGTGTCTTAGCTAACCTGACTAAATGGCTTGTTGTGTGCCCTAAGCCATGATCGTGGGTAGGCCTATAAGTGGGCAAAAACCAAGCCAAGTAGGGTAGAAAAGTAACTCAAATGGCATGTGCAAACTAATCCCCAAGCCAACTGCAAGGTGTCAGGAGTCTTGAGCGAAAATTCGGAGTGTATGAGGCAAGACCAGAAGGAGACCTACAACCTATCTTGTGGATGACAAGGCCGAAAACATGATGCTCAATATTGCGGATACTGCCCCAATTGAGGACCGGTAATACGTTGTGGAATGGATCATGATAAACCACCTGAACCTTGTGAAGGTTTGGTTCTAGTGCGGATACTGGCAATGCCCTAGCCTCAGGAGATCATTGAACCGAAACCTGACTGCCTAGACTATGCAGGAATGAGGGCCAAAAATAACCATGTAGATAGAAAGAGAATCCTTGAATAGTTCCCCAGACAACAGCTATCTGCTAGCCGTGGTCCGTGCGTTGCTCTTCTGTGTACCCCTAAGAATTGTTTAAACGCCTGAGACATGAAGACCGACCTACTATCTGAATCTTCTACCGTGAGGGAATGCTGGACCTTGTCCAAAACCCGATTCAACGTGGTTGTAGGTAGTCTGAGGTTAGTGCGGCAAGAAGCTACGAAGCCATAATATACAAGATTCCGGTTACGCCCTCCCATAAGTGAGGGAATGCAATTGCAATGAAGCTACTGGAGAAAATAAATTCTTGGTCGTAGTAAAAGGCAAAGACTTTGCGCTGGGACCTGGTTGACAAAATACAGTATGATCAACTATGATCCGAGACTGAAATGTTAGAGGGAATTACCCTACTTGTTCCTCCTCTGGCAGGACCTGAACGAAAGCATGAACAAATAAAGCAAGACGAAATATCTGTATAAGACATGACTATGATGCTGTAGGGCGAACCGGACCAGTTTCCGGACAAAAACAAAGTAAGCGATCAACATGGATTATTAGGACATTAGGAAAGCAGGTATGTATGTGATACATACGGGCCAAATCAGCCTAGATGCACAGATGGACAACTAACCAGACAAACAGTCATCGGGCGCCCGAAGCCATGGGGCCGAAGCTGTCATTGGCCTGCCGAAGCCAAGGGGCCGAGTTTTTTTATTTTTTTAATCAAGAAATTATATCTATAATAAGTGACCTGAATAAGGTGCAGGTGAAATTAAACCATGAGCCTGACCGATGTGGCAGGCGATACCTAAGATAAACTTATGAGGCAAAACTTGCCAGGCAAAATATCGTTAGGAATGAGACCTGACCGACGTGGAAGGTGACCCCCAACATGAGTTCAACTGCGTGACCTGAAAAGACGAAGGGAAACGTGACAGAAAATGGAGATAATAACGGTCATTAACTAACATAAAACCTAAAAACATAAGCTGGCAAGCAGGTAAAGATGTGAGTCATTTAAAACCAAAAGCATAGCTGCACAGGTGGACAGACAACCATTGGTCGGACCCCTGAAGCCATGGGGCCGAAGCAACCGCCAGGGGCCCATGGGGCCGGGCAGCCGCCGGGATGCGAACCTTAAGAATTAAGGACAGCTGGCGAAAAGATTGGGGCTTAACCCAATGGGTTTAGTAATAAAGTGGGACTCGATAACCTAAAAAGACAAAGACATGGGGTAAAGCTTCTTAATGAAATGATGCTGAAATGAACCGCAAATACTAATCTGTAAAATAGAAATGAACAAAAGAAAACTTCTGAAAGGAGTGCCATGGAAAATAGTATCAGATGGCCGTATGAACTACAAATGTTGATGTCAATTGTGAAATCCTCTAAGCCAGAAGCCATGCGTGCGAGTCCCTTATGGCAGGAGCCATGCGTGCAAGTCCCTTGTGGCAGGAGCCATGCGTGCAAGTCCCTTGTGGCAGGAGCCATGCGTGCGACTCCCTTGTGGCAGGAGCCATGCGTGTGCAAGTCCCTTGTGGCAGGAGCCATGCAAGTGCGAGTCCCTTGTGGCAGGAGCCATGCAAGTGCGAGTCCCTTGTGGCAGGAGCCATGCTTGCGAGTCCCTTGTGGCAGGAGCCATGCGTGCGAGTCCCTTGTGGCAGGAGCCATGCGTGCGAGTCTCTTATGGCAGGAGCCATGCGTGCGAGTCTCTTGTGGCAGGAACCATGCGTGCGTGTCTCTTGTGGCAGGAGCCATGCGTGCGAGTCTCTTATGGCAGGAGCCATGCGTGCGAGTGCCTTGTGGCAGGAGCCATGCGTGCGAGTCTCTTGTGGCAGGAGCCATGCGTGCGAGTCTCTTATGGCAGGAGCCATGCGTGCGAGTCTCTTATGGCAGGAGCCATACGTGCGAGTCTCATATGGCAGGAGCCATGCGTGTGAGTCTCTTATGGCAGGAGCAATTATCGGATGACCGTGCGAACTACAAGTGTCGGTGCCAATTGTGAAGTCCTATAAGCGAAGAGCCACTCATGCGATCCTCTTATGACTTTTATTTTATTTATTTTTATAATAAACTACTTATGCAGCACCAGAATGCCTTGGGGACTCACATAACCATCCATGAACCCCTCCAACAGCAAACCTGGGACACTAACCAGCCTACAACCATGTCGTACCCCTAACAAACAAAATATGAAAAACAGTCATGGGGCCCCTGGAGCCATGAGGCCAGATCAATCATAGGGCCCCCGAAGCCAGAGGCCGAAGCAGTCATAGGGCCCCCGAAGCCGAGAGACTGATCTGGATGACGTTGCGGTGACGATAAGTAATTAAAACGTAAGCCGGACCTGATGGGATATGCAGCGACTTGAATGATTGGATTGGCTAGAAGGTGGCCTAAGAACATAACATAACTGCCAACAGGCGTTGAAAATATAGACATTAGTAATCCGAAGCAAGTACATACATAAAACACTAACCACCGCAAACCATAAAACATAAACATGAAATTGAAACAGAGATGGGATAAAAACAAAAGCCTGAGACATTGCAAATTCGCTAAGAGAAGTCTCTTATTGTGACAAACAAATGAACAGCTTGTGAAAACATAGCAGGAAACTTACTCCTATTGGCCCACTGACCTCCGCTGAGGAGCTGTTTGATGAACTGGGGCAGGAGACCAATCTGAGTGAATACGAACCAGAAGTAAAAGGAGACCAGTCTGAGTGAATATGAACCAGGATTAAAGAAGACCAAAATAATATTTTTTTTTCTGAAGTGAACAGAAAAGTAGGCCCATGGAATGTAACAGACCACCGAGGAAAGGAACGTAAGCCTGAAAAGAATGCAGTTATGTTTGTCGGGAGAGAGGTACCAGAGCGGTGGGTGCAGACTGCCCCGGTGAGATTATTGAGTAAAAACATGACGTAGCAATGAACAGGAGAATGCAGCTTTGAGTGGGAGCAGAGTACAACACATAATGTAACAACAAATGGGTGAATGCATCTTTGGATGTAAGTGGTACCTAAAAAACATGGTACAGACGCAGCTCGGAGCATGAAAAGCATGGTATAAAGCAGACATATAAATGCAATCTGAAAGTGAGCAGACTATTGACGTGATGCAAAAGCAGACACGTGAACGCAGCTCTAGTAATGAATGGAGTATAGGAGAAGATGTAAAAGTAGACATGCTGACGCAGCTTTGGATGTGAACGGAATATTAACTTGATGTGACAGCAGACATGGAAAGCGGCTTTGGTGAGTGGGGTATAAAACCTGGTGTAGCAGTATAAGTGTGAACACAACTCTAGGTATAGGCAGAAGCATGAAATTTGGTATAACAGCAGCTCTGGTTGTGAATGGAGCATAACATAGATGTAACAGCGACGTGAATGCAGTTCTTGAAATTGGCCTGGAAAGAACCTGTAGTAGCATAGGACGTGTGAACGCAGCTCTGGGTGCGAGTAGAGCAAACATTATATACCGATAGACGTATGAATGCAACTCTGGTCGTGGGTGGAGTGCAAAAAATTATTTGACAGCGTAAGTGTGAAAGCACCTTTGGGTGTGGCCGAGAATGAAATTGGTAGAATAGCAGCTCTAAATGTGAGTGGAGCATAAACATGATGGAACAGTGAACGTAAATGCAGCTCTGAAACAAGTCTAGTATGAACATGTTGTGACAGCGGACATGTAAACACAGCTCTAACTGTGAGCAGAGCAAACATGGTATACCAGTCGACGCATGAACGCAGCTCTGGTTGTGAGTGGAGCAAAGTGTGAACACCAGTGTGGTGTGTCCAGAGAATAAAAATGAAGTAACAGTAGCAGCTATGGCTGTAAGCCGAGTATACATGTAATAACAGGCTTGTAATACGGATCCGGATATCAACTGAGTACGAAATGTGATGTAAAATTTAACAGGTGAACGCAGCTTGAATCTGATTAACGGGTGAAGAATGATGAAAATGTCAGAAATGTGGACACAGCTCAGGTGAGCAGGGAGTAAAACAAAGCGTAACAGCCAAATGTAAAGGCTGGTCTGGGAATGAGCAGAGTAGGAAAGTGCTGTGACAGTGAAAGACGTGTGCAGGGGCGTAACGATCGCGGTCGCAGAGTGTGCGACCGCGACCGGGCCCGGGGAGGGGGGGGGCCCGCTGCGGCGGGCGGGCCCCGCGGCAGAGCGGACTCACTTAACTTAATAGCAGCCAGAGCTGCGGGCGGGCGGGCAGAGAGGGAGGCGATTCAGCTCTTATTTGCCGGCCAGCTCCTCCTCCCTATTCCCATCCCCTCCCCAGTCAGTTCACCCAGCCTCAGGCGTCAGGCCGAGTCCCAAGTCAGTCCCCACCTCTGGGTGGGGCGGGCTCTCCCCCTCCCCTCTTCGGCGGGCCCTCCCCTCTTCAGTCTTCGGCGGCACGGCAGACGCAGCACAGACTCAGCACAGCCTGCTTGATCCATCAGCACAGCTGCTGTGCCTGTGCTGACTGCAGTGCTGAGCTGAGTGTGCAGCAGCTGTGCGCACATGAAGCGCTCGCGCCTCGCGCCTCGCGCTGCTTCTCCGGCACTCCCCCTCCCCCCAAGCTACAGTGGCTGAAGGGCCCTCCCTCCTCGGCTGCAAGACACGCCCGCAGGCCCGGCACGGTCCACTGTCACTGACTGCCTGGCCCTGGTCTCTCCCTGCTCAGGCGCAGCAAGAGCCCGCCAGCCGATTTAAAAGAGGCCCTCCCCCTGCCCTAAGGGCCCCTCAGCCAGAGAGAGAGAGTGGAAGGAAGAGAGACTTGTGTCACCATGTCACCGGACCGAATCTAGTACTGCTCCATCTGCCTGGCCAGGAGGACACTACAACTCCAGGTAGCATTAGTAATGTAATTTTTTTATATCATGAAGTTTGGGGTACGCACAATCTACATACTTGTGGATTAGGGTAGCGGATAACTTTCAATAATGGATCCCGTCTGATACTGTGCCAAATAGATGGATGATGGGTCAGTGGGCGGTAATAATGTTTGAAATCAGGCTGCAGGTGGGGCGGATAGATGAATGGATGATCAGTGGACAGTAATAAATTATTGCTGTCCACTGATGATCTGTCCACCCCACCCGTACCCTAATTTCAGACATTATTACCGTCCATTGATGATCCATCTGCCCCACCGGACCCTGATTTCAGACATTATTATTACCGCCCACTGATCATCCATCCATCCGCCCCACACGCCCTCTGAATTCAGACATTATTATTTATTGCCATTGTCTGCAATCAGGGTGGGGGTGGGATGGACGGATGGATGGCTGATCAGTGGGCGGTATATAATGTCTGAAATCAGGGCCGGAGTGGCGGCGGCGTGGGGGCCCAATTCAAAGTTTGCCCTGGGGCCCATAGAACTCTTGTTACGCCACTGGACGTGTGGATGCATCTGAGGCCTATAAAGCATGGTGCAATAGTAGGCATAAGAAGCATGAGACATGAAATAAAAACCGAAAGTGTAAATGCCGCTCAGGATAACAGCAAAGCATAAAAGTGCGGCAAGGTTTTTATGTACATGGAGCGGTGAAATACGTGAAGTCTAAAGATGGTGGTAGCGGGGGGAGGGGGGAGACACATGGCAAGGAACAGCTACAGCAAGAGGCCTAAACAATAACAGCTGCGTCCGATCTCCAAACATGGCGTCCCGTGCAGCCCGGGTAACTCTTCCTTTATGCAAACCGGCTGAAGTAACTTTTTATACGAGACGAACAAAACGAAGTAAAACTTGTAAGATTTATAGAAACTAACTCCTATTACCAAACAAACAAAGTTGAAAAGAAATAGAAATATTTAGCCCCAACGAACAAACCTGAGGTTGCAGATTCTGAGGCGAAGCCTCCCATTCGCCAGCAAAGTCGGTTCTGACCAGCCAGGAGAGATGGCCTCCGGCCCAACTTACTTACGTATTATGGCGCGTGCATGCAACGGTAGCAGAGAGCAAAATAACAAGCTCCATTCTGGCTACATGCTGCAAAGAAAGAATCTTACCACCAGGGAAGCTAGTTTGCTAATGACACCCAGCAGCAGCTGTGCACCTGAGAACACACGCCCGTGAGTGAGGCTGTGGCTCGTATATGAAGAGCCTCCGCCCCTCCCACAAATGCAGGCTGACTAATCAGCCTTACCAACTTGTAGTACCCCCAGGTGTGGAGTACTGCATATAGGTACCACACAACAGCCTATTAAAGGCATTTTCCGGGAGTTTAATATTGATGATATTGATATCTCAGGACTGATCATCAATATATGATCATTGGGTTCCGACTCCTGGCATCACCGCTGATTAGTGAGAGCTGTGACCTTAAGGGTCCATTCACATGTCCGTAAGTGTTTTGTGGATCCCCAAAACACGGACACAGGCAATGTGCGTTTCACAATTTGCGGACCGCATATCGCCGGCACTAAAATAGAAAATGCCTTTTTTTGTCTGCAATTGCGGACAAGAATAGGATATGTTCTATTTTTTTCAGGAATAGAATTTGTGAATACGGAAATGTGGATGCGGACAGCACATAGTGTCCGTTCCGGCCCCATTAAAAATGAATGGGACGTGTGAATGGACCCCAACACAGCTTACTAAGCACAACACCATACATTGTATATTGGCTGTCCTTGGTGTTAAAGCCCAGACCCACTTACTGGAATAGGACTGAGATGCACATAGGCCATATTACCAATGAATATGATATCACTGGCATAGGAAGAAGCAACAGTTCCTTAGGAAACATTTAATTGGTAGCGGAGTCAGGTATTGGTCCTCCACTGATCAGATGTTGATCATCTATCCTTAAGATAGGCCACAGAAGAAGTTTAGAAGGTATTAAAGGGGTTCCCCAGGTATGTCCCTAATTAGTACTTGTTGCTAACATGTGGAGGGAAGATGTTTTACATAGTATTTAGCGTCCCTTTATTCCCCGACGGTGCTGTCTTTCCTGTGCTCGTGCGCACTGTAAGCTCTTCTGCCCGGGTACCAATAAGATGTGGTTGCTTCAAGTCCCGACTAGGTGTGGCTGCTTCTTTTATTTATTATATTTTGCTCACTTATATAGGGCTGACATATTCCCCAGCACTTTACAGACATTATCGTCACTTACTATTCCCAATGGAGCTCACAATCTAACTTGCCTCAGTATGTCTTTCGAGTGTGGGAGAAAACTGGATTATCCGGAGGAAACCCACAAAAACACGAGAACATACAAACTCCATGCAGATGTTGTCCCTCTTCAGATTTAAACCAGGAACAGCAACATTTCCTGTTCAGCTGCATTATGGTCAACTGATCGTGGAAGAGTCTGCAGTGTACATGAGAGATGATGACATCAGCAGAGCATGGGGGGTTAATTACTATGTAAAACATCTTCTTTTCCTTTAATTTCACTGCATTCCATGTTTTACAGGTCCTACTGTATATGTTGTGTATAGAATGGGAGGTTCCCTATGGGCTGGGCAGGGTTGGCACTACCTCTTCCTCTCTAGGAGGAAGGTACTGGGAATCTAGTGTGTAAGGCAGACAAGTCAACAGCTAAGGAGCAGTGCTATACAGGGGAGCTTCCTATCCTCCTATGCAGATTACGAAAGCAAGAGTGACAATTTATGTCCCAGTCCTTGAAGGAAATAAATCTTACAGAATGTTTATAGGCTACAAAAGAGGATTGCAGAACATTTGTCAGAGAAAGGTAACACACCTACATTGAGGCTACATATATCCCTGCATGTAGTGAGACTAATAAACTTTAGGCTTCCAATTACATCCAAAGGACAGAAAGGATCCACTGCTAAGACTGTATTACACTGAGATACAGACAGTGCACCTCTTAGGCCAAAAAAGGAACGATTGTACCGCCTAATTAAAAAGGGAGAGAGCCTTCCATACAAAGCCTTGGGAATTGCAACTGCCAAATGTAAAGACTGCATTTGATGTGTGCAGTGCTTGTGTAACATATCTATTTACTTCTGCAGTAAAGTACAGTGAACCTGTTGCACCAAACCTGGCCTTAGGGAACCCTTCCTTGCACATCAAAACCTAACACTACCAAGGGCATCCCAACCTACACCAGACAAGAGGTCCAAGAGACAGAGAGTGTCACGAAGGGAATAATAGGTGTGTCCTACCTCGTAACTGGATGGATCAGGGAGTGCCATATCTGTGAGTACAGCTACACCTATTCAGCCACACACTTGGGCATGTCCCCGGGTGACGCTGCAGAAGTACTTACCATATACTGTACCCTTACGTGGAAACATCACCAGGCCAATAATAGATCGGCAGAGGTCTGGCTCCCGGGACCCCAGCCGATCAGCTGTTAGAACAGGTCGCTCAAAGAGCGCCGCGGCCTCTTCCTTGGACATGTGACATACCGTACATTGGTCAAATGGCCTAGTTGCAGCTCAGCCCCATTGAAGTGAAGCTGCAATATCAAGCACAGTCTCTACACCATGTATGGTGCTGCGCTTAGTGATCTGCGCGGAGTCTGCATCACTCACCAGAGCTCCAGTCAGAGGGGCTGCTCTCTAAAGCCCTGTCGGGACTCGGATCTGAGGATAGGTTATCATTATCATTTCCTGGATAACTCCTTTGAGCCACTCTGTACACCACTGATGGAATGTTCAGGAACATTACACGCATCACACTTTTTCTCTGGTTATATCTGAGTCAAGGGTCATCAACAGGGACGTGCACAGACATTTTGAAGGGCAGGGGCTTAAATAAAAAAAAAGGGCACTTGTCACATGACGTAGCAGACATGCGTCACGCACGTCCAGCCCCTACGCTAGCCTTAAAGGACCCTGTCCCTCTAACCCTGCACTGGTGAGTGGGCAGACTGTTGAATAAATTGTATCAGTGAATAAATTGCGCTGCCGCCGGCGGGATGGACCACATACTTCTTACATCCAGGGACATCTCCTGTCATGTAGATCTTCACTTTCCTCTTCTCCTTCGTCTGACCCAAACCGCCATGGCAAATTCTTTCAGTCACATCTCGACTCTACTGAGTTTGTAATACAGACACAGTCAGATTTCTCAATGTTTCCATCACCCTGCCCATCCTGGTGTCCCGACAATGTCATCATGCTGTCACTCCCAATACTGTGCCCGTGGTGCTCCCCAATGTCCCAGTACTATACTGCTGAAAAAATAGTGACCCTTATAGACATAATTGGGGTCATTTATCAAACTGGTGTAAAAGACAAGTGGATTTCCAAAAGAGCTGTCAAAAATGAATGGTGAAATCTGATTGGCTGCTATGGGCGACTAGGCCAGTTCTACTTTACACTAGTTTGATAAATTACCCCAAATATCCCTGTGTCCACAGCAGCTATAATGTCTCCAAGAGTGTCCCAGTAATAACACCCTATATTGTGCTCCAGGTAGTATTCCCTGTATAGTGTCCACATAAATAATTGAATTGCCCCTACAGTGCCTCCCCTAGAGCAACACCCCCATATAGTAATTTCCCCCACACTGCCCCCCATAGTAATCAGCCCATAGTAATTTGCCCCCACACAGTAATTTCCCACACACAGTAATTTCCCCCACGTAGTAATTGGTCCCCAAACTGCCCCACACAGTAATTGCTCCCACACAGTAATTGCTCCCACACAGTAATTTCCCCCACACAGTAATTTGTCCCCACACTGCTCCCCACAGTAATTTGTCCCCACACTGCCCCCACAAAGCAGTTTCCCCCACACAGTAATTTGTCCCCACACTACCCCCCACAATAATTTGTCCCCACACTGCCCCCCACAGTAATTTGTCCCCAGACTGCCCCCACACGGTAATTTGTCCCCACACTGCCACCACAAAGTAATTTCCCATACACAGTAATTTGTCCCCACACTGCTCCCCACAGTAATTTGTCCCCACACAGTAATTTGTCCCCACACTGCCCCACACAGTGATTTTTCGCCACACTGCCCCCTACAGTAATTTGTCCCCACACTGCCCCCCACAGCAGCCAGAACAGAGTCAGACAACAATATAACCCAGTCACTCAAGTCAGCACAAGCACACACAGCAGGAAACTGTCATCGACATCATTCTTCCCTCAAGAGTCACTGTTTTGTTCCCTCCTCTGACTCACTTCACTTCACTGGGATCCGGATTCCTGGCGGGCGGTGAGGCGATGAGGCGGCTTGTCTTGACAGCAGGGGCAGGGCGGGTGGACGCACACAGCTAGGCAGCTCTCCTTCTCTGCTCAGAAGACTGCCTGTGCGCGCCGCCCGTACCACGTGACTTGCCGGCGGGTCTGGTCTTGATAATTAACAAAGATTAATGCGCAGCACACGTGACAGTGAGCGCCAGCATCTGCGCATTATGAAAAAAAAAAAAAGTTCCAATAAAATTTCTGTAAGAGCGGAGGGCATTTAAGGGGCCAGTGATGAAAAGGGCAGGGGCTCAAGCCCCCTTTTATCCCTATGTGTGCACGTCCCTGGTCATCAATCAAGGATCTATCCTAGGGGTAGGGAACCTCCGGCTCTCCAGCTGCTGTGAAACTACAATTCCCAACATGCTCCATTCATTTCTATGGGAGTTCAGAGAAGAGCAGTGTAAGTATGCATGCTGGGAGTTGTAGTTTCACAACAGCTGGAAAGCTAAAGGTTCCCTACTCCTGATCTATCCTATACCTTCATGGTGGTCTTTGACATATGGTTTTCTTGCCTAAACTCACAATGACATACATTTACATCTAGGACATTGTGTCACAGCAGTTGTGCTGCGCATTCTAATGAAATAGCAAACAATGTCAACATTATGCTCTATACATGCAATACATATCACCTAACTAGTATGGAGAGTGCGGACGTCGCATTGAATTCCGGGCCCTGTTGTCAGAGGGGGCCTGAAGATTAATATCTTAAGTGTGCTGCATAAGAACACAATAATATTACAAACGGCACATGATAGGTAAGGAGCCCTGGTAGAGACTACGCACTGGGCCTAGGAGCCTTACATTACACCTCTGACTGCATAACTTGGGAGGTGATACTCTGAGAAATCAAGCGTAGAGAACTGGTAGTAGATTTAAGGATAATTAACTTAAAGGGATTGTCAAGGATTTTAAGGAAGTTATCTAACTGCAGGAAATGGTACAAAATAAAAAAAACACCCATTTAATCCCCTGCTGGTCCTCGGGCCACTTCCCTGGTGGTACCTGCTGGTCCTGTAGCAATGAGGTTACAGACATCATTCACTTGATGGCTTCAGCCAATTGCTGGCCTCAGAGGTAATGTTTTCATGTACAATATGTGACTTCTAGGCTGTGATGTCAATTCTGCAGGACCAGCAGGGACCATCAGAGCGACAGCACTGGAGCAGCAGGAAACATAGTGGGTGAATAATGTTTATTTCCCTGCTCTTAGGCAAATAGTAACTCTTTCACTTTATAGTAGAGATACCTTGGTATTTCTGGTTCCCCTTTGTATAAATTATGTCACTGGAGCTGTTAGGAGAAACTGAAGCCTTTTGAGAAGACATGACATTGAGGAACAGATTTAAAAGTTCCCATATACATTAGTGTACTGTCAGCTGAACCCGTTAAGAATGGTGGATTCGGCCAACAGTTTAATGTGTATGGAGAGCCCCCAACTCTTCCCCAACAGATGATGTCAGGGGAGAGAAGAATCAGGCGAAGTGAATCGCCCAATCTTTCAGTTCTGCCAGGAGAAAAGCCACCTTCAGAAGTGGCTGGCAGCGGCTTTCACCTCTCTACCAGATAAATTCAGATACATGTTTGGCCAAGCCGAACATGTATGTGTAAGGGAGAATCAGGAGGGATCTGGAAAAGATAGTTGTAGGTCAAACAATTGTTTGTCTGACAACTATTGATAGTCATTGACAGGTATTGTGTAGTCATTTCTCTTTCATATCTAGGCAAAGATAGAACGTAAAGCATCTGAGAGTGATGTTAAAGAGCCTCCAATTTTTTTTTATTAAAACTGATCACAACATGTGATGAAGACTGGTAACAAACCTTGGACTTCAAGTGTCAAGTGAATTTAGACTCCATGCAAAAGAAAAACTGAAATAGGTGAGAGATCATGACAACTTAAAGTGTAGCATCACTAGCTCTTTGTATAGTTCTAGCCTTCTATAGCTGGCTGACCTGGCTGAAAGAGGTTCTCCTCAGTCTTGACTGGTCTGGAGAAATGTACTATGTAGATTCTAAGAAAGCAGAAGGAATATATATTTGGAAGCAAGACCAGTTACCTGGGACTTTGAAGGCCACATGTAAACGTAGTTTAGTCTTTTTAGGCATTTCTTTCAGCATATTTAAATCTACTGAGGAAGAATAATGGATGGTTCAAGTTGACCTAAGTTTCTGTTCTCTCTATGTTTATGTGCGTTTTCTCTGGGTAGTCTGCTTTCCTCCCACACCCAAAAACTTTTAGGTTAATATACTTCTCATGGAAGTTGTAGAGGGAAGGGGGAGATTTAAATATATATATGTATATATATATATATATATATATATATATATGTATATCTGTCCCTGCGTGCATCTATATACATATATATATGCACTTATATTATTCCAAAATTGACCCCCAATCACGGGTGCCCCCCCCCCAGCTGATTAATCTCCCTGCAAGTACATACCAGCGCGCCTGCAGGATTGAGATGCCGCCTAGATGACTGGACAATTATGTCCAGTTGCGGTCACTTCAAAAGACAGAGGATCAATACAGATGCTCTGCCTTTTGATAACATTTCAGGCAGGTCCGGAGGTCTTTTGCATTACAAAGACAGAGGAACAAAGGGCTCCCCTGCCCTTGTATGATGCGGGCCTCCGGTGATGTAATTACTGTGCTGGAGATGCGCGATCACTTTAAAGCATCCCTTCCTGGAGGCGCGCGCCAGGACGAGCTGGCTGGTTGGGTGATGTCATATCACCGCGCCAGCCTACGTGGACTTGCCTGCAGGCCTGCACGGGATCAAATCCAGTGCTGAGCCACGCCCCCTGCACTGATCACATGACGGTGACGTCACCCCAGGTCCTTCGGCTTTTCAATAGTCCGGGTTCGTGGAAGCCGCCTCTTATGCATTCCATATGCCGGGATAGTCCGCGGTAGTGGAATCCATAATGGGATGCGGCGATTACCACAACCCGAACGCCGAACTATTTTTTAAAGTTCGCTCATCTCTATTAGTGTAGTCAGATTTTAAAGTGTTACTGTTTTACGGTGTTTGTCTATATGTATATATATTTATAACAATTGATATAAATATATATATAGATATAGTAGAATTTATAGACTGTGGAGTTGTATTTGTTTAATAAATTATTTTATTGTTTAAAGCACAGTTTATAGTCCTTGTGTTGCCGCCATAATAATCCATCTCACGTAGTTCACAGAAAGGTATAGCAACAGGTGTTTGTATTTAGAGTATAAATAGGCGGAGTCATCAATAGACTATTCACGCCTATTTATGAATATTAATTATTGATATTAACCAAAATATTAATAATGATTACTTCCCTTAACAGAAGTGTTTTTGCATATTATACAGGGAAATTATATTTTGAGCCTCCTTGAATCATTGAAACTGATATGTTTGTTGACAATGTCTTGAAACTGAGCTATACAAGTTACAGGAAATAAATTAAAGCGAGCCTGTCAGTAGTTTTGACCCCTCAAAACTGCTGACAGCACTAGATAGGCCACAGGGAAAGCAGTTAAAGAGGACACATCAGCAGGGTCAACCCTACTAAGCTAGTCATACCACCTGGTTGGGTTGATCCTTCTGATTAGGCTACATGCACACAACCCTGCCGTGTTTTGTGGTCCGCAAATTGCAGTTTTCAGTGTGTGCAAACTTGGTGAAGAAGTACAGGAAATGTCTGACCTCTGTAATTGCAAACAAAGGTTTCTGTACCAAATATTAAGTTCTCTTTTTCTATTATATCAAATACTTATTTCATGCAATAAAGTGCAAATTAATTATTTAAAAATCATGCAATGTGATTTTCTTTTTTTTTTTTTTTAGATTCTGTCTCTCACAGTTGAACTGCACCTACGATAAAAATTACAAACCTCTGCATTCTTTGTAGGTGTAAAAACTTGTAAAATTGCCAGTGTATCAAAATACTTGTAATTTTCCGCACTGTACATAGTATTCAAAGAAAATGTTATCTGTATATCCATCCATCTATATATTCCACATTTCATTACTGGCTTATCATGTGGAATACATTATTCATGCTACTCTCATTCATAAAACGTCTTATGGAAAAGGACTGAAATCAGATGACTGAGATTTCTAGTCCGGCAAGCAGACTCACCTTAAATACCAGACATGATTAGATAATACACTCCAGGTCCCGGATCCTGGGGCTGATTTCAGCTACTAAAACCCTATGGAATCAAAAGAACTACAGAGTTCACTATCAGATCATAAATACTTATTCCCCGATGATGCTTTTTTACTTGTCTTTCTTTGTTGTGTGGAGATTTTATTTGGGAATAACCTTGTAGCCAAACATATAGGCGACAGTATCAGTCCGTTCAAGAGAGCTAGTGTGTGAGGGGTACGGGTCAACACTTTCATCAACTTCTATGGGAGCATCCCCTAACATACTGATAATTTTAAGCTATCCACTAAAAGTGCATGAAACAATAGGTCTCAACTCCCATAGGCTTTCATAGACAAAACTGGAGTGGATTATGTGCTAGTCCAGCTACCTCTTCATTAAATTCTATGGGAAAAACAGCAACCAGGAATCTAGCTTTGTTCTCCCAGTACTTGAGGATCCAGGAGGTGGGACCCATACCTATCAGGCATTTGCGGTCTATCCTGTGGTGATAAGCTGGGAATTCCGTTCTAACTAAAAAAAAAGTGGTGGTGTTTTTGTGGCGTCCAAATATCTGCTTACTACTTTATGTGCAGATTTTCAGTTTAGTATTAAGTGTAGTAGTAGGAGGATATTCACAGCCACCAAACCCCAGAGAAGTGGCCCACTGCATACTAAGAGAGTAGAAGTTCTCCAGTTGCCCACTATGTGTATACGATCTGCCAGGAGGAAAAATTGGGGCAAATTTTCATCCCAAGAGGCTTATCACCCAACAGACAAATTGCTGAGATTTTAGGGAATGTAAATCCTAGAATATGAGATAGAATGGTGCAAATGTTGATCCAGAATATATTTATTATGAGGCATGTCCACCAAATCTGATACATGGACCCAATTGCATCGCAGAACCAAAAACAAAGCAGTGAAACCAAATGGTATATACAGTAGAGACCATTGGGGACATAGTACGTTCTATGAAGCACCTTGGGTGAGGTTTCCAGTAGGGAAACCTGCCAAATACCTTTACTAATGATGTCAGAGCATGTACGTCATTTTGACAGAAGCATTTGAAAGTGGAGATCCTCGTCCCAGTTGATCATGTAGGGCAGTTTTTGTTTATCTGGTGGTTTATTCAACTGACCATAGAGATATGATATAAGGCCCATTTTTTCAAATCACTATACAACAGATATCATTCAAATGTAGTGTACATCTCCGTGCCTAAAAAAGATTACCTGTGACAATCTGAAGATATACCTCATTGGCCGAGAAATTTTTGCCCTGAGCTGGAAGTTCTGGAAGCTCTTCATTACCAACATGAAGATGGTTTGAGACCCACCAGGAAAAAAATAAGGCAAGGCAAACAGCTCTCCATATTTAAAGTACCGACCTCAACTTCAGATGGGTAGAGGGTCAGTGGTCCAAAATAGAGCTGCCCATGATTTAGGGGTTAAAGAGTTCGGATTCCAACTTGACCCATCTGGAGGCTTCATGGGGGAATTGATTAGAAGAATCTGGGCAAGCAAAAATGAGAAATATCAAGGTGGAATTAATGAAGCTCTGCCACAGGGACTGGGACTGTCAGAGAGTGAAACAAATATAAAAGGCATGGTAACACAACCATTTTTATAGTGTGAATACTGTCAATTCAGGAAAGTGTAGGGGAGTTCCATTTAGTGAAATCTGCTTTAATGGAATGCCAAATAGGAGGATAATTAGCCTGGTATAGCCCATTTAAGTGAAGTGTCAAAAATAATCCTAGGTACGTTGGTTTAACAGTATGCATGCCGAGATTTCGTTTTAATAAGTGGACTGTTGATTGGGGAGAATTGCAATAAACAGCCTCTGATGTCAACACATTGATCTACAATCCCAAAGCTGTAGAGAAGCCACCCAATACTTTACATAAATTGAGTAGGGAAGTTAAAGGTTTGGTGATGGTTCATAAAAGATCATCTGCAAATAAGTTCACTTGATATTCCTGGGAGCCAATCGTAACCACAGGGATATTCAGATTATTTCTGATGAAGGTAGCTAGGGGTTCCATTGTGAGAGCAAATAATACAGAACCCCTATAAAGAGGACCTCAAAGGCCATACACGGGAAAACCGCAAATAAATAGTCCCACGACAGGGAATCAAAGGCCTTTTCAATATCTAAGGATAACAGGGTGAGAGGGTTTATTTGTCTATGAGACTATGGGGGTCATTTATTATACTGAAATACACCTAAATAAGGTGCATTTCAGTGCAGATGGCGGTGCAATGGTTAGTGACGTATATTGTCTCGGGCTTCATGTTGGGTGATAAAACCTACTGGGTCAGTATGTATCAGGCTCGGAAGTTGATTCAATGGACAGGTCAAAATAGAAGTGAGAATCTTTGTGTCCAAATTCAAAAGGGCCAATAATTAGAGGGGGATAGTGGGTTCTTGGGATTACCGTAATCTTCACGTCTAGGAATTCGTCTGCCATTTCATGTCCCATGCGAATGTGATTACAAGATCTGAATATGTGGAGCTAGAACGGAGGCATATTTCTTATAATATGCTGCCATCAGACCTTGAGGGCCCGAAGCTTTACCCAATTTGAGCCAGTGGGTGACCAAGTCTATCTCAGTGTCAGAGACTCTGCTCAGAATTTTTAAAATAAGTTCTTCCCGTTCTTCTGCATCAGTAACTGTAGCTTGGTGTCAGCTTGATCTGGATTATCTGTCCCAGTATAAAAAATGAACAGGTACAAGTAAACCAAAAGTAAAGCAAACAAGCAAGACTGGCACCCCGTCTGTACAATATGTTCATTAAAAAATACAGATTTTACGAAGAATGAAATGAACAAACATTGTTTTTGCAGAAATGCTGATGATGAATACCAGACATTGTTTCTTCACTGTTATATGTGGCAGCAAAATAAGCGTAAAAAAGGAAAAATAGTGTAAATACAAATGGAAAATGTGATATAATTTACACAAATGTTTTGTAATGCTTGTATAACCCATAATCACTAAAGCTAAATATTATTTAAATGTGGTAAAAATTCATGACTGATCCA
This sequence comes from Bufotes viridis, assembly GCA_033119425.1. Lineage (NCBI taxonomy): Eukaryota > Metazoa > Chordata > Amphibia > Anura > Bufonidae > Bufotes > Bufotes viridis. The sequence continues at coordinate 67,453,563 of CM065589.1, read as the reverse complement.
AGGGAACATACTTTGTGGTTACTGTAAATAAAAGCCCGAAAATTGCCTGCACAGTGTCAAGCTGCTGCCTGCATGACACTAGCTATACAGTCATGCTTAATGAATTTCACTGCAAGTCAAAAGGACTCTTTATTTAAACAAATCTGCAGTCAGGTTGTTGTACGAGACCAGATTACAAAACAAAGGGCTACAATCATTTTTTATGAAATTAAGTTGTCTGGGACTGATATGGTTTTGCCAAAATTAAGCTTTGCAGGCCGTACTGGCAGATTGCAGAACTCTGAAGTTTATTAAACAGCACATCCCATGATGCAGGTGAACAGCATTGAAGATCTCTGATTCCGATCAGCAGTCAAGATGTAGTAGCTGCCAATAACCTTCTTCTGGAGAAGCATTTTTGAACATTTGATGTTGAAAATTAAAGAAATGTTTAGTATTAAGCAAATATATTGCTGTATTTGTGGGAGGGGAGGCTGATTACAAGGCTATTATATGCACCTGTGGGCCTAGGCTGGCTGATTACTAGGCTATTTATAGGCACCTGTGGGCCCAGGCTGACGCCGATTCAGCTGATTTCTCCCACCCACCCACACCATCTTACAGTCACTTCATATTAGGGTGGCCCCCTTTAGGCTGCCCTACCGCAGCAGTTATGGCATAATTTTACTGCTTGTTGTAGATAGGGCTAGATAGGTTAGGTACACCTTTCTGATAGCCGATCCGACCACAAACATACTGTATATGTATTCAAATGGAATATTGTTCAACTAATACCATACCCTAATCTGTCCAAACATAGCCTCGATCATCCCCATTTATAACACCTGAAACCTCCAGTAAAGGGGTTATGCCATGATTGATGTAAACATAAAAATCAGACATCATGTAGTACATGAATAGTGCATGAAAATTTCTTTCTGACACATGTATCTAGAGATTTCTCCATTCATTACTCCAATTGTTCTGTTTGATTTATTTCAAGTTGGCCGCTGAGGGGCGGATCCTTTCTGCTGCAAAAATATAGTCTTACCACTTTATTAATCACTAGTCAGACCACACATGGAGTACTGTGTACAGTTCTGGGCTCCCATGAACAAGGCAGACATAGCAGAGCTAGAGAGGGTTCAGAGGAGGGCAACTAAAGTAATAACTGGAATGGGGCAACTACAGTACCCTGAAAGGCTATCAAAATTAGGGTTATTCACTCTAGAAAAAAGACGACTGAGGGGAGATCTAATAACTATGTATAAATATATCAGGGGTCAGTACAAAGATCTCTCCCATCATCTATTTATCCCCAGGACTGTGACTGTGACAAGGGTACATCCTCTGCGTCTGGAGGAAAGAATGGTTTGTAAACAAACATAGAAAAGGGTTCTTAATCTTCACGGTAAGAGCAGTGAGACTATAGAACTCTCTGCCTGAGGAGGTGGTGATGGTGAGTACAATAAAGGAATTCAAGAGGGGCCTGTATGGATGTATTTCTGGAGCGTAATAATATTTCAGGCTATAGCTACTAAAGATGGGTCGTTGATCCAGGGAGTTATTCTGACTGCCTGATTGGAGTCGGGAAGGAATTTTTTCCCCTTAAGTGGGGAAAATTGGCTCTACCTCACAGGGTTTTTTTGCCTTCCTCTGGATCAACTTGCAGGAAACAGGTCGAACTGGATGGACAAATGTCTTTTTTCGGCCTTATATACTATGTTACTATGTTATATGTTACTATGTTACTATGTATCCATATGGTGGGCCCCCAAAATAAATTTTACTGGTGGGCCTTAGGCATCCCAGTCCGACACTGGTAATGTCTATATATTCTTGCCTATCCATAACCACAATGTTTCCTCATTTATCAGAAGGTTTTATGTCAATTATGTTTGTGGTTTTAGGTGCAGATTTTTGGGCAGAAGCGCACAGAAATCTACACGAAAAATCGTGCAGATCTTCTGCACGTCAACCTGCAGCCATGGCACATACCCTCAGTGCGTCAGTACAAAAACACCCCTCTATATTGTGCGCTAGTAATAAAAAAAAACACTTTCCTTTCAGATCAGACCCCCATCTAAAACCCTAAATGAGATCCCCCAATCTCAGACCAAACCCCCTTTAGACCTCTATGTCAGACCCCATATAAGACCCCAGTTTTAAACCTCAGATCAGACCCCCATTACACCTCCACTTAAGACCCACACCCAATATCAGACCTGAAATAAGACTCCCATTTCATCCAGACCCACATATCAGACCTCAGACCAGACCCCCATATCAGACCTCCAGACCCCCATATCTGACCCTCCTCCTGCAGACGAGTGAGCACTTCCATTATGGAAGCGCTCACTAGTATTCCCTTTATAAGATGCACTGCATCTTTTAAAGCAGTGCCGTTGCGAGGGGGGTGCGGGGGATGCGGGCCGCACTGGGTGACACCAGTCTGATGGGGTGTCACCCTCCCCACCGGCCGCTGGACTAACTAACTTACTTTTTCTAGAGTCCTAGTCCTTCTCTCACGTCTTACACGTTGGCCCGCTGGCCCACCCGGCCATCAGGGGGCGTGACAGACTGCCTGTGGTGCCACGGCGGCTGCACCGCAGAAGCAGCCAGCAGCTGAAATGTGTTAAAATTAATCACCTGGGTCCGGGGTGTGGCTGCTTCACCACTGTCTGGAGTGCTGCTGGGCGCCTGCCCTGCCCCCAGCCTGCCTACATGTGTGCCGTGCGGTGTGTGCAGCCCTGAGCAGTGCGTGCAGCTCAGGGCAAGGAGGGGTGATGGCACTGGCGCCGCAGCGGACGGCAGCAGCTGTCTGGAGGGAGGCAAGGCGGAGCTGCTGTGGCTTGTAAAAGCTGCCTCTCCACGCAATGGCAGCTGAACAGAAGTTTGCAGAGCTGAGTGAGGAGGACCCGATCCTAGTGGTATGGTAGGTAGAAATGATGGGGGACAAAATGTCTGTGCCATGGAGCCTGGAGGGGAAGAAAAGAAATGTGCCACCCATGACATGATGAGGGGACAATGATGAAGGGAGGGACAATGTTGGAGTCTGTGCCATGGGGGGGGGGGTGACATCTTGTCACCCCCCCCTTGGCACAGACTCTAACATTGTCCCTCATCATGTCACCCCCCCCCCCCCCGATGGTACAGACTGCAACATTGTCCCCCATTAGGGAGCATGATGGATGGGGGGCTGACAGCTGACATGGGGGCTGACGGCTGACGTGGGGGGCATGATGGATGGGGGCTGACGGCTGACATGGGGGGCTGACAGCTGACATGGGGGGCATGATGGATGGGGGCTGACATGGGGGGCTGACAGCTGACATGGGGGTATGATGGATAAGGGGCTGACGGCTGACATGGGGGGCCCATCTGAGTTGTGATTAACATTGGGGGTCTGATTGGTGGTCTGACCTGAGGTATAATGGAGAATATTGTTTCTTATTATACTTCTCTAAAACCTAGGTGCCTCTTATAGGGCGAAAAGTACAGTCCTCAAACCAGCGATTGAAGCAGAACAAAGATACCAGGACCACACAGAGGAGAAACCAGCTGCTGCAGACAGGACCAGGTGAGCTGCGGGCGGGGGGTGACACCATTTTCTACCGCACCGGGTGACACCAGCCCTAGCAACGCCACTGTTATAAAGGGAAGAGCAATGAGCGCTTCCATCTGTATTGATGGAGGCACTCATTGCTTCTGTTCTGGCATTCCCCTGAGAGCCGGCAACCGTGGCGGACTGACCCTTCCCTTGAGGGCACGCCACTGCATACATCATCAGACTGCCTCTCCGCTATGCAAAGCAATTCTGCTAACAAAATGGTACATATCTCTATTATAATTAATATAATATAATTTAAACGTTACAGTTAGTGCCTTTTTGCACCACATACACCCAATGCACATGACCTACTAACTACTTCCCTGATATCTCCTATCTGCATTGTAGGTGACACTTCATAAACAAAGTTGCAAAAAAGGTAGGTGACCCCTTTGGAATTACAGGGATTCCTGCATTGAATACTAGTAAAATGATGTCTGTTGTCTAAATCTCAATTATTGACAAACACAATCTAACTAAACTAATAAAACACAAACAGTTGTACTGTTCATACCTTTTATCAAAGGGAACCTGTCATCAACTTGATGCTGACCTCACTGAGGGCAGCATAAAATAGTGACAGAAATGCTGGTTTCAGCGGTGTCTCACTCATGAGCTAAAAATAAGTGGTTGCTGAGAACCAGCATCATAATCATTACAGCCCAGGCCTCGAGAAGAGTCAAATCTACCTGAGAAGAGTCATGGTTATCCATGATCTCCTGCACTCTCGCCCATCTGCTGATGGTTGGCAGTTCTCTCCTAGAGAGAAAGGGAGAAAACTAGGTAGAAGCCTGTCAGTCATCAGCAGGAGAGCAGGGATTCATGAATAACCAGGACTCTTCTCAGGTGGCCGGGACTCTTTTCCAGGCCCAGTCTGCAATGATTGTGATGTTGGTTCTCAGCAACCACTTACTTTTAACTTATAAATGACAGACCGCTGAAATCAACTCACCTGTCTCTACTTTATTCTGCCGTTAGTATGGGCAGCATAAAGGTGATGACAGGTTCCCTTTAAGTACGTTGAATAAACATTCACAGTGCAGAGAGAAAAAGTAAGTGAACACCTGTATTATTGACTTCCCAAAAGCAACTGGACCTCTGGGTTCCATATATGATTTGCCCATTAAATAAAAGCACACAAAGCCTGGTTACTGACAAACATGATCATCTCAAGAAAACTTGGTTATTGTGAACCATGCCTTGATACAACTTTCAGAAGACGTGTTATACGCGTTAGTCTACTTTCACACTCGCGTTTTGGCTTTCCGTTTGTGAGATCCGTTCAGGGCTCTTAAAGTGGTCCAAATCGAATCAGTTTGCATTCTAATGCATTCTGAATGGGAAAGGATCCGCTCAGAATGCATCAGTTCAGTCTCCATTCCGCTTTGTCCGTCTGATGAAACTGAGCCAAACGGATCCGTCCTGGCACACAATGTAAGTCAATGGGGACGGATCGGTTTTCACTGACACAATCTGGCACAATAGAAAACAGATCCGTCGTACATTGACTTTCAATGGTGTTCAAGACGGATCCGTCTTTTCTATGTTAAAGATAATACAAATGGAACCGTTCTGAACGGATGCAGACGCTGTACTATATGAACGGATCTGTCCATGACGTATCCACACAAAACGCGAGTGTGAAAGTAGCCTTACCCATAACTTTAGCAAAGGCTATGAAAGCATTATTAAAAAAAGAAGCGTGTACATCAGTTCATGTTTAAACAAATTAAGACATTTCAGGACTGTTGTCACTGAGAGAGTAGAGACAAAATGTGAATGTTTTAGCACAAGTGCACAATGCTACGATTGAAAGAAAAAGAACCCTGCTCACTAACACCAAACTTCACCCCAACTGTGATTCATGATGCAGGGAGCATCATGGTTTGGAGTTGCTTTGCTTGTGATCATTGAGGGAAGAATGAGTTCTAAGGTGTATCAAAATATTTTACAGGAGAATGTAACATAGTCGTCCATAAATTCAAGCTGAAGAGATGTTGAGTGACGCAACAAGACATTGACCCAGAGTAAATAAAATAAAAAAAGGAACATCTGTGTATTTTTATGGCCAAGTCAGAGACCTGAACTAAACCTTATCAAGATGCTGTAGCATGATCAGAAGCGGGCTGTGCATGCAAGGCATTTCAGAAATATTGATTTACTGAAAAAGATATGCTTGGAGGAATGGTTCACAATTCCTCCTGAATATTAAGCATATCTTCATTGTAGCGACAGGAAATATTTGGTGGATGTAATTTGTGCTAAAAGGAGGAACTACAGATGATTAAATTCAAGGAGTCCCCTGGTCAATAAAAGATGGCACAACTGTTTGTGTAGCTTTATTAGTTTAGCTAGATTCTGTTTGTCCATAATTGTGAATTAGTTATCTATCAGACCACGTTTTATTAGTCAGCAATGCAGAAATTCAGTTATTTATTAAAGGTTTACTTACTTTTTCTTGTGAGTGTATAAACTTGAATAAATATCAGTTTTTTATGATAACTATCTATAATGTAAAATCATGCTGCTGACACTTACTCTAGTATCTGGCTTGCTCGTCTTCTAAAACCCATAGGATGATATTTGTAATGAAAATTAAAATAAATACATTTACAATGACAACATATTAATAAAACCAAAAACATAATATTTTGCCAGACCACAGAGCACACAAGACAATATCCAGTTTTGTGTTTTGCATCTGTTCCTGTTCATATGTTGATTGGTTGCCCTAGGGGAAAGTCTGTACACGTTGACAAAGGATAGAAAAGAAGAACTGTTTTAAATAAGGTATATCTGCTAATAAAAATTGTCACCAATATAGTTAGGATATTAACCGCCTCCCGACGGCTGTATGCACGGATGCGTCCAGGAGGCGGCTGGTTTACTCCTCCTGGACGCATCGGTGCGTCATCTCACGAGACTTCCTGTGAACGCGCGTGCGAGCGCGTTCACAGTGCCGCACCTCTCACAACTTGTACTGCAGCCTCCCAGCGATGATCAATCGCTGGCAGGCTGTAGATGCGAAATAATTTGCATCAAACAAGTATATCAGACGCTGTTGTGTTAACAGCGTCTGATATACCTGCTACCTGGTCCTCTGGTGGTCCCATTTGCTGGGATCGACCACTAGAGGACCAGATAGCTATGTAAAGTTGCACCAAACACTACACTAACCCCCCCCCCCACACTTATTAACCCCTTGTTAACCCCTTGATCACCCCATCTAGATTCCCTGATCACCCCCCTGTCATTGATCACACCCCTTGTAAGGCTCCATTCAGACGTCCATATGTGTTTTGCGGATCCACGGATCCGCGGATCTGCAGATCCTCAAAACACTGACACCGGCAATGTGCTTTCCGCATTTTGCAGATCCGCACATTACCAGAACTATATAGAAAATGCTTTTTCTTGTCCGCAATTGCGGACAAGAATAGGAAATGTTCTATATTTTTGTGGAACGGAAGTGCGGATCCGTAATTCCGGATCCGAGCGGGACAAAGTCTGTCCCCATAAAAATGAATGGGTCCGCAATTCCGTTCCGCAAACCGAATTGCGGACGTGTGAATGGGGCATAAGGGTCCCTTATCACCGCCAGTTAGTTAGCTACTTGTTAGGTAGCTAGCGCCCAGCCCACCGCACCGCAGTCACTGATTTTGACAGAGATTTTTTCATCCACATTGATCGATGCGAATGAAAAAATCTGCCGTTAATCTTTTTTTTTTTTCAGCCCAGAGGCTGAACGGAAAAAAAAAATCTCATTACCCTTATGGTCAATATAAGCAGAATCGCAGATACTCCTAATGCTGGCCATACGTGTAATGATTGCGGAGACCCTCAAATGCCAGGGCAGTACAAACACCTCACATGGGACCCCATTTTAGAAAGAAGACACCCCAAGGTATTCCGTGAGGGGTATGGTGAGTTCATGCAAAATTTTATTTTTTGTCACAAGTTAGTGGAATATGAGACTTTGTAAAAAAAAAAGATATATATATATATATCAATTTCCGCTAACTTGTGCCAAAAAATTTTTTTCTGTGAACTTGCCATGCCCCTCATGGAATACCTTGGGGTGTCTTCTTTCCAAAATGGGGTCACTTGTGGGGTATTTATACTGCCCTGGCATTTTAGGGGTCCTAAAGCGTGAGAGTCCAAATGCGTAAAAATGCCCTGTGAAATCCTAAAGGTACTGATGGGAATTTGGGCCCCTTTGCGCAGCCAGGCTGCAAAAAAGTGTCACACATGTGGTATCGCCGAACTCAGGAGAAGTAGGGAAATGTGTTTTGGGGTGTATTTTTATAGATGCCCATACTGTGTGTGAGAAATATCGCTGTAAACGACAACTTTTTAAAAAATTTTATACAAAGTTGTCAATTTACAGAGATATTTCTCTCACCCAACATGGGTATATGTAAAAATACACCCCAAACCACATTGCCCTACTTCTCCTGAGTACGGTGATACCACATGTGTGACACTTTTTTGCAGGCTGGGTGCGCAAAGGGGCTCTAATTCCAATGAATACCTTTAGGTTTTACACGGCTGCTCACAATTTAGCCCCACCCAAAATTTCAGAACAGTACAAACACCCCACAAATGACCCCATTTTGGAAAGAAGACACCTCAAGGTATTCGCTGAGGGGCATAGTGAGTCCATGAAAAATTGAACTTTTTGTCAAAAGTTAGCGGAAAGGGAGACTTTGTGAGAAGAAACAATAAAAAATCTATTTCCGCTAACTTGTGCCAAAAAAAATCTTTTATGAACTCGCCATGCCCCTCACGGAATACCTTGGGGTGTCTTCTTTCCAAAATGGGGTCACATGTGGGGTATTTATACTGCCCTGGCATTTTAGGGGCCCTAAAGCGTGAGAAGAAAAATGTGTAAAAATGCCCTCCTAAAAGGTATTCATTGGAATTTGGGCCCCTTTGCGCATCTTGGCTGCAAAAAAGTGTCACACATGTGGTATCGCCGTCAGGAGAAGTAGGGCAATGTGTTTTGGGGTGTATTTTTACATATACCCATGCTGGGTGAGAGAAATATCTCTGTAAATTGACAACTTTGTATAAAAAAATTTAAAAAGTTGTCGTTTACAGCGATATTTCTCACACACAGTATGGGTATATGTAAAAATACACCACAAAACACATTGCCCTACTTCTCCTGAGTATGGCAATACCACATGTGTGACACTTTTTTGCAGCCAAGATGCGCAAAGGGGCCCTAAAACCAATAAGTACCTTTAGGATTTCACAGGGCATTTTTACGCATTTGGATTCTCACGGTTTAGGGCCCCTAGGGCAGTATAAATACCCCACATGTGACCCCATTTTGGAAAGAAGACACCCGAAGACATTCCGTGAGGGGCATGTCGAGTTCACAGAATTTATTTATTTTTTTGGCACAAGTTAGCGGAAATTGATATTTTTATTTTTTTTATTTTTGTTTTTTACAAAGTCTCATATTCCACTAACTTGTGACAAAAAATACAATTTTACATGAACTCACCATACCCCTCACGGAATACCTTGGGGTGTCTTCTTTCTAAAATGGGGTCACATGTGGGATATTTATACTGCCCTGGCATTTTAGGGGCCCATAAAGCGTGAGAAGAAGTCTGGAATCCAAATGCGTAAAAATGCCCTGTGAAATCCTAAAGGTACTCATTGGAATTAGGGCCCCTTTGCGCATCTTGGCTGCAAAAAAGTGTCACTCATGTGGTATCGCCGTACTCAGGAGAAGTAGGGCAATGTGTTTTGGCGTGTATTTTTATATATACCCATACTTTGTGTGAGAAATATCTCTGTAAACGACAACTTTTTAAATTTTTTTATACAAAGTTGACAATTTACGGAGATATTTCTCTCACCCAACAAGGGTATATGTAAAAATACACCCCAAAACACATTGCCCTACTTCTCCTGAGTACGGCGATACCACATGAGTAACACTTTTTTGCAGCCTGGGTGCGCAAAGGGGCCCAAATTCCAACGAGTATGTTTAGGTTTTACATGGCTGCTCACAATTTAGCCCCGCCCAAAATGCCAGAACAGTAAACACATCCCACAAATGACCCCATTTTGGAAAGTAGACACCCCAAGGTATTCGCTGAGGGGCATAATGAGTCCGTCTGAGATTTTTTTTTTTTTGCCAGAAGTTAGCAGAAATGGAAACTTTTTTATTATTTTTATTTTCCTCAGAAAGTGTAATTTTCCGCTAACTTGTGAAAAGAAATGAAATGATACATGAACTCACCATGCCCCTCCGCGAATACTTTGGGGTGTCTTCTTTCTAAAATGGTGTAATTTGGGGGGTATTTATACTTTCCTGGCATTCTAGCACCTGAAGAAAGATGACAGGTGCTCAGAAAGTCAGAGCTGCTTCATAATGCGGAAATTCACTTTTCTGCACCATAGTTTGTAAACGCTATAACTTTTACCCAAACCAATAAATATACACTTATTGGATTTTTTTTATCAAAGACATGTAGAACAATAAATTTTGCGGAAAATTTATATAGAAATGTAGTTTAAAAAAAAAAAATTTACAACAGAATGTGAAAAATGTCATTTTTTTGCAAAAATGTAGTTAAATTTTTATTAATAGCAAAAAAAGTAAAAATGTTAGCAGCAATGAAGTACCACCAAATGAAAGCTCTGTTAGTGAGAAGAAAAGGAGGTAAAATTCATTTGGGTGGTAAGTTTTATGACGGAGCAATAAACGGTGAAAGTAGTGTAGTGCAGAATTGTAAAAAGTGGCCTGGTCATTAAGGGTGTTTAAGCTAGGGGGGCTGAAGTGGTTAAAGAACCAGAATGTTTAGGTTGGTACTCTATATAAAAACTATTTGGAGATAGAGAAAATTCTTTGAGACAACCACATAAAATTGGTCTTCTAGTGGGATAGTACTCTCCAAAAAGTGGGCTAATGTACATAACAGAAGATCCTCTGTTGGGTTAAGGTTTCCAAAAGTCTAGTAGAAAAAAAGTTCATTTAGAGAAGACTTTGAGGCCAATCACTTGTGACTACGGTCTTTCTTATATGTTGATTCACAAATAACCTATTACTGCCATTACTGCTCTGCAGTGTTAACTAGAAATGACTGGGCCCCAGTCAGCAAATTTTTGAATGGGCCCCTCCCCCAGTAATTTTTTCACAGCCCCTTCCTTTCATGCCGCCCCCTTTCCCGTGGCTAGTAAAGATCACTCTCTCAGACCAGGCCCGGCAGCTGTTCCATCCATTTTCTACACTGTCTATACTGCCACTGTATATAATTTCATTGTGTAATAATGTTGAGGGGCCCTGACAAAATCTTTTCCTCCTCTTGGATGGGCCCCTTCTGGGTCACGGCCCCAAAGCAGCCGCTTCCCCTGCTTCCCCTATAGTTACGCCCCTGCTGCTCTGTTTACCCCGCCAAGCAGCCCAGGTCCACCTCTTGCTTTCATCTTCCTGGCAGGTCAGGCCACCTGGTCTACTTGTCCCCTAATGCAAGTCCTGCTTGTTTGCATGGCCCCTCCTCCTCTGCCTGAATGGTTCATTAAAGGGCCAGAACACATGGACCCTACTTTTCTAAAGCCAAAGGCTGGCAACCTTGAGGTACCTATCCTTGTAGAAGGGTGCCTGAGCAATAGGTGTTCTAGTGTGCTAGTATCCTGCAAACAGGGCCAGTGCAAGGATTCTTGCCAACACAAGCGAAGCTACATTTTACCCCCCCCCCCCCATGATCACATTATGACCCCCTATTGTGTCACACTTCTTCCCCCTCCATTGCACAGACTAAGACATTTGATTTGTCCCTCCTCCCATCATGTCACCCGTGACCCCACCTCCCATTAATGTTGTGTAATAATGTTTATAATTATGCACTCTGCGTTCATCACCTACCACCTACCCTACGGCAGTCGACAGTCCGTCTGGGCTGGCTGTGCGAGTCACAGTCACCAACCGCTGCTCCAGTCCCTGCTACTGCTCGCCGTGGAGCCACTCGCCAGTCACACACACCCCGAGTGACTCCGTGACTGTGTTGCTGTGCTGCCGCTCTGTGAGTGAGGGCTGGGGCCGCACGGCACACGCAGGCTGGGGTGGGCGGCCGGCGGCACTGCGGCGCAACTCACCTCAAGTGATTTAAAAAAAAAAAAAAGGTTCACCCCCCTTCTCTGCACCCTAAGGCAGCCGCTTGGTCTGCCTTATTATAGCACCGGCCCTGCCTTCAAAGGTGTCTGTTTTGTTCTCTGCCTATGCACCAACTATCTGCCTGGATCCTGACCCTCCCCCCCGCCTGAACTTACCTGTGCCTGATGTTCATATTTACGTTTCACTGCTTGCCCTCACAATGGATTGTTTACCATATAGCATGTACTATGCCTGCCCTGACATCAGCCTGTCCCTGACTACAGGAGGTTCCTGTGCAGCAAAGTCCAGATCCCTGTATATGGGTGACTACCAGAGGACTGCCAGAATAAAGCCCTTCGCATTAGCCCAAAGTCAGATCTGTTGGTTGACACAGTGGTTTCACACCCACTTCCCAAACAATTACACCTTATTAATGATATGGCCTTTGTGTCTATTATGCAATTAATGATCATGTTCTGTAAATGAGTGCCTTTAAAATCAGTTTTTCTGATAGGCCCATGGTCATACAGAGACATCACACTGCATTTACTAAAGAACCAATGTCAGCTCCATCTTGGATATATGGTCAACAACAGTCAGGCTAATGTTGGGAGGGATTGCATTTACAGTACCTAATAGAAAAACATAGTCACTGTACGCAGTCAAACACCATGCTAGTCACCTGTCCACAATTTAATTAGAATGTTGTTCCTAAGGCTAGGGTCACATCTCCGGTGGAGGTTTCAGCAAGAGCTTTTCTTCTCGATTCTTGCAAAAAAAGGACAAAATATTACTACATGCTGGCATTCATGCTGGATTTCCTAAAAGACCCCATCATAGTAATGGAATCCATTGGATGCCAGCTGTGTCCAGCATATGCTGGATCTAATGGTTCCGGTACTCTGTTCTTATGCCAGAATCGAAATGCAGATAAGACCCAAGGCTTATGTTGGGCTCAAAGAAACCTAGTCCAACACTGGGAAGTGGTCTTCTCTAGGAGGTGGCCTTATTGCATTTACTAAAGAAGCCAATGTCAAGTCCATGTTGGATATATGGTCAACAACATTCGTGCTCATGTTGGGTGGGATAGCCTTTACCTACAAGAAAGACGCACTACTCACTATAGACAGTTAAACAGTTTATTGGACTTAGCTGCCTGTCCACGTCTGGCTTAAATTAGAATGATGTTCCTAAGAGGTCTCTTCAATGATAGGACCCAGGGCTTACACTGAGCCAGCTGGCAGTTTAGACATTTGCAAATCAAGAGAGTGTGTTGGCTTTCGCTCGCTTTTTCTAGAGAAATCATGTATAATAGTTAATATTACCTAGTCTTTATTTCCAAGGAAACCCCTGTTGCCAAATACTTGTCATCTCCATTAAATGAAGAATGACTGATTGGTTTAAATTAGTTATGTATCTAAGTAGGTGCTACAGATGCTAATCACTCGGACAAAAATATACTACCAAATGGTTAGGTACTTAAAGCGAGCAAGCGTAAGAAAAGCCTAAAAAACAATAAAATATGATTTGTGCCCATGAAAAAGAATACATAAAAAGAGTGAAAAATGATAATAAACTATGCCCAGGATGATATATCATAACTTTTTCTTTTTCACTATTTGATTTGTATCCCATTTGTAATGTCTGCTAGCGAGATTACTCTATGTACAGACTCTCTGTAAACACTACTAAAACAATGCCAGGTGTCTCCCCTTGAAGAGACAAAATAGATGAATCTGGCCCGAACTTTATTTGTGATCGGGTCATTTGAGTTTCTTTTTTATTGCTTATATTTATCGTGATGCAGTCCAGCCTTTAGGCAGCAGTTTGGACTAGGATTCTCTTTTATTGCATCTTCTCCTATGAATATATATTGGGCTGGCATCTTCACAAAATGTAAATCAAAAAGTCTTTAATTTATGAAACGTTATAGCAGTTTTCCTGTCGGAGAGGGCCGGCAAAGAGAAATGTCAGAAGGAAGAGTCTGTGGAAGTGATTATAAATTCACGGTTAATGTTAATAAACGTAAAGATTATTTATAACAGGTAAAAACGTCGAATGGGAATTCAGAAGTGTTGGAAACACCACCGCGCTGTCTGTCTATGCCATTAGGACAGCATTCTGGGTAGTTCTGTTAAGCACATAAGCCGTGGTAATGATGATACTTGATTTTAGTACAATGTTTAGAGCACGGTTTCATAGTAAGACACATAACCCAACCCCACCTACCATATGCAATTTCTAAAATTAGGGTTTACTTACGTAGGCAGTGGTCACACCAGGGTCTGCACCTCTTGCAGCAGTTTATTACCTGTGGGAACAAAGTTTAATGCCCCACAATGACACCACTAGTGGCTAATGGGTATGGCTGACATGTTTCTAATGTTTTATGCTGTTTTGTGCTGTTTTACTTTTATTTAGGGAGAAATATTGGGACACATTAAGACCGGTGTTTTAGATGCCGTTGTTAATAAACCCCTTAGCTGGCGGTGGTTCCGCCGAAGTTATTAAGAGACGCAGGCCTCTTCATAACTTCAGTGAATACTTCGCGCAAGTTCTGAATGTAAGACAGCTGTGTTACATTTAGACCATTTTCTACCCCTAAAACAGGCGTAGAAAATGGTGAATGAGATGGGTCCCCTTCCCCACCTACGCCACGCCCACAATTTTACACCTAGCATGAGTGGGGAGAAGCTGTTGATTGCAATCTGCGCCTGAAATACGTCTAATATTTAAGAATCATAGATGATCCCCACTGTACTGTAAAGTTACATGTGTATTGCTGAGTCTAAAGGCCAATTGAGCAAGCGATTGTCAGGAGGGAAGCGCTCGCTCCCGGCAATCACCTGCTCGCTAGCGGATGAGACCTCTGCTATTACATGCAGTGATCTCCTCTGCAGCATGGGGAAGAGCGATCACTATGCCATCACTCGTCCCCATACTGTCTAGTGGTTTGTCAGCAGCAGATCGCTATTGGACAGTACGATCTGCCACCGGTAAGCACTGATTTTTAAGCATGCTTTTGCTCGTTTATCGGGCAATTGGTGGCAGTATTACGCTGCAAGATGATCGCTAACGAGCGAACGCTCATTAGCGATTATCGGCGTAAAAGATCGACCAGTGTAATACAGGCTTAAAGCTGGTGTTAACTAAACCTCTGAGATGTTTATTCTAACAGAAGGGCAGAAGCTCCTTTTCCACTCGGTTGTCTAGCCTGTCGATGGAGTGAGTTGACTCCAGTCGGTCAGTCAGTGGAGTCAAGTGTGGCTGTGTGCAGCTGAAATGAAGTGCAGTGGAAAGTCTGTGGGGAAAGCATATTGGACATGGATCTCATAGCTTTGACTGTTTTTTTTTTGGGCTAACCTTATCATATTTGTCTGCAGTTTGCATTGCAATTGAGATTTGATGAATTTCATCTCAGAGGACATTAAGAATGGGAGAACCCTACTTCAGCTTAGCAGGAGTATTGTTGAGTACTGCTTTGCAAAGACTGTGTGCCTCCGTTATGTGTGCATCCTTCTGTTCACTACTTCACCTTCCACCAGCCAGGAGACACAGCATAGTGTATGCCCTGGGGAAAATACTACTCTTAACATCTGAGGTGCAGATAGCCCCGCCACCATGAACACTGTCACCAGATTCAGAACTACTATTCCCATCCTTTCCACGCCCCCGCTGGGTTTCTGAAAATGAACCATACATGTTGAAATCCAACATGTCCAACTCCCTTTACCCTGATATTAGCCAAGTGTCAGGAGGCCAATTTCATCCGAAGCCAATTTATCTTATCAGTATGTTTTTGGAATGTTGGACAGTGGGAAAAACCTACAGTACTTTTATTAGACCTCATTCAGACAGCCATAATGTAGGTTTACATTACTGCCACAAATCCTATCCTGACCGTGAGACTAAAGATTCCTATGATGCTGTTAGTTTGGTCATTGGATCCGCTGTTGGGAGGAGACAGGACACAGAAAGTTGGGCAGGTTGGACTATAACAAAGTTTTTGACCATTACACAGGGTGAATTAGCTTTCAGATTTTCCCTGGTAGCCATTTTAAAGACTCTGGTTCAAGATTGTATTTTCTATCTTAAAGGGGTTGTCTCATCATAGACAACGATATGCCCCCATTGTCTTATAGGTGCGGGTCCCACACCTTTATCGAGAATAGAGCCCTGCAAAGTGGTGGCTGAAGGACTCCAGTCTGGCCACCACCAAGCCAGCTCTCCATAGAAGTGAATGGGAGCATACTGCGCATGTGCGGCCCACGCTCCCATTCATTTCTATGGGGCCGACGGAAATAGCCAAGCCAGCGCTCGGCTATTTTAGCTGTCCCCATAGAAAATGAATGGAGGGCGGCTATGCATGCGCAGTGCGCCCACCTTCACTTGCGGGACTCCGTTGTCGATATAGATACGGATCCCAGTGGTATAGTGATTTGCCCCAGTGATTTGCCCCCATTGTCCATGATGAGACAACCCCTTTAAGTGCGCAATGAGAAGATGACGACTGGCCGCTTGCCAATTTGAGTTGCTCAAAGTGAAGAAGTTAGTGGTCTTATTTTAGAGTAAGGTGTTTGTGTTGCCAATTGACCAATTAGCCATAATGAATTATGTAAAGTATGGCTTCAGTATTAACTAATTATGAGTGTTATTTGGATGTCTGTTAACCAATTATGATGATACTTTAGAAGTTACCCCCAATGGTGGGATTCTTGCTGAGTTCTACATGTGTCTGTTGGGCTTCTTGATTCCACCATTGCGACATCATTCACCTGCAACATGTGGCTCGATTCCTTTACGTGACTGACCATTGTGTTATCCACTACACACAGTAGAGATTGCCTTCTAGCATGGAAATAACTGAACAATAATTTTAGATTGTTGCCATTGGGAGTTGAGATCAGAGTTATGACTAGTGAAACACGTATAAAGTGCTGCAAACTTTATGAAAACTTACAAAAGTAAATAGTCATATAAAAATATCAATAAAACCCCTGTACACGCTCCATCCTCTGTTTAATCTACTGCTTGCCGTCCTTTTTATATATTATGTTTTACATGTCCAGCTTAAAGAAAATTCAATGCAATCGCTAAGCGAAAGACAACAATAACACCAGTAAAGTATAATACTAAAATATAAGAACTGAATCAATTACTTAAATATTACTGCACTGGAAAAACACTTAAATCCTGGACTAATAACGATGCAGATGGCTTCATGTATTCTCCTGAACCAATGATACTGTGCACTAAACGACTCATAGAGATTTGACCTAGGTCATGGGAACTCATGGATTTAATACAGAAGATGAAGGTTAATGAGTCATCTGTGCACTATATGGCACATTTATGACTAAATCAGTTTACAACCTATATCCGATTTATGTTAAGAACCCTGAGTCTACTAATCATAATCTCATGATGGTCCTTTTAAGTGTTTCAATCTGTGCACTGAACAGATTTATAAAAGAAATAACCTAAAACTGGAGGCGATAAAATATTGACGATACATTGAATGGAATGGGAGACTTGTTGGCTGTTTTCAAACAGTCTGGTAATTTTTCATGTACCTGGAACAATAACTAGAGAATGAAATAATAAGCCATGTACACCAAAAGTAGAACCCACAGTAAACCCAGATCATACCACAGTATTCCCATGCACATAATACATTTGTCATAACTTATTGCTTAAAGAGAATTACAGCAGGGCTTGAAAAATCTGGAGCTCACACAGAGTCTGAGGATACTGTCACAGGTTATCTTCTACTTTCATGTCGTTCATTATTATCTTGTAACCTCCCTAGATCTTTACTTTTAGTGTGTCCACGTTGAATCCTTCTTCCAGCATATGGACACCAGCATGAGTGATGGACAAAGCGAGTCCCTGTAGCGCAGTGCCGATGACAAGTGCTTTCAGCTTTATCTGTATCACTGAAGTACCCTATGTATAATTTCACATGACTGGCTGAAGACAGAGTGACTGATCTATTTTGATGAATTCACATTTTGAAATAATGATCGTCTTCCTAAAGCTCATGTATGACAACGGGATCTTATGTTGTGGGATGTTCACACTCCACAGAAACACTAGACCCAAAACGTGTTGCTAATCTATATAGCTGAGCATAAAAACTATTTACATACGACCCTTGTCACCCCCCCCCCCCTCCCCACCAAGTAAAACATCAGTTTAATTTAATAGAGTAAAAAGTATTTACCCCCTTTTCCGATTTCCTTTATTTCTGCATATTTGATAGGCTGGCGTCACACAAAGCTTTTTTCCTTTTTGCAGCAGTTTTGAGATATGAGAAATATAAAGGAAGGGCTTGTATTTCTTCTTCCTGCTGGATCCACTTCTAGCTAAAAAAAAAAATGCAAAAAAACCTATGTGTGACCCCACCCTTACACTGCTCTATCAGCGTAGTGCAACCTTTAAATTATTATTACTGTACATTCACTGTACTAAAGGAAAAAGTAATTGAATATCAACAGGCCCCGTGAGAAAATTAATTGCCACCTTTAGTGAACAAAAAATGTAAATAGACACATCAAACTTGATTAAAGTGGCTTCCCCGTGAAAATACTTTCATGCACTGAAATTCTACATGGTGAGGGTCTAGTATTGAGAATGGAATGCAATGACGAACATATGAGTCCATCTTACTCATAAGGGTAAATTCACAGAATAGCCCTCACAGTAATAAAAGTATAGAAAGAAAAGAATAAAGTACTATTATAATGCTATTCCAGGGATAGGTTCAGCCTGACACGCCAACGTCCATCTATTCAATGAAGCAGAAAATGTGACTCCTTGAAGGAGGTCCAATTCTAATACTGCTGTGAAAATGAATCCCTTTTTTGCCATTACAACTTTTTCAGCAGAAGTGTGATGACCATCCATCTGCTTCAGAGCCCCATACACAGTAGGATTCACTGAACTTTTGTTTTAGACACATGTCTGGAAAACCGCTGATTCATTTCGGTGGTGAGCTACTCCATTGTAGTGTGTCAGTCCACATTTTGCAGCTTCAGAGCTGACTTTTTCCTCTCACAACGATGGCACAGAGTACCTGGCGATTTCCACATTGATTATTCGCAATGGTGTCATTTCTCCACTCATCATACAGTTGTAAGATCCATGAACCGGGGAGGGCTCCCCGGGATACAACAAAGTCACAGACGAGGAAGGCAACACTGACACCAGCTTTTGCAAAAACAGAAACTTTACTGAACAGTAGAATTGAACACAATCTCAAACGTAATGAAAATGTCCTGAAGTTACATACGCTCGGCTTGGATGCAGAGACCCCTGTGCTACACAGCACGGTGTCCCAAGATGGCCGACAGACACCACCTGTATTAATTTACCTATTGTTAGCACAACTGCCTATCTTACCTATTATTACCCTAGAGAACGGGAATAATTGTGTGGGATGCAAGATACAGGCAGCCCACGGTGCAGCACAAGAGCTCACAATCTTTTTTTTTTAATAGCGTTTATTTAACACTTTTGCATTAATTACAACAATCCCGAAGGGAAAAAGGAACAATCACATAGATACATTCAACGTCGTGGCAAGTCCGGTAATGATCAAGTGTACATGTGCTTCCTGACAGCATAAAGGATAAACAATAACTTTAATGTTTTAAAGCCCAAGCTGATAATCGCTGTCGCCGCGTGTCCACCACCGGAACCCACTCATTCCGCAATCACACTCTCACTCACACACTTGGGCAGTCCGGTCTTCACACCCAACACTCCCTCATACCGTGCCCCCAGCCTCCACCCATAAGCCCCAGATTTTGTCAAAACGGTCTGGTACCCCTCGTGCAGCATATTTTAGCTTGTACATCTGAAGATCTTTATTGATAAGCTGTGACCATGGGTCCACAGTTGGGCATTTAGGTGGTTTTCAATTAAGAAGAATATTTTTCCTCCCATACAACAACAGTCGAAGCAATATTCTGCCATATTTAGTCAGCGTAACTTCAGAGACCACTCTCAACAGACATACCATCGGATCACAAATCCCCGGGAGCCCCAAGTTCGTGTTGATGAAACTGCATATCCCCTTCCAGTACACTTGCAACACCGAGCACAGCCAAACCATGTGGAAAAAGGAGCCCCTCACCTCTCCACATCTCCCACAAGCCGGATCCGGTATCTGGCGTATGTGATAGAGGCGTGATGGGGTTGAATATACCCTATGCATCCATTTGGCTTGGATGAGTTGATCGCGAGCACTTATAACTGACCTCCTCCACCACAAGCGCCACACCTCCAGATGAGAGTCCTCCAACTCCGGAATATCCTCTGACCATCTGCCGAAGGATCGCCGAATAGGGGAATCCTGCATCTTTATAATTTCTACATAAAAGGATGAGATTGGTTTATACAGATGTACCTTCCTGGCTACCGATTCCAGAGGGCCACAGTCTAAGATCAGCGACAAGGATTTGAACTGAGTTTCACGTGTCTCAGCTTGAGGTAGCGGTAAAAGCTTGCCCGGAGTAGTAGGAAATCAGCCCTCAAACTCTCAAAGGAGCGGAAAATCCCCTCGTGATATAACTGAGTAAGATAGTTAATCCCTTTCTGGGGCCAAAATTCAAAATCTGAGAGATACAAGAGTTCGGGAAGACGTGTATTGTGCCACAGGGGGGTATAGGGAGACGAGGTCTCCCCCGTAGGGTCATCAACATGCGTCTCCACAAACCGTACCCATGTTTCAATCACCGTCACCATGGCTTCCGTATATCTCCTGGCTCCAAGAGCTCGTAAGACCCCACCAACGCCGCCCGATATAGCAACTGGACCCATTTTACAAAAGATTGAGGAAACTGAAGACAGTGCATCGTCTCCCAAATAAAATGCCACTCTACGGAATCGAAGGCCTTCTCATTATCAAGAGATGCCAGGATCGATCCTGCGTTATCATGTCTGACCTGCAAATTTGTAAATCTCTTGAGGTTTATGTCCGTTGTCTTTCCAGGCATAAAGCCCGATTGGTCCGGGTCTATAATAGACAAAATTACCATATTCAAACGCCTAGCCAGGATCATAGGTAAAGATTTTTGCGTCCGTATTCAAAAGGGATATCGGCCTATATGACGCACATTGGTCCGGAGGCTTCCCAGCCTTGTGAATCACCACAATGGTGGCCTCTCCAAAGGATGGCGGCAACTCACCGGATTCAAAAGCATAGTTAAAAAGCTGAAGCAGACGTGCGCAGTGAAGGTCAATGTCCAACCTGTACCACTCTACCGGGAAGCCGTCCGGACCAGGTGATCTCCCCACCGCCATACTCTCAATCGCAGCCTTGATCTCCCCTTCCTCAATAGGGCCCTCCAAGTACGTCCTGTCCACCTTGAGGTTTATGTCCGTTGTCTTTCCCGCCATAAAGCCCGATTGGTCCGGGTCTATAATAGACAAAATTACCATATTCAAACGCCTAGCCAGGATCATAGGTAAAGATTTTTGCGTCCGTATTCAAAAGGGATATCGGCCTATATGACGCACATTGGTCCGGCGGCTTCCCAGCCTTGTGAATCACCACAATGGTGGCCTCTCCAAAGGATGGCGGCAACTCACCGGATTCAAAAGCATAGTTAAAAAGCTGAAGCAGACGTGCGCAGTGAAGGTCAATGTCCAACCTGTACCACTCTACCGGGAAGCCGTCCGGACCAGGTGATCTCCCCACCGCCATACTCTCAATCGCAGCCTTGATCTCCCCTTCCTCAATAGGGCCCTCCAAGTACATCCTATCCACCTTTTCCAGAGGTATCAGCGAGATAGATTGAAGGTAGGATCTCATCTCTTCCGGGGACTAACTCGTTTTGGAACTGTACAAGTCTGTATAGAATTGAGCAAATTGTTCACAAATATCCTCCGGACGAAATACCTTCAAGTCGTCCCCGCAAGTGATGTGAGGAACTACAGTTTGTGGCGCTTCCGTTCTAGCTAGAAACGCCAGGGCACTCCGGTTTTTGTCACCATCGGAAAACACTATACGCCTTTGAAACAGCAGCTTCTTTTGAGTGTATTCTGTCAGGTGTAGACTAAGGCTCCTCTGCGCTACATCCCACACACTACAGTTTTCCGCGCTAGGGTCATGCGTATAGGCGTATTGTGCCTCCACAACCTCCCTCTCCAGCTTAGTTCTAGTGGCCCCTAACTCTTTCCTATGCGAGGCTATCGCGTAAATCAAGGTGCCACGCAGTACCACTTTAAAAGCCTCCCATTCAACTAAGGGGTTGGCCGAGCCCTCATTGCTTTCCCAGTAGTCTTTTATGCCTTGTTGAGCGGCCCACGCCACTGGTAAAACTTCTTACTATTTGCTATTGAGTCTCCACAGCCTTTCGGCAGGAGCTAGTGGCTGTTTAAGGGCAACCAGTAAAGGGGCATGGTCAAAAATCCCTCTTGGTAGGTAATTGGCTGTCGTCAGGGAGGGCAACAAATCAAAAACGCTAAGGGCAAAAACGCTAAGTCAATTTGGGAAAGTGTAGCATATGAGGCAGAGTAGCAGGAAAATTGACGTTCCCCTCTATGTAGGTATCTCCATCCTTCTGTTAGGGTAAACCTGCATCGCTATGTGTACCACTGGGGCGAAGCCGATCCGCATCCCGGTCAAGGACCGCATTAAAATCTCCAAACACAATCAGAGGTGCAACAGGCAACATCACCACTAATTTCATAATTTCGTCCAGTATCTCCCTCTGGAAAGGGGGGGGGGGGGACGTAGACCCCAACTATGATATAGTCAATACCTCTGACTGCAGCATGGAGAATAAAAAAGCGTCCCAGCATATCCGTCTGGACCGAGTAGGATCGGAATGAAAGGGACCTCGCCACCAGAATGGACACACCTCTTGCCCGAGTAGTGTATGTAGCATGGTATGTCGCCCCCACCCAGGGTCTCTTCAGCGCCAGGAGTTTCTGTACCTGGAGATGTGTCTCCTGTAAAATCAGCATGTCAGGGTTGATAATTAAAGACAAGAGACCTTTTGATTTTATCATTAAGCCCCCTGACATTCCAGGAGACGAATCGACAGACCGTCATCATGGCGGTAGGGCATCACTGCACCTCAAGAGGATAAAGGACCACCCAATCCATTCACACACACATCCATCCCTAACACACAATAACAATGAATAACCTTCTCAACTAGCCCAAAAACCCAGGCCAACCCCCCCACCCTGCCCAGATGACCCCAACATATCCGAGCCCAGGTATCCAAACAGTTCAAGTACAATACTAAATAGCAAGACGGGAGGGACCCGTTCTAAACTTCGTAACCCTCGGTGGTAACTAAGCCACACCCAGGGAACTGAACAATCATGTCAAACACAGCTCCTCTCTATAACGCGGCCATCTTTAAGCCAATATCGATACCCCCAAGCCCACCAGTCTCAATATACTCAGCCCCTCCGGTCCCCATCTTGCACCCGGAGTCGTGCTGGATACATCATCGCGTAGGTGAGACCTTTCTCTCGCAGCCGAGCTCGCACTGCCGTGAACTGCCTCTGCTGCTTCTGGACCTCAGAAGAAAAGTCCGGGTAGAAGGAGATCCGGGTGTTTTCAAAGCGAATGTCTTTCAGTCGGCAGGCCGCCACCAGCACCGCGTCACGATCCCTGTAATTCAGGACTTTAAAGATGAAAGGTCGTGGCGGGGGCCCAGGGGGTAGGGGTCTGGTGGGTTTCCTGTGCACCCGTTCCACTGCGAAATTCGCTGATAGACTGATAGGATCAAGCACTTGTTTGATAAGACACTCCGCAAATTCCTCTGGGGATTGTCCCTCCACTCTTTCATGTAGAACCATAATGCGGACGTTGTTTCTTCTGTTATAATTTTCGGCGTCCTCTACTTTCGCCATTAGTGTCTTAACTTGGTTTTGGAGAGTACGGACTGCAGAATCTCCACGATGTGTCCTGTCCTCCACCTCCCCTAATCTCCTCTCCACCTCAGTAGTTCTTTCTCGTATCTTGTCAATGTTGTGTCTGAGGCGGGTAAGATCAGCCTGGACATGATCAATTTTGACCGTCAACTCCGTCTGGCATGTTGTGATGTCTAATCAGTGGGAGTATCCTCCCCTTGAGTCTCTGTCTGACTCATATTGTCAATCAACAATTTAGGCGAGATGGTAGGCCCAGAGGTACCCGTTTTGCGGCCCATAAAGCGTTTAGAGCTCACAATCTTAAATGTATATACTATAATTTTCCCTTCCCTTGTTCACAAACGACACTGTTGCACGTGTCCTTAATACTCCCAGCCAAGACACTGGAGTAGCTGAAGTTTGCAGTGAATAGTTTCAGAATCTTTGTAACACAGTCCTTGTAGCACAATCCTTGTAGCACAATGCTTGTGACACAATCCTTGTAACCTGCTGCACCCAGACTCCCTATCTGTCTAACTAAACGCAGACTAGATCACAGTCTCTAGTATGTCCAGGCTCCCACAATATACTGCTGTGCGTGCACGATCTGGCTTACCGACGACTCGGGTATGGTCTTTATCCGATGGTGACTTAAACCGAATTACAAGTCCTTCCATCCACCATGAGGCCCTGCAGGGTCTGTTGCTCCGTTCCACGGCTCTTCCAGCCTTCTGGGAACCGATCCTCGCTTTTCTAGACGACATCTAGATTGCTGACAGTCATCAGTCACTTCCAACAGTGACTCCGGCCATCCCATGTCTCACTGATGCGCGGATGCCACCCAATGTTGTCTCCCAGCCTCTGTCTCTCTAAACATGTCTGCTCTATTGCTTCCTAGGGGTAAAGGGGTTATGCCATTATTGATGTAAAAAATCAAACCATTTTAATCAATTACCAGCATCCCCATTGGCCGCAGGGGACACCGGTAACGCTCCCGGAAGTGCGAGCTTCCGTTTTTTACGGATCTAGATGTCGTGATCCCACTTGATCACAGCATCTAAAGCCTTTACTAACCACAATTGCGGTAATTAGCTTCAGGTCTCTGTGAGCTCACGTGCAAGCAGGCGCCATGTTTGCCTATTGCTCCAGCGCTGCACATGTACGGTGCGGGTAGCAAAGGGGTTAATAGAAGATATAGCTGGTGAGTGACAGTTGAAGATTTAAATTGAGCGCATATGAACCCTTCAGCGAGATAGACAAGAAATAAGGAACAGAACAAGCAGCAGGTGGCACTATACAGATATATTTTATTGAATGGCTCAGTGGCTATACAAAATTTGTAATTATATGCAATTACATAAGTATTCAGATCCAAGTGACAGCAAAAATATTTGAATTGGTTGAATCAGCCAGGGCTCACAATACCCTTGTCGATGCGCAGGGTCTCTTGTTCGGGGGCTCCTTCATCAAGGACCTTGGACGCTTCGTCGGGGCCTTCATGGCTCTCGATAAGGCACAATCATCAATGAGGCGCGTCTTCCACGGACGGGTCTCCACTAAGGCCGGCAGCTCCAGGGGCCGTCTGTCCGGCCGTGCATCATTCTTCCCAACACGTGGTTCTTCCTGGAGATCCAGAGGCTCCTCGTCCCGCCGACCACTCGGTAAGTCTCCCTCAGTCTTTTTCAGCTGTTCAGGTCGGAGGCAGACTCCGTCTTTTTTCCCATGTTTGGTCGACTGTCACCATAGACCCTTGGGTTCTATCTATAGTTCACGGGTTCCATATAGAACTGACTACTCCCTAGGTGTGAATTCCTCCTCCCCACCCTGTTGTTCTTCCCTTACAGAAACGACGACTCTTACATTTAGAGCTGATCTCCCTTCTTCGGAAGGGCGCGATAGAACGTGCCCCACCACACTCCTCCGGAGTCATCAGCAGCATGTTCCTGGTGGCCAAAAAAGACGGGCAGATGCGACCAGTGATCAACCTCCGGCCCCTAAACTGCTTCGTTCATTACCGCTACTTCAAAATGGAGGGCATCCACCTCCTCAGAGACCTGCTGCTCCAGAACGATTGGCTGGTCAAGATCGACCTGAAAGATGCTTATCTGATGGTCCCCATAGCGGAACCCTCCCGGGACCTTCTTTGCTTTTGTTGGGGCAAAGAGACTTGGAGGTTCAGCTGCCTCCCGTTTGGCCTATCGTCAGCCCCTTGGTGTTTCACCAAGCTGATGCGACCAGTCGTGGCCTTCCTCCGCAGTCCATGAGGAGGATGTCGTCTAGATTATCTATCTAGACGGCATCCTCCTCATGGCCCAGGACCGAGAGCTTCTTCTGAACCACTTGTCTTCCACCATTCACCTTCTCTCTCGATTGGGTTTTCTCCTCAACCTGGAGAAATCTCGCCTGGTCCCTTCTCGCCTCATTGAATTCCTAGGCTTCACTGTCGACTCGGTCAAGGAGTCCCTCAGCCTGCCCTCCGCCAAGGTTCGCTCCATCCGCAGAGAGTTTTGTCATGCTCTTGTGTCTCCACAGATTTCCTTCCGTCAGCTGGCTCGCATCATAGGCCTTCTCTCCTCCTCCATCCAGGCGGTCTTCCCTGCACCACTACATTACAGAGCCTTACAACGCCTCAAGATCGCGCATCTGCAGGCTGGCACCTCCTACGAGGACCTCATCACCCTGGACAGGGAGACCAGAGACGAGTTACAGTGGTGGATCCACAATCTAGAAGCCTGGAACGGCAGGGCGATCTTTGGCCCGTGCCCGGACCCCACCATAGAGTCGGATGCCAGCCTGGTGGGCTGCGGTGCCTACTGCAATGGCATTTCCACGGGTGGTCGATGGTCTCCGACAGAGGAGAACCTTCACATCAACTCCCTGGAACTTCTTGCCGGCTCCTTTGCCATCCGTAGTATCGCAAAGAGCATGCTCAATGCCTGTATCAGGCTATGGATGGACAACATCTCTGCAGTACGGTACGTCAACGCCATGGGTGGAACGTGATCTTCTGCCCTGTCCCATCTGGCAAGGAACCTCTGGGAATTCTGTCTGGACAGAGACATTCGAGTGGTAGCGGAGTATTTACCAGGATTACACAATACTCACACGGATTGGTCCTCATGTTATCTTGTGGACTCCAGCGATTGGAGATTGGACACGAGGGTCTTTGCTTCCATCGCCTCTCGTTGGAGTCGTTTGTTGATAGACCTTTTTGCTTCTCATCTGAATACTCAGCTTCCCATGTTCTTCAGCTGGCAGCCGGATCCGGACGCGGAAGCAGTGTATGCCTTTCTCCAGGACTGGTCCGGTCAACTGTCGTATGCTTTTCCGCCATTTCTGTCTACAACAGGCCGAACTGGTTTTGATTGTTCCCTTCTGGACAGCCCAGTCATGGTTTCCCCAGCTGTTGGAGTGTCTGATCCAGCTTCCTCATCTCCTGCCACTCTTCCTGGACCTTCTTCTGGACCCCTCAGGTCAGTGGCACCCTCTCGTACTGGACGGATCTCTTCGTCTGTTGGCGTGCAGAGTCTCGGGGGCTCCTGGAATGTCTCTGGAGTTTTGGAGGCAACTAGACACCTCCTGGAGGACGCATGGGCCCCTGGGACCAGAAGATCTTACCGCGCTGCCTGGCGATCTTGGACTGACTGGTGCCTGGCTAGGGACGTGGATCCCATTTCAGCCCCTGTAACTGTCATCTTGCAGTTTCTCACCTCTCTTTTCGAGTCAGGTAAGGCTTATCGTACCATTAATTTATTCCGCTCTGCCATCTCTTCATCGCATTAGGGTTTTGAGGGTCGTCCGGCGGGTCAACATCCGTTGGTGTGCCGGCTTCTCAGATGTTCCTGCCTCTCCCGCCCCCCTCGTCCACGTTTCTCCTCTATGTGGGATGTCTCCTTGGTACTTTCGCTTTTTTCCACTTGGCCATCTAATGGTCATCTTTCTCTACGTCAGTTATCTGCCAAATTGGTTACCTTCTTTTGCCTTATATATTGTAAACGCGTCTCCGATGTCCGAGCTCTAGATTTTGATGCTAGATCCTTCACCCCCGGGGGTGTGGTGTTCAATATATCACAACGCACCAAGACTAACATTAGGTCGGTGTCGTATCCTAGTTTTCCTGATGTTCCAGCCCGTTGTCCTGTTTTATGTCTCCAGGAATATGAAGCCCGGACTGCTTCTCATCGTTTACATGCTTCTCCAGAACTTTTTCTGTCTTACCGTCGCCCCTTTGCTCCTGTTACTTGTGTCACTTTAGCCAGGTGGGTCAAGTGGATCATGTCCTTAGCCGGGGTAGATACCACGGTATTCACGGCGCATTCTACTAGAGGGGCTGCTTCCACCTCTATGGCCGTGGCAGGCGCCCGTTTGGAGGACATTCTTTGTCTTGCTGATTGGTCGCGAGTGTCCACCTTTCGAGAGTTTTATTTCCGTCCTTCTCCTCACGCCTTTTCCTCTGTTATCCAGCAGCTTTAAACTAGCAATAGGAGCCTCTGTGTCATGCAATAAAATCGCATGATTTTCCTAGCCTGTGACGTAAAGTCATGATTTTATTAAGGACACGGAGGCGAGTATTGCCCCTCCCCATTTTTTTCTCCCTCCCTTGCCTTCTTCGGTATTATACTAGACTGTCTATTATTGTTCATGTCTTGCTGTTTCTATTGCTATGGTTATATTTGCATATATATTATTGCATTTGAGTTCTTGGAGTGTTTTTACTTCTCCCTGTTGCAGCCGTTTATTTCTACGGTTGAGTCCACATTGATCATTAGTGTGTTTTCTGTCTTTATTTCTTCACAGGTTGAAGCTCCAGGTTTTCAGGGTGCTTGACACCAGATGCTGTTCTGCTGTTCTCCTTTAGGATCGTCCCGGTTGGATGAGACCTGTTCGTGTTCTTCAGTTTTGGAGGTTCTTCAGTTTTGTTCGACTGATGTGCTCCCATCAAAGAAAGAGGAGGAGCTGCTCCAGTACAGGTCTCTTATACTGGGTTAGGGGAGGGTCTTGTTGTTATGGTTACCCTGTGTGGTAAGAGTTTTTTCTTTGCTGCTATTGATTTTAGTAAAGAAAGAGAAAGCAAAACTAGCCTCTGTGTCTTTAATAAAATCATGACTTTACGTCACAGGCTAGGAAAATCATGCAATTATATGCAATTACATAAGTATTGAGATCCAAGTGCTGGTCTGAAAAATGAAGAATATTTTTTGTGCTGCAACCCCTTTAAGAGTCCCATTGTTAAGTCTAGTGGCTCCATTTTACTATGAAAATTTGCAGGAGCTTCACTTTAAGCGTAGGTTACTATAAACAAAGACAATAGCCAAACATTTGATTTACCATTCAGTGGAAAAAGATAGCCCTGGAACATTTCATCCAGAATTGGCTGCTAAAGGTCCACTTGCCATAAAGTACCCATAGACATGGATGATGAAACACCTTGTAACACATCTAATTCTGTAGACTAAACACATGGTGGAGAAGGCTTCTCAAGTTTTCTAATTAACAGAAGCCACTTTCACAAACAGATAGTGGAGAGAACGCAGAGATAATAAAAGCCTTTGACACATATTCTCTCAGTGAATGACAGTATTTAGGAATGTAACACTTATCTCCTCTACACCCTTCCTTATAATAGACACTCATTCCAAGACCAGGATGATGACAGCCTGGAACAGTTACTCATTTCACACCTACGCTTTGTGTTGCCTTATCTTTATAGATTGTAGAGTGTATTTAGACATAATGGTTTACTACAATGACCCCATTCCATGTGGTTTGGATTAGTGTAGCACAATGGTTTATGTTCTTCACACTTCAGGAGGCATCAAGACAATGCTGTGGAGAGTCTTTCTGATAAGAGCAATAGGCTTCATATGCCTGACAACCTATTTCAAGCCATCTGGCAACTTGTTCTTATATTAGAACCATTGAATATTTAGCTCTCTACCATCACAGTTTGTAGGACAAAACTAGAAAATCTCACAACTAGAGATGTAGAAAGGACACCATGTTTAGAAAACTTTTTATTATACGGGGTCAATTAAACACAATATTGGATTGAAACAATGAAATTCCATGAGCAGAAGGTAATATATTGGGGGTCATTCTTTATAACCCCTATGTTAGAAACTGATGTAGAAAAGTGGCACGCCCACATTTTACAATTTAGGCACATCCTCTGGCAGCGCAGTGGGATAGCAAGACTGACATAAAACTCCAGTCTTTGACAAATGACCCCCACTGTCTCAGGCTTCTGCTGAATGCATCCTATGGCTATGAACATGTGACTAACGAATGGTCTTCAAAAAATCTGTCAGTAGTTCCAAAACTGTAAGGTAGGCCTCACCAGTGAGGTGCTCCCAGCTGCCAAGGCAGGGATCATAGAACATTTTGACACGGTGGGAAGGAACTAATAGATAGACTTTACAAAGCCCTGTTCTAAAAGACTTTTCTTTCAGAAAGGGTAGTGGTGCTATGTAAGCCTTGTCCAACCTAAAGCTAGGCTTCAATGAAATATCTGTAACAGGGCCCCCATATACCACAAAGCATTTACACTATAGGTGCCTTCTATGCGTCAGAAGGCCTTTTGAGCCCTCTCAGGCACCAGAGCCAGATTAAACACCTCTGCACCCCATATAGCTATACCCCTGGTCTTGCCTCTTTATAGTCTTTAAATTCCAGTAACAAAGCAGTGAGGCAGGAGGGTGAGGCAAAATGGTTGCCGTCTTACTATTTTTTTTAATGTTTCATGCTTTGAATTAAGATATGGAACCAAGTACAACATACTGTAGTTCAGACTTTTGAACATTCTTTTATCTTGCCTTACATACCTGTTTTATTACAACGTTTAAAGAAGACTTGTCACCTCTCCTGCCTCGTCTGTTTTACAAAATAATTGTATTCCCAGGCTATAACAATTAACCAATAATAACAATGTTTATTTGATTTATTTTTCTTACTTCTGTTCCTCAGTTATTGCCACCATAAGTTTATCAATAAATCGACAATTGGGTGTTACCAGTGTGTGTGTGTGGGAGAGTGTGTTCCTGCACATTTTGACCAATGGCAGCACTGATTGGACAGTGACAGACAGTGCAGGGACACGTCTTCGACAGCTAACAACAAGATTTATTAATACGGTAAACTCCTAGTCTAGTCAACTGAGGAACAAAACAACAGCTTTATAAGAAAAGATGCTTCAGAATTGTTCTTACAAGGGAAATGCAAACAGTCACTAAAACAGACATGTAGTGATGTCGCGAACATAAAATTTTCAGTTCGCGAACAGCGAACGCGAACTTCCGCAAATGTTCGCGAACGGGCGAACCGGGCGAACCGCCATAGACTTCAATTGGCAGGCGAATTTTAAAACCCACAGGGACTCTTTCTGGCCACAATAGTGATGGGAAAGTTGTTTCAAGGGGTCTAACACCTGGACTGTGGCATGCTGGAGGGGGATCTATGGCAAAACTCCCATGGAAAATTACGTAGTGGACGCAGAGTCGGGTTTTAATCCATAAAGGGCATAAATCAACTAACATTCCTAAATTGTTTGGAATAACGTGCTTTAAAACATCCAGTGTGTGTATACGATCAGGTATGATGTTGTATCGATCAGGTAGTGTAAGGGTTACGCCCGCTTCACTGACATTGACAGACCAAACTCCCTTTTAATGCACCGCAAACAGTTCATTTGCACAACCACAAACTCCCCATTTGCACAAGGTTGGATACCAAGCTAGCCACGTCCCGGTGATGTCATTGAAGGTTTCTTCCTCCACCCAGCCACGTACAACACCAAGGGTCCCCAAAGGTGAATTGAATTGATTTTTCGAACGGGGAGATGGTTAAAAAAACGCTGGCTCCCTCCCCTTTGTTTTTATCCACGGTCACTGCGTCTGCGCCGTGCAATTTACTGTCACACCCGATATGAGTGGTATTTTCTGTAGTACTATTCTCATCAGTTTAATCCCTCTAACGTCCCCGACTCCCCAATCTGGGGGCCATTTATTAAATAGATTTTTCGAACGAGGAGATGGTTAAAAAACGCTGGCTCCCTCCACTCTGTTTTAAACCACGGTGACTGCGTCTGCGCCGTGCAATTTACTGTCACACCCGATATGAGTGGTATTTTCTGTAGTACTATTCTCATCAGTTTAATCCCTCTAACGTCCCCAATCTGGGGGCCATTTATTGAATAGATTTTTCGACGGGGAGATGGTTAAAAACGCTGGCTCCCTCCACTCTGTTTTAAACCACGGTGACTGCGTCTGCGCCGTGCAATTTACTGTCACACCCGATATGAGTGGTATTTTCTGTAGTACTATTCTCATCAGTTTAATCCCTCTAACGTCCCCAATCTGGGGGCCATTTATTGAATAGATTTTTCGAACGGGGAGATGGTTATAAAAACGCTGGCTCCCTCCACTCTGTTTTAATCCACGGTCACTGCGTCTGCGCCGTGCAATTTACTGTCACACCCGATATGAGTGGTATTTTCTGTAGTACTATTCTCATCAGTTTAATCCCTGTTACGTCCCATATCAGGGATTGCCTTTTGTGAAAAAAAATTTAGGCCGGGTACCTTCGACTGACTTCACAGTGACAGACAAAACTCTCATACACTAAACTGAATTGATTTCAGGAACCGGGAGATGGAAAAAGCAGCTTGGTCGGTCCTCTTACTTCCAAATTGGGGCACTGCGCGTGCACAGAGCAATGTGCTGTGACACCCTATATGAGTGGTGTCTTAACTAGTACTATTCCTATCAGTTTAATCCCTGTTACGGACCCTATCCGGTCGAATTGATTAACCATTGTCGAATTAGCGAACCATTACGACATCATGAAATAATTTAGTTCTGAGCTCTGTACTTGCTTTGTATTGGAATTGATGGGGATTTTTTAATTGCCTGCATCATTTCTAATAAACTATTAAGAGACTTTATTATGATTTTTATTTTATGTATTAAAAACCCATACAACATATAAAAAAAAAGGTAAATTAATGTTTTTCTATGAAATATTATCCAGCCGTCCGATCGCTTTTGGTCTGACCATAATGAAGCAACGGCCTTATCATCTGGGGTGTGGCAACATTGCCAACACACTTATAGAGGTGATGATTGCTTCATTGTGATACATAAGCCCCTTCACCACAACAAGGTAACGATCACGAAGGGAATTGACACTTGTATGTGCCTTTTTTTTTGGTTTGTTTTTGCAGCCACAGTGCTGCACCATAGGACAGAAAAATTAGGCATGTACACATGCCTGAAAAATAATGGCACTGTTGCAGCCGCTATTGTAGCAGCGGCCGGAAAAATTGATGTTTTCCAGGCAGAAAAGTGACTAAAACATTGCGGCTTGAACCCTAGTTGGTGGTGGAGAATTCACGAAAGTCATCCGGTATGCAGACATTAAATACAGCAGCGTGGGGACCATTTTGAGGCCAAGGCATGTAATCAGGCCTTTTGTTAGTCAAACGTATCCCCCACTGTCAGTCCCTTCGGGATCCATGCCTCATTCATCTTTATGAAGGTGAGGTAATCAACACTTTTTTGACCGAGACGACTTCTCTTGTCAGTGACAATGCCTCCTGCTGCACTGAAGGTCCTTTCTGACAGGACACTTGAAGCAGGGCAGGCCAGAAGTTCTATCGTGAACTGGGATAGCTCAGGCCACAGGTCAAGCCTGCACACCCAGTAGTGAAGGGGTTCATTGCTCCTCAGAGTGTCGATATCTGCTGTTAAGGCGAAGTAGTCTGCTACCTGTCGGTCGAGTCGTTCTCTAAGGCTGGATCCCGAAGGGCTGTGGCGATGAGTAGGACTGAAAAAGCTCCGCATGTCCTCCATCAACAACACATCTGTAAATCGTTCAGTCCTTGCCGCCGTGGTAGGAGGAGGATTACACTCACCTCTTCCCCTGTTAGATTCCCGCTGTGCTGTGACATCCCCCTTATAAGCTGTGTAAAGCATATTTTTTAGTTTGGTTTTGAACTGCTGCATCCTTTCCGACTTTCGGTAATTTGGTAACATTTCTGCCACTTTCTGCTTATACCGGGGGTCTAGTAGCGTGGCCACCCAGTACAGATCGTTCTCCTTTATCCTTTTTATACGTGGGTCCCTCAACAGACATGAAAGCATGAAAGACCCCATTTGAACAAGGTTGGATGCAGAGCTACTCATTTCCCGTTCCTCATCCTCACTGATGTCATTGACGGTCTGTTCTTCCCCCCGGCCACGTACAACACCATGGGTCCCAGATAGGTGACAACAACGAGCACCCTGGGGTGCCTGCTGTCGTTGGTCTTCCTCCTCCTCAAAGCTGCCACATTCCTCCTCTGACTCCTCTTCCTCATACTCCTCTTCCAGCGTTGCTACAGGTCTGGCAAGCGATGATGACAAGGCTGTTTCTGGTGGTGATGGTGACCACAACTCTTCCTCTTCCTCTTCACGCTCATCTACAGCCTGATCCAGAACTCTTCGCAGGGCACGCTCCAGGAAGAAAACAAATGGGATGAGGTCGCTGATGGTGCCTTCTGTGCGACTGACTAGGTTTGTCACCTCCTCAAAAGGACGCATGAGCCTACAGGCATTGCGCATGAGTGTCCAGTAACGTGGCAAAAGATTCCCAGCTCCGCAGAAGGCTGTCCTAGCACCCCGGTCATACAAATACTCGTTGACGGCTTTTCTTGTTGGAGCAGGCGGTCGAACATTAGGAGTGTTGAATTCCAACGTGTCGGGCTGTCGCATATCAAGCGCCTCACTGGCATGTTGTTTCACCGCTGAATATCGGAAAAGTGCGCCATGGCCGTGTAGGAACGCCTGAAATGGCCACACACCTTCCTGGCCTGCTTGAGGACGTCCTGTAAGCCTGGGTACTTAGACACAAAACGTTGTACGATGAGATTCAACACATGTGCCATGCACGGCACATGTGACAACTTGCCCAAATTTAATGCCGCCAACAGATTTCTTCCATTGTCACACACCACTTTGCCGATCTCCAGTTGGTGCGGGGTCAGCCACTGATCCACCTGTGCGTTCAGGGCGGACAGGAGTGCTGGTCCTGTGTGGCTCTCTGCTTTCAGGCAAGTCAACCCTAAGATAGCGTGACACTGTCGTATCCGGGATGTGGAATAGCCCCTGGGGAGCTGGGGGAATCAGTTGATGTGCAGCCAGACGCCGCAGCAGAAGAGGACTCAGCCGAGGAGGATATCGAAGAGGATGGAGTAGGAGTAGAGGAGGTGGCAGTAGGTCTGCCTGCAAGTCGTGGTGGTGTCACCAACTCCGCTGCGGAGCCACGCATTCCATGCTTGTCAGCCGTCAGCAGGTTGACCCAATGCGCAGTATACGTGATATACCTGCCCTGACCGTGCTTTGCAGACCAGGTATCAGTGGTCAGATGGACCCTTGCCCCAACACTGTATGCCAGAGATGCCATGACTTCCTTTTCAATGACATGGTAGAGGTTTGGGATTGCCTTTTTTGAAAAAAATTTCGTCCGGGTACCTTCCACTGTGGTGTCCCAATAGCGACAAATTTTTGAAGGCCTCAGACTCTACCAGCTGGTATGGTAAAAGCTGGCGGGCTAAGAGTTCCGTCAAGCCAGCTGTCAGTCGCCGGGCAAGGGGTGATTCTGTGACATTGGCTTCTTATGCTCAAACATGTCCTTGACAGACACCTGACTGTGGGCAGATGAGCAGGAACTGCTGAAGGTGAGAGATGGAGTGGTGGGTGGTTGAGAGGGGGCAGGGAGGACAGCAGTGGTTGACGTGGCTGAAGATGCTGGACCAGGAGGAGCATGGTGGCTTTGAGTTTGTGTGCTGCTTGTACTCATGTGTTGATCCCATAGGCGTTTGTGATGTGAGATCATGTGCCTTCGCAAAGCAGTTGTACCAAGGTGGGTGTTGGACTTCCCACGACTCAGTTTCTTTTGGCACAGGTTGCAAATGGCATTGCTTTTATCAGAGGCAGACACACAAAAAAATGCCACACTGCTGAGCTTTGCAATGACGGCATTCTGGTGGAGGCAACAGCATGCGTTGACTGGCGTGCTGTCTGGCTGACCCCAGGTGCCGATACATGCTGTCTGACTGTGCCACTAACTCCTTGCGACGACCTCCCCTGCTTCCAACTCGTCTCTTCATTCTCTCTGTATCCCCTTCAGAACTTTCCCCCTCTTCTTCTCTTCGAGCAGGCACCCACGTGGCATCCGTGGACACATCGTCATCATCAACCGCTTCACTTGTATCTGACACCTCAGCAAAGGAAGCAGCAGCGGGTACAACATCATCATCATCATCATCACACACTGTAAGTCCATGTGTAATCCTGCCTGACTGAGACATATCCCCGTAATCTACATCATCTGGCAATAATGGTTGCGCATCACTAATTGCATCCAACTGATGTGTAAATAACTCCTCTGACGGATCAAGTGAAGCGGCTGTGGTGGCTGTGGTGGTAGTGGTGGTGGTGGCGACGGTGGGTGCGTGGTAACTTGAGAGCAGGTGACCGAGCTGAGCTGGAGGAGGATGGTGCGTCAAGGTTCTTAGCGGAAGCTGTTGAAGATTGGGTGTCCTGTCTAAGCCAGTCAACTACGTCCTCAGAATTTTTCGGGTTCAGGGTACGTGGCCTCTGAAAACTGGGCATTATTCCAGGGACAGTGGAAATCACAGCACCACGACCACGACGGCCCCTGCGGGGTGGTCTGCCTCTGCCTGTCATTTTTTTTTTAGATAAGTGGTACTACGCGTGCTAG
Source organism: Bufotes viridis (assembly GCA_033119425.1). Classification (NCBI taxonomy): domain Eukaryota; kingdom Metazoa; phylum Chordata; class Amphibia; order Anura; family Bufonidae; genus Bufotes; species Bufotes viridis. Next base: position 67,417,228 of record CM065589.1, on the reverse strand, counting down.
GTACTGTGCCACCTGGTATGAGTGGTTGGCACTGGCAGTGGGCACACTACAGTCTGTGGAAGTGGGGCTGACACACACTGGCAGCAGGCAAGCAACTGAAATTAGACTACTGTCTAAAAATTAAATGCCTTATTTATCGGCAAGCTACTGTGCCACCCGGTATGAGTGGTTGGCACTGGCAGTGGGCACACTACAGTCAGTGGAAGTGGGCCTGACACACACTGGCAGCAGGCAAGCAACTGAATTTAGACTACTGTCTAAAAATTAAATGCCTTATTTATCGGCAAGCTACTGTGCCACTCGGCATGAGTGGTTGGCACTGGCAGTGGGCACACTACAGTCAGTGGAAGAGGGCCTGACACACACTGGCAGCAGGCAAGCAACTGAATTTAGACTACTGTCTAAAAATTAAATGCCTTATTTATCGGCAAGCTACTGTGCCACCCGGTATCAGTGGTTGGCACTGGCAGTGGGCACACTACAGTCAGTGGAAGAGGGCCTGACACACACTGGCAGCAGGCAAGCAACTGAATTTAGACTACTGTCTAAAAATTAAATGCCTTATTTATCGGCAAGCTACTGTGCCACCCGGTATCAGTGGTTGGCACTGGCAGTGGGCACACTACAGTCAGTGGAAGAGGGCCTGACACACACTGGCAGCAGGCAAGCAACTGAATTTAGACTACTGTCTAAAAATTAAATGCCTTATTTATCGGCAAGCTACTGTGCCACCCGGTATGAGTGGTTGGCACTGGCAGTGGGCACACTACAGTCAGTGGAAGAGGGCCTGACACACACTGGCAGCAGGCAAGCAACTGAATTTAGACTACTGTCTAAAAATTAAATGCCTTATTTATCGGCAAGCTACTGTGCCACCCGGTATCAGTGGTTGGCACTGGCAGTGGGCACACTACAGTCAGTGGAAGAGGGCCTGACACACACTGGCAGCAGGCAAGCAACTGAATTTAGACTACTGTCTAAAAATTAAATGCCTTATTTATCGGCAAGCTACTGTGCCACCCGGTATCAGTGGTTGGCAACTGGCAGTGGGCACACTACAGTCAGTGGAAGAGGGCCTGACACACACTGGCAGCAGGCAAGCAACTGAATTTAGACTACTGTCTAAAAATTAAATGCCTTATTTATCGGCAAGCTACTGTGCCACCCGGTATCAGTGGTTGGCACTGGCAGTGGGCACACTACAGTCAGTGGAAGCGGGCCTGACACACACTGGCAGCAGGCAAGCAACTGAATTTAGACTACTGTCTAAAAATTAAATGCCTTATTTATCGGCAAGCTACTGTGCCACCCGGTATCGAGTGGTTGGCACTGGCAGTGGGCACACTACAGTCAGTGGAAGAGGGCCTGACACACACTGGCAGCAGGCAAGCAACTGAATTTAGACTACTGTCTAAAAATTAAATGCCTTATTTATCGGCAAGCTACTGTGCCACCCGGTATCAGTGGTTGGCACTGGCAGTGGGCACACTACAGTCAGTGGAAGTGGGCCTGACACACACTGGCAGCAGGCAAGCAACTGAATTTAGACTACTGTCTAAAAATTAAATGCCTTATTTATCGGCAAGCTACTGTGCCACCCGGTATCAGTGGTTGGCACTGGCAGTGGGCACACTACAGTCAGTGGAAGCGGGCCTGACACACACTGGCAGCAGGCAAGCAACTGAATTTAGACTACTGTCTAAAAATTAAATGCCTTATTTATCGGCAAGCTACTGTGCCACCCGGTATCAGTGGTTGGCACTGGCAGTGGGCACACTACAGTCAGTGGAAGAGGGCCTGACACACACTGGCAGCAGGCAAGCAACTGAATTTAGACTACTGTCTAAAAATTAAATGCCTTATTTATCGGCAAGCTACTGTGCCACCCGGTATCAGTGGTTGGCACTGGCAGTGGGCACACTACAGTCAGTGGAAGCGGGCCTGACACACACTGGCAGCAGGCAAGCAACTGAATTTAGACTACTGTCTAAAAATTAAATGCCTTATTTATCGGCAAGCTACTGTGCCACCCGGTATCAGTGGTTGGCACTGGCAGTGGGCACACTACAGTCAGTGGAAGTGGGCCTGACACACACTGGCAGCAGGCAAGCAACTGAATTTAGACTACTGTCTAAAAATTAAATGCCTTATTTATCGATGCAAGCTACTGTGCCACACGGGATGACAGTGGTGGGCACTGGCAGTGGGCACACTACAGTCAGTGGAAGTGGGCCTGACACACACTGGCAGCAGGCAAGCAACTGAATTTAGCACTACAGTCTAAAAATTAAATGCCTGTATTTGATCGGCAAAGCTACTGTGCCACCCGGTATGACAGTGGTTGGCACTGGCAGTGGGCACACTACAGTCAGTGGAAGTCGGCCTGACACACACTGGCAGCAGGCAAGCAGCTGAATTTAGACTACTGTCTAAAAATGTAAATGCCTTATTTATCGGCAAGCTCCTGTGCCACCCGGTATGAGTGGCTGGGCACTGGCAGTGGGCACACTACAGTCAGTGGAAGTCGGCCTGACACACACTGGCAGCAGGCAACTAACTGAAATTAGACTAAAGTGTAAAAATTAAATGCCTGTTTTTGATGCAAAGTCCTGTGCCACACGGGATGACAGGGGTGGGCACTGGCAGTGGGCACACTACAGTCAGTTGAAGTCGGCCTGACACACACTAGCAGCAGGCAAGCAGCTGAAATTACACTAAAGTGTAAAAATTAAATGCCTTTTTATGCAAAGTCCTGTGCCAGCCGGTATGAGTGGTGGGCACTGGCAGTGGGCACACTACAGTCAGTGGAAGTCAGCCTGACACACACTGGCAGGCAACTAACCTTAGATTAAAGTGTAAAAATGAAATGCCTTTTTTGATGCAAAGTCCTGTGCCACACGGGATGACAGGGGTGGGCACTGGCAGTGGGCACACTACAGTCTGTGGAACTGCAGCTCCTCACACACAGGCAGGCCAGGCAACTGCAATATGTATATAAAGGAAAAAAAGCAGACTAATGTTGCAGCCCTAAAAAGGGCTTTTTGGGGTGCTGTCAGGACGCTGTCCTTACAGCAGAGATCAGATGAGTCTTTCAGGACTGGAGTGGACACTGAATTCACTAGCCTAGCTATCAATTTCCCAATTAAATCAGCAGCAACTACACTCTCCCTCCTCTCACTAAGACTGCAGCTTCAGAATGAATCTAAAATGGATGCTGTGCAGGAGGTGGGAGGGTCTGGGAGGGAGGGTATGCTGCTGATTGGCTGGAATGTGTCTGCTGACTGTGAGGTACAGGGTCAAAGTTTGCTCAATGATGATGTATAGGGGGCGGACCGAACATCGCATGTGTTCGCCCGTTGAGGCGAACGCGAACAAGCTATGTTCGCCGGGAACTGTTCGCCGGCGGATAGTTCGGGCCATCTCTACAGACATGTCAGACAGGTGACAACTTCTTTTTAACTAAGTTGCACTGCATGAGTCTATAACGCCCTAATTTGTAGGGTATTATTATGCAAAAGTTGAAAAAAACTTTGGCCTTTTATAAAAATTATTTTCACTCCAAATGCACCATAAAACTGTCACGACTGTGCTATATTCACATTTAATAATAGTATCATTGGCTATGTACACCTTCAGATACAATTTAATTTTAGGATTGCATTTTATCAAGCCATTCTGTCACAAAGGGTTAACTGTTTTTCTAGCTGTATGAATCCTACTTTCACCTAATAACTCATCTTTAAATTACTAAGAGGTCATAAACACTTTTTTAAGCCACATTCTTATCAGTAAGATTGAGCTTTGATGAGTGTTTATAATGTCAGAGAGCAGAGATAAGGAGCCCGTCAGCTCCCTGTCTGACTGAGCAGAAAGAAAATTCTGATTCTGCTAGTGGAGGATCTCAGCTCTGTATAGAGAAAAGGACTCCATATTTTTAATAAAGACCAATTGTACATAGCCTTTAAAGGGGTTGTTCAGCAATTTTTATTGATAACCTATCCTCAGGATAGGTCATCAATATCTGATCAGCGGAGGACCAACAACACCCCACCGATCAGCTATTTGACGCGACCTTCCTCATTATTATACTATGCATCATCTCCTGTGGAGTGGCAGCATAGTGTAATATCAAGTACTCAATCCATTTAAGTAAATGGAGTAAGTAATTTTATTACACTGCACTTCTGAGATGACCTGCAGTTTGATGAATAGGAAGCAGCATTCACACGGAGCGCCGGGTGTTGGCCCCTAACCGATCAGATATTGGTAACCTATCTGAGGATAGGTCATCAATATAAATCACTGCACAACCCCTTTAATAAACGTATTTCCTGCACAGTGGTGCTCCCGGCCACCTGCTGTGAATGAAACTCCCATACAACTTAATTCACGTGAATGGGGCAGTGTTGTCATTCAATACACACTGCTGTACAAGCAGGGGTCATAAGAAGTCAGATCTTCACTGATCAGTAAGTGATTGCATATCATAGACTACGTCCACATCTGGTAGTCTGTTCTGGCAGAGGAGCAGACTACCGTATCTTACAATGCTGGACACCGCTGTGTCCCGCTGAATCCCTTTTTCACTATAATGGGATCTGGTGGTGTCTGGCAAGGATGCTGGCTTATTTCCAGATAAAAAAGCTGCAGCGGTATTTTTCTGGCAGAAAGCTGGCCTTCATGAAAGAATCCCAATGTATCTCATTATAGAGAATGGGGATCCAGCGGGCCATGGCGGTGTCCAGCTATGCCGGATATGGTAATTCTGGTAGTCAAACACAGATGTGAACCTAGCCTTGGGTTGCTTTCACAGTTGTGTTGGGAATCAGACTACCGTAGCTTACCATATCCAGCATTGCCGGACATGACCATGTACTGCTGGATCTCCATTGACTATAATGGGATGCGGTAGTAATCCGGATGTTTTCTGGGATAAATGTCGGGATTTGGCTGAACAAATATCATTGCATTCGGCATTTTTTTGTACGGTGAACAGCCGGCAATTGTGCAAGAACAGGCCTTCCGGATTCCCAACTGTGAATGCAGCCTTAGTGGTTTGCCATCACTTTCTATATAGGGAAACCCCCTTAAGAATCATTTTAATATAGAAAAAACATATATTGTAAAAAAAAAAAAAAACAACATACAGTACATTGTCTATATTTAGGAATTACAACTTGCACAAATCATTTTCTCATACAAAGCATTCCCTGTCCTTATCTCAGCAGCCCATCTGCCAAGGAAGGGCGGTCAGATGAATAAATTGTATACTCCACCTCTACTGATAGCATTGTTATACTTCATTCATAGGAAGTTACATGGTGGAAACCTTCACACAAGCATTTGATCGCTCCAAAGCTGTACGACACTGTCTATAATATGAATCATATTGGAAATTAAATAATTTAGAGGAAACACTACTCATACTAGTCTGTAGCCTGTCTGACATCAGCAAGCATTGTTTCTTCTAAGTGGAGCATTTTCCAGTCCAGGTGACCGCATGGTCTTTTATGATCAGAGAACATGTGGGAATGTTGTAACAGTTATATCCAACATACAATACACATCACTAGAAAGTTCTGCTTCAACATGTGAAAGTGGCCTCCAAGGGCCCTGCAGCAGAGGTGAAGGATAATAATGTAGTAAAGGAATTAAGTCATTATGGACGCAGGGGAACCCTAAATAAGAAAACAAGATCAAAAAGCTTAATAAGTGCGGGTAAATGAGCTAAAGAGCAACTCGGATCAGGTTCCTGGAGCCACAGGACAAAACCTTGTTTTACAGCAACTCTTGGAGTAAGGGCAGAAAGGTTTTTATTGCAGATTCCTTTGAAGTATTTTAAGTATTTACACGCTGTACTTTGAAGTGCTAATGTATAATTGTGGATCAGGACAAACTTTGGACACATTAGTATTCCATGACTGCTTGTTAATTGCTTGGTAGAAGATTGAATTGCGAGAGTGCATTAGCTCCCTGTGGTTTGGGATCTTTTTTATCAAACTGTATTAATTATAATTTTTAGGACTTCTATATACAGGGGATGCACTGACTTTGGTGGGGCTTACTGTGTAATTAGGTGTATATGATCTTAAATGAGTTTTCCGAGATTTCAGAAGTGATGACCCATCCTCAGGGTAGGTCATTGGTATCTGATCGGTGGGGGTCCGACACCTGGGACCACCGCCAACCAGCTGTTTGAGAAGGCACCGGCCTTCTCACAGTTTTGCCAAGGCCATATGATTTCACATTCATCAGTCACGTGGCTTAAGGTACCTTTACACAAAGCGATTATCGGTACGATAGATCGACGAACGAGTCGTTTCTGGGTGTATTGAACGATTCAACAATGACCTTTTAGACATCACGATTATCATTCGAAACATCGTAGCTGCAATCGCATAATTCATTGTTCCACCCATGGAATCATCAACATCGTGCAGGCATTAAACGATTGCTGTTTACACAAAAATAAATCTTTAATAACCAACGATGATTTTTGTGCCTACACAAATGATCGGCCCAGCGAGAATTTAACAGACTGTCGCTAGTCGCTCGCTTACAGCTTTTATATGGCAGGATAATTGTGGTCTTGCACGATTAAACGACAATTATGATAATTGACTCATATAAAGGTACCTTTAGGGATACCTAACCCCCTTAGAAGTACAACCGCTATACAATGTACAACGCTGTCCTTGGTGAGCAGAGAGAAGGGTGTGGTGCTACTGTGAGCCCCAATGCTTTCTCAAACATCTGATTGGTGGGGGTCCTGGATGTCAGACCCCTACCAATCAGATACTAATGACCTATCTGGAGGATAGGTTATCAGTTCAAATATCGCAGAAAAGCCCTTTAAATGGGCCTCATTTAGTTCTTTAAAGGGCTTCTGTCACAGGAATTATGTATGTAGGTCAGCAAAAGCTAGCAGTCTTGGTCCCGTCCCCATCTGTGGCTTTATTTCTGAGAAAATAACTTTTAATGCAAGCAAATAAGCCTCTAGGAGCAACGGGGGCATTGCCGTTACTCCTAGAAGCTCTGTTCTCTCTGCTGCTGCCACCTCACCTCCTGCAGGTTGATTGACAGGTCCACACAGTGTAAACGGCATCATGCTTAGCCCTTACTTCTAATGTCTTGTCCTGCGCAGTACCCAGCACAGAGGAGAACTGCCAAAGAGCCCCTTTCCTGTATTGCGACCACGCTGGGTATTGAAACGCACGGCAAAGGCACAAAACTAGAAGTCAGAACCAGACGTGATGACGGTTACCCTGCCTGGCTCTGTCAATCAAAGTGCAGGGGCTGCGGCACCAGCAGGGAGAATGGAGCCTCTAGGAGTAATGGCAACATCCCCATTGCTTGTAGAGGATTATTTACATATACTACAAGTTCAGAAATAAAGTCCCAAATGGGAATGGGACCAAGAATGCTAGCTTCTGCTGACCTGCGCACATGTTGTAGGTCAGCCTGTTTCACTACACTAATTCTGATGACAGAAGCCCTTTAAGCTACATAGGCATGGATTGACTTACCGGTCTTGTGATAAACTCATGTTTCATGGTAGGTTCTCTTTACATGTTGGAAGTTTTAATTAGGTCATTCAGATAATGGGGAAAATTATAATGGCAGACTTTTATTTGTTGTGTTTAATGAATGTTCTTCTATATGATAAAAACACCTTAAAGGGGTTCTCCGGGAATGAAAAAAATGAAAATACTTAAATATTACTTAATTATAAATATTCCCAAATACCCTTCATTAGTTATAATGGCTCATTTTGTCTGGGGAGCAATTAGGAGAAATAAAAAGGGCTAGCAGGGCTTGTACATGTGCAGCTTCCGCTTCAAAGTTATCTGCACGTTGTCTTATTTGTAGAGGTGGTGCCGTGTAATTACAGCTACTCATCCAATTCACTTGAATGGGATAAGCAGTGGTAATTATTGCTGAAAATTTGACGGTACACAGGTAGTTTTAAAGCATAAGCTGTGTTTGCACGAGCACTGCTAGCCCTACAAACAGCTCATCGCAGGGGTGTCCTGGCAGTCAGACTCCCGACAATCTGATATTGACCTGAGGAAGGGTCATCAATATTTTAGTGTTGTAAAACTCCTATAAATATGAGCTTTTCCTGAAACAACCTTTGTTCACGTTATGCACTCTTTTCTCAGTCGAGTGTCTTACTTTTATATGCCAGGGTCAGACACAGCCTCTTCTGCCCCGGAGGCTCACTGATAACGATGAGACTGGTGGTTTGCAGATTTACTTTATAAAGCTGCCTTCCAGGTTCTCAGAGGCTCTGAAATGTTTAGCCTACAGAACAGGGCGGCCTCCCACTTCTCATTCCAGTCAGTTCATGCTGATCTGTGACGGGAGAAGTACACACCTTTATAAGATATCTTCAGTTTCTTGGAAATGTGTTATAAGGAACAGTCTTCATTTCTCAGAATAGACTGACAAATGTATATACTGTACACACACAGAGGTGTAGCTAGGGGCCCAGCACAGGGGGGCTGACATACATGTGACACCTGAGTAGGCCCCTATACCTAGTAACACACAGAGTAGCACTGACGCTGCTGAGAACCACACCAAAAACTTTTGGTGCACTTTTTGGAATTGATTGCAAATTGACTGCGCAATTTTCCGGTAAAACAGCTGCTTCACCTGCAAAACCATCGGACTGTTAATGGCCACGTGGTTTTACAGGTGCAACTGCTGTTTTTTCTTTTTTGCTAAATTAAGCAGCCAGCAACTGTATCATGAATTCAAAAACCATGCCAAATGTATCCCTGAGTAGTTCTTGTCTGTGCCAATGTCACTTTGTGTGGTCTTGCCCTAAAGCTGGCTGCCTCGCTACATTTTGCCACAATTTCAGAAAACTGCAGCAGAAACTGTATGGTGGCATAAATCCATAATAGGGGCACTTAATAATACCTTCATGTACCTTTATAACAGTAACCCAATGTGCGGCACATTGGGGTTAATGTAAGGTACACGGGGTAACTATTAATCTAAGGCACATGGACTTACTAAATGTGACTCATATGAATAGTAAGTAACCCCATCATGTACTTCACATTAATCCTAATGTGCCGCTCGTACTTCACATCGGGCTACTTGCCCAATACTGGATGAGCTACACTTAGCACTTATTTAAAATGAACTTTATTATCTCTCACTCTATGGTGCAATGCAGATCCTGTGATGAGCACTGAAAAATCCTCCGGCACCGGCATGAAACATTGCTCTACTCTCTCCCTGTTCTCCTACCTAACTTCTCAAGTTCTAACTGGTGGCAGCGGCAAAGAAGGAGGAACGTCCCATCACTGCTGCAACTCCAAAAGGATGCTGCTTCTTCAATTGGAGAAAATGTAGTGAGGGCATGGCGGGTGTTGGGCAGTGGATGGGCACCAACATGCAAGTGGGACCAAGAGGCTCCCCCCCCCCCCTCCAGCAATGCCTCTGTATACACACGATATAATGTTTAAAGTATAATGTATATAGATAGATAGCACGATATGGGATAGATGATATGAGATAGATCTATTTAGCACGGATAGATAGACAGATTATTTATATTCGCACAATAACTTAAAGAGGACCTTTCATCACCCTAACAAATCTAAACTAAGTATACATACATGGAGAGCGGCGCCCAGTGATCTCCCTGCACTTACTATTTTCCCTGGGCGCCGCTCCGTTCTCCCGGTATGTCCTCTGGTGACTTCAGCTCTGCGTCTCAACTGGGAGGAGCCTGCCCTTGTTTTCCTGGGCGTCTCCTTCTCCCAGGCTGTAGCGCTGACCAACCGCAGCGCTCAGCTCATAGCCTGGGAGAAGAAAACCTCCCAGTTGAGACGCAGAGCTGAAGTCACTGGAGGACATACCGGGAGAACGGAGCGGCGCCCAGGGATAATAGTAAGTGCAGGGAGATCCCTGGGCGCCGCTCTCCATGTATGTATACTTAGTTTAGATTTGTTAGGGTGATGAAAGGTCCTCTTTAAGGAAACACACAATATACTTTATTAAATGGATTAGAAGAAACACACAATATACACAAAATAAATCTAGAAGAAACACACAATATACTTTATTAAATGGATCAGAAGATGAAACCTGTAATTTAAGATCAAAACTTTTTGCAAAAAGTGACACAATATACAATGTAGAGAACTGTATACATACGACTACAATGCTGCAATCCACAACCTCAATAAAGTAAGAACGTGCAGAACACAGGGATTTCATGTATAAAGTAAAAACTATTATTTTGCATCATGTACCTTTTATTTGAAGTGATTTCTGTAGGAAAAATGCAGCTAGCATAAAGAAGACGACTTCCTTGTAAGGAATAATATGCTGCCATGATCTGATACAGCTGTTTCTCCCTCTCTCATGATACATACCAGGGTCATTATAGATAATGGTGATGAAATTGGTGTTACCTGAAGCAAGTATGTACCTCAGTCAGACAACAGATCTAATTTGCCGAGCTGCATAAAAGCAAGTTGGGTGTATGGAAAATATATCACATTATGCTGGTTTAACAGCCATAAAACACTATGCAGCCCTTAAGGAGGTATTCTAGATGTTAAGATTCATCACCTGGTTATGAGACAGTTGAGACATTTTAGAGTTTATGAGAGGTTAGGCACCCCTACTGGTCTTTTTTGAGATCCCAATCCTGGTGGGGAGGAACAAGGATTGGGCTCCTCATTCTACCGAGGTTCCAAGCATTTGTGCCCTAATGAACTAGCATTTATTGCCAATCACATGGACAGAAGGTAGATGATAATGGCAGGAATATCTCTAAGGCCTCTTTCACACGGGCGAGTATTCCGTGCAGGTGCAATGCGTGATGCGAACGGATGGTTGCTAAGAGATGTTGCTTGTAAACATTCAGTTTTTTATCACGCGTGTGCAAAACGCATTAAATCTTAATGCACCAGAACGATAAAAACTGAACAACTGAACACAATCACAAGCAAAACGGAATCGACTTGCTTGCGAAATCACGCATTTTTCACTAAACGCATCCGGACCTAATCTGCTCACGCTCGTCTGCAAGAGGCATAAAGGTTTAAAGGGAAGCTCTCTTTATAGAGCTACTGTGGGCAAAACTGATAACCTTTGTTAAAGGGGTTATCTCACCAGGAACATTGGTAGTATGTCGCAAGGATATGCCACAAATGTCAGACAGGTGCAGGTCCCACTTCTGGGACCGGCACCTATATCTAAACGGGTGCATGCACGGTCGCTGTCCATTTGTATGGGAACTGGCTCGACTATTTTCAGTAGTTCAATAAAAGCGACTAGAGCGATGGCTGCGCTTGTGCAGTGTGTTCTCTCGAGTAATTTCCATGGGACTTCTGAAAATAGGCAAGTGCGCCGCTTGGCTATTTTCGTTCCTCCTTTACAAAAGAATGAAGGGCGGATGCATATGTGAAGTGCGCTATCCCGATCTTTGGGTGCTCCACTCTAGAAATAGGTGCAAGTCCCAGAGGGGTTTCAGGTCAGGCAAACCTTTTAAGGCCAGTGATTTAATTTTACAGAACTGTATAATTAAATCACTGGTGCGTCAATCAGTTTCTTAATATAATCAATAAAAAGAAGTGTGGAGCATCCCTTTAAGACTGTGATTGTAATGAGTGACTCATCTGTTTATGTTTATTGTGGAAATTTATCAAAACTGGTAAAAAAAAGTGGAGCAGATCTGCTTGGCAACCAGACGCCGCCTTTCATTTTTCAGACATCTTCTTGAAAATGAAAACAGCAATCTGATTGATCACTAAGGACAACTTCTCCACTGTTCCTAATTACCAGCTTTGACAAATTCCAATATGTTTCCAATGGATGAACTGTTTCGATTATAAAGGTAGTAAAAGATATATCTTGGACGACTGACAACTTAATGGTCCTTTTACTAAACTGAAGATGAAAACCCAAAAAAAAATCTACACATTTTGTTAAGATGCCTTCGGTTGTCCTTTATCGCCTTTCTTTCTTCTGCTTCATCAGTTTCTTACTTTCCTCTCGTCTCCTTTTATTGACTGGATTCCGAGGATCGTAAATCTCAAAGGTGTCTTCATCTTGCATATTAGCGTCTTTTACCTTCTGGCTTTTCTCATCAAACTGAAGCACATGGGACAACCTGAGATATTAAGATATTATAAAGATATTACAATGAAGAAATAAAAAAACAAACAAACAAAAAAAAACACAACGTTTTCTTCTTGTAGAAATCAATCATTTGACTCAACCAACTTAGATTTTTTTAAATTCTGTTTCCTGAGGATAGGTCATCAATAGTAAACACCCAGAAAACCCCTTTAATAGCAATTTGAGTGATATCTGCCTTTGTAATCATGTTTGTGATGATAATGAGATAACTCATTAAATATGATCAAGAACCAAGAAGTAGCACTAATGGTTAGGCTTAGTGGTCAGTGCGAAAACTTCAGGATTTTAGGATTGGTTTTTAAATATATATATGTATATAATATATGTCAAAACAGAGAGGCTGCACTCTGGATACAGTGAAAATAACAAGATCCCTTTATTATCCCAACGGTTGCATGTGGTTTGTTTCTTAAAGCAACGGAGAGAGAAAATGCTGAACGGAGAGAGAAAATGCTGAACGCCTCCCATTTTTGTGTGACTTTACTGTAAAATGGACAGCAAAAGTAGAGGCATCTATGTAAATCTACATATAAGTGTGTTTCTTGGCCACTCTTTCGGCAATCCAGAGCATGGTTGAGGAGTTATTTCCTGTGTATGGAGACTAGCGGGGACTACTTAGGAGTTGAAACGGGAGAGGAAGGGGACTGGTGAGAGGAGTATCACTTCCTTTAGTATTTTACCCACTACTCTGAGCTCCTTGCCATAAATTTTCCCCCACTGGGCAACACCTCGTCTGAATAACTGCACTCTTTATTTTGGGCCACCTGTGTTTTTAGGGCGTTTTTTTTGGTCTTACCACTAGTGTTTTCTGCATGGCATTTTTCGCCTATAAAGAAGGCAAAAAATGCCTGAAAAACGGCAACAACTAAAGCATGTTGTGCTTTGGAAAAGAAGCCAGACGCTTGTGAATCCTGCATTTCATAGATCTTTAGCTAACTTCTGGAGCTGGCGTTTTTACCACAAAAAGCATTAAAAAAAAGCTACTAAAATGTTGGAAATCATCCTTTGAGTCTTAAAAGTTTGTATACAGATACTGTAAGATATGTATACCTTTGGCTAAAATAAAAAATATTAAATAAATCCAATTAAAGCGAAGCTCAACCTTTGTGCAAATTTACTGGATCAACATTTGCGTTTGCATCCACCTATCTGCATACAAAAATGGTCTCTCTACTAGAGAGGGAAAGAAGAAACCAATACTTGAGCGATCGCCTCTCAAAGTTTTTATCTTTTTACAGGTTAATATCAGGACTGCTCTGGAGATCCTGCATCACATGTAATTTACTACACAATCTTGTAACACTTTGCAGTAAGCGGAGATCTGAAGAATACAAAGTACGAACAAAAAATACTCATATATGTGTACTAAGAAATAGCGTCATTGTCGCCTGTAGCAACCAATCAGATAACGTCTTACCCTATAGGCCACTAAGTTGAAGTCACTTTTCTTCCATTAGTTTTATTCGTGCCGTCCAATGTACTTGGCATCAGGACCATGTTAATACCGCACAAGGCAATGCATCCTAAAGCTCTACGCTATGTTACAACCAGTTAATTCTTCATGTTTTCGTCATTAAAGGGAACCTGTCATCAACTTTATGCAGTCCATACTAACGGCAGCATAAAGTAGAGACAGGTGAGTAGATTTCAGCGGTCTGTCACTTAAAAGTTAAAAGTGAATGGTTACCGAGAACCAACATCACAATCATTGCAGACTGGGCCTGGAAAAGAGTCCCGGCCACCTGAGAAGAGTCAGGGTTATTCATAAATTCCTGCTCTCCTGCTGATGACTGACAGGCTTCTACCTAGTTTTCTCCCTTTCTCTCTAGGAGAGAACTGACAATCGTCAGCAGATGGGTGAGAGAGCAGGAGATTAGGAATAACCATGACTCTTCTCAGGTAGATGTGACTCTCTTCATGGCCTGGGCTGCAATGATTATGATGCTGGTTCTCAGCAAACACTTACTTTTAGCTCATGAGCGACACACTGCTGAACTCAGCATTTCTGTCACTATATTATACTGCCCTCATTGAGGTCAGCATCAAGTTGATGACAGGTTCCCTTTAAACAATTGGAGCTGCCAATTTTACACAGCGAATGTAACATACAGGCAGTGGATGAGAACTCTATTCTGACACACCGCAGTTGCACGCTCATTGTCACTGTCCTAATTGGTTTTTGTTTTGGTTAAACAATGGCTGAAAAATTAGATGCCTTTTAGCTTGGAGCTTTTCTTTGGCTTGATCGGTGTGTCACGTTGCCTGGAATCTTCTACGCTAATCCCTACTGCAGTGACACCTACAAATGAGGCAGAGCTGATCAGCTGCAGGCTTCCTCACGGCGGGAACAGCCAAGAACTTGTTCATTACTCTTGCAGATGTTACTTTAGACCCTCGGGAATTCAACGAAAGTCTGAAAACACTAGTTTACTCAAAAATGGTAATTGTAACCGAAAAGCGTCTAGAGTTACATCAGCATTACATGAATATAGAGCATGAATAATATAGAAGAAGACAGAAAAACTTCTGTTTCTGTGACTCCACGAGGCTGTCACTGGACAGACTAGAGTAAATAACAGTCACTACATAACACAACTACATGAGCGGGCAAGAAGCCCGCTTCACCCCACCGGTATTCCAGTCTAAACGCAGGTGCTGCTTCAATTAATATTCCAGACGCTTCATTTTTTTTTTAAGCCAAAACATTTTTAGATCTGGACTGCTTGTATTCACAATGGACTGGGGATAAGAATTTTTTCTATCATAGAAAGGGGCCCAAGAAGAGGAAAAGCTACAGTTAGAATACTGGGTCCTAGGAGTAGTCCTACCTTCTCATAATGGACCACAATTATAATCAGCAAATGACCTTCGTATAATAGAGTCAAAGTTAGTTTTGTTTTTTTAATTTCTCTCTTTTCAGTAGTTTTCTAGAAAGGGCAAAATTAGGCAGTTTATTGCAACTGAGAGACTTAGGCTCTGTTCACACTAGCATTGAGCTCTGATAGCCAGAAAGAACACAGGGGCATATTTATTAAGACCGGCGTTTTAGACCCCAGTCTTAATGAAGCCCCTGCACTGGCGGCCAGCGCTGGCCTCTACATAACTTCGGTGGATCCACCATTTTCTATGACTAAAACAGGCATACAAAATGGTAACTGAGATGGCATCTCCTTTCTCACCACACCCACTTTTTTAGACCTGGCGCAAAGGACCTTGGCACAGCAATCTGTGCCAGAAATGCGCCTAATTTAAGTGCATTTCTGTTTGATAAATGACCCCCATAGACAGAGAATCATTACCCTAGTTTCACACAAGCGCTAGGGATCCGGCAGGCTGTTCCGTCAGAGAACAGCCTGCCAGATCTCTCTGCATTCCAGCTTGAAGGTCTTTGTCTGGCCACATTAACTGTAATGGCGACCAGTGGAGATCCAGCCACAACCTGGTAAAAATGCCAAGGATCGGCTGGAAGAAAACCACTGCGTTCAGCAGATCCCTAGGGCTTGCGTGAAGGGCACCAATTCTTTTCTGTACAGAATAGTGTAACAAGTAACTAACTCAGTGACTTGTTCAGTGGTGATTATGCAGGGAGGGGGACGGAGTGATCTAGTTTCACACTAGAACAGTAGATACCTAGTGCTAGTGTGAAACTAGTCTTATAAGTCAAAACGGCTCAAATGGCCTAAAAGAACAAATGAATGGATACTCACCTATTTTCTACCATGTCTCCACTCCTCCCGCTGCTGACGTCATCTTCTTTGCTGCAGCAGTGATGTTCCGTGCATAGGTCACTGCTGTAGCCAATCGCTGGCCTTATCTGTGCATAGGACATCTCTGCTGAGGCCAGTGACTAGCTGAAGCAGTGACCTGTGTGCACAGAACGTTACCGCTGCAGCAAGACAAACAAAGAGCAGTGGTTAGGACCGAAGGGTATCATAGGAAGTAGCAGAGGCACTTTATAGGGTTTATTAAGAGTTATTATTAAACTCGTAAACCCCTTTAAAGGGATTATTACATAAAAACAACCCCTCTTTATGAGTTATTAGAATACATAGACATCATAGATGAGAAGGGGGTCTGCTTGAGCAGAGCTATTAAAGCAGTGCCATTTCTTTCATTTGATATATTACATAGTCGGGGAATGTTTCTAGGGATGAGCGAATTTCATAATTTAAATTTCGTGTGCGGGTTCGTGTTGTGGTATTTACGGAATTGCGTTATGGATTCCATTACCACAGACCATAACGCAATAGAAGTCTATGGCCTGCATAACGGATCCGTCTGGTTTACATTATGCAGGAGAGGACTCCAGCATAACGTAAACCGGATGGATCAGTTATGCAGGCCATAGCGCTCTATTATAACATTTCACATACAAATTATTCTAAATTAAAGTGGTAATATACCTACTATAAATGAAAAAATAGAAGCTCTTTGCGCACATTTTTGATCAAGCGTGTGTCGGGCCCATCTACCAGGCGTCAAGGTGGCTTCTGCAGATGGGTCCCTAACACTAACAGAACTGCCTCTCCTGGGCTTGACTAAACCTACAATATTCAGGGCAGTGTAGGAACCAGCTACATATATACTTTGCTCAGAAGCCCCAGGCAGACAGGCGGGGAGCGCTCAATCTAAAAGAGCCCGCTACCCTACATATACACTACAAGAAAATTTAGACAAGCACATTCATAGTCGCGATTCTGACACAATCAGTGCCAATAATCGCTGTGTGAACCATCTTTGAAGGTGACAAGTTGGAAGAGGGCACCAAATCAGTTGGTCTGGGCATCCATTTACCAAATCAGTTGCTCTGGGCATCCATTTACCAAATCAGTTGCTCTGGGCATCCATTTACGGCTTACTTTGCCGCATTTAGGACTTTCCTGTCTCTTTCATTAAACCTAGAAGCAGATTAAACTATTTTTTAAGACTGGAAATAGGAAGTTATTAGCTAAACAAACCGATGCAAGGTTGATGTGCTTAACCTGTGCAGCTGAGCACAAATGATTATAACACTGAACAGACCCCATAAAACGTATTTATTGTATATCCAATGTTCAATATTATAATACTTATGGGTTTCTGCCCAGAACTCATACATTTAACATTTCCTTTTTGCAGCAAAAACAAACAAATGAAGTGTTCCAAAGGTTTTCTTAAATTCTTCATCTGTTTGTCTTTCGATGCGTTTGACTAACTAAATTTCTTCTTTTTTTTTTTTAAACAAAACAGCTATTGTGATTTTCAGCATAATATGCTCATGACCTGTGCCCCTTCATAAATCACCGGTTTCATTGGATTGAAAGGCAGACAAAATTGTAAGATGTTCAATGAAAACATACACAGTGTAAAAAAAGCATGTGTTAATGTCACCTGGAAAGATCGAACAGTTTGTAACGCTCTACATTTCTAAGCACATTTTCACACAAAATTGTTCAAAAAACTGCTGAACTGAAGGAATGCGACAGGCAGCATGGTGGCTCAGTGGTTAGCACTGGTGCCTTGCAGCGCTGGGGTCTTAGGTTCGAATTCGACCAAGGACATCATCTGCATGGAGTTTGTATGTTCTCCCCATGTCTGCGTGGGTTTCCTCTGGGTACTCTGGCTTCCTCCTACTCTCTAAAGGTATACTGATAGGGAATGCTAGAGCTATTGGAAAAAAAGCTGATCATTTTCTTAACCGTATTACAAAAATGAAAGCAGGATTCGGACTGGCGAACAGAAGTCTCATCGTGGTTACGAAAACGTGCAGCGGTCTGAGCTCAAAATAGGAAAAGCTCCTTGTTAAAAAGGGGAAAACAGAATCAGGGAACTATAGTAAAGTGTGATTATTACAGACACCCCAAAACTAATTAAAAGTTTCACAGAGGAAGACCACAAATAAATTTAGACTAGCAAATCCAAAGTCACAGACATCCAAAATGCACATACATAAAGCTAGCATGCAGGCAGAAAACAAAAACGCATGGCAGCACACCATTACACATGCAAAAAATAAAATTAGGGATTAGGGATTATTCTGGATTACACTGGTATTATATCTACTATACATGAAAAATGAAAGCTCTTTGTGCACATTTTTGATCAAACGTGTGTCGGGCCCATTTACCGGCGTCAAGGTGGCTTCTGCAGACAGCAGTCCCTAATCCCTTGTTCTATTGTTTGCATGTGTAATGGTGTGCTGCCATACGTTTTTGTTTGCTGTCTGCATGTTAGCTTCATGGATGTGCACCTGTGACTATGGATGTGCTAATCTAAATTTTCTTGCAGTATGTTTGAAGCTCCCTCCTTAAGATTGAGCGCTCCCCGTCCATCTGCCCAGGGCTTCTGAGCAGAGTATAAATGTAGCTGGTTCCTACACCGCCCTGAATATTGTAGGCTTAGGTTAGGCCCAGGAGAGGCAGTTCTGTTAGTGTTAGGTACCCATCTGCGGAAGCCACCTTGACGCCGGTAGATGGGCCCAACACACGTTTAATCAAAAATGTGCGCAAAGAGCTTTCATTTTTCATGTACAGTACCACTCACTTTGATCCAGAATAGTCCCTAATCCCTAGTTCTATTGTTTGCATGTGTAATGGTGTGCTGCCATCCAAAGGAAGACCAGCCATTTAAGGGGCTGTCTATAATTAGAAAAACAAGACTACTTTCTTCAAAAAGAAGTTCAGATGCATTTAATTCAATGGTGCCAACCTGCAATACCAGACACACCATTGACAGGTGTCGTGCTGTTTTAGGAAAAAGTAGCCATTTTTTTTTTATCCTGTCCAAACCTTTCAAAAATGTTGGAGGTTCCTTTACTGCAGATGATGATCAGCACTAGACAGTTAATTAAATGTTATTTATTCCATAGACAACAGCTATACAATTAGCATTTATAATCTTTATAACCTGAAGGAAAAGAAAAAATGAGGCATGGCGTAATAAATAACCGATGATAGATACAGATGTACAGATCATTAGGCCAACGCAACATCATCTGTTCGTTATGAGCAATAGTCCACGCATCTGCAGAAAAGGAAAACTCGTTGCATTCTTTTGAAAATTATTGGACAAGCTGGAAATGTTCTCGCTGCAGATGGTTGTTATTGCTGAATCTGCGATGATTATTTATGTCGGTCATTAAAGGGGCTTACTTTGGGTTTAAAAAAAGGGTTATATGGGGGCAACATTAAAAAAAATAACTGCCTATGTAATAATCCTCTTTTCTCCTGCCATGGATACTACCACACACCCCCACTCTGCTATGGCCACTGCACTGACAACAATACAAAGTGACTGTGCCACTGAGGACAGGCGTTGTGGACAAGATGTTCACATGAAGGTTTGTATCAATTACTGTAGATTTCTTGTAAAGGATAGATTTCTTGTAAAGGATACATACCTGATCTGAAAAGTAATACAAAAAAAATAAAAATAAGGCCAAATACTCTTTGATCTTGGAAGTACAGTATCTTTCCCTACAAAGCTCAGATGTTTGTGCTGCAGATGAAGTTGTTAGGCCGGGTTTACATATTCTGGTTACTGATGGAGTTTTTGGAACCAAGTGGAATAAAGAGAAGAAGTGAGGCAGTATCTGTCCTTTATACTTACTCTACACTTACTTTTGGCTTAAAAACTGCCTCAGAAAACAAATATTGCAGCCCAGCCTTAGAGGGCTTATCCCAGTATAACAACTTATCCCCTATGATAGGAGACAAGCGTCTGATTGGTAGGTGTCCCACTGCTGGAGTCCCTGCTCATCATTAGAACAAAGTGCCAGACACGCTTGCATTTCTTGCGCTCAATTCAACTGTATGGGACTGGAGATCGCTAAAAACAAGCACTTTGTTATCTCCGAAAGCCCCTATAGAGCTGAATGGAGCGGCAGCTCACATGTGTGACCGTTGCTCCATTCAAACGGGGGAGCACTGGCCCCTGTTCTGGTAATCAGCAGGGACCCCAGCATTCAGACCCCTGCCGTTCAGACACTTATCCCTTATCTTGTGGATAGCACAAAAATTGTCGGAATGGGACAATTATCAGGCCAAGCGTCTGTAGAAATGCCCGTTCCTGGCCCATGTAAAGATGCCAACCACGACCCAATAAACAGGCAAACCCTTGTTCATCATGTCTTTCAGCCAGTACCAAACATTATTGTTTCTGGGCAGCAGACTGTCCTGCACAAACAGGGATCTATTGCTCAGAAACATTGATGGGGACAAGCAATTGCCAATTACTGGGAGTGTTTAGTTCATTCTCGATAAGTGCTTATGGGATCAGGCCATGTAAAAGGACCATTAGGCCAGGCTACACCTAAACTGTTTATAGAACTTTTAATTGATGTTAACCACCAAGTGACAGAGTGACAGCTGAAGCGCAGAAGACTGTATACAAGTCAATATGCTGCTTTGGACCACAGCTGTCAATCAATTAAAAGTGCTACAAAGGCCTAAGTCAGTGATGGTGAACCTTTTAGAGACCGAGTGCCCAAACTGCAACCCAAAACCCACTTATTTATCACAACACCACAATTTACACTGAATACTACAGTCCAATACAGTATATCTTCCATGTACTTTATCATTTAGCTATAATAGCCTGTCTACATTCAGTGCGCTGCCTGTGCCGTTCATAGTGCGCCCTGCGCTGATGAAAGGCAGGAGAAGTCTAAGGCATATTGGTACACCATAGACTTTTTTCAGGGTGCGGGTGCCCACTGAGAGAGCTCTTAGTGCTGTCTCTGGCAGCCGTGCCATAGGTTCGCCACCACTGGCCTAAGTGTAGCCCTGGCCTTAGGCTGGAGCTAAATCTAGACTTTTTGAAGCACTACTTAATGATTTAAACCATTTAGGATAGGTCATCAATATGTACTGGCTGCAAAACTCCTTTAAGCTAATAAATAAAGCACAGATCACTGTTTTTAAGTTAGAAACTTGTATTTACACATTGAGTTGCATATTGTAAGTAGGTTTGAAGTGCATCATTGGAAGTATGCTTTAATGCATGTGTTGTACATAGTTCATACACAGCCTATGGACAAGACCTAGATGAAACCATCGTATGATGATCATGATGCATAACTGTTGGCAAATCTTTGCTCCACGAACTTGACTTGCCATTACAAGCCGGTAGATAGTTTTACTTTTCCATCAGAAACCGTTTAGCCAACTGTTTATTTTCCTCTCCCGCAGCCTGACGAGTGAAAGGCCTCCGTCCCTTTGAGGCAGGTTCTAGACTGCTGCCTGCATAGCTTACATTTTCAGTCCAGACTTGATTTCCAGTGTCTGACCTGTAATGACCTGAGTTCCCTGAGTGAGGCTCAACAGCTACTTAATATATCATATTTTATTTTCGAGTTTTATAGCAGCTCTTTGTGGACAGCTTCAGCTCACATTCTTTACTGTGTTTGGGTTTTCTGACAGTCTGGGGAGGACAGAGGGAAGCTGATTGTGATGGAGCTCAACTTGTAAAAGTGATAAATGAACGGCTACAGAATGCACTAGAAGAAAACGACCTCATATGGAACAAACAGGAATTAAAAGAGCAGTTAAATGGAAAAATGAAAAGGAAATGTGTTATGATTCCATATACACACACAAGGGACCGAGGCCATTTATACAGCATGTCAGCTCATCTACACAATCTTCTGGCAATTTTTATTTTACTAATTATAATAATTATTAGATTTATTGCAGACTAGAAATAAGCTTGAGGTAGGAATGCAAGCAGGGTCTATGAATTTAGGATCTCAAAAGAAAAAGGTAACTACTCCACACTATACACTGGTCCCTCAAACTGTCCCATGAAACTATTGCAAAATATTGTAACGTGAGACCATAACTATAAATGGTTCTGATGCCCCTAAATTGCAACCAAAAATAAGACAAAATAAACAAAACAAAACAAGAAAAAGATTAAAGGGTTTTTCCCTATGCTCAGAATAGGTCACTAATATCTGAACAGTTAGAGTCCAACACCCGGGACCACCTCCAATGAGCATTGAAGAGGCTATGGAGTGTCACAGCCTTCTCACAGTTACCCAAGCACAGCAACCTGCATTGTATAGTGGCTGTATTTGGTATTGCAGCCCCAGCCCATTCACTTGAAAGGGACTGAGCTGCAAACAGGCCATGTGACCACTGAACGTGACACCACTGGCAAAGGAAGAGACTCCAGCGTATAGGGCCCTAAATTTGGTTTGAAATGACAATTTCCAGGATATTGTAATTTGAGGACTGGCTGTACTATATATACACAATATACTATAATATAAAGTGAGATAACTACTTAGGACAAATGGAACTTTACAAAAAGCCACTATGTTGCACCACTATATGTAACCTCTAAAGCTGGCCATACGCATTCAATAGCTGTTGGCCAAGAGATGGATTGTCCAACAGCTATCTCTCAAGAGCCCCTCATGCACATACACATTCGGTTCAGCCAAAAGTGTACGTGCATTAAACAAAGGGATGAGAAACACTTCTAGCTACTGAACACTTGTAGTGGTGACTTATCTCCTGGAAGAACAAAAGGATATGGTGGAAAGTTACATTTCGCTCAACCCTTCACATCTGTCGGGGGGAACCTGGGAGATCGACTGAATCCAATGTTCTTGGAAGGTTCAGGGGATTCACAATACAGGAGGCCTTTATTAGTTGTAGACCTGCCAAATGCACATAGCAGTCTATGGGGCCATGCTGTACAACCACGTGTCTCTAGATTTCACATACAGAAGCTTTTTCTCTATGATTTCATATAAATCTGACTAAATGTTCTGCATTATCCATCAGAGGCAATATTACTTATTAATTACTTACTACTTAGTCGTTAATAACGAGATCCATGCAGCCTGCTAAAGAGGTCATGTCCCAGGCAGTGCACATACATTCATTACCTATACATGCGGCCAGGGACCAGAGAAAGAAGCAAAGTGAAAGCAAGAAGACCCCTGTGGATTTCCAGCTATACTTACATGTGGGCAACACATATGCAGTGGTAGCACTTGTCCATTCTCTATTACACTTCTAGTCAGCACAGTAACTCAAGACAATGAACAGTTGCTACAACATACAAGGGGGTCATTTACTAAGTGATATATGCCAGCTTTCTACCGTATATCTGTCATACATTGCGACACAAAGGTTATTTGCGCCGCCATCTGCGACTAAACCCACTCAATCCAGGTCTAAAAAAAGTGGACATGGCGTGGACGGGCTGGTAGGCCTGTCTCATTTATCACTTTCTACACCTGTTTTAGGCATAGAAAATGGTCTAAATTTAAGTCAGAAAGGAAGCTGTCTTACATTTAGACTGGTGGTGGATGCGCTGAAGCTATGTAGAGGCCGGCACCTCAACATAACTTTGATGGATTCACTGACAGCACAAGGGGTTATTAAGACCAGCGTCTAAAACACTGGTCTCAATAAAGGAGTTTCTTTACAGAAGCCTAAAAATCAGTAAGATGACAGGTGTGCTTTAAATGGATTTTCTGGGATTACTGTGGATTTTTAACAGATATACTCATGTAGTTGCTTACCTCATGTACATCTTCGTCATGCATTTTGTTTTTCAATTTGGTCTCTACTGATATATTTTTTTCCATGTCAACCAATCATTCTGGCGTGTTTCCATCCAGTATGTAGTACTTCCTGTTGCTGTATCCAACCAAACCCATGATGCACTTCTCTTTTCTCTGCCACACCTCCAGCTCCTCATAGAGACTCCCCTATCACTGCCCCTAACACCACTCAGCTAGTTAATAGCTCCTCTCACCCAGCTAGTTACAGAGACACTCCCCTATCACTGCCCCTAACACCACCCAGCTAGTTTTAGCTCCTCCCACCCAGCTAGTTACATAGATACTGCCCTATCACTGCCCAACCCATGGACAGAACATCACAGGAAATAAGAAAGAGCTGCATGGACATGGTCATGTGACCACAGCCCAGAATGAGACATATAAAGATAAAAGAAATACATTACAAATTACAGCAACTTTCATAAATACTTATTTTACAGGAAGCTGATGCAAAACGGAAAATCCCTTGAAGGCTCCAGGGTCCATACTAAAGCTAGATAAACACTGTGCCAAGGAATCACTTAGCCCTAAAGTAATAAAATGTGAGCATTTGAAATCTTCTTGATTGATATACAAATTAAACAAATATTTGTATTAAATACAAATATTTCATGTATACAGAGAACACAGCGTGGAATCTGCTACAGTGTTTTTCCCCAAACCTGAGGAAATATGCTAGCTAGTGAGTTGGGCAACAGTTTCCATATACTTTAGGTATAAGAGTGAAAACTAAAGCCATATGTTCCAGGATTAACAGTCTGCAATAAATGCATCTCTTTTTCAGACAAGCTTTTTGCCTATTACAAATCACAGAAAGCACATAAAACTTTAAGCTGCATTTTCCTAATTCAATTACATGCTTACAATTTTCAGGTCCTTTCACAAACTTTAAATGACAGAAGCAAGTAGCCATGGCTTGTGTAAACTGAAAGGTTCGTTCTGCAGATTATATCTTTCATGGCTGGAGCTACACTGTATTAAAGCTGTAGGAGATTTCAGGCAGGCTTTTTTTTATATATATTTTTTCTTCTTTATAATTCTTTTTAATCTCTCATCACATTCCCATTCTAATTTGAAGTCTGATTCGCATGCAGTGTGCGTACCATTAGAGTTACATAGGTTGTGACAACTGTAGCGTGCATGGATTTATTGGGATTTCACTGTTGCTATATTGACTAAGGGCCCTTTTATACAATTATTGGGGCAAACAAATGTATGAAAACTCGTTCCCGATAACTGTTCCGTGTAAAGGTGCTGCCATTGCATGACAAAAAGCAAATACTTGTTCAACAAGCGATTGCATTTTTCTTGTGGCACCTAAAATCTTCATTTGTCGCCGCCTATTTGAGGATAAACAATCGCAGTAGCGATCGTTGATCCCCATACTACAGAGGTAAGATTGCTGCATGTAAGAGCAGATTTATTTTTGCTCAATGATTGGGAACAAATAGTTCATTCTAAATCATTGTACTATGCATTGGCCCATGTAAAAGATCCTTTTTTAAAAATATGTTTTATTGTTTTCAATAAAGAATCAATTACATACAGAAATATGCATTATTTGTCATTATTACAATAACAAGGGGTAACGAGGAAAACATTGTAGAGGGAAAGAAAGGGAAGGAAAAGGTGACAAGAAATCGCAATCTCTCTAGATATCATAAGTTTAGCAAAACTTTGTTGAATTGGGATGGTAACCAGTAGTGCCAATGAGTTCTGAACTTAGCCTGGGTGTTGGATACTGAGGCATTAATCAGTTCATGAAGGCAATTATTGATAACCGTGTCAACTATTTCCATTAACGAAGGAGGAGACGGGTCTTTCCAATGTTGGGCTATCTTCATCCTAGTTGCTATAATTACATGAATAATAACATTTCTATAGGCCTTAGGAAAGAGGTCTAGATTAATGGAGAGCAGGCTTTGGGCCATTGTTAGTGAGATTGTAGTGTTGCAAATTTGGGATAATATAAGATTAATAGAGATCCAAACTGGCTTAATTCCACTAAAATCCCACCAAATGTGTTCCATGTCAGCTGCCACTGACGAGCATCTTCAACAAGCCTGAGATGATAGAGCAGGGGTAGGCAACCTCCGGCACTCCAGCTGTTGAGAAACTACAACTCCCAGCATGCATACTTGCTCTTCTCTTCTCAGAACTCCCATAGAAATTAATGGAGCATGCTGGGAATTGTAGTTTTACAACAGCTGGAGTGCCGAAGGTTGCTGATCCCTGTGAAAGAGGGTACATTTTGGACAATCTATATGGAGTATAGTACCATCTGTAGAGGATTTTCCTCATGTAAAAGATCCTTAAAGAGTTGCAAGGTCATGTAACCCTGGACAAGTCTCCTTTCAAAGATTATAGCAAGCTTTTAAGACAGTTTTTCATAGTGCTGGCCCACTCCATTGTAGTCTAATCTCATCTTCGTAATGGCAAAATGAGAAAAACCCTTAAACATAAAAGATAGCGACTCACCTTTTCAATGGCGCTTCGGGTCCTGTTTCCAGTGCTTATGGTTCCCTAGGAATGGAAGTGTGATGTCCAGTCCGTCATCATGTGCACTGCTGCAACCATTCACTGGCCTCAGCAGTGACATGTCCCCAAGAGGTACGTGATCAAAGATCTGAATGGCTGCAGTGGAGCACATGACGACAGACTGGACTTCATATTTCTAGTCCACAGAACACTGGAAGCAGCAAGGACAGGACCAACGTGCCAATGACTGGCTTTTCCTTTTATGTAAAATGCATTCAGGCTCTTAAAGGGGTTCCCCGAGAATGATCTCAAATGGCTGCCAGCAACCTTTCCTAGAATGTGAGCAGAACCAGGTGCCATTACTTGCAGAGCTGCCTGGGTGGGTGAGGAGGTGGGGCATCAATACACACTGCATTGCTCTACAACAGATGGTAATGATGAGATCCCGTCTATGATATGTCATCATGGCTGAGCAGCCTGACAGGAACACTCACCAATATGTAGTATATGAAGGAGTGTAGTGTGTAGTGATGCGTCCCCAATTTGTCACACTTACAACTCCTTAACTGCAGCTAGACATCACTGTGGATCCCAAACGAAGGTTTACTAGCAGCTCCTGCGTTAACGTGGTACTAGTTTAGAGAAGTACATTAAGTGGTGCTGAGTGATATAATAAAGGGAACCTGTCACCATGAAAATGCAGTGTAATCTGCTAGCAGCATGTTATAGAGCAGGAGCTGCTGAGCAGATTGATATATAGTTTTATGGGAAAAGAGTCAGTATATTTTTAGCATTCATTTAAATTCCTGCTCATTCTGGGCTTTGAAGTCCAGGAGACGGTCCTATCAGTGATTGACAGACATCCCTCTAGGACTGTGTATACAGAGAGATCTGTCAATCACTGAAAGGACCGCCTCCTGTACTTCCAATCCCAGAATGAGCAGGGATATAAATTAATAAAATTTTCCATGAACTATATATCAATCTGCTCAGCTCCTCCTGCTCTTTAACATGCTGTCTGCAGTACAGATTCCATGTTCAACCTGATTGGTTGCCTTTAAGGGGCTTTCTGGGCTTTGTGCCGACAACCCCTATGGTACTAATCTGGGCCCATTAACAAAATTAAATACCACTCCCCTGTTTGCGGTCCCACCGCTGCACTGTTCCTGGCTGATTCTGGTCTCCATAGAACCAGAAAGCAGTCTGGTCCCATAACTACTGTGGTCGATCACATGCCTTAGCGGTTATATCGGTTTGAACAATATGTCAGAGAGGTGAGTGGTGTTTTCTTTGTTAAGGGGCAGAGGTTAGGCCATAGGGGTTGTTGGCTGTTAGGTAGGACAACACCTTTAATCTAGTACATTCCAATATAACGGAACATAGCATCAGAACTTCATTCTCCATAGGATCCCTGGCAGATAGCGTTGCTGGGGAAAGTTGATCTCAAACCCATATTTTCCATACAGTGGTCGCTATTGGGGAAATGTAGTATTACATGGCGGTTATTCAAACAAATCATGTCTGCCAGAGGGACAGCTTGCAGAGATGGACTTGACTCAAGTGAGATAAAAGACCAACCAAGGGCTTCAGATGTTTAGTAGTGACTTAAAGGAAACCTGTCATCACTTTCTAAGCCTTTTTATCCACTCATTATCTAAAAATACTTTTTAATACATTAATAAGGATATTAAAATCAACTATCAGTTCAGAGAAAGACCTAAAATAAATGTTCCCGCCATGTATGTAAATGAACCTTAGATGAGTCCCGTCTCCTCCATGCTTCAGAGATGAGTCCAGCGTTCTCTGACTCTCGGAGTGCAGCTACTCCCACTGTAAAGGAGCCCAGCACCGCCCACATCCTCCGAATCTCCTCCTTTCTCCCTGACATCACAAAGTTAGAGCGCCGTAATCTCGCAATGCGCGAGCTAGTGCATGTGCAGTTTGTTCCCTGAGGCTGATGCCAGCACAGGGGAGGAACACTATGCCGACAATGTGCTAGCTTGCGCATCGCGAGATTACGGCGCTCTAACTTTGTGACTTCAGGGAGCAAGGAGGATATTCGGAGGATGCAGGGCGGTGCTGGGCTCCTTCACAATGGGAGCGGCTGGGCTCCTGAAACGTTAGTACAGCCCCTTGGGCTCCTTACTTGCCTCATTTACATATATATAAAATCGTTTTTTTGACACAATAAAAGCACAGAGAGCTATGGGGAATGGATATTGCGGATGTAGTAGAGGCGATCTAGCAGCCCATGGCCTCAGCTGTATACCCAAAATCCAGGTGACAGGTTCCCTTTAAACGGGTTGTCTCATAAAGACAATCTCCTCTCTAAAGATAGCGGACCCAGCGATGAGGAGATTAATATGGTTCCTGGTCCTGGAGCTGTTATCATCTGGGGAAATACCAGCTGGTCACACACGTGAACAGGCAACCATGTAATACAAAGATGTGCTAAATCTGACAGAAAAGAGGGAGCTCCCTGACTTGGCTAAAGAGGGGACCAATAGGAGGATCACCGCCTATCATGTCCCATAAGGACATCCCATTCTGGGTCCTCTTCTTCCAGCTGGTCTGGAGAATCTTGTCCAGAATATCAAAGGGAAAAGTTAAGAAAACATTGCTCAGGGGAAAACAAAGCGTTACTGGCAACTAATAAAATCTATAGTACTGTTAAGTGAACTTCTGTTTTCAAGTTCGGCGTACAAGGTTCGGGTTTGGGATATCTAAGAATTCCGTTATGGATTCTGCTACCACGGACCATAACTTATGGTCCGTGTTAGCAGAATCCATAACGGAATTCTTAGATAACCCGAACCTTGTACGCCAAACTTAAAAACAGAAGTTCGCTTATCCTTAATCAATA
This sequence comes from Bufotes viridis, assembly GCA_033119425.1. Lineage (NCBI taxonomy): Eukaryota > Metazoa > Chordata > Amphibia > Anura > Bufonidae > Bufotes > Bufotes viridis. Next base: position 67,388,159 of record CM065589.1, on the reverse strand, counting down.
GGCATCTATTGTTTCCTATGGATGACAGTCATCTGGTATAGACTGCTGGTCATAGCTCTAGAAAAGATGAGATTGCCCTCCCCCCTCTATTGTCTGCATATGTTGTACTAAAATCCCTATAGAGTAGCTCTATAGTACCTTCTTCTGTCGCTATAAAGTGCTGTCCTGCACGCTAGTTCAACTGTAGAAAAACTGGAAAACGTTCAATTTGTAGAGCGAGAAGGGATTGCAGGCAACTCTCTACACAATGGGATATCACTTCTACAAATGCAGTGTTCAAAGATGCCCTCTAGTGGCCAGTGAATTTTTTTTTTCTTAAAGCAAAACGATAATTGAAAAACATGACTCTCTGCAGCATGTTAATCATATGTATGCAAACCATTATTATGACTATTTATGGGTGCAGAGGTTGCATTTCAGCTGATACATGTGACGATATCCTTAGGGCCCCACTGGGACATTTTGCAACTCTATTGACTGATTTCAACTACTGAGTGACAGAACCAGTCTGCAAGTCTTCAAAACTTCGGAATAGTACTGTACGGAGATTCGTCTCCGTACAGTGTTAGAAGGTATGGGCACCGATGAGCCGAAGTTAGTTATTCGAAAAGTCACGTGTGACTTTGTTAAATAACTACAATAATTGTTTTTTAAAGTGGAAAGCCACTTTAAAACTTAAAACCGAACTTGGCTTTGGTTCCGATGTACTAGTTTATCCTATTCCCAGCAAAGTAAACAGAAAGTACATAGTGCACGTGCGGCATCCTCTCCATTCACTGCTATAGGACTATCAAAAATATCTGAGCGAGCACCCTCAGCTATTTTCCGAATTCTAATAGCAGTGAATGGAGAGCAAGCCATGCAAGCGTGGCCAACCTTCCATTCACTACTTACGGAAGCAGACAAGCCAGCGGTCTTCGGTTTGCTCTCAGGTCACATTGGGGCCCCTTCTTGGAGATAGGATTGGATCCTAGAGGTAGGACCCAATTTTATCCCATCAATATGCCATACATGTCCTAGATGGGGACACTCCTTTGAAATCTATCAGTAGTGCTACAAGTCTAAGTAGGCCTTGTCTAAGCCATATAGTATGGTATGTCTATATAACAACTGTAAAATTATGTTTAAAGGGTTTACCTGATTATTTGTAACTGATAACCTATCCTCTAGCATGATAGGGCACCAGATTCTCATCAGTGGGGGTCTGACACCTGGTTTATGATATACTGTTTTTGAAGGTGTTGTATCACTTCAGCAAATGGCATTTATCATGTAGAGAAAGTTAATACAAGGCGCTTACTAATGTAATGTGATTGTCCATATTGCTTTCTTTTCTGGCTAGACTCTTGCTTTCATGGTAACAATCATCCTGTAATCCAGCATCGGTGGTCATGCTTGCACACTATAGGAAAAAGCACCAGTCTATGTGCACTCCTATAGTCCTGGCCACCAGAGAGGCTGGCGCTTTTTTCTATAGTGTGCAAGCGTGACCAAAGAAAACCGATTACCGGTAACTGTAATCTAATATTTCTTTTTCGCCTATGACAGCACCCCTGGAGAATAGGCAAGAAACCTATCTAGGGTGGGACCACAGCCTGAAGCACCTTACGGTCAAAGGTAAGACATACTAAAAAAGTATGTGGAGAGCTCCAGGTAGCCGCACTACAGATTTGCTCTATAGAAGCTGAAGATCTCTCTGCCCATGAAGTGGAGACTGATCTTGTAGAGTAAGCCCCAAATCCAGAGGGCGAAACTACTCCCTTACAAGAGTAGGCTAAGGAAATGGCTTGTCTAATCCACCTAGCAATAGTCTGAGAATAAGATCCGCAGATCCCTTCTTAGCTCCCTGAAACAAAAACAGCAGACGTGAGAAGGATCTCCAAGGCCGAGCGACCTGTAAATATTGCAAAATACACCTCCTAACATCTAAACAATGGAATTCTGATTCCCTCTTATTTTTAGGGGAAGCATAGAAGGAACTTTATCTCCTAAGAACGGTGAAAGTGAGAAGAGACTTTTGGTAAAAAAAAGAAGGATCAGAAGAAATCACCACCCGATCTTCCAAGATTACCAAGTAGGGAGGGTCGATCGAGAGCGCAGAGATCTCACTAACCCCTCTAGCCGAAAAAGTGGCCAGAAGGAATGCAAGTTTAAGGGAGAGCATCTTTGGGGAGATCTTCTCAATAGGCTCGACAGGGTCCGAAGTGAGAGAAGAGAGAACCAAATTTAAATCACAGGGAGGAACTCTATTTTTACAGACCGGAGATAACTTACATACAGCTGTCAGAAACCTCTTAACCCAAGGATGTTCGCTTAAAGCTGAAATTTGGACCTTCAAAGTGCTAGGCCTAAGTTTTTTCTTCCATCCCTCTTGTAGAAAATCTAATACGAGCGGGATGTCAGGAACTATTAGCACATCCACCGTTTTTTTGGTGAATCTGAAAAAGGCTTGAAGAAAGAAAAACGAACTCCGGCTCTGATACTTTAGAAGTGTCTCTCTCTGTCTTTATTCAATAGCTTTGCATAAAATTTACAGGATACACATCCTCAATGGATCATGGCGGTTGACGCGTTTCGAAAAATTCTTATTAGTAAGAAAAAGGCCCTTCAAACTCTTAGATAGATATCAGAAGTGACCTTCTTCTGACTGGCCAACAAAATGTTAACTACATTCTCAGAGAGACCTCTTTTCTTTAAAATCTCCCTCTCCACAACCAGGCAGTCAGGTGCAGATTTTTCACCTCTGGGTGAGATTGGACCCTGAGACAGAAGCTCCTGGGACTCCGGAAGCACCCATGGGGTCACTATTAACATACTGTGGAGCCAGGAACAACACACCCGTCTCGGCGAAAAAGGAGCTATAACTATTACCGTGGCTCCCTCTCTCTGTTTTTCCTGAGAACTCTTGGTAACAACTTTAGGGGGGGGGCATAAGGAAGGCCCTGTTGCCAAGATTGAGCTAATGCGTCCACTGCTTTCAGATGCTCCCCCCGAGATAGGGAAAAGAAAACCTCTACCTTCCTGTTTGACATGGTGGCAGAGAGATCTATATCCGGAATCCCCCCCCCAACGCTGTAGCCTGATTGAAAACCCCCTGATCTAGGGATCACTCTCCCTGGTATAGATGATGACGAATGAGGAAGTCCGCTTTCATATTGTCTGAACCCCTTAGATGTACTGCAGAAAGAGATAATAGAGAAGCTTCTGCTAGGCTGAAAATCTGATGAGTAAGAGACAGGAGGCCCTGACTCGTGTTGTCCGAGTAGACTCTCATGTTTCTGCCTCTGATAGCCGGGAGACTCTGTACTAAGGCTAACCTGATTGCATTCAATTCCTTGAAATTGTGAGAGACTGGGACAGATAATCGCTGTCCCAGTTCCCCTGCAACAAACAGCAGGGACCCCACATGGGCCCCCCAACCTGATGGGCTTGCATCCGTAGTCAAGGGGAGAACCACCTCCCTGATCCAAGAAACCCCTTTTCTTAAATTTTGCAGATCCATCCACCACCCCAAGGAATTCAGAGTCTTGGGAGATAGAAAGATCTCTGTGTCCTCTCTGTGTCCAGAGAGGGGAGACTTCTGTCCCAATCCCGCAGAATCTGAAGCTGAAGAAGCCTTGAATGGTACTGGGCCCATTCTACTCCCAGAATAGCTGCTGTCATGAGACCTAACACCGACATGGCCTCTCTTAGGGTGACTGATGGACTCGAGTAAAGCAGCTGAACCTGTGATCTGATAAGTAAAGCCTTCTGTAGGGGTAAGGCACTTCTGGGAACTGGAGTCCAAAATCATTCCTAGGAAACTGCATCTCCGGCTCGAGCGCAAACTGGATTTTTCTAGGGTTATCTCCCATTCTAGCTTCTCTAGGACCTCCCTCAACCAGGCAATCTGTAGAACCTGACTTGAAGAACCTGACTTGACTGGGCCACAAGAAGAAAATCGTCCAGGTATGGTATTATGATGATCTCCCTCATGTGGGCCATCATTTCTGAAACAATCTTTGTGAAAATCCTCAGAGCTTGAGAGAGCCCAAAAGGTAAGGCTTGGAACTGAAGATGCAGAACATCTCTCTAACTGGACTGCTACCCTTAAAAACATCTGGTGGCTGAGAATAGTATGCATCCCTTAGGTCTACTGTGGCCATAATACAGTCCGGGAAAAGATTGTTCACAGCTGACTTAATGGACTCCATACGAAATCTATCGTACAGCAGATACCGGTTAAAACACTTTAACCCATTCGCTACCAGAGCGATATGTAAACATGGCGCCCGCTCGCACGTGCAGCGGGCGCCATGGCCAGCAGACCTCTGCTGTTTCATACAGCAGAGACCTGCGGCTAATTACTGTGACTGGCAATAATGCCGCTCGCGGTAATTAAAGGCCTTAGATGCCGTGATCAAGCGAGATCACGGCATCTAAATGCGAAAATGTGGGCATCGGTAGTTGCGCTGAACACTGTAAGCCCCTTTCTGTATAATTAAAAAATAAATACCTAAATAACAATAGATATAAACATCATTGGAATCATCGTGACCGAAAAAGCCCATACCATTAAAATATATAAAAAGAAATTCCAATACGGCGAATGGCGCAACGGAAAAAAGGGTAAAAATTACCAATTTGCCAATTTTCATTGCTTCTCTTACTCAAAAGAAAATGTAATAAAATGTGATCAAAAAGTCATGCACACTCCAAAATGGTGTCAATAAAATTTACAGATTATTCAGCGAAAAATGAGCCGCTAAACCGCTCAGTAGACATAAGTATAAAAAAGTTATGGGGTTCAGCACATGGTGATGTAAAAAAAATAATAAAATTTAAAATCAAAGTTTACTTTTATTTTGACACTATTTAGACATAAAAAACCTACACATATGGGGTATCGTTGTAATCGTACTTACCCAGAGAATGAAGGGCATGGGTCAGTTTTGCGATAAAAGAAACACCGTGGGAACAAAGCCCGTAAAACGGTGTAGTAATTGCGTTTTTTTTCCCAATTCCACCACATTTGGAATTTTTTTACCGCTTCCCACTACACTTTATGCCATAATTAATGGTGGCATTAGAAAGTACAACCTATTCTGCAAATATTAAGCCCTCATACAGCTATGTGACCGGAAATATAAAAAAGTTATGGCTCAAGGAAAATAGGGAAGAAAAATGAAAACACAAAAACGAAAAAACATCCGGTAGCCTAAGGGTTACGTTTATTATGGTCCGAAACGAGCCATTTGGTTTTTTGACAAGAAAAAGGGTTGAATAAAACCCCTTTATTACTCCCTGCTCTGGAACTCTTACCAACACCTTTTTTTCTATTAGGAAAAAACCTCTGAGATGATGGCCGACTGCTTTGTGAGATCTGAACGGTAATCTGTAATTACAAATCTCTCTTCTGGAATGCTCAGAAATTTTAGCTTTAGGCCCTACCCTATCTCAGAATTTATCCACAGGCTGTTGGAGATCTTCTGCCATTGAAGAGAGAAAAGAGACAGACAACCTCCGACAGGGTCCCTGGCATCATTGGGACTGCTTTTTTGAGGCATCCGACCCGGAAAAAAAAAAATCTCTTATTTTTCCTACCAGCCCCTGTAAACTGCTTAGCTCTTTCCTTCCCCTTAAAGCTCTCTTTATTGAATCTGGGAAGGAAGGACCGCCTGGGGGGCTGATTAACAGAGGGAAAGCCTTTCTTCTTGTCCGAGGCCTTTTCTAGTAAATCGTCAAGGACCGGCCCAAACAAAAACTCGCCCTGACAAGGAATAGCATAAAGTTTAGCCTTGGAGCTAGCATCCCCATTCCAGCCTTTTAACCAAATTGCCCTACGGGCAGAGTTAGATAAAGGGGAAGCCCTAGCGGAAAATCATAAAGAGTCTGCAGAATCGTCTGCTAAAAATCTAAGGCATTATTTATAGTAGGGAAGGAAGAAAGTAACTGTTCCCTAGGGATACCCCCTTTAATGTGAGCCTCTAACTCCCCCATCCCAGTTCTTTCTTAAATAAACTTCTGCTATCTTGGCCATCGGGTGCTTAACCGAACCCATCTCTTCCAAGGGGAGTGCGGCTTTTCTGGACATTTTCGCTACCGGAGCATCAAGTTTAGGGGCTTTATCCCATGGAGCGGAAATCTGTTCATCAAACGGATACTTCCGCTTCACAGAAGAAGGAACAAAAAACTTCCCATCAGGTTTTTTCCACTGTCAATCACCGCTTGAATGTTTTTATGCACGTCAAGCACCTTTCTTTTCTTGGGATCTAACCGCCTTGACTAGGGAGTTAGTGTTCTCAACATAAAACAGTGGTTTCCCTGTGGCCTCGTCCTCACAAGACTCATCTGACAACCCCCATACTCCTTCTTCCTCCAAACCAGAAAGTATATCATGGTCACTGGAGGGGGAATCCTTAGCAGCAGCTGGAAAAGTATCAGGGCGGCTTTTAATCAACCCGCTAACCGACTCTCGGACCTCTTCATGAATCATGTACTTAAGGCCTTATGCACACGACCGTAGGTGTTTTGCGGTCCGCAAACCACGGATCCGCAAAACACGGAAGCTGTTCCGCGTTCCGTGATTTAAGGAACGCGTCCCATTGTAGAAATGCCTATTCTTGTCCGCAAAACGGACAAGAATAGGACATGCTCTATTTTTTTTGAGGGGCCACGGAACGGAGCAAAGGACGCGGACAGCACATGGAGTGCTGTCCGCATCTTTTGTGGCCCTATTGAAGTGAATGGGTCCGCGCCCGAGCCGCAAAATATGTGGCTCGGACGCGGACCCAAAATATGTTCGTGTGCATGAGGCCTAAGGGTCCATTCACACGTCCGTAGTGTTTTGCGGTCCACAAATTGCGGACCACAAAACACAGAGGCCGCACATCGCTGGCACTTAATATAGGTTTCCTATTCTTGTCCACAGCTGCGGACAAGAATAGGACATGCTCTATTTTTTGGAGGAGCTGCGGACCGGAAGTTCGGGGCTGCAGGGAGGAAGTTCAGGGCTGCGTACCGGAAATGAGGATGCGGACAGCACACTGTCTGCTGTCCGCATCTTTTCCGGCCCCATTAAAAATGAATGTGTCCGCACCCGTTCCACATAATTGCGGAACGGATCCGGAATTATTCTACGGACTTGTGAATGGACCCTACGGCTGCCCATTAAAGACGGAGCTTCCTCTTCCATTAACTTGCTGATACACAACTTGACATAAGGGTTTTGCCCAGGCAGAAGGTAGCTTCTTTTTACACACAGCACATTCCCTTTCTTTTGCTCTGGAGGTCTTCCTAGAAGAATCCTTAGACACCTAAGCACAAAACATGACCGCATGAGCACTATTATAAAAAATTACCCCACCCTGGTACCGATGTATCATTGGTGGTTTCAGTGCGCTGAGCCTGCTCCATATTTCACAGAAACCAAACCAGAATGGAGGAAACGGTCAACCTACGCCACTCGGCATGGTAATGATCTGGCTGGGCTTTTCTTCTTGGCGCGAGCAAGCTGGCTCCCTCCCCTTCCGGTCCGCAGCACCAGCTTCCCCCACCGCCACAACCCGGAAGTAAATCCAGCATGCTGGTCAGCAGCCGAACATGCGAAAACGGCAGCAGAAGTTCACAGTAGCCCAGAAAGATAGAAACCTCCTCAGGACCCGAGAAGAGGAACGAAAGGAGGTAGGGAGAGAGAAGGAAGGCCAGATTTCTGCAGCGGCTCCTAAAGAAGTCTTACGCCACACGGGGTAACCCTCCTCACACTTAATAGCCGGGGCCCCCAGTCTTTTCCAGCGGATCCGATTCCCTCCTGCTCCTTAGGACAGGAAACAGAACTGGAGGTAGAGGGGATCATCCCTCTTTTAAAAGGCGGTTCTGGTTCCTGTTTCCTGTCCTGAGTAGATGAAGGCGGTCTCTCCAGGGATGCTGTCATAGACGAAAGAGAGAATGAATCCAGTCAGCAAAGGAAGCAATATGGGTACAATATATTCGTAAGTGCCTTGTATTGGCTTTCTCCTACATGCCATTTGCTGAAGTGACATAACTTCTTTATCTTTACTTCTGTGAGTACAATAAAAGGGTGTGAGAAGCCTATTGCCACTGCGATGCTACACTATTTTGGGTGCCTCAACGTTCTTCTAATATAGGGAGTGTATAGTGGCGGTACCAGAAGGAAGAAGAAGAAGCAGCTGAGATGAACTGTGGTTTAATTTAGCAGCAGAGAGCCTTGTTCACATTGAGAGTATACCACTTCAGTCTGCAAGTTAGACATTTTTATCCATCTGCAGTGTGGTTTAAATTTTTATTTGTATTTTTATCTAACAGTGAGAGAAGGGAGGGGGAGAGCAGAGAAAGCAGTCAGAAACAGGAGCAGGATTGATGAATTTATAGCGAAAAAAGTGAAGTCCAGCTCACCCATTCATTTGCTCCAACTAGATTCCCCTGATGCACGGAGGTGTAGGTAAGACCTGGATACGGTTGTAAGGAAAATGAAGGAAACTCCAGCATCTAGTTCACGAGTATCTTCTCTTTATTGACAGTGTTGATGATACAGCGGCAATAAAATGTATCTTCTCACATCCTCAAACAGTCAACGCGTTTCGAAAAAGTTCTTATTCATGACTGAATAAGAACTTTTTCGAAACGCGTTGACTGTTTGAGGATGTGAGAAGATACATTTTATTGCCGCTGTATCATCAACACTGTCAATAAAGAGAAGATACTCGTGAACTAGATGCTGGAGTTTCCTTCATTTTCCTTACAACCGTATTGATGAATTTATGTCAGATTCAGCAGCTAGATGAAGGGCTCCGGCTCCCAACTCCAGTAGTCTGTTTCTTCAGAAGAACAGACTACCAAAGTTACCATATCTGTCGGAGTTCCGGAATAAATGGCTGCATTCAGCAATGTTTGTCTGTCCAAAAGCCAGCATTTATGCCTTATCTAATTATTGTCAATGGGGATCCGCCAGTGCTATGTCAGCTATGGTTCCTCTGCTGAAACACACTACCGGAGTTAGCAGAAACAAAATGGTAGGTAACATTTAATTAGGACGATTTAGAATGTTGATGAATTTTGCAAACGAACAATAAAAATAAAAATAAAATCAGTGCAAACGTGTCCATGGCCTTCAAAGCATGTTCCATAAGTGTTTCAACTGTGCAAAATGAACATTTTAGAGGGTAAGGCCAGGCTGGAGACAAAGCAGGACTATACAAGGCAGAATCAAACATGTTATATAATTTATACCGACGTTGATTCTTATCTGAGGAGTAGATCAGGTTATACCAAGGCGGAAGAAACTTTTACAAATCTGACACTAAGAACAACGAACATGGAAGCATTAGGCCTGGGCTACAGAAGGTAAAGCTTTGTGGAACATAAGAGGCTTCCAGCCTAGACAATCCAGTATATGTTTTACACATAACGCTCTATCTGGAATGTCTGCCCGTTTTTTTTTTTCCTTCTACCAAAACATATGTCTAGAATTAACTGTAATTGAAAAGGACTCAGACTCTTTAGCAATCAAGAAAAATGCTGTGGTTGGTCATTTTTGTCAGGTATGATATTTTTTAAGGAGGTTTGTTTAATCAATCTGTGTTTATCGCTTTAGAAGAGCCGTAATATGGAATGTACATTAGATGTGTCTAAGACACAGTGTTAAGTTTCATACGAAAAAGAATCAGTCAAGATTCAATATGTCAGGAGTGGAAGACAGGGCTTAGAGAAGAAAAAGCCACGGATCAAATGAAGTGTATGTACATTAACTACGAGGATGATCATAGGATATGGAGATGTATAGGTATGGAGGGGTAGTTGGAAAGAGAAAATTTACTATACTAAAAGGAAAGGATTTAAGGCTATTAAGTGATTTTACTAGGAAATAGCCCTTGAGACAGTAAATTGTGGCCGACTACTTTACAATGACTGCTTTTTGCAAAGCAAACACTGGACCATGAAATGTCTTTTGCCTAATGTAAAGAATAGGTCAGTGGTATACGGATGTAGCTGATGCCAAATTGTCATTGGTGTTATTCCAATGTGTCAACAACGGGATAATCTGCTAACTCGATGTACCGTATCATAGGTACCTTTCCTAAACATACAGGTCCATATCTATTAAAGGGGCTTTCCAGGTCTTTTATATTGATGATAGGCTATCAGATGAGGACAGGTCATCAATATGAGATATCGGGCGTCAACCACCAAGCACCCCTAATGATCAGCTTGTCGCAGGCACTGAACACACAAGAACCAGGCATGGCTCTGTACACTGTGTTTAGGGTATGTCTGGTTACCACAGCTTTCTTCCCATTTACTTGCATAGAATTGAGCTGTGGTAACCACTACCTGCCTGGTTATAGTTGTCCCTGAGGAGCAGAGAGTCAGACCCCTACTGATCTGATACTGATGACCTATCCCAGGGATGGGCAAACTGCGGCTCTCCAGCTGTTGCAAAACTACAACTCCCAGCATGCAAAGACTGCTTACAGCTATCAGCCTACAGCAGGGCATGGTGGAAATTGTAGTTTTACAACAGCTGGAGAGCCGCAGTTTGCCCATCCCTGACCTATCCTAAGGATTAACATCCATATAAAAGTCCCAGAAACCCCTTAAACCAGAACAAAGTGAACAAACAATGCAAGTTCAAAGGGTTACTAGAGATTTTTCGGTCATGTTCATGTATGTATTCGATATGGTGCTGTATTTCTAGAGTGCCAGATCTGTTACTACAAGCGGCCACTGCACTGAGTATCTCACCATACAATGAACGGAGCTGCGAGCACAATATTCACATGCAAATTGTGAATTTTTCCTATGAAATTCAGAAAACCAGTAACTTAAATGGTCACTAACTTCTCACACAACTTTGCATGAATCAATAATAGAGGTGACTATAAGAAACTGTGTACTATATTTTATCAGAGAAAAATGTCTCTCCTCCCACAACATTCTCGCAGAATTTTCTGCTAATTCCGTCTTGTGAGACCAAGAAGGCTCTCAGCTCACAAACGGCTCAGATTATAATCTTCGATATAAATCTATAGAGAGAGGAGAGTGGGAGGAGGTGTGAGCTGCAGAGTGTGAAACAAGTGAAGAGCCACTGTCAGGAAGGCTATATCTCACCCCAAGTGCTTGAATCAAATCATTACTGCTTAGTTCTCTACAATGCCCTACATAGTGCTTCGGAGTGATTGAGTGTGAGGGAGCTAGGGTGCAGAATTTACTCTCTATTTGTAGTCTATGGGGAGACATCATAGCAATCTCCACCCATAATCTAAGGGACATCTGAGAATTAGATGGAGCCTGCAGAGGAGAAAATTGATAATAAATGTTCTTTGCCAGAGGCTCATTTAGGGACCTCTGACACAGATTCTGCTAAGAAGGGTGGACAAAATAGTTGTGCATTCTCCTTCAACAGGGTTTAAATCTGTGCAGTTGCTATGCAAATGCTTTGCATTTAGATCTGGGTTTGGTTATTGTCTAGCCTTGCCTTGTTGATTAGGGTGGAGTGCTGATTGAGAGTCTATTTATATCCTAGCTTCACTTTGACACTAGTAGGTTTTATGACCTACTGTAATGAATTGGCTGTAAGTAGGGTTCCCACCACAACAACATCTACAGAAAGACTTGAGCACCTTGTAACTAATGCAGTGCAGTGATCTATTCTATTTCCTTGTGAAAATGCAAAATAAAGTATGACATTTCGATCCCAAATGACCTTTATCAAATAATATTGCCACGTGGGTGAAAGAAATGATGCATGGGGTAAGGAAAGGTGAAGACTTTTCTGATCCACAAATAAAAGAAATGGATTTGAGGCCTGTATGTCTATGTGTAACATTTACACATGTATGTGTAATCTAATATTGAATATTATAAAAAGAATGGCAGCTATATTGTGTAAAACCTGTTAAATACAGCTCCGTCAATGCAAGTACAAACCTACGTGTATAAAGAGTTGTGTGGCTTTAATAACTCACACCGGCAATTCTATTCCTAGACTCACAATGCCTAAAACAGTATATGTTATAAATAGTCTTCTTAAAGAAGAACTCATTATTTCAGTGATGACGGACAAATACTGAGGATGTACTAAATGTACTGGTAACGCTATGAAAGCTCTAAGGTACAACTTTCAAAGACAAGATTAAGATCCCATTCACGAGATCCTGCAATGATTAAAACAGCTTTGGGGCAATGTAAGTTCCTGTTCCTTCAGACAGACCTCAGTAACAGATGCCTTTCTAGTCACCTGTCATAACTTTCCTGTCTGTTAGAGGATCAATGATTCTCTCACACACTGGATTTCACTTACAGAGAAAAACTGCAACCTGCTAACCTGCTTAGTAGTCTCATCCCCTTTAGAGAGAAAAAAAAAAAAAACACGAGAGCAGTCGAAACCAAACTACTGTACAAAAAAAAGGAAGGAAATAAAGCAAAAATAGCTAGTTTTGCCCTTAAAGTCACCTAAAGAAAACACAACTGAAAACTAAAAAAAAAAAAAAAGTATAAAAAGGTAAATAATGCCCTTAAGGTCATCTGTAAGCAGATTTGTACCTATGAAGCTGGCCGACCTGTTACATGTGCACTTGGCAGCTGAAGGCATCTGTGTTGGTCCCATGTTCATATGTACCCGCATTGCTGAGAAAAATGATGTTTTAATTTATGCAAATTAGCCTCTAGGAGCAATGGGGGCGTTGTCATTACACCTAGAGGCTCTGCTCTTTTTGCAACTGCCGCATCCTCTACACTTTGATTGACAGGACAAAGGTAGTGAAAACATCATCACTCCTGGCCTGATGAAGAACATACTTTGATTAAAAAGTTGTTTGGAGAGGGGAAAACATGTAGCAAATTACAGAAAACTATAGGCTGCTCAGCTAAAGTGATCTCAAATGACTTGAAGTGGCAACAAAAACTTGTAAGACGCGGAAGGAAGCGGGGAACTACTGTTCAAATGGATCGAAGAATAGCCAAAATGGCAAAGGCTCAGCCAATGATCATCTCCAAAAAGATCAAAGAAGATCTGAAGTTTTCAGTGAGCATTGCTACAATCAGAAGACAACTAAGTGAAGCTGCTTGTACCAGAAAAAACTCCTGTATAGATTAGGAATACATTGACTTTTTTGATCTAGTGGCCACAGACAGTATGTCAGAAGACCACTGAATTCAAGCCACAGTACACTGTGAAGACAGTAAAGCATGGTGGTGCAAAAATCATGATATGGGGATGTTTCTTATACCATGGTGTTGGGCCTATTTATCAAATACAAAGGATCATGGGTCAGTTTGAATTTTTGAGGAAATCATGTTTCCCTATGCAGAAGAAGAAATGCCCTTAAAAGGGGGCGTTTCGACACAACAATGACCCAGAACACATCTTGGTTACAGACAAACAGGATTAAGGTAATGGGTGGCCCGCCCAATCGCCTGACCTTAATCCCATAGAGAGCTTGTGGTGGTGACATAAAAAATGTGATTTATGAGGCAAACCCCAAAAGCGCAGAATAACCGTGGAATGTAGTCCAATCGTCCTGGACTGGAATACCTGTTCAGAGGTGCCAGAAGAACTCAAGCAGTTCTCAGAAACAATGGTTACGCCACTAAAGATTAGTTAAGTAATTCAAATTAAAGTGAAATCTCAAACATTTTTTCAGTTCCTACATTTAATATTTGAGTTTTTAAAGAAAAATGCTGGCACTATTGTTTTGATTTGGAATTGAATATGTAGTATTTTCAGTGCATTTGCGGAAACAAAAAGTTATAATGTTTTTGTGATTTAGTCACTTTTTTAAACTCACTGTTATTTTGTTGAACACTACTGTATGATCAGTATTACTGTATGTTCTGTACTGCTCTTTACCTGTGCCAGGATGAGCTGCTCATTGGGACTCAATGTGCGGGCAACTCCATTTTATTTTACTGGACCCTGAAGAAGCCCCTATCCTCTACATAGAAAGTGATTAACAGTCTCCAACAGCTCTTTTCTTCTTATATGCTAAGGCTTGTTTTATCTGTATTATTATCTGCGTATTAGTATTATTTGGAGTTGACATTTTGGGGACCTCGGAACTAATTATTAGATTTCCATAGAATTATGGTTTTAAGTTACAGTTTGTTCATCTTATTATGGTCATCCAGAACATAATAAAGGGGTTGCCCACCTTTAGAGGGTTTTTGGCAAACCTGCAAAGGGAAGCATGCTTACCTGCTCTTCAACACCGAGTCCGGCCTCCTTCATTCCCTGGCCTTGGCTGCCTCGCTCAGTTCCACCACTTTCAGCATCTATTTTGATGCCACCACAGTCAATCTCTGGCCGCAGAAGTGACTTGCCCCGCCCCCTTGTCACATGACCATTTGTCATGCGGCAAGGGGGGCAGGTCACTGCTGCAGCCAGCGATTGGCTGCAGCGGCATCAAATCGGATGTTAACAATGGGAGACCTGAGTGAGGCAGCCGAATCTGGGGAGTGAAGGACCCAGGACCCAGCGGCGGAGAGCAGAAAATATGCTTCCCTTTGCAGGTCAGGCCAGAAAGGGCCAACCCTTTAATATTGTAACTTACGGGACCACTTGTACTTTTTTGTATAACAGATTAAGTTGTGGTATTTTATTGATAATTAAGCACAGTTAATAAAAAACATTTACAACCTATGGAACAAATTTCTATTGGTCACATCCTACCTGATACCAAGCTCCCTGTCAAACACTGGCTGCTCTCCCCTCATACTCCAATTCCTTGTTCATTATAACGCATCTGGAAAAACAACCTAAAATGATTTGATGATTTATGATAACAAAATATCTTTCTTAAAGGGGAGGTATGTGTCACCCATATAAAAACTGTCCCAGGTTTTGGCTTGGGAACAGCATTGAAACAAGAGTGTTACTAAACTTCAGCACTCGCTATGCTTAAAGAAATTAACCCTGTTCTTAAAGTTCAAAAATCCCCTATCTAATGGTACATAAAGTCCCATGTTACCAGCACATCAAGCTGGCCTCCACAGGTGGCCCTAAATTGTAGACGTCCGCAAATGAAATCTGTTGATACCATTGTGAGGCCGTCTGTCTCTTCCAGACGCTTTCAGACTTTTTTGTTAAGTGTTTTACCTGAAACAACCTCAAAGGCTGACTAGATACTCTACATATTTCAGGACGAAGCTTGATTTTCCTTTAGATCTATGTGCCCACATAAATAACAGATGCGTCTACAGAAACCTGCATTTCTTTTCTGAAATACTTATGGTAATGTTTCACAATGGATCTCAAGTTAAACGTGCAATGCCGTAATAGCTAGATATCCTCAGACAACACGCTGCCCTTATTAATAACATCCTCTAGTTATATTTAATTACCGGTAATATCTGGAACTGTCGGCCCCAGGTCACCACTCCTCAATTCCTACAACCCAAGGCGAAAACTTATTTGCGTCAATCTGGCTCCAATACAGTGAATAAAGCTATCTTTAATTAAATTAATTATCTATTTAAATAAGTTAATGAATATTAACCTAGACGGGGTTCCTCATCTAGTGACATGGGTGCCATACAGATGCAGCAAGCACCAAAATCGGTGGGTTAGCGCACCATCCTAACAGTGTAGCTCAATGCCAACTTTAAGCTTTAGAAGCTTTGCACATAGTTAAAGGGGTAATCCCATGATTAATGTAAAAAATAAAAACCATCATATAGTACATGACAATCTGTTTCTAACAAAGCTAAAACCAGCCCTGTACCTCACATGGATCCAGAGATCTCCCCATTCATTGCTCTGCTAGATTTATATCAAGCTGACAGCTCAGGGGAGTGTCTTTTCGGCTGCAGTTCAGGGGGCGTGTCCATGCTCTGCCTATCACAGCTCAGGAGGCAGTAGAAGGATGGAACTGAGCATGTGCGGCCTTCTCAGTGAGCAGGACAAAGAAATAAAAAAAGGAAAAGCAGGTGGCGCTATACAGGTACATTTTATTGAGTAACTCAATGGCTACACTAAATTTTTAATTACATGCAATTACAAAAGGTATTCAGATTCAGGTGCTGGTTTGAAAACTGTAGAATATTATTTGTGGGACAACCCCTTTAAACTGAGCCAGAGCGATAAGCTGGTATGATAAAGCACCAGGTATGGCTGGCTACATCTGTATGTGGCCTTTGCACGTGCCTCCCCAGCTTTTGGCAGCTGCAAATTTTATCGTGCACTAGTGGTACCTGAGATTTCATACCATTAGCACAACTTGGCACTGGGTTCAAAACAATATCACTGGCAGTTAAATGGTTTTTCAACATCATGAAATGTTTTTACAAACAGCAGATAATGGTATTAAAAAATTACTGACTTTGGCAACACTTGTGCCGACACCTCCCTGATCCCCCACCGGTTTTTGTTCAAGCGGCTCCAGCGATTACCTATTTGATGATAGCATGTCAATTCATGCTGCGGATTTCCACAGCAAATTTCATCCGTTTGAATGCACATGCTGAAATCCATGGCAAATCCAAAGCAAAACATTTGTTTTGCCGACTTTGTAGTTTTTTGCCCCCACTGCAAACATCATACCCTTAAGGAGATAACATCTCTGTAACTTCACATCGTCCAAGGCTGCTCCCTAAGTGGTGCGATCATATAGTTCTATGATATGCATGCATGATTTCATTTCATTTGACCCAAACATGTCAGCAGGACTAGGAAAGTCCATGTTATAGAAAGTGAGACAAGATGTCTGTGGCTGACAGCTAACACAGCGGATGCGGGGCTGCAGACAGGCACATGTTATCGCCCCTGCCAGACTGCCACAAAATTCCACAGTATCTGGCAGTCTTGTACAGATTCCTCAGACCTTTCAATGGAGAACACTTCTGTTTGGTATCTCCTCCTCAGATCTGCTAATAACCCTGCCTTAAATGCCATGTTAGACGGCACAATCTGGTAATGATTATCAAACACTACACACAACGTTTACAAAGGAATTGGGTTTCCAAATGCTTTACATAGAGAAACAGTTGAGAGTTGCTAAAAGGGATCAAAATGGCTGACGTGACCCATGCTAATGGAAAGGCTCGACCAAAAATGTAAACATGACGGGCTGGTCAACCGAAGTAAAATATGACCAATTGTCTGTAGACAGACTACTAGAATGTTATCTCTGCCCGTCGACAATGGGCAAGGAAGTTGTACAGCAAAGCTAGACAAACAGGAATGAACTCAGTATGTACCAGACACACAGAAGGGGACTGTATTGGGATGTATTCACATGGCCTGACCTATTTGAACACACTTGAAGAGCATCTGTCAGCAGGACCAATCCTCTTAAACCAAGAATAATGCCTGTTGACTAGGACCATACCTCTCTTGTTGAAATCCGTTGTGCTGTTTTGAAGGAATAAAACATGTTTATGCAAATTGGGGCTTAAGTGCACCAAGGGGCATCCCACAGCCTCTTGATGCACCGTAACTCCTCCAATTTCATCTGTCCCCTCCCCCCTTCTCTTGATTGACAGGGCCAGACATCAGCCTTTTGTCTGGTAGTGTAATATTGCACCTGCACCATATGGCCTGGTATCAGCATCTGCACAGCACATCTGATCCTGCTTTTCCCGCCTCCGCGTGTACGCTGACATCATCAGCACATGTGCAGAAGGTATGGAAGCCGCAGCAGCAGATCCTGAAGGGGTACGCTCATACCAGGGACTATGGCACAAGCACAAGAATACATGGCCAGAGGAGATGTCTGGTCCTGTCAATAGGAGGGGGGGGGGGGCTGGAGCTTCAGGGTGGTGATGACATGGTACTCGAGGGCTCAGGCCAGCCTCTCAGTGCTCCAATGACCTTATATATTATGTATATTAATAAAAATGTAAATTCTCGGGGACTCAGCAGTATCAGGTGGCATACCTGGCTTAATAGAGTTGATCCTGCTGATAGATGCTCTTTAAAATGTGTATAGGTAAGTTTATAACCCGTGTCTCTATATAACCGATAAATATTTTGGAGGCTGGGGTACAAAACTGCTTCAAGGTCCACGAGCTTCACACCAGTGAAGTGGCTCTGCTGAATACAGCTACTATGGTTGGCACAACGAGCTAGTCATCATTCTTGGAGAACATAATGTACCTCTATAATATCACTAAGCACCACAAAACCACCTCTCCGCCTTGCCTTGGTCTAGCTCCTGAAACACTTTGTGACATTTCAAGCATCTGCTGCCAATAGCTAAAAAAGGTCATTTCGGACCCTTGCTTTTGGCAACATTATAATGCTAATTGTGAGCCGACAATCAGAGGAAATTCTATTGAAATAAAGAGTATACAGTTCAAAAATGGTCTAATGGCGTACAGAAGAACAACAAATGTGCAAAAGTGTTTGGAAGCCCGGTTCTGTGGTCGGTGCAACAAGGTCCAGGCAAAGTTCTCATTCTCTACTAAAAAGGTCAGGATTCCAAAGAGGCTCTGGTTACTACATGCTTAATCAATTCACTTTACCTTTAATTTAGTGTGCTGAAAAACTCAGTTCCCCAAGGCTACATGCAGCATAACAGAGCTCCAACACATTCCTTCATGACACCAGGGAAAATAAATATTCAACAGCTAGGCACACTTCCTATAATATGTTTTTTCTATCTAATATGCAGCAATGTACCATAGCAAAGTAACCATGAAGGGTCCAAATAAATAATCAAACTGCTAGTGAGAGCAGACATCCAAGGTCAATAGAGGTAGTCTACCAGAATGTATACAGCAGGGTAACTGTGCTCGGGTTTATAATATATTAATAGGAAATGTTTATTCTGTGTGTCATGGTGTGCTTCCTCTTGCAGTCAGTCTAGGCAGAGTTGACTGACACCAGCTGAAGGAGAGGACATGCCAGGAGAAAAAACTGGAGGATATGAAGACGTTTGAGGAATGTGGCGCTGAAAACGAGGAAGGAGGTTTAGTGTGCCAGCGTAAAACGGAGAAAAGGAGGTGGCAGGATGGATGGGACACAGAAAAAAATGCTAATTCTAGTAAACTCCTACCATGCTAAGTGGTACTGTTAGCAAATAAGAAGCTACGGAAAAGGTTTTACAGTATATTTAGATGGTTATGCAAAGAGGTAGCTTCCAAGAAAGAGAACCAGCTTGCCATCGCCACCTATTGGAGGCTCCCTACCTGTCTAGATTCGACTTTCCAAAAAGCATCTGGATTTTTGCCTTCCTCTGGATTAACTTGTAGGATAATAGGCTGAACTGGATGGATATAAGTCTTTTTTCAGCCTTACAAACTATGTATTTGACAGGGGTATATAGCCAAGCCAGATATCCATCCATCCTTAAAGAGACCAGTCCTGTATGTAAGTGGTAATAGTATGGAGACTTATTGGCAACGCTTCATGGGAAACGAATATGCAAAGAGGTATCTCCCAAGAAAGAGAACCATCTCGCTAGCGCCACCTAATGGGGCAAGCACCTGGAAATAGCTGTCAACAGAAGGATATCTGTATTGGCTATATTCCCTGATCAAATCCCAAGGATTGTTGGAAAGTCGGATCTTGACACTGGGAGCCACTTCCAACAGATGGCCTGCACCTATCCAATGCCCTATCCTAGCGATATGTCATCAAAGTCTGAGATGAGATAACCCATTTAAACATGTTCATTACAATAAAACAAGAAATACAGAGAGAGGATTGTGCCCATCTAGGGCAACATTGTCAGGACTGATAGTGCCACACAGATCACAGACAGTAAAGGCAATGCTCACCTATCTCCTAGCGTAATGTAAAAGGGTGAGCAAAACTTTGTAGAAAAACCTAAGGTGCAGAAGTGCTGCTCAGAGTGCTCAGCCCCTTTGACTTTCATAGGCTTTGTTTTTTGAGCATGTAGAGCACAGATCCACGACAGTATGAATGGGTCCACATCCGTTCCGCAATTCTGCGGAACGGGTGCAGACTTATTTATTTCAATGGGGCCGTAAAAGATACAGACAGCACACAGTGTGCTGTCCGCATCCGTTGTTCCGTTGCGCGGCCCTGCAAAAATCATCATAGTACCGGCCAGGGGCGGTCCGCAAACGACTTGGTATCCATGTTTCGTGTGAATGTAGCCTAAGCTTGTGGAGAGTTATTCTCGATGTGACTATGGCTGCAATCTCCCAAAGCTGAGAGCAGTATCGATGTATCCACATTACATAACGAAACTAGTTAAAAAAATAATAATTCTTATTCGGAGTGCTACTGTATGTGGACTGAAGAAACAGGATACAAGAGCTTTCAAGAACTAAATAGTTGGTAGCATTAATTAAGCTTTCAATTCTACTTCCCTCTGGGGAGGAGAAATCAATTTTTGCCACATGGTGCCGCCAGCTAACACCTGCAGAGGAGAGGTGGGATGTTGTGTGCCTCGCGTCTGGCCAGAGGCGCGCATAGCTTGGCAGCTATCCTTGGAGGAGAGGACGAACAACCTCCAGAAAGTGGGTCGTCGCGCACCTCCTGTCTGGCCAGAGTCATGGAGTGTTCAGCCCTTCCTTGGCGTTATGCACTGCTGGAGTTTCTCTTTCTTTATCCGCGAGTTGGCAGAAACAATGTCTCCCCTCACATGTTACCTGCCCTGTTTTATCGATGTGTCTCGAGAAAACCATAGACTTTGTGGAAATATACCTCTCTAATCCTGATAATGTAGATATTTTGCGTGTGTGTATATAAACACTCACTGCTATATTAATATGCCTGATGAAGACCTTGGTACAAGGCTAAAACGCGTAGCATCCGATGAATAAAGAATCCAGTTCTTGTAGCCTGATTCCACATTTCTTCGGGCAACATAACATCTGATCGCTGAATGAGTGTACTGTATAGTTGCTTCACGCCCACGACTTTAAACAAAGGGAGTTGAGCCATTGTTATTTTCAGTAGCCTATCCACCTATGGCACGTGTCACACATCGACAATGGCAGGTTACAAGTTTCTGAAAAATATTAGAGGCCCCCGGGCTAGGAGTACGGGTAATTTATTATATAGCACCCAATAGCAAAAATATGTACTATATGCTGTTACAAAGCCTTACAAGAATCATCCCATCCCTTACCATCCTTTATCATCGTCTTCTTCTATCTCTGATACAGGATCCTCTTCAGGGGCATCAATTATCGCCTGTGTCAGCTTCGATTTGAAACGGTCCAAAAGAGACAACGTCTATGGGACAGATTAAAATTCCAAATGAGCACATCAATTCTGAGTACTAGGAAGCGAGAACTGCGTCAGTGAGTCTCTGACGTCATGTGTACTACATATACTGGGAAGGCGGCCCTCAGTGGGTTCTCCGACCATCTGCATTTAATGTGACCTGATGACACTTATTTCAGAGAATCAGTCTCTTCATCTTCATCAAAGCTATTTCTGATGATGCAAGGACTGGCTGGCTAACAAAGGCAGGAAACATCCCTCTTCATACTATTGTCATACAGTGATTTTAATTTAACCCAATCCTCCCCAAAGATTATTTGGAATTATTAGAAAGCCATTAAAGTGCACGGCTGCTTTCCATTCATTTCCTGCAGCTCCACAGAAGTGAAGGGAGTAGTGGCCACACTGGCGACGTGAGCTCTCCATTCATTTCTATGGGACTTCAGAAAATAACTGTGCGCGAAAATTGGCTATTTTTGGCACTCCCATAGAAATGAATGGAGGGCGGCCATGTATGCGCAGTGCGTTCCTGTTCACTTTGGGAGGTCCGTCCCAGAGATAGATGTGGGTTTCACACCTATCTGACACTGGTGGTATATCCTAGCAATATGCCAGCAATGTTGGAGGTGAAACAACCCCTTTAATATATCTACAAAAGGAATAATTGAGGAATGGCTAATTCAAGATGCTCCAGCTTTATTTGAGCTATAGCTCAAATGCTGGATGTTTTTCCGAAGGCTCCCTGCTGGACGTGGCCATGCTGTATTACGCCTGCACTTGTGGGGAATCTGTCTACTCCAAAACACGGCCCCGACACTGAACGCTGCTATGTCATTTGTATTTTCGCTGATGCTATGCGAACCTCCAGTGAAAAGCATTGAGAGGACTCCTGAGTATATGCACATAATGGACTCCAACAGGAGTTCTCTCAATGCATTTTATAGTCAGTCTGTGTGCACACATCAGCACAATGCGATGAGTATGAAGATACAACTTACATAATTGCACACAGCCTCATTCACACTATACACCGTTTACTGTCATTTTGGGGAAGGGGTGTTTCGGAGCTGACAGATTTCCTTTACCTACTATTACATGAAGGTAGTCAGTGATGCTGTTGAAAGAGAAACAACATTTGAAAGGTCCTAGGGTAACACATGGGAACTAAAAAGGGTTCTACTTGATAGCTCCTAAAAAAAAAAAGAGGGTGAGAAGTTATGAATGAATTGCCAGCAGTCTGCAGTAAGGGTACAGATGGGAAGGTAACCAGTTGGGTGTGTGTACCTGTACAGTCTGACAATGGCAGCACTGATTGGATAGAGTAAGTCTGTGCAAGTACACACCTCCAACTGGTTACTGCCCCTCTGTACCCTTACTGCAGACTGCTAGCAATTCATTCATGACTACGAGTAGCAATAATAAAAGAATGGCACATCATAGAGCCATAAGAATAGAGGCTCCAGAATTGTTACATAAGGAATGCATGAAGCTATTAAAATAGGCATGTCAGGAGTGGTGACTCTTTAAGTGAATGACAGTATTTTAAAGATACTATATGTTTTTTTTTTTTTACATCTATGAAACATCAAAATGCCTTTAAAAGCTATCGTAGGCTACTTTCACACTAGCGTTTCTATTTTCCAGTATTGAGATCAGTCATAGGGTCTCAATACTGTAAAAAAACGCTTCTGTTTTGTCCCCATTCATTGTCAGTGGGGACAAAATGTAACTGAACAGAACAGAGTGCTCCAAAATGCATTCCATTCCGTTCTCATGCCAGAGAGCAAACCGCAGTATTCGGAGCAAACGGATCCGTTTTCTCTAACACAATAGAAAATGGATCCGTCCCCCATTGACTTTCAATGGAGTTCATGACGGATCCGTCTTAGCAATGTTAAAGATAATACAACCGGATACGTTCTTAACGGATGCAGATGGTTGTATTATCCATAATGGAAACGTTTTTGCTGAACCCCGCCGGATCCAGTAAAAAACGCTAGTGTGAAAGTAGCCTTATACAGAAACACTAAGGGATGTATTACACTGTCCGATGTTACCACAACGTGAATGCCAACGGATGATCGGATGATAAGACATACACCGGCGCTTGTGCGCACTGGCCTGATTACACAGGCCAATGCAAACTGAATGTGGGAGGAACGATTGCTAACGCAGTTGTTCCTCCCTCATTCTGTTCTACTCATTGTCGGCAGCACATCCCTGATTAATCAGGAACAGGTTCTGCTGATAATGAAAGATGACATAAGTCAAAGAAACGAGCGTTAGCTCATTCATTGGCTAATTAATTATACGGGGCAATTATCAGGAATGAACATTCCTATGAACGGTTGCTCCCCATAATTGGCATGAAAATCGTGTGGTCTAATAGGGCTTTTATCATGGCCATATACTTTAGATAACTGTCGGACGACCTTTCCCTTGAGAAAGAAAGGAATGGACATGTTCACCTTCAACATGTCCCAACCTTTCTTTTGGGAGTTGGGACATCTACCCTACCTGGTTGAAATCGGTGTGTCTAGTATTGCCGCTAAGCTATGTTTTACTTTAGGTTGAGCTTCATTACCAGCCACACACAACTGTGACAGAAGTGGCACTGCTTCTTAAATAAAACCAGGGAGAGAAGGAGCCAAGACCCAGCGGCAGGAAGCAGGTAAGTATGACTCCCTTTTCAGGTCTGATCAGGAGAGTAGATGCAACCCCTCCCCTCCCAAAAAAAAGGTGGCCAACAGCTTTAAAATATTCCTAATTGGCCCAATTTGTAAACTTCCAACTGCATCTCTTGATGAATCACCTGTTCTTCTCTAGAAGATCCTTTCTTTGTATTTTTCTTCCTGCAGTCATTATACTTTTCTTTCTCCTTCACGTATTCTTCCAGGACACTGTTGGTTACTGTCTGTTCAGCTAGAAGAAAAAGCAAAAAGTAAATGCCAAAATACAGAAACTATGCAAATTTATGTTATTTGGATAAAGAACTAACACGTGAATAAAAAAAATATATAAAATTAATAAAATAATCATTTTTTTTTTTATAAAGCTAGCCATATGCAGGTTAGAAGGGTTGGTCCACAATTAAACATCTCTTTGGTAACATCATGGAAAACATAGTAATTTTATCATTAGAATTTTGTCTAGATATGGCTGTAACATCTAGATGTTCTTATGTTCCCTAATGAATCCAGTGCTGATGAGAACCCATTTCTAGCGTACTGATTCATACTGGTTGGCCTGCACAGTAGCAGGAATCACTCCAGTGCCAACCTAAAAGAGGATCCGGGTGAGGTCACTGAGCTACTGGGCATGTGTGAACACCAACATTGAAGATATCAGATGGAAATTCTAACAGGATAACAAAAAGAACGTGGAGGAAGGGAGCGGGCGCTATACCAAAGTGTCTAACTGTAATATCTAGACATAGACATTCCAAAAAATTATTTCAATTGAAAAATGTATATCTTTTGCATAATTTAAGAAAGAAAAGTAATAGTTAAAGCACATTCAGGTTGAATACCCACGCTGGCACAGAGAGGGATAAAGAGTCATATACATACACAGTCCCCCAATATGTAATGTTAAAGACTGTACCTGTGTACGTGAATGATCGTTCAGTGGTGTAGTCCTACTGTTCTGAGTAGCGCTGGCAGTTCGTACAGAGCGCTTCTGGCTCTACTCACACTTCGCGCGCTACTCCGGCCGGCAGCTAGCGCACGTGTGGAGGAGCCTGCAGGGATGAGTCAAGGAGCGTCTTCGTGCGAACCTACGGGTTCAGAAACGCGTTGGATTGAAAACAGTCAGAGTAAAGCCGTGACATCACACGAAGACGCTCCTGGACTCATCCCTGCAGGGTCCTCCACACGTTCGCTAGCTGTCGGCCGGAGCAGCGCGCAAAGTGTGAGTAGAGCCAAAAGCGCTCGGTACGAACTGCCAGCGCTACTCCGAACAGTAGGACTACACCGCCGAACGATCATTCACGTAGACAGGTACAGACTTTAACATTATATATTGGGGGCCTGTTAGTGAGGGGCCTGTGTATGTATATGACTCTTTATCCCTCCGTGTGCCAGCGTGGGTATTCAACCTGAATGTGTAACTTTTAGATACCCAAGAACAGAGGTGATTAGGCTGGACACTCACCCATAATACCAGGCAGCGGCATCTCTGGTGGAGACACCAGTTGCTAAGAGAACAACACGGCAGCGCACCTTGTGACCTTAATAGTTAAAGCAATTACTAAGTCTCATGCCCCTCATCTTTTTGCCACTGTAGTGTGGGAAATGTACTTATAATTTCTGCCCTTGTAATATAAATCACTTTCCTAATCACTGACTTCCTAGTGAGACTGTGTCAATTGGAGGGGGTGGGGCTACAGGGGGAGGGAGAAAGTAGCAGCCTAAACGAATCAGGAAAAAGGAGGCGTGTCTCAGACTACTTCAGACTCACTGTAGACACTGTAGCTGACACTAATGGAGCTGAGCTAAAAAGCAACCAAGAAATAAGCATTGAGGGAAATAAATAGCAGGAGAGCATCACTTATAGGTACTGACTTTTTTGAGGTTGTGACTGAACAGACACTTTAATCATTGAACAGCACCTTTAAAGTATACTAGAAATCAAGAACTTACAATTCTTGTTAATTACGTCATATTTCAAATTTACAATAACACATAAACGCTTGTAAATAGATAGAAAAACCCATAAGTCAGATATAAATTGTGGAAAGCATTACTATACAGTATATTCTGGGCAGATAAGACAGAGTTTTATGTACACACTGGTATAGGAACTCATACTGGAGCCATATCGTAGCAGAAGCTCAAAAAAACAGAAGCAGGAAGGACTCGGCTTAAATGATTAACATGCACCATGCCAAAGTTATTGAGGCAACGTGCCAACACAAGTAAACATTCTGCCAATACGTAAAGAAATAACATTAAAGCAGTAAACTGGCATTCATCTCAAGCTATAAATGCCAACTTATACTTCCAAAGGGGATTTCCTTTAGCAGTGAAAGCACCTCATAATAAATTGATTGATAACATACAAGTATAGATCTGCCATACTCAAATCACCCCATCTTCCTTAATTATACAAATGCAGAGAATTTTATAGTTAGGTGACACCTGTTTGATGGCTCCGTGGTTTGTGCGGCTGACTTGCACTTCTGGGGCCCAGTGCATGTATTTGATCATCACAACATTTGTTTTATAGGGAAATTCTGGTGACCAACATAGAATTCTTTGCAAATACTTGAATAGATGTCTTTGCACACTGCTGTGACAAGCACGCTGCTGAACAGCACGCACTCTGCAGCCTCTCCTGTGCATTAAAACAGCACTGAGCTTACAACAAAGTGCATTAATCAAAAGTACAGCATGCGTACATGAGGAACAACACTATCTCTGGCCATTATATGGCTTGTATATGGCATTCTTTATCTGTTTTCCTCTTTGCTTGCTTAATATCTGGTTTGCAGCTCCTTCAGACATGGTGGATGGAGAACTGCCAACGCAGAAAGTAGAGGAAAATCTCCTACTTAATTGTCTCACAGTCACTCAGGAAAACAGAGGACTTGGCAGAGAAGAACTGACCTGTAGGTTTGTTAATGAAGCACTTGTGCTGAGCTATAAGCTTCCTATGTAGCTGTGCAGTCTGCTTATCTGTGTGTGCATGTGTCTCCTCAGCCCACTGAAAAGACCTGCATCTGTGGCTATCCTGCTGACAAAGATCTATACAACTATATTTTTTGATATAATTTAATCTGGCCGCATCTCTCTATATCATATCTGGGCGAGATATCATGGGTCATTCCGTTGCCAGAACTACTGCCATGAAGGCAGTGATTTCAACAATGAAAAAGCAAGCTAGAGGCTTGGGGAAAAAGGAGCAGCTAGAATGAGTTTGAGTGTCTAATGAAGTTGCTTTTTAAGTGCTCTTTTTCTCTTCCAGTTCTTTTGAGTTGCCACTTTTGCTGAAATAAAATATATACATATTGCCTGCACAGTCCTATATATCCTATATACCCTTGGCATTGAAAACAAGTTATGTTTTTCCCAGCATGCTTTCCAACTTGAACTATACCATTCAATTTACCATGTCATGAATTGGAAAGTGGGACTGGAAATATTTACTCTGTGTTGCCATAACCTTTTCATATTTCCATCTACAGAGCTGCATGTTTTTTTTGTGGGGTCAGCTGAAGTTTTGGGGTACATATCACTTTTTATTCAATTTTTTTGTGTGCGAGGTAGCCCAAAAAACCCCCCAGCATTTAGATTTTTTTCTTTAACAGCATTCATCATGCAGGATAAATACTTATATAACTTATTCTGAACACAGCAAAACCGATTGAGTTTATATTTTCAGTTTATTTATTTTTACAAAAATTGGGTGTTCATTGTTTTTTTTTTTTTTTTTTTTTTTTTAGCCCAGAACCCCCCCCCCCAGGGGAATTGACTATGCAATCGTTCAATTGTTTTTACCATACAGTGCAATGGTTTACTACTGCAGTGTGGTAATTCTGTGAGCTTCCTATTAAACCCTGCTGCAGGTAAGGTTTAATAGGCAGTTTACAATGGAAGGCATGGAGGCTTTCACAGAGGTACCAGGCTGCCCTAGCAACTGATCGACACCCCACAATGGTATGTTAACCTGAATGAAAATCCAGCAACTGAATAAAACTCTGTTTGCACTTGTTGTGATTGGTTTAAAACCGGATCTAGCATACTTGTCACGTTATTAAAGGGAGGGGTCCCACGAAAAATATTCTACAGTTTTCAAACTAGCATCTGGCTCTGAATACTTTTGTAATTGCATGTAATTACAAATTTAGCATAGCCACTGAGTTATTCAATAAAATGTATCTGTATAGCGCCACCTGCTGTTTGTTTTTTTCTTTATTTCTTTGTCCTGCTCACTGAGAAGGCCGCACATGCTCAGTTTCATCCTACCACTGCCTCCTGAGCTGTGATAGGGAGAGATGAGACACGCCCCCTTAGCTACAGCACAAAAGACACGCCCCCTGAGCTTCCTGCTTGATATAAATCTAGCAGAGCAATGAATGGGGAGATCTCTGGATCCATGTGAGGTACAGGGCTGGTTCTAGGTTTGTTAGAAAGAACCATATGATGTCTGATTTTCATTTTTTACATTAGTCATGGGATAACCTCTTTAAATGTTAGCCACTAGTATGGACAGATACATTGATGTGCTTGAATTCAGTTTAAGCAGTTGATGAAGTATACATACAAAAATAATGAGTTATGACTATTTTCCTATACCATTAATACGCATCGTAAATCAAAAACGCATAAAGAAAAAAAAATCATGATTTTTGGCAAAAACGTGTTTCCATATGTAAGGTTATTTCAGTATCTGGTTGAGTAATAAAGCGAGTGAACAAAGAACTTTCTTGCGAGTCTGCAGAAACATTTGGGCTACATTATCTAACTTTATGACAGCCCAGCAACCACCAACCAATTTGACAAAAAAATACAGTTTCTGGGACTACTAATATATTACAGGGTATTTGTTCCTGAAAGTAAATTCATCATGAAGACTCCTTGTCCTATTCGGTATGTGGTTATAGCTTTTCCTCCCTGTACCAAATCTAAAGCTATACTTCTAGGTACAAATAAACCCCCAAACTGCCGCACAAAGTAAAGGCCAAAAAGGGCATTCTTTTCTCTATTCTTTCTTTCCTATAAGCACGGCATGTCTTTTTGCACAGTTACGTTATTTTTTGCAGCTCCCCATGGCGTGCTGATTTGTGAACTGCCCGGTCTAATGAGAGACTCCTGGTTGTCACCATCTTTAACATGTAAAGCAAAAACAAAGCGATTTGTGCACCACTGGAAACAAATTTCCATCAAAGTATCACCCAGAAAAAGACCTGCTTGCCAGATGTTTAAAAAGATCAAGGCGGATTTCAGATCTCTGGATAACCAAACGAGACTGTGTTAAGTCATTGGCTAAAGTCAACAGCAATACAGAGCTCTACACGATGCTGGACTAACAGATGATGGGGTCCGACTCCCCACTAAGTGCTGGGTGATAGGCTTTGAAAACAAAAGTTATGGATGATTCTTTTTTTTTTCCTAAAGGAAACCTAAAAAAGTTGAATATGTGGGAATTTAACAGGATTCCAACATATTCAACCCAGTCTAACTTCTCCAGTTATGATGGGCTATAGTGAAGAAACAGGGAGAAGAAGCAGGCAGGTGGCGGGAAGAAGAATCCGCATTGAACAGTGTGTGCTGAGAGTACTGGAGTGTCATGCAGATGAAATAAGTAGAAGGGTGGGAGGATGGCAAAGGGGGCACAGAGTGGCTTGGACCCATCCTTGGTGCATTAACTGCTCATTTGCATATGGATTAAAACTAGATTTTCTCCAAAATGAAGCAACAAATGGCTAAGTCAAAGATATTACATTCAGCTGAGCTTGCCCTGATGTAAAAGGGCATTCCAGTTGTCAAAAGTTAGCCCCTATTCACAAAATACAGGATAACTATTAGATTGGTGGGGGTCCTACGGCTGGCACCACCAATGATCATGTGAACAGGTACCCCGTACCCCTCGGAGCCCCCAAAAATGAACAGTGCATCAGGCCGTGTACAGTACTTGGCTATTTCCGGCACTCCCAAAGAGATGAATGGAGCAGCAGTTAACAGGCCCAAGCTGCTGGCTCCGAGGGGTATGGGGTAGCCATTCTCATGATCAGTGGGGGTCCCAATTATAGGACCTCCACCAATCTAATAGTTATGCCTTCTCCTGTGGATACGGAACAATTTTAAACCCCTTTAACAGAGAATATCCTGGTGACAGACTCCCTTTAATGCAGCATTTTCCAATCCACTGAAGTTCGCAAAGTGGACTAGGTATCAAAATTTAGGAAACCCAACATAACTTGGAGAGTGGTACTCTGGCCTCCTCATACACTTTAAAGAACATATTTGTAGGTCAATTGACCCTAGTATGTGTCTGAGCTAAGAAGCCTTGTGGGGGACAACAACCCATGTTGTGGGTGATTACAATCTGTGCATAGAACAAAACTGTGCATGTCTTTAATACATGACAGATGTCAGAGGATTCAGACGTCGCATAGTTGCCGGGAAAACTGAAATCCTGTATTCATTATGATAAAACATCTGGTAAGCAGATCTCTTGCACTAGGTGAAATACTGATACAATTTGTCTTCAGCTTTGAACTGTGAACTTTGTTATTTCTCTTATTTGTGGTACCCCCCTCCCCGAACTGCAAAATGTACACTCACTGACAAAAAAGGAGGAGCTGCTGGAACCAAATAAAACTTTCTATGTGTGAATGTAATGGAGAAATACTTAACTGATTGAAGTATAAGAGGGAAAGGATACATCTATAGGGGAAAACTGTACAATTGAAGGCAGGCTCTAGCACCCTGTTGGACGGTCTCTAGCCTAGATACAAGATGAGATATGGTTGCTCATGGAGGCATACAGGTTCTGTATAGTATCCTGTGGCACATTGGCCCACTGATGTTACAGCTGGGCCTGTAGATCCTGAACACTCCTAGGTTGATTAAATTGGTGTGCCAGCTGGTCCCATAAATGCTTGATTGGCGATAAATCTGGTTACTGGTCAGCCAAGGAAGTGTTGTATCCTAGAGACATTATCCTGCTGAAAAATAGGTGGAAGCTCTGCCATTAGAGGCAACACATATGGCTGCAGGATGTCCTGCACATATTGCTGAGCTGTTAGTGTCTCTCGTGTCACTACTAGGGGTGACTGACTGTCATATGCGATGGTTCCCTGGATCATCACACCAGCAGTTCGGGCAGTGTGTCACACCATAGCAAAGGCAGGATTGATGCACTCACCACGAGGCCTCCATACTTGACCTTTGATGGTCTCATTTATGACACCACTACAAATAAAGGCGATATTGGCTGTCTGTCAATGGCAGGAGACGTAAAAAGCACTGTCACACCAAATTTCCTTCTAAGTAACTGGAAATGGTCCAGGCATTAACAAGAGTGTGTAATGAAGGTGCCACCTGTGTCTGGATGGTGGACAATGAAACTGTGGGAGCAGCTTGTGCTTGTTGGCGGATCAAACAATCATTTCTACTAGTGGTCCGTCTAGGCCTATTGGAGCCCAATTGCCATGTGTGTCCTCATGTAGCCACTTCTCCCAGCACCTCCTAACCGCTAGGTGAGAATGGCCAAGATGGTTGGCAATTCATCAAAATGATCATTCTGATTCTCTGAGTTAAATGATGCGCCCCTTCTAAAAATCTGTCAACTTGGCAAAATGTCTTCAAGTGCATCTTAGAGACATGTCTAGCAGTCAACGATCTTTCACCTAGACGTACACTACTGAAAAGTGGCCTCTGAGAGACCTGTCTTATACGGAAGCAGGGGAAGAACTTTTATGCCCTTTTGTGGCGAGACCCAGTGTCGGATCACACCTGTAACCATTTTCATATTTGCCTGAGACATCACTGCATGCAGTTTTGCAGGAATCCAACATTTCTATTGGTGCGTTATTTTTTGGTCATTGACTGCATATATAAATCAACAGCATTAAATCGTCGAATGCACATGACTGCAACATAAAAGAGAGACACTGATACGGCATATCACTATTTATATTATCGATGTCTAATTGGCACTAGTTCAACTGCTATGACCCCTCTCTGAATGCTTCATTAACCTGGCAAAGACAAGAGCAACCTGCTGAGCAACTTCATTTCCTGTAGGCTGCATTTTTTTGGCTAACTATTGGTCATATAATGGGATGACCATGCTATCTCTGGAGAAATCAGAGCAGGGCTGACTGCAGATGGAGTGACATGGCACTTAATGCTGTGGCCACTTGGATCTAGAGATCAGAGAGAGATATTTCCCAACACCCGTCAATCAGATGTTGATAGCAATTACCAGCGAGATGCCATCAATATGCTCCCATAATAATACCTTTCATTTATTAGAATACAGGGCATGGAAGAGTTTATATTTCCTTTGATTACTAAATAATCAGCTTCTGTACAATGCCTGCTTAATAAACAGATTCTGGGGAGAGGATAATGGGACTGCACATGTGTTTTCAAGGGGAGTAAACCGCCTACAGATACTTCTGGAAGTGGATTATCTCCTGTGAGAAAAAAGGACTACGTATGGTTAAAGGCTGTGAACCTTCAGGAGTATTTTCTTTTATTGCATTCTACTCATTTTGGACAAAAAAATTTGCGTTTAGTCTTTATTAAAGATGATCAACAGTTTTTGAGATGCAGGGGTCAGCTGATGGCTCATATAGAGCTCTGACCTCCTGACCTCACATAAATTATAGCTTAACTGGGGCAATAAAATGGCCCAATCCACTCGATTTCTAGTGGCAAGGGGGCTGAATCTTAATACATTTTGGCCCAGATAAACTAATGAGTATGTGCGCAAGATCTAAAATGTGGGGAGACTTGGTGCAATTCTGGCACTACTAGGGTTTCTACACTTTTTCCCCCAACTTGCTCGAAAGGGCTGAGCTTATTAAAAAGGGAGAATGAGTCATGAGAGGTGGCGTGGCCTGAGATGTGGTGTTTTTGTGCAAAAACTGTGCCATAATTCTGGAGTAAAATTCTGTCTCAAAGTAAGCCAACCAATAGTTGGTATAGAGCTAGAAAAAAGGGGGTCATTTAATTAATCTGAAACACAGGGGTAATTTATTAATCTGCGACTTTTCCACACTCACTCCAGGTCTAAATAAGGGGGCTTGGCATGGGCGGGTAAGAGGATGAGCCGGCAGGCCCGTCTCATTTACCACTCTCTACGCCTGTTTTAGGCATAGAAAATGGTCTAAATGCAAGACAGCTCGGTAACTGTCTTATATTTAGAACTGGCCCTGGATGCAGCAAAGTTATGGAGAGGCCGGCGCCTCTTTATAACTTCGCCGGATCCATCGCCAGCTATGTGGCTTTATTATGACTGGGGTCTAAAACGCAGGTCTTAATAAATGTGCCCCAAAGTGTCCAGCCTGAGCCCCTGTGATAAATCTGGTGCACGCGATTTATAGGATTAGTAAATCTAGGCCATGTATTAAGTTCTATAAGAAAGTGATGAGGGAGATGCACCTGACATGTGGCTACGTGGTGGCCTTCCTACTGTTCTCATGCTCATTGCTGTCTGTAGTGAGCCATGGTCCAGGAAATTATTTCTGGACATACAACAGTGGGAAGTTGGGGCAGAAAAATGTAGCTACATGAAATATGGCATATTTTTCTCATTACGAAACTTCAAAGAGAATTCTGTGTAGCCAAGGGCTTAAAATATGACCGTAGGCTGAAATTGTAGTGTGTTACAAGGCATGCTATCATGATTAACATTACTGTCCTGCACATTACTCAGCCTGATACACTACATAAAATTACAGAACACAGTGGCAGAATAATGACAGGACAACGTGTTATTGCTCAAAGGTTGTGATGGGAACGAGGAGAACTATTATTTGAGCAGCACTGACATAAATGGTGAGCATTCAGTGGCTCATTCATTTCCTAAAGCCCATATTTTACTACTTACAGCTGTAAAAGCCAGGATTTCAAGCCCCTGTACACACTGGTGTATAGTCTGCTGAACGCCCGTTTTCGGTTGGAACAGCTGACAATCTAATGTGTATCGGAAGCACCTGACACCGCGACAAATTATGTTTCTCTTCCCACTGAAAAGCCTCGGCTCACAGCTACTGGAGGTGTTAGTGCACCTTTAGGTCATGTTCACATGGCAAAATGCAAAGCCAGTGAAATACATTTCTAAAACACTTGAAAACAGCTTCTCTTGTTTGCAATGGGAAATACCTGCCATTGTTCACACGCGGCATATTGTTACACCATGTCACTTCTCTGAAGATGATTTTTACAAAATACACTCCAAATATGCTTATTGGCTTTTAAAGGCTATGTACACGTTCGGTGGCATTATTTTATGATTGCATTTTGTTTTGGGCTAAAAATTATTTTTTCATTGGTCAATATAAAAAAATTCAGCAGGATTATGTCTTTGCCCAGCTGCATTATACTTTCGCTCTGAGCCATCATCTGGGGGCTATGTATAGTCTTTATCTCTGATCTCCTAAGCGCTCATAAACACTTATTAAAGGTGGATTTACAGGGGCGGAGGGAAGCCGATTGTCGGGAGGGAGGCGTTCCTTCCTGAAAGACGGTTGCTTGTTAAGCGGAAGTGAAGCTCTCCATTTACATGCAGCCTCCACAGTATGAAGACAAGAGATCGCTGCTGCTATCGCCCGTTCCCATACAAAATCATTGCTCCTGGGCAGTAAATTGCCGTTTAGACAGCACGATCTGTTGCCCGGGAACGATGATGGAGGTGTCTGCACCTGCAATTATTTTGCTCATTCATCAGGTGATCTGCTTTAACGAATGTTCGTTACTGATAATTGTCCCGAACATTGGGCTGTGTAAAACCCCCTTTAGCCATATTCTTATCAGTTTGATAGACATAAAGAGTGTTTATGAGGTCAGGAGATCAAAGATAAGAGATAGACAGAAGCAAATAGCATACATGTAACCCCTGTCAAAAACTGCTGAAAATATTTAATAAAGACCAACTGAAAAGATGTTGTTTTTTTTTTGTTTGCCCAAGATGAGTAAAATCAATGCAACCACAAAAAATGCCCCAAAGGTGTCCAAAGGCTTTTTAGTATGTATCTTGCGGTTGCTTGTGTGGCTGGAAAAAAGGAATACACCAAAAAGCACCTGTATTTCAGAGGCCAATTTCTGTTGAAATCAGCTCTGTCTGTTTTAGCTTCATAACTATGTTGTGTGAAAATGAACACTAGGACACCACAGTTGCACATGATCTGCAGTAAAATCACGCCATTGCTACAAATTATGGATAACCTCAACGTTTTCTCGTGGGCATTTTGCTTGTAATTTGTTTCTCGAAACAACAAAATTACAGTATGTGCAAGTTTCAGAAATCATGCTATTTTAGAGTGATAAAATGTCTCCAATGCTTACTAGCCCTAATGGAAATTAAAGACAAAAGATTGTGGAGTGATGGTTAAAGCCGTGGCCTCGCTGAGAAGGGACATATCGGCTCTCGGTGCTGCCGCGGTATTAAACTGCCGATCCGCAATTTTCAGCACTGCCTCAAACTGAAATGACTAGGGGGTAGAAACCTTGCAGCCGCTGGCGAAATTACCACTTTGTGTCCAAGCCAAAATTCAGCTGGCAAAAAAATTTGAAAGGTATGTCGCCTTGATATGTCATCAATGTCCCACTAGTTAGGGCTCCACCACTGTGCCCTCAAGGATAACCAGCACAACCATGCAGCATTTATCAGCAGCAAAACGAGCATGCAACCTCGGTGTCTTACTGGTAGGATACTTTTTAATAATTTTTGATAAGATTAAAAAAAATATATATACATACGTAATCACTGAGGTGACAGTGGCCGACAATGGTGAAGTGCGTGTAGACTGCATGCAACACTTCTGGCCCTGTGGGGAGGGGAAGCTGAGGAGAAGAGTGCCCATATGAAAGGGGTTCTCAACCGCTTCAGCCACATACAGACTATCACTTAAAGTAACACTTCTATGAATGTTTTGCTTATAATTAATGTTGAGCGAATCAAAGCTTTCCAAGTAGAATTCAATACGAAGTTTAGGAAAATTTGATTCACAACAAATCTAAAATTGCGGCTACACGTGTTAAAAACAAAGTAAGAAGCCTGGAAATGCAAAGTCACCCATAATACCCTGCAGCCAGCCAATCAGCAGCTAGCCAACCCCTGTGATGTCACAGCCCTTTAAGCCTCATCCCGTGCGGTCTCCACTCCACTGTGAGCCGAGCATAGGGAGAGATGTGGCAAGTGCTATGGACGGTGTTGCTAAAAGCTTTTAATTGTGGAATATTGGATAGGGAGACTGCAGGGACAGTGCAGGGACTGTAATCTGAAGCTGAAGGGATTCATTGGAGACAGTGCAGTTTGCATCAATCCCCATATAGGGCACAGAGCTATCTTATTGAACAGTGTCCTCCTTGTTTAATGGATGAGCAATTCTATTACGCCTTGATTCTCAAAAAGGGGTGAATAAGCTTTCTAATTTTGCCATTATTGGGGTGTCCACCTTGTTTAATAGATAAACAATTCTATTACGCCTTCATTCTCAAACTGGGGCGAATAACCCGTTTTGTTCTACTGTTATTGGGGTGTCCACCTTGTTTATTACATAAGCAATTCTATCCAGCCTTGATTCTCAAATTAGGGTGAATAGGCTGTCTAATTCTACTGTTATTGCACAGTGATGTACACCAAGATACACTCTCCCTGCAGGCCAGGATATAGCTGATTTAATGAGCTTTGTGGCGAACTTCTTTAAAAAAATCTGGCGAAGTGTCCTTATCTCATTTTTTAAAACTTCGCTCAGGACTGGTATGTGACAATGACAGCAACAATGGGGGCATATTAAAACTTAAAGGGGTTATCTGGGTACAAATTTTTCACTTTCGTGAAAAAAAGATCATTAGTTGAAACAAGGTTTTCAGAAAGATCTTTCATCTATTGCCAGGTTTCATTGAACATGTATGGGCAGTCTGAACATCTGTACCGTCCAATACGGACTAAAATGTGTATGGCCAAGTCTGCGAAACGCACTTTCACCAGATGTTTGTTTGTTCAATTACTGTTTAACCATCAACCTACTTCTATATAATGTGTATGGCCACCTGGGATAGGAAAAACCACAACAAATCTGCCAGAAGTCTGCAGCTGCAAATTCTGCACCTATTGGTGCAATTTTTTTTTTCCAGAATTCATAGCGTATATGTTGCAGATTTGCCACATATTTCACACTTTGCACTGTAAACAATGAAATCCGTGGTGGAATTCACATGCTGTGCATTTAAAATCTGCACACACATGTCAGGTTAGGTAAGGATTCAGCTGCGAAAATTTTACCTAAGCATGTGGATGAGATTTTTTTAAATACTGCTGCTAATGCTTTAGGTTATTCGCAGGGAAATTCTGCAGCTTTTCCACCGTGTTTGGACATACCCTAGTCCTGGAATTGCACATGCAGTTCTTGTCGCAGTTTTCAATGTTTTTTTTTAGCCAAACGCA
Organism: Bufotes viridis; assembly: GCA_033119425.1. Classification (NCBI taxonomy): domain Eukaryota; kingdom Metazoa; phylum Chordata; class Amphibia; order Anura; family Bufonidae; genus Bufotes; species Bufotes viridis. Next base: position 67,350,901 of record CM065589.1, on the reverse strand, counting down.
GGAGCGTGTAGAAATGAGATGCACAAGCCTTTCTTTTGTTCATATCCTGCCTTTTGAATAGCACTCAGCTAAACTAACAACATGGACTCGCACAGCCATATGTGGACTGCACTACGGGGCGCAGACAACAGACCACAGATACTACGCGTGTTTGTTGTGTGGTGGCTTGTGGAGAATTCTCTTTAACGTGGCATGCATGGGAACCCATGAAGAATAACCTAGAGCTTCAGGAAGGTCCCATAGATTTTAAGAATATGACATTATGTTTGGGGTTTGTGGTCACCTCAACTGCCCTTGGGATTTTTCAGAGGCAGGGCCCAAAAACATTTAATGAAGAACACTCGAAACTCCAACTACAGCTTCAGATTTTTATGTGGAGTTGTCCCTTTAAAGTGTAGCTGTCATTTTTTTATTTTATTATTTGCTAGTTTATTAGAGCTAGGTGTGTATACCTGAGCTAGGGCTCATGCACATGACCGAGCCGTGTTTTACGGTCCGCAAATTGCAGATCCGCAAAAACTCGGATGCTTCCCTTGGGCGTTTTGCTAATGGCGGAACAAAACGGGCAGCCCATAATAGAAATGCCTATTCCTGGCGGCATGGACAAGAATGGGACTTTTTTTCAGGGTCCCAGAACGGAGCAACAGACGCGGATAGCACACGGAGTCAATGGGTCCGCTTCTGAGCCGCAAAAAATGTGGCTAGGATGCGGACAAAAACAATGGTCGTGTGAATAAGGCCTTAGTCTGTCAATGATTGCCAAAAGATCTGGAATTACCTTAAAAAACAGCTTTCGGTAATGTCCCCTGTCTCTTGCCACTGGTTCTTAAAAGACTGTTGCTAGGTCTTTTCTGCTTTCCCTTTATTATAAACAGAAGACAGAGGGGAGGTTTACCACACTGCATGCCTGCATTAGGTTTTAGAGTAAGGCTACTTTCACACTTGCGGCACTTGTATCCGGCATGCAGTTCCGTCGTCGGAGCTGCCTGCCGGATCCGCCGTTTAGTGTCACAACTGACAGCATTTGTAGACGGATCCGGATCAGTCTACAAATGCATTGCAAGAACGGATCCGTCCCTCCACTTGTCATGAGATGTACAGATCTGTCCTGCACCCCTTTTAAAATTTTCCCCGGTCTGCGAAGGACGGATCCGTCCTTCAGTTGTTTTGCAATGCCGGATCCGACACTAATACAAGTCAATGTAAATTAATGCCGGATATGACATTCCGGCGACTGATCAGGCATTTTGGACGGACAAAAACGCCTGACAGTGACCGAACTGAAGGCATACTGATGCAAACTGAACAGATTTCTATCCATTCAGATTGCATGGGAATATGCCTGATCAGTTCTTTTCCGGCATACAGCCGTTTTGACGGAACTCTATACCGGAAAAGAATAACGCAAGTGTGAAAGTACCCTAATGCACTCTGATTGGCTGGCAGGAAGCTGGTGGCTACAGCAAGTGTGTATGTGAAATGAGGGAAGGCAGTTTTGGCCTCAGAGAACTGGCCGAGGAGCCATTTTGAGAAAATCCTCATACTGTAGGTTTCAAAACAGCAGTAACTAAGGGAAAAGCTGAAGTAAAAAACTGTGGTATGTGAAAAAACTAGATTGCTTTATGCATAATGCTGCAGCAGCAGTAACATATGTTGAAATAAATTTTTTGATGAAAACATGACAGTTACACATTAATTCAAAAGGAAAAACAGAAAAAAAATCTACAGTTAGGAAAAAATTTGCAGATTGGTATCGTTTGGACTCCAGAGATTACAAGAAATATTAATAAACATATTTTGTTCTTACGGAAATATTTTTTAATCATGAATGCAATATGGTATGACATAACAGGGATAATCAGCTAAAAACCACAGCAATAAAATAAATAAGAAGAATCGTTTAGGCAGAAAAAGTTTTGAATGACTGCCTAAAATGTGGAACCAGTCAACCTGACAAATGATAAGAAATCTTATCTCACAGGTTGTGCCTTTTTGGCATGGCTTCCTATTCTAGGCTCCAATATAATTCATTTTCCAGCACTTAGGATTTCAGGAAGCCGTATGAATCCAGCTCTTGCCCACAACCTTTATTTTAATATGATCTTGACATCAATATGTGTGTATGTTTATGAGCCCGTGGCGAGGAACTAACGGTGTAATGTGCATAAGTAGATCATATCCACTAAGTTTACAATGTGTGCATCTACCCATCATGTGCCATGGTGCGTCACACTGAAAACATCCACCAAAACCTACATAAATATTAGCTGTGAAGAGATGAATAATTATTTATTTTGAGAGCCTAATCTTGTTGGGAGGGGTGAAGAGGGATAAGCTAAACAGTGTAAAGTTGGCCATGCACATTAGATAAATGTCTGCTGTAAGGGCTGACCATCTAAGGCTACATGCACATGACCGTTGCCTGCCTCCGCGCCCACCCGCAATTTTTGGAAGATCCATTGTAATAATGCCTATCCTTGTCCGCAAACGTGAAAAAAAAGGACATGCTCTATTTCTTTGACGGAAGGTAAACACGGAAAAACGGTTAACCATCTGCATTTTTTGACAGACCCATTGAAATGAATGGGGAAGCATCCTATCCGTGGAAAAAAATGGAACAGACGCGGAAACAAACAACGGTCGTGTGCATGAGGCCTAAAGGGTATGGTGTTGCCTAAAGGTCCTGTTACATTAACTGAAAATCAAACGACTTAGCGGATGCCCGCTCATGTGAAAGATCCCTTATAGGGGAATATTAATGGGTGGAAACACTGCTTCCCAATAAATGGCCTGTGTAAAGGTGTAGGCGTTCACCCAATGGATGAGCAAACATTCGTTCATTGGGTGATCAGGTCTTTCAGCCAGCACCTAAAATCAGAATTTTTGGGCAGCAAATTGTACTGTGTAAACAAAGACCTGCTGCCCAGGAACAACGATTTTCCATGCAATGGGGAAAAGAGAATGCTGTACAGAGAAAATGACTTTCATGGAAATGCAGACCTCATCTCTCCTGATGATCAGGCAATTATCAGGAATGAATTATTTGTTCTAGAGATGTGCGAATCACTAGAGATTCGGTTCAGTTTAGGTTCGCCGAATTTTTTAAAAAGTTCGTTTTGGAGACATAGAGAAATAAACGGATTTAGCCCTAATATTAAGTTAGCTGCTTTTGAAGTTTGCAGAAGCTGCAGTTATGCTACGATGCAAAGCCAGACTCAGTTCCTCACTTCTCACTCCCTAGATAATAGCTTTCCTTGCCTGTCCCTATTCTACACACACAATTCTTCTTCTTTGTCCCTCTATCCTTTCCCTTTACTGCCCCTGGCAGTAGAATACAACAAGCTTGATTCATTTCTCCCTGCCTCGGACTCCCTAAGATCATTTTTCCGATAGACACTGTAAGACCCAACCACCCTCATTAATAGCCCAGCACAGAATAACGTTCTGCTAGGGCACCTCCCAGATTGGCTCATACAGACTGTCTGTTGGCCTGGGAGCCAATCAGGTCAAGCCCTCCCCCTAAGTTCCTCTCAGGGTCATGTGAGAACCCTTCTTCCTCCTTAGTGGGTTTTTCTCACCAACTTTTGCAATAAGATGGCGCTACACGCCGTTTTACTGGATTCGTCCAAAACAAACCTGAAAAGGTTCGGGTTCGTCTGTCATCTGAAAAATGTCAACGGTCAGTCTGAACCCGGTTCGGTACAAACTGATTCGCTCAACTTTAATTCGTTCCCAATAATTTCCTAAAACATCAGTCTGTGTATAAGGACCTACTGTTCCCTGATGGCTGATGTTGGGTAAGATCAGGATCAGACTGTTTAAAAAGTGGGTGGGAAAGCCTGCTGTGAATACACTGGTGTGGACAGGCTGAAATCCAGATTAAGCAGACAGCCTTGCTTTCAATTCCCTTGAACCAAGAGTGACATGGATAGAGTCGGGATTCCACAGAAAATCAATCCAGGTCATCCAGCACTCTATCAGTTCAATCAAAAGCAGGACTAACATGTTGCATAATACAGCCATAAGCATATACCCTAAGGGATTAAAACTGCAGTGTGATTGGCTTCTTTGAGCCAATCACACTGCAAGTTTGGTTTCAACAGTTTTAATAATTTAGGACAAATGGATTTCATTTATCAAAACTATTTAACAAAACCATTAAGTCCTAGATGTCCCAACTAATCACAGAGCAGCTTTCATCGCACAGAGCAGCTGTTTTGGGCAACAAGGGCAGGGTTTTTTTGTTGGACAAATTTGATAAAGGAGGCCTTGTGTATTGTGGAATAAGATACATTTTTCTAGCTACACTCTAAGGGTAGATTCAAACAGATTTTTTGGAGGAGGTTTAGAAGCAGATTTTCCTGCAGGTTTTTTGGTCTAAGCCAGAGGTGAATTTGAAACGAATTGTAAGTATAAAGGAAGGACTTCTACTTCTCATTCCTGCTGGATGCACTTTTGGATATGGCTAAAAAAATGGCTGGAAAATCTGCTCCTAAACCTCCTCCAAAAACACTTTCTGGACCTACCTGTCACATTCCGGTGTAGGAAGGAAACCCAAACCGAACGTAGGAGGAATAGGGGTAAGGGGAAAAGGCCTGGAAACTAGGGCAAAGGAGCAGGCCAACTCCTAGAGAAACCCTAATGAAAGTTCTCACTGACTCCAAAGGTAGGTGATTTTATACACAGGAACCTAAAGTCTTAACTCACCCTGAAGGACCCTGGTACTAATGTCAGGACAAAAAACAACCTGTTTCTCCAAACGGTAGGATGAACAGGAGTCTCCCTCAGGCCTAAACACAAATGACAGGGAAAAGAGCAGCACAAGAAAAGCCAAACAATAAACAACAGGGGAAAAGGACACTTAACTTCGAATGGCTATGGAAGCACAGGAACTTCGCCGAGATCCAAACACCTGCAATCCACAACAAGACTGAAGCTAAAGCTATAAACTGCACAGCATGCTGGGAGAATCCACAATAAATAGGGAAGGTTAAATGACCACATAAGCAACACCTGAGGCGAGGGGTGTGGCCATTACCAGAAACAACACAGATACGAATAGATCCACAAGGAACCTAACAGATCAAACCACGTGTTGCCATTCTCACTGATCTCCTGGCACCTGTCATGGGAACGTCCGTGACACTACCCTTAGAAAACAAAATTACTTTAAGAAAAATCAAACCAAAAGGTTACTACTACAGATAAACTTCTCGACAAAGTTGAGTATTGCCAAATCACCGGCTATCACCAGTTTTGAAATTTGCTTTGATCATACTGAAAGGCCTTAGGCTAGGTCTACACGACAACATGTGTCACGCGACACATAGGGCACAACTACACTGCGACATTCTGTCGCACGACACTTTTTATAATGGTATAATGGTTATTATTATATGGTGTTGCATTGCAACATGCTGCGACTGCAATGTGACAGATGAACAATATTACACTTGTCCGTGATCTGGTTGGCAAACATGGACAAGTTTATAAATGGACCACACATGTATGACGTCCACTTTTCTCGCAGATCCATTAATTTTAGTGAATGAACCTCAAAGGAAAGTTGGAGCGGGATGCTGTAATCCCGCCAAAGGAAAATTGCTCATGTGAACTGCTCAATTGACTTTAATGGGTCAGCGTTCAGTCCGAGTGCTGTCCATGATACATGTGGTGAGCCACCAGACATAAAATTCCTTCCACTGAATGAGCACTTACGCTGCAAGTACAGAGTATTTCTTGCATGTAGAGGTACATTTGCACACAATGTGGGCCCACACGGTCATCTGCAGAAGGACAGTTGTCATTACCATAGTCTTGCACTAATGGCAGGTATCAGAGAAACACCCCACGTACAACATGAATTAGTGAACCAGGAAAAATCCATAAACTCAACGCTGCTCGTTTTGAAAGAAAGCTCTTAAACACAAAACACAATGTGGTACTTAAAATGGACAATATGAGAAGGGTTTCTTTTAGATTTTCTAACTAGCAGCCATAATTCAGCCTGATAGCCTCTGACAACATTCATGTCTCATCCTGTTACTGTATGGAAATGACAACCCCACATGTTGTGACAAAAGATACAGACAGAGATTCATACAAGCACTCTTCCTTGGCCGTAAGGAGTAATTCTCTCTGAATTATCATGGCTTTAGGCTGCCTCTTTCAAGAACAGACCAAGATCATTCAATTCATCAAATCACTTTAACGTTTCCCCTTAATTATTCAGTTAAAACATACAGGCATATTAACATACAGTTGTAATATGCTATACTATAATGGGAGAACTAATAATAATAACAATAAAAAATAAATTTGACCAGAACACAGGTTTCTGAAGAAAATTCCTAGCAAACTTTGCATGACTAAGACGAGGTTCAAATCACAGTTTCTTTTTCTGTTCTTCTGATCCATCATAAGAACAGAAAAAAAGGATCCTTTTTGAGCATCCGTTATGCTCATTTAACATCCATTTTAGCTATTTCCAACTGAGATCCGTTATTTTAGCTGGAAAAAGAAAAGTCCCTCACTAAGTACTTTTATCCATATAAAATAACAGATCTATTGATGGAAATGGCTAAAACAAATGCAAAATGAGCATAACTGATGCGCAAAAATAAAAAGAATTAGTTTTTTAATTTTTTTTTATTTCTGTTCTTCTCAAGGATCAGAAGAACGAAAAACGAATCTCTGATGTGAATCTACTAGTGCAGTTACGTGCATTTGGATGCAGATTTGGCTGAAAATGTCACCCTGTACACTTCAAAGGATGAAATCCATGATGGAAATTTTTAAAACCAATTCGAAAATTGTGGGTTGAAAATCCTTACTGGAGGTCAGGTTATGTGTGAATTCTGTTGCAGAAGTTAATTGCAAAAATCTCTTTTTTAAATCTCATCCACTCTGCTGCTACTGTATACACTTGACTTCACTTACTGTATCCAGCGCTATATACGTATGTATTTATTTTACATACATATATAGCACTACTTTATTACGCAGCACTTTACAGACACTAGCATCACACTGTCCCCAATGGAGCTCACAATCTAAGTTCCCTAATAGACATGAGCGAACTTCTATTTTTAGTTCGGCGTCCAAAGTTTGGGTTATCGTAGCATCCCGTTATGGATTCCATAACGGCATTTGGAATCCATAAGGGGCTGCTTCATTGAACCCGAACCTTGGACAACCCTAAGGTCACCGTCATGTGATCAGTGCAGGGGGCGTGGCTCAGCACTGGATTGGATAAGAGGTGATCCAGTGCTGAGCCACGCCCCCTGCACTGATCACATGACGGTGACGCCACCCCAGGTCCTTAGGGTTGTCCAAGGTTCGGGTTCAATGAAGCAGCCGCTTTTGGATTCCAAATGCCGTTATGGAATCCATAACGGGATGCAACGATAACCCGAACCCGAACTTTGGACACCGAACTAAAAATAGAAGTTCGCTCATCTCTATTCCCTAACAGTATGTCTTTGGAGTGTCAGAGGAAACCGGAGTGTCCTTGGTCAGATTCGACCCCAGCGCTGCAAGGCACCAGTGCTAACCACTGAGCCACCATGCTGCCCATGTTGCCTCTTTAACCTCTTGGTGGAGGAACAGGATTTTTAATTATCAGGAATTCATTATTCAACCTTGCTTTATTCAGCATCTCTACAGTAAACCTGGATTAACACATACGGCTCTGTCGCCACTTGCTACCATGAGACCTGGGCAATCGGGTTGTGGAGAGACTAAGAACACATACAGTATGTGTATCTATTTTTTATACTTCATATTAGGGCTGTCTTTATGCTGGATGCTGCCTTGTTTGGTACATTGTCTTGATACCCTGGCCATATAGTATAGCAGTACAGTACAGAGTACAAAAACGTCAATTAATTACAGTGCCTATAAGTGCCATATGGTATGGTGCCGCAGTAATACCATACATTGGCCAAATAACACTTCCATACAACTGCCTTAAAGTTCATACAGTGCTCAAGTGATACATTCATACAGTGAGCAAATGATAGCGCCATACATATAGTAATCTAATCACTATAAAACAGCAGCACAATGAATACTAAAACTTCCAGCAGTCAATCTGTGATGACCACTTCAGAATGGGCGGCTGATGCGTCTGTGCGACTAAGAAACTGTAAGTAACTGAATGCGAATTCTAGCCAGTCTAGAGCTGCACAAAGGATTGGTCAAAACAGACGTTATGGTATTCACAAGAGACAACTGATGAGCATATAGATCTATCGTATAGGAAGTGGTGATAGGCGTGTGAAACCTTCAGACATACGTTTCCGGATTTGCATTCCTACTGAGGTATTTGAGGTCAATGAAGTTTCCAAATGTTTGTACAGATATCAGTTATGTTTTGTCTGCCTGTCCATATCAATCACTGAGCTAGAAATCAATGTATTGTTGAAAAAACCATAACTTAGGATTGGTACACCATGAAGCAAAGGGCGGGTGAGGATACAAAGCTACAGAGAATGTCATTTTGGTTTAAAGTAAGAAAAAAAAAACAATTCCAGTGAAAGCAGTTAGTTATATTGGAAATCAAAGGATATATATATATATATATATGTCCGTGGCTTATTTTCGCTAAAAAACACTTTAATTCTATATGTTAATTAGGTTCTGAAGGTGCCTAGGGGCAGTGTTCCCGCGCCCCTCGTTACTTTTTATATGAAACCCCTCCCCTTTTACCCCTCTGGCCCGCCCTAGGTTCTTTATGGGCAGAGGCACAAGGCCGGATAGATGTACAGGCTGGCACATGCGCATTAAACGCTCCTGTGCCTCTGCCCATAATGGGGAATGAAGTGCACAGGCGCGGCGAATCTTGTGAACGGCGCTGGCTCTGGATTTCTGAAAAACCTAGGGCAGGCCAGAGGGGTGAAAGGGGAGGGGTTTCATATGAAAAGTGACGAGGGGCCTGGGCATCGGCCGCTGGAACACCGCCCCTGGGCACCTTCAGAACCTAATTAACATATTGAATTAAAGTGTTTTTTTTTTTTTAAAAATACGCCACAGACAACTATATAGTAAGTAGCATTCCAATATGGGGACTATAATGCAGATCATAGTGTTAGTGTTCTATAATAGGCAGTTTAGGTGAAAGACTCCCTTTAACAACCATAGGATGACATCAAATGAACTACAAAAAGAATGGCAAGCAGGAGCTGGAGTGAAATGCATGGTGAGGGTGGTTCGAAACAGGCTTCTAGAGGCAGGGCTGAAGTCATGCAGAGCTAGAAAATAAAGATGTTTATCAATGAGAAGCCAAAAAGAGCCAGGCTGAAGTTTACAAAAGACCATAAGAATTGGACCATAGAGTACGCGTAGGGTCATCTTCTCTAATGAGTTGATGTTTCAGCTTTGCCCAATAACAGGTCGTGTAATGGTTAGGAGGAGACATGGAGAGGCCTAAAAGCCACAGTGTCTCGCACCTATTATGAAATTTGGTGTAGGTTTGGTGATGATGTGGGGGTGTTTCATCAAGGCTGGATTTGGGCAGATTTGTCTTTGTGAAGGACACATGAATCAAGCCACATACAAAGTTATCTTGAAATAAAACTCGCTTCCTTCTGCTCTGACAATGTTCCCCAAATCCAACGATTGTTTCTTTCAGCAGCACAATGCCCCATGTCACACAGCCAGATCAATCAAGGGGTGGATAAAGGACCACCAGATGAAGACCCTGTCATGGCCAGCCCAATCTCCAGACCTGAACCATATTGAAAACCTATGAAATGTGATCAGGAGGAAGATAAATGGTATAAGCGAACAAACAAAGCTGAGCTGCTTGAATTTCTGTGCCAAGAGGGGCATAGGGTTACCCAACAGCAATGTGAAGGACTGGTGGAAAGCACAACACGACGTATAAAAGCTGTGATTACAAATCAGGGTTATTCCACGAAATATTGATTTCTGGACTCCACCTAAATTAAAATATTAAAACAATGCTGAAGGGTGTCGAGCTCATCCACAGGAAGCCAGGAGCCCGGACCTCGCCCTGAACCTTGGCGCACAACGAACCCCAAAATGAAGAGAAAAACGGTACAGCTTCACTGAAAAAATACTTGAAGCTTTATTTAAATCCTGTGCAGATAAAAACCAACATACAGCAATGCAAAAAATCGACCGGTTTCGGATCACTATAAGTGCGGACCCTTAGTCATGATGTGACTTATAGTGATCCAAAACCGGTCGATTTTTTGCATTGCTGTATGTTGGTTTTTATCTGCACGGGATTTAAATAAAGCCTCAAGTATTTTTTCAGTGAAGCTGGACCGTTTTTCTCTTCATTTTGGGATAAATTAAAATATTAGCGCTGAGTTGTTGTTGTGAAAATGAATTATAATGAATGAATAAAATTATAACTAAAATATTATTCGAGGTCTGATATTATTGTAACTAGGTTGTTATTTTGACCAGTTATTTTAAAAATAAAAATACTATATTTATTTCTGGAATTTGGGAGAAATGTTGTCAGTAATTTATAGAATAAAACAAAACTGCTAATTTTAGTCAAATGCATACCCATAAATTTTACTATACATATTATTTAATATTAAAGTAATATTAGCCTTAAATATTATTTAACTAGGATTAAATTGTTTATAGTCACCTAGGTGACCAGATGACTTGGGGTGACCAGATGACGGGGTACTTTTACACTAGCGTTATTCTTTTCTGGTATTGAAATCCGGTAAAGGGAAAACACGCTTCCGTTTTGTCCCAATTCATTCTGAATGGAAAGCAATCCGTTCAGTATACATCAGGATGTCTTCCGTTCCGTCCCTTGTATGTTATTTGACCGGACAAAACACCGCAGCTTGCTGCAGTATTTTTTCCGCCCAAATTTAAGGAACACTACCACACTTGCCGGATCCGGCATTAATTTCCCTTAATTCCGGTCTGCGCATGCGCAGATCTTTCTAGCTTTGAAAAAAATTAAATACAGGATGCGTTATTCCGGATGATACCAGAAAGATAGATCCGATATTTCAATGAATAAGTCTAGCGGATCCATACCCGGATCTGGCAAAAACAGCTTTCCGGTTGCATACGGTTTGCCCGATCCGGCAGGCAGTCCCGTTGCCGAAACTGCCTGCCGGATCCGAACAAGGCTAGTCTGAAAGTACCCTTAGAAACAGCTGCACATGACATTAAAACACATCACATGCTATTTTCATTTCCCTTTTTTTTTTTAAACATGGGAACCTATCCCACAGTGTTGGTCGTGCTTGCACACTATAGGAAATAGCGTCAGCCTCCCTGGTGGCCGGGACCATGGGAGCGTACATAGGCGTGTGCTTTTTCCTATATTGTGCAATATTAAATTAATAACCTTGTATTAACTTTCTCTACGTGATAAATGCCACTTACTGAAGTGAGATGACCCCTTTAAGTAAACTCCTTAGCACCCCTAGTGGCAAGTAGCTCGAATGTGATCATTAAAAGGATTTTGGGAACATAATATTGATAGCCTATCCCTAAGAATGACAATCAAACAATTGATCGTCAGGGGTTTCACCATGGCTACCCCTGTCTATGAGCTGACTCAAGTGGCTGCAGGACTCTGTTGAGCGTCATGTCAACTTTACTGTTTAGCAAGCATAGTGCCGTACTTTTGTTAGTGGCTGTGCCTGGCATTTCAGCTCAGTTCCATTAATCTGAATATGCGAAAACCCCTTTAAAGACTATGAACACCTTCGAGGTTGAATTTTTTTTATGATTGCATTTTACTCATTTTGAACTGAAAATCATTTTTTAAATTGGTCTTTATTTAAAAAAATATTGAGCCATTCTGTCACAAAGGATTAACTGTTTTTCTAGATTTGTGACTGGTTGTGCTGGTGATCTCATAACCCTTCTCTCTAATTTACTAAGAGGTCAAAAACACTTATTTATGCCACATTCTCATCAGTTAAATAAGAACTGTGCTATAATGAGTGTTTATAATGTCAGAGATACAAGAGGTAGAAAAAGGGTCTATTACTGTTACCGGTAATTGGATTTTCCAATAGCCTCCACAACGGCATTCACCGGAGGATGTCCCCGCCTCCTTAGGACAGGAAACAATGCAGAAGCTTGACATAAGAGGCCCTCCCCCCTTACCTGCTTCAGTAATAACATAGGACTCGATAGTGCTGCAAGAAGTGTATTGAAATATTATCAACAACATACATCAATAACTTCCAAGAAAGAATACAGAAAACCGCAAAGAAAAGGGTAGGGAACTCCAGTGCCGTTGTGGAGGCTATTGGAAAATCCAATTACCGGTAAGAGTAATAGACCCTTTTCCCCGGCGCCTCCACAACGGCATTCACCGGAGGAATAACAGAGTAATTTTAAATTATATTAGGGTGGGACTACTGCGGAGAGTACTTTTCTACCAAACAGTAAGTCAGAATTGTCCCTGACGTCCAGTTTATAATGCCTAAAGAAAAGTGTTTGGAGTCGTCCATGTTGCAGCCTTGCAAATCTGTTCCACTGAAGCTGAGGCATATTCTGTCCAGGATGTTGAAATGGCTCTGGTGGAATGGGCTTTTAATCCGGTCGGAGGAGATAATTCTTTCTGGAGATAGCAGAACTCAATAGTGCTCCTAATCCATCTAGAAATAGTAGCTTTGCTGGCCGCGGCACCCTTATTCTGGCCCTGATACTGCACAAGGAGATGATCTGAATTCCTAAAGGATTCTGAGCTATCCAAATAGGAAAGGATGCAACGTCTAACATCCAAATTGTGGAATTTCCTATCGACCTCTGAGGACGGGTTTGGACAGAAGGAGGGCAAGTAAACCTCCTGTTGACAATGGAACTTTGAGACAATTTTTGGAAGGAAAGAAGGGGTGTGTCTGAGGATGATGCTGTCATCAAGAATTTTAAGGTACGGAGGTTTACAGGATAAAGCTTGAATCTCCCCCACTCTTCTCACTGAAGTGATGGCAATCAGAAACGTGGTCTTCCACGTCAGTAGCTTTAAAGGGATCTCCTGAAGGGGCTCAAAAGGGGGGTCCATTAATACTTGAAGAACAAGGTTAAGGTCCCAAGGGGGAATGGAGGAATGCACAAAAGGAATCTTTCTAGACGCCCCCTCAAAAATCGTTTAATTAGTGGTAACTCAGCCAGCTTGATGTCCAGAAAATTACTTAAGGCGGTTACTTGAACCTTTAAGGTATTTGGTTTCAGACCCTTGTCTAAGCCTGATTGGAGAAAACTCAGAATAAGGGGTAGATCAGGTTGTTCCATTTGGAACCACTTATCTCCTGCAAACCTTTGGAATGCCTTCCATGCTCTGGAATAAATGTTTGACGTAGTTGCCTTTTTACTCGCCAGAATCGTCGAGATTACGGAGTCTGATAACCCTTTTTGTTTTAGGAAGGAGCGTTCAGTCTCCACGCCGTCAGTTTCAACTGGTTTACTTGTGGGTGTATGACTGGGCCCTGATGAAGAAGTCCTGGGTATGATGGAAGAATCCAGAATTCGTTTCCTGCTAGCTGGAATAAAAGAGGAAACCATGACCTTTTGGGCCAGATGGGAGCGATTAGTATTACGTGAGACTTGTCCTCTAGGGCCTTCATTAGGACCCGAGGGATGAGACTGAACGGGGGAAATGCATATAGCAGCCCCCTTGGCCAGGGGGCTGACAGGGCGTCTACCCAAGCGGGGTGATCTCGTGCCGAGAGGGAACAGAAGTTTTCCACCTGCTTGTTTTTCCGATCTGCGAACAGGTCTATGGTGGGAGACCCCCATTTTGCCACAATCTTTTTGAATATTTCCGGGTCTAGGGACCACTCCCCTTCCTTTAATTTTTCCCTGCTTAGAAAGTCTGCGAGTCCATTCTCCACTCCCCTTAAATGGATAGCTGTTAAGGATTCTATGTTTCTTTCCGCCCAACAGAAGATTTCTCTTGAGAGTGACATTAAGTTTCTGCTCTTTGTGCCACCCTGACGATTTGTACGTGACGGGAGGATACGATTGGAAGGCAGGCTTGAAGAACATTGAAAACCGCCATTAGTTCTCTTAGATTTGATGATGCCTTTACCATATTTTGACCCCACACCCCCTGAACTAAATGACCATCTGTATGGCCCCCCCAGCCCCGAGCACTCGCGTCTGTGGTAATGACTATATGGTTTACGGGACGCCAAAAAACCCCTTGCTGGAGATTCTTTTTTATTTTCCACCAGTAAAGGGACCGTTTTACACCATGGGGTATTTTTACTAACTTGTCTATACTGGACTGTCTTTTGTCCCAAACCTGTAAAAGAAAATGTTGTAAGGGTCTGGAATGATGTTGGGCCCACCTTACTGCCGGGATTGTGGAGGTCAGGTGTCCTAAGAGGATCATGATATCCCGTATTGAGGTCGACTTCTGACTGCAAAATAGAGTAACCTTCTGGGAGATTGCTATCTGTTTGTTTTCGGGCAGAAAGGACATGCATTTTTCTGAATCTAGTAAGACCCCCAAGAATATCTTTTGACGCCCTGGAACTAAATCCGATTTTTCTGTGTTTAGTAGCCACCCTAGTTCCGCTAGTTTGTTTTGAACAAGACATAGGTGTGACTGGAGTGTCTGTTTTGAGGAGCTCACTACTAACAGGTCATCTAGGTAGGGGATGACAATGATTCCCTGCAGATGAAAAAAGGCTGTGACTTCGGCCATGACCTTTGAGAACACTCTTGGAGCTGACGAGATCCCAAACGGGAGGGCTTGGAATTGGAAGTGGCTTAGTTTGCCTTTTAATGTTACCGCAATTCTTAAATATTTTTGGGAATTGAGGTGTATGGGGACGTGGTAGTATGCGTCCGACAAGTCTATACTTGCCATGTAACAGTTTCGAGACAGAAGGTTTGTCGTTGACCTGATAGACTCCATTTTGAATCTTTTGTACTGGATATTTAAATTTAGATGTTTTAGATTTATTATAAACCTGAATGAACCGTTGGGTTTTTGGATAAGGAAGACTGGAGAATAGAATCCCCTTTTTTCCTGAAGATGGGGTACCTGGATTAGGACCTGCTTTTGGATTAGAGACTGAATTTCTGACTCCAGGGTCTGTTGCTTTCCTGGGTGAAAAAAGGGTTTGTTGAAAGTGTATACTTCTGTAGGAGGGGTGCTGAATTCTATTTTGTATCCCTGCTGTATTGTATTTTTTACCCACTAGGAAGATGTGATCTTTTCCCAAGCAGGAAAAAAGGTGCTTAGTCTTCCCCCTACTGGTTGTCTGGCGTCATTGTGTAGAGTCTCTGAGATTTTTTGAGGAGGTGTCGGAATTAAACAGGAAGCCTCGGCCCCTTCCTCTAGAAGACTGCCATCTATTGGAGTATTCCCTTTTCTTTTGATCTGATCTAAATCTCCTTTGGCCACGAAAGGACCTCCTCTGCTGAATATCTAGTTTCTGAGGGGAACACCTTCTTTTTATCGGAGGCTTTCTCCAAAATGTCCTCCAGTACAGACCCAAATAACTTATCTCCCTCACAGGGAATGGAACATAACCGGCTCTTGGAACTTGTATTGCCCGTCCAAGACCTAAGCCAAATAGTCCTGCGCGAGGCATTTGTCAGGACCGCAGATCTGGCTGATAGTTTAATTAGGTCTGTAGAGGTGTCCGAGAGAAAATTGCAGGCCTGTTTGAGGAGGGGAATAGCTCCCAACAACTCCTCTCTAGGTGTACCCACTGCAATGTTTTCCTCTAATTCAGACAACCACACGGCTAAGGATCCCACTGTGCATGCCCCCGCAATACTCGGTCTCAACATGGCCGTGTTTGTTTCCCAAGACCGCTTAAGATAGCCTTCACATTTTTTATCCATGGGATCCTTTAAAAGGGCAATGTCCTCAAATGGCAGCGCGGTCTTTTTGGAGATTTTCGCTATTGGTGCGTCAACCTTTGCGGTCTTGTCCCAATTTGCTGAGACAGATTCATTGAACGGGTATTTCCTTTTAAACGCATTAGGAATAGGGTTCCGTTTTTCCGGATTTTTCCACTCTTTGGCTATCAGGGTCTCTATAGTATTATGCATCGGAAACACCCTCTTTTTACGTTCACCTAATCTGTGAAAAATTTTATCTTGAACAGACTGGGGTTCCTTTGGGTCCTCAATATTCATAGTGCTCTTAATGGCCTTTAAAAGTTTTTCCGTGTCTTCAGGCGTACAATAGGGTTTCCCTGAGTCATCATCGGACGAACCTGCACTATGCTCAGAAAGTAACTCGCCTTCATCCGAATCCCCTATTTCCTGCGGTAATGACTTTGCAGGGGAATTTCGGGAAGTGGATGGCTGGGAGGTTCCTAGTCCCTGTAAGGCGGTTTTAATTTCCTCTTTAATTAGGGTTTTCATAGAATCGATGAACGAAGGGGATTCTTCCGAGACCACTTTATCAATGCACTTAGAGCAAAGTGGCTTGCTGGAATTTAAGGATAGGGTCTTTCTACATATGGAGCATTTCCTTTTCTTCGGATCTCCACCGGGTTTTTTAGTACCGGAACCCCTGTCCTATAAGGTAAACGAGTGGAAATTTTTAGGAACCCGGGCAACCTAATAGGAAAGAAAGAAGAGGCCCACACCTCACCCGTGGGTGGAAAAAAATTCGCCAACTACAACCTGAGCCCCCTAAGGTGGGTCTGTGTGTAGTAGGGTGTAGGGAGGAGGGCTTACCGGGCTCTGGGCGGTGGAAGGGTCTGCAGGCGTGAGGGAGGTAGCTGGCGTTCCTGTAGAAGACATGCTGCTGGACGCTGTGCTCCCGCGGTGACGCTTCCGGCGCGCCGAGATGACGTCAGCCTGCCTTCCACAGCGTTACTGAAGTCCCGTCTCTCGCGAGAACTGAGACGGGGAACCTTGCCCGGGGCCGCCGTCACTGACGGGCTTATGCCGAAGGACGCTCCAGGGCTAGGAGACACTGGAATAGCGCCCTCTGCACTGGCCCTCCCTCCAGGGGTGCATCCAAGGCCGTGCGCTGAAATCTGCTCCACACCGGAGCTGCTTCCACGCGATCCCGAGGACAGGAAACAACTGAAGCAGGTAAGGGGGGAGGGCCTCTTATGTCAAGCTTCTGCGTTGTTTCCTGTCCTAAGGAGGCGGGGACATCCTCCGGTGAATGCCGTTGTGGAGGCGCCGGGGAAAAAGAGGATTATAGCACAAAAAGGCACTACTGGTTTAGAAAAAAAACCAGATCAGGAAAGAGCAAGTGCCTGGTGAAGGAGTCGAAAGGCGCCAAGGGTGGATTGGTGGGGTTGATGTGATATAGGTTATATTTTATTACTCAATCTGAGTCCAGATGTAAGGGAAGGCTGCACCGGTGTTTTCACAGGGGTAGGACTAGGTCCTCCCCTCGAGACAGAGTGAGTAGGATGTGAATTGTCACAGAAAAAAAGAAAACACGTAAATCAGGCGCCAAATCCCTCTAATAGATATATGTATCCCTGACGAATCTCTATATAGGATAAGGGTTGAAATTATATATATAAAATTGTCCAGAAGTGAGGAGGAGGGACACTAGCAGAAGAAGCGCGACTGGAAGAAAATGGGGGTGCGTTCCACAGTGGAACGTACCACCGATCTTTTTCAGCGATCCCTTCTACTCCCCCCTCTAAGATCCCTGTAAGAAAGGACATCAGAATTTAACCCCAACTTGCATCATAATAAGGCAAAATAATAATAATAATTATATATTAAAATAAAATAATATAACAGCCCTGCCTAGAACTTCCTCACAGGAAGTGGGAGGGCTCTAGGGCACATGGCAGCACATAAAACAATCCACAGGTAGCCATGTGGGCAGGACCCTCCATTGGCTCCGGCATTATTCATTGGAGACACGCTCCTGAAGGTAGGAACATGCCAGCGTATGGTTCAGTGTAGTAATACCGACATCTATGAATTGCATATGAATTGTCCCTTTGTATATGAATTGACCTTTTTTATGGATTGTTCCCTTTTATATCTTAGTTATAACCAAGTAGATATCCACCAAATAAGATATCCACATACTATACAATTGGTCTTTTTTCTTTAATTATGAAATACCTGGATCTTATGATTCTTTTTTAGGGAGTATTGTATTATTTCTGGCTATTTATCCATTTATTTATTTATTTATTGTACCCAATCATTTATTTATTTATTGCACCCAAATCACTTGGATGAATCACTATTTGGTTTTTACTCACGTAAATTTTTATTGAAATTTCAAGAATAGGAAGATCATACATTACAATTTCAATGGTACATTCCACCGTAAGCACTTAGGTAGACGGACACGTCAATTACACATCAAGCTATAAAGATCTTCATAAGGCTACAATCAGTAGCATCGCACAATAGAAATGGAGATCATATAGTAACCACAACAAATGAAGAGGACATATCCATGTACAATAGCCATGAAGGATAGGCGGACATGTACAAATAGACTAAAAGAAGTAAATCTACTCAAACAGAGTAGAAACTCAAACAAAAGCAAAAGTACGGGCAACACCAGGGTGCATAGCAGTCAAGAGTGGTAATGCAAAATCTTAGTGACATAGTGTCAGAGGCCAGTGAAGTGCACAACAGTAAGCAAAGGAGTACGGGGAGATCGCGACTCACAAGTACTAGTTAGGATATATACCAAGGGCTAGACAACCATTTAGACCAAAGCTTAGTAAACTTCGGCATAGAAGACAGATGACCATACCACATCCTTTCGTACATACAAGTGGAGTTGACGAGGTCTATAACCTCCCGAAGAGGAGGGGTATCTGGTGATTTCCAGTGTCTAGTGATAACCAGTTTAGTGGCCATGAGTATATGTGCTGTTATTATTCTATGATCATATGGGAGGGTGTCGATGTCTATAAATAAAAGAGCCAGCTCCGGGGAGATGGTTATCGGGTTAGATAGAACAGTAGCCAGGAGGTCATATACCTCCTTCCAAAGGTTACTAATCCTAGGGCAAGCCCAAAGGATGTGGAGAAGGGAGCCTCTACTTCCACACTGTCTCCAGCAGGTAGGACTGGACGAGGGAAACATCAAATGCAGCCTGGATGGCGTAAAGTACCACCTCAGGTATGTTTGGAAAATCGCTTCCTGATGGCCCACGCAGCGGAAAGCCGAAAGGGTCACCCGGAACGCATTGCACCATTGTGCATCTGTAAATGTGCGGCCTAGATCTGTCTCCCATTTTATCAAGGGGGTGGGTTTAGACCACTCAGAGTCTTGCGTTAAAAGGCTATAGAAGAGAGAGATACCCCCCCTGCTAGGGAACCTGTGGTGGAGAAACCGTATAGCTTCACGGGGGAGGTGCATTTTGGTGTGTTCATTTCTATGCAAAAAGGATCTAATCTGCAGAAATTTATAAAATTCCCTATTGGGTATATTGAAGTTATCATGAATATACGGAAAGGATAGAGTCTGGTCAGGACCCAGCATATCTCCCACCGAGTGGATTCTATAGGTCGACCACAGTCTAAGATCCAGGTCTGGAATATGGTCAGTTAGGCAAGCTAAGGATAGAAGGTTAGGGGGTAATGTATCGTTTCCTCCAGATTTACCCAAAAACCTAGTCCAGGCACCGGTAGACAGCTGGATAGCATACAGGGCGGAAGCACGGGTCGGGAGCTTCCATGCTGACCCCACTAGTAGAGAACGAAGGGAAGAGATATTAAGTGAGGCCCTCTCCATCTGAACCCAATGTTTGTCTGCAGAGTCATTCCACCAATGGACCAGCTGGTCCAAGAGACAGGCTTCACGATACTGTTTCAAATCCGGAACTCCCAGTCCCCCTGCCTTCCTATGTCTTATCAGTATTGAGTACGCTACTCTAGGATGTTTCGAATCCCATATAAAGCCCATCATCTGCCGTCTGGCCAATCTAAAGAAGGAATCAGGAATCGGTATAGGGAGGGTTCTAAATAGGTAAAGAAGTTTTGGTAAAAAAAGCATTTTGTAAGCCGCCACTCTGCCAAACCATGAAATGAGGTATTTCTTCATATTCTTAATTTCCACAGTTAGGGCATCCAAAAGAGGGGGAAAGTTTGCGTTGAATGTTTTAGATACCGGGTACGTCAACTGTATGCCAAGATATGTTATGCTTTCCTGTTGCCAATCCAAAGGGAACAAGCTCTTCAGTCTGTACAGTTGGTCCCCAGGAACATGGACGGGCAGACATTGGGATTTGTCTACATTTAATTTGTAGTAAGAAACTCGGCCGAATTGTGCCAACAAGTCGAACACCTTCTGAAGGGAAGACGCTAGGTTCCTGCAAATAACAATGACATCATCCGCAAAGAGCGCAACCTTGTGGACACCAGAGCCCAAGTCCATCCCCACTACATCTGGGTCCCGTCTTATCATTTCCGCTAGAGGTTCTATAGACAATATAAAAAATATGGGGGACAGTGGGCACCCCTGTCTGGTCCCGTTCGTCAAACTAAACGTATTAGAAAGCGTCCCGTTCGTAAACACCTTAGCACAGGGATTGGAGTATAACGCCGATATAGCAGAGTATATTGGGCCAGTTATTCCAAATTTCCGCAGGGCCGAGAAGGCGTACGGCCAGCAAACGCGATCGAACGCCTTCTCGGCATCTAACATCAAAAAGGCGGTCGGGACACCCTCAAGTTCCGCTGATTGCAAGAGCGTCAAGAGCCTCCTAGTGTTGTCCGGGGCCTGTCTTTTCGGCACAAAACCCGTCTGATCCATAGAGATCAGACACTATTTGGTTTTTATACGCCATGAATTCTTTACTGAATGAATTTTATATATTTATATTTTCATACAATTTTTTTTTTATATATATCTTTTTTATGACTATATTTGTATCCGTATATTTATAAGTTTTTTGTATTCTATTTCTCCTGAAGAAGGGGGCTTCGGACCCCCGAAACGCGTTGGGCCACGTTTATTCTAATAAAGCGATTGACCAGAAGCCATTTGTGTGTGGGCTGTGTTCAGTCACCAAGAAATTCTACATATGATCCTGGCCGGGGGGGGGGGTATAAGTCACAGGTGTCTTGAGTTTATCCTGTTGACCACCCCCCTGTGAAGTGAGTGTTATCCATATTGTTCCCTGGACAATACATATTCCAGTGGAACATCGTTTCTAGACAATTTTATATATATAATTTCAACCCTTATCCTATATAGAGATCCGTCAGGGATACATATATCTATTAGAGGGATTTGGCGCCTGATTTACCTGTTTTCTTTTTTCTGTGACAATTCACATCCTACTCACTCTATAATGTCAGAGAGCAGAGACAAGAAGCCCGTCAGGTGAGCTGGATGACGGAAGAGAGAGAGTAAATCCAGAGGCTGCTACTAGAGTATCTCAGCCCTGTACAGAGAAAAGGATTCCATATTTTTTTTAATAAAGAACAATAAAAAAAAAATGACTAAGCTCAAATTGGTACAATGAAATAATTTAAAAAAAAAAATGTCCCCAGAGGTATACATAGCCTTTAACTATTTTTGTAGCTCCATACCTGTAAAATGGTGTTCCATCCCCTCTAAAGAGATATTAAAAAAATAACCAGGACAGAAATTTGGACCTAAAAACCATATGGTGCTAAAAGAGCAAGAATCTCAACTCGATGCAGAGCGGCTCCTGGGACAATATTGCTTATCTGGCTCTAATTTGGAAACTTTAAATCATCTGTCATTTTAATTTTAAGGCACTCTGACTAAACAAGTTGTAATTAATCAAAATCAATAGTGAAATAACATGTGTGGTCCGGAAAGTCTCCAGATGCAATGTGAATGTGTTCCCATAAAAAAAAAAAAAAAAAGAAGCATCAAAATAATAAAAAAGTACAACAGTCTGTACCCGAAACAGCTACCAGAACTCTCCCTAGTGCGGCCATTAATCATAAGCAGCAGATTAGCATTGCCTAGAGTGACCTAGCTTGTAACACATTCACAGGTTTACACCAGAAACTTGTGAAGAGGACGGTATCTTTTCAAATACTTGATTAAGTGCTACAAGATGTTAAGGAAATTTGGTGCTTAAATGAATGATGTGTTTGATGTAATTTCTGGCACCACTACAGTAAATGTCGCATAAAAGCAAAAAAAGAACTTATTTAAAGAACGGTCTTGACAGCAGCTTGGCAAAGCCTGAAACCACCCACTCAAATGAAGAGACCAGAAATGATCAGCTATGTAGACATCTAACCTTTTATCCCCTCAGAGGAAGGGTAAACCATTCCATGTTTCATTCCTCCACACTGAGGAAACAGAAGTATATCTAGACATCTCTGGACGCCACTGCAATATGTAGGCTTGGTTCACACTGGCATCATGATTTCTGTTTTTACAAGAACTAGGAAGGATGACAAATCCATTATGATCTGTCTAACAGATCAGTTTTATGCCTCTACAATGTCTTAAGCTATGTTCAGACTAGCGTCACAGTCTGTGTTGTAAATGAAAACCATGATGCAGTGCTGGATCTGCGCCCAAAGCATCCCACTGAATTATCAGTGGGGTTTCATTGTGATGTCCATGGTAGTAGTGTGAACACAGAGTAATGGGTCAGCCAAGTTTCTGTCAGGTATCAGTTTTTGCTAGATACAATACCTGAAACACATTCTAAGCCAGGCATGTCCAAACTGCGGCCCTCCAGCTGTTGCAAAACTACAACTCCCAGCATGCCTGGATAGCCTACAGCTATTAGGGCATGCTGGGAGTTGTAGTTTTGCAACAGCTGGAGGGCCGCAGTTTGGACATGCCTGTTCTAAGCTATTCTGTCATAAAACAACTGAGCCTAACTGAAAAGAGCTATTACAAGTGTGAACAGAGCCTTTGTTAACAGAAATATGTGCACAGATTTCCACATCTAAACCACATGGACATGGGAGTCCATGTTGCTGTCCATAACACAGTGGATTATTTCCATGCAAATTTCCATAACACATCAAGAAGGGACATGTCCCCTCTTAGTGCAGTTTCTGACAGAAACCTTGGCAGATGTACACTCGAGGAACTAATCCATATAGACCCATAAATGGAACTATATATATACACAAGCAATAGCTGCAGATTTCTGATGCAGACCCTCTTTTAAAAAATAAAATAAAAAACAAAACACGGCAGATGTAAAGGGGCTGTCTGCTTTGTTTATATTGATAGGATAGGTCATCGATATCAGGTCGGCAGGGGTCCAACTCCTGGCACCGCCTTCTCTTAAAACAGGTGATCGGCGGGGGTGTCGGGAGTCGGACCCCTGCCGATCTGATATTGATGAAATATCCCGAGGAAAGGTCATCAATATAAATAAAGTGGAAAACCCCTTCAATCCCGACGTGTGAACATACCCTCATAGGCCTGGTTTATAGCACTGACAGTGTCTGCTACATTCCTAGTACAGTCGTGGCCTTAAGTTTTCAGACTGACAAAAAAATTTTGTTTTTCACAAACGTTGCTGCTCCAACATTTTTAGATCTTTTTGTCAGATGTTTCTATTTAGGGGTCAGCAATCTTCAGCCCTCCGGCTGCCATGAAAACTTGCACAGCTGTTCTTGTAACTCCCATAGAAATGAAAGGAGGATTCTGGGAGAACATCTTGAGTAACGGAGGTTGCTGATCCCCGTTCTATAGTATTCTGTAGTACAATGTACAATGTGTGTCACAAGATGAACAGCTTTTCAGAACATGAATTCACGATATTGTGTCACGAGGTGCCTATTATATGTGTGTTATATACTTCTGCAATTCTTCCTGGACCCAAAATTTTAACATTTTGTTCACCAAGCCACTTAGTTATCACTTTAGCCTTGTGACTTGTTGCAACATCATGCTGGAAAAAGCTTTGTTCATTACCAAATTGCTCCTGGATGGTTGGGAGAAGCTGCTCTTGGAGGCGGTTTTGATACCATTCTTTATTCATGGTCGTCTTCTTGGGCAAAACTGTGAGTGAGCCTACTCTCTTAGATGAGAAGCAACGCCACACACAAATGTTCTCAGGATACTTTTTACTGTTGATATGACACAGGATTCATAGTTCACCTTTTCTTCTCTGAACAATCATTTTTCCAGATGTCCCAAACAGTCTGAATGGGGTTCTTCAGAGAAAATAACTTTACCACAGTCGTCTGCAGTCCAATCCCGGTACTTCTTGCAAAATGTCGGTCTGTCCTTCTCCTTACTGTGTATGCAGATGCACTCACACCTGCAAGCTATGCACTGATGGTGACTCAATCCTACAGCTGAACCCTTTCTGCCATCCTGGCACTTGTTGAACTTTCTTGGATGCCCTGTAGCCTTCTTCAACTAAACAGTTCTCCTTGAAGTTCTTGATGATCCGATAAATGGTTGATTTAGATGCAATCTTAATAGCAGCAATGTTCTTGCCTGGGAAGGCCTTTGGATGCAAAGCAATGGTGATTACACATGCTTCCATGAAGGTAACCATGGTTAACAGAAGAAGACAATGGGCCAGATTTATCATTGAACTTCCATCTTACTCCAATTTGACATATGCCCAAAGTCACTTTAGGATGGTCAGATTTATTAATGGTCCTTTAATACTTTGATAAATGTGGTTTGATGGCAGCAGTTTATCCTTTAGTAAGCGGCTTTACAAAAGTCGCACGTCTTTACAAAAAAGTTGCATGTTCTATTAAAAAGTCGCATAAGATAAGCATGGTCCCCCCTGGAGTGAAATTGCGCATTTTTTTGCGACTTTTTAATTGGTTGCAATAGTAAATCTGTCTGGAGATTAATTTACATAAGACAACACGCCCACTTTCACAAAACTAGAGAGCTTAGTGCAGAGCTTGAAAAAGTTGAAAAAAAAGCGCAATTTTAACAATTGCGCATTTTTTTGCGACTTTTTCACTTCATTAAAGTGACTTTACTAATGATAAATCTGGCCCAATGATTTTAAGTACCACCCCCCCTTTAAAACAGCCAGTCTGCTCCTCTAACTCAATCAGCATCTATAAGTATCCACCACACCCCATGCACTCAGGAGCTCATGCAGCCTTATATCTACTCCCCTATTGTGTTAAGATGGCCGCCCATTATATAAAACAAGCACTTTTTACCTTTAGTGTCACCCCTATTTCCTCATTCCTCTTGTTTTGTTTGCCTGTTTACTGCTATGTTATTTATGACTCTGTTTGAACTTGAATCCCCTGATTGTACAGCACCGCGGAATATGTTGGCGCCATATAAAGATTATTATTATTAATCAGCATAACAGTGATATCAACTACCTTGTCCTTGTTAACACTTTATCATGAGCTAATGAGAAGTTCACTGAAATGAAGTTAGCAAGTTATTCTGTGGCGAAGCTGAAGTGCACTGAAGTTGGGTTTTTCTGATTAAGTTTGTTTTCATGGCAAGGAATGACTGCAATTAATTGCAATTTATCTGGTCACTCTACATAACATTCTAGAGTTAATGCAAATTGTCAAAATTAAAAACGAAATAGAAAACTATGTGAAAATCATAATTTGTGTTAGTCTCAAACATTTGGCCACGGCTGGTAACACTGTAATAAATGTCAACTACTTTGGTGGAACATTTGACACTACAGTTGCCTATGTCTCCTAGGCTGTAGAAGGCCTGGATAGTTCTATGGCCCGTGATACCGGCGGTTACACATTGCTGCTCCTACGTTCTAGCGATTGACAGTGGTCTTAATTGTCTGCCCCCCAGTGATGAGACATTGGGAACATACCCTAGTAACATGCCACCAATGACTGCTCATGTGTGTGTATTACGAAATAAAGCTGAAGTGTTTCCTTCGTATCAAAACCAGGTTTTATAAAAGCGTTTATAATCTTAAATATTTACTTTGCTACAAAACAAAATGTTAGGGCCAAGTATTTGGGACTGAATATGCAATCTGAAAATATTATCCTTCTGACAAAACAAAAATAGCATAAAATTCCATGGACCTATTATTAGCAGAAATACAAATAATCTTATGTTACGGGTCACTTGCAGATGTAATAGATACTCCAGGAAAGAAAATAAAGCTATAAGAGATGAACATGAAGGCCATCCTATTAATTTAGGAATATATTCAGACACGCAAATAAAAAGAAGTCACCCAAGCATTGTATTGGTGAAGCTATGTATATGGCACTACCCTGCAGGCAGAGGAACCTTTACAATGGCCAGTCCCATCATCCATGAAATATGGTGCTGTACTATAATTAATTGGTGGCATGTGAGGAGCAACCCAGGTGGATGAAATGTATGGCAAGGCCACCTGATCACTGGAGGATTCAGAAGGGGTTGTCAAAATGAGTCAAACCCTTTAGTGCCCACCTGTCCTTAAAGGGAGTCTGTCAGCAGAAAATTCACTGGTAAACCAGGTACAATGCCTGGTAGGGCTAGCTCAGCTGAATGTAATGATGCCTTTCACTAAGGGCTCTTTCACACTGGCGTTTTTCCTTTCCGTCCTAGAGTTCCGTCCTCGGGGCTCTAGGACGGAAAGATACTGATCAGGATTTATCCTAATGCATTCTGAATGGAGAGAAATCCGTTCAGGATGCATCAACATGTCTTCCGTTCAGTATTTTTGGACGTTGACAAAACCGTAGCATGCTGCGGATTTGTCTCCGTCCAAAAATCCGGAAGACATGCCGTAACGCCGGATCCGGAATTAATGCCCATTGAAGTGCATTAATCCGGATCCGGCATTAAGCTAAACGTTGTTTCGGCGCATCTCCGGACCAGACATTTAGCTTTTGTGAATGGTTACCATGGCAGCCAGGACGCTAAAGTGCCGGCTGCCATGGTAAAGTGTAGTGGGGAGGCAGGGGAGAAGCATACCTTCCATGCGGCTCCCGAGTCCCGGGGCGCTCCACAATTACGTCAGAGCGCCCCATGAGCATGGATCACATGATGGCATAGAGCGCTCTGACGTCATTGTGGAGCGCCCCGGGAGCCGCACGGACTGTAAGTATCTGCTCCCCTGGCTCCCCACTACTTACTATGGCAACCAGGAATTTAGTAGCGTCCTGGCTGCCATAGTAACACTGAAAGCATTTTGAAGACTGATCAGTCTTCAAATGCTTTCAGTTGCCTTGCGCTGTGCCGGATCCGGCGGGCATTTCCGGCGACGGCATTCATGTCAGGCTGCTCAGCCATCATGGCCTATGAAAGGCAGGATTGCATCATTACCATCTATTGTAGAGCAGTGTAGTGCGTAGTGAGGCCTCGACTGCTCAGCCATCATGGCCTATGAAAGGCAGGATTGCATCATTACCATCTATTGTAGAGCAGTGTAGTGCGTAGTGAGGCCTCGACCCCCTCACTCTCCTAGGCAACTCTGTAAGGGAGGCAACCAGTCCTGTTCACATTTTAGGATAGGTTTCTGGCAGCCATATTAAATCAGTCTAGTAGAACTCCTTTAAGTCCCAAGACACTATGTGCAACCTTGCTCTTCCTGCTTCCTCTGCCCTCTCCTTCTTTATTGACAGGACTAAATTCCTGCAGTAATCTCGGCTGGCCCTCTCAATCAAGGAGAGGGAGGGACTGGAAGAGGAAGCAATAGGAGCAAGGGTGAACAGAGTGGCTTGGGTCTGCACTTGGTGCACTTAACTGCTCATTTGCATATTAATTAAAAGTACTTTTTCTCCACAATGAAACAACAGTTTGGTAAGTCAAAGGCATAATTGCATTCTGCTGAGCTAGCCCTACAAGGCATTGTGCCTGATTTACCAGGACATTTTCTGATGACACATTCTCTTTAAATGTAATGCACATCAACCTGGATTTAAAGCTGCCCATGCATTCTTTTAAATGTATGTCTTTGGTTTACATGACTGATTTTTTTTTTACTACCTCTTCGTCTCAATGTCTGCATACAAAAGGTAATCTAGAAGCGCTTGGCTGAATATGCGCCAAATATATATCTGAGGCTCACATACTGTAATAGATTTGGCACCTCTTTTTTTGCTCCACTTCTTGGGTGTTTTACTTTAGACCAGTTTGCTGGGGCAAAAAACAACCTAGATTTGGAGCATTTTATGACCCAATGACTCAACAAAGCTCCTACATAAAGGAGAGCATTACTCGGCTATCTCCGGCGCTCCCACAGAATTGAATGTACTGGCATTGCGCTTTTCCGACCTGCCGCTCCATCCATTTCAAGGGGGCTCCACAGGGTACATGGACCCTGTTCTCGTGATCGGTGGGGGTCTCAGAAGTAGGCCCCCCATCAATATGAAAGTTATTTCCTATCCTGTGGAGAGGGGATAACATGTTATAACCAGAATACCCCTTTAAGAGACTGGCACCAAACATTTGGGAAGCTTTTAAAAGAAGTTCTAGTGAATATAAAATCAGGGGCCCACACCCGGGATTTTTTGACAATTTGGAACTGAAATTGTTCCAGAGATACCAAGAGCATGTAGATACCCTTAGCACTGTCACAATGGAACTGACACTTGTGGAAGTGTCACCCGGAAGTGTTAAGGTTGTCAGTCTTTCCACTGACCATGATACTCCTTGCAGACTTCCATAAGAACTAGTTCTCCCTAAAATGCAGGTTTAAAGAGGTTATCCGACTCTTTGTAATTGATGACCTATCCTCTGGATAGGCCATCAGCATCCGATCGGTGGCGGTCCGACACCTGGGACCTCCAACGATCAGCTATTTGAAAAGGCCCGGGTGCTCCTGTGAGCGTCATGGCCTTTTCAATGCTTACCCTAGGCCAGTGACATCACTCACGACCATCAGTCACACGGCCCAATTCAAGTGAATGGGGCTGAGCTGCGCCTAGGCCTCCGGTGAACACAAGGTCAGTGGCCAAGTGGAAATAGCAAGAAGGCTGCAGCTCTCACAGGAGTGGCGGGCCTTCTCAAACAACCGATCAGATACTGATGACCTATGTAGAGGATAGTTACAAAGAGTCGGATAACCCCTTTACAGAAGGAATAAACAATGGAGATGGTTACATTTGCATTATTATGTAAGATCACACACTGAAAAGTAGTTACCCTCTTTTGCTTCCTTTGCTTTTTCAATTTCTTTTGCTTCGTCTTCTCTTTTCCTTTTTGCTGCGCTCAGTTCTCGTTTTAGCTGACGTACTTCTTTACGTAATTCATCACTGAAGGCATGAATACAGAAGAAAACAATCAAGAAAACTTACCAACAAAACACAAATAAGGAAGCTAAAAAAAAAATAAAAAAAAGACACACAATCCACATAAACTGTGAGGAGATGTTCGTTATTAGTTCTTAAAAAGAAGAACTGTGGGGGGAATTTATCATGAGGGTAATAGTTAAAGTCAGTTTTTCTTGAGTCTCTGTTGTCAGACTTTGCACCAAATTTATCAAACAGCACACATTGTATGTTAAATTTGACGCAACTTCAACCCTAAGGGCTAGTTCACACAGAATTTTTTGGTGCTGATCTTGGAGCATTTCTGTCTTAAAATCAGCTTCAGATCTGCTCCAAAAATGTCTCAAAATAGCCTCCCATTCATTTCAATAGGAAGCAGCCTTATTTCTTTTGTACACATGTAAAAAAAATAAGCTTGTTAAAAAAAAGCAGCATGCCCCATCTTGGGGCAGAATCAGCGCTGAATCTACCATTGAAATAAATAGGAGGCAGTGAAAAACTGCTCCATTAAAGTCCATGCATTTGTGCGTTTTCCACACATTTTCGCGCAGATCTGCTTTAAAATCCTCAAGCTAAAAATTCTGCTTTGTATTGAAGTGAATTCTTATTTTCGTGCTGAAAAAAGACATTTTTATTCTGCGCTGATTTTTTTAAGCCTGTATTTCAAAATCCGTAGTCTAGAAACGCTACTCTAGTTTTCCTACTCCAAAGGCTTCAAGACTTTTTGATGTGTCGTTTTAAAAACACCCCAGTCACAAATCTGGAGTAAAGCTCGATAACATAGCAAACTATGCCCACTTTTCGACCCACTTTCCAAAACTAGAACGACTAGTGTAAAAATTTAAAAATTTAACAAAAGGGACCTCAAAAAGTTGCAGAAGCCCTATTTTGTGAGTTTCTCAAGACAGAATTCTGGAGTGTAGAGTGTGATAAATTACCCTCTGGGCAACTCTAGCCAAACCATATAATTGGGCTTTTACTTAAAGGGGTTGTCTAACTTCAGCAAATATAATTTATTATGCAGAGAAAGTTAATACAAGGCACTTACTAATGTATTGTAATTTTCCATATTGCTTCTTTCGCTTACTGTATTAATTTTCCATCACATTATACACTGCCCATTTCCATGGTTACGACCACCCTGCAATCCGTCAGCAGTGGCCATGCTTGCACACTAAAAGCAAAAGCACCAGCCTATGTGAGTTCTCACAGTCTCGGCCACCAGAGAGGCCGGCACTTTTTCCTGTAGTATGCAAGCACGACCACCACTGATAGAGGATTACAGGGTGGTCGTAACCGTGGAAATAAGCAGCGTATAACGTGATGGAAAAATGAATCCAGCCAGCAAAGGATGCAATATGGATAATCACAATACATCAGTAAGTGCCTCGTATTAACTTTCTCTACATAATAAATGTCACTTGCTGAAGTGAGATAACCCCTTTAAAGGTTTGTGAATTACTTTAAACCACTGTTTTCAAATTTCCTATTATTTTTTAAATTTCCTGTTGTATATACAGCGCCAATATAGTCTATACAGACATTGTCATCATTCACATCAATCCCTGTTTCTAATGTTCCTTTCTCAAAAACACACCAGGACCAATAGCAAACGCAGTCCATTATTCTATCGCTGTCTACTGTAACTGAATACTCGGAACCCTACGTAAAAATTTCAGAGGGACAGGAATGCCTAAATCCCAATAAATACAAAATGAACAGGTCATCAAAACTGCATTAGGTTGTTACCAGGGTGAGTCACCAAGAAGCCCCCCCTCAAAAAAAATATATATAAAATCCCGTCTTAAGCTTTGAAATTGCCGTTCTTTGTATTTCTCAGTATGCATAAGGCACTCTTGCACTTTGGGTATAAATAATGAAAAGGCAAACATTTCTCAGGATATCCACTAGGTGCACTTCCAGGAAAGATTTTAGAATCCTATCTCATTTCTAAGAACTCTTAAAACAAGAAACGCTCTGGAAGTGAGAGATCTAAATATTGTAGTTTGCTACTGTTATTACAGAAGAAACAAAGGCTCATTTAACGATTGCTGTAAAAGTAAAATGAAAACATTCTGCAGCTGTCACAGGGCAAAAAAAAGTGCACACACTCAAAACAGTGCTTCAATATAACGAATAAAATCCCTCAGCATGTTTTCCATACATCCCAGAGAGGTTTAGGGAAAGTCAGACTTCGCACACTAAGATTATAGCACCTCTCAATCCAGCTTCAACCCTGCTACCCGACTAAGCCACCTCTCCTCCCAGTCCTCTGCTCTCTGCTAGTCCCTTCACTGAATACCCTTTAAACATCGATGAACACTTTAAAGGGGGTTTCCATAGGAACAGCTTAATGTTAAAGCGGTTTTCCAGGCTCCAAACAATGATGACTTATCCTCAGGATAGGTCATTCATATCTGATTGATGAGGGACAGACACTCCGCTCCCCCACCGATCAGCTGTTCTCTGTAGCCTCTGGGCTGGAACTAGAACTCTGAATGAAGAAGGGAGCACAGCACCGTTCAAAGTGTCATGGCCGTGCCAGGTTACTACAGCTCAGCTCCCGCTGGAGCGAATGGTAGCGGAGCTACAGCAACCCAGCATAACCAGTATATTTCAACTGAGCTGTGCCTCCTGTTCCCTTCACAGTGCGAGTTTGAGGTGCCAGGAGACCCCCCGATTGGATATTAATGACCCATCGTGAGGTCATCAGTGTCAGGAGGCAGAGTGAGTTAAAAATAACAATCATTAACTCACTGATAACGCCCTATTGCCCTGGTCCCGGCTACTCTTTTCTTCCTGGTCCCAGGCAGGACACCAGAAAAATGGTTCGGATTGCCAGTGTCTCGACCCTGGGATGAGTAAAGAACAACAGAGGTCAGAGCAGCGGCAGGGGATTGGTAAGGTAAGTAATGATTGGTATTTTAAACCTATATTTGAAAAAAAAAAAAATATTCCAGTGAAAACCATTTTAAAGGGTATGGACAATTTTGGGGAAAATGCATTTTATTGGATGCTACTTATTTTGAGCTAAAACATTTTTTTATTGGTCTTTATGAAAGTTTTCATTGGTTCTTTTCCTCTCCGCCTTTCAGTTTCACTGTATCTGCTTCTCCTTTTCTGTGAATCCATCAGGGAGCTGCTCTGATGGCTTGATCTGTAGCCCTTATTCTTACTTTCCTAACAGCTCATAAACAGTCATTTAAGCTTAATTATGATCACACTTTAAGGGGGTTTCCAGGAGTTTTATACTGACGACCTTTCCTCTGGATAAGTCATCAGTATATGATCGGTGGGGGTCCGACATCTGGGACCCCCACTGATCAGCTTAGCAACACAACTCAGTCCCATTCACTTCAACATAACAGATGAACATGATGTCACATGGCTTAGGCCTCTTTCACATCTGCGTTTTTCCTTTCCGTCCTAGAGTTCCGTCCTCGGGGCTCTAAGACGGAAAGATACTGATCAGGATTATCCCAATGCATTCTGAATGGAAAGAAATACGTTCAGGATGCATCAGGATGTCTTCAGTTCAGTATTCAAATGTTTTTTTGCCGTTGAAAAATCCGCAGCATGCTGCAGATTTTCCTCTGGCCACAAAACAACTGAAGGCATGCCACAAGGACGGATCCGGAATTAATGCCCATTGAAAAGCATTAATCCGGATCCGACTTTAAGCTAAACGTCGTTTCAGTGCATCGCCGGATCCGACGTTTAGCTTTCTGAATGGTAACCATGGCAGCCAGGACGCTACTAAAGTCCCGGCTGCCATTGAAAAGTAGTGGGGAGCCAGGGGAGAAGCTACTTAGCGTCCATGGCTCCGGACCAGGACATGGCTGCCATGGTAACACTGAAAGCATTTTGAAGACTGATCAGTCTTCAAATGCTTTCAGGTGTGTTGCGTTTTGACAGATCCGGGGGGCATTTCCTGAGTCGGAAGTGCACGCCGGATCCTCACAATGCTAATGTGAAAGAGGCCTTAGGAACAGCTGGAGAAGACCCCCACCGATCAGATACTGATGACCTAACCAGAGGAGCGTTATGAGCTGTTAGGGAACTAGATACAAGGGTTACAGATTGAGCCATCAGAGCAGCTCTCTGATGGATTCACTGAATAAGATAGGTGATAGTCTGCAGACATTTTATTTTTAATAAGAATCAAATGATTTTAGAATTCAATAATAAAACAACTGCCCACAAAGCTGTTCATAGCCTTTAAATAACCTTCTTCCACCCACCCTCACCAAACCGATACTGATCATCTCCACGATTTCTCTTCTGCATCTACCATAATCTGGAACTCTGAGTGAATGTCACAGCAGTAGTTTCGGCACTTCCCATACAATTCCAATGTGTCAAAATGTTATGCGGGTGCAATAGTTGTGAAAGGGGCATGGGCCCCTACATAACGAGAGTCCAACATGCCACATCTCCACTGATTACACTATTAAGACAGGTCATGAAAGTAAATATAAAACCAGCCTTTGGATAACCCCTCTGGGATTCTACTCAAAATTTGATGAAGAAAAAAAAAACACAAATAAAATATCTGACAAGGATCCACAGTTCTTCATATACCAAAATATAATGCATCTGTAAAAAAAAGTGCACCATCACGCTTGTGAGCCACGTGCCAAGACACATTCAGCTGACTGTGCACACATGCTCATCTCATCTATAGGATTACTTTATCTCTGCGCTGTCATTTCGATGGGTTAGATTTTGCTCGGTCACACAGGACAGGTAAGCTGCTGAGAATGGGCACATTTCCCAGTACATTTGAGGCATCCCACATTGAAACAATAGAGCTCTGTTACTCAGCATCTGCTAGTCAGCACATTTCTACAAGTCATTGCACTCAGTTTGGACACATTTTTTCAGACTGCTGAGCTGCAACTTAAAGGGAACCTGTCACCACAAAATGCAGTGCAATCTGCAGATTATAGAGCAGGAGGAGCTGAGCAGATAGATTTATAGTTTACTAGGAAAAGATGTAATCATGAACCGAGCGATATGCCCCCATTGTCTGAGATGGGAAAACCCCTTTAACCGCTTCAGCCTCCCTAGCTTAAACACCCTTAATGACCAGGCCACTTTTTACATTTCTGCACTACACTACTTTCACCGTTTATTGCTCCGTCATACAACTTACCACCCAAATGAATTTTACCTCCTTTTCTTCTCACTAATAGAGCTTTCATTTGGTGGTATTTCATTGCTGCTGACATTTTAACTTTTTTTGCTATTAATCAAAAATTACCGAAATTTGTGCAAAAAAATGACATTTTTCACTTTCTGTTGTAATTTTTTTTTTTTAAAACTACATTTCTATATAAATTTTTCTCTAAATTTATTGTTCTACATGTCTTTGATAAAAAAAAGTCCAATAAGTGTAAAAGTTAAGGGTAAAAGTTATAGCGTTTACAAACTATGGTGCAAAAAAGTGAATTTCGGCATTTTGAAGCAGCTCTGACTTTCTGAGCACCTGTCATGTTTCTTCAGGTGCTAGAATGCCAGGATAGTATAAATACCCCCCAAATGACACCATTTTAGATAGAAGACACCCCAAAGTATTCGCGGAGGGGCTTGGTGAGTTCATGTATCATTTCATTTTTTTTCACAAGTTAGCAGAAAATGACACTTTCTGAGAAAAAAAAAAAAAAGTTTCAATTTCTGCTAACTTCTGGCAAAAAAAAAAATAAATCTCAGACGGACTCACTATGCCCCTCAGTGAATACTTTGGGGTGTCTACTTTCCGAAATGGGGTCATTTGTGGGGTGTGTTTACTGTTCTGGCATTTTGGGCGGGGCTAAATTGTGAGCCGCCATGTAAAACCTAAAGGTACTCGTTGGAATTTGGGCCCCTTTGTGCACCCAAGCTGCAAAAAAGTGTCACTAAAATGTCTCTAAAATGCCAGGGCAGTAGAAATACCCCACATGTGACCCCATTTTGGAAAGAAGACACCCCAAGGTATTCCATGAGGGGCATGGCGAGTTCATAGAAGATTTTTTTGGCACAAGTTAGTGGAAATTGATTTTTATTGTTTTTCTCACAAAGTCTCCCTTTCCGCTAACTTTTGACAAAAGTTTAATTTTCATGGACTCATTATGCCCCTCAGCGAATACCTTGGAGTGTCTTCTTTCCAAAATGGGGTCACATGTGGGGTATTTATACTGCCCTGGCATTTTAGGGGCCCTAAAGCGTGAGAAGAAAAATGCGTAAAAATGCCCTCCTAAAAGGTACTCGTTGGAATTTGGGCCCTTTGCGCATCTTGGCTGCAAAAAGTGTCACACATGTGGCATCGCCGTACTCAGGAGAAGTAGGGCGATGTGTTTTGGGGAGTATTTTTACATATACCCATGCTGGGTGAGAGAAATATCTCTGTAAATTGGCAATTTTGAATAAAAAAAATTTAAAAAGTTGTCGTTTACAGCGATATTTCTCACACCCAGCATGGGTATATGTAAAATACACCCCAAACACATTGCCCTACTTCTTCTGAGTACGGCGATACCACATGAGTGACACTTTTGCAGCCAAGATGCAAAGGCCTAAAACCAATGAGTACCTTCAGGATTTCACAAGCCATTTTTACGCATTTGGATTCTCACGCTTTAGGACCCCTAAAATGCCAGGGCAGTATAAATACCCCACATGTGACCCCATTGTGGAAGAAGACACCCCAAGGTATTCTGTGAGGGGTATGGCGAGTTCACAGAAAAAAAAAATTGACACAAGTTAGCGGAAATTGATATTTTTTTTTTTTTTTTTACAGTCTCATATTCCACTAACTTGTGACAAAAAATAAAATTTTGCATGAACTCACCATACCCCTCACGGAATACCTTGGGGTGTCTTCTTTCTAAAATGGGGTCACATGTTGGGTTTTGTACTGCCCTGGCATTTGAAGGTCTCCATAATCATTACACGTATGGCCAGCATTAGGAGTTTCTGCGATTCTCCTTATATTGAGCATACGGGTAATGAGATTTTTTCCGTTCAGCCTCTGCGCTGAAAAAAAAAAAAATGAACAGCACTGATTTTTCATTCGCATCGGTCAATGTGGATGAAAAATCTCTGCCAAATCAGTGACTGCGGTGCGGTGGGCTGGGCGCTAGCTACCTAACAAGTAGCTAACTAACTGGCGGTGATAAGGGACCCTTATGCCCCATTCACACGTCCGCAATTCTGTTTGCGGAGCGGAATTGCGGACCCATTCATTTCTATGGGGACAGACTTTGTCCCGCTCGGATCCGGAATTACGGATCCGCGCTTCGAGTCTGCACTTCCGTTCCGCAAAAATATAGAACATGTCCTATTCTTGTCCGCAATTGCGGACAAGAAAAGCATTTTCTATATAGTTCTGGCAATGTGCGGATCTGCAAAATGCAGAAAGCACATTGCCGGTGTCCGTGTTTTGAGGATCTGTGGATCCGCGGATCAGATCCGCGGATCACGGATCTACAAAACACATATGGACGTCTGAATGGAGCCTTACAAGGGGTTTGATCAATGGCAGGGGGTGATCAGGGGTCTAGATTGGGTGATCAAGGGGTTAGTTGGTGAGGGGGTGGGGGGGGTTAGTGTAGTGTTTGGTGCACTTTTACATAGTTACCTGGTCCTCTGGTGGTCGATCCCAGCAAATGGGACCACCAGAGGACCAGGTAGCAGGTATATCAGACGCTGTTCACAAAACAGCGTCTGATATACTTGTTTGATGCGATTTATATCGCATCTACAGCCTGCCAGCGATTGATCATCGCTGGCAGGCTGTAGTACAACTCTTCAGACGCCAGACGCTGTGAACCGCGCGCGTTCACAGGAAGTCTCGCGTCTCGCGAGATGACGCGCCGCCGCGTCTGATCAGAAGAACAGGACCGCCCGCAGGACGCAATCCTGCGTACGGCGGTCCTGAAGAAGTTAAACGGAGTCTTTCACCCCAAATCTCACACTAACACCATTGCGTCGATAACAGTCCCCGCATTAAAATCCTTCTTACCATAAGGTTGTCAGTTGCATAGTTCGTCTAAAAAACACTTTTATTGTATATGTAAATCAGGGTCTGAAGGTGCCCAGGGGCGGCGTTCCAACGGCCAGTGCCCAGGCCCCGTGCTGATTTCCATGTGCAACAACTCCCCTTTCACCCATTTGGCCCGCCCTTTCTCTGGCTGATCACCTCCTCTTCTTCTGAAATGCAGCGCCTGCGCCGATGACAGCCCTCTGATGCAGCATCGGCTGGAGCGTGATGTACGGGCCGGCGCATGCGCACTGGATACTCTGAGGCATCTGCCAGTAACGGGTAGTACAGTGCGCATGCGCCGGACCATACATCATGCTCCAGCTGACGCTGCATCAGAGGGCTGTCATCGGCGCAGGCGCTGGATTTCAAAAGAAGAGAAGGAGGTGATCAGCCAGA
Organism: Bufotes viridis; assembly: GCA_033119425.1. NCBI lineage: Eukaryota > Metazoa > Chordata > Amphibia > Anura > Bufonidae > Bufotes > Bufotes viridis. The sequence continues at coordinate 67,313,407 of CM065589.1, read as the reverse complement.
GAAAGGGCGGGCCAAATGGGTGAAAGGGGAGTGGTTGCACATGGAAATCAGTACGGAGCCTGGGCACGGGCCGTTGGAACGCCGCCCCTGGGCACCTTCAGATCCTGATTTACATATACAATAAAAGTATTTTTTAGACGAAGTATGCAACTGACAACCTTATGGTAAGAAGGATTTTAATGTGGGGACTGTTATCGAGGCAATGGTGTTTGTGAGATAGTGCACATTTGGGGTGAAAGACTCCCTTTAAGGCCAATCCCTCACACAACTATCAGCGGCTGACAACTATCAGCGGCTGACAACTATCTCTGTATACACTTATATAAGGAATGCTTTTATTCACTGATAATCTGCCATCGGGTACAACTGAGCTCAGAATATAAAGATCGGGATGATGTCCTGATGAAGATCTTCGACAGACACTATATGAACATCCCTCACAGGCAGAAAAATATAGTCATGCAAAAACCAACAGGGGTTGTCCTACGACTTAAATCTATGCTCTATCCAAAGGATAGGGGATAAGTGTCTAGTAGGTGGTGGTCCAATCTCCGAGAAAGCCACCAAGCACAAAAACTGGGGTCCCCCAAATGAATGCAGTGGCAGTTGAACATGCAAGCTACCTCTCCATTTTTCCTATAGGATTGCCAGAGACAGGTGATCACTGTGCTTGGCTATCTCTGGCGGTCCACCTCGTCTGGATGTGTATAAGCTGAGTGCAGAAACCAAGTGGCAGGGAGCAGGTGAATGGATATTTTTGTTTCTGTACGGTTTAGTACTGGCCAAATGTAAAAAAAAGTTGTCTAAAGCTGGAATAACCTTTTTTACAACCTAAGGCCTAATTCACACGTCCGCAAAATGGATCCGCATCCCATCCGCAATTTTGCAGAAGGGTTGCAGACCCATTCATTTCAAAGGGGCAGGAATGGATGTGGACATGACACTATGTGATGTCCGCATCCGCATTTCCGCAAAAAAATGGAACATGTCCTATTCTTGTCCGCAATTGCGGACAAGAAAAGGCATTCTCTATATAGTGCCAGCAATGTGCGGTCCGCAAAATGCAGAATGCACATTGCAGCCGTCCGTGTTTTGCGGATCTGTGTTTCAGCAAAACACACTACGGACGTGTGAATTAGGCCTAAAACAGGTGGGTATTTAAAAAGGTACCACCCAAGCCAGAACAATAAATAAATAAAGAAATAAATCACAGTAAGGCCTCATGCACACAACCATGTTTTACAGAACACAAACTGTGGCTCAGCTAAACACGAATCCCAGCTGTGTGTGTCCCGCACTACTGCAGAAATGCTTATTCTTGTTTGCAATATGGACAAGAATAGGACGTTCAATGTTTTGGGGGAGCTGCAGAACAGACATACAGATGTGGACAGTATAAAGTGTATTGTCTGCATCTTTTGTGCCCCAAAGAAATGAATAGGTCCGCAACTGATCAGCAATAAATGCAGATCGGATGCGGACAAAAAAAGATTGTGTGCATGAGGGCTAACTGGAGAAAGAACAGAACACTTACATGGTAACTAACTTTTCATCTTTTCAACTGTAGATCCATGGAGTCCCAGGCTCTTCTTCTGCCATCCAAGATGGCTGCACCGCAAGAACAGCTCTGTTCTTGGGGTTGACCAGCACTGATCACGTGAGCAGCCCTGGCCAATCCGAGGGCACCGGGTAGTGCATTGTTCTACTAAATGCACAGTATGTATCTGGTAGTCTGAGAAGTAGCGGCCATCTTGGATGATAGAAGAGGAGCCTGGAAATTCAGGGTTCTGCAGATGAAAATTCCGTCACCAAGTAAGTCTTCTGTTCGCTCCCCAGATAATGTACTTTTTTTTTCTTAAACCAGAGGGTCACTTTAAAGGGCGAACAATTATTCAGTACAGAATCTTGAGATAAGAAAAAAGAATCTATCCATAGTCACAGTGTTCAAGAATGGATATTCGCTTTAAGGGGACTTATTAGAACCAAGTTTTACTTCTGTTCATGCGATTGCAATTATCTTTAACCTCTCTCTTTCCAGGAATTTTGTTCCAGTCCTCTAGTCAATTCATGCCAAACCAAGTGTAAAATCATCTCCAGGCAAGTGAATAGGCGCTACTTTCACACCTATTGACCCGCCATACTGTGCTGTATGCACATGTCTTGGCATGGCTGGCAATCACCTGACTATATAAATCTCTTTTACATAAACCAGTAGCTACAACAGAATATACAGTAACATATACCATCGGACTCTATCCTAATTTCACTATAATGGACAGCAAATCTGTTTTCCACATAAAAATGGTCTGATAGGATATCTAAATACAACGCGTGCCTCCAAAAATCTCTCCAGCACTAGTAAAGAAGGTGCAAATTTATATTTTACACATAATATCACACTCTTTTTTCTTCGACTGCAGACCAATGATTTGGTAGGTTATTGGCCAGAAATATGGTTACGGACATCGGTGTCAGCTTCAAACCCTCTACAGGCCAGACTGGAAACACCGGAGAAGCAATGAGGTGTCCTGTATTCGTTTCTTGTGAATAATGCAGGCACGTAGTGTATTGTTAACAATCCAAATCATTTTGTGGCTGTGGTTACATCAACATTACGAAAAACACACGTCACGTGGGACTAGGGTTGGGCAATATACCGGTGGCTGTGATATACCGCGGTATTAAGAAACTGCAATATGGCGATATCACAGTTACCTAATAACCGCTGTATTTAATGACGTCATAGGAGCGGTCGCACGTGTGCCGACCGCTCCTAAAACATCCATGTCAGGGCCGAATTCCCGGGCGCCGGGCAGGTAGTAAGTAGCGGGCTCTGCCGGGAATTTAGCACCGGCCCCGCAGTGAAGTAGCCCGACCTTAATAACTATTGTGGCGCAGGCTCCCCGGGCAGCTCTCTGCTCCTCCATGCGCCGTCTGCTCCTTCATTCATAAAGTGGGCGGAGCATGGAGGAACAGAGAGCTGCCCGGGAGCCTGCGCCACAATAGTTATTAAGGTCCGGCTACTTTAAAGAGATTAACTACATAAATACTGGATCAGAGCTGCGGGCCGGTGTATTACTGCAGAGTAACACTGCACCGGCCCCGCAGCTCTTATCCAGTATTTATGTAGTTAATCTCTGTTCCTCCATGCTCCGCCCACTTTATGAATGAAGGAGCAGACGGCGCATGGAGGAACAGAGAGCTGCCCGGAGCCTGCGCATCAATAGTTAATAAGGTCGGGCTACTTCTAAAGAGATTACAGTGTTGGAGGTCTGTGGCTGACATTGTTATGGGGATCTGTGGATGACACATATATAGCATAAGATGCTATATATGTGTCAGCCACAGTGCCCCCATAACAGTGCGTCAGCCACAGTGCCCCCCATAACAGTGCGCCAGCCACAGTGCCCCCATAACAGTGCGTCAGCCACAGTGCCCCCATAACAGTGCGCCAGCCACAGTGCCCCCATAACAGTGCGGCCAGCCACAGTGCCCCCATAACAGTGCGCCAGCCACAGTGCCCCCATAACAGTGCGTCAGCCACAGTGCCCCCATAACAGTGCGTCAGCCACAGTGCTCCCCATAACAGTGCGCCAGCCACAGTGCCCCCATAACAGTGCGTCAGCCACAGTGCCCCCATAACAGTGCGCCAGCCACAGTGCCCCCATAACAGTGCGTCAGCCACAGTGCCCCCATAACAGTGCGTCAGCCACAGTGCCCCCATAACAGTGCATCATACAGTATAACGTCTCCTTGCGGCTGCCCCCGTGCCCTTACAGTATAACGCCTCCTTGCGCTGCCCCCATACAGTATAACGCCTCCTTGTGGCTGCCCCCATACAGTATAACGCCTCCTTGTGGCTGCCCCATACAAGTATAACGCTCTCCTTGCGGCTGCCCCCATACAGTATAACGCCTCCTTGTGGCTGCCCCCATACAGTATAATGTCTCCAAGTGTTTTTTTCTTCTAAATGGGCATTTATCGTGATATATATCGTTATCGCGATAAATTTCTTAATATCGTTATCGTGGCAATATTTTTGATATCGCCCAACCCTACGTGGGACTAGGGCTGCACGATATATCGAAAAAATAATCGAATCGCGCAGATTGCGATATGGCCGACCCGAAAATGCTGCGATTATATATGAAGGGGCCCCACGCACATAACTGGCTTTGTGTGTAAAGTGTTTTACTACTGTCTGAAACAATCTCTCTCCTATTGATAAAATGGCCAGCCTCTGTACTCATTTTCACTATGAATGCAATGCACCGAGCGGGCCGGCGCGTGACTGACGTCACTTAGTCGCGCTCCTGCTTCCTGAATAAAATGGCAGGAGGGTGACTAAGTGACCTCAGTAACGCGCTGGCCGGCCCGCTCGCTGCAGTGCATTCATAGTGAAAGTGAGTACAGAGGCTGGCCATTTTATCAATAGGGGAGAGATTGTTTCAGACAGTAGTAAAACACTTTACACACAAAGCCAGTTATGTGCGCAGTTTAGGACACATGAGGGGACACATAGGGCCATCAGGGGGACCAGCATAAGATGCTATATGTGTGTCATTCATGTGTGTCTTATGCTGGCCCCCCTCATGGCCCTATGTGTCATAGCACACATCCCCTATAACAGTGCCATCCACAGACCCCCCATAACAGTGCCATCCACAGATCCCCCATAACAGTGCCATCCACAGAGCCCCCCATAACAGTGCCATCCACAGATCCCCCCCATAACAGTGCCATCCACAGATCCCCCCCATAACAGTGCCATCCACAGATCACCCCCATAACAGCGTCATCCACAGATCCTCCATAACAGTGTCCTCCACAGATCCCCCCCATAACAGTGTCATCCACAGGTCCCCCATAACAGTGTCATCCACAGGTCCCCCATAACAGTGTCCTCCACAGGTCCCCCATAACAGTGTCCTCCACAGATCCTCCATAACAGTGTCCTCCACAGATCCCACCCATAACAGAGTCCTCCACAGATCCCACCCATAACAGAGTCCTCCACAGATCCCCCCCATAACAGCGTCATCCACAGATCCCCCCATAACAGCGTCATCCACAGATCCCCCACATAACAGCGCCATCCACAGATCCCCACATAACAGCGCCATCCACAGATCCCCCACATAACAGCGTCATCCACAGATCCCCCACATAACAGCGTCATCCACAGATCCCCCACATAACAGCGTCATCCACAGATCCCCCACATAACAGCGTCATCCACAGATCCCCCATAACAGTGCCATCCACAGATCCCCCATAACAATGTCATACCCAGCCGCATCAGCAGCTCATATGAGAAAATCCAAGCAAATAGACCTCAAGCATAATTCCCTTAAAATATCGCATTGCATATCGTTATCGCAATTTTTAGGGCCCTAATCGCAATCGCACAAAATTCCCATATCGTGCAGCCCTACGTGGGACAATGCAAATGTACAGTATTTGCCATGAAATAAAACAATTTTGGAAAAACAACAACATTGGAAAAAAACATGGGACGAGAATTGAAACGATCATCACTAATGAGCGTTCACACAAACACTCGTTAGCAATGATCTGGCGGTATAAATGTACCACTAATTACCTGATGAAAAAAAGAAGCACTCTTTCATCGGGTAATTGGATCGTTAGTGCAGCACAAAAAATCCTTATTTCCTGGTGGCAGATCGTGCCGTGTAAACCCGATCTGCTGCCGGGAACTAACCAGTCTGTATGGGGAAGAGCGATGGCATTAGCGATCACTCCTCCCCATACTCTGGACGAGATTCCTGCATGTAAATGCACCGATCCTCTCAGCAAGCGATCAGCAGATTGTCGGGAAGGAACGCTTCCTTCCCGACAATCTGCCGGTACATTGTTCCGTGTAAAAAGACCTTTAGTACATGGTCCCTTTACTGGTCAGTGTTGGATTTCTCGGCTCATTGTTATCTTGGCCACATTTTTACACCAGCTTTACCTTTAAAAAAAAACAACAAGCGCCTAAAAAGACAATAAGGGCTCTTTCATACAATCGTGTGTAGTCCAGAGATCACACTCCCTGTGTGAGCGTGATCCTCCGTTCTGGACACTGCTCATTTTGCAGGAGCGCACGGCATTATACTGGTTTATAACACTATGGGCCAGATTTATCATTACACTTCCATCTTACTCCACTTTTACATCTGCCCAAAGTCACTTTTAGTTAGTCAGATTTATTAATGGTCCTTTAATACTGTGATAAATGTGGATTGACGGTAGCAGTTTATCCTTCAGTAAGCAGCTTTACAAAAGTCGCACGTCTTTACAAAAAAGTCGCATGTTCTATTAAAAAGTCGCATAAGATAAGCATGGTCCCCCCTGGAGTGAAATTGCGCATTTTTTTGCGACTTTTTAAATGGTTGCAATAGTAAATCTGTCTAGAGATTCATTTACATAAGACAACACGCCCACTTTCACAAAACTGGAGAGCTTAGTGCAGAGCTTGAAAAAGTCGCAAAAAAATGCGCAATTTTACCGATTGCGCATTTTTTTGTGACTTTTTCAATCCATTAAAGTGACTTCAGCTAATGATAAATCTGGCCCTATGTGTCTCTGCATGACCTTACTTCTCCAGGATCAAAGTGACATAGAGCCATCAGTATGATTCTGTAGCAGTAAGGTCATGCAGAGACACACAGCATGCCGTGTGCTCCTACAAGACGAACAGTGTCCAGAATGGAGGATCACGCTCACACAGAGAGAGTACCGGACTGCACACGTTCGTTTGAAAGAGCCCTAAGGCCTCATGCACACGAACGTTTATTTTATCAGTTTACGGGCCGTTTTTTGCGTTCCGTATACGGTCCATATACGAAACCATTCATTTCAACAGGTCCGCCAAAAAAAACGGAAGGTACTCCGTATGCCTTCCGTTTCCGTATTTCCGTTCAAAGATAAAACATGTCCTATTATTGTCGGCATAACGGATAAGGATAGTACTGTTCTATCAGGGGCCAGCTGTTCTGCTCCGCAAAAAACAGTATGCACACGGACGTCATCCGTATTTTATGCAGACCGCAAAATACTAAATAAAAGCCATACGGTCGTGTGCAATAGACCTAAGGCTGTACAATCCTCGACTCATAGGAATCATACCGGAAACTATAGCCACATACGAGACTTGGTATCCACTTGGGTACTTATTATACAGAAATTCATATAAAGTCATAGAGAATGCAAAAAAAATTTTCAGCGGTGAACAACCCCTTTAATTATAAGCAATTCTTTCTTTTAGAATTTGTGGTAAATTTTATTTCCAATGTTTAAAAAATAAAATAAAAAAATTTTGCTATTTTCACTAATAGGCTAACACTTCCTGTTTCGGGGAGGTAAAACTTAGGCTACTTTCACACTAGCGTTTTCAATACCGCTATTGAGATCTGTCATAGGATCTCAATAGTGGAAGAAAACGCTTCAGTTTTGTCCCCATTCATTGTCAAAGTGGACAAAACTGAACTGGATGGAATGCACCAAAATGCGTTCCGTGTGGTTGCGTTTTTCTGTCCACGATGTGGTGCAGAGCAAGATGGATCCGTCCTGACACACAATGTAAGTCAATGGGGACAGATCCGTTTCCTCTGACACAATAGAAAATGGATCCGTCCCCAATTGACTTTCAGTAGTGTTCATGACGGATTGGCTATAGAAAACATAATACAACCAGATCCGTTCAAGACGGATGCAGACGGTTGTATTATTGTAACGTAAGCGTTTTTGCAGATCCATGACGGATCCACAAAAACCGCTAGTGTGAAAGTAACCTTATACATAAATAACATACAGAGCTATGAGGGGTAGGCAAAAGCCTACTAGGGGCACAGAGATGGATTTAATGGAAATCACATTTTTTGTTAAGTTTTTGCCACAAATCATAGACAAAATTTGATGTGCAGTGATCCCAAATGTCTGCTGGGCTTGTTGCTGTAGAAGGACCTGCACAGATAATGTCACATGACCATATATGTGCTGGATCCTCAAGCCGATGTGACAGAGCTGTTCTGTGCATTGTAAGTTATGTTTATTTAGGGCCAGGGGTTATTTTGGAGGTCTACTTATGTTGGGGTCAATATTCAAGCCATATTTTTATCAGTTTTATAAGAATTTAGCTATAATGAGTGTTTATGAGCTGTCAGAAATTGAGAGATAAGAGCTATACATCTAGCCGTAGGAACAGCGACATGACGGCTCAGTGCGAAACTGAAAGGAAGGTACTCTGCAAATAGGCTGAAACTGAACCCTGTAGGACAAAAACTGTTGAAAATCTTTATTAAAGATCAACTAAAAAAAATGCTTTTTTAGCCCAAAATGAGCGAAATGTAAAAATAAAAAAAACTATCCCCGATAGTGTTCATAGCCTTTAAGTATTTTGCTCCATACCTAAAGGCCCGAAGTGCTTATCCAGCCACCGAAGATAGTAAGCTTATGGACTTCTAGCACTAGATGTGATGCATGAAAATGTACTTCTAGGCAATAATTACCATGCCTTTTTACCAAATTGACGCGCTAGGTCTGTCTGCACAAATTTTTATTAATGCAAATTGTAAAATACAAAGCATCGCACATCACTATAATTACAAGAAATTTCAACTTTTCAGAAGTCACTTTGTAATTACAAAATTCCAGAACTTGATACAGAAGACAATGCAGCCTGGAATATCTTAACTTGCTTATAAAAATGTGCTCAAGTATTTCTGGGGTTTATGAAATTCATTTCTTTTTATGTACCATATGTGTAGACATACCAAGGAAAACCTTGGGTCACTTGAGGATAACAATTCAAGAGGAATGCGCAAGTTATCATAGTACTTTCATGAGCCTGATGCTATGAATTCTTTGATAGTATACATCCCCACAGTCTACCAGACACTAATTATGGCATGGCATGGTTACACTTGAACTTTACAGATGGTTTTCTTAAACTAATTTAGGTTCTGAAAAGGAACTTAGAAGAAAAGATGTTGGCATGCCATAAGCAATGATCATCGACCCATATGTATCACAATCAGGTGAACTATAATCTTCTACACAGGTGAAACAAGGCAAGTGGGGAAAGAAGGGTATAACTGCTTTGTGTGGGATCTATGTGCCATTTATAATACTGGTTAGGGATGAGCGAATCAATTTTGGATGAAACATCCGAAGTCGCTTCACATAAAACTTCGTTCCAATACTGTATGGAGCAGGAGATCCGTACAGTATTAGAATGTACTGGCTCCGATGAGCCGAAGTTATTACTTTGCGATGTCTCACGAGACTTTGCGTAATAACTTCATAAATTAATTTGTATTGTAAAACTCTGAGCCAATACATTCTAATACCGTACGGTGCTCCTGCTCCGTACAGTATTGGAACGAAGACTTATTCTAATCGACTTCGGATGTTTCATCCGAAGTCAATTTGCTCAACCCTAATACTTGTGTCTTCCTATGTGATACATAGGCCTTTATGCGTCCTCCGAAGGCATCGGGGCCTAGGTGTAACTACTGGGTCGGTACCCCTATAGGTACATCCCTGGATCAGAGCATATTATTAACCTTGTTACTCTCAATAGAAAAAATAGTAGTAACCTTGCAAATATGTTACAATATTTAACAAGCATCAATTGCACATTGCGGTGAAAAGATGAATTCAGACTTTTATTATCTACTCTGTGATCGGGTGCATAATCAGTTGTTTTTTCACCTTCCATGAATAGTGTAAAGACTAACTGTAACTGGCGTATAAAAGTGTCAGGTTATTATCTGTTAGCGCTGCAGATCACTGTGACTGTGCGGTTACTAGACAAGCTGCGGTCACAGTGAATACCCTGGAGACCAATCAGCGTGGTCTCCGAGCATGTGATCACAGTAATACAACTGGTAAAAAAAAAAATAGTTTAGAAAAAGCAAGTACACTCACTCTTTCAGATTGTCTTGCTGTGAGAGAAACCGTGCTGGCTACAAAGTTAAGTCTGATTGTGATGTCACTGTGAATTACCCCTTCCTGTCCTGACTGTGGCAGGAAGGGGTTAATTTAGTTTTTTTCAAATAAAAAGTTAAAGCTATATTTACTAATTTAGCAATACTATAGCAGACATTTTTTATGCTTTTGAAGCTCGTATTTGAGCCTACGAAATCCTTTAAAAAAAAAAAAAAGGTCAATCATGAACTTTTAAACCCATTATTTGAGCAGAATTGCTCATTTCTTATGTTGGCCTCGTGGCCAAAATAAAAAATTGCAGCTTTAATACCCTGGGTCTCCTCAGAGAAATCAATTACCGTCATCCTCATTGGCCGCAGAGGATGCCAGTAAGAAGCCCAGAAGTGTGAGCTCCGGGTTTTTCCACCCTTTAGATGCCGGGATCTCACTTGATCACCACATCTAAAGGCTTTAATGACCGCGATCGGCATTTTTGCCTGTAGCGGTCATTAGCTGCGGGTTTCTGTTATTTGAAACAGAGATGACCCGCCGGCCATGACGCCCCGTACATGTATGGCGCTGGTAGCAAACGGGTTAATTTATGCTATAGTTAGTGTAAGTCTTTTTTTGTGTGCAATATACACATACTCAATTTTATTTAAAAAATATATATACTCTTATCTAGTATTATTAGCGTATAGTGGTCTTTTGCTTAGATCATATACATCTTTGTGTGTGTCAGAAAATAAAAGTGTTACCTTTAGTAATAGCAGTCTTTTGTGTATTACTACACGCAGTGGCGTAACTAGAAATGACTGGGCCCCACAGCAAATTTTTGAATGGGGGCCTCTCCCCCAGAAATTTTTTCACAGCCCCTTCCTTTCATGCCGCCCCCTTTCCTGTGGCTAGTAAAGATCGCACTCTCAGACCAGGCCCGGCAGCTGTTCCATCCATTTTCTACACTGTCTATACTGCCGCTATATATCATTTCATTGTGTAATAATGTTGAGGGGCCCTGACAAAATCTTTTAGTACTTCGTCTCCTCTTCTGGGTCAGGGCGTCAAAGCAGCCACTTCCCGTCCTTCCCCTATAGTTACGCCCCTGACTACACGTATATTGGTATTTTATTTCCTAAATCCCCTATTTTTCTCTACCTAATTTAATTCAGTTTTCCTAATGGAAAAAACTTAAAATGTCCAAATTTCTGCAAAACAAACTGCTGTGGCAGGAGGTCAACATAAAAAAAAAAATACTCACTCAAAGAGTTTCTAATGTTTTGGCACTGTGCAACATTTGCAAGGGCCCTTTCACACTTGCGTTTTTGTTTTCTGGCATAGAGATCCGTCGTCGGGTCTCTATGCCGGAAAAATCCTGATCAGGATCATCCCCATGCACTCTGAATGGAGAGAAATCCGTTCAGGATGCTTCAGGATGTCTTCAGTTCAGGACCGGAACGTTTTTTGGACGCAGCAAATACCGCAGCATGCTGCGCTTTTTGTTCCGTCCAAAAATCCTGAACACTTGCCGCACGGCCGGATCCGGAATTAATGCCCATTGAAAGGCATTAATCCGGATCCGGCCTTAAGCTAAACGTCGTTTCGGCGCATTGCCGGATCCGACATTTAGCTTTTTCTGACTGGTTACCATGGCAGCCAGGACGCTAAAGTCCTGGTTACCATGGTAAAATATAGCGGGGAGCGGGGAGCGGCATACTTACATTCCGTGCGGCTCCCGGGACGCTCCAGGATGACGTCAGGGCGCCCCAGTGCATAGATCACGTGATCGCATGGAGCGCTCCGGGAGCCGCACGGAATGTAAGTATGCCGCTCCCCCGTTCCTACTATGGCAACCAGGACACTAGTAGCGTCCTGGCTGCCATAGTAACCTGAAAGCAATTCGAAGACTGATCAGGATCCTGATCAGTCTTCTAATGCTTCAGGCGACTTGTGTTCTGACGGATCCGGCGGGACGGAAGTGCCTGCCGGATCCTCAGAACGCAAGTGTGAAAGGACCCTTATGGTAGGATGGTGCCATAGAACCAGCAATAATAATAAAAAAATAAATAAATAGGCTGCCAAAATCTATTACAACAAGATGCAAAAAGTGCATAAAGGGCATTATTAAAAAAGGTATAAGTATATGGACGTGTATGCTTTTCCAAGACCATGTGGTGAATATGATAAATAGGCCACTGAATTAAAGCATTTTGGAAAAAAAATGCTATTTTCATTTTCTCCACCTAATTCCATTCAGTATTCCTAAAAAAAGCCAAAAGCTTAAAATGTCCAAATTTCTCTAATATGAAAACCATAGGAGGTTATCATTTAAAAAAGTAATCACTGTGTGGGTATTTCTAATGTTTTGGTACTGTACAACATCTATCCTGGCAGTATGCTGCCATAGAACCAGCAATAGAAAAATAGACCTCCAAAATGTGCTCCAGTCCTTTGAAGTCTTGCAGTAAGCCCAAATATATATAAAATGCACGTATATATATGGGCTATCATTCCAAATAGCAAAAGTGTATGAGCATGTGTTTTATCAAGGCCACATAGTGAATGCAAAAAGATAAATCACTGAATCAAAACATTATGGGGAAAAAAGCAATTTTCATTCCGTTTTCCTAAAAACAAAAAAACAAAACAGCCAAATTGTCCAAATTTCACCCAGATGAATCACTTAGGTCAACATAAAAAAAAAGTCACATGGAATGTGTTTCTAATACAACATCTATTCTGTCAACATGAGGACATAAAGCCAGGAATAGAAAAATAGGCCTCCATAATCTATAATCCGTTCCAGCCATTTCAGGTCTTGTCCAGTGAGTAGGTAACTGCACAAATAACATCCAATGTTTTGTCTTAATATTTTTTGAGAAAGGAAAACATTTTTTCATAATTTTTACAGCTATTTCTTCAATATATATATATATTTTTAAATATATCTGTTATCTAATGAGCATTTGTCAGCAGATTTGTACCTATGAAACTGGCTGATCTGTTGCATTGCGCTTGGGAGCTGCAGGCTTGTTGGTCCCATGTTCATATGTGCCCGCATTAATGAGAAAAACTTTTCATATATGTAAATGAGCCTCAAGGAGCAAAGGTAGAATTGCTGTTATACCTAGAGGCTCTGCTCTCTCTTCAACTGCTGCGCCCTCTGCACTTTGATTGACAGAGCCGGGTGTGATGACATTTACGCTGCCTTGACTTGTCAAAGTGTAGGGTGGAAGTTGCAGAAAGAGCAGAGCCTCTAGGTTTAATGGAAACGCTCCTGTAAATTCTAGAGGGTCATTTGCATATATTAAAAGTTCCTTTTTCTCAGCAATGTGGACACATATGAACATGGGACCAACACAGATGCCTCCAGCTGCCAAGTGCACGTACTACAGTCAGCCAGTTTCATAGGTCCAAATCTACTGACAGATGCCCTTTAACCCCTTTCCTGACGATTTTCTGTTTTTGTGTTTGCGTTTTTCGCTGTCTGCTTTCATGGAGCCATAACTTTTTTATTTTTTCGTTCACATAGCTGCAAAGAGGGCTTGTTTTTTGCGGGACAAGTTTTACTTTCTAATGGCACCATTTAATATTGCATAGAATTTAGTGGAAAGCTGGAAAAAAAAAAAAAAAACATTAAAACTGTGACAATAAAACAATTCCGTCACAGTTTTATAGGTTTTGTTTTTACGGCGTTCACAATGTGGTAAAACCGACTTCATTTGCCAGGTCAGTACGATTACGGCGATACCTTGTGTTTTAGAAGAATACATTTTTAATTTTCATTGCCATATTCTGATTGCCATAACATTGTTATAGTTACGTCTACGGAGATGTGCGAGGGCTCAATTTTTGCAGGACAATCTGTAGCTTTTGTTAATACAATTTTAGTGTGTGTATGATCACTTTTTATTCAATTTTTTTGTAGGGTTGCCCCAGGTACTTTTGTACTGGTATCGATTCGATACTGGGATTTGCCTTTTATCAGAGAACATGGCAGGCACTAATCTCAGCGCACGCCTTGTTCCCCTCAACAGTACAGTGGAGAAGGAGTCTCTCCCTCCCCCTGTGCCGCTGCTGCTACCAATGACAGGAGAGAGGGGAGGAGGAGGGGAGGGGCTGTGGCCACTGCACCATCAATGACGATAACTAACCTATTAATACAAATACAGGTGACGGGTGCTGGCGGCAGAATAACATACCCGGAACCCGACCTCTATGACAGGTAGCTGCGATACGCACCTGAGAGGTTAAAAATAGGATAGGACTCTTCTATTATGGGCCGGACGTTCCATAAAACGTGGAATGCACGCAGCTTTTTTGGCATTTTTTTTTTTTGCGTGGTATGAAATGGTATTGAGCATCACAATACTATTTTATGGTATCGAAATCGAATCAAAATTTTAGTATCGTGGCAACCCTAATTTTTTGTGGATGTAAACTGAAGAAAAAATGGCAAACCGTATGAAATCTTTAAAATATTTTAATAGTATAGATGTTTTCGCACGCAGTGATGCCCATGATGTCGTTTTTTTTTTTTTATTGTTGAAGTATTTTGATTTTGGGGGAAAAGGGGGTGATTTGAATTTTTATATATTTATTTTTTGAAACTTTTATCTTACTTTTTTTAGGTCTCCAGGTGGACCACAACATGCAATCAATAGATTGCAATCTGTATAGGGCAGGCATGTCCAAACTGCGGCCCTCCAGCTGTTGCAAAACTACAACTCCCAGCATGCCTGGATAGCCTACAGCTAGTATGGCATGCTGGGAGTTGTAGTTTTGCAACAGCTGGAGGGCCGCAGTTTGGACATGCCTGGTATAGGGCAATGGAATTTTCTCCTTTATCCTATACAGAAACAGCTTTATTATAATTCAGTGCTGCCATCTGCTGGTGTGAATTGTAATTAACAATAAGCCTGGAAGCCTAGTACAGGCTTATTACTTTCAAGGAACGCCTTCCCCGATCTCCGCTGGGGGAAGGCGTTCCTGCACATGAAAATAAAGAAGTTAAGTCAGATGCCAGATCCTTCCTCATGTCGACAAACACTGCTACTATGTCCTGGTGCAGTGCCACTCCGTCTTTTCACGTCTGATCAACCTGTAATATCAGGAATCAAGGAGCAAGATAGTAAAGCACTGTAGGCACTTTGGACTAAAAGACGGATTTATTCTACTCACAAGTCGATTAAAACAAAGCATGTCAGATATAAAACTCCAGTTTCCCAGAGTCCGCCCCACCTAGGTTTGGTCCTTCCTTCTTCCTGCGCATGAAACGCACTTCCGAGTTTCCAGCTTCTCACATTTGACCATGACATCTGATGGGTTAAATGTTCACGTTCGGCATTACAGCCATTTGCAGAAATTAGCCGCGGCTGTCCGCTGTATGAAACAGCAGGCATCCGCTAGTTATGACACTCGCTCTGCTCCGGGCACCATCTTTACAGACCTGACATCTGCCATACATAGGTTAATGGTACAAAAGAAAGGTCTAATGTGTCCTGCCTGTGAAAAATAATATCACATACATGTAGGTTGGCTCAGATATTGAACAGTTATTTGCTATTATATAGGCCCATTGCTAAAATTAAAAAATTGGCCTGGTAAGGAAAGGTGGGTAAACACTTTGGTAATCAAGCAGTTTAATCAATGTTGCTAAAACCGGCTGATCATTTAATGGGTATGAGGGCCTCATGGTTCTCCCCCAACAGCATAGGATGAGGAAGTGAAGGACTGGGAAACTCCATGTTAACATGCCCAATCCTTTTGTTCTTAAAAGGAAAATTAGTCCCGCCAACAGTGTCTCTTTAAGTTTGAGAACACATGTATGCTCTGCCAACAGCTAATGTGTATGGCCAGCCCAAATGACCAAGCTGTCCCAAACACCTTCTGCTCCTCAATTAGGACACAGGAGAAGTCCTAGCTCTGAACAGACAAAAAGGTCTGCACATTTAGGAGCACCAGGAAGTTCAGCCAAATGGTATATTCATGTTTGGAGACAAAATTATTACTAAAAAAAAAGTAGCATCTCACATACTATCAGAAAGAAAGCTACACCTCCCTTCTGGTTACTTCTGCTACAAAAAGTATAACCTGCCATGACACTATATTGCCGAATGACTTTAGTGAAGCCGCGATTCAGATACGAACAGACACAACAAGTGACTTATAAATAGAGTTGCGAAATCTCTTCAGGAACCAAGAAAATGGAGCTCTTTCTAACGCTGTCCCGCACTGGAGATTACACTTGCTCATATTCCACCGCCTCTTACATCTGGCCCTTGGCTGATGACAGCATTGTCACTTTTATTCAGCTGGCACTCTCACCAAACCATTAGTCAAACGGTTTTAACAAGCACAGAACAATAGCTACCATTGAATGCGCCTCTCCTCTGCCAACAGGCAGGAAATGTCGTTTCAGCAATCAATGAAGTAAAACAACACCGCAAGCCCAGCAATGTGGAGAGAAAGAAAAAATAACCAACGCTTAATACCAACCATAGGTGTCACTGGTAAAATGCAAGACGATAGCATTTATTATACTATGCGCAAAGCCATTTATCACCAGCACGTGACAGCACAGATCTTTCCAATGTAAAGACAGATAAACTGCAGAGCCGTGTTCACGTTCTGTGCAAAATCATAACCCACACAAACGGATCTGTAATAACATACAATAAAAAAAATCTGAAGAATGTCTCAGTCATGTTAAGTCTCCTCAGATGTTTCTTATCCAATGTCTTACTGCAGAAGCTGCATGACAAACAAAAACCTAAAGACTGTATAAATGATGACACCCAGCTTTCCAGACTCCTGGATGGTCACTCTGGATCAGGCATGCTCAACCTGCGGCCCTCCAGCTGTTGCAAAACTACAACTCCCAGCATGCCTGAACAGCCTACAGCTATCAGCCTACAGCAGGGCATGGTGGGAATTGTAGTTTTACAACAGCTGGAGGGCCGCAGGTTGAGCATCCCTGCTCTGGATGATCTGTATAAATAGGTAACTTTTTTCGCTACCAGCACCGGGAAAGGTGGAATTCAGTCTTTATTACCAAATAATACATTCCATTTCAGAGAAAGCTGCTTGAGCACACATACACTTACGCTTCGAACACCAAGTCAGTTTTTTTGGTCAGTCATTGGTGCTATGATTAAAGGGTTTCTGTCATCAAGTTTTGACATTATAAGCTGTCTGATATTAGCTATGTGCTAATGTCAGAGCAGCTTGATAATGTCTTTTAGTACGATTAATATTTGCTGAAAACGACTTTTATAATATGAATTAGCCTCTAGGAGCAGGAGGTGCTGCCCTGCCCTAGAGGCCCGGCGCAACCTGCTGGCAGGCCTTCTACTTTGAGTGACAGTGCCGGCAGATTCTCGGCACTGTCTCCTTCTGAAATCCCGCACCTGCGCCGCCGCTCTGTATTCGGCGCAGGCGCGGTGAGCAGAGGACGCTGGTGCCTGCTGTCCTGTCAGCTCACCAAGCCTGCGCTGAATACCTCTGAGTACACCCGGAAGCAAGGACAGCGCGGGATTTCAGAAGGAGACAGTGCCGGAGGATTGCTGCCCGGCACTGTCACTCAAAGTAAGAAGGGGCCCCCCCTGCTCCTAGAGGATAATTTACATATTTTAAAAGTACGTTTTTCAGCCAAAATATAAATCGGATTTTTATAAAAAAGACATTATCAAGCTGCTCTGACATTAGCACATAGCTAATGTCAGACAGCTTATAATGTCAAAACTTGATGACAGAAACCCTTTAAGGCCATACAAATAGCCATACAGTTCGGCCAACAGCAATGTCTTCCAATCCCCCCATACAAATGCCCGTTCGGCTAAGGCAACATGTGTCCTGAGCAAATAGAGCGGAGAAAGCTTCCTCTGACACCATGTAATCGTATATGGTACAGTACTGTTGGAATTGCTCTCATTTATAAAATTAATAAAGGATCAGGCATCTAAAATCCAACTGCCTGGTCCTTACCTCTGAGTTATTTGCAGTTGGACAGAGATTGGAGGACCTTATACACATAAGATGGTCAATTGGTCCTGCGGAAATCAGCGGGTCTGTCTGACATACATCTAGTGTATATGGTCATCTAAAAGAGAGTCTATCGGCAATTTTGACCATGCTGTCGTCACTACATAGGGGCTGGGGAGAGCAATACAAACATACCTTTTCTGGACATTTTCTCACCAGTAATGTGGATATGCAGTTTTATACTGCCAGATTCTGCTCCTGCAAGTGCTCAGGGCGGAGCTTCATTGGGAAGTACACCCTGCACTGAACTACTTGCCAGCTTCTGCTCTGAGAGATGGTTGTACTGGTCTGTCTCCTGGTCGGAAACAATCAGGCTGTCACTCAGAGCAGGGTGGAGGGGCTGTGAAACATCCCAATACAGAGAACACTTCACGGTGATGCCCCACCTCCTGGGCACCTACAAGATCATAATATGACAGAATAAAACTTCACATACACACTACTTCTGAACAGAAAAGTTTCAAAAAAGGTGTGTTTGTACTGCTCTCCCCAGCCCTTACCTAGTGATGTCAACCTTTTGCATGGTCAAAAGTGTTGACAGGTTCCCTTTAAGAACACACCATGAACGTAGTGAGCTGGTTTCTGCGCCTTTACCATAAGCAAAGTAAAGTAAATCTATTTAAACTCACTTTGGCACTATTATATCAACAAATCACCTGTAAAGTACTTTTGCTTAACAAATGTGGGAATTGCAAGGGTAAATGCACACAATCAGGATTGCGTGCGGATTTGCGGGTGGGAAATTCGCACCGTAGGTCATGTACATTGTATTCTATGAGAAATTCAAATTCGCATGCACACGATGCAGATTCTTTCCACGCAGATTTTGACCAGTGGTTTGGATTATAAAATCTGCAGCCTGTCAATTTATTTTATTTTTCCTGACTGGAAAATCCACATGCGGAAAATCTGCACCAAATCTGAACTAAATGATGCGGATTGACCGCACGCATTTCCCTAAGAACACCTGCAGATTTCAGTGCGGATTGTCCGCACATAAATCCTGAACGTGTGCGTTTATCCCAACACCCTGAAGAAATACTGTCCAGAGGCAGATTTACTTATCTCAAGAAGCACCAAGTTTACCACAGGGGTTCTACTGGTTGACTTACTTTGCACCAAAATTTTGTTGTAATTTTGGAGCACATTGGTGCATCTTAGGTCACGTCCTTTCCACTAAGCCATGCCCCTTTTCCTGCAAAGACACGCCTCCATGAGGAGCAAGGCGCACTGGATTCTTCTTTCTGGCGCATTTGCTTCATAAATAGGGTAGTTCTAAAAAGTCATGTGACACTATACACTTGAAACGTACAAAATTTTGGGGCATTTTAAACCAAATACTAAGTACAATCACACTACGAAATTTGGCCCATTGGGCATTAGCCTTACAAGAGCGAAACCAAGTTACAAATGAAGTCGGGACTGACAAGTGCAGAGTAATGCGCTATTCAGGATGCTAGGCTTTGCGTATACACAGGAAATTTCCCCCATATAGTTTAACGTATACAAGTACACTGCGCAATTGTGTAGAAACCATAAAACATGGTAAAAAAAAAAAAAAAAATATGCCAATGTCAGAGAACACTCTTTTGGCAAGCGTTGGGTCTATGAAATCCTATGGATGCATTTGTTCACAAGAGTTGTGGAAGTAATCATGTGCTACAAACGCAAGCATTAGAAAAAAGAAAAGAAAAAAAATTATTCTTTTTTTTAACATTACTGCAATAACAGTCCAGTTTACTTGGCCTTGTCATCATGTCCAGTATAGTAAATACTGTACTATACTTTACAAAGGCCTAATGGGATATTACTTCGTGAAAAACATAGGGCAACTCTCAACACCTTGGCCTTTTGAGGAAATCTAAAACTCACAATGAATAAAGAACAAGGATATGGAAAAGAAATCAGCCGAGATCCAGCTAAAAAAAGAAACCATTATTAAATAAACCGAAAAATATTTTACTACCCTTCATTATAACGGTGATAATTAGATTGCCGGAAATAATTCAGTATAAACTTATAACGAAGACTTTAGTATGCTGGTTATTCCGTACTAATTCTAGATTGGCTTTCCCAGGACGGGGAGAAAAAACTAACTAAAAAATGGTCTATATTGTTCCTATCAAGGCATTTGTGACAGAGGAGTAGGGCCTGGAGTGGATCAGGCCTAACTATGCATCACGTGATCAGCCACTGCAGGCCAAAATTTATAGCAAGTGGTATCATCTTTCGACAATTCCAGCTGAAGAAACCGGATGTGCAGTGATAAGTTGATCACTGGGGCCGTCGTTCATACAAAAGGCTCAGAATGGGTTAATAAAAAAGAAACAAAAGTGAAAGTAAACCCGGCAACTGCTTGGATATGCTGAATCTTCTTTTTATTTCTTTTTGTATACACAAAGAGGTAGCAATAACGCGTTTCGGCACACTGCCTTTTTCATTGAAAACTGATCTGTCCCCATTGACTTACATTGATCCGCTCGGCTCCGCATCGTTGCACGCTGCAAGCTGCGTTTTGGTGTCCGCCTCCAGAACGAAATAGAGGCGGAACGGAGCCGAACTGATGCATTCTGAACGGATCCTTATCCATTCAGAATGCATTGGGGCTGAACTGATCTCACAAACAAGAATCCAAAACCCCAAGTACAATTACAGTGATATCAAACTTGTATAGTTTTTCTTGTGTTTTAATACTTAGAAAACATTAAAACTGATTTTTTTGCTTTTCATGGCCATATTAGCCCCCATAACTTCTTTGAATTTACATTTACATAGCTGTGTGGGGGCTCATTTTCTTCGGGGGGAGGGATCTTTAGTGTTCAGTGATATCATTTTGGAGAGCGTATACCCCTTTAAATCACTTTTTATTCAATTTTATTTTATTTTTTTAGTGTGGTAAAGCAAGGAAAAAACAGCAAAATGGCCATTTTGATTTTGTTTTCTCCATTACGGCGTTTACTGTACGGGATATATATGTTTATATTTTAATAGGTCGGGCATTTTTATAGTTTATTTTTTTTTATTATGAGTAAAAGGGGTGATTTGAATTTTTAAAAACATTTTTTTTTAACTTTTTTTTCTTTACACATATTTAACTTTAACAAGCGATTGTTAGATTGCTTGTCTCTTAGACTGCAATGAATTACCACTGCAACATATGGGAGCTGCGCTATGTTCCTATGGACCTCTGCCACCTGCAGGCCCCCATAGGAACTACTGTTGTGGTACCCTCGGATCCTTCAGAGGGACTGATTGCAGAGCTCCCGGGGAAAGTCACCTCAGATTCGTAATCATAACTGACCACATCATCTGAGGGGTTAACAGTCTGTGATCAGCGTTATTGCCGATCGTAGACATTAGCCCCTGGAGGTCAGCAAGAAGTTAAAGTAATCTGCAGTGTTTGCAACATTAAAACAAATATTCATGTTTTATTTTTATTTTTCCGTACAGCTGCTGTTAATCTGTGTTGCCGAGGGCAGGTCCTGGACCACCCCCCTGTGTCATCAGGTAATAAGGTCACTTGTTACTCCCCCTGCACAAGGAGTCATTTAAACTTTACTGCCATGCTACTGCAGAAGCCCTGCTCCAGGGTTCATCAACCTCTGGCACTCCAACTGTTTGAAACTACAACTCCCAGCATGCTCCATTCACTTCTACTCCAAGAACAGCCAAGCAAGTCTTTATGCAAGGAGTTAGAGTATGACAACACCTGGAGTGTCGCAGGTTGCCGGCCTTTGCTCTTCTTCTTTCCTCACAAGCAGGAATGAAACCTATATGTATTAGCTCCTCTACAGTGAACAGAGGATCACAGAGACCTAGCGGTAGGGAGAGTTAAAGGCATGTATAGGGCAACTATGTTTTATTTTTTACGATCTTTAAAATGAACCAGATATGGAATAGCCGGATAAGCCCTTTACTATTCACTAGTTTAAGTTTAGGTATCCTTTTAATTGGTTCGGGAATACGCAAACATTTACAAGTATTCATTGATTTTGCTTTCAAAGTTGAAAAAAAATAAATAAATCTGGAACCACTATTACAAAATTTTACAAAAATTGCACAAGTATACTAAGGTATGAAGTGCTAATCTCACATTGTGCACTTCGGCATATGACTGTGAGCGCTGGATTACTGTAATTAACAAGTGGCAGGTGTAACCAATTATCAGAGTGATGTCATGGTGACATAAAATGTTTTAACGGCACTTAACACAAGCCACTTTCCTTCAGCAATCCTTTTCCAGCAGTGAGCTCAGTATGGCTGCTTATCAAAAGGACGTACTGGGAACTTCAAACGTTCTCCACCGCTGATTTATTCCTCATTAAAAATAATTTTGGTGCAATAGTAATTACCGATGACAGCAGTATGCTATTTAGCCTTTAAAGTCAGGGAGAACTGTCCACTGGAGAGCATCGACATGGGCTTTTATTCTCTTTTAATTGCAACCAGTCTATGTGTAGATTCTGCTCCACCAGTGCCAAACAACATATAAAAGAGGCTGCAAGGAAACAATGAATTTAAACTACTGCCATACAATACACAACGGTATGACGGTGCAAAGACTACACTTCCTTCCTGTGTGCTATGCTAAGAGAAATATTAATATCCTGCTATAAATGAATCTTCAAGTTTCCTTGCTTTTGGTTAGGCTATATATCAGAAAGGGTTCAGAGTGGTCCAAAAAATACACCAACACATAATGGGGTATTCTCAGCCGGGGCATTTATCCACAGGATATGGAACAAAAGTCCAAAAGGTGTGGGTCCCATTCCTAGTTCAAAAAAGGGACACCATACTTGTCATTCACCGCTATGGGACTTCCAAAAACAGCAGATCATGCCTACTCAGCTATATTTTCAGACGTCCCATAGCAGAGCATGGAGAGAGCCAAGCATGCAGGACCTGCTCTCCAATCACTGCAGTGCACAGCAGGGGTCTCAGTCTTCTCACAGGAGTGGGAGCCGCACCTGACACACAGGGCATTTCCCATTTCCAGCATAAATTTCAGATGGGAATACCGATTTAAAGTGGTTTTGCCACAAAACACATTCTACTTTTTGCAAACCAGCACCTGGATCTGAATAGTCTTGTAATTGCATGTAATTAAACAATTAGTATAGCCAGTGAGCTATTCAATAAAATGTATTTGTATAGTGCCACCTGCTTCTTTTCCTCATTTCTTGTCCGCCTCACTGAGGTGGTCAAGCACGCTCAGTTTAAATCTTCAACTATCACCAGTCATATCTTTTATTAAAAGCTGTGGCAGTTATAGGGAAAGTGCTACAACCGAAAGGAAACACTCCTTGAGAAAGGAAATGTCCACTGAGCTGCCAGGCCAAAAGAGACTCTAGCAGAACAATAGGAGCGATGAATTAGATCTCTGGATCCATGTGAGGTACAGGGCTGGTTCTAGCTTAGTTAGAGAGAGATTGTCATGTACTATAGGATTTCTATTTTTCATTTTTTACATCACTCATGGCATAATCCTTTAAAGCTGGCCATACGCTTCAGCTAGTTGTTGGCTATAAGTTGTTCCTCATGCTGCCTCGTACACAAGCATATTTGGTTCAGCCAAGAGTGCATGTGTTATGGATGTGGAGAGGGGTGTAAGCTACTCTCCGATATCTCTGGCACATGCGCAATCCTTATTTCTCCTGACATCTGCTGTTGGGAGGCCCCCATACACATTAGAGAGGTTCGGGTGACATTAATCTAATGCACTTGGCCACCTTAACTAAAGCCAAGAACATTGGAGAACAAATGGTTCTTTCTAAAGGACTATATGCAATATCAGGCGATTGTACTACAGCCACATATTTGGGTCGATATGGTGATATTAGCTTGGCTTAGTAGGAACGTGTAAAGTGGTGGAGTGTTGTGGCTATGTTACTGGAAACTCACTTTTCACATGAACTCCCTTGCCTAGAGAGAGATATAGTGATATATGTCTATGAATTTAGAAGTAGGGCTAAATGAATGAAAGGTGTCCGGGCTGCTTCACTATGAACTGCTAGTGCTGCACATACCTGGTCTGCCACTGGTGGAGGACCAGACGGATAAACAGCAGGTGGCTCTACCAGTAGGCAAAATGTGCATAAAATAATCTTACAATATTTTTTAAACGTATGTATATTGTGATAATACTGTAAAGGAGTATTCCCATTTTGGACATTGGGAGCATATCGCTAGGATATGGCCCCAATGTTTGATGGGTGCGGGTCCCGCCTATACTTAGAACGGAGTCCACCAAGTGACGAAGGGTGCACCGCGTATTCTCAGCCTCCCTCCATTCATTCATTTCTATGGGAGCACCGAAAATAGCAGAGCGCTGGCTCCATAAGACCCCTAGAAGTGAATGGAGCAGTGGCCGCACTAGCTGCTCGGATATTCTCGACAGCCCCATTGAAAATAATGAAAGGTGACCACGCATGCGTGGTGCGCTCTCCAGCACTTGACGGGCTCCATTCTAAGAATAGGTGCCCACACCTATCAGACGTCCAAGATAGGATTGTCTCACTTCAGCAAATATAATTTATTATGTAGAGAAAGTTAATATAAGGCACTTACTAATGTATTGTGATTGTCCATATTGCCTCCTTTGCTGGCTGGATTCATATTTTCATCACGTTATAAATGGCTCGTTTCCATAGTTATGACAAGAGATAAGCGAATTTTTCAAAAATTCGATTCGACCGGTTCTTCGAATTTTCCAGAAAAACTCGCTTCGATCCGAATTTATTCGCGGCGAATCGTGTTCAAAACCAGCTATTTCTGGGCTGCAGAGAGCCTTTATATGGCTGTAGAACACTGTGCCTTGCAGTAACACGCATAGGGAGTCTGCTGTGGTAGTGAATTACTGTGAGTCAGTATGACATGCAGATGACAGGCGTCGCTCTTAGAATCACTGCACACTTCACTTATTTGGCCAGTCATGGAGCCAAAGCTGACCAAATTACCCAAGTATTAACTCAGCCTTACAGGTAGTTAGCATCAAGAAGAAGCGCAGGTCTTTTACACTCTCGTCAGCTGATTCCACATAGATGTCTACAGAACCTGTTCTTTTAAGCGCTTATACAAGTAGAGCCCCCCTGACAGAGTGGAGAGGGTGTGAGCAGTAAATTTGTGTTGACGTCACTGATTAATTTGCCATTCCTCTGATCCGTTAGAGCAATAACCCACAAGAAACAGATCCTGTCTGAGAAGCATACGCCTTGACTTGTTCAGCATTTGCTCAATAATATATCAGTATTGCTAATGCCAAAAAAAACAGGAGTGGATCCAAAACAGAGATGACATGTGAATGGAATATTTGCATGTCTTCTGTGTTTTGTACCCAATCCTGCGTTTGGCTACCAAATTTATAAGTAAATTCTGATGGGACCATACAGACCTTACAGCTGCTACACAGACAGGATCCGTTCTGCGTCTCATTTTTCTTTCCTTCTGACAGATTAGAAGAAGGCTTAAATAAATGATGATGTCAGCCAGGCCGAAAGACAAAATAGTGTCCCAGTCATAAAGTGGGGAGGGTGAGAACAGTATGAGAAGTCCACAGAGTGGACCTATGACATAGTGGTGAGGTGGCAACAGCATGAGTAGGACACAGAGCGGCACGATGAACGAGTCTGGAGGTGGCAGCAGCAGCATTAGGAGGAGGCCACATAGTGGCATATTGACAGTCTGGAGGTGGCAGCAGAATCAGGAGGCCACAGAGTGGCACAATGACAGAGTCTGGAGGTGGCGGCTGCAACAGCAGCATCAGGAGTAGGCCACAGAGTGGCACAATGACAGAGTCTGGAAGTGGCAGCAGAATCAGGAGGCCACAGAGTGTCAAGATAATATAGTGTGGAGATGGCAGCAGCAGCATTAGGAGACCACAAAATGGCAAGGTGAAAGTGCGGAGATGGCAGCAGCAGGAGACCACAAAATGGCAAGGTAAAAGTGTGGAGATGGCAGCAGCAGGAGACCACAAAATGGCAAGGTGACATAGTGTGGAGATGGCAGCAGCATCAGAATACCACAGAGAGGCAAGGTGACATAGTGTGGAGATGGCAGCAGCAGAATCAGGAAACCACAAAATGGCAAGGTGACATAGTGTGGAGATGGCAGCAGCATCATGATACCACAAAGTGACCCAGAGACAGAGTGGGGCGGTGGGTGGCAATACTAGTACCCGCTGACGAAGGTGGGTGAAGGAAGGAGCACTTGGCATGATATGTGTGGCATTAGGCAGGTGGCAACATCAGAATAGTAGTAGGCAGGTAGCCAGAAGAAAACTGGCTACCTTTTTTCAAGGATTGGGTGAGGCGGCATGGATGATCTAATCAGATGAATCAGAAATTGGTGGGTGGAAATCCTGGCTAATCCACGTCTGATTCATCTTCACAAAAGTCAGTCTCTCCACATTTTGGGTGGACAGGCGAGTTCTCCTTGGGGTCACTATGGCCCTCGCCACACTAAACATCCGCTCTGTTGCCACACTACTGGCCGGGCAGGACAGCTTTTCCAGGGCAAACTTACCCAGTTTCGTCCACAAATCCAGTTTGGCTGCCCAGTAGTCCAGTGGGTTGGCAGGGTGCTGTCCAAGTATGCCACCACCTGTTCAGGTCCTGCTCCAGGTCTACCTGCTGCTGCTGGTGAGTAGTTTCTTCACTCATCAGCGACTGCTGATGGAGCTGGTACTGCTCCTGCCACCAGCCATTGTTCCAGGACATGAAGCAGTGGAATGACGTCGTTCATACCGTACTCCTGGCGGCTGACAAATAACATGGCATCCTCAAAGGGCCTGAGCAAACGGCAGGTGTCACGTATGAGCTGCCACTGGCTGACATCGAAGTTACACAGGGGAGTACTCCTATCTGCTTGCAACATCAAGAAATTGTTGATGGCCTTTCTCTGTTCGTATAGTCGGTCCAACATATGGAGGGTGGCATTCCAACGGGTGGAAACGTCGCATATCAGCCTATGTTGGGGGGATGCGGTTCTGCCGCTGCAACTCAAGGAGGTTGTGCTTTGTGGTGTATGAGTGGCTGAAGTGCATGCAAAGTTTCCTGCCCATTTTTAGGATGTCTTGCAGATGGGTGGAAGACTTCAGAAACAGCTTGACAACCAGATTGAACACGTCTGCCATGCAGGGCGCATGGCTCAGCCTTCCTTGAAGCAGCGTTGTCGGTCACCATGGTTCCGATATTCAGTTGTTGCGGAGAAAGCCAGGATTCGATTTCTTGATGAATCACACGGAGCTGTTCCTCCCCTGTGTGACTCAGTTCGCCCAGGAAAACGAGGTGCAGAAGAGCATGACACCGCCATACCCTGCATGCTGGAGGGGCACTGTGACTTGTCCCTACAGTGGAGGCTAAGGACATGGTGAAGGATGAGGAGGCAGAGGCGGACATTGTCGCTGGACCAATGGCATGTTGAACGTGGAGGCGGAAGCTGCGTGACCTGGCCAAGTTGCTGGTGTGGCTCTGCAGGAACCACATTAACCCAGTGAGCTGTAAAGGACATGTACTGTCCCTGACCCTGGCCTGGGACTATCCACCTCGGCTCAGCACAAGCCATCAGTTCTCTAAAAGGTGCAAAGTCCACCACTTGGAAAGGGGGGGACTGCAGCGCCAGCAACTTGGAAAGGAGTACGTTCAGCTTCTGCGCCGTTGGATGGGTGCACGCATACTGCTGTCTCTTGGCAAACGCTTTCGGTAGGAGTAGGAGGAGCATCTGGATCAGCAGAAGATGGGAGAGACAGACAGTTCCCTTCGGCTGAGGTGCTGGAGCCTTGACTGCCTGAAACCCGGTGTGTGCCACTGAGTGATGCAGTGGTTGCTGCGGCAGGGCTGGACCAACACATTGGAGTCACGGTTCTCGCAGACCACTGTATGGCGACGCTGCATATGTTGACGCAGGGCCGTAGTTCCAACATTGGCACACTGGCCACGCTTCACCTTCTGCCCATGGATTCCACATATGGCCACGTACACCTCCTCTGGCGCTTTGAAAAAATACTGCCACACCGCCGAGTAGGTGATTTTCCCCACAACAGTTGCACTGACTGACTGCTACAGCCGCTACCTCTGTGAACCCCTGCACCACTACTTCCCGGGCAGGTAGGCTGCTGTGAAGCAGGTGGTCTACCTCAGGCACGTTTGGCACCCGACCTGCCACAGCTGTCACCCTGCTGACTCCCAGCCATACTACCACCCTGCTGGCTCTGCAGCTGCCTCACGGGCAAGCTGCCACCCTCTTCTCCCGATGAAGCTACTTCTGCACCCGGCTCCCAAGTGCGATCGGCTTCATCATCACCGAGTAGTGTCTGCAAGTCACTGATGTCCTCCTCGACGGTCTCTGGGTCAGGAGCCTGACCACTCACAACACCATCACCACTCTTATCACTACTTGCCTGCCTAGCGGAGGAAGCGGCAGAGGTCTCCTTCAAATCTTGGCTGGGCAGTAGCTGCTGACTGTTCTCTAGTAGCTCTTTCTCGCTGAAAAGTGGAGCTGAGCCTAAAGCATATACTACTTCTCGCAGTGAGGGAACAGAAAAGGACAGAGGCAGGTTGAGGACAGGTGAGGGCACAGGGCCTGCTCCCGGGCCATGCTAACTAAGGGTTTTGTCTGAAGAACCCACAGACTGTTGGTATCTGATGTCACTTGGGATAAAGTGGATGACCGAGTTAACCAATCAAGAACCACTGGGTTGCTGGTCAAGACACGACCGCTTGATGACACAGGGAGCTCAGGCCTCTTGCTGCCACACCCCCTTACTCTGCTGAGACCTCTGCCTGCGCCAGAAACATTTAGGCCTCTGCCATTTTTCTTTTCGTACTGAAATTAGCCCACTAAACGCTTTCACCCCAAATAACGGCAACAGTGAACTGCGTATATATTATTATTGTAGTACAGAAATACGTCACTAAACGCTTTTACCACATATAGCTGCAGAAGTGAACTGCGTATATATTTTTTCTTCTAGTACAGAAATACGTCACTAAACGCTCTCAACACATATAGCTGCATAAGTGAACTGCTTATATATTTTTCTTTTTGTAATAAAAGAGGCCACTAAACGCTTTTACAGCAAATAACGGCAACAGTGAACTGCGTACATATTTTTCTTTTTCCACAGATATAAGCCACTAAAGGTTTTTCTTAAACATAGCACCCAAAGAACAAATTTCTGGAATCACAGAGATGTATAATGGCTATTTGGATCACCAAATTATCTTTCCCTGCACTTGTAAATCACTTTTCTAGCACTGTCCCTAGCGCCTTCTGACGTCTCTCCCTGCACTAAGATACTGTGAAAAGATTCCTCCCTATCCTTTCCCTGCACTGATAAATTTTGTTTTTAGTTTTTTTTTTTCACAATTGACTTTTTCCAATTGCTGTCCCTAGCGCCTTCTCACATCTGTCCCTGCACTCAGAACACGGGAAAATGTCAGAATCTAAAATGCCTGCCGTATTTATAGGGATGTGACATTACAGGGCTGGATGCTGATTGGCTGCATGCATGCATGTTAATCTTGGTGATCCCGCCTTCCCAGAGTTCCTTGCCCCATGTCCTCGGTCCTCACACGTGTGGCCGCCATTTTAGGAAAAATTGCAGTTCATTACCACGAAAAGCGCAAGGAAATTATCACTGATTGCGAATAGAATTTTTCTTGAAATTCGGATCGAACTCCACTTCGTCCAATTCGATTCGCTCATCTCTAGTTATGACCATCCTGCAATCCAGCAGCGGTGGTCGTGCTTGAACACTATAGGAAAAAGCATTAGCCTACGTCCCGGCCACCAGAAAGGCCGAAGCTTTTTCCTATAGTGTGCAAGCCCGACCACCACTGAAGGATTGCCAGGTGGTCGTAATCATAGAAAGGAGCAATGGATAATGTGATGGAAAAATGAATTCAGCCAGCAAAGGAAGCAATATGGATAATCACAATACATTAGTAAGTGCCTTGTATTGACTTTGTCTACATGATAAATGCCACTTGCTGAAGTGAGACAACCCCTTTAATTTAAAGCGCTATTTATTGCAGAGTAATATATGCACAAAAATACACATTTTGAGCGGAAAAAAAAAGTCCCGATTTGTACGTTGTTTAATATTAATTGTGCACAGATCGAGATAAGGATCCCGGGGGTTTATGAATACGTTACATGGCTTTTGTCTTGCATCTCTCTTTTTATTGCTTGATCTTTAACAGCCAGATGTTTCCCCAGTGGCAATCATGAAACAGGGATTAGCGGACAGCAACAGGAGCATACAAAGGGGGCAATTACTACTTTAGGAAAACAGTAATTGGAGCGCAGTTTCAAGTCTAAATACCTTACAGTAAAAAAAAAAGGGAGTACAGCCATAAAAGTCAAAGTATTAAGTGTTTAAAAAAAAAAAAAAGTAGGTTACAGCGTCACTGAGGCTTGCAATCTAAGTAAGCCGCTCGACTCTCATATCCAGTTCTACAGAAGCACGGGAGCATACACTTTTGCAATTAAGCTACTGTACAAAACCACATGTGCTCGCTGACAATTGAAGGTTTTGTACGGCTTTGAAATGATATCTTGCACTGCGCGCTGTGTTAACAATCCAGAGTAATGTGGATTACACTTTCTCAACTTGCACCGCACCAAGTGCATTTTCACGGGTCATCTGAGCATGGTTTTTTTTCCAGGTGACTAGACAAATACTTGCAAAGAGAAAAGAAGTGGAGAGAAAAAAAAAAGCAATGCTGAAGTTAAAAACACACTGAACCATGCCAAGTAGCAGCAGGATGAAGTGTACCACACTAACAATCCCGTCTTTGTACTAGCTCAACACTATACCTTATAATATGCTTTGATGCGGAGCCAAGAAAAACCTCAGCTGGGATACAGTTTTGTGCCTATAAACAATCTGTGATTGTGTTTAATGTACTATAGCAGGGCTGCCTGCAAGACGCTGCCAGTCACCCACCGCAGCATAATGCAGGGGAAGAACGGGGTTAAATATTACCAAATAAATCGGGAGGGGGATCATTTTCTATGATAACACAAAATAGCTGCGGAGCCGGGAAGCATACCATAAGGGTTTCCACTCTAATTTATGGAGGCTCTCATAGACATTTGTACTTAAAAGGAGTCGGTTGCTGTAAAACCAGGCACAATGCCCTGTGCTGAAGGTAATGATGCCTTTCACTTAGTGATCCGTTGCTTTACTGGGGATAAAAAAAAAAATTGTCTTTGTAATTAATATGCAAATGAGCACTAAAGTGCACCAAGGGCGGGCCAAGCCACACCATGCACCCTTGCTCCACCTGCTTCCTCCCTCTTCTTCTTGATTGACAAGGCCAGGTTCCTGCATAGTCATCTTGCCTGGCCCTGTCAATCAAGAAGGAGCTGGCAGAGGAAACAGAAGGAGCAAGGGTGCACCAAGTGGCTTGGGCCCTCCCTCTGTGCACTTACCTGCTCATCTGCATATGCAAAGTACTTTTTCTCCAGGACAAAAAAAAACAACAACTGATCACTAAGTGAAAGGTATAATTACATTCAGCTAGCTAGCCCTACAAGACATTGGAGCAGATTTATCATAGCCTGGTGGTCGACGCCTTGTCATAAATTAGGCGCAGCATCTGGGAGTCCGTATACCTGAACTGAAATCTACTTATAACAAGACAGAAACATATTGAAAGGATTCTCTACCTAAATGGGTTGTATGGGTGCAGGGCTGTTCTTTATTCTTTTACTCTATATGAGTGGAACATAGGGGCATTTCCTTGTTCCGATACTCCCCCTTGCCTTGCACTGCATGGCGCAGCGAAAGGTCTGTTTGTTTACTATGCTAGGTGGAGACTTTTACCTAGCAGTGAGCTTGGTGACATCATATATTTTGCATAGTACCCGCCTCCAAAACAGCCTAGGGCAGTGCTATAAACCGCTCGTCTGTGTCGGTGACATCACTGGGCTCACTGCTAGGCAGAAGTCTCCACCTAGCATAGTGATCTGTAGCCTGGTATGTCACTGGCAGCGCAAGGCAAGGGGGAGCATCAGAGCAAGCAAATGCTTCGATGTTCCACTCATACAGAGTAAAAGAATAAAGAACAGAGGATATCCGGGTTCAGCCCTGAACCCGGGCAACCCCTTTAAGGGTTCTTTCACATGGGTTGAAGATCAGGAACGATGCTGCTTTCAGTTATAAAGTCAATCATGGTCATGTCCTTCAGAGTGGAACCACTGTGGGTTTAAGAGGAGCTGTCCTGTTCTGACATGTCTATTTTATTAAAATACTTGCATCCCCCACAAAATAACAAGCGTCTATTCTTAGAACTCTTTGTTGTGTCGTTCCTCTGTTATGCCTCCTACAAATTTCTGAATAAAATCGGCTGAGTGTTATTCTTCTTTTTGCAAAGAGGAGGGTCCCCGGCCAGTCTGACACTAGCAGTATTTATTGGACAAGGTCGGACTATGCAGTGACACATCTGCTACTGATAACACCCAATGGTCATTGTATTCGTACACTTCTAAACAGCTGAAACCTGATTTTTTTTAAACCATGATTTTTACTGAATTTTAATAAAAGGAAGTACAGCTGTATGGGTGCTGCCGCACATAGTTCTTCATTTTTCGGGGATCAAGAAAAAAAGCCTGATTTGATCACGAAAAAATAAAACAGATTTTATCTAAGTTTTTTATTATTTTATCAATATCAAAATGCAAGAAAAACTAGACATATAAAAGGTATCCCCGGATTCGTACTGACCAGTAGAACGAAAGTAACTGGTCAGTTTTATCGCACATTGAACGTTGTAAATAAAAAACCCATAAAACTGTGGTGGAATTGAATTTTTATCCAATTCCACCCCATTTGGAATTTTTGGTGGCGTTGGAAAGTACAACTTGTCCTGCTAAAAATAAGCCCTCATACGGCTATGTGAACAGGAAAATAAAAAAAAGTTATGGGTCTGGGAAGGCAGGGAGCGCAAAACAAAAAGGCAAAAAACCTCCGGGGTAGAAAGGGTTAAAGGGCATGTGCATCTCTAGTAAACAGGCCAGTACATATTTGAGCAGTACTATGCGGTATAATGTTATATTGCTTTAAAAAAAAAGCAGAACATTTTGGCTTTGTTCACACTGAGGCTTTATATATGGTAACTAATCGCATTTCCACTGTCAATCAGCAAACACAACAGTCCCAGGGAAAAGAATCAGAGTACGGCCATGCTTTTTTATGTAAACCATTTTACAGTCTGCCTTGCCGTTGCCAACTCCAGCTCTTTGTATATGGCACTTAAGCTATTTAAACGAGCAAAACGGGGAGTGAGATAAGTGCCAAGCCACGAGTCAGCTATAATAAAAGCTCTGCTTTATATGAATGAACGGACGATCAATCTAATGAAAACGCTCTCTAAACTCTGTGACCTGTTTCCAGTTTGGACTTTCCTATGACAGAAGAATTTATCCGATTTAATTGGCTATAAAAATAATGTATACTCCTTCTGGGATGTATAAAAATGCACCAAAAGATTTTGTGTCCAAAACTCTCTAAACAAACGGTGCGCAGGAATCTATACAGTGAGATTAGAATTACAGACTCAAAGAAGAGCGAGCGGGCACCATCAGCGGCTGAACTCAAATAACTTTTCTGCCCCCAATTCAGCTCTGTCCCCCCCCCCCCCCCTTAGGCTATGTTCATACGATGTCAAAATCTGCTGCAGTTTCTGCATGCTTTTTTCTATGCAGCAGATTCCCACTTAAAGGGGTTTTCCAAGAGTATTTTTTTACTGATGACCTATCCTCTGGATTGTTCATCGGTATCTGATCGTGGGGGTCCGACACCCGAGACCCCCAACGATCAGCTGTTTGAGAAGGCACAGGCTCTTGCATTAGCACAGCCTTTCTTAGGCCATGAGGTCATATGGCCTAAGCGCAGATTAGCCCCATTGAAGTGAATGGTGCTGAGCATGATACCAAACACAGCCGCTATACTATGTACGGTGCTGTGCTTGGTGAGAACAGAGAAAGCCGCTGCCTTCTCAAACAGCTGATCGGCGGAGATCCTGGGTGTCGGACCCCCACCGATCAGATACTGATGACCTATCCTGAGGATAGGTCAACAGTAAAAAGGAACTCCCAGAAAACCCAAACATGAGCAGGCTCCTGCCACACATTCCCATGGTGTGAACATGTTCATTCTTGGTGCGGTCTGGAAAATCACAAGTCAATCCACGGGCGCATGGGTGGTGGTGCGGACTCCCACTGAAAACAGAGGGAAACTCTTTCAGCGTGGATGCCACACAGTTTTCGGAATGTGAACATAGCTTTATAAAGTTGGTTAAAATATGGCTGCACAATACATCATAAACTAATAGAAAAAAATAAAAAAGGGGCTCATTCCAAAATGGAATGAAGAAGCTCTTAGCGCACATTTTTGATCAAAAGTATGTCGGGCCCAAGTGCCACGTCACGGCGGCTTCCGCACAAGGGTCCCTAACACTACAGATACTGCCTCTTCTAGACTTACCAGTCGCCTTTTATTCAGGGCACTGCAGGAACCAGCTAAATTGATTTTGTGCTGAGAAGTCCCAGGTACTTGGGCGTTGCTCAGTCCAAAAGCAAGTGCTTAGTCTGAACTCTGTCTTATAACATAGCCTTATAGTCACTGGCAACGAAAACAGGTACAGAAATTGTATTCCTTGTATGCTTTTCTGGGATCAATTCATGTTTTTGGAGACCTAATCGGCCAGGAAGCTGGATCAACTTTATGATGAGCTCTGAGCCATGAACGTGTTTGGATTAGGAAGATATCCCCTTTTCCAATTGTCCTAGTAGAACCTATGGATGTCATTGGGAGGGGGGGTCACAATACAAGCCAAAGCAGCTAAACAACAAGCGACTTTCCAATGGATGTCCGTTCATATGAATAGCCAGCTTACTATACTACATTCAAGAGTACAGTCATGAGTAAGGAGCTTAAATCCATGATCTGAAACGCATAAACGTTGTTTGTATCCTGTGTTATATTTTGGATCGTACTGCGAGAAGATATAAAGGTCATCGCTTTTACGGGAAGCTGGATTTATTTAGTTTTTTTCAATATAATGCCAAATGGTTCCACTGCTGGGAACACATTATCGGGGGTCCACGGTGTGACTGGAGCAGCGGTGTGCATGTATAACCACCACGCCATTCACTTTTATGGTACTGCGGAGTACAATCTAATTTCAGCAGTCCCATACAACTGAATGGAGTGGCACCACTCTATTCACACAGTGGACTCCGGTACACCCACTCTCCCAGCGGTCGGACCCACAGCGTTCATACATTTATCACTTATCCAGTGGGGAGGGGATAAATGCCATCAACGGTAAGAATCCTTTACACGGACATCATGTACTACTTTTCACAGCCCAAACTATAGGTCAGCATTAAGGCTTAGAATTAAGGACTTTCCAGGATATAACATACTTAGGGCAGGCCATGCATGTAAGATTGGAAGAGATCTGACCCCCAGTACACCCGAAAATCAGCAGAGAGAAGGGGCAACAGCTATGATTGGAGCACAGAGGCCTCAAGTGTAAGCAATACACTTGAGGCCTCTGTTCTGATGAATAGGAGAGATGGCACATATATCACCTATGCCGGCTGTATAGCACTAGAAATGCAGCACGTGCACCAATGTACTGCAATATATAAGAAGATGGCACCTAAACCAGCTGCATATCACTAAATGTGCAACACATGCACAAGTGTATTGCAATGTTAATGGCTGTATAGCACGGTCTGCACTTCATTTATATACAGCTGGTATACGGTAGGTGCTATAGGAACCATCCTTGGACAGGTGAATAGAGGTGCACTGGTACACGGGACTTACGATCATTGTGTATAGATAGGCTATATTTTATGTTTGTCCATTTTTAGGGATTATGTTTTTAGTTTCTAGGTTTTAATAAATTGTATTTCCTATCTATTCAAGTGCGCCCATTTGAGTGTGCCCCTTTTTCTTTTACTATTTTTAGGACTTTCATAATCACACGTGGACAATAGGCTGTAAGAAATCTTTCTATATTATTCCTGTAATCCATCAGCTTTTATGCGGGGTGAAAATAAGGCCCTATTCACACGTCCACAATGTCGTCCGCATGTATTCCGCAATTCTGCGGAATACATGCGAACCCATTGACTGTGAATGGGGCACGGAACGATGCGGAGAGCACACACTGTGCTCTCTGCATCAGTTTTTGCGGAGCGCGCCGCCGATCTTACGGCCGCAGCTCCGCAAAAAAGTAGAGCATGTCCTATTCTTGCCCGCAATTGTGGACAAGAATAGACATTTCTATGGGGCTCCCGGCCGGGTGTGTTTATGGATCCGCAATTTGCGGATCCATAAACACAACGGACGTGTGAATAAGGCCTAAATCTCTTTATTACCTTTTATACAAATCTTGTTGACTCCTCCTGGCATTCCTTGCCCCTAATAACACATACACTAAATCTGGAGAGGAGAGACACATTTCTTACACTATCCCACCATGATGTTATATCCTGTAAAACCTCTTTAACCTGAAAGCTCGTGATGCTCCGCTGTTACTCAGCTTACAGCCTTCATAGTTCTCCCTCCGTATTGTGGATCCCTAATCCAGCGCTGCGGGCCCCCTACTCTGGATTAATAGGGAACCCAGAGGACAGACCCCCGCCTATCATAAAGCTGTAGCATATCCTAGGGATAGGCCATCATATTACAAGTCTAATTTTTGATACATTAGAGAATTTTTATTTTTTTTGTGCCAGTCTCAAGTCTATTTTGATGTGTGCCGAAGTACGAGGGACCCCATATAACTGGCTTTACCATGTCCGGCCACTGTACAGGCAAGGAAGAACATAGATGATAGGCCTCATAGTTTTTCGATTGCTTGTCCTGGTAATGAAAATGGGGGGAAAAGACAAAGCTATAGAGGAAGACTGGACTGGCAGAGCGCAGTGGAACGCGATTTCGGAAATGCAGACAATGGACGTAACACATGCAAATTAAAAACATGGCTAATTAAAGACATACATTTACCTTGGAAGAGCTTACGCTAATACACTGACCTCATCGGCAGCAGTTTACGCACTGGTAGTAGCTTCCAGCAGAATGACTTTACTACTGTAAATGGGAACAAGGAATTCCACAGCACAGACACAACAAAAGTTAATGAGCAGATTCATCTAGTTAGCCGGTTTCCCCCCTCTCAAACACCCCTTGTCAGTACAACTTCAGCAGTTCTTAATTATCCATATGTCGCAGTGTTTCCTTTCAACAAATGGAATGGTTCTTGTAGGGCCTTAATCCTGCTATTTGCAGACAGTAGGCCTGTTAGGGAAGAGTGGATGGGGTGAGCTGGGCCGCCGGCCAAGTCTGGAGCAATATGCCATGTGTGCAGTACACACTATGTCTGACTTCTGACAGGGAGCTGGTTCTCCTCACAGGCAGAAATGATCTCCAAGCCCCTGCACTGAATAAAGCCACTCACTAGACACTTGCCAGCTTCTAGGAGGGAAAAAAAAGTATCTACATACAATGAGTGCCAGGTTGCATATCCGCTGTTCCTATATAGATGGCAGCTCGGACATCAAGTCCATGGATAACGTTATTGAAAGAGAGATTATACAGATAGCAAGGCCTCGTACACACGTAAAGCCCTGGGCATGGAGCCTATATGGCCACATACGGAGGCTGTGAGGTTCCCTGTGTAGCACCATACAGGATCCTTCATTCAATGTCTCTAGGGGAGGGTATCGCCATACATACGGCATCTGACACAGCATGCCCCGCATTTTTGCTGCCATATTCGTAGGAAGTAAAACAGAAAAATAACCTTTGTATGAAACTGGAGGCATGCCGGCATATACCAGCTGCCTCATGGACCTCTATAGAAGTCCTATTATGTCTCGGTACAAATCGAAGCTATGAACGTGCCTGTCCGTGAGGCGGTTAGGCTGACCATAGACACCCACCTTCCTTACCGTGTGAAGGCAACGCTGGTCCTCAGATCCTTCCTCGCTGCAATATACTCTATGAAAGCTGTGGTCACTGGTAGCAACATGTAACACGTTGGAAATGGTTCAATGGGCCTGGATATACAATGAAAGGTCCGACGAGGGCTCCAGCTGACCCTTTGGTCTGCTGATCAGGGGAGTCCTGGGGTTTGGACCATTGATCAAAGTTTGATGCCAGTCAATGTAAAATCTGCAACAACCCCTTGGGGTATTCCCATCTCCCATACATTTAAGATACTCCACCACCTGATGATGGGTGTCATTCTGAAGCGAAAGAGGAAAATAGACAGTCTTTTGATGCCCGGGCTTGCCCCGACTTACAATGGCGCAGGGTACCCCACCTCAGCTACATTCAAGTGGATAGGGTCAGTTATAGTTTCCTCCACAACTGGTGGCCAGGGGTGCACAGGGAATGCAATGCCACACAAATGCTGTGGACCCTTTATTCTCAGTGGGGTCTCAGAGGTAGGACCCCAACGATCATGAAGTAATGCCATATCCTAGCGAGATGGCATCACTTTGATATTGGAAAACTGCTTTTAATATTACACAGAGCTGTGTTAAAGGGGTTATCTGGTAATTTATATTGATGACCTATCCTCCGGATAAGTCATCAATATCAGATTGGCAGAGGTGAGACACCCGGCCTTCTTCCTAGTCCATGTGACGTCACCATACATCAGTCTCATGGCCTAGTAGCAGCTCAGCCCCATTGAAGTGAACGGGGCTGAGTTGCAATACCAATCACTGCCACTATACAACGTACAGCGCTGTGCTTGGAAAGCTACTGAGTTTCGATTGCACCCACCACAGTTTCAATGAGCTTGGCGGCTCCTTGTAACAACTGATCGGCGGGGGTCCGATAATGATTACCTATTTACCTGGATAACCCCTTTAACTATACAGGATTCTGGGAAAAAGACTGGGGTGGGTCACCCAGAAAACAAAGGGAACACAGACTTTGACATGGTAAAGCCGGCACATCACGACTACACATAATACAACGCTTCTTTCAGGAGGTCCTACAGGGTACAACTACAGTCGTTTTACAGCCACGTTTACTCTGCCGTTTCTTTAATCAATTTCAGCAAATGAATATAAAACCCTGGAGTCAGACAGAAGTTTAAAAAAAAAAAAGAGGAATGTGAAATGATATTCATACAAAGAGTGGAGCGTTCGCAGCTAGACTGGAAGTTTGGGGAGTGAAGACTCCTGGGATCTCTCCTGTCCTGTAATTAATCGTAAAACAAGCCGCTCTCGGTTAGTGGTCATTAAAACAATGCTGCAGGTTAACCTCTCCGCAGAGGTCTACTAGCTGGAGGTGTTCAAGCCAGCAGAAGAACGATGTCATAACGACACCTACCATTAGATATATGGCTCCTGCCAGTCGGTACTTGAGCAAAGCTTTGTGACCAGCTCTGGAGAGTGAGAGGAACTTTCCACAGCACAGTAAATCTGACGTCTCTTGACTTGCATTTTCACCTGTCAACATTTCTGGCATAGCTTTGGAAAACCAGGGCACTGCCATCACTGGAGATGATCGTCTGCGTTGCATGGACACGGCATGCCTCCTAGAGGACAACTGGTATCTGCAACCACGGTTTAGCCTCATGTATGACCATAATATTGGAAATGATTTTTAGTTTAGGCACGTAGAAAAGTGGCAGATTTGTGCAGCTACCACACTGTTTGTTTGCACCCGATTTGATAAATCTACCCGAGCACGCTTACTCGGCTATTCAGAACTCCCATAGAAGTGAATGAAGAAAGCTGAACATGGATGCCACCGCTCCATTCATTATGGGCGCAAGACGGAGACCTGCTCTTGAGATAGGAGACACCCTTACGTATCAGACATGTATGGCATATCTCCAGAAACGCAGCTTCATTAATGCTTGTCGTACTAATCTCCTTTGTATACAGCGTCAAATGACAAACTCAGTAATGCTGCATCTGAATTTCTATCTAAAGGCCCGCAGTAAAACCTGCAATAAAGCTGTGTAAGTGTACAAGTAACTTACTTCAGAGATGAGCATGGCTACATTGATTGCAGGCAAATTATGTAGATCTCTGTTCTGTGACATCACTGTTTCTTACCCCTGTTCTGTGACATCACTGTGTTTCTTACCCCTGTTCTGTGACATCACTGTTTCTTATGCCTGTTCTGTGACATCACTGTGTTTCTTATCCCTGTTCTGTGACATCACTGTTTCTTATCCCTGTTCTGTGACATCACTGTGTTTCTTACCCCTGTTCTGTGACATCACTGTTTCTTACCCCTGTTCTGTGACATCACTGTGTTTCTTATCCCTGTTCTGTGACATCACTGTTTCTTATCCCTGTTCTGTGACATCACTGTGTTTATTATCCCTGTTCTGTGACATCACTGTGCTTATTATCACTGTTCTGTGACATCACTGTGTTTATTATCCCTGTTCTGTGACATCACTGTGTTTATTATCCCTGTTCTGTGACATCACTGTGTTTATTATCCCTGTACTGTGACATCACTGTGTTTATTATCCCTGTTCTGTGACATCACTGTGTTTATTATCCTGTTCTGTGACATCACTGTGTTTATTATCTCTGTTCTGTGACATCACTGTGTTTATTATCCCTGTTCTGTGACATCACTGTGTTTATTATCTCTGTTCTGTGACATCACTGTGTTTATTATCACTGTACTGTGACATCACTGTGTTTATTATCCCTGTACTGTGACATCACTGTGTTTATTATCCCTGTACTGTGACATCACTGTGTTTATTATGTATGTACTGTGACATCACTGTGTTCATTATCCCTGTTCTGTGACATCACTGTGTTTATTATCTCTGAACTGTGACATCACTGTGTTCATTATCCCTGTTCTGTGACATCACTGTGTTTATTAGCTCTGTACTGTGACATCACTGTGTTTATTATGTCTGTACTGTGACATCACTGTGCTCATTATCCCTGTTCTGTGACATCACTGTGTTTATTATGTATGTACTGTGACATCACTGTGTTCATTATCCCTGTTCTGTGACATCACTGTGTTTATTATCCCTGTACTGTGACATCACTGTGTTTATTATCCCTGTACTGTGACATCACTGTGTTTATTATCCCTGTTCTGTGACATCACTGTGTTTATTATCCCTGTTCTGTGACATCACTGTGTTTATTATCCCTGTTCTGTGACATCACTGTGTTTATTATCCCTGTTCTGTGACATCACTGTGTTTTATTATCCCTGTTCTGTGACATCACTGTGTTTATTATCCCTGTTCTGTGACATCACTGTGTTTATTATCCCTGTTCTGTGACATCACTGTGTTTCTTATCCCTGTTCTGTGACATCACTGTTTCTTATCCCTGTTCTGTGACATCACTGTGTTTCTTATCCCTGTTCTGTGACATCACTGTGTTTCTTATCCCTGTTCTGTGACATCACTGTTTCTTACCCCTGTTCTGTGACATCACTGTTTCTTATCCCTGTTCTGTGACATCACTGTGTTTTTCTTATCCCTGTTCTGTGACATCACTGTTTCTTACCCCTGTTCTGTGACATCACTGTTTCTTAGCCCTGTTCTGTGACATCCCTGTGTTTCTTATCCCTGTTCTGTGACATCACTGTGTTTCTTAGCCCTGTTCTGTGACATCACTTTGTTTATTATCCTTGTTCTGTGACATCAATCTGTTTCTTATCTCTGTTCTGTGACATCAATCTGTGTTTATTATCCCTGTATTGTGACATCACTGTTTCTTATCCTTGTTCTGTGACTTGCCGGAATGCCGGATCCGGCATTAATTTCCATTGAAATGTATTAATTCCGGATCCGGTACCAAGTGTTCCAGAAAAACAGAGCCGGTTTCCTGGTCTGCGCATGCACAGACCTTTAAATCTGTGGAAAAAAAAAAATACCGTATCCGGTTTTCGGTATGACACCGGAGAGACGGATCTGTTATTGTAATGCACTTGATAGACGGATCCGCATTCGGAAACAAACGCTATCCGTTTGCATACGGATTTCCGGGTCTGGCAGGCAGTTCCAGCAAACACAAGTGTGAAACTACCCTTAAGTTTCAGGCTAAAATAAACCGATATTATAACCAAAGTAATTCCTACAGAAAACAACAACAGAATGCACAAATATGATATAAACATACATACAATTTACATCACTCTGCAAAATGTTTTTTCAATTTGCATTTTGGATGGTTATTTACTGCCACCTTGAGGTTCACATTAGAATTACATCAAGAAAATAGCACTAGTATATGAAATCGACAAAAAAGTTGTTCTACATTTTAAAAACCTAAACATGCTAACTATAGAGACAATTGAACTAGTAAAATATCATGTTTACTACATATTAAAGGAAACCTGTCAGAATGAACATGGAGTGTAAACTGCAGGCAGAATGTTCTAGAAAAGGGAAAACGGAGCAGATTGATATATAGATTGGGAAGTTATTTAGTATAACTTGTACATTGCTTCAACGCTTAGGAGTCCAGTGGGCGGTCCTACTTAGTGACTGACAGCTTTCCCTTCAGAACCGTGCACACAGATCATGGTCAATCACCAAGCAGTACCCCCCACATTTGTACTGACTATGTCAA
Organism: Bufotes viridis; assembly: GCA_033119425.1. Classification (NCBI taxonomy): domain Eukaryota; kingdom Metazoa; phylum Chordata; class Amphibia; order Anura; family Bufonidae; genus Bufotes; species Bufotes viridis. The sequence goes on along the minus strand of CM065589.1, from coordinate 67,270,819 downwards.
TATATGGTCACTGAGGAGGATGATGGTAATCAATACTAGGCTCTGACTCTTATTTTGCATAGACCAGGGATCAGCAACCTCCGTCACCACAGCTGTTCTGAAACTACAACTCCCAGAATCCTCCTTTCACTTCTATGGAATTTACAAGAACAGCTGAGTATGTGTGTATGCTGGGAGTTGTAGTTTCACAGCAGCTGGCGTGCCGAAGGTTGCTGATCCCTGGCATAGACGAATCTGACAATGGCTTTTCTCACAAATTACCTTCGACTACTTTTCTTCTCCTGAACCTCCTGATCCCCTGAAGATTTCACTGATGACTTGGTGCTTTTATTGGGGTCCATTTTCAATTTGCTGGATATGCGATCTTTCATCTGTTGTCTCTCATCACTATCCATGTCATCTTCGTCGTCTTCACTTGAATCTTCCTTAGATTTGAGAATAATTTGCATAAGTTACATGTTGGCATAAGAGCCCAGATACAGACGTAAAGGTTGGGCGTGTACATTATTCTAAAGTTGATCAAAACAGATGATTTTGACCATTTGCAGGATGACATTTTTCAATTAAAAGGGGTTGTGTCACTTCAAATGGCATTTATCATTTAGATATACTGTATTTTCTGGCATAAGACTACTTTTTAACACATGAAAATCTTCTCAAAAGTCGGGGGTCGTCTTATACGCCGGTATACTGCGTGCTGAAACTTAAGAGGACCTTTCACTGGTCCAATGATTGTTAGATAATGATATGTAGGTGTAGAGCGGCGCCCAGGGATCTCCCTGCACTCACTATTATCCCTGGGCGCCGCTCTACACATACGGTATATATCCTTATCTAACAATTGTTGGACCAGTGAAAGGTCCTCTTTACTTCCAAGCCGGACCGGAGAAGCTGTCCTTCTTCAGCTTCAGGGACAGGCGCCCTCTAGCTGAGCCACCGTGTGCTGCATCCCGGCCAGTCGCTCCTGAAGCAGCCCCCTCTCCCTGCTCTCAGTGGTTTTCTCAGGCTCGGATCGTCTGTTTAACCTTTATTTGGTGTGCATTGGAAGAGGGGTAGTCTTATACGGCGAGTATAGCCCAAACCCCATATTTTAACAGGAAAAGTAACGGGTCGTCTTATACGCCGGAAAATAAGGTAGCTGCTACAAGGTACTTACTTATGTATTGTGATTGTCCATATTGCCTCCTTTGGCAATTGCTTGCTGGATTCATTTTTCTATAGCATTATACACTGCTCGTTTCCATGGTTACGACCACCCTGCACTTCAGCAGTGGTGGTCGTGGTTGCACACTATAGGTAAAAGCCCCAGCCTATGTGTATTCCCACTGTCCCTGCCACCAGAGAGGCCGGCACCATTTCTTATAGAGTGCAAGCACAGCCATCTCTGATGGATTGTAGGGGGGTCGTAACCATGAAAACAAGCAGTGTATAATGCTACTGAAAAATGAATCCAGCCAGCAAAGGAGGCAATATGGATAATCACAATACATTAGTAAGTGCCTTGTATTAACTTTATCTACAGGATAAATGCCACTTACTGAAGTGACAACTCCTGATCGGTGAAGGTGTCAGACTTCCCCCAATCACATATTAATGACCAATTCTGAGGAGAATTCATTAATATCAGGAACCTGGAAACCCTCTTTAATGATTTATCAACCTTCTTATAATAAATTTGCATTGCCACCTCAGGACAAGACTTACATTACACAGTAACGTAGTCTGTATGGCTGGAAAAAGATACAGTGTTTCCCTCGAAAATAAGCCCTAGTACGGTTTATAGGGATTTTTGGAGTATGCTTGAAATATAAGCCTCTGAACCCTCTCCAGCTCTGCTATGTCTGCCTTGTTCACAGGTGCCCAGAACTGTACACTGTACTCCATGTGTGGTCTGACTAGTGATTTGTAAAGTGGTAGGACTATGTTCTCATCACGGGCATCTATGCCCCTTTTGATGCAACCCATTATCTTATTGGCCTTGGCAGCAGCTGCCTGACACTGGTTTAGTTTGCTATTCACTAAAATTCCTAGATCCTTTTCCATGTCAGTGCTACCCAGTGTTTTACCATTTAGTATGTACGGGTGACTTGCATTATTTCTTCCCATGTGCATGACCTTACATTTGTCAGTGTTAAACCTCATCTGCTACTTCTCTGCCCAGGCCTCCAATCTATCCAGATCCCTCTGTAGACTGGAGTGGTGTCTAATTATTGTTTTATATATATATATATATATATATATATATATATTTATTTTATACTGTCCTCTTTTGTGCTAATTACTTTACACAGTTTAGTATTGTCAGATGAAATTGACATTTTAGGCCTGATTTATATGACTGTGCTCAGTCCAGAAAACACGGCCTTTGTGTCGGTTGTGGCGCCCCTAATGACTGGATGACACCGATTTACAATGTGGTGAGTTCATAATCCTTGGCCTTGTCAAAGTGCAGTTGCAGAGCCTCTATGTGTAACGCCAACGCCCCCGTTGCTCCTAGAGGCTCATTTACATATAACACATCATTTTTCTCAGCAATGCGGACACATATGAACATGGGACCAACACAGATTTCTTCAGCTGCCAGGTGCACATGTAACGGGTCAGCCAGTGTCATAGGTACAAATCTGCTGACAGATGCCCTTTAATTAGTGAGAAAAAAAGTATATAGGAGCTACATTCCCTTTAAATCACTAATGCAAGGTGCTGGACTTTTAGTATGAGCAAAAGCACAATATATTTTTTTAGGGCACCGCCATGTGTGTGTATTTCTGATGCTTCCTGTGCTTTCTATGTCACATTCTATTCACATTCCTTGATGCCTTTCAATTCATAATTAGATACTAATTAGACTGTCTGGGCACATAGAGGGCTCCCATAGACCACAGAGCTGCAGAAGAGTATAACAAGACGATAAAGCTGCATCTTAAAAGGCTTTTCTTCAAGCCTGGGATTAGACACCAGCTGGTTTTTGTTCTGAGGCTAGAAGTCTTGAGGAATTCTAAGTAGAGACATAAGAGCCTTCATGAATACGTTCTCATTAGACATTACTTGTCGGCCTTCGCTATAACTCCATCTACTGCACTTATCTATCCGGCAGGCCTGGAACTAATTTCTGCGCATTGTGAAGATATATGAAATGACATCAGCTGGTGTACTGGCATGTACCAACATAGCTAGTGGCCCAAAGAGTATCTAAAGTTCATGCTACTATTTCTAAGTTGTGTGTGGGTGGCAGCTAGTCTGATGATGGCGGCCATAGCAGACTGCAGCCAGTACACAAAACATCTCATGTTGTACTATAGCAAGGCTATATATATGCCAAGGCTGCTTCTTTAGACTACTATATTGATCTTCAGCTATTTCCGTAGCCCTGTTATAGTCGGCAGAACTCCCCTCGCGCCGGTCTCTGGATAAAGTGACACTCGCAGTCTAATTCCCCTTTATGGTAATAAAGTTCAGCTCTATTGCAGATACTATGGCATTATATGGGTGGTACAAAGATGTCCCTCTTTGGACACGTGTCCCACACAGATGTATTTTTAGACTTGGTTACACTAGACTTAACGTTGTCTGATCACCAAATTGGGATAGGGACTGGTGGAGGGTCTTCAAATCTTCGGTGAAGGCTCAAAATCGAATAAATCTCACAGACAACGGAGCGAATATGGCCCTCCCAGATGGACAGCACCACACTGAGATGTGTTGTTTAATTTGCATCTCGGATACACGGATGCAGATAGCACATGGATGCAGGGCTGTGGAGTCGGTAGATAAATTGTCCGACTCCGACTCCTCAGATTTTGAAACTTCCGACTCCGACTCCTCGACTCCTCTGTATTTAATATGCAAATACGAAGCTGTTCCACCAAGTTCTTCTAATCTTCTCTAGCACAGAGAGGTAGTTGAGCAGAAGCTGCTGCCTTCTCCTTTGTGTGCTGATCTTCTGCTGAAGATAGAGCAGTGGGAGGATCCAGGAAGGGGCAGGGGAAGGGGCATTTATCTTAAAACATGATTTTCCTAGTAGAATCCCATAGTCGTGTTTAAAATTTAAGCTGACAATCTGAGTTTACATGTTTTATAGCCTTAGCTGAATGATAGCAGTTTTTCAAATGGTTTACAGCTTCAGTCTTGAACTATTGACTCTCCATTCCCTTCACTTATACAAGTGTCTCCAGTCCTTAATCAGTTATCAGTGAGAGGCTAGGATAACCATGGGTTCCCTGTAACAGCAGACCACAAGACAATGGAAAGTGTAAGTATTGCCACTCCTTAAAGGGACACTGACAGGCTGATTTTCCAGCTAAAGATATATATATACTGGTATTCATCAGAGAATTAGGAATAAAACAATACTAATGTTACCCCCAGTTAAGCTGTACTTGTGTTTAAAAAACATTTTAATCTGTATGCAATTTCACTATCTTTGTGCCCAATGGGGCAGCGTCTCCTGCGGCTTTGTGCCCAGCCGCGCCCGAAGTACAGCTTCCCAGCGCTGTTCCCCTCGTTATTATTCACTGCACTGGCCTTTTTTTCAGGCTAGCCGAACGCTGAATTCCTGCGCAGGTGCACGTGTAGAGTGCTGGCAGCAGCCTCGTCTGGCTATGCTGAGGCTGTGCCAGCTTTCTCTCTTCCTCCTCGCTACCTAGTCCTGTCTAGTGCTGCCAGTACTCTACATGTGCGCCTGCCCCTTGGGCACAAAGGTAGAGAATTTGCATATTGATTAAAACGTTTTTAAACACAAGTAAACCTCAACTGGGGGTAACAGTCGTCTAGTTGTATTCCTAATCCTCTGAAGAATACCAGCAGATATATCAGCCTGTCAGTGTCCCTTTAACTGCATAGTAAAGCATATGAAAAGCTTCTTCACGGTCACTTAACGTCTTTGTTTAGCGGTAACGTGACGCACTGCATGCATTGGCCTTTATTCTTACAGTAGAGAAGTAATTAATTATAACTTTATCTGAATTGGGACATTTAAACTTGCTTTTTTTTTATTCCAATTTTTTTTTATTCCAATTTAAATCTAGTAGGAGTCGGAGTCGGAGTCGTCCATTTTTTGCCGACTCCGACTCCAGGTACCCAAAATTGCCTCCGACTCCGACTCCTCGACTCGACTCCACAGCCCTGCATGGATGACATACTGTACGTGTGCTCTCCGCGTTTTTTGAGGCCCAATGGAAATTAATGGGTGCATGCCATCTGCAGAAAATGCAAATTGGACACAGACCGAAAATATGGTCAGGTGAATGCAACCATGAGATATTATCAGGTGACACCTGAAGAATGTCTGAGTATATGGCTTAAAGTCAAGTGAGACAAGCTGATTTATGGTACGAAATTACACTTTATGGTGCCATAGAACAAACTCGCTAAAGCCTAAAAGGGAGTAAATACGCTTTGTAGCTGACCAATTTTAAGCTTTTTATCTGACCCTTATAAAATATTTTGTGTTTGCCCAGAGTAACCCTAAAAACGGATTTTCCGGCCCCATATACCTGTTTTTTTGTGTCAGCACTTTCCGCCCCCTGTTCTCAGCATCTTTGCACCCTGGCAGGATGTTTACATTCAGGACTTCCCATTTTCCTATCAGCTGGGTTTTTAAACAAAACCTAGCATTTTGTGCTCTGAATGTTTCTCTGGGCTTGCTCCACCTTCAACACTGCAGTAATCACAGCCCGTACACCATGTTAGGTGGAGCAATCCTTGTGAAAAATTAGAAAGTAAAGTATGCTGGAACTGGTTAGAAAACACAGCAGGAAGGTAATGAAAACAGGAAGTTCTGCATGTAAACATTCTGCCAGGATGCAGTGATGCTGAGAACAGGAGAAAGAAATTGATGACGTGAAAAACAGGTATTTGGGGCAAACATACGTAGTGTGTGGCGTACTCTGGGCAGATTAAAAAAATGATGGCATCAGAAAACCCCTTTAACACAAAGTGTGGTACATCATCTCTCTGAAATATGTTGAAATATTATACTTATCAACACTTTACAATATAGGCCAACAAACATTGATCTTTTATTTTTTGTCAATTACATAGGCACAATTTTGAGAGGGGGGGAGGGGTTATGAAATGGAGAACATGGACAGCACAGGTTACCGAATATACGGGCTGGTCAATCTACCAAGTGTTTGGAGTCTTTTGATCCAAAATACATACAGTGCAAGTTCAGGGTGGCATGTCTTGCTCCCAGGGGCGGACTGGGAACTTAAAGTGGCCGTGGGAAAAACAAACCTAAAACCATACTGCAACACAAAATACTGCCACAGCAGAACCAAATATCATAGTGCGGCAAAAAAAATACTGCCCTATCACTATACTGAAGACACATTCAGTTGAATTCAGGAAGGCAACTGTGGCTGCTTCCCAGGTGCATAAGTATCTGATGCTCCGGCATTAATTAATGCTGAGAGCATCAGATAGTTATGTACCTGGCCAGGGGCCGTGAGGTGGTTTTGGCCGGGCCCCGGGCATCGGCCCACCAGGAAATTTTCCAGTAGGGTCTATGGCCAGCCCGCTCCTGCTTGCTCTACACTGTGTATCTATCGGACAAATCCTGGACAAGCACATAGACTCACTTAGTACGTTATTACTTCCCCTCTTGAGTACTGTGTTTTTTACCAGACAACACCACCAACCCCTACATTATAAGAAACACTTTCCAGTTCTTGCAATTGATTGAATATGTTGCTCTTTCTACATAGGAATAACTCTTCCACTGACAGAACCTGACTACACAAGTGCCTACTGTAGTCAGGGTCCACTTGTATACCACAGCTTTCTGTAAATCAGTAGTAAGTACACCCACTAGAGAAACAAAACTAACAAAGCACAACAAGAACAAAACATATTATAAAGTAGTATACCTTTTAAAAAACTTTATACCCATTTCCCCCATGTTTAGCAGGCTACAAAGCACTACAAAGTACCAGTATTGCTATGCTGCCTTTTTAACATTCCTCTACAGTCGACTATTATTTTTGAAAGTAGAATAATATAAAAAAAATGAGGGACGTTTTAGCAAACTAAGGCAAAGGCAAAGTGAATTAGTTGCACGTAACAATCAATCAGACCCTTTCATTTTCCAAAAAAGCGAAAAATGAAAAATGGAATCTGAATGGTTGCTGTAGGCAATTGAGCCAGTTTTCCTTTATACCCGTTTTGAGAAATCTCTCTATTTTACATCACACTGTATTATACATTACACTGATACTATAAAAAATAAGAATTTCAAAAATGATATTGTAAAGTATCTTAGAACTAGACTTATTGAAGCTAATATTGACCAATTTTCTAGTTGGTTTCAGATGCACTCAATTTCCACAGACCGTTCAGCTTCAGTTGCTTATGTTCAAGTACAAGGGCTTCTTTTTCGCCTCAGAAAACTATGTTGTACCTTTTAATTTCCCGGCGCCACCACTAGCTGAGCAATCAAATAAAAATGTATAAATTCTAAAGTTACCATGGCAACCAAAAAATGGTACTCTTACCTCATCACTGTCGCTGTCAGACTGTGCAGAACCTTTTGAGCTGAAAAACAGAGATTTGGAATATTACATTGATTTTTGACATTGGCAGCTATCAGATATTATCACTGTGTAGGATATTGAAGGATATTTTAGAAGAATACATATTCCAAATCCTATTTTTGGTATAAAACAGTATTTGAGGATGGGAAAATAGGAATTATGAAAATTTCTGTGACCATGTGACCGGTCGTACACGCACGTGGCTGCTGCGTTCATTTCTATTGGCATTCTGGAGATAGCCGAGTAGAGCGGAACTCCCATAGAAATGGATGGAGCGGTTGTGTGCACGTGCGACCAGCTGTTCCAGTCAAAAGGGACCTGCAGGGTGTAGGGGGCCCCAGTTCTTGTGATCGGTGGGGGTCCCAGCAGTAGGACCCCCACCGATCTGTGGATAGGGGATAATTTTTACCTACCAGAATACCTCTTTAAGGAATAGAAATAGTGTATTTATAATGATGAAAATCCTGATTATTCATTAATAGTTATGGAACAAATGATCCTGTTGCTGGTAATTTTATAATTTTAATGCTTTTGAAATGATGCTTGATTTAAAGGGGTTCTGCAGTTTGTTACCACTGATGATCTATCCTCAGGATAGATCATCAGCATGTGATCGGCCGGGGTCCGACACCCGGGACCCCGCCGATCAGCTGTTTGAGAAGGCCGCGGCGCTGCAGGAGCGCCGCGGCCTTCTCACTGTTTACTGCTGCTAGCGCCCCGCCCAGTGACGTCACGACTTGTATCCTGAGGATAGATCATCAGTGGTAACAAACTGCAGAACCCCTTTAATGATGCTTTTGATTGTGACAGGAAGTGAGTTCTTACAATGCTTACACTCACAGGGTATTCATTTTTTTAAATAGAATTTATGGATTTTTAAATTTGGCAAATCGTAAGAAAGTAAAAGGCTATGTACAGGGTTTGTAGCAATTTTTTTATTATTGCATTGTACTCATTTTGAACTAAAAATCATTTTTTAAATTGGTCTCTATTAAACACGATGAGCCGTCTTCCCTGCAGAGCATTGATCGGTATTTTCTCTCTTTTCAGTCAGACTAACTCCTTATCTCGGCTCTCTGACATTATAAACACTCATTATAGCTCAGTTCTTATCCTACTGATAAGAATGTGGCTTAAAGAGGACCTTTTATGTGAAAAAAAAGTATGAACTAAGTATCATGATAAGAAGAGCGGCGCCCAGGGATCTCACTGCACTTACTATTATCCCTGTGCGCTGCTCCGTTCTCCCGCTATGTCCTCCCATATCTTCGGTGACTTGGTTCTACTGAGAGGAGTCTTCCCTTTTTTTTCCTGGGCGTCTCCTTCTCCCAGGCTGTAGCGCTGTCCAAGCACAGCGCTCATAGCCTGGGAGAAAAAAACCTCTGGTATGTCAATTCATACCATCGGTACAGGGAGGAGGAGACAGCCCTGTTTCTCAAAGGGCGTCTCCTTCGCCCTGGCTGTGACGCTCTCTGCTGCTCATTCGGCCTGTGTGAGAGGCCCGTCAGAGCAGATTAGTAGGTAACTTATGGGTGTTAAAAAGACAAACGTATTATAGCAGCGATACCTTAATTGGCTAGGCAGAAAAATTACATTTACAAGCTTTCAAAGCACAGAGGCCCCATCATCAGGCAGGTTAACAAATGAATGGCTGAGAGAAAAGTCCAATATTTAAAAGATGTTCCATAAAGACATTTTAGATGGGGTGATACATTATTAAAGGGGTTGTGCAAAGATAGGAACATATCCTCTATCCACAGGATGGGAATACAGTAAGGTGGTGGTCCACCTACTGGGACACCCACAGTTTACGAGAACAGGAGTCCTGTGTCCCCCATTCTGATGAAGCAGCAGGTGATGTACAAGCAGGGCAGCTTTATTCAGGGGCGGATTGGCCATAGACCCTACAGGGAAATTTCCCAGGGGGCCACTCAACACTTTTGATGGCCGCAGGCCAGGTACATAATGATCTGACGGCCACAGGTGCCCTCCTGAACTCAACTGTATTACTGTCCTCATGATGGTGTTACAGTTGAATACTGTGATGAGGGCGGCAGCATTTTGTGCTGTCCTGTGGTATTTGGTTCTGCTGCTACAGTACTGCAGACCCCGTCTACTTCGGTTGTCCCCATCTACTTGAATAGGCAGTCTTCTGTCACCTACAACATGGAGCCCCTTTCAGAATTTTCTTTCTTGAGCCACTTTAAGTTCCCAATCATTCATTCACTATGAAGCTGCCGCAGATAGCCAGGGCAATAAACGGAGGTTTTTGTTACAGATTAAGGGCAATAGAGGCGACAGAGATGGCTCAAATAAATACATAAAATAAACTACCGTCCAATTCTTCCTTATGAGTTATTGTAAGCTTAAACTTTCTCATAATGATCGTAAAAACAACATGAAAAATTCTAGACCAGACACTTTCCCATCAAAAACACCTTGGTCAACTTAACAGGATTTCTTACTTGTCAATTGCTGGAACGGAGCTTAGACGAGGGTCATCCTTAAGGAGATCGTGACTACTCTTACTCTTTCCTTTAAACGTCTGTAAAATAAATTGAAGAAATGTTTACATTTTATATCTTCTTTCCTCATACAGTAGTTAGACGTATACCATATAACCGCAGAAAAGTATTCAAACACATTCAAAAAGGCCGCTGACTGTGCTGGGTATTGCAGTTCCTCTCAGTAGAGATGAGTGGAAATACTGGGCTCAGCTCACGGAGAAGTCTCAATTTGAGGTAAAAAAAAAAAAACGATAAAAAAGGCAGAGAGGTTGTTAAAACAATAAAAAATGAGGGCCCTATTAGACTGAACAATTTTCAGTCCAATTAACGGGAACAAGCATTCACAGGAAGCCAGCTGTGGACCGTATAGCCACATTGTACTTGACTACCGTGCGCCCGCGTCAAACACAACCTCGCAGCGCAGTCGTAACCCATCTAGAGCCCCTCTGTTCCAAACTCCCTCTGCTCCAGCGCAGTCACTCCAATCCTCCGGTTGGGCCTTGTTTACATAACCACAGCAGTGGCGTGCCTGTATATTGCACGTGACCGCTTCAGCCAATCATTGGCCTCAGTGGTCTTGTACCATATGGCGCTGAGACCAGTGACTGGTGGCAGCAGACACATGCAGTATACGGTATGTAATTGCTGCAGCCAAGAACATGACATGATGACTGCAGTGGCCGGGAGAATTGAATTGGTGGACCTGGAGTGCAGGAGGTTCAGAACAGCGAGTATAACCTTTTTTTATATTCTTTTCTTACAACCAAGATGTTGTCCAAGAGTCTAAAAAGTAAAACTAGCTGAAGGAAAAAGCAAAGATAAAAAACAAAAAATAAAATAAAAAAAACTGCCATTACCCAACTGTTAAACCCCCTCCTGAGTTGATGCTAAGGTGGTAGATTCCCCCTCTGGTCTTTTTTTTTTTATTTTCCCGTAAGATAATTTTTAAGTCAATTCATGGTATGTCACTGCTCCAGGAAAAAAAAAACTAGAGACCAATGGAGGCCACGGATCGTCAGGAGATTTCACAGGATTTCTTTTCAATTCTATAACGCTTCCTGCAGCTACTTTATTTCTTACACTGTCTGACAAACCTTTAAAAGGAAACGTGTCATCCAAGAATGACCTATTGGTTAAATCACATTTTTATGTTTAAAATGTTTTTAAAGAATTTTGGATGGCCTTATTTTTAATTTTCCATGTCAATATCTATATTTACACAAAAATCATAAAACCCTGCAGTTTTCCCACTGGGCACTAAGCCTAATAATAGGTTCCACTTCTTGGTCTACACAGATTACTTTACTGCAGTTATCTGCTTATCTGTACATAGAGGTTATATTATTACAGGTAGGATTAGACTGACCGATAAGACAGGATCCACCATTCACAATAGGTGATTGTCAGATCTTATCTATTCTTTCCTTGTACAATGACCTCTGCACAGGTCACAGAGCATGCCCAGAAAACTCTCCCATAGAAGTCAATGAGGTCCCCTCCTGACCGCTGTGTCTATGGCCCATGGGGCTGCCGTAAAGCCATTTTCTTAATGCTTTCTAAATGCTGTTAAGAAAAGCACAGGCAAGATGGCCGCCCCCATAATCATGTTCAGGAAATAGAATTTAAAAAAAATCTACAATCAGAAAATAAAAAAAGAGATTAGGAAAAAAGGAGACGTGTTACTGTCTGGTTCTAACTGGCGACACATTTTCCTTTAAGGTTTAATTCCAATAACTACTCCTTCTGCTCGGTATAACGTGCTGCTATTTGATCTGTAATCTACAGTGTCATCCAGTGCTGCACAATATATTGGCGAAATAAATAAAAGCCATCTGGTCTTTCACACACAACAGGAATTCTATACACGCATATCTTGGATCACTCAAGACTAATTTGGTGCAAAATGTAATTGTATTTTCTTTAAAGGGTTTCTGTCACTAGATTTAACCCTATTAAACTGGATGACATTAGCGATGCGCTAATGTCAGCAGACCCCAACTCTCTTGATCTTATGCTTCTGGATGCCCCCATTACTGCACAATTTTAACTTTAATAATATGCTAATTAGCCTCTATGAGCAGGAGGGGCATTGCTCCTGCTCCTAGAGGCTCCGTTCGCCCACCTCAAATCACGCCCTGCCGTCCTTGATTGACAGGGCCAGGCAGCGCTCGTCTCCTCCTGCCGGCCCTGTGTGCTAGGACTGCGCATGCGCGAAATTTACCCAGCATACAGGGCCAGCCGGAGAAGACGAACGCTGGCCTTGTTAATCAAGGATGGCAGGGCGTGACTTGAGGTGGGCGAACGGAGCCTTTAGGAGCAGGAGCAACACCCCCCGTGCTCCTAGAGGCTAATTAGCATATTATAAAAGTTAAAATTGTGCTGTAACGGGAGCATCCAGAAACATAAGATTAGGAGAGTTAGGGTCTCCTGACATTAGCATATCGCTAATGTCAGCCAGTTTAATAGGGTTAAATCTGATGACAGAAACCCTTTAACTAAAAATACAAAAAAGTGCAACGTTAGAATTACCAGATAAAAAGTGCAACAGATCATGTATCTTGGGGTTTCTTGATCATTCTGCAATATCCTGCATTTGCAGGCACCGAGAAGTCGCTGTATGACTGCCTGGCTCTCCGTTAGCTTGGGTCAGATCAGTCAGGTGAGTTATAAGACTGCAGAGACATTCATTACAGGCAGCCATCGGGAAGAAGTGGACTCAAACTGCTTCTATAATACACATACACACACCCGACTGAGCTGGAAATTGCTGTTGGCGAAATGCCTTTCCAAGTATCAGTATGAAAAAACTATAGTCTCACAGGAAAGCTGGAGAAACAGTTGCTCACTTTAAATGGGTTGAGCGGCCTCAGGATATTGATGACCAATCCTCAAAATAGGACATCAAGATAAGATCGTGGGGGGTCTGATTCTCAGCAACCCCCGCCAATCAGGTGTTTGAACACCGTGCAGGTAAACAGTGAAGAGCACAAAGCGCTTGCGCAAAGGCCACAGCGCCGACAGGGATGCCTGGAGTTGTACCGCCACTGATCCGATATTGATGACCTATCATGAGGGATGCAGCGCTAATATTACCAATAAAATGACAGAAGCCCCACAGAACTCTGAACACCCCATTAAAAGTCAATAGGCTCTGCTGGGATCCAATATACGACTGATGCAGAACAGCGCCGTGGCTTCTGTTATACGTATGCGTCAGCAGAGCCTGGCGTACAGATACAACTAACATGTCAGTCTCCTGTGTGATGCCCACCCAGACTACATCTATCATATGATATTTTCCGTCTCATTGACCAGAGAGCCTCATCTCCTACGTGGTCACAGGTAAAATACACATAGATCCCTGAGAACAGAGAACAGGCCTTCATCCATGAAGCCACCGACAGCTATGGAAGATGGTTTCTAGTTCTGGGATAAAGAACTTTCTGCCCAGAAATGATGACAGAGGTGTCCACACCAAAGATCATTTCACCCAATAAACGAAGCTTTTTGCTTATTCATCAGGAGATCTGCGGCTCCTTTACAGGAGCCAGTTATCGGAAATGAAATGCATGCAAATTACTATATCAAGTAAAACGTCTTTCATCCAGCATCGGTTGACTGAGTTGTAATAAAATATAGAGTATTACCTCACTGACTTTATTCACTTCTTCCTCCTCCTCTTCAGCTTCTTCTCCAAAAGAAAGTAAATTGAAGTTTCTGTAAAGAAAAATGAAAAACTCACTCATTTAAATTGCCACAGTGTAATGCCCAATTGTCCCTGTAGGGGTGCTGTGGGAAAACTGAAAACTTGCTTCCTTGTTTCTCCCCAAATGGGGGTCACTATGTGATCAGCTTAGTGTATACAGAGACTTCTGACAAGGTGGAATGTCCATGGAGGACATTTGAGAAAAACAAAATGCAAAAAACTGTTGTCCTTTAGCAACTGCTGTTGGATTTTTCCAACTTACGTTCATAAACTGTGATGACCAAGATTAGTTTTAAAGTGGTTCTCTAGGAGTTCAAAATTGATGTTCTATCACCAGACCAGGTCAGATTCTCCTAGAAAATTTTTGAATAAATTGACCACTGTGTGTTACCAGTTTGTTGGGAGGTGACCCTGCACATTCTGACACTGTCTAATCACTGATGCCAGTGCCAGACTACGCAGGACACACCCGTTTGACCAAGGCAATGGTGATAGCCAAGTTGTCAACTTAGTCATGTGTTCAGGAGGAATAAGAGAGAAAACAGCGATCTTAGTTAAATGGAGAATGCAAGTAGTCCCTAAGGCCAGACACACACAAGCGAACTGAATGTGAGAAACTCGCAGCGTGTGGCAGTGTGAGGTCTTGTTCTGACAGTTCCGCACAGCATTATAATGATTTATAATGCTGGGAGACCCCAAGAGACCTAGAATCTACTGAATACATCATTCTGTCAGAGTGATACAAAATAAATTAAAAAAATAAATAAAATAAACACAGTTATGTGCATGAGGCCTAACGCTGCAGATATAGCCATCATGTGTTGAAAAGCTGAAGATCTGCCCATATAGAAGAGACTGTATGTACCCCACCAGGCATAAGGCAGCCATTAACACGCATTATAGGGTCATTTATAAATCACGACTAGCGTGTGCTGTAAACACGCCACTTTGTTAATTATTAGGCTCCGTTCCTATGTGATTAAGTCCTGCTCCTACAATAGTGGACTCCAGGCTGTCAGCGGCATCCTGCTGTGACCCGGGAGAAGAACAGAATTACTTTTACAAGTCACGGATTATTACCTGGAGGTTCCTGCAGAAGGGAGAATTCATTTACAGGATCGAGAAATAGGATTAATTGCAGATTTTTAAAAGAAATGCAAAAGGGGATTAGAAATGATAGATATAGAAATGTCCCTTTCCGAAGACCACAGGGCTATGAAAGAAAAGGCATAACCTAATAGCTGGGCAAAGACTCCAGACTGAGGAGCACAAGGTACAGACTGTTAATGAGGCCAATGCATATTCCTTTTTGTTGTTTTTCTCCATATGGACCAGTGTATCGAGTACAATACGTAATATCTGGGATGATTTTGTGTATTGCCTAATTAATTTTCAAGACCTGTTTTATCGGACAAGCCTGTATGTGACGCTGCAAGCTCCAGAGCCGTTCTCTGTGGTGCAGGCTATCCATCCCCTCTTTTAATACTCTACTGTGTGTGCCTTCAGTTTGTCCTTCTTCACATCTCATACCAATATGGGTGTACAAATTTGTCCCTATGACACTGGCTGACCTGTTACATGTGCGCTTGGCAGCTGAAGGCATCTGTGTTGGTCCCATATTCATATGTGCCCGCATTGCTGAGAAATATGAA
The DNA here is from genome assembly GCA_033119425.1 of Bufotes viridis. NCBI lineage: Eukaryota > Metazoa > Chordata > Amphibia > Anura > Bufonidae > Bufotes > Bufotes viridis. The sequence continues at coordinate 67,255,422 of CM065589.1, read as the reverse complement.
GTTTTAATGTATGCAAATGAGCCTCTAAGAGCAACGGGGGCGTTACCATTACGCCTAGAGGCTCTGTTCTTTCTGCAACTGGATAGAGGCTGACCTTCTGCTCATATTTACTGATTACAATTCCTCTGATATCAGGGTTTCCTTCACGTGCTGAGTAAGGCTGCTTTCAGACGAGAGAGTGTCACGCTCCGGTCTCGCAGCGCAGCACCCCTCCTGAATGTAACCCATACTGTTCTGGAATGTATTGTATAACACTGACATAACGCTGTTAGGGTTACATAGCATCATAAATCAATATAATGCTATGAGACCCCGGCAGTGCTGGAAGTTCACGACAGGTGCTGCGCTGCGAGTCCTGAGAGTGATACTCGCTCATCTGAAAGTGGCCTAAGGGGTTCCATTATGAGTTCAAACATTGTTAGGGACAATGGACAGCCCTGCTGTGTGTCACGGATGATATGGTACAAGGTGGCACAGTGTTCTTATTAATTGGTGGTTTCTAGATAAATGTCAATTGTCAGTGTATCCAGTTGACCCCTGCATGGGCTCCAACCTCCATTTTTAAACTCCTGGCAGAAGATAAAGCCATATTATGAAACCTATTGACCCCCTTTACAATGCTATGAGCCCAGTGTAGGAGCTGCATATGTGATGGCAGATTCCCTTTAACCCTGGGTTCACACCTGAGCGTTTTACAGCGCGTTCCTACGTGCTGTAAAACGCTCAACAGGCGAAAACCCATGTTTGCCTATGGGCAAGGTTCTTACCTGTGCGTTTTACAGCGCATACGAACGTGCTGTAAAACGCCCTACTCCCAAATAAGTACAGGAGCTTCTTTGGGGTGTTTTGTCGCGCGTATTGTGATTGACGCCAGAGTGGTCAATCACATGAATGCGCGTACAACGCGCGTTTTCTATTTCTAAAGACGTGCGTATCAAATACGCTCAAGTGTGAACCCAGTGTCAAGGAAACTTGTCACCAAAAATGTTATCTGCCAGTTAAAACCAGATAGTAACACATCTCCTTTTTTCTGATCATTTTTTATCTCCTGATTGCAGATTTACTTATTCTATTTCCTGACCATGATTATGGAGGCGGCCATCTTGCCTGTGCTTTTCTTAACAGCATTGAGAAAGCATTAAGAAAATTGCTTTACGGCAGCCCGATGGGCCATAGACACAATGGTCAGGAGGAGACTCTACTGACTTCTATGGGAGAATTTTCTAGGTATGCTCTGTGCCCTGATTTGACAATCACCCTCTGTGAATGGTGGATCCTGCCTTATCTATACACAGAGGTGATATCGTTACAGGCAGGATTAGAATGACAGATAAGCAGATAACTGCAGTAAAGTGATCTGTACACGCACAAAGAAGTGGTGCCTATTATTAGGCTTAGTGGTCAGTGTGAAAACTGCAGGTTTTTGTTTAAATATAGATACTGACATGAAAAATTAAAAACCACAATCAAAAATTCTGTAAAAATATATTACACATAAAAACGTGATTTAAACAATAGGTCATTTTCTTTTAAGAAGAGTTTTCCTGCTGTTTATCGCTCTGGCGATGGCACAGTTAACTCCTGATTCTCAGAGAGAATGAGTCCACAATGTCTGACAAATACAGTCCCATAGATACATTGCCTAATGTCTCACCAGTGTAAGCGATTAAGTAAAGAAGTAGAACAAACTACTTACTTTGTGCCTTTCACCTTTGGCAGCTTAGACTCTTCTTCCTGTTTTTCTTTTTTCAACTTTTTAGTTACTCTAGGAACTATGTCATCAAATGGATTAAACAGCACCTTAGGAAAATGTACGAAAAAATGTTATCAGACTTCCATTAACGGGGTTGTCTGGTGCAGAAAACTATTTCAATGACCATGCCTTACGGGGGGAATTCCAAGTGAGGGTATGACCACATGGCACGGCCACCTTGCAGCAAAGTGCCACACGGCCGTACAAACCGCAGCAGGCTCCAATGAACTAATCAGGACCACATTGCTTCATTGTTAATGGCCGTGCCGTGTGGGTCTACCTTTATTAGTCCCCTGTTCACAAGACGCATCTAATTGCCCTAGAAAAGAATGACCACAAAGAGGCTCTCGTACACCGGAGGACGGAGCACATTACCCTTGTGATGGCACTGAAACTGAGCACTTGATGTCAGATTCTGTCACAGGTTTTATCAAATCGCTGGGTGTCCAAGCAGCCAAAAAAAAGGAATTGGAGAAGGGAAGTGCAAAGTTTCACAATACTCTTGATACAGAGCTATCCGCCAATAAGAAATACTCGCACCATGTTAAAGAGGCCACCAACCAACACAATGAAGATACTCAGCCTCGCTGACTCCAAGGGACTAAGTTGCAGTACTCTACCTCCACCCCTGGGACCACCACATTCATATACTGATGGCCTTTAATGAGTCTTGGAGCCTGGCAGTAGAAAACCGATGACCTATAGTTATCAATATCTGACTGGTGGGGGTCTAACTCTCGTCAGTCTTGCCTGGTAGCTGTTTGAAAAGGCTGCAGCCTCCTCCTAGGCCAGACACGTCACATAGCCTAGGTGCAGCTAAGTCCTAAGTGGGCCAGGGCTGCAATACAAAGTACAATGTACGCCTGTGCTTGGTATGCTGTGAGGGGCTGCAGCTCGCACTGGAGTGTTTAGGGCTCGTCAAACAGGGAATAAGTGGCGGTGAAGAGAATCTGACGCTCACCAGATATGTCAGCAATATTCTACTCCTAGAAAACCCCTTTATGGTGGACTGATATCTGCTTATGCACTAGGAACATCAGCTAGGTCAGGGATGGGCAAACTGCGGCTCTCCAGCTGTTGCAAAACTACAACTCCCAGCATGCCCAGTCTGGCTACAGCTATCAGCCTACAACAAGGCATGATGGGAGTTGTAGTTTTACAACAGCTGGAGAGCCGCAGTTTGCCCATCCCTGAGCTAGACATTCTAACTAGAGAATTAAGAGAACACCAGGGGGCGCCATCTGTATCAGCAATACCTAGGTACGTTATAGCATTTTGTAGAGAAATTTAAAGAGGACCTTTCACCGCTCCTGAGATGCCTGTTTTAATAGCTTCATGCATTCCCCATGTAAGGACAATTCTGGAGCATCAATTCTTAGGACTCTATGTTGTGCCATTCCTTTATTATTTCTACTAGAAGTTATGAATGAATTGCCAGCAGTCTGCAGTAAGGGTACAGAGGGGAGGTAACCAGTTGGGGGTGTGTACCTGCACAGTCTGACAATGGCAGCACTGATTGGATAGAGTCAGTCTGTGCAGGTACACACCCCCAACTGGTTACCACCCCTAAGTGCCCAACGCGCTACTGTGAACATTTAGGGCCTGGCGTGAGTACGCTGGGGGTGGGGGTGCAGCCAGCAAGGTGGATGAGTGGAGTCTCTGGGTGCAACAAGGTGCAATGGCAACTCCCTCTTTGCACCTATGGGGCTAATTTGCATAACAAAAGTCTTTTTTTCCTCTGGATTGGCAGCACATATGCAGATGGAACAGATATTATTAGAATATGCTGACAAGTGTGGATCTACAGAGGTGGATGGTTTTACCTACTGGTATCTGGTGACAGATTCCCTTTAAACCTCAAAACAGAGTTTTGGCCAGAGTGTATGCCCCCCACAGCCCTCGATTTATGGTCGCAACTTCAATTTCAATAATGCCATCTGCTGCTCAAGCAAGAAAAATATGTTTCATGCCATCCATCATGTCCTATCCTACGTATCAGAATAAATCATAGACATCACATGGAAGCTTGTGCCTATAGTGCTCCAATACAAGAAAGTCTACCCATAAGCAGTGACAAGCAACCATAATAAAAGGGGTTCACGCGGATAAGTGAATCCTACAACGGTATATTCCATAAAAAATGAAGATGTTAGTAATCAGTGGTAAACTGCTAGATATGTCCAGAATTTCACCAGTAAAGGCATACCTCAGCGGTCCTTATCTTGTGTGGATTGACAGGCCTGTCTTCTTCACCAATATCCACTTCTGCTAGTCGTAATAAATTATATACGGTGTCTCCAGTCACCTGAAATACACAAGACATTGCAGTCTATAGAGTGGTGCCATCGTTCAAACAGACTCTTTTGTAGGGTGAATTTGGTGTGAATCCTGCACTAAAAACCTGCTGGGAAGCCATGTGGAAACTGCCTTCGATTATTTTCAGTAGGAGGCCATGGTCTATGGCCATGACCACGCCAAGAAAGGACACGTCTGTGGCTGCATGAACAGCGTTGTGGCCTCCCACTGAAAACAATGGGTGATGGATTCCACGCGGCCACCCGGCGGATTACTGATGTGGAATACGATATACGAAGACTGGACAGTCTAAGGATGCTCCAGATTGGTCACAGTGGCAGATACTGGTGCATTTTTAGACCGTCTAGTCTAACTTTATACCATCTATTAGTTGGCTTACTTTGCGACAGAATTTTATTGTAGGCCATGCCTTTTTCCCACTAAGCTGTGCCCTTTTGTAAGATGAGGAGAAAAAAAAAAAGTGTCTAAAACAATAAATATGGTGACAAGTACACCAGTTTTTGGCTGCGGACACTCCCCTGTGATTAGGGAGTGATCTGCAGTCAGCCTGAGGGCCTGTGAAGGACCCAAGGGCTGTCTGCTCAGTAAGCCTGCTGTTAGGTCACAGTAGTGTTGCCTTAAAGGGGTTGACCCACAATAAATATTCTACAGTTTACATACCAGCACCTGGATCTGAATTCTTTTGTAATTACAAATTTAGCATAGCCACTGAGTCAATTTTAAACAAAATGTATCTGTATAGCGCCACCTGCTGTCCTGCTCACTGAGAAGGTCGCACATGCTCAGTTTCATCCTTCAACTGCCTCCTGAGCTGTGATAGGGTGAGCTGAGACACGCCCCTTAGCTGCAGCAAAAAAAAAGACAATCCCTTCGAGCTGCCAGCTTCATATAAAACTAGCAGGGCAATGAATGATTTTCATTTGTTTTACATTATTCATGAGATAACCCCTTTGATAGGCATGCTGAGGAGTTGAAAATCCACAGCATGCTCTTTTTACCTGCTGCGTCTTTGTACTTAGCTTATTAGGAAGGGCGTACAATCACAATGAGGTTGTTTTGTCTGTTTTTTTTTGTTTGTTGTTTTTTTGTTTTTTTACATTTTGCTGTTTCTCATAAATGCAGAAGAGACACTACCTCTGTCTCTCCTGCCAAATTACTATTTACAGCAAGGTTTCACTATCTGCTTCCAGATAATGTTACTGCCCTAACTATAATCAGGAGCATTTTCCAGACCTTTCCAAAGATGGTGTGCTTGTTGTTAAGCTCATCGGCACGTCCAAGAGTAAAGAAGAATTGGCTGCCATTGTCGTGAGGTCCAGCATTTGCCATGGCAACCAGTCCTCTTCGATTAAAGCGTAGACGTGTATGGAATTCATCCTAGAAATTAGAAGGTAAAAAAAACAACTATTACAGAAAGCAACCACTTGAACGTCCACTTTATATTGTGTACAACCAGAGCTGGCCAGCATAATGCGGCTCATAATGACTCCTATCAAGTCCCAAGACGTGGTCATTACCTACAAGAAATGTACAGTCTCGGGGACTACTGACCAAAATGAAGACATGATCCAAAGGAGTCTAGAGGAAAAATTAGCTGCAGTTTTAATAGTCAAACCTCAGTTTGCAAAAATAAAATAAAAATTAGTACAAAATCACCAGAGAAACGGCAGTCAAGGGGGACAAATTTTAAATTTTCCCCAAATTTTATAACTTTTCATTATAAATGTAGAATTTGCTGAAAATCTAAAGTAGAATAAATTTTGGATGGACTGACACACAGGGTCTGTGAGTGTGGTTTTCCCCTTCTCAATATATACAAGTATATCAATGACGACACTATGACCGTGCATTGAAATAATAATAAACTGCCGTCATTTCTCCTTGTTTTCAAGATCTGTGCTTGCTTAAAGGAGGCACCGGACCTGTAAGGGAAAGCTTACTTCCCTGCTTACCATACTGTGTAAGCGGAGTTCACACTTAAGTTATTTGATCAGTTATTTCCATCAGTTATTGTGAGCCACCTTCACTAGTGGTTTTGGCTCACAATAACTGATGGAAATAACTGATCAAATAACTGACGTGTGAACTCAGCCTTACCTACACCCAGTTTGACATTGCAAATGGTCACATGATGCAAGGGGATTCTGTCTCCACCGCAGCCAGTGATTGGTTGTAGCGTTGTCCAACCAAATGTTTACGGCGACGGAAACCAGCAGAGAATCTGAATGAGGCAGAGTGGGGAGCCAGTGCTGGGAAGCAGGTAAGTAAGCTTCCCCTTACAGGTGTAGCCAAGTGGGGGTGAGGTGCCAACTCCCCCTCCTTCCTCATTCTTGCAAAGCCCCTTTAAGGACCCATGCACACGACCATATGTATTTTGGGGTCCGCTAAATACAGATACAGCCGTGCACATCCCACAATTTCTGCGGGCCCCATTGTCAAAATGCCTATTCTTGCCCACAAAATAGACAATAGGATCGGTTCTATATTTTTGCAGGACGGACATGCATACACCTTCTGCATTTTTTGCGGTCCTATTGAAACAAATGGGATCGCATACAATCCGCAAACTAAAATAAGCATGCGAGGAGAGGTGACAGGTGCTCCGAGTGTAAACCTTGGTTGCTTTTTTCCAGAGATTTCCAGTTCATTACTTTAACAAGGGGACATCCTTTACCTCTAGAACAGGGGTGCACAACCTGCGGCCTTTGATATTCTGTGCGGCCCCCAACCATCTGGTGAAAGACACGTATGTCTATGTCTTCCGGCTGCTCACATGTATCTTTCATGAATGCTCCCATTAGATTGGAATCCTGGCGGTGTAACCAGACATTTATAGAATATACTGTATGTACAACACCTCATAAATACAGTATTTTAGTTGGTAGGACCCCTTTAACTCTTATTTTTGGCCCTTGGGATTCATTCAGTCTGATAATGTGGCCGCCAACCAGAAAAGGTTGTGCACCCCTGCTGTAGAGGAAAGAAGGTTTCTACACAAACATAGAAAAGGATTCTTTACGGTAAGAGCAGTGAGACTATGGAACTCTCTGCCTGAAGAGGTGGTGACGGTAAGGTCACTAAAAGAGTTCAAGAGGGGCCTGGATGTTTTAACATACTGAGCGGGAAAAATACAGTGGGGCACAGCGGGGTGTAGGAGCGATATTTTTAAAAAAATACAGTGGCAGCATCAGCAGGGGGTACCCCGCAAGTAAAAGGTATTCATCTAGAATAAACAAAAACCATGAAAGGTCCTCTTTAAGCTTATATCACACCTGCAGATAATCTTTAGGATCATTGCTAACGAGCATTCATATGAATCTGGCAGTGTAATACTCTGTGCCGCCGATTACCTGATGAATGAGCAAACGCTCGATCATTGGGTAACTGAAATCTTTTAGCATGTTTAAAAATCCTTCTTTGTCGGTGCCAGATTGTGCTGTGTAATCAGTGCCCTGCTGCGGGCAAACAATGATTCAGTATGGGGATGAGCGACGTCATTGTAACAGCGGAGGTCTCTTCCGCTAGCGATCAGATTGCAGTGAAGGAGTGCTTCCCTCCCGACAATTGCCTGCATAAGCCTTAGGCTAGGACCTAGGTTTTTATCTGTGCTGGAGATTTTGTTAGCAGCCTCCATCACAAGTTTTGGCAAAAATGCAGGATGACCACCACGGCATGCTGTGCTTCGTCCCGCAGAAAGACAAATCAATGAAGTACGTTAGGTGCTGTTGGTGTCCACCGTACCACGTACCTGGTACTTCCGTTTTGCTTTTTTACTAAAACAGAGCAGAAAGAAAAAAAATACTCCGCAGATGTGAACCTAACCTAATACATGCTGTCGTTTTCAGCTGCTTTCACAAAAAACTTTCAGTGTTTCATTCCTTCCTTTTCATATGCAAACAATACTTTTGCATTTCCTTTGTAAACTGCGCCATCACAATGCCTTATTTGCTGGAGTCACGCTGAATTTCATCAAGCAGCACGTGGGACAATCGCACTGACAATATATTATGCAGACAGCAAAAAAATAAAAATAAATCTCCGTTCAATTCAATTCAGCCAAAAGGATGTCCAGGATGAAAATCTTACTATGTACTGATGACAAGGCGGCGTCCATATAACTAATCATGTGCAGATCACCCGTAGAGCATTCAACCCGGGCGTAGCAGAGGTCACAGGACTGACCACGAAGAGATTGACCTCATCTGGACGTCCCCAGCAGTCATATTCATGGCTAAAGGTGGGCAATAAATGTGGGGATTTGGAGGCATTTTTGGATCATGATCTATATTAGTAAGGGATTAAAAGTTCCTGACAACCAAGTCTGTCGCTAGTAAATTCACATTAAAACCAGGCACAGCGTACTGTAGGGCTAGCTCAGTTTAATGTAATGATACCTTGTACTTAGTGAGGCTTCATTCTGGAGAAAACGTACTTTTAATTCATATGCAAATGAGCTGCTAAGTGCACCAAGGGTGGGCCCAAGCCACTCTGTGCACCCTTGTTCCTACAATTTGCAGTCCCCAATGCACGGGGAACATCCATGCGGATTCCACAGACAGATATAGACCCATTCAACTTGAATGGGTCCACAGTATCCATTAGCACCGCAAAAAAGTAGTGCAGGCACTACTTTTTTGGGGTGCGCAGGCACGGACAGAAAACCCACGGAAGCACTACGGAGTGCATCCGTGGACTTCCATGCCTCCAGTCCACGCCGGACCTTCCAGATTGGTTTTATGGTTTTCCACAAAGTTCAACCATTTTTTCCCGCAATTGCGTTCAGTGTTTCAGTTTATCCGTCCTGATTGTATCCAGATTCCATGCATTTTTTATGAACGTGAAGAAAAACTGAAGCAACCATCAGTGAAAAACGTATTGCATCCGGATGCCTTCAATTTTTTAAAGTAAGCCTATGGAGCAGGGCGACCCAGAAGCATTAGAGCGGGAGTGGCCCAGGAGGGTGTAACTTCTTGTATTTTACAAACCATTGTGACCCTTTTTTAATTTTGGATTTTGTTTCAGAGAAAAGAATCGTTAATACTGAGAATGTCTTTATCCGAAAAATAAAAGTGGATGAAGGAGCACTGCAGGAAAGTCTTACTTATAAAGCACCTACATGAACTGCCGCTCAATACAACTAAAAGCAACAAAAAGTAAAGAACAATGGGGCCCTGCCGGGAAGTGTTCACGACAAACACACAAAATGGTAGCTGCGTTCACAGAAATCACTCACACGTGAGGTTAATGCTGATAAATACAGCAGCACAAATTCTCCAGGTAAATTTAACACTTCCATTTTTATTTTATTGAGATTTTGAAAAAAAAAAAAAAAAAAAGCAAATCCAAACCTCTGTGAAATTTATCATCATCGTGCAGATTCATCTTTGGTGACCTACACTTAGGGCTGTACTATACTGAAAGATTTAGTAGAGAATTGTCGGGGAGGAAACGTTCCTTTCCAGCAACTGCCTGCTTGTCCGTGCCATTGCATGCAGTGATCTCCTCCACAGTATGAGGAGGAGCTATCGCTCGTCCCCATACTGACTCGTTGTTTGCTGCCTAGCACGATCTGCTGCCAGCAAACGGCGATTTATAAGCATGCTTAAAAATCGCGAGTGCTTGTGCATTGTTAGCAGCCTCCATCACAAGTTACGAATGCTCATTAGCGATGATCTGGCCGACCATCGGCAGGTCTAATACAGCCCTTCGGGCTGGCCATAGACATTACATCAGGCTTCAGCAACCTCCAAAACTTCAGCTGTTCACAAACTACAACTCCCAGAATACTTTATTCACTTCTATGGCATGTTTGCATGCTGGGAGTTGTAGTTTCACAGTCATCCGCTATTCCTCTAATCCGCATACTCCTTATTCCACTCTCCCCATTGAGAACACATGCATACTCGGCTGAGGTGTCTGGCAGTGACTTATCTACCTTGAGAACAAAATTCAACTGCTCAACCCTTCTTTCGGGCGAGAGTCAGGCTTAGGCAGGGCGCTGAAGCTTCTTAAAGAGACCAGTCCTGTATGTGGACTTCCTGGAAGTGCTCCATGGTATGGAGACTTATAGTAATGCTCCATGAGAAACTAATATGCAAAAAGGTATCTCCCAAGGAAGACAACCATCTCGCCATCTCCATTAGGACATCCCCATATACAGTACATTGTTCGCCGGTCTCACCAAAATCCTCAGATTCAGTTTACATTTATCTAATGTGAATGGTAATCACATTGTGTTGTATGATTAAAGGGAATGTGTCATGAAAATGGGGCCAGTGCTCCCCTTACTGATGCCCCGCTGCTGACAGTCACTGCTCCAATCCCCACTCCTCGTTCTTGGGCTCATCGAGTTAGAAATGTGTTGGACCGTCTGCTCAGCCAATCTCTGGGTGCAGCACTGACCTGCCTCACCAGTGACTGGCTGAGCAGACAATCCAGTGTCTAGGTTGTCAAACCAGAGAACAGAAGGAGAGGATCACGACTGGAGCAGCGGATAAATATCAACAGCGGTGGATCAGTAATTTGAGTACTCACTGTTTTTTATTTTGGGCCTCTCTAACACCATTTACATTTAAAGGGGTTCTGCCAAGTTAATACCTATCCACAGGATAGGGGATTACCACCTGATCTGATATCTGGAACCCCCACCAATCATGAGAACAGGGGTCCTGTGTCCTATTCTGATGTAGCAGCAGGTCTTGCATGTGCAGTGCCGCTTCATTCATTCTCTATGTGAGCGCTGGAGATAGCTGAATGCTGTACTTACCTATCTCTGGCTCTTCTACAGAGAATTAATAAAGTGGTACTGCACATGCATGACTCAACGCTACATCAGAACAGGGAAACGGGACCCACATTCTCGGTGGGGGGGTCCCAGCAGTTGGACCACAAGGGATAAGCTAATTATCTTCTATCTTGTGAACAGAGGATAACTTATAAACCTGGCAGAACCCCTTTAATATTGTCCACTGAATATCCCTTAAAAGGTGTTTTCCCGTTCTCTAGGTTTGGTAAAATTTGTAAATAACTCTCAGAACCCCCCACTTAACAGAGCAGCAATCAGAATCTTCATTAACAGAAAACTGCTTAAAGGGGTTCTCCAGTATTTTTATATTAATGGCCCATCCTCAGGACAGGCCATCCAAATCAGATATTGATATGAGTCTGACACCCTGCACCCCGACCAATCAGCTGTTTGGCATAGGTGCCAGAACTACACAGCTCTGTCCATTGTGTAGTGGAATGAGCTGGTCACGGCAGTGCTGCTCCCACTGTGAATCTGTGGGGTAACCAGCTCTGTCCAGTGGATGGAGCTCTGTAGTTCTGGCACTGGACCTACTGCAGAACAGCTGTTCAGCATGGAGGCAGGGTGCTGGACCCCAGCTTATCTAATACTGATGGTCTATCCTGGGCATAAGCTACTAATATAAAATATTATAATAATAATAATAATGATAATAATAAAAATAATATAAAAATACTGGAAAACTCCTTTTAAAAATTTGACAACAACAGAAAATTTCCAGGTCTTGACACAATCTTTAAAAGACTTACCCTAAATGGTTTTCCATAAATTGAATCTCCTCCTGTACCAGTACCGGTTGGATCACCTCCTTGCACTATGAATTCGGGTACAACTCTGTGAAATACTGTATTATCGTAATATCCTAAAGAATACAGAAATAATCATCATGATTTCACATGGTATTGAAGGGGAAAGACACAGTAGGAGAAGAAAAAACAGAATATGGGCTCATGCAGACAAACTTATTTTTTTCCGTGTCCATTCTGTTTTTTTGTACGAATGCCTACTAGGCACTGCCTATGGTATCATGTCAGGTTTACTGTAACTGACATAAACAGCAATACAGATGCACTGCAGCATATAATATAGGTGATCAGGGGATCATAGTTTCAAGTCCCCTAGGGGTAATAATGAAAAAAAAATATATATGAAAAATCTGGTAAATAAAAATCTCTTTTTTTGCTTATAAACACCTATATTTATGAAAAATAAAAAACCAACTTGCCGCATCCATCAACCTATACAATAAATAATCACTTTATTTATCCCATCAAGGTGCACACTAGTGCTGCGAGGTTAAAGTGAACCTTCAGCCAGCATTAAATAGAGACAGGCTAACTCATCAAAACTACAATTTACTAAGGAAACGCTGCAGCATTTCAAAGGAAACAGTTTTAAAAAGGGCCGGGCATAGGGAAAAAGTGTTAGATGGGTGCTGATCCCCCACCCTTTCCCTGCTGTACGCACATAGAGAGAGATCAGTCAATCAAGCCAGGCCCGACAGTGAGGAAGAGCGGCGACACATCTCCTTGCCTCTTCACAACTTGGGAGCCTATGGTATTTGGTATTCCATGCTGCCTTTGCCGGGGTTCTGGTTAGCATGTAACTGTTGATAGGACCCCAAAACAAAAAAAAGGGGGGGTGGGGGGGACCATGGCAAAGGGATGCAAATGGTTAACAGATTACATTTTGGTATTTTTTGACATTTGGGACACAGCGGGCAGAAAGTCAAAATTTAACCGAAACTTTCTTAAGAAAGGTCTGAAAACACAACCCGCTGGTTTGTGCCTCTGCTGCCACGTGGCGATGGCCGAGACTTGACTGTTGTTGACTGTAATTTGCCATAATGCACATAAATGTGGCAACGCATTATGAAGACACTCATCCCCATTATGTGCCGTTCAGAAGAGAAATGTAGGGAAGGGATGTATAAGACGCAGGCCGTTACCATGGGGCTGAAGGAGAAAGCAGTGCAATCTTCTAGAAACCTCAAGAGTTCCTATCGTGCAGTGGGTGATGGATGTGCTGGAGCTGGATAGACGTCATTACATGGTCGTTGCTGCTTTACACAGATGATGTGTTGTTGTCGCAATTTTGACCAAGATCAGAAAATAAACTGCATTGAAAAAAAAATAAAAATTTTTTTTATTCAAAAGATAAAACCTGAGGGTAACTGCACACAATGCATACAGAAAATCTGCAGAGCAATACAGACAAAACCAGCAAAGTGAATGAGATTTGCCAAATTTTATGTACATGGTTCGTATCTTAACCCTTAGGATACCGGAGTTTTTATTTTTGAGTTTTCATTTTTTCCCCATCTTCCTAGAGCCATAACTTTTTAAATTTTCCATTTACTTAGCTGTATGAGGGCTTATTTGTTGTCTGACCGAAACAATCAGATCCTGGAAAACCCTAGTTGTATCAGTTGCTGCACAGCCCCAGTACAGGGCCATACCCTACTTTCTGTGTGACACACAAATCAAGCAAGGCTTGCTTTTCGGAGGCTTTTCTGCACAGCAGCTGTGAAGAGCAGAATAGTTTATTGTTTTTTGTATAGAATTGAGACTATGGACTGCAGCGAGATCACATTTATGAACATATTGTATTCTTGACGTTCAGAGCTATGCAATGACCCGATTTATAGTATTTGCTTGATTGTGTTGATTGTGACACTCCTAGAAGTTGTTCTCTCCTCTAATTACTTTTGTTGTGGTCACAACTTTTACCTACTGCTGCGGGGGACTTCGACTGGGTCCTAGCACAGAGAGTGCTGTGCTAGTTCGGGCCACTGTTCTAGTCTGCCTGCACAGAAATCCATGGGGTCAGGGAACTGGGTATGCAATAGAGTCTGGCCATAATTTAGGTAGGCCTGAACCTGGTCTTGAGGTGTGAGCTGTTGGCTTGCTGACTGGCCACGCTCCATCATGTTGAGGAGACTGAAATGGCTATTGCTTCTGCTGCTCATGGTGGCAGGAGGGGGGTGACTCTGCAGGGTGCAGAGAGGGGACTCCCTTTCAGGCATGCTGGCGGCAGGCTTCTGCTCGCCGTAAGCTGCAGTAAGCTGCGTACACAGTACAGTGTTTCCTGGTAATAACATAATTTGTCCTCCCTTTGTCAGAGGAAAACATTCCCCCATTTTGCCTGGGTAGAGAGGGTCAAAAAGCATGGCTATCCAGTAATCATCAGACTGCTTGATGTTAACGATACGCCTGTCACTGCGTCGTGGCCAGCGTGCCCAAGGAGCCACTTCTTTTTGGCTCCGTCCCCTCCTCCACCTCCTATTGCAGTGGCAGCTCCTCATCCTTATCTTCGTCGTCATCCTCCTCCTCCATGGCAGATTCCCCTTGTGTGTCCCCAACATCTATAGAGCAGACTCTGCGGCGGTACCCTGCTGCATCAGCGTCAGTTCTAAGATAAATATGAGAGGTATGATGTCGTTCATGCTGCAGCTGTCCCTGCTGACTAACTTTGTGGCCTCTTTGAAGGGCTACAGCACCCGACAAGAGTCTCGGATGAGCTGCCACTGTCTGACCTCGAAGCAACACATGCTCCCTGCTGCTGAGGCTGTCTATTCATGACAAAATCATTTACGGCTTTCGGCTGCTCGGACAGACACTTAAACATGTGCAATGTCAAAATCCAGCGAGTTGGCACATCGCAGATTAAGCGATGTGGCAGCAGGCCGTTCAGTCACTGCAGGTCCAGGATAGCGTTCCTCACCACGTAAGAGTGGCTGAAGTGCTAAGACAGTCCCTGGACTTTGCCAGCACCGTGCGCAAGCCAGTGTACTTATTTAGAATACACTGCACCACTAGGTTGATGACATGCGCCATGCAGGGAGCATGTGTTGTTTTGCTCAGGTTCAGGGCGACCACGATGTTGTGTCCCTTGTCGCTGACCACTGGCTCACCGCTGTGGCTATTCTCTCCCAGGTCGATCAGCTCTAACACGGCATGGTAACGCTTGACCTGACACATACGATAGGAAAGAGGGGTAGTGCAAGCGACCCTGTGCCCAGCTGCTGTTGGGGATGGGAAAGTGTCCATGGAGGAGGTAGAGTAGGCAGATGTGCCTAGTGGGGAATCACAGGGAGCATCCCACGTTGTTCGCCATGTGAGAGTACAATGCAGGGATAGCTTTCTGGAAGAAATAATGCTGGCTAGGAACCTTACTGCATGGCTGAGCATGCGCCATTAGCTTCCTAAAGGCAACACACTCGACTAAATGGTACGACAGCAACTGCACCGCCAACTAGGATTACAATGGGGATAAAAATTTCGATACCAAATTGATACTTTGGTGCCAGTATTGATTCAGTACCAGGATTCGTGTTATTGAGATACAGCGCAGCCTAGTGTCTCCTCTCGTAAGAGGACATGGCATGTGCCGTGCTCGGCACGCGCTATGTTCTCTGAGGCCAGACAGTGGAGAAGGAGGGAGAGAGGGACGCCACTGAAACCAGTGAAAAGAGCAGGCTCTGAAGCTGCCCGCACCACTACTACCAATGAATGTGCAGCTAATTAAAGCAGGAGAAGGGACGGGGGAGGGAATAAACTGCTGCGCTGTCTGAGCTAGTGAGCTCGGTGAACTGCCCTGTGCTCCTCAGCGTCAGCCCGGGCCCCAGAGTCAGTGTGCATTAGTGCACTGAACAGCCAGCATAGCAGGTACCCCACCCCCACACAGTGCAAGAGTGATTAGCCTGCCTCAAAATAAATGCAGGCAAAAAAAACATATGTATGTGACTCATTAACCCCAATCTTGCCACTGCCATGTTTTAAACACGATGGGGGTCACTTATTTTTAATGTCAGGCTGGGCACATGCTTTTGGACTTGGACCCCATGTGCCTTACATTGATAGTAAGTGACCCCCAAAGTACCATCTCACATAATGGGCAACATGTAACAATGTGAGTTACAGAATACAGGCCACTTATTAATATGAGGCACATGGATTGAAAGTCAAAATTCATAAGACTGAGCCAATAGCAAGTGACTGTTCATGTAGCTCATTCATTAACTCCATGTTGCCCATTATGCAAGGATATGGATACTTGATAGGGTTATTATGAGGCACATGGGGGTTATCACTAGGAACGGTTGGACCTGTGCCTCACATTAACCCCAGTATGTATCACTTTGGCAGCTTCTGATTGGAGCCATGGCATCCAGGACGGTTACCATGGCAGCCAGGACGCTACTAAAGCCCTGGCTGCCATTAGGGTGAATAGGATAAGGGTTATAGCCCCTATGGGGCTAATAGTTAAATAAAAAGTAAAACAAACAAAATTTCAACAAAACACCAAAATATTTAAAAAAGTTTAAATTACCCCCTTCCCAATTTTACATATAAAAATTTATAAACAATATCCATTATTGTTCAGAATTTTTTTAAAAAAATTGATTTTGTAGGTTAAAATACGAGCTTCAAAACCATAAAATATAACTGTTAAAAATATATAAATAAAAAAAAAATATAAAATCACCCCCCTTTCCATACAAAAAATAAATAAATACATAAATAACAAAATATAAACATCATGGGTATCACCGCAACCGAAAACATCCGTATTATTAAAATATAAAAATATTTTCCCAATCTGGAAAATGGCGTAACACAAAAAAAGGTCAATATGGCCAATTTGCCATTTTTCATTGTTTCTCTTAACTAAATTTTTTTAATAAAATGTGATAAAAAAAAAAAACAAACAAACACACTCACACACAAGATATACATAAAAACTACACATTGTTCTGCAAAAAATGAGCTCCCATCCAGCTCTGTAGATATAACTATAAAAAAGTTATGAGGGTCAGAATATGGTGATGTAAAAACAAACCAAAAAATTCTCAAAGTTTACATTTATTTTTACACTATTCAGACATAAAAACCTATACATATGTGGCATCGTTGTAATCGTACAGACCCAGAGAATGAAAGGAACAGGTCACTGACTACTTTACATTGTATCCAAGTGTCATATCTTCATTGTTGTCCCATGAAAAGATATAATAAAATATTTACTGAACACACACTGTGTATATATATATATTTTTTTTTTTTTACACACACACACTGCTTTTTTATATATATACGGTATATTGCTTAATTACATTTTGAACCACATAAAAAATGACTTTTTTGAAAATGGGGAAACAAAATGTAAGTATTTGCTTGCAGGCAGCTGCTTTTGATAGCGGACACAGTCACAGTTCCTCTTTCCTTGTCTGTGAGCTGCCCGCTTCTCTCTATTCTACACACACAATTCTTTATTGCAATCCTAGTCTTTCCCTTCACTTCCCTGTTAATAAGATTGACTGACTTTGGACTGCCCCTGATTGATTTTTTACTCTCCCTTACTCCCCAAGATCATTTGTCTGGCAGACACTGCAAGACCCAACCACCCTAATTCACAGCACAGCCCCACTTCCTCTCAGGGTTATGTGAGAACCCTTCTCCTTCCTCTCCAAGTGCCTTTTTTCCCGCCGATGTGCACTAAAATGGCTCCATGCGCTGTTTGAGTGGATTCGTCAAAAACAAACCCTGAAAGATTAGGGTTCGTCTGCCATTCGAAAAATAGCAAAGTTGGTTTGGTCCGAAGTGGTTCGCTCATCCTTAGACTGGATAATTCATCCACATGGCTTCACTATGTGGCTGATGCTCTCCAGTATAGAAAGGGGAGGTTTTTTCGTTTTTGCGCTTTCATTTTTCTTCCCCATCTTCCTGGAGCCATACCATTGTTATTTTTCCGTTCACATATCCATAAGGGCGGCTTGTTTTTTTGCAGTACAAGTTGTACTTTCTAATGCTACCATTTACTATTGTATACAATGTAGTGGGAAGCAGGAAAAAAAACCAAATGGGGTGGAATTGGAAAAAAAAATATATACCGTAAGCACAATTCCTCCAGTTTTACAGGTTTTGTCCCTACGGCGTTCCTCATGCAGCAAAACCGTGCTGTGCCCTTTATTCTCTGGGTCAGAACGATCACAACAATACCACATATGTATAGGTTTTATATGTTTGAATACTGAAAAACTAAATTAAAACTTAAAAAAACATTTTTTTTTTTTTTTTTACCACCATATTCTGACCCCTATTTTTTTGTAAAATCTACTGAGCTGTGTGAGAGCTCATTTTTTTGCTGGATGATCTATCATTTTTATTGATACCATTTTGGAGTGTGTGTGTCATTTTGATAATAATTTTGCGGTAAGAGAAGTGATGAAACATTTTGACATTCACCGGACGCAGTGATGCCCGTGATGTTTATATTTTTCATTATTTATGTACTTATTTTTTTTATAGCCCCTCTAGGAGGCTACAATGTCCACTACTTTGATTTTGAGAGAATTTTATTATAATCCCATAAGGAGTATAGTGATTCTCTATTTGCTGATCTCCTACGTTGGCCTGCCAGCCGCTGGCCAACATAGGAACTGCAGCTCTAATATGCTGGGTCTCTTCAGAGAGACTTAGCCTATTAGAAATAATGACCGGCATCCTCGATCACCTCACAGGGATGCCGGTCTTAACCCGAAAAACGCGTGCTTCTGAGTTTTTCCCCCTTTAGACATGAAAACGGTATTTAAAGGCTGTAATGTCCGATCAGCATTATTGAAACAGCAGAGACCCGTCGGCTATGGTGCCCACTGCATTTGGGCACCATGTTTACCCCACCAGCACCGCACATATACAGCGCTGGTAGCAAAGGGGTTAACCTTTACCCTACCACCGCACAACTATATATGTTGGCATTAGGGACTTTAAAGATGGGACCCACTAGAAAGCAGAGAAGGCACAATAGCTGCAGGGTGCCTGCTGTTTCACACAGCAGACACCCAAGGATAATGTTTACGACTAGCGATAACACTGATTGCAAACATTTAAGCCCTCAGATGCCGTTGTCAAACATGGGCAAGATGCACAGGATAATTTCTACCTTCAAGAGCGTCTTCTAGATATACCGTATTTAACTTTGCTCCCAAAAAAATATTTTTCTAGATTACAATTTTTCCCTCAATCTCAACATCTGACTTTTTGGAATAATTTAAATCCAATGCATAAAATAAAAAAAATAAAATAAAAATAAATCATCTATATCTCAATATAGCTACTCCCATCTCTAGTACAAAAAATCCCCCACTTAAAAATGGTGAGACCTAAAAAGTTAATCTGTTCCCGTCTTATCTCCTATGATAACTTGCCTTGCCAGTTATTTTGATTTAATCGCCCAAGAAGGAGTTGACTGCCTTCTCAGAGGATAAGCGGTCATCGATATAACATCCCCATTTCAGACGTTTTTTTGGGTCGATTTGTATAGATCCAATGCTCCTCACAGAACCTCATCATGGATGATAAGTCGGGAACAGATTCATTTTTTACATCTCACCATTGGGATGGTAGGGGGAGGGGTTGGGTAAGGTTTTTAAAGGACATCTGTCAGCAGATTTGTACCTATGACAGCTGGCTGACCTGTTAGACATGTGCACTTGGCAGCTGAAGGTATCTGTGTTGGTCCCATGTATCATATGTGCCCGCATTGCTGAAAAATATGATGTTTTAATATATGCAAATGAGCCTCTAGGAGCAACGGGGGGCGTTGCCATTACACCTAGAGGCTCTGCTCTCTATGCAACTGCCACACCCCCTGAACTTTGATTGACAGGACCAGACAGTATAAACGTCATCACACCTGGTCCTGTCAATCAAAGTGGAGAGGAAGCGCAGTCACGGAGAAAGAAGAGCCTCTCAGAGTAATGGCAACGCCCCCCTGCTCCTAGAGGCTCATTTGCATATATTAAAACATATTTCTCAGAGTGCGGGCACATATGACCATGGGACCAACACAGATGTCTTCAGCTGCCAAGTGCACATGGCATGTCTCTGTATTATGAACAGCTCAGGCAAGATGGCCGCCCCTATAATCACGTTCAGAAAACAGAATCAAAAAATCTACCATAAAAAAAAAATAACATTAGGAAAAAATATGGGGCATATTTACCAAGCTCATTTTTTATTTTATTTTTGGAGTAAAAAAAAAAAATATATGTATCGACAACACCTGTCTTTGCGTCTCATTTATTACCCCTTAATAAATTAGGCTTTTCTTTTGATTACATGGAGGACTCACCAGCGGCTATTCGGGAAGAGAACGACGACAGAGAAAGAAATACGTAATCGTTTCTGAAAGAGGTATTGGTGAAATTCCTAAATATCTCAGACAACCCTTTAACGCTGGGCTTCAGACCTGAGCATTTCTGAGACGCGCGTTTTCCGTGTTTCTCGCACGTTTTTGTGCGCGTTTTTGGAAATAGTAAACGCGCGTTCTACGTTGTGTGATTGACTGCAGTGTTGCCCAATGACCAAATATCCCTGTCTATATGAAGTTTGGCCTTTCCAGCATGTTGCAAATTCATGAACACGCGTTTTCAGTGTCAAAAACACGCAAGATACAAGCATTGCGCGTTCCCATTGAAGTCTATGGGCCAAAATGCGCGACAAACGCCCCAAAAAAAGCTCAAGTACTTGTTTATGCGTCAGGAGTTTTTCAGCGCGTTCGAACGCGCTGTAAAATGCGAAAATGTGAACCAGTCCCATAGGGAAGCATTGGTTTGCATCGGTTATGCGTTTTACAGCGCGTTCGAACGCACTGTAAAACGCGCAAGTGTGAACTGAGGGTAAAAGCAGTCTGTCACCAGGAAATCACCGCTAAACCAGGCAAATGCCTTGTCGGTCTAGCTCAGCTGAAAGTAATGATACCTGTCACTCAGCGATCTGTTGCTTCATTCTGGAGAAGTGCTTTTAATCCATATGCAAATGAGCAGCTAAAGGGCTTATCCGAGCCCAAAAAATGTCCCCCATATGCCTGGGTCCCTCACACTGAATATACTTACCTGGCTCCCCACGTCGATCCTGGTCCCCGCACCGCAGCTGCTGCTTCTCTCCGTGAGCTGATGAAAATATCCAGTGTTGCTGGGGAGGCAGCATGGCAGGCGGTGACGTGGTCGAGCCTTCCTAGCGTCAACTGCGATGCTAGGGAGGCGTTTTTCACGGATGTTGATCCGCATCTGAGGGTTTTTTTCTTCTCTGATTTAAGTCCTCTTCCGTTCCGTCTTCTACAAAACATATCCGTATGGTTTCTGTATGCGATCCGTTTTTTGCGGACCAGAAACGGAAACAGTAACTTATTAATCACCAAACACATGAGCTATATTAGGCTGGGCACAGCATTTCTACAGTATGGATCCGCAAAATACAGATGACATATGGATGTGTTCCGTATTCTTTGCGGACCTATTGACTTGAATGGGGCCTCGTACCGTGAATTGCAGACAATAATAGGACACGCGCTACTTTTTTGCAGAACGGCCATGCGGACAAACTGAAACAGAATGCCTACAGAGTAACTTCCGCATTTTCTACAGCCCCATTGAAGTGAACGGTTCCGCATACGGGCCGCAAAAAAACAGAAGCTTGGCTATTTCCATCTGCCCTATAGAAATGAATGGGAGCATGGGCCGTGCATGTGCGGTGAGCTCCCATTCTCTTCTATGGGAGCAGCGGGGAGCAACGCTTGGTGGTGGATGAACCCCGGGAAATCGGGGTCCGCCAGCCACAGCGCTCCCTGCTTCGTTCTCGTTGTAGGTACGGGTTCCAGCGGTGGGACCTGGACCTATCAGACAATGGGGGATAATCCTAGCGATATGCCCCATTGTCTAACATGGAAATACCCCTTTAAGGAGAGGAAGGTTCTGACAGAGAATGCAGAAGAAGAAGCAAGGGTGCACAGAGTGGCTTGGGCCCACTGTCGGTGCACTTAACAGCTCATGCATGTGGATTAATAGTCCTTTTTTTCTCCAGAATGAAGCAACAGATCGCTAAGTGAAAGGTATCATTAGGAGTGTTGAGCAAACTTGTGTTTTCAAGTTCGGCGTACAAGGTTCGGGTTATCTAAGAATTCCGTTATGGATTCCGCTACCACCGACCATAACTTATCGCTCATCCAAAATCATTCCATTCAGCTGAGCTAGGCCTACAAGGCAGTGAATTTCCTGGAGACACCGCACTGTAAGGAACCATACGATTACCGATACGATTTCTAATAAACTCCGACTGCTTGAGTGAAGGAGATACATCATACTCACACATTTCTTACCTTCTAAACAAAGTTGAATAAAGTTTCGACAAGCTTTAGGGGTCTCTTTGGACCATAATTCAATGTCAATCTCTCCAGCTGTTGTCTTCAGTAAAACCTAGAAAACAGGAATTATTGTGGAAAGTTTTCTAACCTCTAAGGATAAAAAAGGCAGCCATCCGAGTCAGGGCGTATTCTAGGGGGTCTGTTTTGGTTGGATCAGTCATGAGATTCTGAAGCATGATAAAACGTGGGGATCTGGAGGAGATGACCTTCACCCATGGTCCACTGACTGATCATGTCAGTCTTGGTCACTTGCAAATGGACGCTACAACATTATCATAGTTTGTATAACTCTGGTATCGGCAGATTTATGGTACAGAGGTACTGGAGCGTTAAAGGGGTTGTTTCATCTTGGACATTGGGGGCATATTGCTAGTATATGCCCCCAATGTCTGATAGAAGCAGGTCCCACCTCTGGGACCTGCAACTATCCTTAGGAAGCGCGCTGGCTATTTTCGAAAGTCCTATTGAAATGAATGGTATGCACATTGCGCAAGCGCGCCCGCCGCTCTATTGACTTTTATGGTGTTGATGGAGATAGCTGAGCCAGCGTTCGGCTATTTTCAGCTCTCCCATAGAAATTATTGGAGGGCGGCTGCGCATCCACGGTGCGCACTCTGTCACTTTACGGGGCTCTGTTGTAAGGATAGGTGCCAGTCCCAGTTACATGATTCTACACAGTAGGCAATTATCCGGAACGATTACTTCATTTTCCATCAGAGGAGGTGAGAGCTACATGGAAACGCTGCATAGAAACGAGTGATCGCTTGTCATTTGCAAACATTTTTAAACCAGTTTGTGTCGTAAAAATGTTGCGCAACCCTCTTTTTGCGATTTTATGTCACACAGGTATTTTGCGCCGTGTTTGGGACTTCGTCCTCAACAAATTTACCAACAATTATGCCTATTTCAGCTAGGGACTAGTTTTTCCTCCAGGCGCAACTGCTGAAGGTGCGCCTAGTTTATTAGGAGGCACACGCCTCGTCATAAGGGCCTCATGCACACAACCATATGTTTGCGGTCCGCAAAATATACGGATGACGTCCTTGTGCAGTCCGTATTTTGCGGAATAGAACAGCTGGCCCCTAATAGAACAGTCCTATCCTTGTCCGTAATGCAGACAATAATTGGACATGTTCTATTTTTTGCAGAACAGACATGCAGAAAAATGGAACAGACATGGAAAGAAAATACGTTCATGTGGATGAGCCCTACTTTAGACATATCTTTCACCAGCAAATCCAGCGCAATAGGGAAGTAAAATGCTGGCATAAATAGCTGGTCTTTGTAAATGACCCCAATTGACTCTGGGCAGCTGATTTTTCTTTACACTGGATGAATTTCTGCCCAGAAAGATGATTTAGGCGTCGCGCCAGCGATTATTTCACCCGATAAAGGAGTGTTTGCTCGATCATGACCGGTGAAACCTTTACTCAGGTCAGCTATCGGGAACGAGCGTTTCTAGGAAGATCATTGCTCGGATCGCTGGTCTGTGTAAAGGGGCCTTTAGTCTCCCATAATTAGGCCTCTCTCACATCCGGACTGAATCCTGACTCATTCATTTCAATGGGTCTGTGCACATGGGCGTTGTTTTCCACGCAGCATCTTTGTGTTCAGGAAAAATGGCAGCATGTTCTATATTTTGCATTTTTCCACTCAGCTCTGGCTGGATAGAAATGAATGGGGCTTGTGTGAAAAACAGGAAATATCCAAAAGCAATGCGTTTTTCACTGATGGATTTTAGGAGACACGGATTGGTATTCTTCACGAGTGCAACAAAGAAATGCAATCCGGATACAATGCTGTGGTATTTGTCCGGCCGCCTCTCGGCCTGTTTGCCGTGCTACCCTATAGTGAATGGGGCTGGACTCCCAGCAGCACACCTGTGCAAGCGTTCGTATGGATCCGGGAGGCTGTTCCCCTGCCGGACAGACCTAACGCTAATGTGAAAGAAGCCTAAGGAGCTATCCCTATGGCCGTTGGAGCCCAGCCGCGCCTTGCGCATATACACTGATACGGCACTCCAACAGCTGGTCCATGCATGCTTGGGAATGAAGACAGCGCAAGCGCTGACGTGCCGTATCAGTGCGCAGGATTACAGTGCTTTGGATAAGTGACGTTGGCGCTGGAAGGAGTGAAAATGTGTATGTGAGGCGGTGCTGGGCTTCAGGAGAAGGGGCGCTGCGGGGGCTCCAACGGCGATAGGGACAGCTCCTTATCAGGGTAATTTGCATATCAATAAAAGCGTTTTTTTTTTTGGGGGGGTGAACTAAAGCATAGATGGCAACAAGCCTGGTATATTTAAAACGTAATCAAGGAGACCAATGTGCATATTGGAACAGCTCTGGAGGCAGAATCCCGATGACAGAATCCCTTTAAAGGTTTTCGTCACAAACCCTGGAGGATGATTTCCATCAGCATGGTGTACAATTTTCCTGAGCGTCACCAGATACCTACATCAACCGTGTCCCCAGTGAGATTCCCTGAGACAGACCTATTTTGGGGACCCTCTCAGATGCACAGGGGTTTCCAAACTGGCAACTTTAAATTGGGGGCATTGCGTTGGTAAACCTCCCTCTACACCAGGCACCTCTTCCCACATGGTCTGCCCCGGTACTCCCCCTCACCTTGCCGTTAGTGGGCGGCTCCTGGATATAGATGTTACTCATTTTCTTCCAGCTCCTTCAAAACAAACTACCGCGTGCAGCCTGACACTCCGGAACGTACCACTATTCAGAAAAAGGGGGGTGTCTAACTAACGCTTATTTACGTCTACGCGCAATACAGAGGCTAATTTACAAATCAGCTACATGCACTTTACTTAAATAAGAAAACATACAGGACAGTAGCAAATGCTGAACATAGCAAAAAAGCGTATTCCACAATAGATATCCCCCTCCACAATAGATATTTTTTCGTGGAACTGTCCACTGTGCACTGTCTTAACTAGTCTCCCGGAAACTGAGGGTAGAGTGTGTTTAGTTCCTGCAGCAACGGTGATAGCGGGAAGTTCCTTCAGGGGCGCTAGGTGTACCGATAAAGACTGTCCGGTTCCATGGCTATCCCAGGTGAGCGGTGGAGCATTGCTCCGTGCCTTAGGGCTAGGAGTGCATTCCGTCCACTTCAGCCTCTTCTTACTAGACATTTCTATCAACTTTCTTGTACCACACCTATAACATACAGCATGGAAACCAGCGCTACTGGGGCACTGCAAAGCCCACATATATTAACGGAGGCCATACAGACTTGCCCGGGCTCGAACCCAGGACCCCAGTGCTGCAGCGCCTATGACCTGGTTGTTAGTGGAGATTTCTAGATCTCCTCATGGGTAGATGAAATGTGTGGTGCAGACACAACCTTATAAAAGTCCTACATTGCTCCAGTAAATGGCGCATGTCTGTAAGGGGGCGACGTGACTGCGCGTGACGCAGCCGGTCCGCGCTGTTCGTCGGTCTGCATTGTTAATGGCCGTTCCACATGTCCCTTTTTACTTCTGCTGTCAGCGGCGCCCCATTCGCCAGGGATTGGTTAGATCAGGGATCAGCAACCTGAGGCACTCCAGCTGCTGTTAAACTACAACTTCCAGCAGGTACACTTAACCGTGAAAGGAGGATTCTGGGAGTCGTAGTTGCAGAACTGCTTGAGTGCTGGACAGATTCCTGGGTTAGACCATGTCCACACTGCAAGTAAAGCACTACCTGCTGATGAAAAGTCCTCTGCGTTTTACAGTAGTGCAATGTGACTGAGCGTCAACCAAATCTTATCTGTGGGCTGTGCAAAAAATAAAATAAAAATCCACACAGAAAGTGACTTGCTGATTTCACCCCCTGCTATGTATAGAGTTAAAGGGGTTGTCTCACTTCCGCAAATGGCAGTTATCATGTAGAGAAAGTTACCGTAATACAAGGCACTTACTAATGTATTGTGATTGTCCATATTGCTTCCTTTGCTGGCATTATACACATCTTGTAACCAGGGGTTACGACCAGTGACCACCCTTCAATCCATCAGCGGTGGTCGTGCTTGCACACTATAGGAAAAAGCATCGGCCTCTTTGGCTGGGACCTCGGGAGCATGTATAGGAACGTGTACACAGCACCTCCTGTCCCAGGCTCCTCGTATCTGAGTTGCAGCAGTGGTCATAACTCCTGGATAGAAGCAGTGTATAATGTAATGGAAAAATGGATCCAGCCAGCAGAGGAAACAATATGGAGAATCCCAATACATTAGTAAGTGCCTTGTATTAACGTTCTCTACATGATAAATGCCATTAGCTGAAGTGAGACAACCCCTTTAAAGGGGTATTCCCACCTCCGACAATGGGGACATGTTGCCAGGAGGTGGGACTCACACCTATCTCTAAAACAAAGCCTAACAGTAGGCCTGCAAAGTGGTGGCCAGCAATGCCAGCCCCAGCCACCACCAAGCCTTCCTATTGAAGTTCCCACAAAAATAGCCGAGCAGCATGGTGTAAATTGTACAGGAGGCCCTGCAGTATCTTCTAGACTTCTGGGGCTGCTGGCAGTGAAGGAGGAGAGAAGATGTCTGGCCATCCTCCTGCCCTCCCTGCTGTCAGGTAACTCTGCAGTTCTGGGCTGATTTCTCAGATGTGTGACAGTAGTGAGCTGTAGGAGACTGTAATGGGGAAATAGGGAATTTGTTTACAGCAGACACAGATCTATGAATGTGTGCTGCTCTCTGCAGAGTTCAAATTGTCATTGGGGGGACTCTGCCCTAGGTCCCCCCAATGCCTCTGCTTTAGGTGCACCCCTATTAGTGCCACAGCTCCAGATGCCCCCACTTCTCTAGTTGCCCCCCTAATACCTCAGCTCCAGGATCCCCACTATTACCCTGCCTCAGGCTACCCTAATGCCTCTGCTTTAGGTGCGCCCCTATAAAGGCCCCCACTCTAAATGCACCGCTAATATTGCCTCTTCTCCAGTTACCCCTCTTCCAGGATCCCCACTATTACCCTACCTCTGGTGACCCTTATGCCTCTGCTTTAGGTGCACCCCATAAATGTCCCAGCTCCAGATGCCCCCACTCTTAATGCACCCCTAATATTGCCTCTTCTCCAGTTACCCCTCTTCCAGGATCCCCACTATTACCCTACCTCTGGTGACCCTTATGCCTCTGCTTTAGGTGCACCCCATAAATGTCCCAGCTCCAGATGCCCCCACTCTTAATGCACCCATAATATTGCCTCTTCTCCAGTTACCCCCTAATATCCCTGCTCCAGGATCCCCACTATTACCCTGCCTCAGGCTACCCTAATGCCTCTGCTTTAGGTGCACCCCTATAAATGCCCCCACTCTAAATGCACCGCTAATATTGCCTCTTCTCCAGTTACCCCTCTTCCAGGATCCCCACTATTACCCTACCTCTGGTGACCCTTATGCCTCTGCTTTAGGTGCACCCCATAAATGTCCCAGCTCCAGATGCCCCCACTCTTAATGCACCCCTAATATTGCCTCTTCTCCAGTTGCCCCCTAATACCCCTGCTCTAGGATGCCCACTATTACCCTGCCTCAGGTGACCCTAATGCCCCTGTTTCAGTTATGACCCTCCGTTTGTGCCCTTTGCTCACATTGCTCCTCCAGCACCTTTGCTTCGGCTTTGTTAAAGGATGTGACCTGCAAATGAGGTTGGACTTATGCCCAAATAATTCTGCACACTGCGTCACATTCTCCGGTATTGACACGTATGGTTTACATGGCGGCAGTGATGATATTCCGTATTTACAAGCATGACTGCTGCCAGTTAAAGAGATACTGGTGGTGGAATGGTGAAGGATTTAAAGGGGTTGTGCAGGTTTTCAAGTTATCCTCTCCACACCTAGGGCATAACTGTATGATTAGTGAGGTCCGATTCTGCGACCCCCACTGATCCCAGGAAAGGGTACTGTTCCCCCTTTATGATGGTATGGCAGGCCACACATATGCCCTGCTGCTCCATTCATTCTCTTTGGGACCACTGGAAATAGCCAGCGCTGTACTCCGCCATCTCCGGCGACCCCATAGAGAATGGATGGAGAGGCAGGGCATATGCTCGACCTGCTACTCGGTCAAGAAGGGGAAAAAATACGGATGATGTCCTTGTGCATTCCATATTTTGCGAAACGGAACAGCTAACCCCTAATAGAACAGTCCTATCCTTGTCCGTAATGCGGACAATAATAGGACATGTCCTATCTTTTTGCGGAACAGAAATACGTACATGGAATGCACACGGAGTAACTTCTGTGTTTTTCTGTGGAACGGACACGGAAATAAAATACGTTCATGTGCATGGGGCCTTAGTTTCACACATATTTTGGGCCAGATTTTTAATTGTTATTTTATTTATTTATTTTTACACCCAAACAAAACCTTTAACCCCTTAGTGACCACCCATACGCCTTTTTACGGCGGTCACTAAGGAGCCTTAGGCTGTGCCGCCGCGTTTTTACGGCTGGCCAGTCTTAAGTGCTGCAGGGAACGCAGACCCTGCTCTCACATAAGAGCCGTGGCCCTGCTCTAACAGCCTGGACCGGCAGGAGTGCCGATCCGGGCTGTTTAACCCTTTACATGCCGGGCGCAATGGCACCCGCCGCATATAAAGTGGTGACAGAGGGAGCGGACTCCCTCTGTCTCCCATCAGCAACCCGCAAATGCGATCGTGGGGTGCTGATGTGCTGGGAAGCCTTTCCTGGCTTCCGGTCAGGGCCTTGAGCCTTTTCTACAGTTATGTCCGGCAGGCTATGCCTCTCTGGCGCAGCCTGCTGGTCAATGTTAGAATAGCATTGCTATTGAAATGTAATGCACTATAGAGATAATGCATTGTATTTTAAAAGCAATCAAAATACTGTATGTTATTGTCCCCTTGTGGGACTATTAAGTAGTAAAAAGTAGAAAAAAAATACACATTTATTAAATAATTTTTTTATGGAAATTTTATGCTTTTTTTTCATTGAAAATACTCTTTTCAATGAGAAAAATTGCAAAAAAAATATCCCCCATATGTTTGGTATTGCCACGTCCATAGCGACCCGGACTACATAAATATCACATAAATTATCCCCTATGGGGAACGCCGTAAAAAAAAAAATGTATTATTAGTTTCCACCGAAAAATTTAATCCAAAATGATACCAATGAAAAATAAAAATAAAAGTCGTCCCGCAAAAATCAAGCCCTCAGACAACTCCATGGGGGAAAAAATAAAAAGTTATGGGTCTTGGGAAGCGGCAATACAAAATCTTTTTTTTTTTTTTTGTTTGTTAAAAAAGGGGTTTTATTGCAAAAGAAATAGTAGAACGTAAAACAAACTATATGTATTTAGTAGCAGTGTAATCGTACTGACTCAGAGAATAAAGATATTATGTTATTTGTACCGAAAAATGAACGCCGTAAATTTTATAATGTAAAATCGCAGTGGCAGTATTGCTATTTTTCCCCATCTCCCTACCAGAAAGAGTTAATAAAAATTAATCAGAGAGTTGTGTACCCAAAAATGGCGCCATTAAAAACTACAACTTGTCCCACAAAAAACAAGCCCTCATAGAGCTATATAGACGGAAAAATAAAAAAGTTATAGATCTTGGAACACGACAATGAAAAAAGGAAGAAAAACGCTTGGTCATAAAGGCCCAAACAGGCTTAGTCACTAAGGGGTTAAGGATAGGGAATGTGAAAAGGTCCAACAGCTATGACACAAAAGGTGATAAGTGTCTGATTGGTGGGGGTCTGACTGCTGGGACCACCATGATCAAGGGAACGTGGTCTTAAAGGGGTCGACTCACTTCAGTAAGTGGCATTTATCATGTAGAGAAAGTTAATACAAGGCACTTACTAATGTATTGTGATTGGCCATATTGCTTACTTTGCTGGCTGGATTCATTTTTCCATCACATTATGCACTGCTCGTTTCCATGGTTACGACCCTCTGCAATAAATCAGTGGTGGTCATGCTTGAACACTGTAGGATAAAGCACTAGCCTATGTGAGCCCCCACTGTCCCGGCCACCAGAGAGGCTGATGCTTTTTCTTATATTGTGCAAGCATGACCAACACTGATGGATTGAAGGGTGGTCTGTAACCATGGAAACTAGCAGTGTATAATGTGATGGAAAAATGAATCCAGCCAGCAAAGGAAGCAATATGGACAATCACAATACATTAGTAAGTGCCTTGTATTAATTTTCTCTACATGATAAATGCCACTTGCTGAAGTGAGACAACCCCTTTAAGACCCTTGTGTACATAGATTGGCGGTAATGTAATTGAATGTCTCAGGACCCCTTTTTTCATCATCAGTGGGTGTTCCAGCAGTCAGACCCCAGCAATCTGATATTTATCACCTATCCTGTAGATAGCCAATAGGTCATTATGGTAGGACAACCCTTTTAAATATACTGTAGATTATGTGCAATCTGAGGAGGTTGCGATTTGATAAATTTCATGCCAGACATTTATGGTTAAAGGGGTTGTGTCACTTCAGTAAGTGGCATTTATCATGTAGAGGAAGTTAATACAAGGCACTTACTAATGTATTCTGATTCTCCATATTGCCTCCTTTCCATCACATTATACACAGCACGTATCCGTGGTTACGACCACCCTGCAATCCAGCAAGAGTGGCCATGCTTATACACTATAGGGAAAGGCTGGAACCGCGCATAGTGTCGAAAGATTTATAAAGCAAAAAGGATCAAAGAAAAGAATATCAAAAGTTACTGATCCTGCTGAGGAGAGGTGGACATAAATTAACACCTGAGTTCGTTTATCAAGAATCTTAATTATTGTGTGCAATTAGTAAAGAACAAGCTACCATTGTCTATGCAAAAATATATGTGAGTTTATTATACAAAATGCTGGATACAAGTCAATAATAATGCAAAAGATAGACAATGAAGTGTAATACCAATATGTGCCACAATATGGTGCTGACACACCACAAACAGCACCAACTCTCTCTAATAATCAGAATCAACGCAGGAAATGAAATTTTACTTCCGATCAATAATGAATATCACCAATCAATGCAATAATCCAAATTAAAGAAAATGACAGGTATCAACCCTTGTTCTGTCACCTCTGACCAATTTTTGGTATATGGCAGTATTACACCAACTATAAGTTCTTCAGCTCGGTATTAGGCTAGGGAATATAAAAGTTCCCAAGGAACTAGGTCTCCATGTCTGATCTTCATTTTTATAGCAATATGCATCTTTGCTAAGAGAATGATCAACATTGACCAGGTGCCTAACACTATGTATCCACACAATATGGGGATATTTGGCTATATACCGGGCTAAGTAATCCATCAATACCACAGGCAATAAACAATATATACGTTACCAAGGGTCAAATGATGAGCAGAGCTTTCAAGGGACAATCAGCTTTCAAGAGGGTTTCCAGTAATCCAGGATTAAATCCAAAGCTTTGCTTCTCCAGGCCACGTGTCTGTTGAATCTTTTGTTTTTAGTATTTTTTTTCTTTTTGATGGGGAATCCATGCCTACCCTTTGCATGGGTAATTATTCCCAGACTTATCAAAAGAATACGCTCTTTCAGATAACGGTCTTCCAATCAAATTGGAGGGCGTGCACTTATGGTAATAACCTATGAGATCATATATTACCCAAAATGCTTTGCTGCGGCTGGTGTAAGGATGCCCACTTACAGCTAGGTGGCACTATTGCACAAGCTATTAGCACCATCCTATAAACAGTTAATTTGTATAAGGCCTCATGCACACGACCGTAAATGTTTTGCGGTCCGCAAACTGCGGATCCACAAAACACGGAAGCTGCTCCGTGTTTCAATTGCGGAACGGAACGCGGCCCATTGTAGAAATGCCTATTCTTGTCCGCAAAACGGACAAGAATAGGACATGCTCTATTTTTTTGCGGGGGCACGGAATTGAGCAACTCTGTGTGCATCTTTTGCGGCCCCATTGAAGTGAATGGGTCCGCGCCCCAGCCGCAAACTATGCGGCTCGGACGCAGACCAAAACAACGGTCGTGTGCAGAAGGCCCAAGTCTGACATACTTTTGTGTTCTATACATTTGACCTCTGCAACTTAAATCGGAGAGGAGGGATATATCCTGACACCTGAACCAATTAAAACGTAGATTTCCCGAAACTAGTATGAAAGTTTTATTGTCCTAAATCCACCATGTAGGTAACAAATGTATGGGTTTTGTGTTTCACAGGTGCTTATCTCTGCGAATAACACAGCCTCCCTGAATGAGATCTCATTAATACCATTTGGCTATATCCTAGGAATATACATATTATCCTAGTGAAACATACACGAGATAATATATGCATCAATGCTTTGTTATAACATGTGGCAATATAAAACAATGTATATGTAACTTATTGATTAGCTCATGCTAAAAACTAAATAGGATCCATTATATGAATGAACAGAAATTATACTTCTGCCTCATTAATGGACATCAATAAAAAAAAAAAAAATAACATATACCAGATGATGTGTTTCAAGGAAAAACTATTTTCTTCGCCATAACCTAGCAATGAGGGAAAAGTTACTCCTCTCAAGTCTGCACACATCTGCAAGGTCAAACACTAATGAGTGGTAACCGTTCTATGAACTCACTTTGGCCTATATAAGGCCCCTTTCACACGAGCGTGTCCGGATTAGGTCCGGATGCGTTGCGGATGCGTTCAGTGAAGACTGTGCGATTTCGCAGGCAAAGCCATTCAGTTTTGCCTGTGATTGCGTTCAGTTTTTTCCGCGCGGGTGCAATGTGATTTGATGCATTTTTCATGCGCGTGATAAAAAAGTGAAGGCTTACAAACAACATCTCCTAGCAACCATCAGTGAAAAACGCATCGCACCCGCACTTGCTTGCGGATGAAATGCGTTTTTCACGCAGCCCCATTCACTTCTATGAGGCTAGGGCTGTGTGAAAAACACAGAATATAGAGCATGCTGCGATTTTCACGCAACGCAGAAGTGATGCGTGAAAAACAACGCTCATGTACACAGCCCCATTGAAATGAATGGGTCAGGATTCAGTGCGGGTGCAATACGTTCACGTCATGCATTGCACCCGCGCGGAAAACTCACTTGTGTGAAAGGGGCCTAAGACATACAAAATGGAGAATATGGAGCATGACTCTTAAAGGCAATGAATGTCAAGAATAAGCAGACATCAATGTATACTCATGAAAAGGCACAACAATAGGCCAACACCTTTACCTATAGTGAGTGTGCAAGCACGGCCACCGCTGCTGGATTGCAGAGTGGTCAAAACCATACGAGCTGTGTATGATGTGATGGAAAAGAACCCATAAGGAGAATCACAATACATTAGTAAATGCTTTGTATTAACTTTCTCTACATAATAACTGACATTGGTTAAAGTGATGCAGCCCCTTTAAGTGTGCTACATGTAATAGGGTTAGGCAAAAAATGTCTTGGTGCGTGAATTGCATGTTTCCTATGTAGGAACTGCATCTGACTGACTGAAGAGCAGGATAAGCATATATGTGTAAGGCTACTTTTACATTTGCGGTAGCAGGGTCCGTTCCAGTGGGGGAACAGCATGCCAGATCCTTGCTTGTGCTTGCGCTAGCCCACCATGCTGCCAGAGCAGCCCCGTTCATTTTAGGGGCAGACCGGAGGTCCTGCCCCAGCACGGCAAACATGCCAAGAGGCGGCTGGACAAAAACTACAGCTGGCTTCCGGCGGCTAGCATTAGCACGGATGCGGCAGGCTGTTATCCTGCCGGACCCTGCTACTGCAAGTGTGAAAGTAGCCTAAATTCTGCCACATGTTTGTGCCTTTTGCTGTGACTGTCTACCAGGGCTGTGGAGTCGGAGTCGGAGGCAATTTTGGGTACCTGGAGTCGGAGTCGGCAAAAAATGGACCGACTCCGACTCCGACTCCTACTAGATTTAAATTGGAATAAAAAAAAATTGGAATAAAAAAAAAGCAAGTTTAAATGTCCCAATTCAGATAAAGTTATAATTAATTACTTCTCTACTGTAAGAATAAAGGCCAATGCATGCAGTGCGTCACGTTACCGCTAAACAAAGACGTTAAGTGACCGTGAAGAAGCTTTTCATATGCTTTACTGTGCAGTTAAAGGGACACTGACATGCTGATATATCTGCTGGTATTCATCAGAGGATCAGGAATACAACTAGACGACTGTTACCCCCAGTTGAGGTTTACTTGTGTTTAAAAACGTTTTAATCAATATGCAAATTCTCTACCTTTGTGCCCAAGGGGCAGGCGCACATGTAGAGTACTGGCAGCACTAGACAGGACTAGGTAGCGAGGAGGAAGAGAGAAAGCTGGATCAGCCTCAGCATAGCCAGACGAGGCTGCTGCCAGCACTCTACACGTGCGCCTGCGCAGGAATTCAGCGTTCGGCTAGCCTGAAAAAAAGGCCAGTGCAGTGAATAATAACGAGGGAACAGCGCTGGGAAGCTGTACTTCGGGCGCGGCTGGGCACAAAGCCGCAGGAGGCAGCTGCCCCATTGGGCACAAAGATAGTGAATTTGCATACAGATTAAAATGTTTTTAAACACAAGTACAGCTTAACTGGGGGTAACATTAGTATAGTTTTATTCCTAATTCTCTGATGAATACCAGTATATATATATATCTTTAGCTGGAAAATCAGCCTGTCAGTGTCCCTTTAAGGAGCGGCAATACTTACACTTTCCATTGTCTTGTGGTCTGCTGTTACAGGGACCCCATGGTTATCCTAGCCTCTCACTGATAGCTGATTAAGGACTGGAGTCACTTGTATAAGTGAAGGGAATGGATAGTCAATAGTTCAAGACTGAAGCTGTAAACCATTTGAAAAACTGCTATCATTCAGCTAAGGCTATAAAACATGTAAACTCAGATTGTCAGCTTAAATTTTAAACATGACTATGGGATTCTACTAGGAAAATCATATTTTAAAATAAATGCCCCTTCCCCTGCCCCTTCCTGGATCCTCCCACTGCTCTATCTTCAGCAGAAGATCAGCACACAAAGGAGAAGGCAGCAGCTTCTGCTCAACTACCTCTCTGTGCTAGAGAAGATTAGAAGAACTTGGTGGAACAGCTTCGTATTTGCATATTAAATACAGAGGAGTCGGAGTCGAGGAGTCGGAGTCGGAAGTTTCAAAATCTGAGGAGTCGGAGTCGGACAATTTATCTACCGACTCCACAGCCCTGCTGTCTACCATCATACATCAGCTTTAATATTTCTGTTATCACTGTAAGGGCTCATGAACACGATTGTTGGATATTTTGCAGTCTGCAAATTGCAGATCCGCAAAACATGGATACCGGGTGTGTGCATTCCACATTATGCGGAACAGAACAGCCGGCCTCTAACAGAACAGTCCTATCCTCGTCTGTAATGCCGACAATAATAGGACATGTTCTATCATTTTGCAGAACGGACATACAGACACGGAATGCACATTAAGTCATTTCCGTTTTTTTGAGGCCCCATTGAAGTGAATGGTTTCACATACAGGCCACGCAAAAAAAATGGTACGGACATGGAAAAAAAATAAGTTAGTGTACAGGAGCCCTAAGATGGGCCCCCAGAATCCGTTACACTGGTGGGCTCTAGGTACGCCAGTCTAGGGTTGGGCAATATACCGGTTCCTACCATATACCGCGGTATTAGAAAACAGCGATATTGCAATATCACTGTTTCCTAATAATCGCGGTATTCTGTGACGTCATCCGCTCTGCGGCACCTTCCCCACCACCCGCACATTAAACATGATTAACGGAACCAGCGTCCCTGGCTCCGCCTCCCCCTACCCGGCCAGCTCACATCCCCGACTCCAGTCCGCTGCGGCGGCTGCGCTCCGCCTCTAAAAGTGTGGGAAGGGAGGGGAGGGTTAAAGATTTTTCCTGCGATGAGGAAGGCAGCCGCGGGAAAACTCCAGGCGCCACCACCCCATGTGAGTCACTG
Organism: Bufotes viridis; assembly: GCA_033119425.1. Taxonomy (NCBI): domain Eukaryota; kingdom Metazoa; phylum Chordata; class Amphibia; order Anura; family Bufonidae; genus Bufotes; species Bufotes viridis. The sequence goes on along the minus strand of CM065589.1, from coordinate 67,219,404 downwards.
AGCCCTGTCCTGGCCTACGAGGAGTGAGTGACTGAGTGAAGTGAACAGTTCAAAAGGCAGCCACAGGTGTGTGTGAGGAGTGACTGAGATGAGGAGACAAGAATGACAAACTGCATTGTAATAAAGGTGGATGGAATGGATTATAGTGAAATGTCTTCTTGTGCCCGCTGCTGCCTGGCCTTCCCTTCCTGTCTGTAGCAGCATTAGCATCACTAGTAGTAGGGAGGGAGAGCATTCGGGAATAAACAACCATGAGACACTGCCCCCCTGTATTATACTGTGAAAGAAGGAACTTAGAGTGACTTAGAGGCACAGTATAATGTCTCCTCCTTGTGGCCCCATAATGTCTCCTTGTGTGGTGGCTGGCTGCCCCCTTACAGTATAACATCTCCTTGTGGCTGCCCCCATACAGTATAACGTCTCGTTATACTGTATGGGGGCAGCCATAAGGTCTCCTTGTGGCTTCCCCCTTGCAGTATAACGTCTCCTTGTGGCTGCCCCCTTACAGTATAACGTCTCCTTGTGGCTGACCCCTTACAGTATAACGTCTCCTTGTGGCTGACCCCTTACAGTATAACGTCTCCTTGTGGCTGACCCCTTACAGTATAACGTCTCCTTGTGGCTGACCCCTTACAGTATAACGTCTCCTTGTGGCTGACCCCATACAGTATAACGTCTCCTTGTGGCTGCCCCCATACAGTATAATGTCTCCTTGTGGCTGCCCCCATACAGTATAACGTCTCCTTGTGGCTACCCCCATACAGCATAACGTCTCCTTGTGGCTGCCCCCTTACAGTATAACGTCTCCTTGTGGCTGCCCCCATACAACATAACGTCTCCTTGTGGCTGCCCCCATACAGTATAATGTCTCCTTGTGGTTGCCCCATATACAGTATAACGTCTACTTGTGGCCCCCAACAGTATAACGTCTCCTTGTAGCTGCCCCCATACAGTATAACGCCTTCTTGTGGCTGCCCCCTTACAGTATAACGTCTCCTTGTGGCTGCCCCCATACAGCATAACGTCTCCTTGTGGCTGCCCCCATACAGTATAACGTCTCCTTGTGGCTGCCCCCATACAGTATAACGTCTCCTTTTGGCTGCCCCATACAGTATAATGTCTCCTTGTGGCCCCCATACAGTATAATGTCTCCTTGTGGCCCCCATACAGTATAACGTCTCCAAGTGTTTTTTCTTCTAAATTGGCATTTATAGTGATATATATCGTTATCGCGATAAATTTCGTAATATTTTTGATATCGCCCAACCCTACCCCAGTCTGACACTTTAGTAATAAAAAGGTGTAGAGCCCCTTTTCACCCGAGCAGTGTCCGTGGAATACGGAGGACACACAGACCAAACATGGATTCTTCACCAACATCCTCACGGATGAAGCATGGACTGATTTTTCACAGAAGTCAAACAGACACGGAAATGTGAACAAGGCCTTATACTGGGGTTAAAATACATTCCTCCAAGCTCATGTCTAATTATCTACCTTTCTAAATCAGAAATATTTGAGGTGAAAAACTGCATTTCATTTCATTAATATTTAATGCTAAACATTTTTTTCTGATTTAAATTAAGTCCTTTCCTTCATCGTGTGCACACAGAGAGCTATAAAAAATTAATATTTGTCACCTTCATTCATTTCCTTCCTGTCTTTTTATGCAAATTACCGGTCTTGATATAACCGCATGTGCCACACTTTACCCCCTTTACATTTTCTCTGGAGGTTATACCATAAATAATGTAAAACATTTAAATCGTACCCAATCTAGTACATGACAATGTCTCTCTAACAAAGCTAGAACCAGCCCCGAACCCCATGGGTCCAGAGATCTCCCTATTCATTGCTCCAATTGTTCTGCTAGATGTATTTCAAGCTGTCAGCTTAGGGGGCGTGCACTCTCAGGGGGGTGTCCATTCTGCAGCAGCTCATGGCAATTGAAGGATGAAACCGAGCGCGTGCTTCCGTCTCCAGTAAGCAGGACGGAGAAATTAGAAAAAGAGCAAACAGCAGGTGGCGCCATACAGATTTCATTCAATAACTATAATATGTCTTTAGTTACATGGGATTACAAAAGTATTCAGATGGTCTTTCAGAACTGTAGAATATTGTTTGTGGGCCAACCCCTTTATGGGCCTTTTACATGGGGTGATTATCATCCGAATGATCGTTCGTTTCCAGTACCTGTACAGTGTAATTGCCCAGCAATCGAATATCAACCAATAAGTTGTTAGTTTGTCGTTGATCACATCTTTTATGATGTCAGCAGCTCACCCCCTCATGTGCGTAGGGAATGTCCTGTGACTTAAAGGGGTTTTCCGAGACTTTATAACTGATGACCTCTCCTCTGGATAGGTCATCAGTATCTGATCAGTGAGGGTCCAACACCCAGGACCCCCACTGATCAGCTGTTTCAGAAGGCGGCGGTGCTCGCAGTAGTGCTGTGGCCTTCTTGCATCTTACCCTAGGCCAGTGACATCACGTTCTTCGGTCACATGGCCTAGGCACAGCTCAGCCCCATAGAAGTGAATGAGGATGAGCTGCAATACCAAGCACAGCCACTATACAATGTACGGTTGTGCGCTTAGGCTAGTTCCACACTAGCAGCAGGACGGATCCGACAGGCTGTTCACCTGACGGAACAGCCTGCCGGATCCGTCCTGCCGCTAGTGAGCGTGTGCTTCCGGACTACCGCTGGCCCCATTGACTATAATGGGGCGGGGTGGAGATTCTGGCGGAGGCACGGCTAGAGGCTGCCGGAATAAATGTCAGACATGTCCCCATTTTATTCAGGCAGCCTCTCGCCGTGCCTCCGCCGGAACTCCACCCCACCCCCATTATAGTCAATGGAGTGGTAGTCCGGAAGCACACGTTCACTAGCGGCAGGACGGATCCGACAGGCTGTTCCATCGGGTAAACAGCCTGTCAGATCCGTCCTGTCGCTTGTGTGAAAGTAGCCTAAGTGATCTGAGAGAAGCAGCGGCGCTCACAGGAGTGCTGGTGCCTTCTCAAACAGCTGATCGGCAGGGCTGCCGGGTGTCGGACACCCACCGATCAGGTACTGATGACCTACCCTGATCGATGATAGGTCATCAGTTATAAAATCTTGAAGAACCCTTTTAAAGTCAAAGAGAACAACAGTAAAAACAAGCGCCAGATGTGAACAATCATTGATTTAAATGTTAATTCCTTTTAATCGTCCAATTAAAAAAAACAAAAAAAAACGTGTTAAATTGTCAATCAAGATGGCGGTTAGTATACCGAGGCTACGAAAAGCCATTGCAGATAACCTGGTCTGGATAATGTGGGGATCTTCTGGGGAGGCTTCTCTGTATATTGCTTTATGAACGATGCTCTGACATAAGTGCAGATCATAATAACCCTGCAGACTATGCGTCCTTTACAGTTCTCCTTCTGTCATGGCTCCAATACTGGTGAGGGTTTGCAGTCATGACGGTCTGTGTGTCAGAACTAGACACAGTAGCCCGTATATTTTCCTGTTGGGCAGGGCCAGCGTTAGGGGGGGGGGGGGCAAACTGGGCAATTGCCCAGGGCCACCATCGTCTAAGGTGCCCCCTCCTTCAGTGCTGCTGTTCAGCTGAAAGTCTCTGGAAGCCAGCGGGCGGACAGCTGAACAGCTGCACTTTACACTGCAGTGTGGCTGCCAGCTAATTAACCTTGCAGGAGCGAGGGAGCCGGTGTTTTGTCAGAAAACCTTACCTCGTGAGATTTCCTTACCTCACGTGACTTCCGGGGGTGTGCGCCTCTGCGCAAGCGCAGTACCATGGCACAGCGCCTCCACGCAATTGCAGTACCAGGGCGTGGGTAAGGTAAAATTACAGTGAGTCTTGACTCATGGACGCGCGCATGGACACCGCACGTGCGCTCTCAAGGGTAAGGAGATCTGACGGAGGCGCCGCGCCGTGCCGTGGTACTGCGCTTGCACGGAGGCGCACACCCCCGGAAGTCACGTAGGGTAAGGGAATCTGACGAGGTAAGGTTTTCTGACAGAACACCATGACTCAGGAGCTCCTCCTGTCTTTCAAGCCGTCCGCTGCGCTGCTATACTGTGAGGAGGTACAGGGCGCATGGTACTTGCAAAGTGTTGGGGGCGCTGTCTCTGGGCAATTCCAACATGGCACAAGCTCTCAGGGGTCATAGAACAGGGGACCCACTGCCTGGTGCAGTAGAAAGCAGAAGATTCCTGGCGCCCCTCCCCCACACAGCTCACAGTCTGCTATCTGCAACACTTGTCTGAGTTCTCCCAGACCTGGATATCGGCAATGTTTTGTGGAGAGACTGACATCCCCAAGTAGGTGTATATGTACTAAGCAAGTGTACAGTATGTGTAACTGTATATATGCTGCGTGTAGGTGTGCCCATCTATCTGCCTCCCAGTCTGTATCTATCTATCTCATATTTATGATCTATGTATCTAATTTTATCTGTCTATAAATCTCATACAGTATCTATCTACCGTATTTTTCGCTTTATAAGACGCACTTTCCACCCAAACAAATTGTGTGTGTGTGGGGGGGGGGGTCATTCAGTGCGTCTTATAAAGCAAATGTGCCTAAATCATGGTGGCCGGCTGACAGCGGCAAGCTGTAGTGCAGTGTGGGCGGCAGGGACAGTCAGGGATGCTGTAGTGCGGGGCGGGCGGCAGGGACAGTGAGGCATGCTGTATTGCGGGGCGGGCGGCAAGGACAGTCAGGGATGCTGGAGTGCGGGGCGGGGGGCAGGGACAGTAAGGGATGCTGTAGTGCAGGGTGGGCAGCAGGGACAGTAAGGCATGCTGTAGTGCGGGGCGTGCGGCAGGGACAGTGAGGCATGCTGTATTGCGGGGCGGGCAGCAGGGACAGTGAGGCATGCTGTAGTGTGGGGCGGGCAGCAGGGACAGTGAGGGATGCAGTAGTGCGAGGCGGGTGGCAGGGACAGTGAGGGATGCTGTAGTGCGGGGCGGGCGGCAGGGACAGTGAGGGATGCTGTAGTGCGGGGCAGGCGGCAGGGACAGTGAGGGATGCAGTAGTGCGGGGCGGGCGGCAGGGACAGTGAGGGATGCTGTAGTGCGGGGCAGGCGGCAGGGACAGTGAGGGCATGCTGCAGGAGCAGCGAGGCATGCTGTAGTGTAAGGCAGGGTGGGCGGCGGCAGTGAGGCATGCTATAGTGCGGCGTGGGTGGCAGGGGCAATGAAGCATGCTGTAGTGTGAGGCAGGGTGGTATGCTGTAGTGCGGGGCGGGGCAGGGCGGGTGGCGGCGGAATGCCACCAGTCCGCAGCTGCGGTCCATTCCAGAGGAGAAGAGAGTAGAGCTATGAACTGCCGACTGGTGGAGATGTGTGTCCTCCACAGATCCCCCCCCCCCCATAACAGTGTGTCCTCCACAGATCCCCCCCATAACAGTGTGTCCTCCACAGATCCCCCCCATAACAGTGTGTCCTCCACAGATCCCCCCCATAACAGTGTGTCCTCCACAGATCCCCCATAACAGTGTGTCCTCCACAGATCCCCCATAACAGTGTGTCCTCCACAGATCCCCCATAACAGTGTGTCCTCCACAGATCCCCCCATAACAGTGTGTCCTCCACAGATCCCCCATAACAGTGTGTCCTCCACAGATCCCCCATAACAGTGTGTCCTCCACAGATCCCCCATAACAGTGTGTCCTCCACAGATCCTCCATAACAGTGTGTCCTCCACAGATCCCCCCATAACAGTGTGTCCTCCACAGATCCTCCCATAACAGTGTGTCCTCCACAGATCCCCCCATAACAGTGTGTCCTCCACAGATCCCCCCATAACAGTGTGTCCTTCACAGATCCCCCATAACAGTGTGTCCTCCACAGATCCCCCCATAACAGTGTGTCCTCCACAGATCCCCCATAACAGTGTGTCCTCCACAGATCCCCCCATAACAGTGTGTCCTCCACAGATCCCCCCATAACAGTGTGTCCTCCACAGATTCCCCCATAACAGTGTGTCCTCCACAGATCCCCCCATAACAGTGTGTCCTCCACAGATCCCCCCATAACAGTGTGTCCTCCACAGATCCCCCATAACAGTGTGTCCTCCACAGATCCCCCATAACAGTGTGTCCTCCACAGATCCCCCATAACAGTGTGTCCTTCACAGATCCCTCCATAACAGTGTGTCCTCCACAGATCCCCCATAACAGTGTGTCCTCCACAGATCCCCCCATAACAGTGTGTCCTCCACAGATCCCCCCATAACAGTGTGTCCTCCACAGATCCCCCCATAACAGTGTGTCCTCCACAGATCCCCCCATAACAGTGTGTCCTCCACAGATCCCCCATAACAGTGTGTCCTCCACAGATCCCCCATAACAGTGTGTCCTCCACAGATCCCCCATAACAGTGTGTCCTCCACAGATCCCCCCATAACAGTGTGTCCTCCACAGATCCCCCCATAACAGTGTGTCCTCCACAGATCCCCCCATAACAGTGTGTCCTCCACAGATCCCCCTATAACAGTGTGTCCTCCACAGATCCCCCCATAACAGTGTGTCCTCCACAGATCCCCCATAACAGTGTGTCCTCCACAGATCCCCCCATAACAGTGTGTCCTCCACAGATCCCCCATAACAGTGTGTCCTCCACAGATCCCCCATAACAGTGTGTCCTCCACAGATCCCCCCATAACAGTGTGTCCTCCACAGATCCCCCCATAACAGTGTGTCCTCCACAGATCCCCCATAACAGTGTGTCCTCCACAGATCCCCCCATAACAGTGTGTCCTCCACAGATCCCCCATAACAGTGTGTCCTCCACAGATCCCCCATAACAGTGTGTCCTCCACAGATCCCCCATAACAGTGTGTCCTCCACAGATCCCCCATAACAGTGTGTCCTCTACAGATCCCTCCATAACAGTGTGTCCTCCACAGATTCCCCCATAACAGTGTGTCCTCCACAGATCCCCCCATAACAGTGTGTCCTCCACAGATCCCCCCATAACAGTGTGTCCTCCACAGATCCCCCCATAACAGTGTGTACTCCACAGATCCCCCATAACAGTGTGTCCTCCACAGATCCCCCCATAACAGTGTGTCCTCACAGATCCACCCCCATAACAGTGTGTCCTCCACAGATTCCCCCATAACAGTGTGTCCTCCACAGATCCCCCCATAACAGTGTGTCCTCCACAGATCCCCCCATAACAGTGTGTCCTCCACAGATCCCTCCCATAACAGTGTGTCCTCCACAGATCCCTCCCATAACAGTGTGTCCTCCACAGATCCCCCCATAACAGTGTGTCCTCCACAGATCCCCCATAACAGTGTGTCCTCCACAGATCCCCCCATAACAGTGTGTCCTCCACAGATCCCCCCATAACAGTGTGTCCTCCACAGATCCCCCCATAACAGTGTGTCCTCCACAGATCCCCCCATAACAGTGTGTCCTCCACAGATCCCCCCATAACAGTGTGTCCTCCACAGATCCCCCATAACAGTGTGTCCTCCACAGATCCCCCCATAACAGTGTGTCCTCCACAGATCCCCCATAACAGTGTGTCCTCCACAGATCCCCCATAACAGTGTGTCCTCCACAGATCCCCCCATAACAGTGTGTCCTCCACAGATCCCCCATAACAGTGTGTCCTCCACAGATCCCCCATAACAGTGTGTCCTCCACAGATCCCCCATAACAGTGTGTCCTCCACAGATCCCCCCATAACAGTGTGTCCTCCACAGATCCCCCATAACAGTGTGTCCTCCACAGATCCCCCATAACAGTGTGTCCTCCACAGATCCCCCCATAACAGTGTGTCCTCCACAGATCCCCCATAACAGTGTGTCCTCCACAGATCCCCCATAACAGTGTGTCCTCCACAGATCCCCCCATAACAGTGTGTCCTCCACAGATCCCCCCCATAACAGTGTGTCCTCCACAGATCTCCCCCATAACAGTGTGTCCTCCACAGATCCCCCATAACAGTGTGTCCTCCACAGATCCCCCATAACAGTGTGTCCTCCACAGATCCCCCATAACAGTGTGTCCTCTACAGATCCCCCATAACAGTGTGTCCTCCACAGATCCCCCATAACAGTGTGTCCTCCACAGATCCCCCCATGACAGTGTGTCCTCCACAGATCCCCCCATAACAGTGTGTCCTCCACAGATCCCCCCATAACAGTGTGTCCTCCACAGATCCCCCCATAACAGTGTGTCCTCCACAGATCCCCCCATAACAGTGTGTCCTCCACAGATCCCCCCCATAACAGTGTGTCCTCCACAGATCCCCCATAACAGTGTGTACTCCACAGATCCCCCATAACAGTGTGTCCTCCACAGATCCCCCCATAACAGTGTGTCCTCCACAGATCCCCCATAACAGTGTGTCCTCCACAGATCCCCCCATAACAGTGTGTCCTCCACAGATCCCCCCATAACAGTGTGTCCTCCACAGATCCCCCATAACAGTGTGTCCTCCACAGATCCCCCATAACAGTGTGTCCTCCACAGATCCCCTCCCATAACAGTGTGTCCTCCACAGATCCCCCCATAACAGTGTGTCCTCCACAGATCCCCCATAACAGTGTGTCCTCCACAGATCCCCCATAACAGTGTGTCCTCCACAGATCCCCCCATAACAGTGTGTCCTCCACAGATCCCCCCATAACAGTGTGTCCTCCACAGATCCCCCATAACAGTGTGTCCTCCACAGATCCCCCCATAACAGTGTGTCCTCCACAGATCCCCCCATAACAGTGTGTCCTCCACAGATCCCCCCATAACAGTGTGTCCTCCACAGATCCCCCCATAACAGTGTGTCCTCCACAGATCCCCCCATAACAGTGTGTCCTCCACAGATCCCCCCATAACAGTGTGTCCTCCACAGATCCCCCCATAACAGTGTGTCCTCCACAGATCCCCCCCATAACAGTGTGTCCTCACAGATCCCCCATAACAGTGTGTCCTCCACAGATCCCCCCATAACAGTGTGTCCTCCACAGATCCCCCCATAACAGTGTGTCTCCACAGATCCCCATAACAGTGTGTCCTCCACAGATCCCCCCCATAACAGTGTGTCCTCCACAGATCCCCCCATAACAGTGTGTCCTCCACAGATCCCCCATAACAGTGTGTCCTCCACAGATCCCCCATAACAGTGTGTCCTCCACAGATCCCCCCATAACAGTGTGTCCTCCACAGATCCCCCATAACAGTGTGTCCTCCACAGATCCCCCCATAACAGTGTGTCCTCCACAGATCTCCCCCATAACAGTGTGTCCTCTACAGATCCCCCCATAACAGTGTGTCCTCCACAGATCCCCCATAACAGTGTGTCCTCCACAGATCCCCCATAACAGTGTGTCCTCCACAGATCCCCCATAACAGTGTGTCCTCCACAGATCCCCCATAACAGTGTGTCCTCCACAGATCCCCCATAACAGTGTGTCCTCCACAGATCCCCCATAACAGTGTGTCCTCCACAGATCCCCATAACAGTGTGTCCTCCACAGATCCCCCCATAACAGTGTGTCCTCCACAGATCCCCCATAACAGTGTGTCCTCCACAGATCCCCCATAACAGTGTGTCCTCCACAGATCCCCCCATAACAGTGTGTACTCCACAGATCCCCCCATAACAGTGTGTCCTCCACAGATCCCCCCATAACAGTGTGTCCTCCACAGATCCCCCATAACAGTGTGTCCTCCACAGATCCCCCATAACAGTGTGTCCTCCACAGATCCCCCCATAACAGTGTGTCCTCCACAGATCCCCCCATAACAGTGTGTCCTCCACAGATCCCCCATAACAGTGTGTCCTCCACAGATCCCCCCATAACAGTGTGTCCTCCACAGATCCCCCCATAACAGTGTGTACTCCACAGATTCCCCCATAACATTGTGTCCTCCACAGATCCCCCATAACAGTGTGTCCTCCACAGATCCCCCCCATAACAGTGTGTCCTCCACAGATCCCCCCATAACAGTGTGTCCTCTACAGATCCCCCCCATAACAGTGTGTACTCCACAGATCCCCCCCATGACAGTGTGTCCTCCACAGATCCCCCATGACAGTGTGTCCTCCACAGATCCCCCCCCCCCCCCCCATAAGTGTGTCATTCCCAGATTCCCTCTATAACCGTGTATAAGCAATATATCTCCTATAACAGTGTGAAATATTTTTCTGTTATGTTATAAAATATTTTAGCACACCTTTTGGTTCAAAATATCTTTTTTCTTATTTTCCTCCTCTAAAACCTAGATGCGTCTTACCATCAGGTGGTCTTAGATAGCGAAAAATACGGTATCTACGTACAGTGCCTTGCAAAAGTATTCACCCCCTTGACTTTTTTTCGTGTTTTGGTGCCTCACAACCTGGAATTGACATGGATTGTTTGAGGATTTGCATCCTTTAACTTACAGAACGTGCCCACAACTTTCAAGATGTTTGTTTTTTTATTATGAAGCAAACAACAAATAGAAGAAAAAAAAAAAGAAAAAGTCAATGTGCATAACAATTCATCCCCCCCCCCCCCAAAATCGATACTTTGTAGAGCCACCTTCTGCGGCAATCATGGCTCCAAGTCGCTTTGGACAAGGGTCCATTCACACGGCCGTGGTGTGTTGCGGATCCGCAACACACCCGGCACCCTCCATAGAAATGCCTATTCTTATCCGCAGCTGCGGACAAGAATAGGACATGTTCTATCTTTTGCGGAGCCGCGGACTGGAAGTTCGGGGCCGTGCTCTGCCGAAGCGGAGAGAATGAATGGGTCTACACCATTCCACAGAATTGCAGAATGGATGCGGACCCTTTTGCGGACGTGTGAATGGGGCCTTAGTCTCTATGAGCCTTACACATCTTACCACTGGGTTTTTGCCCATTCCTCCTTGCAAAACTGCTCCAGCTCCTTCCAGTTGGATGGTTTACGCTTGTGAACAGCAGTCTTTAAAGAGGACCTTTCATCATGTTCGCTCTAGTCTAATTCGTATCCTACATTATAGGGCGGCCCCCACTGATGGCTTGGCACTTTATTTTTTTCATCCGCTCTTGGCCCCGTACTGCGAGCGCATCCAATCGGAGCGCCCTGCTCTTAGCAAGGGAGAATGAGCTCAAGTTCTCGTGAGAATTGCGAGAACTTGAGCGCGTAGACATCCGTAGCGTTCTCCCTGGCTAAGAGCGGGGCGCTCTGATTGGATGCGCTTGCAGCCAGGGAGAAGATAACCACTCCCAGGAGAAATACTATACTCCGCCTAGTATAACCGAGTCGCCTCATTATAATATGAGGCGGGAAAAATGATGTCCAGCTTCTATACGTGTTGTATGAGGGGACCTGGTGTTTATGTTGTATTTTTTATTTGGGTTTTGAGTCTGTTTTCATTGCCACTTACCATAAAGAACTTCCTGACCTGTAGAGCACAGACTGCCCGACGTCATTCATTAAAAATTCTAGACAACGTCGTGTATTACTTTGCTTGAAAGTAGCATAAAAAAAAAAATGCATTGAAAAGCTATTTTATAAACGACAAAGCATGATGGCCATTAATGGTCTCTTCTGAGAAGCCGATGGGAACTAGATCAATTTATGGTTGAGCTGGAAGCTGAAGTGGTGACATGAATATTTCCTCTGAAAACATTTTGACAATGTCACGCTCATTTCCTCTTCCACTCAGCTAAGGCTGCATGAAACAGCCAGTCTTAAAGGGGTTGTCCCAGGAATAATGTAAAAGAGGAAAATCAGACCTCATATAGTACCTGAGAAGCTATAGAACCAGCCCTGTACCACACATGGGTCCAGAGATCTCCCCTTTCATTGCTCCAATTGCTCTGCTACATTTGTTTGAAGCTGGCAGCTCAGGTGTGCCTTTTCAGCAAATCTTCAGGAGGCGTGTCCTTTCTGATGCAGCTCTGTCCATATCACAGCCCAGGAGGCATTGAAGAGAATGCCAGCGCTCATACAAGCAAGGTGGTCCCTTCAAACAGCTGATCGGCGGGGGTGCCGGGATTCAGATATTGATGACCTAGCCTGAGAGTAGGTCATTAGTTTCATAAAACAGGAATACACTTTTAGGCCTCTTTCACACTTGCGTTCTGAGGATCCGGCAGGCACTTCCGTCCCGCCGGATCCGTCAGAACGCAAGTCGCCTGAAAGCATTAGAAGACTGATCAGGATCCTGATTAGTCTTCGAAATGCTTTGAGGTTACTATGGCAGCCAGGACGCTATTAAAGTCCTGGTTGCCATAGTAGTAGTGGGGAGCGGGTGAAGCAGTATACTTACCACCCGTGCGGCTCCCGGGGCGCTCCAGAATGACGTCAGAGCGCCCCATGCGCATGGATCACGTGATCCATGCGCATGGGGCGCCCTGACGTCACTTTGGAGCACCCCGGGAGCCGCACGGACTGTAAGTATACTGCTCCCCTGCTCCCCACTACACTTTACCATGGAAACCAGGACTTTAGCGTCCTGGCTGCCATGGTAACCATTCAGAAAAAGCTAAACGTCGGATCCGGCGATGCGCCGAAACGACGTTTAGCTTAAGGCCGGATCCGGATTAATGCCTTTCAATGGGCATTAATTCCAGATCCGGCCTTGCGGCAAGTGTTCAGGATATTTGGCCGGAGCAAAAAGCGCAGCATGCTGCGGTATTTTCTCAGGCCAAAAAACCTTCCGATCCTGAACTGAAGACATCCTGATGCATCCTGAACGGATTTCTCTCCATTCAGAATGCATTGGGATAATTCTGATCAGGATTTTTCCGGCATAGAGACCCGACGACGGAACTCTATGCCGGAAAACCAAAAACGCTAGTGTGAAAGAGCCCTTAGTGATGTTTCTGTACATTTAGCTACTTTTAAATTTCTACTATTCAAGTTTGAGTTATGAAGAGTAAGGGTGGGGGGGGGGAAATAAACGTAAAGTTGGACCGCTCATAAAGCAGGCTGACACTTGACATTGAGCGCCCAGAGAGTCCTACAGTAAGTTTCTTTTATATAGGAAATACAATGCGAAAATGTCTTTTATTTGAAATATTCAGGATTTCTTCATATTTTTGTAGGGGTAAACAAGGATAACATCAGAGCGGGATGCAAGAAGTGTGGATATCGTAAGTACCCATTGTCTTACTACAGCGCATATGAATATAACGGTGACGTACATTGTACGGTATGTTTATTTGTAATAATTCCCTGTTCCCAAAGTACGTTGCCTTGTGTTCAACCCAGGACCTAAAAGCAATTATGTAAACAGGACACAATGTTTCCTTGTCTCCAGGATCTTCCAAATGGCAAGCATGTAACGCGCCACGTACACGTCTCGCACCCGTTTAGCTCCTTACAGGGATCGTGTGCGTGACTGGCGCGGGCAGCGCTCCATTAGTCCCTGAGAAGTGAATGATGCACTGGACTGACTTGTTGGCTGAGAGGTGTACTTGGGGGCCCCCCCGATATTCGGATCTCTGGGCATCCCAGCTGCCGAGAATGATCACCTGTCCTGTGGATAGGTGGCTGCCTTCCTCAAAGAGTGCAGGTCTTGTGTAAGCCTAATGTTTTCCAGTGAGGTAAAACCGCATGCAGTTTTTTTTCCCCAATACATTTTTGCATGTTGAAATCAACAAATGAAGAAAAAATAAATAGCGGCACTCACCATAAAATAGTTTCTGCAGCGTTATTCTAGTTAAAAACTGGAAAGTGCGGGCACCGCACAGATGGAACAGGCAACAGCCGTTTCGCGCTAACTGCGCTTTGTCAAGCCTCCCGTAACGTGGTCGGTGGGTGTGCACAATTTATAACACTCCCACTGACGCGTCATGCTGAACAGATGAGATAATCATTCCCAATCAGTACATAATACTCACATAAAAGAAAACCCATGTGAAAAAAACGTGTCATATAAAATAAATTCAAACAAAAACCGCCAGGTCGTTCTTATCGTTCAGTCCTAGAGAACCCATCGCATTAGTTTTAATAATCCATGCAGCCTCCCTCTGTAACAAAATCCGTTTACTATCTCCTCCTCGTTCTGGCATCTGCACCACTTCTAATCCTGCACGCTTCAAAACATTGTTGCTTCCTCCATGTTCTGCATGTATATGATCGATTAGGGTCCATTCACACGTCCGCAATTTTGCGGAACGGGTGCGGACCCATTCATTTTCATTGGGGCCGGAATGGATGTGGACAGCACACTATGTGCAGTCTGCATCCGCACTTCCGTTTCCGCAAAAAAATAGAACATGTTGCGGACAAGAATAGGCATTTTCTATTATAGTGCAGGTCATGTGCACATGGCCGGTGTCCGTATTTTGCGGATCTGCAAAACACTTACGGACGTGTGAATGGAGCCTTAATCTGGTGGCCCCAATTGTTGTTTTTATCGACGTCCTATGTTCCCTGAATCTAACATAAAGAGGTCTGAAGGTTTTGGACATGGACAAAGGAGCACAATGGACATACTCTACAAATTGTGTTTTGCAGTAAATGAAATGGTTAACTACATGTTCCACTCCTCCTATCCGAAGGTATCTACATTTGTACATAAACCTAGACATTGAGCAGTGACCGCATGCAAAGTTCCCCCGCGGTGCGCATCTGCCTAACCAGTTTGAATCCGTTTTTAGTAAGTTGCTCCTAATGATTACATCACCAATGGTTCTGCTTCTCCTAAAACTGATGATAGGAGTCTTGTGTCCTCTCTTTTTCAAAGAGACATCTTGGGTTAGCATGTGCCAATTACTCAAAATGGCTTTCTTGATAAGTGGAGCCATTGGGGTGTAATCAAATGTGAACACCGTCCTAGCAGCCCTGTTATTTGTCTGTGTCTTTCTTTTGTTAAATGTAGCTGTCCTACCTTGTCTCCATGTACGTGACTTCATATACGCTGCATCTATAGCATGTTCAGGATAATCCCTCTGGAGGAAGCGACTCTTTACACTGTGCATCAAATTATGCTTAATCGGTGACCATTCTCGTGAGACACATGAATTGACCATAGGGGACTGCAGTTCTTACATGGGGCGGGTGAAAGCTATCGTGATGCGACAATGTGTTCATGGATGTAGGTTTTCTGTATACAGTAGTGCATAAATTGCCATCTTTCCTCCATTTCGACTCTACTGGGGAACCGCATATTTATGTCATTGTTGTCGTTCATATACTCCACAAACGCATTAAATTGCACCGCGGTACCCGTCCACACCATAAACACGTCATCAATATATCTTAAAAATAATCGAATATATTGCACATAAGGATTTTCTGTTGTAAATATATATTTCTCCTCAAATGACGCAAGAAACAGATTGGCGAAGGTGCAGGAGACCGGAGTCCCCATAGCTGTGCCGGACAGCTGCCTATACCATTGCTGATTGAACATGAAGGCGTTGTGTGGAAGGGCAATATCTAGTGCCTCGGTGACAAACTCAACATAATTGGCACTCTTATCGGTTTTCTCTAAAATACCGCGGATCGACTGCACTCTCAGTTCCTGTGGAATCCTAGGATAAAAGCTTTCCACATCTACCGAGGCTAAGTAGTAACCATCCTGCCATTCAACATCCCCAAGAGCTTTCAAAAAACCGCTGGTGTCCTCCAAATAGGAGGGGATCCCTTGTAACAACGAATGCAACATCTAATCCAAGTATTGGGACAGGGGTTCGGTAACTGATCCGATCCCCATAACAATAGGGCGTCCGGTACACAATACCAGATAGGTTTAGTAGGGAATTGAGGGTATAGTCTAACCGCCATACGCTTGGACAGGATACCCAATTCCACAAATCTCCACAGCATTGATCTAAGTTGTCGTTGGTACTTACAGATGGTATTGGATTGAAGCGGTACTTATGTATCTCTATCCCTGCTTCTCTAATGTAACTAGTTTAGTACATAACTAGAGTTGAGCGAACTTCTGTTTAAGTTCTGTGTCCAAAGTTCGGGTTCGGGTTATCCAAGCATCCCGTTATGGATTCCGCTATCACGGACCATAACAGCATTTGGAATCCATAAGGGGATTCTTCAATGAACCCGAACCTTGGACAACACGGAGGACCTGGGGTGACGTCACCGTCATGTGATCAGTGCAGGGGGCGTGGCTCAGTACTGATTAGATAAGAGGTGGTAGCCTACGACCTCCTATCCAATCCAGTACTGAGCCACGCCCCCTGCACTGATCACATGACGGTGACGTCACCTCAGGTCCTCCTCCCCGTATTCCAAATGCCGTTATGGTCCGTGGTAGCGGAATCCATAACGGGATGCTTCGATAACCCGAACTTTGGACGCCGAACTTAAAACAGAAGTTCGCTCAACTCTATACATAACCAGTATATTACCACCCTTGTCGGCCGGTTTGACAATCAGATCTCTCCGTTTCGCTAGCCAGTTTAGGGCTCTGTTTTCACCCTCACTTAAATTGCTCACACTATTTATATTTATATATATGGATATATTAAAGCCTTAACTTCCTTCAGTATCCTTCAGAATAAAGCTGCAAAAATTATTTTATGGTAAGTGCTACTATTCATTTTTTCTTCATTTGTTGATTTTTGCATAGCTATTAAGCAGAGCACCACCATATATCGCATGATGTGAGTGCAGGTGTGAATACAGTAGTGCCAACCCTTTTTCTTGTATAGACATTTTTGCATGTATTTGACCACATTTCAGCCATGTGTGAGTCCTGTCAAACTAAGACGATTTTTTCCTTCAGCCATGACAGCACCATAGAGAGATTGATCCGCCCCCACAACTAGACAGAAACCCCAGAGCAATTAAAAGGCCTGGTCGTCTGCCTCTTGGCTTTAGCGGGGCCTGGTCGTCTGCCTCTTGGCTTTAGCGGGGCCTGGTCGTCTGCCTCTTGGCTTTAGCGGGGCCTGGTCGTCTGCCTCTTGGCTTTAGCGGGGCCTGGTCGTCTGCCTCTTGGCTTTAGCGGGGCCTGGTCGTCTGCCTCTTGGCTTTAGCGGGGCCTGGTCGCCTGCCTCTTGGCTTTAGCGGGGCCTGGTCGTCTGCCTCTTGGCTTTAGCGGGGCCTGGTCGCCTGCCTCCTGGCTTTAGCGGGGCCTGGTCGTCTGCCTCTTGGCTTTAGCGGGGCCTGGTCGTCTGCCTCTTGGCTTTAGCGGGGCCTGGTCGTCTGCCTCTTGGCTTTAGCGGGGCCTGGTCGTCTGCCTCTTGGCTTTAGCGGGGCCTGGTCGTCTGCCTCTTGGCTTTAGCGGGGCCTGGTCGTCTGCCTCTTGGCTTTAGCGGGGCCTGGTCGTCTGCCTCTTGGCTTTAGCGGGGCCTGGTCGTCTGCCTCTTGGCTTTAGCGGGGCCTGGTCGTCTGCCTCTTGGCTTTAGCGGGGCCTGGTCGTCTGCCTCTTGGCTTTAGCGGGGCCTGGTCGTCTGCCTCTTGGCTTTAGCGGGGCCTGGTCGTCTGCCTCTTGGCTTTGGCGGGGCCTGAATGTCTGCCTCTTGGCTTTGGCGGGGCCTGGTCGTCTGCCTCTTGGATTTAGCGGGGCCTGATAGCTTTGGGGCCTGGTTGGTTGCCTATTGGCTTCAGGCTGAATGCCTTTCATCTTATGTTGGTTTCATTTGAATTCTGATGCCTGTCTGGCTGAACTCTTGTGTGCCAGTGCAAGCTTGGCTATATGCCTGTATATCTATGCCTGGTTGGTTGAACTCTTTTGCATCCCTGCCTGGTCGGCTGGCTGCCTTTTGGGTCCGTGCCTAGTCGGCTGGCTGGTTGCCTTTCCGGGTTGACTGCCCTTGAGTATATGCCTGGCTGGTTGATTATCCCTTTTGGGTCCAGGCCTAAAAAATGATGGCTGCCTGGGAGCCTGGGCCTTTCTGGCTCACTGCCTTGAGCCTGTGCTATTTAAAAAAAACAAAGAAAAACTGTCAGTCTTTGTGGCAGGGTGACTATTTTCATGGCCTCATGTACCTATGGAGCTGATTGCTTCTATGTTATGCTTGCCTGGAATGACTGCTCCTCCAGCTTTGCATTCTAGCTGTCTGCTTCTGTGGCTGGGCTTATCCAGTTCAGCTGTGTTTGATCAGCTGGTTACTTTGCATGGTTGGTGGCTTCTGCGGCCCTGTCTGCATGGTTGTTGGCTTCGGTCACCATGTCTGGGCTGGCAGCTCTGGCCGCCGTGTCTTGATGACTGACGGTTCTTATCTGGATGAGGGTACCTGGCTCTGAGCGGGTGTCTATGTGACCAGCTGTGCCTGAAATGCCACCATGTCTTGGTGGCGGTCTACCTTTATAGCGATCTGGTTCTGTGGATATGCCTGATTGACAGTTTGTAGTTTAATGATCTACAATAAGCATAACACACCAACGAAGCCCTATAATGCTCCTAGTGGAGAATGAGAAGATGGGCTGGACCAGATGGTTTGGATCCCTATAAGTCTCCTAGTTTGGAATGAAGATATGGGCTGGACAGCCTACAGGACACATAGCGTACCAACAAAACCCTATATGGCTCCTGGTTGGGAGTAAGAAGATGGGCTGGTCCATTTATTGTAGATGGCCTACAAGAGTTATGGCTCATCAGCAAAACCCTATAAATACGGTACTTGCCGTCGGTCAAGAACTTCCCTGGAGGGTCGGCGGTTGTCTGCTGGGGTCCTTCGTGTGGTTGTTTCCGGCAGTGGGGACCCTGGGAGGTCTGAAGGGTCCAGGGGCTCTTTTGGACCTCTTGAAACAGATCCGTGAGCTCCTCCTGAAAAGGGATTGATGCCACGTAGGGTTCTATTATGGATGCCAAATTGCGAGAAAATTTGGAGATTCTGGCATCTAACGTTCTTATGGTCCTCCAGTAGATCTTGGATCACTGGGTGGGGAGCGTGCCGGATGAGTTCCCCGCTACGTGCTCCATGAAGATTCAACAGTGCAGGTGGCATACCTTGGAAGAGCCTCTCCTGGGGAACTGTTGGTGAGGCAGGAAGAAACATCTGTCTCAGAATATAATCTGCACCAAAGGAATCAGTGTCCAGCAATCATCTTCAGTTTGATCATTCTGGGTCAAGTTAAGTACTTCTCTAAGAATGTTTTGTTAAATCTGTTATGATTACTGTTAACACTTGATGACAAACCCATATGAGATTTCTTTTATAAGATTATCCTGGGTTTAAAGTATAATGTTGAAATTCTTAGGTTATGATGTTTATTGTTCCTACCTTTTTAGTTTTGAGCACTTGTTAGCCTTTGGGGTCTTCTTAGCTTGAGAAGCTTGATGGGAATTGTTTCTGTGTTTCATGTAAAAAGGAAGAATGAGGTTATAGGAATTCTATTTTGTATGGCTCCTACTGATCTACTCTGGAATCAACACTGTGGGAGGAAGTGGGTGTTTTTGATTGCTCTGGGGCTTCCTATCCAGTTATGGGGGCGGATCCGTCTCTCTATGGTGCGGTCATGGGTTCTGGAAAATCCAATTACCGGTAAGTGTATTTATCGTTTCTGATCTCTGGGGATCCGAGCTGCCGATAATGATCACCTATTCTGTGGATAGATGACTGTCAACCTCGAAGAGTGTAGGTCTTGTGTAAGCCTAATGTTTTCCAGTGAGAAAAAAAACGCATGCAGTTTTTTCCAATACAGTTTTCCATGTTGTTTTTGACCACATTTCAGCTACGTGTGAATCCTGTCAAACTAAAACGATGTCTACACTTGTCCATTCTCGGTCTATAAATCACAGCCTTCCATTCTGAGACCGATTCTGCGCCTCTGCCCGATGGCTTTTTGGCTGCTGCCTGTAGTTCACAGTTCTGTCGTTCTTGGATATTCGGAGTAAATCTAGCAGCTTATGTGTTATGCATTACGTGGCGTTGGTAATTTTGGTTGTCTTCCTCCAGCCGGCCATCTGACATTTGAATGCAGAAATTTCCTGAGAGTGGACCCTCAGCGGGACATTGTGCTGGATGTTAGTAGCACCAGCAGTGAGGACAGCGACGATGAAGTTGAAATTGGAAGTAAAGCTCCAGTTTCTACAGACAAGAAAAGTAAGTGATCCTGCTATTCATTCACATCAAGATACCCGAGCTGTTGCATGTTTTTACCCCCCCATGTGTAGATATCCAATAGTCTGTACTAGTTGTGTTCCCGCAGTCAGAGAAATGATGCAATTTACCACCGGGGCTCAGAACCCTTTACTTCTGTCTCTATGAGATGACCTGATGACAGGAAGATGACGAGCGCAAAGGATGTTCATAGAACTTTTTCCTTCATAATCATTAGCAAGATGTAAAAGATTAACAAAAATATTTTCCTCTAGAAACAGTGCCACCCCTGAGCGTAGGGTAAACCTGGTATTGCTGCTCAGCTGTGTTCTCCTAAAAGGGTCTGAGCTGCAGTACAAAAATCACAAGAAAAAGGATAAAAAACAAAGATAAAAACATCCTGCACGATATGATAAATAAATATGCGGCTGTCCATGGCTACCTTTATAAAAAAAAAAATCACAGAAAACAAATAATAATGCACTCACACTATAGATGCAAGCATTATATATGGACTAAGCCCTCTTTCTGATATAATAAAATCTGAGACTCTTAGACAATATATTTTGATCAAAACACATCTGTTCCCACCTATATCCGCCAAGGTGGTCTCAGTCAGGCAGGTCCTACGCTAAACCTACCTATGCCGATGGACATCTATGTTCAGGAGCGCAGACTCTGCACATATAGTGTGCTGCTCCTAGTCACCTCTATGTGCATCTAGCAACCAATCCGCAGGATGTTTTTTATCTTTTGTTTTTTATCCTTTTTCTGTGATTTTTGTTTAGTTTGAATGCGCTCCTATTTTATCGTGGGAGTAGCATTCCTGTGCACTTTTGCCCTTCCTATCAAATAGACCGCCTTGATTAGGTAGTACATATAGCTGTGCTTGCTCCTCCTCTGATTGGTTGCTGGATGCAAGGTAGGTTTAGCGTAGGACCTGTCTGACTGAGACCACTTTGGCGGGGTAGATGGGCACAGATGTGTTTTGATCAAAATATATTGGTCAGAGTCTCAGATTTTATTATATCAGAGTGAGGGCTTAGTCTATATATAATGCTTGCATCTATTGTGTTATTATTTGTTTTCTGTGATTTTTTTATTTTTATTTTTGTCTGAGCTGCAGTACCAGAGTCTGTTGAAACAAGTGCCTGCTTCAGGACCACAGGTGTCATGTGCCATGCTTTCAGGCCTTGCACCTAGACACCACACAATGGCCCACATTTGCTTTGCTAATCATCCCACCTTCACTGCATTCATTTCGTCAAAAGTTTGGTGTGCGATATTTTAGACACATTTATCTAGATGCGGCAAAAAGAATGAATTTTCTCTTTCACCTATGACAGCAACCCTGGAGAGAACGTCTCCACCTCCTCAGGACAGGAAACAGGAACCAGAACCGCCTTTTAAAAGAGGGATCTTGCCCTCTACCTCCAGTTCTGTTTCCTGTCCTAAAGTGCAGGAGGGAATCGGATCCGCTGGAAATAAGACTAGATGGAGCTGCAGGGACCCCGGCTATTGTTAGTGTGAGGAGGGTTACCCTGTGTGGCATAAGACTCCTTTGGGAGCCACTGCAGAAGTCTGGGCTCCACTCTCTCACTCTCACTCTCTCATGTTCGCATGTTCAGCCATTACTTCCGGCGGTGGGAGGAAGCTGAGGCTGCGGACCGGAAGGGGAGGGAGTGTCAGGTGTATCAGCAAGTTAAGGGTACATTCACACTTGCGCTGCTGGATTCCGGCAGGCAGTTCCGAATCTGTATGCAAACGGATACCATTTGTAGACGGATCTTGATCCGTCTCGCAAATGCATTGCAATACCAGATCCGTCTCTCCGGTTGTCATCCGGAAAAACGGATCTGGTATTTATCTTTTTCGCATTTTTAAAGGTCTGCGCATGTGCAGACCGGAAGACCGGAGCCATCAATGCGGTAATTTTAATGCCGCATCCGGAATTCCGGCCAGTGTTCCTGAAGGTACTGAACTGATGCATCCTGAAAGGAATGTTTTCCATTCAGAATGCATTATGGATTAAACTGATCAGTTTTTTTCCGGTATTGAGCCCCTAGGACGGAACTCAATACCGCTAGTGTGAAGGTACCCTAATGGAGGAGGAAGCTCCGTCTTTAATGGGCAGCATTAAACAGATGATCCTTGAAGAGAGTGGGTTAGCGGTTTGATTAAAAGCCGCCCCAGTACTTCTGCAGCTAAGGATTTCCCCTCCAGTCACTGATATATTTTCTGGTTTGGAAGAAGGAGAATGGGTGTCATCAGATGAGTCTTCTGAGGACAAGGCCGCAGGGAAACCACTGTTTCATGTTGAGAACACTAACTCCCTAGTCAAGGTGGTTGGAGCTACCATGGGGTTGGATGATCAGAAGACACAACAATCAGTCCAGGACTCTATGTTTGAAGGTTTAGGTCCCAAGAAAAGAAGGTGCTTGACGTGTATAAAAACATTCAAGCGGTGATTGCCAGAGAGTGGAAAAAACCTGATGGGAAGTTTTTTGTTCCTCCTTCGGTGAAGCGGAAGAGATTTCCGCTCCTTGGGATAGGGCCGCAAACCTTGATGCTCCAGTGTCGAAAATGTCCAGAAAAGCCGCACTCCTCTTTGAAGATATGGGTTCACTTAAGGACCCGATGGACAAGAGAGCAAAAGTTTATTTAAAAAAGAACTGGGAAGCCTCTGCGGCAGCTTTCAAACCTGATATTGCCGCCATGTCTGTTGCTAGGTCCCTAAATGTGTGGATGGGGGAATTAGAGGCTCACATTAAGGGGGTACCCCTAGGGAACAGTTACTTTCTTCCTTCCCTACTATAAATAATGCCTTAGATTTTTAGCAGACGATTCTGCAGACTCCTTAAGATTTTCCGCTAGGGCTTCCGCCTTATCTAACTCTGCCCGTAGGGCAATTTGGTTAAAGGACTGGAATGGGGATGCTAGCTCCAAGGCAAAACTTTGTGCTATTCCTTGTCAGGGTGAGTTTTACTAGAAAAGGCCTCGGACAAGAAAAAAGGTTTTCCCTCTGTTAGGCCTCATGCACACGACCGTATGTGTTTTGCGGTCCGCAAAACACTGAGTCTGCAATTGCGGAACGGAACGCGACCCATTGTAGAAATGCCTAATCTTGTCCGCAAAACGGACAAGAATAGGACATGCTCTATTTTTTTTGAAGCGCCACGTAACGGAGCAAAGGATGCGGACAGCACACGGAGTGCTGTCCGCATCTTTTGCGGTCCAATTGAAGTGAATGGGTCCGCGCCCAAGCTGCAAAATATGCGGCTCAGACGCGGACCAAAACAACGGCCGTGTGCATGAGGCCTTAGTCCCAGATTTAATAAAGAGAGCTTTAAGGAGAAGGAAAGAGCAAACCAGTTTACAGGTGCTGGTAGGAAAGATGGGGGATTTATTTTTTACGAATCACATGCCTCAAAAAAACAAGTCCCAATGACGCCTGGGCCCCCGTCTGACTCTTTAATGGCAGAAGATCTCCAACAGCCTGTGGGTAAATTCAGTGATAGGGGAGGGCCTAAAGCTAATATTTTAGAAGGGAGATTTGAAATTACATCATCTCAGAGGTTTTTTTCCTAATAGAGAAAAAGGTGTTGGTAAGAGTTCCAGAGCAGGAATTGGCAAACAGATTTTATTCAACCCTTTTTCTTGTCAAAAAAATCAAATGGCTCGTTTCGAACAATAATAAACTTAGTGTTTGAACTGGTATCTGCTGTATGAGGGACTCTATAGGAAGTCTCTCATACATCAGGTCAGCTGTAAACAATTTTTTCCCAGACTGCTTTATGGCCACAGTAGACCTGAGGGATGCGTACTATCATGTCTCTATCTGTCCCAGCCACCAGATGTTTCTGAGGGTAGCAGTCTAGTTAGAGAGAGAGATGTTCGGCATCTTTAATTTCAGACCTTGCCCTTTGGGCTCTCACAGGCTCCATGGGTCTTCACGAAGATTGTTTCAGAGATGATGGTCCACGTGAGGGAGAAAGAGATCATCAATAGACCATATGTAGATGATTTTCTTCTAGTGGCCCGGACAAGTCAGATCCTTCAGGGACAGATTGCCTTGTTGAGGGGGGTCTCTTAGAAGCTAGGATGGGAAATAAACCTAAAAAAATCCAGTTTATGCCGAAGCCAGAAATGCAGCTTCCTAGGAATGATTTTGGACTCCAGTTCCCAGAAGTGCCTCACCTTTTCAAAAAGCTTTACTTATCAGATCAAGAGTTCAGCTACTACTCTCGCGTCCGTCAGTGACCCTAAGAGAGGCCATGTCGGTCCTTGGTCTCATGACAGCAGCTATTACAGGAGTAGATTGCGCCCAGTATCAATTAATGCTACTTCAGATTCTGCGGGATTGGGACAGATGTCTTTTCTCTCTGGACGCAGAGATCTCTCCATCACCCCAGACTGAGGTCCTTGGGGTGGTGGATGGATCTGCAAAATTTTTAAAAAAAAGGGGTTCCTTGGATCAGGGAGGCGGTTCTCCCCTTGACCACGGATGCGAGCCCATCCAGTTTGGGAGCCCATGTGGGTCCCTTCTGTTGCAGGGGAACTTGGACAGCAATTCTCTATCCCAGTCTCACAATTTCAAGAAATTGAATGCAATCGAGGTAGCCTTAGTACAGAGTCTCCCGGCTACCAAGAGCAGAAACATGAGAGTCTACTTGGACAACATGACTGCAGTGGCCTATATCAATCGGCAAGGAGGCACAAGGGCTCAGGGCCTCATGTCTCTCACTCATCAGATTTTCAGTCTAACAAGAGCTTCTTTATAATCTCTTTCTGCAGTACATCTAAGGGGTTCAGACAATGTGAAAGCGGACTTCCTCAGTCGTCTTCATCTAAACAAGGAATAGTGGTCCCTAGATCAGGGGGTATTCAATCAGGTTGCAGCGTTATGGGGGATTACGGAAATAAATCTCTTTGCCACCAGGTCAAACAGAAAGTTAGAGGTCTTTTCCCTATCTCCGGGTGAGCATCCGAGAGCAGTGGACGCATTGGCCAATCATGGCAGCAGGGCCTTCTTTATGCCTTTCCCCCCCTAAAGTTGTTACCAAGGGTTCTCCGGAAAATCAGAGAGAAGGGAGCCACGGTGATAGTTATAGCTTATTTTTGACCGAAATGGGCGTGGTTTTCCTGGCTCCGCAAGATGTCAGTAGCGACCCCATGGGTGCTTCCAGAATCTCCGGAGCTTCTGTCTCAGGGTACTTTCGCACTAGCGCCATTCTTTTCCGGTATTGAGTTCCGTCCTAGGGGCTCAATACCGGAAAAAAAACTGATCGGTTTAATCCTAATGCATTCATAATGGAGAGCATTCCGTTCATGATGCATCAGTTCACTCCTTCTTACATTTTTTAAGCTGGAGAAAATACTGCAGCGTGCTGCAGTGTTTTCGCCATCCAAAAATCCGGAACACTTGCCGGAATGCCGGATCGGGCATTAATTTCCATTGTAATGTATTAGTGCCGGATCCGGCATTAAAATTACCGCATTGACGGATCCGTTCTTTTGGTCTGCGCATTTACAGACCTTTTAAAAAACGTGAACAAGATGAATACCGGATCCGTTTCTCCGGATGACAACCGGAGAGTTGGATCCAGTATTGCAATGCATTTGTGAGACAGCTCCGCATCCGGATCCGTCTACAAATGGGATGCGTGTGCATATAGATTGCTGGATCTGGCAGGCAGTTCCGTCGACGGAACTGCCTGCCGGAATCCAACAACGCAAGTGTGAAAGTACCCTCAAGGTCCAATCTGCACCTGACTGCTTGGTCAATATTTTTATACAGCAGGTTCTTACGGACGCGGCGATACATATATGTATACTTTTATTTATTTAAGTTTTACACAATAACAGCATTTTTGAAACAAAAAACATCATGTTTTAGTGTCTCCATATTCTGAGAGTCATAGTTTTTATTTTTTGCCCGATTGTTTCATGTAGGGACTCCTTTTTTGCAGGATGAGGTGACGGTTTTATTGGTACTATTTTTGGGGGGGGGGGGCATACACCTTTTTGATTGCTTGGTGTTGCACTTTTTGTGATGTAAGGTGACAAAAAAATGGTTGTTTTAGCACAGTTTTTATTTTATTTTTTTTCTACGGCGTTCAGGTGCAGGGGTGGATCATGTGATATTTTTATAGAGCTGGTCGTTACGGACGCAGCAATACTCTATGTCTGGTTTTGTTTTGTTTTTTTTACAATTTTATGTGTGTTATTTTGGGAAAGGGGCTTTTTTTTGTTACTTGAAACTTTTTTTTTTTTTATGACACTTTTTTTTTTTTGGTCCCACTTTCTTTAACTTCTGGGGTCTGATCCCCTCTGCAATGCATTACAATATAACCTGTATTGTAATGCATTGGCTGTCAGCTTTTATGCTGACAGCCTGCCTGTGAGACCCAGCCTAAGCGCTGGATCTTACAGGCTTCCGTAGAAGACAAGCTCCGATGCCTATGGAAGGCATCGGACTTGCCTTCTCTGCCATCGGGTCCCCACCACTGCAGCACGGGCACCCGATGAGGAAGCAGAGGGCACTCGTACCCTCTGCTAACCCTTTGCACGCCGCGGTGGCATACAAGGGGTTAACACGCCGGAATCTGTGTTTTCACCGACGGCAGCGTACGCAGCAGGGTCCCGGCTTTCAGTAACTGCCGGATCCATTCCGCTGATGGATACATGTATGGTGCGGATCCTTAAGGGGTTAACTGAAGGGTACCAACAATGTATGTAGCTTTGTCGTATGTGTTGGAGCAAAATTATGATTTTTACAACAGCACAAAACAAACATGGTCAGAGCTCCAGGAAAATGTCATTGTATAATCTGCTGGAAATATCTACATTTTTCTCACAGCCAACACTTAAGCAGGGTTTTAAACCCGACCACTTCAGAATAAAGCCGTTATTAGGTTATTCTCCTGAAGTTCTCAGTAATGGGACTGAGAATAATTAAGCGGCTAATTGTGTTCCAGTTTCATGGAAGTGGCACTCATGATAGAACCTGTATCCTCCGCACAATGTGAACCAGAAACAAAGAAGCAGCTGCCACTTTAGTATAATCACATTCTATGAATCATAGGGGTTATCCCATGAATAATGTAAAAAAAAAAAAAAAAAAGTCATACTTCATCTAGTATATGACAACCTCTTTGTAAGAAATCTGGAAGCGGCGCTGTACCTCACACGGATCCAGAGCTCTCCACATTCAATGCTCCAATTGTTCTGCTAGATTTACTTCAAGCGGGCCGCTTAGGTGTCGTGTCCTTTCTCAGGGGGTGTGTCCTTTTTGGTACAGTTGAAGGATGGAACTGACCATGTGCTTCTGTCTCAGTGAGGAGGACAGAGAAATTGGAAAAAAGCAACCAGCAGGTGGCGCCATACAGATAGATTTTATTGAATAACTCAGTAGCTATAATACATTTTTCATTGCTTGATATTACAAAAGTATTCAGATCCAGGTGCTGGTTTGAAAAATGTAGAATATTTTTCATGGAGCAACCCCTTTAATGTCTTTATGACAAGGATATTTTTATGTACAGTATAATCTGTGGAATTTCACATATGAATGTTGGTTACCTTTCTGCAGCATTAGGCTACATGCACACGACAGTTGTTTTTTGCTTTCCGCAAATCGTGGATCCGTCTTCCTTTTTTTTTTCACATCCACATCCGTTCCGTGTGTCCGCAAATTTTGTAGGTTGTGTTTCCGTGTGTCTTCCGTTTTTTTTGCGCAAAAAAAAACGGAAGGCTTGAATCAGTTTCTTAAAGTACCTGTACGAGTGCCCTGATTTCCAAACAACCATCCCCCCCCCCCCCCCCCAAAAAAAAGGATGCGGATGACAAACAGATTGCTTCCGTTGTTCATCCGCATTTTTTGCGGACCCATTGACTTCTATGGGTCCGAAACCGTTTTTTGCGGACAAGAATAGGACATGCCATATTTTTTTTGCGGACGCGGACAGGCAACGGAAGAGGCATCCGCATTTTTAACGGATCCATGGAAATGAATGGGATCCGCAAAAAAAAACGTAACGGAGGCCGCAAAAAAAACACTGCCGTGTGCATGTAGGCTTATACTCACTATTTTTATATGCTCGCCTCCATTTCTCCAGTAAATCTACCATAGAAATAATCTTACCACTCTCCGTCCACTGCTCCTGTGCCGACCTGTTTGTTCTCTGCTCAGTCTCGCCCTGTAGTCATATTCTATTGTCTTAAAGAGGATCTGTCACCGCTCCTGACATGTCTGTTTTAATAGCTTCATGCATTCCCCATGTAATAACAATTGTGGAGCATCTATTTTTATGGCTCTATGATGTGCCATTCCTGTATTATTTCTACTAGAAGTTATGAATGAATTGCCAGCAGTCTGCAGTAAGGGTATAGAGGGGTGGTAACCAGGTGGGGGTGTGTACCTGCACAGTCTGACAATGGCAGCACTGATTGGATAGAGTGAGTCTGTCCAGGTACACACCTCCAACAGGTTACCTCCCCTCTGTTCCCTTACTGCAGACTGCTAGCAATTCATTCATAACTTCTAGTAGAAATAATAAAGGAACGGCACAGGAGTGGTGACATGTTGTCTTTAAATGTGTTCCTTATTTTTTTTGCATTACGTATAGAAATGTGACAATGATAATCTTTCTACAATCATTATAGGGGTGGTCCTTCACTGTGGAACGCCCGACTTTCCTTTATTTCCCAGTTACCCCAGCATTAAAAGTAAGCTGATTACTGGATATATTAGAAGCTGGATATGTTGCAAGATAGAAAGAGGTTGTCAAGATTCAACCCTTCTTTTAACATGTGTGGATCTACTGACTGCAGCTCCATGGTGTCACTTTATGGCTGGCACAGGAACAAAAAATGTGTATTCGCAGCAGGTCTGTTTGCTACGTGACTGCTGGGATTTTTCTACCGCTCGATTATAGTATTCTATAGTTTTCTTTTATGCATGTCGTTATTGTCAGCATTTGGTAACGGGAACATTTCCAAGAACTTTGTCTTCATGCCCTGTATTTGTAGTGAGCGATTTCTGTGGGGAAGGCAGCAGTTTCCTTTATTTAAACACTTACTGTGATTCAAAGTATTGGCTTTTCAAACCCCTTCAGATGTGGAAAATTGGTTTACAGAAGACACACAGTGGGGCTTATTTACTAAAGACTGGTGCTTCATACAGGAGTCTTAATAAAGCTACAGCGTCTTACTCTGGCAGCCTCTCAGTAAATATGTCGCATCTTCTTCTAGTAGCTGTAAATGTGTCCAGGCACAGATTCACCCCCTTTTTAATAAAGTGAAAGATCTAAAGCCACGGATTTTTTTCTACAAAATGTTGTGACAGGACTACGACTTTCGCCTATTCGTTGGGATGCAATAGTAATGGTCAACATGGAAAAAAAAGTCAGTATTAGGGTCCATTCACACTTCCGTTGTTTTTCTATAATCCGAAAATAGGACTGTTTTTGCGGATCCTATTTTCCAAGAATTCTTTCCGTTTGTCATCCATTTTTTGCGGATCCGCATCCGCAAAAAACGGATAGAAGAATAAAATTGCATTGCACAACGGACCGCAATTTTCGGATTAAAAAAGGACGTTTTATTTTTTTACGGACACTATGTACTGAGAAAATTATGTGGACAGCACTCTTTGTGCTGTCCGCATATTTTATAGACCCATTGAAAATCAATGGGTCCGAATTCTGTCCGCAACTATTCCGTGACTAGTCCGAAAAATCGGGATCAGATGCGGAACTAAACAACGGACGTGTGAATGGACCCTAATAAGGCCCCATTCAGTGTCTTTGCGGACTCGGTCTGGGCACTTATTACATGCTTGGTTATTCATGAAAAGATAATTAGGGTACAAACTGCATGTAACATGTGAGCTTTTCAACGCAAAACAGACATAGGCAAAAATAGCGCGCAAACACTGTAGCAAAAGAAAATAGGGAGAGCATGATTCCAAATAGTTTAAATCACAAGAAGCCTAGGGGGGGACTAAGCAATGGGAGAGGATCCCACTTACTACACTACACTGTACTGTGCTAGTGAAGGCTACTGTCTATGGGGTCTTAGATAAAGTAAGTAAATCAGTAAAGACGTACAGGATGACAGTAGTAAATACATAGAAATCCCTGCACAGGAACAGACTGTCACTAAAGTATTGAAAATATAATAAAATATCAGTTGTCAACACAAAGAACAAAATCAATATAAGTTTAAAGGGGTTCTGCACTTTGTTTAAACTGATGATCTATCCTCTGGATAGATCATCAGCATCTGATCGGCAGGGGTCCGACACCCGGGACCCCTGCCGATTAGCTGTTTGAGAAGGTAGCGGCGCTCCAGGAGCGCCCAGTGACGTCACGACTAGTATCAACTGGCCTGGGCGCAGCTAAGCTCTGTTCACTTCAATGGAGCTTAGCCCCGCCCAGGCCAAGTGATACTAGTCGTGCCGTCACTGGGCCGGCGGTAAACAGGGAGAAGGCCGCAGCGCTTCTGGAGTGCTCTTTCTCAAACAGTTTATCGGCGGGGGTCCTGGGTGTCGGACCCCCGTCGATCAGATGCTGATGATCTATCCGGAGGATAGATCATCAGTTTAAACAAAGTGCAGAACCCCTTTAAGCCTATATTGATTTTGTTCTTTGTGTTGACAACTGATATTTTATTATATTTTCAAACAAAGTGCAGAACCCCTTTAAAATGAGCCACTCCATAAAGTGCTGCAGTACAAATTGGCAGAAATAATGTAATAACCATGATGATAATAGTGTGAAATCAAAGAGCAAAAAACATGATATCAAACAAGATAAAGTGCTAACTAGGGTTGGGCGATATCAAAAATATTGCCACGATAACGATATTAAGAAATTTATCGCGATAGCGATATATATCACGATAAATGCCCATTTAGAAGAAAAAAACACTTGGAGACATTATACTGTATGGGGGCAGCGCAAGGAGACGTTATACTGTATGGGGGCAGCGCAAGGAGACGTTATACTGTATGGGGGCAGGGCAAGGAGACGTTATACTGTATGGGGGCAGCCACAAGGAGACGTTATACTGTATGGGGGCAGCCACAAGGAGACGTTATACTGTATGGGGGCAGCGGCAGCTACAAGGAGACGTCATCCACAGATCCACAAACCCCCCTTAAGTGCCATCCACAAACCCCCCTTAAGTGCCCTCCACAGATCCCTCCCCCTTAAGTGCCCTCCACAGATCCCTCCCCCTTAAGTGCCCTCCACAGATCCCTCCCCCTTAAGTGCCCTCCACAGATCCCCCCCCTTAAGTGCCATCCACAGATCCCCCCCCTTAAGTGCCATCCACAGATCCCCCTTAAGTGCCATCCACAGATCCCCCTTAAGTGCCATCCACAGATCCCCCATCCAGTGTCATCCACAGATCCCCCCATCCAGTGTCATCCACAGATCCCCCCATTCAGTGTCATCCACAGATCCCCCCTCTCAGTGTCATCCACAGATCCCCCTCTGTGTCATCCACAGATTCCCCCTCTGTGTCATCCACAGATTCCCCCCTCTCAGTGTCATCCACAGATTCCCCCCTCTCAGTGTCATCCACAGATTTCCCCCCTCTGTGTCATCCACAGATTTCCCCCCTCAGTGTCATCCACAGATTCCCCCCATCAGTGTCATCCACAGATTCCCCCATCCAGTGTCATCCACAGATTCCCCCCATCCAGTGTCATCCACAGATTCCCCCCATCCAGTGTCATCCACAGATTTCTCCCCCCATCCAGTGTCATCCACAGATTCCCCCCATCCAGTGTCATCCACAGATTTCCCCCCTCCCAGCGCAGCGCCGTTGTAGGTAATTATTATTCACTTCACTTGCCTGAGAAGAGAAGTGTGCTGAGCTGCATAGAACACACCCCCCTGAATATGTAATCTGAGCAGGGAGCAGAGCAGAGCGACACACCCCCAGAAATCACCTGCTTAATGTTTCTTCATGACTTAATGCTTTTTCATGGTACACCGGAAGACTCATACAGGCGCACTGGCAGGCGCATGCGCACTTCAATGCCTCTGCCAGTGCGCCTGTGTGAGTCTTCCGGCGGATCCAGGGGGGGAGAGAGGCAAAGGGGCAATTGCACCCCCCGAGAATGTGGGCAGCAATGCGGCGGGTAGGAGGAGGCGGAGCCAGGGACGCAGGAGCCGGCAATGATTTTTAATGTGCGGCGGCCGGCGGGTGGTGATTGAGGAAGGCGCCGCAGACAGAGCGCATGACGTCACAGAATACCGCGATTATTAGAAAACAGTGATATCGCAATATCGCTGTTTTCTAATATCGCGGTATATTGTAGCTACCGGTTTATTGCCCAACCCTAGTGCTAACACGATTAAGGGCTTATTCAGACGAGCGTATCAGTTTTTGCGTTCTGCAAAACGGCATACTGGCCATGTGTGTTCTGCATTTTACGGAACGGCCAGCCCTATGATAGAAATGCCTATTCTTGTCTGCAGTTGCGGACAAGAATGGGACATGTTCTATCTTTTTTGCGGGGCCGCGGAACGGAAGTGAGGATGCGGACAGCACACAGTGTGCTGTCCGGATCTTTTGTGCCCCTATTGAAATTAATGGGTCTGCATCCGGTAAAAATTCCAAAATGGATGTGGACACAAATAACACTTAAGTTATTTGGTCATTTATTTCCCTCCGTTATTATGAGCCAAAACCAGTAGTAAAGCCTATTCAGAGATCAGGTATAAGGGAAAGATCTGCACCTGTTCTGTGTTTTTTTGACCCGTGTCTGGTTTTGGCTCACTATAACTGATGGAAATAACTGATTAAATAACTGAAGTGTGAACTCGGCCTTAAAGGGCTTCTGTCACCCCCAAAATGCATTTTTCATTAGCTATTAGCTCTTCCGGGTGTAGGGCTGATGGCATCTGAGGAAGGAGCAGCCAATCGAGCGTCCTTTTCTCAGAGCGCCTGCGCCGAATAAAGACCGGTACGGCACAGGCGCGGAATTTGAACTGCAGACAGGGCCAGCCGAAGCAGGAGAACGCTCACTGGCCCTGTCTGTCAACAGGAGAAGGGGGCGTGTCAGCAAATGGAGGATTTGGCGGCTACCAGCAAGTTACCGCCTAACTTGCTGGTAGTGAAGCGATTTGCATATCATAAAAGTACGTTTTTTGAAATAACTAAACCACACAGGACAATAAGAAAAGTATGTTTGAGATCAGCTGACATTAGCGAATAACTAATGAAAAATGCATTTTGGGGGTCAGAAGCCCTTTAATGAGTGAGACCCATAGTAGTGTTGATGTAATTCCCACGTGTATTGCGGCTTGGAAAATGCATCTTCGTCATTTAAGTACTAATCCATTCAAATGGATTTTGATGACTTTAAAAAAAAGTACAACTCTCCCCACATAAAACAAGCTGTCCTACAGCTATGTCAGTATAAAAATTTAAAAAGTTAAAGCTTTCGAAATAAGATGAAAAATATGAAAAAAGCTCGCTGAAGCCTCAATTGCAAAACAAGGCTGTGTTATAAGTTTATTTTCTCGTTGACATAGCCATAGGAGGGCTTGTTTTTGCAGGACGACTTGTACGTTTTAATGGAATCATTGAATTATTTATATAATGTATTGACAAAACATAAAAAAAAATGTGTGGAGCAGAAATGGAAAAAACACAATTCCGCCTTCGTGTTTGTGGGTGATGTTTTTCTGGTGTTCACTGTGTTATAAAAATGACTTGTTAACTTTATTCTGTGAGTCAGTCCGATTCCTTTTTTTTTTTTTTGTTTGTTTGTTTTAATACTGCAAATTATTTCAAATTTTTTTGGGCGGCGAGGGTTGGGAGACAGGAATAGGGTTAGAGCATAGATGAAAATCAGGGAAACACCCTCAGAAAATTAGCCACTATTGACAATTTCAGGGATTCTGTACGTGAAAAAGGGGGGTATACATCCATAATATAAAACCAAGTACAATGAGCGTGAACTTAACAGACCGGTACAGAGGGGGCAAGGACCCTGCCCGCGAGAGCTTGCAATCTTCAAGATTCTGCCTCCTTCAATAATAATGACCTAATATATACCAGTATATATGGTCCAATAAACATTATGAACCAAAGACTAACTTTGCAGTATGATAATGTTAGACAATACCAGAGGTCTTGACAGGGTTTTCCAGTAGAAATAATTTTTTATCAAGTACCCACATCATGTCCCCTGAAACAGAAGACTCATACTTACCTGAAATGCACTGCTCTGGTCCTCAGTTCCTCTCCCGCTGTCTCAATCTTCTGGTTTACATCCGGCTGGCTATGGGAATGCACTGCTTTAGCCAATGAGTGGCTTCAGTGGTGACGTGCTGCTAGGGGGGCACATCACCACTGAAGCTAGTCATTGGCTGGATCGGTGCATGTAACCATGCCCATAGCCAGTGCCGGGAGTGGAAGATGGGGGCAACACTGAGGACCGGAGCGGTGAGAAGCAGGTATGAGCCTTCTATTACAGGGGCCATACTGCGGGCACTTGAATTATTACTGGAAAAGCCCCTTTAAATTCACGGTTCATCCATTGGGGAACAGGGTATCGAGTTTATCAATCCAACTTTTTCAAAGCCTTTTCTTGATCACCACCACGTCTCAAAGGTGGTACTTCATCTTTGATTCTAAATTTGGGCCACACCATGTCTACTTGATAAAACAATGCTCAGTAACGGGCCGTTCCTTCATAACCTTTCTAATGTGAAATCTGTGTTGGTTTAATTCAGTTTCGACACTCCTGAGTGGTTTCTTCTACACTAACTGTAAAACATACATGACACTACACTATATCTCAGTTTCACCATTTAACTTACTGTTACAATTACAACAATTCAGACTTGGATAACACTAGAGTTGAGCGAACACCTGGAAGTTCGGGTTCGGCCGAACTTCGCCACAAAGTTCGAGTTCGGGACCCGAACTTGATCCCGAACCCCATTGAAGTCCATGGGGACCCGAACTTTGGGGCACTAAAATGGCTCTAAAAAAGTCATGGAAAGGGCTAGAGGGCTGGAAAATGAAGCAAAATGGGGGTAAGAGTAGGACAAGTGCCCTGCAAACAAATTTGGATAGGGAAATAACTTAAAATAACATAAAAATTAAAAATAAACGTTCTAAACCTGAGCACAAGTGAGTGACAGTGGCACCTGCCACCCCGCAAACAGAGGATGTGGCAGCAACGCCACCACATCTTTCACTGTCTCCAAGCATCTCCACACTATCTCATGGAAGCGTTCAGCTGTACACTGGAGAGAAAGAGAAATAGAAAGAGGAAGTACCTCCAGTCATTCTGTCTGGTGGAGATGGATGGAGACTTTTAAAAAACTTATAGCGGTGGCTGTCCCGCAGTACGTTGTTCCCAGCCGCCACTACTTTTCCAGGCGAGCCCGAGCCATCCCTTCCCTGCACAACCAAGTGGTGGACAGAATTAGGTGTACACTGCGCAACCCTATCTGTAGTAAGGTCCACATAACAACCAATACGTGGACCGGTAAGCACGGGCAGGGAAGTTATATCTCCCTAACAGCACACTGGGTAAATGTAGTGGCGGCTGGGCCAGAGACGGGTAGCAGTTTGGCGCATGACCTTCCGCTCCCGAGGATTGCAGGGCATTTCTATTTGCTTCCTCCTCCTCTACCACCTCGTCATCCGTTCAGCGTAACACCTTAACTACCAACATCAGCACAGCCAGAGGGAAACGACTGCAGGCTGTTCTGAAACACATCTGTTTGGGGGGGGAAACCCCACACCGCGCAGGAGCTGTGGACGGGCATGGAACAACAGACCGATGAGTGGTTGGTGTCACTGAGCCTCAAGCCCGGCCTGGTGGTGTGCGATAATGGGCTAAATCTCGTAGCAGCTCTGGGTCTGGCGCATGTGCCTGCGCAACGACTGCCGAGTTGCCCACATTCTAACTTGTGCAGATTACTGGGTGGCCACCCTACTGGATCCCTGTTACAAGGACAACGTGCCTTCCTTAATTCCGTCACTGAAGCGTGATCGGAAGAAGCCAACGCTGGTAGACGCGCTGCTGATGGCATTCACACCTGACACTGGGGGCTCAGTGGAAGCACAAGGCTAAAGCAGAGGAGGAGGAGGAAGAAGTCACCAACGCAGCTGGGTCACCGCCCGCACCTCAGAAGGCAGGGTTAGCATGCAGGGCTCCAGACTAAAAAAAATTACCTAGGAGCCATTGGCTCCTAAACTGAAAAATTTAGGAGCCAAATAAAATTTTTAGTCGCCAAATTTAAAGATATATAATCATGATAGAAAAAATTGCCTGATTCACACGTCAGTGTTTGGTCAGTGATTTTCATCAGTGATTGTGAGCCAAAACCAGGATTGGAGCCTCCACAGACATAAGGTATAAGGGAAAGATCTGCACCAGTTCTGTGTTTACTGGTTTTGGCTCAAAAATCACTGATGGAAATCACTGACCGAAAACTGATGCCTCATTCACACACGGGTTCACATTATGTTTCGGTCATATGTTATATTATACTATGACCGAAACATGACGGACGCCTCAGACAGATGCCATACTGCGGCATCCCTCACCATAGGGTTCCATTGTACAAAAAATGTGTATATTTTTTTCTGGACTTTACAGGATGGGAAGACGTGGTACACTACGATCTCCCATTCTGCAAAAAAAACGTATAAATTAGCATATATATATTTTTTTGTATATGTTAAATGTATCACAAAAAACCAACACTTCCATTATTTTCATTGTTCTGCTCATCAAACAGAGCAGAACAACAGAAATAAATAGTGGTGGTGTGAACGGGGCCTAAGAGGTGGGTGTGCAGGGAACCATTACTGGTCTAAATAACATGAAGCAATTATAGCGAAGTGATAAAGTCCAGTCCAATATGGCGGAACCTCCCTGTACGTTATCACTTGGCTATAATAGCCTGCTGTGTATTTACTACACACTGCACCATATACATCACTCACTGCACTACATACATCAGTGTGAGATGTATGTAGTGCAGTGTGTGATGTATACATGTGTATGATGTGTGTAGTGCAGTGTGTAATGTGTGTAGTGAAGTGTGTGATGTATGTAGTGATGTATACATGTGTACTGTATGATGTATGTAGTGATGTGTGATGTATACATGTGTACTGTATGATGTATGTAGTGCAGTATAGGATGATCACACACTCCACTACATACATTACACACATCGATACATAACACCTTGCGCTGTCACCTTCTTCTGCGGCTCCGTCTTGATGCTTGGGCTGAAGGCTTCAGCTCCTCAGCGCGCCAGGCACTCCTTGCTTCATCCACCCCCAGAGCCGGCCCCTCCTCCTTTCATCTCCCGCCGGCTTTCTCTGCTGCAGGGCGCTATATGGCTCCGGCGCCCGCCCAAACTAACCAATAGCAAAGCTCCTTACAGTATGGAGCTTTGCTATTGGTTATTTCAGGCTGCGCTGCCTGTGCCGCTCGCTGCGTGGTGCGTCTGCTAAAGAAGTTTTTTTTTTTCTTAAAGCTGCGGCGCCGGGACAGGTCGCAAATGGCGATAAGACTTAAATTTCTTATCGCCATTTGCAAATTCCTAGTCGCATTAGCGACCATTTTGGTCAAAAAGGGATGGAACAGCTGCTGGGCCTGGTCTGAGAGAGAGATCTTTAGTAGCCACAGGAATGGGGGCAGCATGAAAGGAAGGGGTTGCGAAAATATTACTGGGGGAGGGGGGCCCCATTCAAAAATTTGCTGTTGGGCTCAGTCATTTCTAGCTACGCCACTGGGTCTGCCGCATTTAACTTTTGGGTGTCCAAATTGGGGATATGGCCTCGGCTTGACCTTTATGCCTTGGAGGTCCTTGCCTGCCCTGCAGCCAGTGTAGTGTCTGAACGTGTGTTTTGCACAGCTGGGGGCGTTATCATAGACAAGCGCAGCCGCCTGTCCACAGCCAACGTGGACAATCTCACGTTCATTAAAAAGAACCAGACATGGATCCCACAGGACTTGTTCGTACTTTATGCAGAATAGACATGTATACCGGCCTCACCCAACCATTGTTATACTACAACGTACTTACTCTTTGTTTTCTTTTTTATATTTCCCAATGTTTTGGTGGAGTCTACCCCAATTTATAAAAAAAAAAAGAAAACAAAACACATTGTTGTTGGCGACTACCTTTGGCTTCACAGCAAAAAAAGGCTTTATGTCAGGCAACAATGTAACCTCCAATTGTAATGCATTAAGTTCCCTGTCTGTTATGCAGTGCAGGGGTACTTTGAAAGAAAGAAAGAAGGGGTACAGATCAACAATCTAAAGGCCACCTAATTTACAGAATATATTTCCCAGTCAGGTATGCAGTGCAGGGGTACTTTATGGCCCAAGAATGTAACAGACGATTTTTACAAATTTACCTCCCTGTCACCTGTGCAGAGCAGGGGTTTGTATACCGCAAAGCTGGGTTAATGTCACCCAAGAATGTAACAGAGAATTTTTACAAATTTGCCTCCCTGTCACCTATGCAGAGCAGGGGTTTGTATACGGCAAAAATGGTAAAATGTCACCCACCAATGGAACTGACGATTTTTTCAAATGTACGTCCCTGTCACCTATCTAGCACAAAAAGTGTTGTTGTTTTTTATAGCACCGAAGTAAATGCAGTATGTTACGGTTTTATTGGACTGTCAGAAATGCAGCGTAGCACGCAGATTTGCTATCTAGCACAAAAAAATCTGCTTTTTTTATAGCAGTATGTAACGGTTTAATTGGACTGTTAGAAATGCAGCAAAACCCGTAAATTTACTATGTAGCAAAAAAAAAAATAATTGCTTTTTTAAAGCAGCAAGGTAACTGCAGTATTTAACGGTTTTATTGGACTGTCAGATATGCAGTGCCTGTTGCAGACCGATAAAAAATCGCTTTAGGTCACAAAATATGTGACAGACTAATGTAATTGAATCATTTTAACTGCCAGGTAATGCACTGCAGGCTGCAGGGGTACTTTAACCGGCCAAAAAAGGGAATTTGTCCTTCACTGAGCTACCAGAACAGAATTAAAGTAATGTCCCTGGCACACATGCAGTTCACATGCAGTTGTGAACTGCAATGCACTGCACTGTCAAAAATGGCCGCCGACGCGACAGAACTAGCAGACAGATGGATTAATAGTTATTTTTTAGTGTCACTGGGCTCAGGGCTGGGTACAAAAATGTAGCATAGCACCCTCAATAATCGCTGTAATTTGAAGATTGAACACCACCAAGTTCAATAGAATTCTTCCCTAATCTCTCCCTCGCAGCAGCAGCAGCATCCTATCCCTACACTGAGAAGAGCAGAGTGACATGCGGCGCTACGTGACTCCAGCCTATATAGAGGTAGAGGTATAATGCAGTAACACAGTAATAAACAGTATAAGTTAACCCTTTCAAGAGAAATAAAGTAAGAAGTTTTAACTTTGCATAGGGGATATAAGCAAATATCCAAATGTCAAAGTACTCCCTGCTCCAGGGCACCACACAAGTTTCCTGATGCATTTTTAGACACCAAAATCAGGGGTGAATTCATAAAAGAGGAAATCTTATCTGTCCTTTATACTTTTTATCCTATTATGATCCTCTCTTTTCATTGGTGGCAGTGGCGACCGCGTCACAGTGGGGAGGGACTCCCTCTTTCTCCACTGTGCCGGCTGATGAGAACATGGTGCACACTGAGGGCGGCGTGTGCCATGTTGTCTAAGAGATACTAGGCTGCGCAGTAGCACAGCCTAGTATCAGAAACTAGCAAATCCCGGTATCGTATCGATCCGGGTACAAAAGTATCAATAGTTCGATATACCCGGTGCAACCCTAGTTTGAAACAGCAGACACCTGGGACTGATGTCTGCGGTCAGCATCTGAAGATGTGTTCTCCGGGAGCGCTTCAACAGCTTCCAGGTGTAGAGATGGGAAAAGCTGTTGCTTCTGTATAAAAGCCTTGGTCTCTGATGAAAACAAAGCTTTTAGAGCTGTGCTTTCTGTTGAGCCCTGTAGGTGGCAGGGCTAAATAAGAACATAGCTAATCTGAAATGTATTGCAATGGTAGTCCTTTGCCATGTATTGAAGCAATCTTGTGATTGCTTGTTATAGCAACCTAGGGTTCAAATCGCCCCATTCCCCATAATTAAAATATAAATAAATAGGCATCCCCGTGTTCCAAAACGCAACACTATCAAAATATAAACGTATTTATCCTATACGGTAACTGAAAAAAATAAAAATTACTGATTTATAAATTTTTTCGTGTTCAAAAGTGATCAAAAAGTCATATACACTTCAAAATGGTATTGATCAGGCATGCTCAACCTGCGGCCCTCCAGCTGGAAAACTACAACTCCCATCATGCCTTGCTGTAGCCTGATAGCTGTAGTCTGTCCGGGCATGCTGGGAGAAGTAGTTTTGCAACAGCTGGAGGGCCGCAGGTTGGGCATCCCTGGTATTGATAAAAACTACAGATCATTCTGCAAAAATTTCCACTTTCCCACTACATCGTGTGTAATATTAAATGTGGTATTAGAAATTACAACTTGTCCCGCCAAAATCAAGGTCTCATATGACTATGTGAATGGTAAAATAAAAAAGCTATTGCCACAAAAAGGCAGGGAGTAGAAAACTGAAAAACGGGTGCTGAAGGAGTTAACAACTGTGTTTTCTTCTTAATTCCCTTTGGTAAAATTCACATAAAATATAAGTCTTAGCTAAAATATTAGATATAGCTCATTATATGAATTAATAAGACAAGGTTTCTTATATTTTTGTTCTCCTTCCTATTACTTGAGTTCATTAGGTTACTACATGGAACATAACGTGTCTCTGAGATGCTGACGCTTATCTGCTTCTCCTTGTTTACATCCTTCATGTTGATGTGAGATTTTTTTTCCTCCTTTGAAGCATCCAGTCTTCAGATACTTATCGGTAATGCACATTACAGGGTGTTATTATTTAATTCTGCAGACCGTCCTCCGCTTGACAGTGATTTGGATACACGGGGGAAGAAAACTGAAAATAGGAGAAAAAAATACTTTTTATTAACCCCTTCAGCACCCTGCCATTTTTCACCTTATGGACCAGGCCATTTTTAGCAAATCTGACGTGTCACTTTATGTGGTGATAACTTTAAAACGCTTTTACTTATCCAGGCCATTCTGAGATTGTTTTCTCATCACATATTGTACTTCATGACAGTGGTAAATTTGAGTCAAATATTTAAAAAAAAAAATACAAAATTTACAAAAAATTTGGAAAACTTAGCAAATTTCAATTTCTCTACTTTTAAAATAGATAGTAATACTTCAAAAATAGTTATGACTTTACATTTCCATATGTCTGAGATGCAAAAGAGGGCAGTAACATGCTAAAACATAACTTTTAATAGTCATCATAGATAAGATCTCATCAGAGAAGGCCCCTTACAACAAATAACGACTGGGTCTGGGAGTGCAAGAGCACCTGAACAGTCAGACTGACTGAGTATGCACGCGAAGAACGTGTCCAGAAATGCACTGCAAGTCCCAGTCAGAAATCAAAAAATCTAGAACCATACTAGTTCATGTGGTCATTGACTAACCCAATGGTACACAAAATTACCACTTCAGACGAAAACAAGAACATGCCCATTAGGGCCGTGGGTGGAAAGTTCTTACCGGTTGTATGTACAGTACAGACCAAAAGTTTGGACACACCTTCTCATTCAAAGAGTTTTCTTTATTTTCATGACTATGAAAATTGTAGATTCACACTGAAGACATCAAAACTATGAATTAACACATGTGGAATTATATACATAACAAAAAAGTGTGAAACAACTGAAAATATGTCATATTCTAGGTTCTTCAAAGTAGCCACCTTTTGCTTTGATTACTGCTTTGCACACTCTTGGCATTCTCTTGATGAGCTTCAAGAGGTAGTCACCTGAAATGGTCTTCCAACAGTCTTGAAGGAGTTCCCAGAGATGCTTAGCACTTGTTGGCCCTTTTGCCTTCACTCTGCGGTCCAGCTCACCCCAAACCATCTTGATTGGGTTCAGGTCTGGTGACTGTGGAGGCCAGGTCATCTGGCGCAGCACCCCATCACTCTCCTTCATGGTCAAATAGCCCTTACACAGCCTGGAGGTGTCTTTGGGGTCATTGTCCTGTTGAAAAATAAATGATGGTGCAACTAAACGCAAACCGGATGGAATAGCATGCCGCTGCAAGATGCTGTGGTAGCCATGTTGGTTCAGTATGCCTTCAATTTTGAATAAATCCCCAACAGTGTCACCAGCAAAGCACCCCCACACAATCACACCTCCACCTCCATGCTTCAGGGTGGGAAACAGGCATGTAGAGTCCACCTTTTCTGCGTCGCACAAAGACACGGTGGCTGGAACCAAAGATCTCAAATTTGGACTCATCAGACCAAAGCACAGATTTCCACTGTTCTAATGTCCATTCCTTGTGTTCTTTAGCCCAAACAAGTCTCTTCTGCTTGTTGCCTGTCCTTAGCAGTGGTTTCCTAGCAGATATTCTAC
This sequence comes from Bufotes viridis, assembly GCA_033119425.1. Classification (NCBI taxonomy): domain Eukaryota; kingdom Metazoa; phylum Chordata; class Amphibia; order Anura; family Bufonidae; genus Bufotes; species Bufotes viridis. The sequence goes on along the minus strand of CM065589.1, from coordinate 67,176,910 downwards.
CATGAAGGCCTGATGCACACAGTCTCCTCTTAACGGTTGTTCTAGAGATGTGTCTGCTGCTAGAACTCTGTGTGGCATTGACCTGGTCTCTAATCTGAGCTGCTGGTAACCTGCGATTTCTGAGGCTACTTAGCTGCTTTTTTCTTGCCATAATACAAATTCTTACAGTCTATTCAGTAGGACTATTAGCTGTGTATCCACCTGACTTCTCCACAACGCAACTGATGGTCCCAACCCCATTTGTAAGGCAAGAAATCCCACTTATAAAACCTGACAGGGCACACCTATGAAGTGAAAACCGTTTCAGGTGACTACCTCTTGAAGCTCATCAAGAGAATGCCAAGATTGTGCAAAGCAGTAATCAAAGCAAAAGGTGACTACTTTGAAGAACCTAGAATATGACATATTTTTCAGTTGTTTCACACTTTTTTGTTATGTATATAATTCCACATGTGTTAATTCATAGTTTTGATGCCTTCAGTGTGAATCTACAATTTTCATAGTCATGAAAATAAAGAAAACTCTTTGAATCAGAAGGTGTGTCCAAACTTTTGGTCTGTACTGTGTGTATATAGACACCCTTGTTAAAATGTCAGGTTTCTGTGCTGTAAAAAAAAAATGAGGCAAAGATAAATCATTTCAGAACTTTTTCCACCTTTTAATGTGACCTATAAACTGTACAACTCAATTGAAAAACATTGAAATCTTTTAGGTAGAGGGAAGAAAAAATATAAAAATAAAATAATGTGGTTGCATAAGTGTGCACACCCTCTTATAACTGGGGATGTAGCTGTGTTCAGAATTGAGCAATCACATTCAAAATCATGTTAAATAGGAGTCGGCATACACCCGCCATCATTTACAGTGCCTCTGATTAACCCCAAATAAAGTTCAGCTGCTCTAGTTGGTCTTTCATTAAATTTTCTTAGTCGCATCCCACAGCAAAAGCCATGGTCCACAGAGAGCTTCCAAAGCATCAGAGGGATCTCATTGTTAAAAGGTATCAGTCAGGAGAAGGGGACAAAAGAATTTCCAAGGCATTAGATATACCATGGAACACAGTGAAGACAGTCATCATCAAGTGGAGAAAATGAGGCCCAACAGTGACATTACCAAGAACTGGACGTCCCTCCAAAATTGCTGAAAAGACGAGAAGAAAACTGGTCTGGGAGGCTAATGTACCCATTACTGGCAGATGCCTCAGAGTATCCAGTGCGCATGAGCCGGCCCGTATGTCACGCTCCAGCCGATGCTGCATCAGAGGGCTGTCATCGGTGCAGGCGCGGGATTTCAGAAGAAGAGAAGGAAGTGATCAGCCAGAAAAAGGGCGGGCCAAATGGGTGAAAGGGGAGTGGTTGCACATGAAAATCAGTGTGGGGCCTGGGCACCGGCCGTTGAAAAGCCACCCCTGGGCACCATCAAACCCTGATTTACATATACAAGTGTTTTTTAGACGAACTATGCAATGGACAACATTATGGTAAGAATGATTTTAAGGTGGGGACTGTTATCGACGCAATAGTGTTCGTGCACATTTGGGGTGAAAGACTCCCTTTAAAGGAGCTACAGGAATATTTGGCAAGTACTGGATGTGTGGTACATGTGAAAACAATATCCCGTATTCTTCATATGTCTGGGCTATGGGTTAGAGTGGCAAGACGAAAGCCTTTTCTTACGAAAAAAACATCGAAGCCAGGCTACATTTAGCAAAAACACATCTGAAGTCTCCCAAAAGCATGTGAGGAAAGGTGTTATGGTCTGATGAAACCAAGGTTGAACTTTTTGGCCATAATTCCAAAAGATATGTTTGGCCCAAAAACAACACTGCACATCACCAAAAGAACCCCATACCCACAGTGAAGCATGGTGGGGGCAGCATCAGGCTGCGGGGCTGTTATACTTCAGCTGGAACTTGGGCCATAGTTAAGACAGAGGGAATTATGAACAGTTCCAAATACCAGTCAATATTGGCACAAAATCTTTAGGCTTCTGCTAGAAAGCTTAACATGAAGAGGAACTTCATCTTTCAGCAGGACAACGACCCAATGCATACATCCAAATCAACAAAGGAATGGCTTCACCAGAAGAAGATTAAAGTTTTTCAATGGCCCAGCCAGAGCCCAGACCTGAATCCGATGGAAAATCTGTGGGGTGATGTGAAGAGGGCTGTGCACAGGAGATGCCCTCGCAATCTGACAGATTTGTAGTGTTTTTGCAAAGAAGTCGAAATGTGCCATGCTGATAGACTCATACCCCAAAAGACTGAGTGACGTAATAAAATCAAAAGGGGCTTCAACAAAGTATTACCGTATATACTCGAGTATAAGCCGACCCCCCCTAATTTTACCCAAAAAAAACTGGGAAAAGTAGTGACTCGAGTATAAGCCGAGGTGGAAATGGATGTCACTGTTATGGGGGGATCTGTGGATGACGCACTGTTATGGGGGGATCTGTGGATGACGCACTGTTATGGGGGGATCTGTGGATGACGCACTGTTATGGGGGGATCTGTGAATGACGCACTGTTATGGGGGGATCTGTGGATGACGACTGTTATGGGGGATCTGTGGATGACGCACTGTTATGGGGGATCTGTGAATGACGCACTGTTATGGGGGATCTGTGGATGACGCACTGTTATGGGGGATCTGTGGATGACGCACTGTTATGGGAGGATCTGTGGATGACGTACTGTTATGGGGGATCTGTGGATGACACTGTTATGGGATGGGGGCTGTGGATGGCACTTATGGGATGAGGGGGATGTGGATGACACTGTTATGGGAAGGGGGATGTTGATGGCACTTATGGGATGAGAGGGATGTGGATGACACTGTTATGGGATGGGGGCTGTGGATGGCACTTATGGGATGGGGGCTGTGGATGGCATCCACAGATCCCCCATCCTATAACAGTGCCATCCACATCCCCCATCCCATAACAGTGCCATCCACATCCCCTCATCCCATAACAGTGCCATCCACATCCTCTCATTACCGCTCATGTATAGTTTTTAAATTTGATTATACTATACACTTATTCTTACTATAATTCTTGCCCCTCTGTACTTCATCACATGCGGCAGTCGGGCAGTGAATACTTCAGGCCGGGCGGGAGAGCGAGCGCAGTGTGACTGACGTCACGTGCCTGCGCCGCCTGCTTCATTCATAAAGCAGGCCGGGCAGGCACGTGACATCAGCAAGTCACGCTGCTCTCGTCCGCCCGGCCTGAAGTATTCACTGCCCGCCTACCACATGTAATGAGGTACAGAGGGGGCAAGAATTATAGTAAGAATAAGTGTATAGTATAATCAAATTTAAAAACTATACATGAGCGGTGGGGCCGGAGCGCAGTGAGCGCATCGGCCCTGCCGCAAATGCCCGCCCCCAGCTCCTCCCCCCGCTCCTCCTCCCACTCTGCTCTTCAGAGTTTTAATTTATGACTCGAGTATAAGCCGAGTTCGGGTTTTTCGGCACAAATTTTGTGCCGAAAAACTCGGCTTATACTCGAGTATATACGGTAGTTTAAGGGTGTGCACACTTATACAACCATATTAATTTATTTTTATATTTTTTCTTCCCTCTACCTAAAAGATTTCAGTTTGGTTTTTCAATTGAGTTGTACAGTTTATAGGTCACATTAAAGGTGGAAAAAGTTCTGAATTGATTTATCTTTGTCAAATTTTTTTTACAGCACAGAAACCTGACATTTTAACAGGGGTGTGTAGGTTTTTTATATCCACTGTAAATGAGCACACTACTGATCGGTCCTCTGCAGCACGCACTCACACATATCGTGCATGCATACAAAAACTGTAGTATAAAAATTCACTACAGTGCTCTGCAAAATGTACGCACGCAGATGGTGCGTTCATGCAAAATTCTAAGCTGACTAGGGTTGTTTTGGGTATCGAAGTTTCAGGGAGGGGGGGGAGCACTGGCCACCAATGAGGAGTGATGTTTACTATACAAATGCAGGCAGAAGAAACTCATTGCTGGCACCTGCCTGTGACCGGGCGCTGTGATCCGTGGCAATTAACCCGCACCTGAGTGGTTAACTGCCGCTGATCGCAGCGCCCGGTCACAGGCAGGTGCCAGCAATGAGTTTCTTCTGCCTGCATTTGTATATTAAACATTACCCCTCATTGGTGGCCAATGCGCCCGTCCCTAGTATTAAAAACATTGGCCAGTGTGTGCCCCCCACCCTTTCCCCAGTATTAACTACATTGGTGGCCAGTGCGCTCTCCCTTTCCCCCCCGAGTATTGAAGTCATTGGTGGCAGTGGCGACAAGGTCCCCTCACCTCCTCCTCATTGGTGGCAGTGGTAGTGATCGGAGCCCCAGCAGCGTAATGCGGGGGCTCCGATCGGTTACCATGGCAAGCAGGACGCTTCTAAAGTCCTGGCTGCCATGATCGGCTCCCTGCTGGGCAGCAGGGAGAGTGTGAGGTCCTATTCACCCTGATAGAGCTGTATCAGGGTGAATAGGATGAAAAGATCCCAGGTTCTAGCCACTAAGGGGGGAAAAGTTAATAAATAAACTGTAAAAAAAAAAAAAAAAGTTAAAAAAGTACACCAAACCATTAAGTATAAATCACCCCCTTTCCCAATTTTACATATAAAATATATAAACAATAAATAAATAAAATATTAAATATTGCTACGTCTCAAAAGTCCGAACTATTAAAAAAATCCTCTTTTAAGCGGTGAGCGCCAAAAAAAAATAAAGAAAAACTGCACAATTTGCCATTTTCTTTTAGTCGCCTTGTCCCCCCAAAAAAATAAGATAGGACTGTTGTATTATGGGCCGGACGCGGCTTTTTTTTGGCATTTTTATTTTTTTCGCGTGGTATCGCGTATCGCAATACTTTTTTATGGTATCGATACCGAATCAAAATTTTGGTACCGAAACAACCCTAAAACTGACACTAACTGAAATATATATGGACAGGGACGGAGGGTGATTTAGGGATCAGTGCAGCAATTCCAGATGTTCTTCTTCTTTCAGCAGGAAAAGTTGAAATCACAGTGGTGGTGCACCACAAGTCCCAGCAAGCCAACAAGCAGCACAGAAAAGCACAGAACCTTTCTGCATGCAGTCACCAGCTAGAATGGCTTCATGCAGGGAGGTTCAGCCCTTTTTCTGTGCAGCTATAGCACTGCCATTGCCATTGGCCAATCGCAGTGCTGGCAGGGGACAGGGGACGTCAAACACTGGAGTCCCCTGCCTCACCTCGGAGGAGACAGGTTCAGCACCAGTCACCATCCCCCCGAACCGTCCCGCAGCTCCATACTGCTTCTGGCGCTGCGATGTGCTGGTATTCATTGACCAGCCAATCACAGCGCTTGGAACTGCAGGGGGCGGTGCTGCACCATGCTGCCCCTACCTGGCATAGATGCCTGCCGGTAAGAGCAGCCATGGTGCCCCAATACCCCCTTCTATTCACTCCCAGCACCCGGCGGACCTTATGCCCGACATGTACGTCTCTGGTCCTTAAGTCACGTCCAACTGTGACGTAAATGTACTGCAAGGGTCCTTAAGGGGTTAATGTCTATTTCAATACTGACAAAAAGATAAACAAAAACGCATATAGGATATGTACCTCGACGGCACATATATGTAAATCATAAGCCCAGTATATGAAAAGATTATATATATATATATATATATATATATATATATATATATATATATATATTGTATTCCAGTTACGTATTTCTTAAGGTATCTGTACCTATAGATACCGGCAATTTATTTTCCTCAGTGATTACTGCTTTTTAGGTCAGCTTCGTTAGGACAGAGCTTTCATCTGTGTCTACAGTTTAGCTACAGTGCCTACATGGAGTCTGAAGTACCATATTATTCACTGTATAAGATGCACCTGATTGAACTTGCCTCTCCTCCTGCAGACCACACACTCTTCCTGCACTTTAAAGGGGTTCTCCTTGGAATTAAGAAAATGAAAATACTTAAATATTACTTTTTTATTAATATATTCCCAAATACCTTACGTTAGTTATAATGGCTCGTTTTGTCTAGGGAGCATTCATTAGGAGAAACATAATGGCCACCATCCTATCAGTACACACAAAACCTGTCCTAATCACACAGCAGGACAAGTTACTTTACAACACTGAGCTAAAGAGCTGCCTCATCCTCCTCTTTGCTTGTCAGGGATTATGATCCCCAATACTGATGATAAGATCTTTAGCTGAATCTCTGTAGGAACGGAGTTCATGAGCAGATGTGGCTAATAAGCAGCAGCACTTGTATGCAGTTTCCAATACCCCAGTCTGTCCTCTCTATACTTTGTCTCCTGAAGAACTCCATTCCCACAAAGATTCAGCTAAATATTGTATTAAACTGTATTCAGGATCATAATCCCTGCCAGTCAGAGCAGAGAGGAGGATAAGGCAGCTCTTTCTTTCAGTAGTTGAAAGAAAGTGACATTCAATCTTAGTACTTAGTACAACATCCTTTTCCAGTTATAACAGCTTTTAAACGTGAAGCATAGCTTGACAGAAGTGTCTTGCAGCGATCTACGGGTATCTTCGCCCATTCTTCATGGGCAAAAGCCTCCAGTTCAGTCACATTCTTAGGCTTGCGCGCTGCAACTGCTTTCTTTAAGTCCCACCAGAGGTTCTCAATCGGATTTAAGTCTGGTGACTGCGATGGCCACTTCAAAATGTTCCAGCCTTTAATCTGCAACCATGCTCTAGTGGACTTGGAGGTATGCTTGGGATCATTGTCCTGTTGAAAGGTCCAATGTCTCCCAAGCCTCAGGTTTGTGACGGACTGCATCACATTTTCATCCAATATCTCCTGGTACTGAAGAGAATTCATGGTACCTTGCACACGCTGAAGCTTCCCTGTACCTGTAGAAGCAAAACAGCCCCAAAGCATGATTGACCCCCCGCCTGCTTCACAGTAGGCAAGGTGTTCTTTTCTTCATAGGCCTCCTCCAAACATAGCGTTGATCCATGGGCCCAAACAGTTCTAATTTTGTTTCATCAGTCCACAGAACACTATTCCAAAACTTTTGTGGTTTGTCCACATGACTTTTGGCATACTGCAGTCGACTCTTCTTACTCTTTGGAGACAGCAAGGGGGTGCGCCTGGGAGTTCTGGCATGGAGACCTTCATTACGCAGTGTGCGCCTTATTGTCTGAGCTGAAGCTTCAGTACCCGCATCTGACAAATCTTTTTTCAGTTCCTCAGCAGTCACACGGGGACTTTTCTCCACTTTGCGCTTCAGGTAGCGCACAGCAGTCGAAGTCAGCATCTTCTTTCTGCCACGACCAGGTAGTGTTTCAACAGTGCCCTTTGCCTCGAATTTGCGAATGATGCTTCCTATGGAGTCTCTTGGTATGTTTAACATCTTTGCAATCTTCTTATAGCCATTGCCCTTCCTGTGAAGAGAAATCACCTCTTCTCTTGTCTTCCTGGACCATTCTCTTGACTTCACCATGTCTGTAAACACACCAGTAAATGTCTAGAAGGAGCTGAGTATCACAATCATTTTACATCTGCCTAATTGATGCTTATTATGCTTGATTGCTGCTCCTTGACATCCACAGGTGTTTTCAATACCTGATCGAAAACACTGGAATGAACCTCTGTTCTTAAGAGTGGTCGTCTTTAAGGGGTTGAATAATTGTGTCAATGAAGAAATCACAAAAAAAACATTTAATACTGTATTACAAAAACAATTGATGTCATTTTAGTTGCATTTGGTTCTTTAAAAAGTCCTTGTAAGATTTCATTCTGAACACAATTACAAATGTACGCTAAATTCCCTAAAACCCTTTACAGCATTGGGGGTTGAATAATTTTGAACACAACTGTATGTAATATGTATATAGTAGTGTCATGTGTGCGCTGTGTATGGCGGCGTCGGGTGTGCGCTGTGTATGGCGGCGTCGGGTGTGCGCTGTGTATGGCAGCGTCGGATGTGCGCTATGTATGGCGGCGTCGGGTGTGCGCTGTGTATGGCGACGTCGGGTGTGCGCTGTGTGTGGCAGCGTCGGGTGGGCGCAGTGTATGGCAGCGTCGGGTGGGCGCAGTGTATGGCGGCGCCGGGTGTGCGCTGTGTATGGCGGCGCCGGGTGTGCGCTGTGTATGGCAGCGTCGGGTGGGCGCAGTGTATGGCAGCGTCGGTTGGGCGCAGTGTATGGCAGTGTCGGGTGGGCGCAGTGTATGGCAGCGTCGGGTGTGCGCTGTGTATGGCGGCGTCGGGTGGGCGCAGTGTATGGCGGCATCGGGTGGGCGCAGTGTATGGCAGCGTCGGGTGGGCGCAGTGTATGGCAGCGTCGGGTGGGCGCAGTGTATGGCAGCGTCAGGTGGGCGCAGTGTATGGCAGCGTCGGGTGAGCGCTGTGTATGGCAGAAGTGGTCTTATGTTTAGTGTATGATGTTGGATAAATATAAAACTGTGTGGGCCTGTGCATTATATAATATATATATATGAATTACAGCAAAATTTGTACTCCTACTCTGCTAAAAAATACTCCTCAAAATTGTTAAGAGGAGTATTTTTACTCTTCTGGAAAAAATGTAGTGCGACCTCTGGATCAGAGGCCTTGAGCGCTGCAAACTGTTTCTAGGCCAGTGACATCACTGTACATCGATCATGTGGCCTAATTGTAACTCGGCCCAGTTCAAGTCAATGGGCCTGAGCTGCAATACCAAGTACTGCCACTATACGATGTATGGCACTATCCTTGGAAAGCTGCTGGGAGCCTGCATCGGTCACCAGAGCTTCGGTGAGGGCAGCGGCTCCTTGAAACAGCTCATCAGCGGGGATGCCGGGACTTGGACCCCCACAAATGTGATAATAATGACCCATTCTGAGGATAAGTCATCATTATCTTTTACAGAATAACCCCTTTAATTTCTATGGCTACACTGAGATACTTGGTCGTGCAACACCTGTCACGCTCAAGATAGCTGTGCAGCCCTAACCTTAGACAACTTTATCTTTTTTATGACACCCTTATGGCATGTCTACAATTTTTCTAAAAAAAAAAAAATTATATTCCATGCCACATTTTTAAAACTGCCTCTCAGGGTAATAGGTTTCTTTAAATAAAAAAAAAAAAACTGAATTTAGAGCACTCAATTTTTGCCACCATTCCACAGAATCCCGGAGCATTTACTTTAGTAAATCTCCTCCAAGGTGTCACAGAGCGGTGTCGGCCCCTACAAAAATCACAGGTACTTTCATTCATTAGCAAAAATGATGGTGTCCTAGTATCTTCCTGTGACCGTAAGTGGGAAACGGCAGCATATGAGACTTTCCTATGCTTATCACTTTGAGAGGGTTAAAGGGTTCTGTGTGGCATTAAATGCCATTTAAAGGGTCTAGCCATAAGATCAACCTCTTTCTATGTCTTTTGAAGACCTATTCTTATCACATCCCTAATTTCATCCACAACAGGGAACCACTGGAAAAAGGGCACTCTTTGCAGCCATGCATTATATTGTTGCCCATTTACTTAAATGGGTGGTGTGTAATATTGGTTGGCTACTTGCAGCTTTATTCTGCAATGTCTGCTTATTGCCAGGATTTACAGCCCCTCGTATTGCTGTGGTCGTCTGATGAGCTGATCCCCAGTTGGGTTTTCCTTTGAGGAAGAGCTTTCCTGATGTGACAACCCACCGAAACCGATCAAAGGCATTACAGTGGTCCCTCAAGTTACAATAATATTGGGTTCCTGGATGACCATTGTATGTTGAAAGCATTGTAAAGACTCATTTAGACACGAGTGACCTACTGACGCAACAACTACCGACACAACACCAGTGATAGCGACAAGCATGTACAAATGTGTTCATGTTTTTTGGTGTACTCGCTTAAATGATGATTGTTGACTGTGTTCAGACAGGTCTAGTCCATGTGCCTATCTGCCAAAGGTCACACGATGGACATTTAAATTACCACAATTCGATAACGATAATTTACTTGCTCGCATCAACGACTGAACGAGCGTTTTTAATAAAACCATTCAATCTCCATATAAATTCACATTACACGATTACGGTCCACCATGAATCGCTAGCGTTCAAATCATAACGACTATCTACCCATCTAAATGAGCCTTAACTTGTATCCATAACTCTATGGGAAACTGGTAATTGGTTCAAAAGCCCCAAAGGTCATCCCAAGATAAAGGAAAATGAAATCTTAACAATAAGCAGAAAACTAAGAGAAATCGAGTCGGAAATAGATGCTGGAGGCTGTAAATCACTTTCTATGATGAGGACAGGAGCTTCTTCAGAGTCCTGTATACCATACAGTGTGCCAGAAAAACTAAAAGCAACCTACCCTCACCTGGCATCCAAAGGAGCAGCTCATCCGGGCACAGACAGAGGGCATTACCGGTCATGTAGCACCGCACTCTACTGTAAAGAGGAGCTACTACAAACCAAATGCTGGTATTTTACCGGAGAAAGGGTCCTGTTGATTGACTGGATTTGAGTCTGAGACATTGTATGGGGAGTCTAGTTTCAATTTACAATTTGCCAGAAAAGACCATTGTATGTTGAATGTATTGTATCCTGAGGCCATTTTATCTTGATGGACCACTGTATATTATGATTCTTTTTTGCTACTGACCTCATAAGAATAAAGAAGCAAAAGTAATTTAACCTATGGTTTCCATCTTCCATTTCTTGATTGCTTCACTTAACCATTGTTTGTATTAGGTGATTATTAGATGTATTGCACTTCATTCTCTGGCCATAGCGCCATAAAACATTTTTCACTTGGAGTGGATGATTGGAAATTTGTGCGCTCCACATGGCACCGCTAAAATTGAAATATAACAGCCCCATAATCACTGCAGTGAGAAGTGAAGTTACATTTTGCGTCTGAGTCTTCTCTGATCTAAAAATTCACAACCCGTTTATATTATGACTCCCTGTGCAAACAATAGCTAATCAGCATCTATGCACTTGAAGGGGTTGTCCTGCCATATATATTGATGACCAATCGTTAGCATAGGTCAATAATATCTGATCGGCAGGGATCCGGCACCTGTGCCGATCAGCTGCTTGAAAAGGAGGTGGCGCTCCATGCGAATGCACTTCCCAGACGACAGGCAGTGTAATGATGAGGAAGCAGCGGAGTAATTTAAAAAGTACTCTCTCTATTCTCTTGAATGTATCAAGTACTTGTAATTACACTACACCGCCGCTCCACAGGAGACGATAGGTAGTGTAATGAACAGGAGGCGGCACTCCTTCAAATAGCTGATCGTCAGGGACCCCCAGCGCTCGGCTATTTTCGTCGGCCACATAGAAAATGAATGGAGGGCGGCTGCGCATGCATAGAGCGCTGTCCACCACTTTCAGGGCTCTTTTCTCAATATAGGTGTGGGTCCCGCATCCTAATGATATGCCCCTATTGTCTGTGATGAGACAACCTCTTTAACACTGCAGTAGATCTCTACCAATCCCTATTACATGGTTAATTTAACATTTGCATAATTTATCTATGTATGAATATATTTAGTCACATAAGCAGTTCGAAAATATGGTCTTTGTACGCCTATCTTTTTTACTCTTGTCCCCACTGTTCGGATGCCACACATTCTGGTTTCATCTGTCCTTCTACTGATATACATGATCTAGGGTAAACGCTCTATTACAGGTAGTAAGTCCTGGAATAATCCCTTCTGGTAAATTATTTGGGCTGGACTCTCCTAAAAGCCCATACATTCTAGGCACATCCGGAGTAGTAGGGATGGGTTACCGGTGAAAAGTTATTGCTATTCTAATCAGTCATCCCTGGGCTCCTGATGCGGGGATAAGCACCAGAAACCGAGCAGTCCCTTGCACAGACCCTCTCTGTGACTGTAAAGCTTTATAAATAAAGTAACAAGACGCTACGGCTGCCGGCAGACATAGTATGCAGCCAGTGGCGGAAATCACTACTTTATTTCTAAAGATTGAAAGTCATAGAGGGGCTCAGCAGCTGGTGCTGATTCCCATGTATCAGGAGCCCAGTGCAGAGAGAGGGATGATTGATAAGACTGTGTTATTACAGTGTGGTTCGCCATAGTCACCAGCCAGTAAAGGGGCCAGAATAACTTCACAGCAACCGTTTTACAGGCTCCTTAACCTGATCATTTGGGGGGGGGGGTTGTATTGGCACCCTCTGTGGCCAATACTGGGAAATATTAAAGCATTTTAATTTTTCAGATTTCCGTACAAGTAGGAAAAAAGATCATTGTAAAGAAAAGGAAAAAAAAAAGTTGCGTTTTCCTATTAGCATCCTCTTATGACCAATACTAGAAAATATAAAAATTTATTAATTTTCCATACAATTGGAAAAAGGTAATCACAAAGAAAAAATGTAATTATTAAATTAAAAAAATGGGTGACACATTCCCTTTAAGAATCTTCTTGATTTACTAATTTTACATGGAAGGTAAGAAAAATGTGAATTTCTTTCGGATGCCTGATCCTCAAGCGCATATCTGTGTTTGTAGCTATCCCATGGGGCACCGGTCCTGAAAGTGATGATCATCATAATCGTACAAGCACCATCAACAGAAAGAAAGCCTCTTCCCCCTCTCCTGTTTACAATAATGTGCCATTTATGTCTTGCCTGTACACGTAATGTAGAATGCCATTGTGTGTTTTCTCACGCTTGCTTTCCACCAAAGATCTGCACAATATAATTTCAATATGAATACACCACAAGGTTGCCAATTACATGTTATTTTCCTTTTAACAGTGCACATCTACTGTAGATGTTTTTTTTTATATTGTATCGCAAGGCTTGTTTAATGTTAGTCTTCTGTAAACAGTATTATGTTTTTATGTATCTCAAACAGTTAGATTTTGGTTCAATAGACTGGATAAAGGTGTTTTTTTTTATAATTTTTTTATTCCATGTTTTAAATTTTTTTTATTTTTTTTTTTAATATGTTTTTAAAGTTAATATATAGGCAATTACTGTATTTTCCGGCATATAAGACTACTTTTTAACACATGAAAATCTTCTCAAAAGTCGGGGGTCGTCTTATACGCCGGTATACTGCGTGCTGAAACTTAAGAGGACCTTTCACTGGTCCAATGATTGTCAGATAATGATATGTATGTGTAGAGCGGCGCCCAGGGATCTCCCTGCACTCACTATTGTCCCTGTGCACCGCTCTACACATACTGTGTATATCATTATCTAACAATTGTTGGACCAGTGAAAGGTCGTCTTTACTTCCAAGCCGGACTGAAGAAGCTGTCCTTCTCCAGCTTCAGGGACAGGCGCCCTCTAGCTGAGCCACTGTGCACTGCATCTCGGCCAGTCACTCCTGAAGCAGCCCCCTCTCCCTGCTTTCAGTGGTTTTCTCCTGCTCGGATCGTCTGTTTAATTTTTATTTGGTGTGCGTTGGAAGAGGGGTAGTCTTATACGGCGAGTATAGCCCAAACTCCATATTTTAACAGGAAAAGTAGGGGGTCGTCTTATATGCCCAGTCGTCTTATACGCCTGTAAATTGAACCACAGCAGGGAAGAAAAAACTAATTTTCCAGATGGACCCTATATTGGCTTACTTGTCACTGGGCTATAAGAAATTGTAGTATTTTAGTAGACTGGCAATATTACACAATATATAAATTAACTCCAAAAGAGCTAGGAAGAGTTATTGGGGTAAGTCCCCAGCAGACTGGCCCGGTCAATCAACATGATGAGGGCGCTGCCAGAGGAGGGAGAACAGAGCCTCTAGGAGTAGGGGCAGTACCATCATTGTTCCTTGAGTCTCATTTGCATAAAATAGTAAATTTTTTACAAAACAGGGGGCACATAGAAAGAAGTCACAAAGAATGTTGGCTTCAGCTGACATTAGCACATATCTAAAGTCAGCCAGTTTAATAACCATGTTCCTGACTAAAGCTCTTTAACCCCTTTTCTATACGGCGCTGGAGTGAAGTGCAAACATGGCCCCCGCTCAATTGTGCAGCAGGCGTCATGGCCGGCAGGTCTCCGCTGTTTCAAACGGGAGAGACCCACAGCTAACGATCGTCACTGGCAATAATGCCGATCGTGGTCATTAAAGCCTTTAGATGCCGTGATTAAGTGAGCTTCTTACCGGCAGCCTCTGCGGCCAATGAGGATGCCGGTAATTGAATTCAGTTGCCAATTTTACAGATGAAACACATTACAAGTGTATCACCTGCAAAAAAAACATGACTTCTTCTCCTTTTTTGACCCCATTTCTGGTCCTGGCTTCAAAAACCATATAAAAAAAACCTGAACGTGTGGCAGCACCCTTAAGAAAAATGCCTACCGTAGGTTTTCCATGAGCTACTGCTTATTTAGCTATGATAAAAAAAATTAATATAAACGTTTTTTATTTACCAAATAGTTTTTTTTATAGTTACCATAGAAAATATGTATTTGTTACCGCTGAAGCTCCTTATTTTTACAGCACAGTGCACAGCAAAAAAAGAAAGCGCAAAAAAATTAAATAGTGAATTTACCTCCCTCTACAAAAAAAAAAATCTACAAATTAACCCTACCTCTTAAAGGCTATGTACACCTTTTGGAGGCAATTTTTTATGTTTGCATTTTACTCATTTTGGGCTAAAATCATTTTTTTCAATTGTTATTTATTAAAAAATATTGTGCTGTTTTGTTATAAAAGGTTAACTGTCTAGCTATGTGAAACTTTTTACTTTCACTTATTGCTGGTCATCTATTAACCCTTAGCTCTAATTTACTAAGAGGTCATAAGCACTTATTTAAGCCACATTCTTATCAGTAATATAAAAACTGAGCTATAATGAGTGTTTATAATGTCAGAGAACAGAAATAAGGAGCCTCTCAGCTCCCTGCCTGATGGTAGAGAAAGAGAATTCAGATCCCTCTATTAGAGCATCTCAGCTCTGTACGGAAAAAAGGGTTATATATTTGTAATAAAGACCAAATTAATGAGTACAGTGCAATAATAAAAAAAAATTGTCCTCAAAGGTGTACATAGCCTTTAATGGTACCAATAAAAGCTTTAAGCCATCACACAATGGAAACAAGATCGCATATGGCTATGTTGACTGAAAAAAATTAAAATTTAAATCTCTTTAAATGCAGCAACACAACAGAAAATGTGAAAAACATTTTTTTTTTATTATTGTGTTTCCAAAAGTAAATCAATTAATCATATATACGGCACCTCAAAAATTGTGCCATTGAAAGTTCATCTCACAAAAAAAACAGCCCTCACACAGCCCTAAAAATAAAATACTAATGTCTATTCAAAAGGGAAAATGAGAAAAATTGCTTGATCCTTAATGCATAAAAAAGGACAGTCCTTAAGTGGTTTAAATGCCTGCAGTGTTTATCTTCAGCAATCATATCTATCGGTTTTAACACCCACTCTACATTTTAACAGATGCTGTAGAAGTTGGTAAGAAAAAGCTCAAGAAAAAAAAGGAGAAAACTAAATCCAAGAAGCCAAGGAAAAGGTAATTTACAACTGCTGACATAATGTGGCTGAGCTCATAGTTATTGACAGAAATAACCTTTAGAAATGTGGAGCATTTATCCTCAGACTGGAAATGTTGCCTCCGTGAAATGTATTTCTGTAGCGTACATCGTAGACCTTTTTTTGAACTATAGGTTATTAAATGATACTTCAAGAATGGTAATAGAAATAATGAGAAGCGGGAATCTTTAGAGAAAAATATAATCTCACTGGAGGTAAAGGGGTATTCCAGGTTTTAGTTTTTAGTTGTTTTTTTTTTGTTTTTAGTTTATCTAATAGAAAATCATGCAATTTCCAGCTGATTTGCCTTTTTAATTGTATATGCCTTTTTATGTAGTTGGTCTTCATAGTAAAAGGGTATAGTGCATGTGTCAGTCCTTCAGCTAATAAAGTAGGACTAAGCATGGCACCAAACACTCTCAGCATCCCACGCCACACATGCAACACACTGAACGTATCCGTGGGCTAGCTGATTAATGATGAAATATTAACCATTATTATGGTTATTAGTTATGTCTGTATTTACTTTGTATAACATGGCCACTTGTCTCTAGCTGATTTGGACATGCTGTTAACCACCAAAAAGTTTTGCCCAAGCTCAGCTCGTGTTTTGGGAAAAGTACTAACTATCTCTGGATACGTAGCAGCTAGAGATATTGGTCTTGTTTAAAAGCTGGCATTCCAAGCTTTCATACAAGACCAGAATTACAGCATTGGCACAACATAAGCATGCTTTTACTTTTAACTGCATTCACTGCATCCCGATTTCTAACAGCGATATCTTCCCATGTGGTGAAGATAATGTTGTGATTCTATGCCACCTATCCAGAGGTATGAGCAGCTAAAACAAACGCCCCCCCCCCTCCCCCCCTTCAATCTGGAGAAGGGGAGAAGTTATATAAAAAATATTGTGAAATTTGACATAATCTTTGTGGTAACCCACATAATAAAGTTATGTTATTTACAACACA
Source organism: Bufotes viridis (assembly GCA_033119425.1). NCBI lineage: Eukaryota > Metazoa > Chordata > Amphibia > Anura > Bufonidae > Bufotes > Bufotes viridis. The sequence continues at coordinate 67,160,457 of CM065589.1, read as the reverse complement.
CAGTGAACGCCGTAAATAAATTCCACAAAATAATGTTAAAATTTTTGTTTTTTTTATCTTTCCCCCTAAAAATGTTTTTGGGGTGTAGGCGAAATGCGCTGGCAAGAGAGTGAATATAGGAGGTGAAAGAAAGATCAGTGTCAAACATAACACCGAAACATTGGGCGTGCTGGTGTCAGTCACTGGTGTTTTGTAGAACTGCAGGGGTGATGTCACAGGTGGAAGTGCATAGCTGGGTGTCATCGACATAGAGATGGTACTGAAAACCAAATCTGCTGATAGTCTATCCAATCTGGGCTGTGTAGATCTCATGGATGCACTATATAGAACTCAGCTGTGGGCTCCCCCCTTTCTTGACCAATCTACTGATATATACAAGCAGAATTTTTTGCTTTTCTATAAGCAATAAAATAAAAACTGGAATGAACCCTGGTGAATCAGACTTATTAATAAAGGGGTTGTCTCATCTCACACATTGGTGGCATACTGCTAGGATATGCCACTAATATCTGATAGGTGTGGGTCCCACCTCTCCAGAACAGAGCCTGCAAAGTGAAGGAGAGCGGCGCGTATAATGTACTCCATGTTGCCACTGCTTCAGAGGGTGTGCCACGGAGAGATAGGGAGTTGGATCTCTTTATGTAAAATCCTTGTTCCTACTCTGAAGTGGAACAAGCTCTTTAGTATTTTTATCCTGGGAATATATTTTGTATCCCATACAGATCTATTAAAAGAGTTATTACTTGTCTGTTTTAATTTATTTCAGATCGCACTCATCAAGTGACTCAAGTGAAGATAGTCCAAAATCAAAGAAGAGGAAAAGTCATAAAAAATTAAAAAGCAAATCAAAGAAAACAAAACATCAAAAGAAAAGCAAAAAGAAGGGAAAGCGAGAGCGTCACTCTTCCTCTTCTTCCTCTTCCAGCAGTTCGGAATCCTCCAGCAGTGACTAGTCTGACTCCACTCATCATCCACAACACCTTCCTGTGATTTCCATCGATTTGCAAAACTATATATTATGTATAAAGCCTAGACTGAGGATCGGTTGCGTACATCAAAATGTAAAAACTCTGGAATGATTATTCAGTATCTCGGCAAAGTTATTGGTCATGCTATATTTTTTATGTTTTTGAGAAAAAAAAAACAGTTTAATGTACTATTTCTGTATTTTGTGGGTGACTGTTAATCTAGTCTGTTCAGGTCTATCAAATAAATTGCCCCCCATTTATTATTTATGAACAGTAATGCTGGTACCAGCTTCTGAACAAACACAAAAAGGCTGTATGTAAGTTGCCCTTGTAGCTTGAGTGAGGCTGTTCAGAGCTTTCCAGCTGCTTCTGTGCCAGGGTATTGATCTGTGCCATTGTTACTTTTATACCAGGGGAATATTATTCTTTGAGGCATATTAACAGCTGCTGCCTCAACTGTTACTATTTAATAATAGCATTCCAATCCTCAGTCTGTTCTGAATCAGAAATGTTTAATCGCTTAGAAATCTATATTTGTGCTGATAATTTGACACACAGTATTATCCAGCCAGCCTCAGTCAGGATTCGAGCACTAAAAGAGAAATACAGTATATCATTGGATTCTAAGTAAAGTCTTGCACATTCTGTCGTTATGGGATCAATTTGTTGCAACTTTATTTTGTGTAGAGCTTTATGATCTACTTCTTAGGCTACTGTCACATCTGCGTTTTTGCCGGATCCGTTATGGATCAGCTAAAACGCTTCCATCATGATAATACAACCGTCTGCATCCCTTTATGAACGGATCCGGTTGTATCTCTAAAATAGCCATGCCATTTTCTTTTGTGTCAGAGAAAACTGATCCATCACCATTGACTTACATTGTGAGTTATGACGGATCCGTCTTGCTCCGCATCCCAGGACGCACTCAAAAACGCTGCTTGCAGTGCTTTTGTGTGCGTCATGGGAAGACAATGAAACGGAACGGAATGGATTCTGGTGCACTCCGTTCCCTTCAGTTCAGTTTTGTCCCCATAGACAATGAATGGGTCAAAACTGAAGTGTTTTTCCCCCCACTTTTGAGATCCTATCACGGATATTAATAGCTGAAAGGGAAAGCACAGGTGTGAAAGTAGCCTTAGACTTGTGTATCCTGTCCTCCTTAAAACTATGTATTTGTGACCCTACAATGTTACATAGTTTCTGTACGTGGCCTGAGATCACCAATTATCATCCATTAATAAGGGTCCTTTCACACTTGCGTTCTGAGGATCCGGCAGGCACTTCCGTCCCGCCGGATCCGTCAGAACGCAAGTCGCCTGAAGCATTAGAAGACTGATCAGGATCCTGATCAGGCTTCGAAATGCTTTCAGGTTACTATGGCAGCCAGGACGCTACTAGCGTCCTGTTTGCCATAGTAGGAGCGGGGAGCGGTATACTTACAGTCCGTGCGGCTCCCGGGGCGCTCCAGAATGACGTCAGAGCGCCCCATGCGCATGGATCACGTGATCCATGCGATCACGTGATCCATGCGTGTAGGGCGCCCTGACGTCACTCTGGAGCGCCCCGGGAGCCGCACGGATGGTAAGTATACCGCTCCCCCGCTCCCCACTACATTTTACCATGGCAACCAGGACTTTAGCGTCCTGGCTGCCATGGTAACAATTGAGAAAAAGCTAAACGTCGGATCCAGCGATGCGCCGAAACGATGTTTAGCTTATAACGACGATATAGTAACGGAAGAAGTACCTTCCCTGAGAGGTGAAAAGAAAGATATGATACGGCAGGAGAGAGGTTTTGCTTTGGCGGATTTTTCTCCTGCCCGTCCACCTATAAACACGGGTCCAGGAAAGAATCGCACTCTTTTTCATCCTCATCTTGGGAGGATTTCACAGATTGGGAGAAAAAAACAAGTGATTCTGATTCTGGTAGTGATGGTGAATTCAGAAAATATTTGTTTTCGTCTGAGGATATTAATGAACTATTAAAAGCGGTCAGGGCGACAATGAAAATTAAGGAAGAAAAGGTTCAGAGATCTGCTCTAGATAAAATGTTTTCTGGATTAGAGGAAAGAAAAAAAAGGGTGTTCCCAGTACATAAAAATTAGCATTTAATTATCTTAAGAGAATGGAAAAACCCAGATAGGGTCTTGCCCAAAGCCATTAAATAGAGACTACCCTTTCAGACTACCCGGTACAGAGCTCCCGGTCTTTTCAACTCTGCTTGTTCCAGGGAATTCTGGACTTAATAGACATGGAAGTTCTTGTGCCGGTACCATCGAATAAAAACAGTCTAGGGTAATATTCTACAGTGTTCATGGTAGCCAAACCAAACGGAAAATCACGTCTAATCATAAATCTAAAAAAACTAAACAAGTCGATTTAAAATTATAAAAAGTTCAAAATAGAATCAATCAAGTGGTAAACGTTCTGCAGGAAGGGGTCTTTCTAGCATCATTGGATCTAAAGGATGCATATTTCCATATACCTATTCACCAGAATCATCAACAGTATCTAAGAATAGCATTGTGGATTTAAGGACAAATAAAGCATTTTTCATTTTCAAGCCCTTCCTTTTGGAATAACTACAGCACCCAGACTTTTTACAAAGATGATCTCACCCCTGAGGAAAGAAAATGTCCTAGTAAGGCCTCATGCACACTAACGTTGTTTGGTTCCGCATCCGAGCCGCATATTTTGCGGCTCTGGTGCTGACCCATTCACTTCAATAGGGCCGCAAAAGATGCAGACAGCACTCCTTGTGCTGTCCTCATCCGTTGCTCCGTTCCGTAGCCCCGCAAAAAAAATCTAACATGTCCTATTCTATAGGCAGTTATATCTAACATGTCCTATAGACAGTTATATTAATGGCTGTCCGTGCCGTTCTGCAAATTGCGGAATGCACATGGACGCCATCCGTGTTTTGCGGATCCGCAATTTGCGAACTGCAAAACACACAATGGTTGTGTGCATGAGGCCTAATACCTTACTTGGACGACCTTTTAATAGTAGGTGATTCCAGAACAGACCTAGAAAACAATCTGGTAAAGACGAGATGCAGATGAGAGGGTCTGAATTAGATAGTAAACTGGGAAAAATCGCAGATTCTACCTACACAAAAGATCTTGTTTTTGGGCATATTCATAGACTGTCAAGCAGACTGGTTTCCTGCCAGATGACAAGATTCAGAAAATCCAATCTCAGATAATATGTTTCAACGGGAAAAAGTCCCATACCATCCGACAAACTAGGGCCTTAATTGCGTCTCTAACAGCTTGTGTCTCAGCAGTGAAATGGGCCTAATGGCATTCTCGGCCACTTCAAAGTTACAGTTGTGTTCAAAATAATTGCAGTCAGACATCACTAACCTGATCAATCACTGATTTTGGTAGAAATTATATTTCTACATGGCAAATAATTTACTAGCAGGTGTAGTAGAGTAATAGAAATCCAACAGACCCAACAGTCATGACATGCATGCTGCTGATTCTGTATAATTGAATCACTAATTGAAAGGGGCATGTTCAAAATAATAGCAGTGTGGAGTTCAATTAGTGAAGTCATTCATTCTTTGAAACTCAAGTGGCAATTAATGCCCTTATTTAACGGTACTTTCACACGTGCGTTAACATTTTACGGTATTGATTTCCGTCCTAGGGGCACAATACTGGAAAAATACTGATCAGTTTTAGGCCTCATGCACACGACCGTTGGTGTTTTGCGGTCCGCAAACCGTGGATCTGCAAAACACGGAAGCTGCTCCGCGTAAATTGCGGAACGGAACGCAGCCCATTATAGAAATGCCTATTCTTGTCCGCAAAACGGACAAGAATAGGACATGCTCTATTTTTTTTGCGGGGGCACTGAACGGAGAAACGGATGCGGACCGCACACGGATTGCTGTCCGCATCTTTTACGGCCCCATTGAAGTGAATGGGTCCGTGCCCGAGCCGCAAAATATGCAGCTCGGACGCGGACCACAACAACGGCCGTGTGCATGAGGCCTTATCCTAATGCATTCTGAATGGAGAGAAATCCGCTCAGTATGCATCAGGACATCTTTAGTTCAGTCACTGTACGGTTTTTGGATGGAGACAATACCGCAGCATGCTGCAGTTTTGCCGGAATTCCGGATCCGGCATTAATTTTCATTCAAATTTATTCGTGCCGGATCTGGCATTAAAATTACTGCATCGATGGATCTGGTCTGTGCACGCGCAGACCTTTAGAAATATGAAAAAGATAAATACCGGATCCATTTTCCGTATGACAACCGGAGAGACGGATCCGGTATTGCAATGCATTTGTGAGACAGATCCGGATCCGTCTATAAATGCTGTCCGTTTGCATACAGATTGCCAGCAGGCAGTTCCGCCGACAGAAGTGCCTGCCGGAATCCAGCAACGCAAGTGTGAAAGTACCCTAAGGAAGGAAGGCAGCAAATGTTGTACATGCTGGTTACAGTTCATTTCTCTCTGAAATTCTGAGAAAAATGGGTCGTTCCAGACATTGTTCAGAAGAACAGCGTACCTTGATTAAAAATTTGATTAGAGAGGGGAAAACATAAAAGAAGTGCAGAAATGATAGGCTGCTCAGCTGAAATGATCGCAAATGCTTTAAAATGGCAACCAAAACCTGAAAGATGTGGAAAAAAGCAAAAAAATGCCATTCGAATGGATAGAAGTATAGCCAAAAAGGCAAGGACTCGGCCAATAATCGGCTCCAGGAAGATCAAAGAAGGTCTAAAGTTACCTGTGAGTACTGTTACTGTTAGAAGACGCCTATGTGAAGCCAAGCTATCTGCAAGAAGCCCCTGCAAAGTCCCACTGTTGAAAAAAAGACATGTGCTGAAGAGGTTACAATTTGCCAAAGAGCACATTGACTGGCCTAAAGAGAAATGGCGGAACATTTTGTGGACATCAAAAATGCTGTTTCTGAGGCAAAATCAAGAGCTATAGAAGAACTGTGGAGTGTAGTCCAATCATCCTGGGCTGGAATACCTGTTCACAGATGCCAGAAGTTGGTTGACTCCATGCAACACAGATGTCCAGAAGTTCTCAGAAACAGTGGTGATTCGAAAGGAAAGCAAAATCTTCAAACCTTTTTCAGTTTAGATAGTGAATATTTGAGTTTGTAAAGAAGAATACAAATGCTGCTATTGTTAATTTTTTAACATATTCACTTTTCTTCAATTTTTTTTAGAGGAACAACACAAATTTGATATATTTTTTTACTTCATGTTTTGATTTGGAATTGAATGTGTAGTGTTCCCAATGCATTTGTGTGTATGGAAATAAAAGCTATTAGAAGGATTTTGAGCTTTATTCACTTTTTTAAACACACTGCTATTATTTTGAACACAACTGTATATGTTACAACATTGGTATCGGAGACAGGAATCGTTGGACAAACTGATTGCAATTACAGAGGATATCATAATATGTCTGAATTGGTGGGAAGTGAGACACAAACTCCAGAACAGGGTACCATGAGTGGTGAGGGACCCAGTATTACAGACTCCAGCCTCTGGGGTTGGGGGGTTCATCTACAAAATCTGTCAACCCAGGGGGAGAAGTCGCAGACTCTGCAGAAGCAGTCATCCAACTTCCGGGAACTGAGGAAAGTAGGTGAAGCCCTGACTTATTTTTCAGAAGAACTGAGGGGTCCCGATATTCAAATCAGATCGGACAACAAGACTGTTGTGTCATACATAAACCATCATTTTTATGGGCGGAAAAGTATGTAATCTCCCTGTCACCAGTTTTCTTAAAAGGGACACAAAATGTCAAGGCAGATTTTCTAAGTCAAAGAATATTGGATCCGGGGGAGTGGAGTTTAAAAAAATAAATATTCAACTTGCTGGTCCAGAAATGGGAGTTACCACAAATAGATTTATTTGCTAACAAAAACAATGCAAAGGTACCGATCTACGACTCCTTGTATCAAAGAGACAAAGAAAGTGCAGGAACAGATTCACTAGCGATCAGGTGGAATTTTTAACTAGCGTACTGCTTTCCTTAGGAAAGATACGAGAAGAAAAGGTAAGGCCTAATTCACACGTCCGCAAAATGGATCCGCATCCCATCCGCAATTTTGCGGAAGGGTTGCAGACCCATTAATTTCAAAGGGGCAGGAATGGATGTGGACAGCACACTATGGGATGTCCGCATCCATGTTTCCGCATCCGTGTTTCTGTTTCCGCAAAAAAATAGAACATGTCCTATTCTTGTCCGCAATTGCGGACAAGAAAAGGCATTCTCTATATAGTGCCAGCAATGTGCGGTCCGCAAAATGCGGAATGCACATTGCAGCCGTCCGTGTTTTGCGGATCCGTGTTTCCGCAAAACACACTACGGACGTGTGAATAAGGCCTAAAGGTCATTTTAACAGCACCAGATTGGCCAAGAAACTCATGGTACCCACTCCTGACAAAAATGAACAGAGAGAACTCCTGGATTCTGCCGTGGTCCCAGGACCTTCTAACCCAAGGTCCGGTCCAAAGGTGATGAGTCTGCGCCTGTCAGCATGGATCCTGAAGGGATAATTCTTACATCTAACGGCCTTTCAGATTCTGTAGTCAGCATTATGTTAATCAGTAGGAAAAAAAGTCACCTGTAAAATCTACCAGAATATATGGAAGAAATATATATCCTGGTGTTCGGAAAATCCTTCATTTAAAATGTGGGATATCCCTTCAATTCTAGAGTGCTCTGAGCACTTTCTTAGATGTAAAGCTGGCTGCTCACCCATGGATTGTTAGATTCATGAAGGGTACTGAAAGACTTAGACCTATACTAAGACCTATAGTTGCACCTTGGGACCTAAACCTAGTCATTTAAGGTCTTACTATTTCCCATTTGAACCTCTGGAGGAAGTAAACATCAAGTTCTTGACCCTCAAAACAGTGTTCCTTGTCGCCATCACATCGGCCTGCAGAGTTAATGAAATACAAGCTTTCTCTGTCAGAGAACCATTAGAGATGATAGAATTTTTTTTCTTCCTAAGGTGGTATCGGATTTCCACAGAATGGAGGTTGTTCTTCCCTCATTTTGCGAAAATCCTAGATCTGAAGCAGAGAAAGTTTTTCACAGTTTAGGCGACAAGAGATGCGTTCTTCAATACTTATCAGTTACTAATTCCTGGAGGAAATCAAATAGTGTTTTTATTCAGTTCTTGGGAAATAGGAAAGGTCTTAAAGCTTTTAGAGTGACCATAGCGCGTTGGCTTAAGTCGGCTATTTATGAAGCTTACAGAGTAATAGGGAATTAACCGCATCCTAACCTGAAAGCTCATTCTACTAGGGCAGTATCGACACCCTGGGCGGAAAGGGTGTCCGCTTCTTTGGATCAAATATGTAGAGCAGCAACATGGTCCAACCCTCATACTTTTGTTAAACACTATAGAGTAGACATTGATGCGAAAAGGGACCTTAAATATGGAAGAAAAGTTCTTCAAGCAGTCGACCCACCTTAAATTAATAATCTGTTAATTCTCATAGTAAGGTGCCGTCATGGTGGTGAGGGGAAAACTGAATTAGTCTTTCCTTTTCATGAAACTTTCATGACGGCAACGCTTATATTCCCCCTCCCCCCCCCCCAAAAAAAATAAAATAAAAATAACAACATACTTATGAGGTACAATAATGAGGGTTTTTTACTTTTGGTTATATATATATATATATACATATTAATATGTATAATCTAAGCACTGGTTATTCTAAGTCTAAAGCTATAAAGTATGGACGTTTTGAGGTATGAATGTTGTAATATAGGGCCTGTCAAGTCCAGAAGACACTGAGGATTGCATGGAGGTTGTCCCTTTTAAAGCTTCCTGTCCCTGTCTAGTAGGAGGATGATCTCATAGTAAGGTGCCGTCTCCTGGTAAGACTAATTCAGTTTTTCTTGTGTTTTAATACTGAAAAAAAGACTTAAAGGGGTTGGCTACCATATTAGTACTTTACACAACATTGTTGGAGGCAGGGTAAAAAATTCCAGATATTCCAAAGATTCCAAATATGCATGCGACATGGAGAAAGCTCGTCCATGCCTGTAGTGTAACTGCACATGCTCTGCTTTTCCTAATCTGCCTAAGAGCAGTGCATGTCCAGTCTGCCCCTGCCACTGGTGCGCTCCCTGTTCCGGCTCTGACAGGAATCCGCTGCTTGTTCTGTCAGTACAAACAGCTTATTCCTGTCAGAGTTCAGAGCGGGGAGCCTATTAAGAACGCGTCTGATCTCCTGGCTGTATTTTACAAACATCAGAGTAATGGGAACGCACGGCATCTCTGTACATACTAATGCCGTGCGCTCCAGGGCACCAGCACTGAAAGGTTGTCCAGCAGTAAAATAACCTGCACTTCATCCAGCCGCAAACAATACCTCCCCCCTACAGGGAGCTCTTCCTGCCTGCTATCTGTGAATGGGAACGCACGGCATCAGTGTGTACAGAGATGCCGTTCGCTCCGATTCATAGATAGCAGGCAAAAGGAGCTTCCTGTAGGGGGGAGGGGGATGCAGCCCTAATCAGAGCCCCAGTAAAGTACATTTTTCAGTAGTAAAATGGAATATATATGTGTATATATATATAAATGTATGTAATTACATGTGGATATATATATATATATGTGTGTGTGTGTGTGTGTGTATATATATATATATATAGATATATAGATATACACACACACATATATTAGGAATCACCACGTCTGTAACAACCTGCTGTATAAAAATATAATATGACTGACCCCCTGAGATAAATAATAAATAAAAACTTCCAAAAAAGCAATTTTTTTGTCACCTTACATTACAAAAAGTGTAATACCAAGCGATCAAAAAGTCACATGTACCCCAAAATAGTACCAATAAAACAATCATCTCATCCTGAAAAAAATGTGCCCCTAAATAAGACAATCGCCCAAAAAATTAAAAAAATCTCTTTCAGAAAAAGGAAACCCTAAACCATGACATTTCTACATCTCCCATCTCCCACACTTGCTTGGCTGTTCTCTGAACTACCACAGAAGTGAAAGAAGCATGCTGGGAGTTGTAGTTTCACAACAACTGGAGTGCCGGAGGTTGCTGATCCCTGGTCTAGCCCCTCAGGTGTAAAACAATAAAATAAAACTGTGTCAAAACAGCCAATTTTTTTTGGTCACCTTGACCCACAAAGAGTAATAATGAATGGTCCAAAAATCATATGTACCCAAAAATGGTACCAATAAAAACATCAACTCTTGCCGCAAAAAATGAGCCTGGGCACAAGATGATTGGCATAAAAAAAAAGTATAGCTTTCTGAAAATGGTGACACAAAAAAAACACGATTTGTTTTGTTTGGCTAGGGATGTCATGTGATCGCTCCTCTGAAGATGCTTGCTGTGATGCATGCTGGGATTTTTACTTTCACTTTCAAGCTGATCCACCCACACAGCCTCATTAATGGGAGCATGCTATGCTGAACACAATAGAAAAATTATATGTACACAGTATATCTCTCATGATACAAATACCTCGTGGCTTTAGTTATTATCTGGGACCCTTTATTTTTTTTATATGTATGGTGGCCAACCTCTTTAACTTAAAAATAATAGTTTTTATTTTCATGGCTATATTCTAACCCCCATAACTTTTTTTAAAGTTATGTCTACAGAGCTGTGTGAGGGCTCATTTTTTTTAAAAAAAAAAATTCCATTGCACACATTTTTTTTATAGTTTTTTATATTTTTTTAAACTTTTTTTTTTTAAATAGAATTTCAATAGAACTTCAGTCTAAGCTCTATTTGCAGTTATTCCATGGGGGCCTGCCACCTGCACTGCAACTCTGATATGCGGAGTCTCTTCAGAGAGACAGAGTGCATCAAAGATAAGAAACGGATCCCCCGATCGCAGACATTAGCCCAAGGCCTCTGCTGTTTTTCTAAAATGCTGTTATTGTGTTAAAGTAAAATAAATGAAAAACAAGTGTACATATTAGGTATCGCTGCGTCCGTAAAAACCTGCTCTATGAAATTATCACATGACCTAACCCCTCAAGTAAATACCGTAAACAAAAAATGGTGTAAAAAAAAATGCCATTTTTTGTCACCTTACATCACAAAAAGTGTAATACCAAGCGATCAAAAAGTCATACGCACCCCAAAATAGTGCCAATCAAACCGTCATCTCATCCCACAAAAAATGAGACCCTACCTAAGATAGTCGCCCAAAAACTTAAAAAACTATGGCTCTTAGACTATGGAGACACTAAAACATGATTTTTTTTGGTTCAAAAATGAAATCATTGAGTAAAACTTACAGTAATAGAAAAAAGTATACATATTATGTATCGCCGCGTCCATAATAACCTGCTCTATAAAAATACCACATGATATAACCTGTCAGATGAATGTTGTAAATAACAAAAAATAAAAACGGTGCCAAAACAACTATTTCTTACCTTGCCTCACAAAAAGTGTAATATAGAGTAACCAAAAATCATATGTACCCTAAAATAGTATCAACAAAACTGCCACCCCCACCCGTAGTTTCTAAAATGGGGTTACTTTTTTGGCGTTTCTACTCTAGGGGTGCATCAGGGGGGCTTTAAATGGGACATGGTGTAAAAAAAACAGTGCAGCAAATTCTGCCTTCCAAAAATCGTATGGCATTCCTTTCCATCTGCGCCCTGCCGTGTGCCTGTACAGCAGTTTACGATCACATATGGGGTGTTTCTGTAAACTACAGAATTATGGCAATAAATATTGAGTTTTGTTTGGCTGTTAACCCTTGCTTTGTAACTGGAAAAAAATTATTAAAATGGAAAATCTGCCAAAAAAGTGAAATTTTGAAGTTTTACCTCTATTTTCCATTAATTCTTGTGCAACACCCAAAGGGTTAACAAAGTTTGTAAAATCAGTTTTGAATACCTTAAAGGGCGTAGTTTCTAAAATGGGGTCACTTTTTTGGAGTTTCCACTCTATGGGTGCATCAGGGGGGCTTCAAATGGGACATGGTGTAAAAAAAAACAGTCCAGCAAAATCTGCCTTCCAAAAACCGTATGACATTCCTTTCCCTCTACACCCTGCCGTGTGCCCGTACAGCAGTTTACGATAACATATGGGGTGTTTCTGTAAACTACAGAATCAGGGCAATAAATATTGAGTTTTGTTTGGCTGTTAACCCTTGCTTTGTAACTGGAAAAAAAATTATTAAATTGGAAAATCTGCCAAAAAAGTGAAATTTTTAAATTTTATCTCTATTTTCCATTAATTCTTGTGGAACACCTAAAGGGTTAACAAAGTTTGTAAAATCAGTTTTGAATACCTTGAGGGGTGTAGTTTGTAGAATGGGGTCATTTTTGGGTGGTTTCTATTATGTAAGCCTCACACTGACTTTAGTAACTTTAGACCTGAACTGGTCCTTAAAAAGTGGGTTTTTGAAAATGTCTGAAAAATTTCAAGATTTGCTTCTAAACGTCTAAGCCTTGTAACATCCCCCAAAAATAAAATATCATTCCTATAATGATCTAGACATGAAGTAGACATATGGAGAATGTAATGTAATAACTATTTTGGGAGGTATTACTATGTATTATAGAAATAAAGAAATTAAAACTTGGAAAATTGCAAATTTTTCCAAATTCTTGGTAAATTTGGTATTTTTTTATGAATAAAAATGAACTTTTTTGACTCCATTATACCAGTGTCATTAAGTACAATATGTGACGAAAAAAACAATCTCAGAATGGCCTGCATAAGTAAAAGCGTTTAAAAGTTATCACCACATAAAGTGACACTGGTCAGATTTGCAAAAAATGGCCGGGTCCTTAAGGTGAAATAGGGCTGAGTCCTTAAGGGGTTAAAGGCACATTGAAAAGCGGCAGAACTTCTAGGAAAATGGCCTTAAAATTAGAACTTTTTGGAAAAGCATAAAAAGGAAATTATAGTTACTTTAAAACATTAAAGCTACATTAAGGGTATCTGCACGCAGTGCGGATTATAAGCAAAAAAACTGCAGTGTAGTACAGTACAAGCAAAGTGTATAAGATTAGACAAATCTCATGTACACTTTGCTTTTTCTCTCAGGTATGGAAATTGATCTGATGTACAGATTTTTAAATCCACAGCATGTAAATTGTTGCTGCATTTGTTTTATTTCAATGAAAGAGTGAGATCTGCGGAAAATCCACACCAAAACCGCAATAAAAAGTGCATATATATGTGCAGTTTCGGTGCAGTTTTCTTGCCTATTTTCTGATATCAAATTTGCACTTTGTGCAGCTATCCTAAGAAGTCCTCCTTGAAGTCCATTACATGGGTTGCTATGTTGCATATAATATATGAAATCAGAAGAATAGGCATTTTGGTTTCAAGTCATTGGTTTGTCAGATTGGTAGTGACCAAGTAAATACCTAAAAAAGAAAAAAAAAACTATGCATTTCTATGAATTAGAATTTCCCTGAACATCTTTGGGAAGGGGTAACTCCTTCCTTTCAAATAACATGCACATGCGAATATACCATCAATTTGAAGTTTAATTTCTTATTCTCTATCTGGTATACTTAAAGGCATGTCAGGTATACTTGGGCACAGGACATGCCATAAATGCCTATTAGGTTACTAGGTCAACATAACCTCCATTTGCCTGTTCATTGTTCAAATCAAATAGAGAGGTGGCTGTACATGTGGGGATATTCCATATTAACCCCACCTATTTATTCAGTTTAGCTCCAAAGTCACATAGCCTAATTAACATTTCTCATGTAGGTAATTGGTTTTTTAAACCAAAACCTGGTAAATAAAAAGTCAATGCAACATGCACAACCTGTCCTTGCTGCTTAAATGAAGTTGGTGAACCTTAGATGGTTCCTTACATAAGTGCTGCCTTTCAACATTGAAATTATCTGGCAAACACGACATGCCTTATCTCCTCTGACTGAAATATTTAATTAGTGGAGAGATTCACAAAAATAAGCAATGGATTACAGCAGCCATGAGTTAGGACCAATGACTTTATCCACTAGTACACCTGAGCCCACCACTTTTCGCAGTCTGTTTTTTGTTCCATATAAATTTTAAAATGTTAAAGATTTTTAAGCTGATTTTTTCAATCAACTTTGGTTCTAAATATTTAGCCCGATACAAACCTATAAAATTATTCTCTCCAATGTTAAAATGTAGTAATAAGCTGACTCTCTATCCCTAGTCTGACCTATCGTATGCATGCTCTACGTTTTCCTAATCTCAGACTATCCCTTTAAATTTAGGGAGTTAAAGCGGTTTCCAGCTAATTAAAATTTAACTGTAAATAGCTAGCTATTAATAAGAAAAACATTTTAGAAATGTACCTTTATTTAAAATTCCCCTTCCTTCCATGACTTTTGTGGTTCCATTGCGTTTCAATAGGGGAAGAATAAGCTCCTCTTCCCTTCTGTGATGAGATCATAGCATATTATCAAAGAGATTTGGCTTTCTTCCCGACTGAGCCAAGCTACAACTCTTGGGTCCTTTCCTCTCTGAAGCGACGTAACAAAGCGAGTCAGGACACCTGAACTATGGGTCACATGTATATATTACACAGCTAAGGGGACCTCATAGAATATTCAGAGGAGGTGGTAATACTGTCCAGTAGCTGCGTTCACATGATAAATCATGCAGCCAAGTGGGCAGTACAGAGGAAGGCCACTTCAAATGGTAAAGGACCCAAGAGTGCAACTTGGGGTAGTGTCAAATGTTAGTTACATCATTAAAAATATTGGTAGGGATAGGCTGGATCATGTAGGATCTTGAAGACCCTATTTTTCTTCTGCTGAATCTAAACTTGTTTTTAGCTAAACAACGTATGGAGAAAAATGAACAATACACCTCGGAAAACAAAGAATCATACATTTGTATGCCTAAACTTGCACATGGCCCTGACTATAAATAAAATATGCAGCCCTTTGTATAGCTTTTCAGGCCCTCACAATATATTGGATTTGCAAATCACAATTGGCCTTGACAAAGCACAACAAATGATGGGGGTTGTAAATAAAATGACAAGAAGGTTTATAGACTAAACAAAAGAATAAAATAAAAGGAAGTCAATGAATACATACAGTTACCCGGTACAACACACAAGTAATCTTGGAAACATGGCAATGCAATGTAAGAATTTTAGCCTAGATGCCTGGTATCTAAGAAGCTTTTTTGTGCACCTAGCAATTCATTAATTGTCTTGGTACTGAGATTTTATTGTGTTCTTTCTGCCAAGGTCAGATTTAAACTAATAATCAACAGTTTTTTCAGTGTTTGCATTTAGCAGTAACATAGCTAGATATGATGATCTGAAGTCATAAAAAAGTCTATTGTCAGAGACATTTACTTGAACCATTCAACAATGAGTTAAGAAAGAGTATGTAAAATATTACTCTTTCTGAAAAGAGATGAGCGAATTTCTAAAAATTAATTTGGGATCCAATCAGTTAATAGATCTGATTTGGGTACAAATAAATTCAACCCGAGTCAAAAGTGTTCAGATTGTCCTGAAAAATCGAGTATGAAACTGAGGTCAACTTGGACTGTATCCAAACCCTTTCATGCTTTTTAACGCCAAGACAACATTAGTAATGACAAAGTGACAGTGACATAGTATATGGCTATGGGTAAATGCATTGTAGCTGGTGGTAACAAACAGTCTGTTAAAAAAACGCATTATTGTGCTTATGCATACACAATGGGGAAGATTTACTAAGCTAAATGCTCCAACATTCTGGCTCAATTTGCACCAAAAGAAATAGGTCACTGAGGATAGGTCTCCAGTATTGAAATGTTGGAAAACCCTTTTTAAAGAGTGTTCATCAATGTCAAAGTCCAAAATATCTTCTTCCAAATGTAGAGCATGCATACGATAGGTCAGACTGGGGGTAGAGAGTCAGCTTATTACTACACTTTAACATTGGAGAGAATAACTTTATAGGTTTGTATCGGGCTAAATATTTAGAACCAAACTTTATTGAAAAAATCAGCTTAAGAATCTTTAACATTTTAATATTTATATGGAGCAAAAAACAGACTGTGAGAAGTGGTGGGCTCAGGTGTACTAGTGGATAAATTCATTGGTCCTAACTCATGGCCGCTGTAATCCATTGCTTATTTTTGTGAATCTCTCCACTAATTAAATATTTCAGTCAGAGGAGATAAGGCATGTCGTGTTTGCCAGATATTTTCAATGTTGAAAGGCAGCACTTATGTAAGGAACCATCTAAGGTTCACCAACTCCATTTAAGCAGCAAGGACAGGTTGTGCATGTTGCATTGACTCTTTATTTACCAGGTTTTGGTTTAGAAAATCAATTACCTACATGAGAAATGTTAATTAGGATGCTATCTGACTTTGGAGCTAGACTGAATAAATAGGTGGGGTTAATATGGAATATCCCCACATGTACAGCCACCTCTCTATTTGATTTGAGCAGGCAAATGGAGGTTATGGTGACCTAGTAACCTAATAGGCATTTATGGCATGTCCTGTGCCCAAGTATATGTGGCATGCCTTTAAGTATACCAGATAGAGAATAAGAAATTAAACTTCAAATTGATGGTATATTCGCATGTGCATGTCATTTTAAAGGAAGGAGTTACCCCTTCCCAAAGATGTTCAGGGAAATTCTAATTCATAGAAATGCAATAGTTTTTTTTTCTTTTTGAGGTATTTACTTGGTCACTACCATCCTGACAAACCCATGACTTAAAACCAAAATGCTACTTTCTTTTTTTCAAAAATCAGTTCCACTCTTGTAGATGGCAATACAGCTTATTCTCATTTAAGTGAATTGGTTTGAGCTGCAATACCATATTCCAGTGGACAAATGTGGAGCTCTTTTTGGAAAACAACTTATATCTGGTTGCATAATTAACAACTGCAATTGAAACTAAATGCTTCTAATAAGTGACAATCTGCCTTTTACCTCAAATGTGCAAAAGTAAAAAATAAAAAAATATCAGGGGAATGGGCAAATTATCTTTCAATGAACAATAAGGGCTTTTTCACACGAGCATGTCCCTTGCGGGAATCACTCTCCGTGTGAGAGAGGGATCGTGTGGTCTGGACTACAGAAGCACACAGCAATATCATGATTGATACTGCTGTGTGCCTCTGTCAGTATGATTCCGTTACAGAAAGGTCAGGCAAAAGCACACAGCATTATCAATCATGATATTACCGTGTGCTTCTGTAGTCTAGACTGCACAATCTCTCTTTCACACAGAGCATGATTCCCACAAAGGACAGGCTTGTGTGAAACAGCCCTAAATGTAAATTTATTGTAGTATAAAGCCGTCCACTGAGCTCTCATCATCACCTGTGTAGGGCCTGAGGACTAAGGGCCCAATTCCAGATTATAATTACAGTTTTTTGGGCGGCCACCTGAGAGCTGATGCTGCAGGGGGGCCATGACCACCAAAGTATTCATCAGCATTCCTAGGTGTTGCTAGGGCAAACCATCTGGAGTTTGCATCCTGGATGTTTTAACCAGATCACCCCATTTTAAATACTGCAGAATGGTAGGGCTCCCGTCACCTTCTTTTGCTTTTATAGGCCATTGGGCTTGAATCCTATGAGGCAGTAGAGTGTAGCAGGAGATGGCAGAACTGTCTCCACTTGATCTCATTATCATGACCACCAGCTCTGGGGTTCAGGCAACTCAGGCCAGAAGAAGCTTGTGGCCTGCAACGCAGATTTGTTTTCTTACTACTACTGGGGTCATGTTATAACATGTTATATACTGGGGGAACTACAGTGAGCCATTATAACTACTAGTTACACTATAGGGGTGCATTATAACTACTGGTGGCACTATAGGGGGGCATTATAATAACTGGGGCACTACAGGGAGGCATTATAACTACTAGTGGCACTGTAGGGGTGCATTATAACTACTGGTGGCACTATAGGGGGCATTATAACAACTGGGAGCACTATAGAGGTATTATAACTGCTGGAAGCACTACAAAGAGCATTATAACCACCTGGACAGTATAGGGGCATTATATTTACTGGCTGACCTACGGGTGAAATTATAGCTACTGGGGGCATTATGGAGGGTATTATAACCACTACAATGGGCAATATAGCTACTGGGAGAGCTAATAGGGGGCATTGTATCTATTGGGGGGCACTATAGAGATGTCTTATAGAGGGACCTGATTCCAGGGTTAAAAACCTCCATCACTTCAGCTGTTTTGAAACTAGAACTTTCAGAATCCTTCTTTCTTTTTTGGAGGTTTTTGGGAAGCTTGCTGATCCGTGGCCTAATTACTTCTTGGTGCACTATGGAAACTTTATTATTACTGGGAACATTATCACTACTGGATTCACTACAGGGGACATGAAAAGCTAATATGGGCACTTTGGGGATATTATTATTAGTGGGCATGACATGCAGGGCTTAGGCACTTTTGGGGCTCATTATCACTATGTAGGGCACTGTATGGGGCACTAATACTACTGAGGGTGCTCTGGGAGAAAATTACAGTTGGTTGTAGCACTATTGCTATGGTGGGACTATCTGTATGTCACTATTATATCTGCAGTATAGTGTTTGTGGGTATTGGGCAGCAGGACTGGTGCAAGGATTTTTGCCACCCTAGGCGAAAGCTAATTTTGCCGCCCCCATTGACTCCGCCTATTGACCACGCCCATTGACCTACCCCTTTTTTGTTGGCCACCTATTTAATTATTGTTGCATGCAACATTTTACTTGACCAGCTAATTTTAGATATTCTACAGCAGTCCCGTTACAATCCCTCCTCCCCCCAATCAGCCTTTCGACCAAATAATAATAAAACATTTAATTAATATAGGGGCAGTATTATAGTAGTTATATTCTTGTACATAGAGGCAGTTTTATAGAAGTTACAATTATTATTTTGCACTTGGTTATATGATGGTGAACATGGAATATGCCTTGGTCCTTCATTGAGGGAATAGTTTCTTTAACACTATAAAGACAACATTGTAGTCTCATTTGAACTTTGACTTTTCTTTGCTGCAGCTGCAGCTTCTTCTGTATTCTGAAGTGTACAGTAGGCAATCTCCACAGCACAGCATGTACCATATAGGTTGCAGCCTGGCTGTGCTTCCCTGTCCCTGACACAGCAGGGTAAAAAAAAACATTCTAAAGCCGTCCTCTAAGATGACGCTGCCACGTCCTCCTGGTTACCTTGATCTGCTGCTGGCTGCTGCGTGCGTGTGCTGCTTAGTCCTCCTCTCCTTTTCCGGTCAGAATTAGAAGGAGGAGGAGGCAACAGTAGTGCAGCAATGTGGAGTGGAGGTGGCGCCCTGCTGAATCGCACACTGAATGTTGAATAAGTCATTATCATGTGGGCGGCGCTGAGTAGCGGACCGGTCAGCGGACATTAAAAAGTGGTGAACAGGGGGCGGGGGCACAATAATTGATGCGCAGCAGCGCGGCCGTACACCCGCGCGTGGCGCGCCTTAGACTGAAATCAGGAAACACTGGTGCTAATGCTAATAAGGCCAGAGCGGAGCCGACGCCCCCAGCAAGAGAACGATCTACGCGGTGGCCTACTCTGCTTATGGGTGGCGCCGGCCCTGTTGGGGAGCACAGGTACAGTATTGGGGGTAGCATTAGGATAACACCTTTGGGGCTCTAGGAGGGGAAGGATGATGGAAAAGTGATAAACCTAAGATATCAATGTGACTCTGCAGAGAAGAGGTGTGGTTAAAAATGTCATTGTGGCAGGTCTGATCTCTGAATGGAGATGAGGAAGGACAAAGTGTGTAATACTAGATATATTTTGCATACAGCATAAAAATTGACAAAGAGAAAAGGTAGACATATTTATTATGTCAGTGGAGGCCTATGGGTACATTTAATGTGTGCATTGGGAGCACATAAATTAGCACCTGCATGGCAGGGGGACTGTAAAGAATGAATGGGGCCCAAGGTTGAGGAATAGCCCAGGGCCTTCGAAATCATTAGGGCCAGGATGACAGGTAGGTGAAGGTATGCACCCACCTAGGTCACCAGCTCGCACCACCAAGTGCTCATTAGTACAAGAGCCCAATGGAGCTCTGAGTATAGCATCTCTAGTGCTGGCTCAGATCCCTTCTTTGTTCTGTTTTAACTGCTCGCTGCAGAAGTTGCAGTGGGACGGCTTCTATAGGGTGGCTCTGTAGTATTCACTTTAACAGACAGAGCCATCCCATAGAACTGAATATGGATGCAGTGAGCAGGTAAACAGAGCAGAGAAGGCAGCTGATTGGTGTGTGTTCCAGGAGTCGTCCCCCCCCGTCCCCGTCCCCATCTCATATTGATGACCTATCCTAAGGTGATCAATAGTAAAAAGAAAACAACCCTTTTAATTTGGGGGTCTTAATTTGGAGTCAAGACTGGGTGTCTGTATTAATTTGGGTGTCTGGGAGTTTGTATTAATTCTGGGGTTTGGTCTCTGAGTCTGTATTATAGAGGTATCATCTGGGTTCTGTGTTAAAAAGTTGGTGTTCAGGTCCTGCTGCTCTCCTTCCGCTACTTCCTGTTTCCTCGCTGGGATCAGTAAGGTATCACTACTTTTATTATTTTATAACTTTGTAACTAGTTTAAAAAACTACATGGAGTTTTAATCTATTGTAATAAACATACCTGTCCCCACTCCATTGCAGCAGCGCCCTCTGAATTGTGCCATCGCCAGGGCAACCTGTCTAAGCTGATGGGAGAGGCGGCGTAATAGTGCACAGAGATGCTGTTTCAATCAGAATTGACACTGCCGTCCCATACATGCTGTCATCACTTCCATTGGTGGTATATTTAACAGGTGACTACTGGCCACAGTTGCCTGTGATTGATCTTACACACACTAGCACTGATCTGATCTAAATTTGTCTTCTGGAGTCCTGACTTTTGCTTTTGTCCCTGCGGTTATCTGCTCCGATGTATCTTCCTGGTTCTGATCAGGTTTGGTATTGTATTGGCTTTGCTGCTCTGTTTCTTTGACTCTGGCATGGTATTGTGGCTATGTTCCTTCATTCACATTTGGTCTCTAACGTGATCTCTGTGTGACGACGGCTTATCTGACTTAAGTTTTTGTTTTACTTTTGCCTTATTTTTAGTTTTCCCTCTTTGGCCCTGTGCACGTATCTAAGATGGAACAGTCTCAAAGTTGTGGGCCGTCATTTAGGGTTGTATTGTGCAAGTAGGAAGGGACAGTGGTGTGGGTGGCATACAGGCTGCACTGTTCCCTATCCTATGTGACATCTATTTTGGGGTCTGGGCAGGGGTTTGAATCTATTTTGGAGTCTGGGCAGGGTTTCGAATCAATTTTGGGTTCTGGGGTTTGTATCTATTTAGGGGTCTGTTTTGGGCTTTTTTTTATGCTTAAAGTTTTAATTGGGCCCATCATTTTATAGTTCTGTATCTGCATCCTAGGCAGTTTTATTTGGCAGTACAGAATTTGGGTCATTGGACATCACTCTCAGTAAGGGTACTTTCACACTAGCGTTAGTGTGATCCGGCAGGCAGTTCCGTTGTCGGAGCTGCCAGCCGGATCCGCCGTTCAGTGTGACAACTGACAGCATTTGTAGATGGATCCGGGTGCGGATCCGTCTACAAATGCATTGCAAGATCGGATCCGTCCCTCCGGTTGTCATGTGGATGGACGGATCCGTCTTGCAGTCTTTTTCACAGTTTTTTTGGTCTGCGCATCCGTCCTTTAGTTGTTTTGCAATGCCGGATCCGGCACTAATGCAAGTCAATGGGAATTAGTGCCGGATCCGGCATTCCGGTGACTGATCAGGCATTTTGGATGGACATAATACCAAAACGCCTGACAGTGACTGAATGGAAGGCATACTGATGCAAACTGAACGGATTTCTATCCATTCAGATTGCATGGGAATATGCCTGATCAGTTCTTGATCGGCATAGAGCCCTTTTGACGGAACTCTATGCCGGAAAAGAATAACGCAAGTGTGAAAGTACCCTAAAGTAATGTGTCCACATGGGGCAGCAGCAGACACAGTATTGATGGAAGCTACAGGACGGCAGATTTAAAGAGTAAAGGAGGCAGCTGGATATGGGGTTTCCTTGCTATAGAAGGTGGCGATAGACTGCAGAAGCATTGAGTCAAAGACACAGTGTAACCTGAATCTCCTATGCACTAGTACAAAATCTGCAACTCTCACGAACGCTCCCGTGACAGGTGCTAGGTGATCAGAGAGACTGGCAACACGTGGGTTAATCTGACTGGTTCCTTGTGGCTCATTTGTGTCTGTGTTGTTTTGGTAATGACCACACCCCTTGCAGGTGTTGGTATGGTCATTTAACCTCCCCTATTTATTACTGCTTACCCCTTCTGGGGTGCGGTTTATAGCTTCATTTTCTGGACTCTGGGCTAGCTGGTTGTTGGATCTCGGTTGAGCTCCTGGCGCTGACGTTGCTCCATGTGAAGTTAAGTGTTGTCTCCTATTTGTATTTTGTTTGTTGTATTTCCCTGTCTTTTGTATCTAGGCTTGAGGGAGACTCCTGTTCATCCTTCTGGTGGAGGAATAGGTTGTCTCAAGTCCTGTCACTATATGGGCCCTACAGGTTGTGTTAGGGCTCTAGGTCCTTGTGTATGAACTTTCCTACCATCGAGGTCAGTTCATACTGATAATTAGTCAGGACTTGGATTAGGGTTGTTCTAGGAGGTGAACTTCTCCTTTACCCTAGTTTCCAGGCAAAGTTCCTGTCCCCTTTCCCTACTGTGCTCTGTGTAGTTTCCCACCCACACCGCATCCGTGACATTATAAACCGCCAAATAACTGTCATTTTTGTTTATCTGTGTCAGTTCAGCCATGGATTGGCCAGACAGCTGCAGGGGCTGTCTCTGGAAGGAGCGCGTTCTGCGGAGATCTATTGCTCTGAGTTTAGGAGGTGGGATATGGATACTGATTGGAATGATCCGGCTCTCCATAGTCAGTTCTGTCAGGGATTATCTGAGAGGCTGAAGGATGCTTTGGCATTTCATGAGAATCCTGAGTCTTTGAAAGCCGCTATGTCTTTTCCTGCGTGTATTGATATACGCCTGATAGAGAGATCAAAGGGCCCACTCTCTCAGGAGGTTCTATTACATAATGTCTCTTCTTTCTCTGACACTTTGGGTGAAGCTACTCCTGGGTTTGGGTCGGGAGATGTACCCATGCAGTTAGGGGGAGCTACCCCTGGATCCACTGGTAATAGGAAGGGAATGTGTTTTTGGTGTGGGAAAAAGGGGACATTTTATCAATGTATGTCCAGAGATGTAACGGCAAAAAGAGAGAAAAAAGACATTCAATTCTCATTTTTACTCTTGGTGGAGTGAGAGGAGAGTCAGAAAATTTGCATTTGTCTTTTACTGGTAGTACCCGATTTCTCCTGGCTGCCAAGGTGGCGCTAGAGTCCAAAACTGTGGGCATAGAGGTGTTTATGGACAGTAGGGCAGGGGTGACCCTGATTGATGCTCAGTTTGTCCATATGCACGTTTTCCACCCACACCGCATCCATGACAGCAACAAGCCTCCCATCTACCATGTGCCTTTTATTAATAATGGTGCCTTTTTATATTAAGAAGGGGTCTGCAAAAGATGTCTGTGCTGTAAACTTTGCAGTCTTCATGAGAATTCATCATGATGGTCTGGACTAAATGGAGAATAAAATGAACAAATTAAATCAGCGAAGTCACCTATGAGTAACTGGATTTACATTTGTTATGCCTACGACCGCTTATTTTAAAATGTGTTTGCGTCCTATTATTTTTTTTTTAAAGCAAGGTCACTTTAATTTTATTTTTGTCAGGGGATGCCATATGGGTTAGGGGGCATAATTTTTCTACTCTGCCTATGTTGAGGATGTCATGATATTAATGTGAAACTATTTTCAGGATGTCATGATATTAATGTAAAGTCATTACAATATGGCACTGGCACCTAGATGTTTACATAGATTACATACCAAAGTTTGTAAAAAAAAAAATGCACAATGCGCAGATGGCAAGTGTTATCTCTTTCTTGATGTTGTATTTTAGCCAATGAAACAATAGCATGAGCCTCAGTAGAGGAACGCCCTTTCTGATGATATATAAACTGCTTAACTTCCTGTAATAAAAAAGTTCTGCTTTGATACATGGTATCAGTGTGATTCTTCCGTGCACGATAAATTAACAGCTTGTAATTTGGAGCAGACAGTCAATAAGACAGCACAGCTTGTGTGCATCCAAAACACCTAAGGCACCAAAATACCTTGTCCTGGCCCTGTCAATCATGAATCATTTTCTGAAGCTTGGGTATCAAAACCTGCAATTCTGTAGGACCCAATATCCACTGCAATCCTTAGTAGAATTACCATTACAAAAGGTCTTTCTTTTTTTCTGTTGCTATTCACAGTATTGGCACCAATGCTAGCTTTCTTTAGGCAAGCCAATTAGGCTCCAGCCAATTGTGGCTGTGCATATCACAAGGCCCAATAATTATATATCTATTCTCTAGATCTTTGCAGAAATAATATGTTTTTCATACTTGGCAGTTTCCAAATGACAGCCTTCACATTTTCCATCTATCATTGTATTCAACAAATTGTATTTTGGCAGAAAATCCAAGGTCAAGGCTACTATGAGCAGCTTCTAGCAGTGGAGTAGCAGATGCTACTCAGGGCATTCTTGAATCTAGGGTGGAGGTGGACTGTTGAGTCCCCAGAATTTCATCGGTTTGACTAAGGCTGAGGTCACACTTTAGTTATTTGGTCAGTTATTCCCATCAGTTAAGGTGCATTCAGACGCACCAATTATCGGGCAGATTATGGGAAACAACCGTTCCTGCAAACTGTAGTTCCCGACCATCTGCCCATCTGAATCTGCAGTCTCCTTCACTGAACGAGCAGCCGACTGTTGGCAAGGAACACTTCCTTCCCGACAATCGGCTGCTACATTGCCCTGTGTACACCCAGCTTTATTATGAGTCAAAACCAGTAGTGAAACCTACTCAGAGATAAGGTATAATGGAAAGATCTGCACATGTTCTGTGCTTTTGACCCGCACCTAGTTTTGGCTCACAATAACTGATCAAATAACTGAAGTGGAAACTCTGCCTAACTGATGTCCTAGTAAAAGCATTTTCTACAAATGGGAAGGATATATTAACCCCTTCACTACCAGTGCCATACATGTACAGCGCTGGAGTGATGGGTAAACATGGGGTAAACATCGCTTATGTGTGCAGCGGATGCTATGGCTGGCGGATCTCCGCTGTTTCAAATAGCACGACAGGTAATAATGCTAATGGCAGTCATTAAAGCCTTTAGATGCCATGATCAAGTGTGATCATGGCATCTAAAGGGTGAAAAACGTGAACGCGAAAAAAAAAAAAGCGCAAGCTTCCGGGCTTCTTACTGGCATCCTCTGCAGCCAATAAGGATGCCAGTAATTGATTTCAATACACTGGGTCTCTCTGATGTGACCCAGGGTATTGAAGCTGCAATTTTGATTTTTATTAGCAGGTGGCAGGCCAACATAAGAAACTGGCATTGGCAATTCTAGGACCAATATGACATAATGGTACAGAATTAAAAAAAAATTATTTTTTATCCTCAAACACAAGCTACTAAACCATAAAAAAGTAAAAAAAACTTTTAAAAAATATATAAAAAATGTAAAAATATAAAAGTTTAAGGCTCCTTACACAGTAGCGTTTTTACTGGATTCAGTAGGGTTCAGCAAAAACGCTTCCATTACTGATAATACAACCATCTGCATCCGTTATGAATGGATCCGGTTGTATTATCTTTAACATACCCAAGACGGATACAATGGGGGACAGATCCATTTTCTATTGTGGCAGATTGTGTAAGAGAAAACGGATCCGTCCCTTTTGACTTGCATTGGGGGTCATGCTGGATCCGTCTTGCTCCGCATCCCAGGACAGAAAGCAAACTACAACATGTTGCGGTTTGCTCTCCGGTATGAGAACGCAACAAAACGGAACGGAATGCATTTTGGAGCATTCCGTTTTGTTCAGTTCAGTTTGGTCCCCATTGACAATGAATGGGGACAAAACTGAAGCTTTTTTTTTTCCGGTATTGAGCCCCTATGATGGATCTCAATACCGCAATAATGCTAGTGTGAAAGTAGCCTAAAACACTGTAAAATAAAAAAATAAATACATAAACAAATAACAAAAAGTATAAACATCATGGGCATTACCACATCCGAAAATGCCCATACTATTACAATATAAAAATATTTTCCCAATACGGCAAATGGCGTAACAAAAAAAAATGTAAAAATAGCTGATTTGCCATTTTTTCATCGCTTCTCTTACCCCCAAAAATGTGGTATCATTGTAATCGTACTGACCCAGAGAATGAAGGGAACGGGTCAGTTTGGCTGCAAAAGGAACGCTGTAGGAACAAAATCAGTAAAAAAATTCTATTCCACCCCATTTGGAATTTTTTCCCCGCTTCCCACTACATTGTATGCCATATTAAACGTTGGTAGAAAGTACAACTTGTCCCAAAAATAATAATCCATCATATGTATGTGAACAGAAAAATAAGAAAGTTATGGCTCAAGGAAGATAGGGAAGAAAAATGAAAATGCAAAAAATATATCCTAAGGGTTAAATTTCTTGCTTCATTTGTAAATATAATATGTCAATGTACTTTATAATGTACTGTATATGAGACAGGTAACAAGAGTAGAACATGAGTAACAGTACAAAACCCAACATAGTTGGAGAAATGTGTGGGTGTTTCGTTAAAGCATGCATACCCGTAGTTCACATTTTATGTATTTTTTAATCCAGACACAGAAATAAAGTAAGGCACAGCAGCCAGCGTATGTACAATTTTGCAAACAGCGTTTGAAAAAAAAAAATTAAACAGTGAAGCAACTTTGAATACAGTCTTTATTAAAAAAAATAGCCTTAACATTATTGCAGTTGGTAAATTTAGCCCCACCCCTGGAATGCCCCCAAACCCAGCTGAAGCACCCATGCACGCATGCCTTGCCTCAGCCCCACCTATTTTTAGCCCAGGCACTGCTGGCACTGGCTGCCGGATCTCAATTCCAGAGATGTGAAACTAGCCTAACCTACCAAATACATGTCAGTAAGAAGTAGGGGGCAGATGGGAGTGTGACTGGAGGATCAGACTAATGATAGCATGTAATGGTATTATCTATGCAAATTGACTTGCAGGACTGCAGCATATTTCAGATGAAATTTCCTAAAGTAAAATTGCTCTGTGGACCAATTAGCAGACTAATGGGCCCTTTACACGGGCTGAAAATTGAACTGATTACACTCATTAGCTTGTGGTTTAAATGTACCGCGATTACCCGATGAACGAGCTAAACGCTTTTCTGGGTCCACAATATTGATGGCCTGTCCTCAGGATAGAGCATCAATATCAGATCAGTGGGGATTAGTGTTGAGAGCGAATATTCGAATCGCAAATTTTAATCGCGAATATCGCCACTTCGAGAATTTGCGAATGCTTACAATATAGTTCTATATGTTTGTATTCGCGAATAGTGTTAATTGTGAATATTCTAATCGCTAATTTGTTCCGAATTTATCGTGAATATCGGCACTTAGCAACATCCCTAGCAACCAATAGAAAAGTTGCCTATCCCTTAGTGTTGATCGTGAATATTCTAATCGCAAATTTTTATCGCAAATATATTACATTGTTGATTTTCGCAATCAAGTAAATAATGACTGGAGATCACAAATTCTCGAATTTGCGAATTTATACCGAATATTCGGCCAAAAATTTGCAAAATATCACAAATTTGAATACTGCCTATGCCGCTCATCACTAGTGGGGATCCCTGCTGATCAGCTGTTGTAGGGTGAGCTCTGTGGCCTCTTTATTGTTTCCACTGCATCCTCTCTACTTTTTGGTGGCAGTGTAGGATATTCCAGTTGTCCCATTTATATGAATGGAACAAAGCTGCAATGCCCTGCACAGCTGCCATTGAGTAGTAGATCCTGATGATAGGCCACCTATATCGTTAATCGAACCCTCTTTAAACTATAAAAAACGTCATGGTGCTCTTAGAAATTTATGTACAATCATTCCTTTGAAGCTTTTCCCTTCAGAAATCAGCCATTTATGCTGCAGTTCTCTCTTTCCTGATTCACTAACAGTAAGTTATCATTATTAGTGTTGAGCGAGCACCAAAGTGTTCGGGTACTCGGTCCGAACACATAGCACTGGCGGATCCCCCCCCCCCCCCGAGAATGCGGGCAGCAGTGGCGGCGGCAGGACAGAGGCAGATGAACGCTTCCATTGTGTTCATCTACATAGTGATCTGTATCGCCGTTTTCAGGACAGTGATACAGATGTATTTGCTGTGCTGCGGCAGGGGAGGGAGAGGCGTCTCCCTTCCCTGTTCCTCTGATAGGCTGCCGGCACAAGATCCGCAGCCTATCAGAGGCCGGTGCAGGCGGCGCGATAATGTCATCGCGCCGCCTGAGCAGTCCAGCAGGACCCAGGCCGGAAGAGGCCTGCATCGCATCGCTGCCATGTAGGTAAGTATGTGTTTTTTTCATTTTATTATTTGGGACAATTTTACTGGCACATTGGGGGGGGGGCAGAGAGGAGACTGGCACATGATGGGGGGGGGCGCGGAACTTAATACTGGCACATGGGGGGGCAGAGAGGAGCCTGGCACATGATGGGGGAGAGCAGCACTTATTACTGGCACATGCGGGGGGAGACTGGCACATGATGGGGGAGAGTGGCACTTATTACTGGCACATGGGGAGAGAGGACTGGCCCATGATGAGGGGGAGAGTGGCACTTATTACTAGCACATGGGGGGAGAGGAGACTGGCACATAAGGGGGGGGAGAGGAGACTGGCACATGATGGGGAGAGAGAGGAGAGTGGCACTTATTACTGGCACATGGGGGGTAGAGACTGGCACATGATGGGGGGGAGACTGGCACATGAGGGGGGGAGAGAAGAGTGGCACTTATTACTGGCACATGAGGGGGGGAGAGGAGACTGGCACATAATGGGGGGTAGAGAGGAGAGTGGCACTTATTACTGGCACATGGGGGGAGACTGGCACATGATGGGGTGGAGAGTGGCACTTGTTACTGGCACATGAGGGGGGGGGGAGGAGACTGGGGGTAGAGGGGAGAGTGGCACTTGTTACTGGCACATGATGGGGGAGGGGGAGAGGCACTTTTAACTAGCACATGATTGGAGGGCATCTATGGAGGCACCTCTTACTGGCACATTATTGGGGGGCACTATTGGGACATCTACTGACGCCACAAATAAGGGGTATTTTATATTGGGAGGGGGGGCTCTGTGTGGAACTAGTATTATCAGGGGTATTATCTGTTTCTGCAGTATAATATTGGGGACCACAGCGGCACAGTATTGGGGGTAGTAGGATAAATTGTCCAGAAGATGGGAGGATGATGGAAAAGTAGTAAACTGAGGTTTTTTCTGTTGTCAAACTGCAGAGATGAAAACTGGTGGTCTGGTCTGCAGGTCTGAAAGGAGAAGATGAGGACAGAGAACATCTACATCAAAGGAGATGTCACTGGATGTAAGCGGTAAGTGGGGCTGTATTTCTGAAGTGATTGGAGCAGGGGCGTATTAATTGCCAGAAGTGCAACTCCCGAGACCAGGCTCTGGATCCGCCACTGACACATAGCGATATTCGTGCGCCGAGCACCCAAGTATAATGAAAGTCAATGGGAGACAACCAGGCACCCCCTGCTCAGATGAGGGAAGGATGCCTGGATCATAGGAAAAGGTCTGAAAGTGATGGAAACACCCCTGAAATTGATCAGGAATAGCAGGGGGACCATGTCTGGATGCATCTTGGACTCCAATGTCGCTGCTGGGAACCAAGTTGTCCAAGATGTGCGCCACTTTTACAGACAGAAAAAAAAAACGCCCAACCGCCCCCCCCCTCCCCCCCCCCAAAAAAAAAAATTTGAAAGGAAAAATTGTTAGGAATCATTCTTTCCTGTATATTTAATTGTATTCCAGTGCAAGTGCTGCCAAAAATTACAAGGAAGAAGCACTCTGATACAGCCTGTATATCACATAAAGGAGGTTCTCATTCACATGGTGCTACAATTGTTCAGGTACACTGTTACATATATCATATAAAGCCTATGCAGTATGCACTAAGTGAAAGGGCTGCCAAATATTACAAGGAACCGGCACTCCAATACACCCTTTATTACACATAAAGGAGGGCATCATACATGCCCTTGAAAAATTATGATTGATGGGCCTGCTGTTGACAGTCAAAAACATTTGGAGCAAGGGCCTGCTGGTTAGCTCTAAAACATTACGGGTGAGGGCCTGCTGCTGAGCTGACCCTTTAAAACATTATAGTTGAGAGCCTGAAGGTGAGCGTACCCCATAAAACATTGCAGTGATGGCCTACAGGAGAGCAGACCATATAAAACATTAGAAGTGAGGGCCTAAAGGTGAGCAGACCATATAAAACATTGGAGGTGAAGGCCTGAAAGTGAGCGAACCCCATAAAACATTGCAGTAATGGCCTACAGGTGAGCAGACCTTATAAAACATTGGAGTTGAGGGCCTAAAAGTGAGCAGACCGTATAAAACATTGGAGGTGAGGGCCTGAAGGTGAGGGAACCCCATAAAACATTGCAGTAGTGGTCTACAGGTGAGCAGACTGTATAAAACATTGGAGGTGAGGGCCTGAAGGTGAGCGAACCCCATAAAACATTGCAGTAATGGCCCACAGGTGAGCAGACCTTATAAAACATTAGAGGTGAGGGCCTTAAGGTGAGCAGACCTTATAAAACATTGCAGTGATGGCCTACAGGTGAGCAGACCGTATAAAACATTGGGGGTGAGGGCCTGAAGGTGAGCATATCCCATAAAACATTGCAGTGATGTCCTACAGGTGAGCAGACCATATAAAACATTGGAGATGAGGGCCTGAAGGTGAGCAGATCGTATAAAACATTGGAGGTGAGGGCCTGAAGCTGAGCGGACCCTACAAAACATTATAGTGAGGGCATATATACTGTATGGAAGAGGAGGAGGAGAAAACAAGATTAAAACATATTCCCTTTTTTTGTTGTGAAAAGGGCTGCATCTGAATCTTGTGGATTTAGTACATTATAAAGCATACAGTTAAATTGCGTTTTTTTGTTCATTAGCTCAGCTTTCCTCTGGTGGAGTGGAGAAGTCAGGGGCAATCCAGGCCTTGTTCATTTGTTCAACCTGTCAGCATTGTCAGTGGACAAGTGGATACACTTATCTGTTATAATGCCACCAGCAGCACTAAATACACGCTCAGACAATACGCTGGTGGCAGGGCAAGCCAGCACCTCCAAGGCAAGTTCGTGCAGCGTGTCCAGCTTGGACAACCAGTAGTTGTAAGGCACTGAGGGATCAATTAGGATTCTGACACGGTCTGCAATGTATTTCTTCACCATCTTCCAAAACTTTTCCCTCCTTGTAGCACTAGGCTACACTTTAGGGTGAGGTTGCTGGCGGGGTGTCATGAAAGTGTCCCATGCTTTGGAAAGTGTTGCCCTGCCTCTGTTGAAACTGCTGTGTGTTGCCCTTGTCTCCCTTCCTCGGTTCTCTAAGAAAGTCCGGACTCTGTCGGCCGCATTGTCATGGAAAATTTTGGAGCAATCTCTCAACAAGTACCTTCTGGTATTGCATCGTTTTACTTGTCCTCTCCACCACAGGAATGAGAGATGAGAAGTTCTCTTTGTAGCGGTGGTCGAGAAGGGTGAACACCCAGTAATCTGTGTTATCTAAAATGCGTATAACACGAGGGTTGTGGGAAAGGCAGCCTAACATGAAGTCAGCCATGTGTTCCAGGGTAACAACAGGTAAGACGTCAATGTCAACATCAGGATGACTCTCCAGTCTCCATCCCCTCATCCTCCTCCTCCTCTTCTGCCCATCCAAACTAAACAGATGGAATAAAATTTACATGGGAGGCAAGTGTCTCCAGCTCCTCCTTCTCCTCTTCATGGCCCAATTCGCGCTGAGAAGATGAACTGTTGGTGATAAGGCTATCACCCTGTGTAATGTTCTCCCCCATTTCCTCTTCTGCCACATTCAGAGCGTCCGCCTTAATTGTAAGCAGCGATCGTTTGAGTAGACACAGTAGTGGGATGGTTACGCTGATAATAGAGTTATCGCCACTAACCATCCGGGCCTCCATCTTTGACAGGGGATTGGCCAGCAGTACGTAACACAGGGGAAGAAGAGGCAGTGGTTTGACCCGCAGAGCCCGATTGTGGACTAAGGCGTTCGGCCACTTATTGGGGTGCTTGGATGCCATGTGGCAGATCCTGCTTGTGGTGATGAGGTTGCTAGTGTTCATGCCCCAGCTCATTTTGGTACGGCACAGGTTGCAAACTACCACTCTTTTGTCGTCTGCGCTTTCCTCAAAAAAACTCCATACTGCTGAACACCTACCCCTTGGCAAGGTAGATTTACACATGGGAGTGCTCAGTGTAACGGTTACAGGGCTGTTTGGTGTTGGCTGGCGTCTCCCTTTTGCAACCCCACTGCCTCTTCCAGACTGTTCCGGTGCTGCGGATCCCTCCTCCTCTGTACTGCTGTCGGTGCTCAGCTTTTCACCTTCCCATGTTGGGTCAGTGACCTCATCATCCACCACCTCCTCTTCTACTTCTTCACTCTGCTCATCCTCCTGACTTGACCTAACCACAACCTGAGCATTTGGCAACTGTGTCTCATCATCCTCCTCCTCGTGAATGGATTGCCAATCACCACTGTCATCTTCTTGCAATTGCGAAGGCTTAAGAGGTTGAGAATCGGGGCACAATATCTCCGGTCCCTCTTTAAGCGTGCTGGACGAGAGGGCCAATTCTAATAGTGGCACTGGAAACAACTCCTCAGAATATCCAAGTGTGGGATCACTCGTTTGGCAAGCCTCTATATGGTGGGAGTAAGGATGGTCGGAGGAGGGCCACTGCCTCTGCGTGCACCATCAGCATCACGCCCACTTCCCCGTCCCCTTTGTGCTTGCCTTCTTCATATTAATGGTTTTGTCTGTAGATGTGGCACAGATTGTTTTTCTGGCCGCCACAGACACAGTTTTCTGATGCAATACAGTATTGGATGCAGAATACAACAGATTTTGGCCAGTATACTAGGCACAAAAAATTTAATTTGTAATATACACACTGTATTCAGATGTAGTTCGGTATTGGAAGCAAAATACAACAGATGTCGTCAAGTATACTAGGCCAAAGATAATGGAATTTGTAATACACACACTGTAGTCAGATGTAGTTCACTATTGGAAGCAAAATACAACAGATTTCGGCCAGTAAACTAGGCCCAAGATAATGGAATTTGTAATATCCACACTGTATTCAGATGTAGTTCGATATTGGAAGCAAAATACAAAAGATTTCGGCCAGTAAACTAGGCCCAAGATAATGGAATTTGTAATATAGACACTGTATTCAGATGTAGTTCTATATTGGATACAAATTTGTCCCAAATAAAATGTATTCTCTGCTGGAATACTGTATATAGGGTTGCGGCCTAAATGCACACACAGATGTGCCCAAAACTAGTTAACTATGGCCAAAATATAAATCACTCTCTGCTGGAGTAATTAATATAACTGTTGCAGATTGAACGCACACACAGATGCGGCACAAATTAGGTTAATTTCCCCAGAAAAAATAATTTCTCTGATGGTGCAGTGTATATATCAGTAGCAGGCACACTGTAGTGAATAAGCCCCTTTTTATAATGTCTGCCCAACACACTGCTTTATGATGGTGCAGTGTATATGTCACTAGCGGGCACACTGTAGTGAATAAGCTCCTTTTTATAATGTCTGCCCAACACACTGCTTTCTGATGGTGCAGTGTATATGCCACTAGCAGGCACACTGTAGTGAATAAGTCCCTTTTTATAATGTCTGCTCCACACACTGATTCCTTATGGTGCAGTGTATATCTCACTAGCAGGCACACTGTAGTGAATAAGCTTCTTTTTATAATGCCTGCCCAACACATTGCTTTCTGATGGTGCAGTGTGTATCTCACTAGCAGGCAAACTGTAGTGAATAAGCCCCTTTTTATAATGTCTGCCCAACACACTGCTTTATGATGGTGCAGTGTATATCTCACTAACGGGCACACTGTAGTGAATAAGCTCCTTTTTATAATGTCCGCTCAACACACTGCTTTCTGATGGTGCAGTGTATATGCCACTAGCAGGCACACTGTAGTGAATAAGTCCCTTTTTATAATGTCTGCTCCACACACTGCTTCCTGATGGTGCAGTGTATATCTCACTAGCAGGCACACTGTAGTGAATAAGCTTCTTTTTATAATGCCTGCCCAACACATTGCTTTCTGATGGTGCACTGTGTATCTCACTAGCACGCAAACTGTAGTGAATAAGCCCCTTTTTATAATGTCTGCCTAACACACTGCTTTCTGATGGTGCAGTGTATATGTCACTAGCAGGAACACTGTAGTGAATAAGCCCCTTTTTATAATGTCTGCCCAACACACTGCTTTATGATGGTGCAGTGTATATCTCACTAGCAGGCACACTTTAGTGAATAAGCCTCTTTTTATAATGTCTGCCCAACCCACTGCTTTATGATGGTGCAGTGTATATCTCACTAGCAGGTACACTGTAGGGAATAAGCCCCTTTTTATAATGTCTGCTCCACACACTGCTTTCTGATGACGTACTGTGGATGTCACTAATCTGAAATCTTTCTGTCTTTTAGAAGTTTGGGTACTTAAAAAAGCGATTTTCAAGCCCTGCACTATCTGTCCTTTCCTGAAGATGCCTGTCTCTGATAGTGCTGAATTAAACCTCTTCTTAAAAAAACAGGTGCTGCACTGCTGTCAAACACACAATGTAGTCCTTAAATGGACTGTTTTGTCTTTCGATAAGGTTTTTGGAGTAAAATCTGTAAGTTTACAGCAAAACGCTATCTGTCCCTGCCTACTGTCTGCTCTCCCTGACGCTGAATGTTCCAAGTGCCAGACCTCAGCTCCTATATCAACTTGTATCACGTGTTCCACCCAGCCAATCAGTGTAAGGCTTACAGCTAACATGGCTATGGTCTTACACTGAGGGGAATTACTTACCTGGACCTTGCGGGGAGGAGACTCGAGCAATACAACGAACACACGTTCGCATGCTCGTTCATCACTAATCATTATCTGACATGGGGCAAAAACAGTGGAGTCGCAGCACAGTCCCGGGCACTATGTCTAAAAGTTTCTCATCCCTCCTTTTCATTCACTCGTCTTACACTGCAGAAATAAATATAGCATTCCGATTTTGCTAACATCACAGGATGTTATTTTCTTGCAAGTTCTCTCTCTAAAAAGATGCAGTAATACTTAATTATATTGCGCTATTATGCGCTTCTCACCCACTCCAACAGAGGTATAGTCGAAAAATGGTTGCGCTGTGAATCAAGCACGCCTGCTGGCGTGCTCCTGCTGTGCACATTTCCTCTCCCCAGAGGCGGACTGGGAACTTAAAATGGCCCTGGGAAAAAAAAAAAATGACCCCAGATACCACCATGTGGTATAAAATATATATATATATATATATATATATATATATAAAAATATATAAAAATACTACTTCAGCAGAACCAGATACCACAGTGCAGCACAAAATACTGCCTAAATGAATTAATGCCGAGAGCATCAGATCTTTATGTACCTGGCTTTTGGAGGAGGAATTAGGTGGCCCTCTTGGCATCGGCCCAGCTGGAAATTTCCCTGTACGGTCTATGGCCAGTCCACTCCTTCCTCTGCCCTTTCTTGGTCAGCCCTGCTTGTCACGCACATACATAGTGGGGTCCTCAGATTCACAGCCCAACCAGGATTTGTTGATATACTTCTGTTAGAGTGGGTGAGAAGCACATAATACTGGGGTCCTAGCTTTGAATCTGACCAAGGACATCTGCATAGAGTTTGTATGTTCTCCCTGTGTTTGTGTGGGTTTTTTTCAAAGGCATACTGATGGGGAACTCAGATAGTGAGCTCCACTGGGGACAGCAAGTGGTGACAAATCCTGTAGTGCTATGTATAATAAATAGCTCAATACTTTTGCTTTTCAACTGGCACCATTTATGACATATACTAAATGATGAAGTGATTAATATTGGCGAGCGCTGGCGATTCTTTGCATCACAGTAAAGCATTAGGGGTTGACATGAACCATCTACTAACTAATTAATTGAACTGACCACAGAAGTTTGTGTGACCTCATATTGGATTTTAATGCTATCATTATGTAGGCCCGCACGTAGCTACAGTTCTGGACTAGGACACTGCACTGCATCTGGGTTTTGTTAGGTATATATTATTATTATATGTTATTTTTATTTTATGTATTGTGTCATGAAAGTGATTAAATTATGGATTACCATTGACAATGGATGTGGATGTTTTTATCATCTATTGAACTAATATTAACTATTATTCACTCAACATTCTTGTCCCTATTTAGTATGTTTTTTTTTTACTAAAGATAACGTTTTTTATGGGTACTTCCTCCTATCCATACCACCTATTACTATTCTAATTTCATTTTTGTAATATATTTCTCTTCTTTTAATTTTTGGTACCTAACTCCTTGAGAGACAATATTCCATATTTGTCGCATTGAACAGTTTCTTCTGCTGGAGTCAGTGTGGATTTTCAGCACAGTAATTTTGGACTATTTCTTTCTCCTTGCCACAATTGTCTCCTACAGTACAGTATGTCCACAATATCTTCGGCCAAAGTTGTCATAGGTTTCTTGGTGGAGCAATGGAAGCTAAATCCCTCTATTTTTGATTGACTAAAAGTGTAGACTAGTGTTGTAACATTTCCAGCATATCACTAGTTTATATTGGTGGATGTCGGTGACCTTGATTCCACATGTATTGGGTGGTCATTGGAGCCAAATAGACAGTAGTAAACATGCACTTAAAGGGACACTTTTATCAATATTTTTAGATCACATATTAACAACCACCTACTGTATATGTGAATATTCTATTCTATATAATTTTTTTCTACAAAAAAACAGGTGGAAAATAATTTTGAAGTCATTCCCTGTATTCTACCTCCTGTTCTGGTTCATTAACTTCCTCTTTGTTTGGACGTATTATTGTAAAAAGACTCAACTAACCCCTTAAAGGGGTTTTGTCACTTCAGCAAGTGGCATTTATCATGTACAGAAAGTTAATACAAGACACTTACTAATGCATTGTGATCGTCCATATTGCATCCTTTGCTGGCTGGATTCATTTTCAACGCTTTTAGCGAAAATTACACCAAATATGAACTAATTCTATTTTTCTATTTTTCTCTAGAAATATGGCAATAAACGCTTTGAGTGCAAAGAACACCAAATTTGAACTGCGTCTATTTTTCTCGTATTGTTGTGAAATATGACAAGAAATGCTTTCAGCACAAATAACACCAAATGTGAACTGCGTCTATTTTTCTTGTATTGTAATGAAATATGACAAGAAACACTTTTAGTGCAGATAACACCAAATGTGAACTGCGTCTATTTTTCTCGTATTGGAGTGAAATATGGCAATAAATGCTTTTAGCGCAAATAACACCAAATGTGAACTGCGTCTATTTTTCTCGTATTGGAGTGAAATATGGCAATAAATGCTTTAAGCGCAAATAACACCAAATGTGAACTGCATCTATTTTTCTCATATTGTAGTGAAATATGACAAGAAAAGCTTTCAGCGCAAAAAACACCAAATGTGAACTTCGTTTTTTTTTTCTCTTTTTCTCGTATTGTAGTGAAATATGGTAATAAACGTTTTTAGTGCAAATAACACCAAATGTGCACTGCGTCTATTTTTCTCGTATTGGAGTGAAATATGGTAATAAACGCTTTCAGCGCATATAACAGTAAATGTGAACTGCATCTATTTTTCTCGTATTGTAGTGAAATATGACAAGAAACGCTTTTAGCGCAAATAACAGCAAATATGAACTTAGTCTATGTTTCTCTTTTTCTCTCGAAATATGGCAATAAACGCTTTTAGCACAAATAACAACAAAAGTGACCTGTGTAAATATTTCTAGTATTGTATTGAAATAGGCCACTAAATGATTGGAATGACAGAGCTGTATTATGAGACTATCTAGATACCCAATAAATGTTTCCCTGCACTTGTAAATCGCTTTTTTCATAATGAGGATTTTCCTATGACTCCCCTGGCATCTGCACACGTCTCTCCCTGCCTTCCTCTCACTATCCTTTTCCTGCACTACTAAATCGCTTCTTTCCTTTTTTTTTAACAATTAGTTTTTCTTTCACTCTCCCCAGCGCCTGCATACACGTCTGTCCCTGAAAAAAGTACGATACTGAATGGCAGAATCTAAGATGGTCGACGTATTTATAGGGCTGTGACATCTGGGCTGGCTGCTGATTGGCTGCATGCATGGCATTATGGGTCATCCCGCCTTCCCAGAGTTCTTTCCCCTATGTCCTCACACGTGTAGCCGCTATTTTAGCCGCCATTGTAGCCGGCTAGCCGCCATGTTAGGAAAAATTGCTATTTATTACCACAAAGCGCGTTCAGTTCGCATTCGTTCAGAATCGAATCTTTCCTGAAATTCGAACAAATTTGACTTTGTCAGCTTCGATTCGCTCATCTCTAATTGACACTAATTATGTCACCTGCTCAATACTAAGAAAATCCTGAAAACATGACCGGCAGGTGGGCCCTGAGGACTGAAGTTGAGGAACCCTGATCTAAAATCACTTAATCTTAAATCACACACACTAGGGACAACATTTTATTGGAAAAAAAATAGATTTTTCATTTTCACAGTCAAACGTTTCTAAATTCTATAAAATGCCTTTAGGGCCAAAGCTCGCACTACACTCTTCAATAAATTCCTTGAGGGGTGTAGATCCCAAAATTCCAGGTAATTTTGGGGAATTTTCCACACCTTACAGTGTCTTCAAATGCGACATGGTGCCTGAAAAACAAGTAAACGCTCACAAACTTTTGTTTTTTGTCTACTTGTGTAGGTGCTGCTCCAAAACAACTTCATACCAGACTGCTGTTTTTTTTCCCCTCTAGATTCAAAGGACTGAGCTGGACTCAAGACTGGCTATTTATCTTCTCCTAATTAGACAACACCTCAAATTACTCACCTGTAGAAATGGCCCCTTACAGAGGCCGACAATTGAAATGATGATCACTAACGTGTGTTACTTTAGCGATGATCTTGCGGTGTAAATGTACTGCAAACACACTCATTCATCGTTTAATTGTATTTTGTGTGAAGCACAAAAGATCATCGTTTCCCGTGGCAGGTCGCGCTGTATAAATACAATCTGCTGCTGGAAAACTGTATGGGTTCTATATGGGGAAGAGCGATGGCATTAGCGATTGCTCCTCCCCATACTCTGGAGGAAATCGCAGCATGTAAATGCACCGATCTCCTCCCCTAATGATCAGCAGATTGTCGGGAAGTAACGCTTCCTTCCCAACAATCTGCTAGATTGTCGTCACGTGGGACAATAACACACTGGAGAAAGAAAAAAAAAAAGTACTCACAGTATACCATCAGCTGCAATGCAAGAATCCGGGAAGCAAAAACAGTTTAC
This sequence comes from Bufotes viridis, assembly GCA_033119425.1. NCBI lineage: Eukaryota > Metazoa > Chordata > Amphibia > Anura > Bufonidae > Bufotes > Bufotes viridis. Next base: position 67,120,876 of record CM065589.1, on the reverse strand, counting down.
AGTGTATAAACTATACTACACTGCTCTGACTTGGTATAGAGTACAATAAAGTCAGGCACAGCCACTCAGCAGTTCGCAGAAATAATTTAGCAGGCTCTCACAGACACTCCCTCACTTAATCTTAAGTCACCCCCTTAATTTAACAACACACACTTGAAATCAAACACGTGAACGCTCACAAACTCTTGTTTATTGTCTGCTTCTATAGGTGCTGCTTCCAAACAACTCCAAACCAGGCTACTATTTCTTTTCCTCTAGATTCCTATAATTGGCCCTTCCAGGCACCTGCATACTTACACTATAGTCACTGTAACCCCTTTCTATTTTTAGTTAGATGTGCTTTATAACCAGTTGTTTTTTTTTCAAGCAGTTTAGCTCAAGACAACTCATGCATTTACGTCTATAGGATCCGCAGTTTAGAAAAAATTCAGTTAAGATTGTTTCTGCCTAAGAGAGACGACAGCAACTCATCAATGTATCCAGGCTATGAAGGGTAGTGCTAATCACTATTATAACACAAATTGCTGCAAACCTCCAACAGAGAAAATACGTGCTGCAGAGCGATCATTAAATATATGTTGTCAGATTCCTCCACAAGAAACAATTAGCTTCTGCCATGCCTGAAAGAGGAGCAGCTTTAAAAAGCCAATTCCTCGTAGATATTGAATATGTTTTGTTTCCTTTAAATAACAAATGTCTCCTTTTTTTCAGTTTCCTTGATTTTGTGTCTTTGTATTATTATACAGATCAGTGGTTTAATTTCTTCATTGTTAAAGGGGAAGTCCGAGATTATTAAACATTCGGACAAACCCCCAGTTAGTTGAAGTAAAAAATATTATACTAACCTCTTTCTCTAGTGCCATACTCTGTGCCACCGGTTCGTTCCTCCTGCCACTGCTTGCTTACAAACTGGTGACATGCTGGTATATGGCATGTGACGACTGCAGTCAATAACTGCCCTCAGTGGTTTACCGCTGAGCACAGTGATTGGCTGCAGTGGTGTTGTGCTCGGGATTTTCCCCCCTCAGACCTCCAATATAGAAAACCATACCATAGGCCACTATGAAATCCCAGAAGAGTTTTGAAATTATGGTAAACCTTTAAGCAACCATCAATAGTCATAATCAGTTTAGGAAAGAGTTCTTTGCAATAAACAGGATAAAACTTTAGAATGGTGTTTTGCAAAACATAGGAATGGTAATATATATTTTCTCTTCTTCTGGGTAAAAAATCAAGGTCTCAGAAAGGTCAAACTTGCCATGTGACTTTTTTCATCTTCCAATATATAACTATTGTATATGATTATATGACAATTGTGAGACAGTGACAGGAAAAGTGATTATATTTCCCCAAGAGTTCTCTCTTAATGTGTTCTAGACTCCAGGAAGTACCGTATATATTTCTTCCTGGGAATGCTGAAAGAGATACAAGGTAACCAGCAAAGCTGAGTATCCCTAGCTAAGAGTAGTTTGCTCGGGGTTTTGTTTATCCCGCACAGAGGGAACTAAGTTCCCGATACGTGGCGTATATGTATGGCGCGCTGATCAAGCGGGAGCAGATGTTGAAAATGGCAATGCTGGTGGACTAACCCCTCTGATCCCACGGTCAATGCTGGCTGCTGCATCTATGGTTTTTACAGAAGGAGTGGGCTCTCTCTGATCTGATCAGTTCCCCATGCTGCAATTATGGGGAGCCAATGGCTGCTATAGCAACTGCAGGCCTTGCAAAGGCCTTGGGCCTGCCAGCTACAGAAGCCTATTAGGGACAACGTTTAATTGGAAAAAAATTGATTTTTCATTTTCACAGTAAAACGTTTCTAAATTCTATAAAATGCCTTTAGGGCCAAAGCTCTCACTACACTCTTCAATAAATTCCTTGAGGGGTGTAGATCCCAAAATTCCAGGTAATTTTTGGGAGTTTTCCACTTCTCAGAGTCTCTTCAAATGCGACATGGTGCCTGAAAACCATTCCAACAAAATCTGTCATTCAAAAGCCTTTGGCTGTTGTTGTGTTCAGGAGAAAATGCTTAACATTCTTTTTTCTCCTGTTACCCTTCATGAAAATGAAAAATGAGGGCTTATGAAACATTTTATTGGAAGAAATGAAAATGTTTATTAATTCTATGAAATACCTCTGCGGTCAAAGTAATCAGTACACCCCTCAACAGATTCCTAAAGGGGTGTAGTTTTCAAAATAGGGTCACATATAAGGGATTTCTACTGTAGGGGACCTTTGGGTTTCTTCAAATGTGACATAGCACCCAAAAACCATTCCTGCAAAACCTGCCCTCTGAAAGCCATATGGCGCTCCTTCCCTTCTGAGTGCTGCAGTAAGCCCATACAGCAGTTTATGACCACATATGGGGTATTTCTATAAACTCCAGAATCAGGGTAATACATATTAAGGTTTGTTTTGCTGTTAACCCTTGTTGGATTACCGGACAAAATGGATTCAAATGGAAATCTGCAAAAGAAAAGTGAAATTTTTGAATTTCACCTTCATTTTCATTAAATTTTTGTGGAGCACCTAAAGGGTTAACAAAGTTTGTAAAATAAGTTTTGAATACATTGAGGGGTATTGTTTCTAAAATTGGGTCATTTACAGTGTATGAGTGGTTTCTACTATGTAAGCCCCCTCAAAGTGACTTCATAACTGATTTGGCCCTTAAAAAAGTGGGTTTTGGATATTTTCTTAAAGATTCTAAGCCTTCTAACATACTAATAAAATAAAATGACATTTACAAAATGATGCCAATATAAAGTAGACATGTGATGAATGTTAATAATAAGTATTTTATGAGGTATCACTGTCTTAAAAGCAGAGACATTTTCAAAATTTTCAAAAAAAAATGGATTTTTTTAAATAAATGTAAAATATATTGTTTTAAATTCACCACTACCATGAAGTATGATGTGTCATGAGAAAGCAACCTCAGAATTACTTGAATAAGTAAATGCATTCCAATGTTATGACCACATAAATGACACTTCAGATTTGCAAAAGGTGAAAAATGTCTGTGTCCTAACGGGGTTGAATCCCGTTTTGGGCCTGGATTTTTATGGAATGATGGGCAGGTTGGTAGTGGGGCTTGTCATTCCCTTCCTGGCCAGTACACGTTTTCTTTGTAACACAGTCCAGCTCTTTACTGGGCTATTAAGGTGCTGGGTGTGCAGTAGAGTCAAAATCTGTTGCTAGCCTCAAAGTGAACATTTGAGGTACTGTAACACGCTAATGTATATTTGTCCAAGTGTTTGGTAGTAAGCTACCTGTATAGTCAGGGAAACCTATATGTTTAGTTAGTGCTTACGAATCATTCATTAAAGTGAGTGGGCCTACAAAAAAAACAACGTAGACATCATCTGTGAGTGGTCAGTATAAAAATGCATCCATGTTTACAGGTCGGAACACAAAATCGTTTAAAATTGCATATCTGAATGAACTGTATTTCTTGGTAGGTATATGGCAACCTTTGCTCTCTGGTGACAAAATTTGTTTAGTTATGCTGAGTTGCTTTACTGCTTTGGTGTCAGTGTTTGGATTATGGAATAGTCTGCTACGTGACAGGCTGTGAAAATCTTTATGCTAGTTGCCACTGTACATATAGGTCATATACTAGCTTCACCTTACTCCTCATCTGACTGCTCTGATGTCTCTAGCTGTAGGTAAGCAGTGTAAGGGTTTCATCTTGTGACTTGTAGCTACAATAAACAAAAGTTATTGTTAAGAAGAAATAAGAGGCAGCATTCAGGTGAATCATTATAGGGCTCCATTCTTTTTTTCTGTGACGTGCCACACCCCTCCTTCCTGATGCCCTGGGCACATACCCTCATGTGCCTTGTTGTAAATATGGCCCTGCATAGATATTTCATTTATTTTTGTTTGTGTTGGGTTATTTGATCTGAGATGGAAATTAGCAAGAGTAAATTGTAGCCGACATTCTGGACTGGTTACTGTACTTTTACAAAAACAATGAATCATTTCACTTTGAACATTGCTTCCATACATAATAATTGTGACATTCATTTTGTGTTCATTTTATAAAAGAAAAAAAAAAATTCTAAGAAGGTGTCTAGCTGGTTATAGTTTGGTTATAATGTGTGTAACTTCAGCCAGCTTCTCTTGCACAGTGCCATCAGTCTCACAGATATCCTTTGTCAAATTTGGAGTAGTTGCAGAGTATCCAGATTTTGCCTTTTTCTTCGGATTTCCTGAAAAATAAAATAAAATTAGTATTAATTAAGAATGCAATAATCAGGGATTAATACATTTATTTGTAATATTTGTAAGTGAACTATCACAAGCACATCTACGGAGCTTCACATTTATATTAGTGTCAAGCAGGAGCATACACATTAAGTTGACTTTTTTTAAGTATTAATAAAAGAAAAAGTTTTACACTCACAGCCTTACCAATTTTATTTGACTTCTATGTCCTAAAAAGTGCAACAGGTGCTCTATAAATATGGAGATCATTCTGACCACTATATTTCTCAATGCATTCACACTAGACAACTGGAATAAATACACTGATAAATCTCCTTGTCACAATGGCGGTCCATAGCTGCCATTGGCCCGTACACATGGGCACTGGCTTTCTGTGTGTGAATTAGGTCAACTGATCATTTTATCTCACCTCAGTTGCAGGATTGCAAGGGTTAACCTTCTCTTGCTCTGTGTGTTCAGCTCTTTATTATTGGGCTAATAACCCCTGCTATATATTCTATGGTGTGTGTCCATCGCTGGCCTGAGCAACACGTTCTTTCTGGTCTTTCTAGTCTGCTAGATCCTGTAAAAGACCTATAACTGTTAGTCTGTCTGTGGACCATCTTTTGCCTGACTCCTGAGTCTGTGTGGCTGCCATCTGATCTGACATGTGCCTATTTCCCTGGTCTATTCATCTGACTGTGTTCCTCTTCTGCCTGTTGCCTGGATCCTGACTATGTACTGACTGCCCAAGTGTATGTCTACTGCCTGATCCCTTTGTGCTTTGCACCGATGTCTATGACAGCAGTGGGTCAGCTGCCAACTACACCAGGACTTTTCCAAGAGGTAGCAGCCTGATGGCTCCCCTGTAGTGAAGACCACATTCCTGTATGTCGTTAGAGTGAAAACCAGGCTACAGCAAGAATAACACCCTCAGGAATAACCTAACGTCAAACTAGTTAGTTGGCTTAGTGGTTCCACAACCAATGTCCATAATACTCCTTCTTCTACTCACACAGAATACTGTAAAAATGTCTGACTGCAGCCACTACTAGGGGGAGCTCAGATATTATGAAATTATACATTTACTATTGATTTCAATAGCAGCTGTAAAAATCTCTTTGTACCCCCTATAGGTGGTTGCCAGAAAATGCAGTGAATTGATGTCAGGAACAGAAGAATGCATTCCGTGGCTGGCCCCAGCATCCCCAGGCCCCATAGTAGTTATGATGAATGGCCTGAATGATAAGTATGCCACTGCTGCCAAGGCTGAATTATAGGGAAGGCAAATAGAGAAACTGCCCTGGGGCATTGATCACCTGGGGCCTGAAATGTATCTATGAAAAAAGTTTATTACCAGGTAATATATTGCTGCTAATATATAATTTTTTATTAATTTCGCCACAAATTGAAAGATTATCATTAGCTCAGCAAACTTTATGTCTGCTAAGGGCTGAATACTACCCACACCTTGTCCATGGATCTCCACCAACATTGATCTGACCCAGGTCATTGTAAGAAGCTGAAGACAATTGTATCACTCAGTCGAACTCTAGCCTCTGAATCCAGATACATATTGAGTATAAATACCCTACACAAAATATACAACTCTACTAGTGTAAGTTGAAACCTATGAGCTCTGCAGCAAAGGCATTTATAATACTATTGTTTTCCTGTGTGGCAACAGTGGAGGATCCAGAACCTGGTCTCGGGAGGGGCACTTCTGGCAATTGATACGCCCCTGCTCCGATCAGTACAGAAATACAGCCCTACTTACCTCTTGCATCCAGTGACGTCTCCTTTGATGTAGATGTTTTTTTTCCTCATCTTCTCCTTTCAGATCTGCAGGCCAGACCACCAGTTTTCATCTCTGCAGTTTGACAAAAAACAAACAAACTCAGTTTACTACTTTTCCATCATCCTCCCATCTTCTGGACAATTCATCCTACTACCCCCAATACTGTGCCGCTGTGCTCCCCAATACTATACTGCAGAAACAGATGAACCCCCTGATAATACTAGTACTACACAGAGCCCCACATATAAAATACCCCTTCTTTGTGGTCTCACTAGATGTCCCGATAGTGTCCCCCAATAATGTGCCAGTAAGAGGTGCCCCCATAGATGCCCCTCAATCATGTGCTAGTGAAAAGTGCTTCTCCCCCTCCGCCCCATCATGTGCCAGTAACAAGTGCCACTCTCCCCTCTCCCCCCCTCATGTGCCAGTAATAAGTGCCAGACTCCTATCCCCCTATCATGTGCCAGTAATAAGTGCCAGTCTCCTATCCCCCCATCATGTGCCAGTAACAAGTGCTTCTCTCCTCTCTCCCCCCATCATGTGCCAGTCTCCCCCCGACTCATGTGCCAGTAATGAGTGCCACTCTCCCCCCATCATGTGCCAGTCTCCTCTCCCCCCTCATGTGCCAGTAATAGGTGCCACTCTCACCCCCATCATGTGCCACTCTCCCCCCCAATGTGCCAGTAATAAGTGCCACTCTCCCCCATCATGTGCAACTCTCTCTCCCCTCATGTGCCAGTAATAAGTGCTACTCTCCCACCCATCATGTGCCAGCCTCCTTTCTGCAACCCCCCCTTCCACGTGCCAGTAAAATTGTCCCCCCCAAAAAAAAAAAAAACACTTATACTTACCTACATGCGATGCGATGCAGGCCTTTTCCGGCCTGTGTCTCGCTCTGTACTGCTCAGGTGCCGCGATGACGTCATCGCACTGCCTGCACCGGCCTCTAATAGGCTGCCGGCACAAGACACAGCCTATCAGAGGAACAGGGAAGGGAGACACCTCTCCCTCCCCTGCCGCAGCACAGCCATCTGTATCGCTGTCCTGAGGATGGCGATACAGATGGCTATGGAGATGAACGCTTCCACAGTGGAAGTGTTCATCTTCCTGTGTATTGCCGCCACCACTGCCGCCCCCCCGCGCCCCCCCCCCCCCCCGAAAAAATTGTTTGTAGGGTGAAACTGGGGGAAAAACATAATTCCACCACACTTGGGTCATGGGTCATATTACAGTGTTTATTGTGCACTAAAAATGACATGTGTGCTGACCAGGCCCGACCAACTGTGGGGCATCCGCAGCAGATCGCGGACCCATTCACTTGAATGGGGTCCGCCATCCACATCAGATGGTCCACACCGCAAAAAAGTAGTGCATGCACTACTTTTTTGCGGTTCGGAGGAACGGCCAGAAATACCTCGGAAGCACTCCATAGTGCTTCCGTGGGCTTCAGATCCGTGCTTCCACACTGCATCTCCTGTATTGCGGACCAATCCAAGTGAATGGGTCCATGATCCGTGATGCGCCTGCACACGGCCGGTGCCCTGTGTATTGCGGACCCGCGGTATGCAGGTCGCAATGCGGCCACGGGCAGCACATGGTCGTGTGCATGAGCCCTTATTCTGTGGGTCAGTATGGTTATGTGAATACCGAAGTTGTATAGTTTTTATTATATTTTCACTTCCTTTAAAATATAAAGCCTTTGAAAAAAATACAAAATTTATCATGCTGTACGAACAAGACTTTTTTGCGGGGAGATCTATAGTTTTTACTGGTAATATTTTTTGACCAAAAAAATGGAGAACTGTGGATTTTTACTTTTCCTGTTACAATGTTCACTGTGCAGGAAAAATATAAATATTTTAATAGTTTGGACATTTTTGGCTACGGCGATTCCTGTTATTTTTTTATTCTTTATTTACTTAGTCAATAAATAGCCACAATAGTGTATATATGTGTATTGTGGTATATTAAAGCTCTTATCGTACTGTGGTATGTGTCATTGGGGTTTGGAAGTAGTAACCAATTAAGTCTTTTTCATTTGGACTAGGCGTGTAAGGGCCCTGTGCGCTAGTTGAATGTTACTCTCCATATTTGGTCCCCACAGGTGAAGAAGAGCCAACCTGCCTGTAGATTGACAGGGCCGGACTTTTAGCTCAGCCATAATTTTCTGCTTGCGCTGCTTCTCTAATTAGCCAAATAAGTGTCCTGCTTTAGAGCAGTAACTGCTCAGGCACCGCTAAACTGTGGGAAAGCTTTGGCTGCAGCAAAATGCTTTTGAGAGAAGGGGACCGTGTATGGATATGAGCCCTGTTGCATTGTAGGTAGGAAAAGAGTGCAGTGTTATAAATAGGCAAAGACTCCTTCTACATGTATAGAATACATATACTGTAGACCTCTTTAACCCCTTCAGCACCCAGACAGTTTTCAACATCAGGACCCAGCCTAATTAAACAAATCTGATATGTCCCTTTATGTGGTAATAACTTCAGAATGCTGTTATTTATCTAAACGATTCTGAGAATGTTTTTTTATGACACACTGTACTTCATGTTAGTAGTAAATACAGGTCGAACGTTTTTACCTTTATTTAAAAAAAATGTACAAAAAATTTGGAACAATTAGCAATTTTCCCAATTGATATTTCTCTGCTTTTAAGATATATAGTGGTACCTCACAAAATAGTTGTCATTTTATTTTTTAGGATGTTAGAAGTGTTCGAATTTTAGAAGCAATTTTTCTAATTTTCTAGCAAATTTCCAAAACCGACTCCTTTAAGGACCAATTCAGCTTTGAGATGACTCAGTGGCTTACATAATAGAAACAACCTATAAATTACCCCATTTTATAAATGACAACCCTTAAAATTATTCAAAACCAATTTTAGAAATTGTGTTACCATTTAGGTATTCTATAACAAAATGGAGGTGAAATTTAAAGATTTCATTTTTTGTTCACATTTTGAATTTTGATCAATTTTTTCCTGTAACACAGCAAGGGTTAACAGCAAAACAAACCTCAATATTGATTACCCTGATTCTGCAGTTTACAGAAACACCCCATATGTGGTTGTAAACTGCTGTAGGGGCACACAGCAGGCTTCAGAAGGGAAGGAGCACCATATCATTTCTGGAGGGCAGATTTTATCAATTTAGGAATTTATCAAGTGGTATAGTGAGCTCTTGGACCCCACAGATGTTTCATGATAGAATTTAAAAACACTTGGCTGTGAAAATGAAAAGAAATGTTGCTTTTTTCCCCCAAATTTTTTAAGGCGTAATTGGAGAAAAAGTACTCCACAATTTTTACCCATTTTCTCCTGAATATGACAACACCCAATATGTGGTTGCAAACTGCTTTTCGGGCACACCGGAGAGCTCCAAAGGGGAGGATCACCATTTGGCTTTTAGGGGGCAGATTTTGCTGGAATGATTCTCAGGTGGCTTTTCACATTTGCAGAACCCCTGATGCACCAGTACAGTGTGAAACCTCAAAAAGTTACTTTCTTTGAAAAACAGCACCACACCTCTCCATTGAGCCCCACCCCTTTTCTCTGAGTAACAGCTGTAGTGGTCTTCTGGTTGAATGGCACACATGTCACTCAGAGCAAAGGGAAGGGCTTGTGAGGCAGCTCAATGCAGAGAGAAATTCACAGTGAAGCTCCTCCCCGGGCACTTGCGGGCACAGAAGCTGGCAGAATAAAACTTCATATTCACAATTTTCCTGATGATAACAACTCCATAAAAGGTGTTTTTACTGCTCTCCTATTTATGGTCAAAACCGCTGGGTTAAGTGCAACTTTCTAGTGCAATGAAAGCCAACTAATATAAACCTAGACTAGTTTACAAAATGTTCTGTCGCATCTTTAGATTGTCTAAATCTTAGACAGTAAAAGTAATCTACTCCATGGCCTTAAGCCTCATGGACAGAGGTATGCTAACTAATATACATGGAATATTGTGATATTTATACTTTGGCACCATTGTAATCTTCTACACGAGTACTGTACTCGCTCTCAGGTGAAACCATGTGCATCCTATGGGGACTATGGCTATGTTACACTGCCCAATGTTTCGGCAGTGCGAGCGCTGATATATGATAACGTTTGCATCAGGCAATTTGAATACTTTGCATTCATACTATCCATTCACTAAATTAAAAATAAATTTTGTTCTGGGTGTACTGTCACATTATTGGGTGATATTGTACTTTGCCCTTGATTGATCTTTTTTGAAGTACTGTATGGGGAATTTCGTACTCTGTAACAATGGCAGTCTGATTTGAATAACACGCTGTACACCTGTGTGATGCTAAATGTTAATGTTTATTTTTGTTGCATCCACTAATCTTAACAATAATAATAATAATAAAACTACTTTGATTGAAAAAAAAAAAAAATTTGTTAAAATTTTGGTTTAAAAAAAACCTCAAACTAAAAAACAATATTCTTTGGTAACCCAACACATAAAACCGGACCATTAAACAGCCTTGTCTGGTCTTTGATAACCAGAATGCTCTGGTTGCTATGGGTCATTATGGGGTTAATTGTCTTTTTGGTATCGTTATTGCCGTTTTGTAAATCTAATTGTTCCTAAATAAACTCTTGCATCAGTTCCACTCACAGAGGCCGCATTACTTTGCCCCATAATAATTAATTTCCCCTTGTGAAAGCTATTACATTCTGCTTTGGATGATGGGTATGATTTATGTGCGTTGGACATGTGCTAATGAAAAGGCAAAGGTGCCAATTTAAAATGTTACAGGAAAAACAAAAACACAAAGCAATAATTATTCAAACTAAAGTGGAAAAATGAAATCATTTCATAAGTTGATTATTGTGTGTGTTGTTCAGGGTAATAATAGTACGTAAAAAAGAAAGTACTGGACACTCTATGTACCTCTTCTTATACAAAGCCGAATGTTCTGTGTTTAATGATATTTTACTTATTTTTTGACTAATGTTATTTTAGGGGAAACTGTCATATCATGCCCTTTTCATGCCCCCCCCCCCCAATCCCAAATGGCTTCCAGTACCAGATGGAGCTATTGATGCTGTCTCCAAAAGTCTCCTTCTTATATCCTATTAATATCTCATTGAACTAAAAAAAACTTTTGTAACTTATTATAAATTATTAGCGATTCTAAACTAATTGAATTAGTCTTGAATTTCCCAATTATTGGAATTCCAGCTGAATCTGAATCTGGGACATCAGTCAAACCAGAGAGGCTAGATTAGGAGCATGAAGCTCTCCACCCCCATGACTCAAATCAGCATATTTTACAGTACATTTACGTTACAAAGGTTTTGAATGAGATATGAATGAGATAATGATGGTCCATAAGAAGGATACCATAGGAGACAGCATCATGTGCTAGGGTTCGTTTGGGGGGCAAAGAGCATCATCATTTTAAATTCTAAACACAGAAGAATAAACAGACTGGGTTTAAATGGAATGTCTCATATTTTAAGAGGTTATGTGGTAAAAGATATTGATGACCTAACCTCAGGATATTTTTGAACAGACCACCCTCTCCCCAGCAAGCCCGGCAACAACTTGAAATGGAAAACACTGAGGTGGACCTTTACCACGGCGCTGCAGGCAGATGTAACACTCCTGGATGTGGATAATCCTTTTTTATTTGAATAATTATAAAAGCAAAGTCTACGCGTTTCAGGGGCTCATGCCCCCTTCATCAGGACAGTATAATGATAAACAGTAGTATACAATGTATTTAAAGGCTAAAAAGGCGCACTAAAAATGAGGGTGGGACTACAGGGAGGCGGAATCCCATGATTGACAGGATGCCGCCCTCTCTAGTTTTACACCAAAATTGTCATATATTCATAAAATAATACTTTCACCCTGACTCTGTTTACTGCCTAGAATTGCACATAATTTTACAATATTCAGATAGGCTTTAGTGGTTAGCAGCGGGAAGCAGCCGTGCACTTGTTCTCCTCTGAGCGCCGGCTATCATGCGCACTGTCCTCACTTTCAGCCTCCGGTGCTGCGATCTGTCATAGGATCGCACTCACCGGACACCGCAGGGATGATGGGGATGCAGCAGTGCGCGTTGGTAATTGTATTTTATTTTAGTAGTGCCGGCCATACAGGATTTCACTTGCCCGTGCGCTTGTTTTCCTATGAGCGCCGGCTGTCATGTGCGCTGTTGTCTTCTTCTACCTCCGGTGCTGCGATCTGTCATAGGATCGCACTCACCGGACACCGCAGGGATGATGGAGATACAATAGTAATATTTTTAATATTTTTAATAGTGCCGACCCGTGCAGGATTTCACTTGCCCGGTGTTTAGTCCTCAAGGGGGCCTTTCAATAGATATAGCCGGGGATTGTGACATGGCGCTTGCAGTTCCTAGCGCTCCATGATTGATACATTTCTCGGGATTATTATTATTAGATGTATTGTTTCTTAAGTGGTACATAATAGTGGGAAACATTACAGTCGCGGTTCTTGTGCTCCACTCAGAATTATAAGAAGGCAATTATGATTAATAAATAAATATAAATATAAAACCATAAATATAAAAAATCATGAAAGAAGGAAATGATTTTTATGATATATTGGAACACAGAGTCATCTCTTTCAAACAAGCTCCTGTAGTCCTATGGTATGCTTTATAAAAGCTTCTGTAATACAGAATTTCATACTACAGGCTTTTATGATACAAAATTTCCTAAAAACTTCTTATACGATTTATCAGTAGATGGATACTTAATAGACAATATTGGACTGATGAGTGTATAGATGAATAATGTACAAATGTCTCACAGAATGGTCTCATTGATCTCATTCAGACCCTTTGGGTTTAAAGTGTCAAGCTGGTAGATCCAATATACTTCTTTTCTCTGTAATTTCTCAAAACGATTAAACGGATTATTAGGTATGAAGTCTATCGGAGTGATCTTAATTTTATGTTGTTCCTTCTCGGGAGTTGCTGCACAATGTTTTGATAGACTATGTTTTGAGTAAAGGCGCAGTATGTTATACCTATGTTGGTTTGTTCTGCAGTGTAGGGCCTGTGTGGTCCTCCCTACATTCACACTCTATGAGATAAATAACATAGATTGACTGGTAGGTTAGATGGTACTTGATATTAAAATTTGTACCATTCGTATTGGAACTGAAAGCTGTACGGCCGTGGGTAATTATTTTACAGCATAAGCAATTTTTCTTCCCACATTTATAACTCCCTTTGCTTGCTCGGTGGTGATGAGTTTCTTCTGCTTTTTTTGTGTGTTGCTTGGGTCTACTGGGGGCCAAAATATCTTTAATGGTCGGGGCCCGTCTATAGGTTAAGGGTGCGGGAGAGGTATTTTGATAGATAGGGGTCCTGTAGAAGAATATTCCAGTGTTTTTTTAGGATTTTTTGAATTTGTAAATTGGATGTATTGTACTGGGTAATAAATCTTATTGTTTCCATATTTTTTTCGGATTTGGTGGATATGGCTAGACATTCATCCTGTACTTGTTGGCTAGTTCTTTTTATAGCACTTTTTATTAGTTGGCTAGGGTAGCCCTTTTCTTTGAACCGTTTTTCTAAAATTTTTGAATTCTGAAATCTGAGATTTTGGTACAGTTGCGTCTAATCCTTCTGCATTGGCTATATGGGATATTTTGTAGCCATTTCTTATGGTGAAAACTTTGTTGTTGTTAATAGTGCATAGGTGTCTTGCCATTTGACTGTTTTCAGTTCCCTAATTAACTGGCTAGAATCGTTTAGGTAACTCGGCAGGCTTTTCACATATGGCTGTAAGGGAACTGAAAACAGTCAAATGGCAAGACACCTATGCACTATTAACAATGGATGTGACATCCTTATACTCAAATATAAGACATGATCTGGTAATCCAATGTGTGAGAACTACCCTCGAAACCGAAATCACTCTTGAACCCCTACAAACTGAGTTCCTTTTGGAATGCTTACAGTTCATACTGGAAAATAATTATTTTACATACAACGATAAGACATATCATCAATGCCGGGGGACCACCATGGGGACTCGGTTAGCGCCGGCCTTTGCCAACCTTTTTATGGTTTTTTCACAAAAATATTATATACTATAAAAGGTATATTGATGATCTGTTCCTGATCTGGGATGGAGATGATCTTGGAGCATTGCAATTCTGCGAAAGACTAAACCAAACAGACTGGGGTATTTCCTTTACCCCCAAGTTTAACAACAAAATAATTGATTTTCTAGATATCATCATATTGATCGACGAGAACCAGCTGATCACAAAAACATACTTTAAAACAGTCGATTCAAACAGTTACATTCATTTCTCAAGTTTTCACTATAAGAAATGGCTACAAAATATCCCATATAGCCAATGCAGAAGGATTAGACGCAACTGTACCAAAATCTCAGATTTCAGAATTCAAACAAAAATTTTAGAAAAACTATTAGCCAACTAATAAAAAGTGCTATAAAAAGAACTAGCCAACAAGTACAGGATGAATGTCTAGCCATATCCACCAAATCGGAAAAAAATATGGAAACAATAATATTCATTACCCAGTACAATACATCCAATTTACAAATTCAAAAAATCCTGAAAAAACACTGGCATATTCTTCTACAGGACCCCTATCTATCAAAATACCTCTCCCGCACCCCGGTGATAATGGTACAAATTTTAATATCAAGTACCATCTAACCTGTCAGTCCACCTATGTTATTTATCTCATAGAGTGTGAATGTGGGCTGCAGTATGTAGGGAGGACCACACAGGCCCTACACTGCAGAATAAACCAACATAGGTATAACATATGGTGCCTATCAAAACATTGTGCAGCAACACCCGAGAAGGAACAACATAAAATTAAGATCACTCCGATAGACTTCATACCTAATAATCCATTTAATCGTTTTGAGAAATTACAGAGAAAAGAAGTAAATTGGATCTACCAGCTTGACACTTTAAACCCGAAGGGTCTGAATGAGATCAATGAGACCATTCTGTGAGACATTTGTACATTATTCATCTATACACTCATCAGTCCAACATTGTCTATTAAGTATCCATCTACTGATAAATCGTATAAGAAGTTTTTAGGAAATTTTGTATCATAAAAGCCTGTAGTATGAAATTCTGTATTACAGAAGCTTTTATAAAACATACCATAGGACTACAGGAGCTTGTTTGAAAGAGATGACTCTGTGTTCCAATATATCATAAAAATCATTTCCTTCTTTCATGATTTTTTATATTTATGGTTTTATATTTATATTTATATTTATTTATTAATCATAATTGCCTTCTTATAATTCTGAGTGGAGCACAAGAACCGCGACTGTATTGTTTCCCCCTATTATGTACCACTTAAGAAACAATACATCTAATAATAATAATCCCGAGAAATGTATCAATCATGGAGCGCTAGGAACTGCAAGCGCCATGTCACAATCCCTGGCTATATCTATTGAAAGGCCCCCTTGAGGACTAAACACCGGGCAAGTAAAATCCTGCACGGGTCGGCACTATTAAAAATATTAAAAATATTACTATTGTATCTCCATCATCCCTGCGGTGTCCGGTGAGTGCGATCCTATGACAGATCGCAGCACCGGAGGTAGAAGAAGACAACAGCGCACATGACAGCCGGCGCTCATAGGAAAACAAGCGCACGGGCAAGTGAAATCCTGTATGGGCCGGCACTACTAAAATAAAATACAATTACCAACGCGCACTGCTGCATCCCCATCATCCCTGCGGTGTCCGGTGAGTGCGATCCTATGACAGACCGCAGCACCGGAGGCTGAAAGTGAGGACAGTGCGCATGACAGCCGGCGCTCAGAGGAGAACAAGTGCACGGCTGCTTCCCGCTGCTAACCACTAAAGCCTATCTGAATATTGTAAAATTATGTGCAATTCTAGGCAGTAAACAGAGTCAGGGTGAAAGTATTATTTTATGAATATATGACAATTTTGGTGTAAAACTAGAGAGGGCGGCATCCTGTCAATCATGGGTCTCCACCTCCCTGTAGTCCCACCCTCATTTTTAGCGCGCCTTTTAAGCTTTTAAATACATTGTATACTACTGTTTATCATTGTACTGTCCTGATGAAGGGGGCATGAGCCCCTGAAACGCGTAGACTTTGCTTTTATAATTATTCAAATAAAAAAGGATTATCCACATCCAGGAGTGTTACATCTGCCTGCAGCGGCGTGGTAAAGGTCCACCTCAGTGTTTTCCATTTCAAGTTGTTTCTTTCATCCGCACATACAAGCGGGACGGGACCTGACAGCAGCGTGGCTCTTCCCTCGGCTGGTTGGCAGAATCCAGCAAAGCTTGAATAGTTGTTGTGACTCCCCTCACAACTTAATCTGGTAAGCGCAATTTTTTGCTTTCTTAATAACCGCATTGAGACATCCTGCACATGAGGCGCTGTTTCCCCCTTTTTTTCTCCTTACATATACCAGCAAGCCCGGCAGCCAGTCCGTCTGTTTCCTACAGTGTCACTGTATATAATGTCATTGTATAATACTGTTGAGGGGGCCCTGAAAATAAAATCTCGTCTTGAGGGGGCACCTTGTGAGTTTGGGCCACAAAGCAGCTGCTTCCCCTGCTTTCCTTATAGCTTTGCCCCTGATAAACATATCAATCCTACAAGAAAAATGAAATGGAAATATAAGATGAGACTATACTGGATGTGTGCTCTTTTTATGCCATCATAATTCTTCTCTGTTTCTGTGTAACTCCATTTTATACATTTTTGCAGTCTCATCTAATCCAGATGCTGATTTGAATTAAAGCTTGTTGATGAGCAGTGCTTTACACGGTATTGTATAGTATCTGAACCATGATTGTCTCATAATGTCAGACTATATGCCGCACACTGAATAAAATTGGTCTGCATGGCTGTCGGCCCCGAGGGAAGCCTTTTCTAAAGATGATGCACAAAAGAGCCCAAAAACAGTTTGCTAAAGACAAGCAGACTAAGGACATGAATTACTGGAACCATGTCTTGTGGTCTGATGAGACAAAGATAAACTTATTTGGTTCAGATGGTGTCAAGCGTGTGTGGCAGCAACCAGGTGAGGAGTACACAGACAAGTGTGTCTTGCCTACATTCAACCATGGTGGTGGGAGGGTCATGGTTTGGGGCTGCATGAGTGCTGCCAGCTGTGGAGAGCTACAGTTCATTGAGGGAACCATGAATTCCAACATGTACTGTGACATACTGAAGCAGAGCATGGTCCCCTACCTTCGGAAACTGGGCCGCAGGGTAGTATTCCAACATGATAATGACCCCAAACACACATCCAAGGCGACCACTGCCATGCTAAAGAAACTGAGGGTAAAGGTGCTGTACTGGCCAAGCATGTCTCCAAACCTAAATCCTAATAAACATCTGTGTGGCATCCTCAAACGGAAGGTGGAGGAGCACAATGTCTAACATCCACCAGCTCTGTGATGTCATCAATGGTGGCTACACCTCCCCCCCCCCCCACACACACACACACACCAATCCTCATGCCAAATTCTCAACCTAACCCCTCCCTTCCTAACATTACATTCATCACTACAAAAAATACAGGATAATATAGCCCCACATACCTCTTACATCCCTCCGATCAGCTGTTTGAGGAGGCTGCTGCAGTCCTGTGAGCGCTGCAACCTTCTTGCAGCTTACGAAGCACAAAACCATCCATTGGATAGCGGCAGTGCTTAGTATTTCAGCTCAGCCTCATTCACTTAAATGGGACTGAGCTGCACCTAGGTCATATGACCGATAAATGTTACATCACTGACCTCACTGGAGTGCCCCCTTCTCTTCAAGCAGTGATCGGTGGGGGTGCCGGGTGTACCAATCTGATATTGAGAACCTATCCTGAGGATAGGTCATCAACATGGAAATCTTGGACAACCCCTTTAAAGTGGTCTTTCCTAGTGATAGATTGCCTTTAAACAGTGTAACATCTTGATTCCTAATAGAGATGAGCTAGCATGCTCGGCCGAACATCTGTTCAGCTCGAGCATTGCTATGCTCGGCACATGGCGGTACTCGACCGAGTACCGCATGTGCTCGAGCGCAATGCTCGAGTTTCCTCCCCGCACATTTCACAGGTTTTTATTATCAAGGTGCAGGTAAGAACTACCCTCACTGTAATGCCATGTTTGCTGCTGGCATTACAGCGATTGGCTGGCCGGAAGGCGTCATCGGGTGCTATATAGCACCCGATGACGCATGTTCAGCTCAGACATAGACAGGGAGAGCATCGGGTAGGAAGGGAAAGACAGAGCAGGGAGCGAATTTCAGCGATTTTAGTTAGAGAAGGCTTTTCAAATACCCAAAAGTCCTTTTGAGGACCATTGTGTGTGTTTTAGATCAACAATATATTTAACAGCAGTGACAGGGACAGTGCAAGAAAGGGACAGAGAAATTTGCTGTATTCAATACCAAAATCTTTTCAAAGACCCCAAAGTCCTTTTAAGGGCTACTGTGTGTGTTTGACAGCAGCAAGATATTTTTATTTTATAACTATTAGTGACATATACTGTACATCATCCGCAGACTGACTCTTTAATAATCTGGGTCACATCTAGTGTCCATAATCTGTGGTGTTCACTGTAACCAATACTGTCCTGCACCATAAAACACTGTCTGTATTACAAATTCCAATAATCTGGGCATAATATAGTGTCCAAAATTTGTGTTGTTCTACAACCCATACTGTCCTGCATCAGAAAACACTGTCAGTATTACAAATTCCAATAAACAGGGCCTAATATAGTGTCCATAATCTGTGGTGTTCTATAACCAATACTGTCCTGCCTCAGAAAACACTGTCAGTATTACAAATTCATATAATCTGGGTCACATCTAGTGTCCATAATATGTGGTGTTCTCAGTAACCAATACTGTCCTGCATTATAAAACACGGTCTGTATTACAAATTCCAATAATCTGGGCATAATATAGTGTCCAAAATCTGTGGTGTTCTACAACCAATACTGTCCTGCATCAGAAAACACTGTCAGTATTACAAATTCCAATAACCAGGGCCTAATATAGTGTCCATAATCTGTGGTGTTCTATAACCAATACTGTCCTGCCTCAGAAAACACTGTCAGTATTACAAATTCATATAATCTGGGTCACATCTAGTGTCCATAATATGTGGTGTTCTCAGTAACCAATACTGTCCTGCATTATAAAACACGGTCTGTATTACAAATTCCAATAATCTGGGCATAATATAGTGTCCATAATCTGTGGTGTTCTACAACCAATACTGTCCTGCCTCAGAAAACACTGCCAGTATTACAAATTCCTATAATCTGGGCCTAATATAGTGTCCGTAATCTGTGTTGTTCTATACCCAATACTGAACTGCATCTGAAAACAGTGTGTATATTGCAACTTCCATTAATCTGGGCCTAGCATGGTGTCCAAAATCTGTTGGTTTTTGTATCCAGTACTGAACAGCATCTAAAAACAGTGTGTACTGTATAGTAAAACTTCCATTAATCTGGGCATAGTAGAGTGTCCAAAATCTGTTGTTTTTTGTATCCAATACTCAACTGGGCGTATTTTTGTCAGTCTGTAAAAGTGGTGTACAACTCGGACAACATGGTTCCCAGCAGCGACCTGGGAGTCCAAGATGCATCCAGACATTGTCCCCATGCTGTTCCCGATCCTTTTCGGTGGTGTTTCTGTCACTTTCAGACCTTTTCCAATATACCAAGCACCCTCCCCTCTTCAGAGCAGCTGGTGCCTGGTTGTCTCCCATTGACTTCCATTATACTCGGGTGCTCGGCTGAGCACACAAATATAGCTATGTGTTCGGCCCGAACACCTGAACACCTAAATACTTTGGTGCTCGATCATCACTAATTCTTAATTCTTTCTTTTTGACTTGGTTTCTAAAAATCATCTTATTACATTATTGCTTTCGTACAACTGGGACTGTGTCTCTGTAATATAATAGTTTACAGTTGTACAAAAGTAATAACAATAAATATAAAGCCAAGAATAAAAAGAAAAAAGCCTATTGTAATTCACATAACAATGCTCTCTAGCACTGCTATATTACAGTATAAGGACACCATCGCACCATTTTACTGTACAGAGCAGCTTAGAAGTTTAGCTTGGCATCCATGCCCGGGTGTTACTGCATCTTCTGCGCCCTCACTGTCCATATGTATGATCTATATATAAATTCACACATGCATCTATCTAGTAATATGCGGGTAATAATAATCAGGCTGCTTCTCACGACATTCCTGCGGATTTTATGACATTACACAACCTTTTGTTTTCATTAGGCTTATAAAAGCCATCTCATATTCACTGGTCTTTCTGAATGGCAAACATGTATTATTTCTTTCTTTTTATTGTGTTTCATTTCTCTAACCTTTTCTTGTAGACTGGTTTACGTTTATGAGCTGTAGATGTGCTGCACCCATATATGCTGTTCTCTAATAAGATTAATCCTGCATTTACTTGTGCTGATAGAAAGGACAATGTAAGATATGGATTCTTTTAATGGATGAGCATGATATAAATAACAGTATAATGAAGCATATGTATAACGTACAAATACATACATTTCTGAAACATCACACCAGGTGTATTGGAAATACACATAGGGTTAAGGTTGCCTTACACATTAGATAGAAGATGGTTACTACTAGTTGAACAACCATTGTGCATCACGGATGCGGACCCATTCATTTCAATGGGTCAGTCAATGCGGAGATTCAGAACGGAATGACGGAACGGAACACTATGGAAGCACTATGGAGTGCTTCCATGGGGTTCCGTTCTGTACTTCCGTCTCGCAAAAAGATAGAACAAGTCCTATCATTTTGCGGAACTGGCAGATCGCGGACCCATTCAAATGAATAGGTCCGCGATCAGCTGCGGCTGCCCCACGGTCTAGAGGGAAGAGAAGGAGAGGAGGAGTTTAGCTAGTTAGTGAGTGACAGCAGTCTAGCCTACCCCCTCCTGGGGAAAGGTTGTGTGTTGGCTCTGCCTGTGAAGTGCTACATGGTTGCATGTCCCCTCCTGGGCTTGCATTGCCTTCATCCAAGCTAAAGCTAGAGCTTGAGGTACTCAAATCCAGGACAGTTCCTAGGATTACCTATAGTAAGAGACTGACTACTAACATAGCTAAGCCGGGAGAGCTGCCCACTAAGGATACAGCAGAGAGGAGTTTGTTTTGCAGAGAGAGTATTTGCCTGCTATTTTAGATATTATTAATCAATGTCATTTGATTTTTATAAACTACTGATATCCTTACATGTTTTCACTATTGCTGAATTATATTTCATGTTAGAACATTTTTGTAAATGTTTAAATTTTGAAAATTAATGAAAAAATTAATTAATAAAAATCACCTTAAAAGAAACCTATGGGAGATCAAGATAAAGTCTGGAAACTATGGATTACTGTTTATTACAAGTAAAGCAATTGTTCAACCTCTTACCAAGTCTGGACTCAACCCTATTCTTCACTTTATTCTACACCATCCAAGTTACCAACCCCTTTTGCACTGCTTCGGACCACCATGTCTGGGATCAGGTAGGAGCACCGTGACATGTGCAACACAACATCTCCAGGGATTTTGTGGCCTATTCTACACCGCTCTGGCCTTTCTACATCTGGGTACTATAACATCACTTAAAGGGGGCTTTGTGCTTCTGTTGCTTCACTGCAACTGGAGTCACGACCTCTCAAAGGGTAAGGGATCCCCCAGGCATATGTAGTGGCCCCGAGTATCACACAAAGATCATCTGGGTTACAGTTCCCAGGTCTGGGCAGGCAGCAAGGAGCAGAATCGGTAGACAGAGAAAATTCGGCTCACGTCTATCCACGACAAGATCACCTTCACTGTTTACTAGCAAGGAATAACCTCAAAGCTCAGGTAAGGAGGTAGATCCACAGTCCAGCTTAATAGGGAGATTGATCAGCAATAGAGATGAGCGAACACTAAAAAAAAGTCCGGTGTTCGGCGTTCGGGTTGTGGTAAGTCGCGCATCCCGTTATGGATTCCACTATAGCGGCATATGGAATCCATAAGGGGCGGCTGCCACCAACCCGAACTGTTGAACAGCCGAAGGACCTGAGGTGACGTCACTGTCATGTGATCAGTGCAGGGGGCGTGGCTCAGCACGGGATCAAATCCAGTGCTGAGCCATGCCCTACATTGATCACATGACAGTGACGTCACCCCAGGTCCTTCGGCTGTTCAACAGTTCGGGTTGGTGGCAGCCGCCCCTTATGGATTCCATATGCCGCTATAGTGGAATCCATAACGGGATGCGCGACTTAACCCAACCCGAACGCCGAACACCGGACTTTTTTTTAATGTTCGCTCATCTCTAATCAGCAACTTAACCAGCACCTGGACAGCACACTCTCAGTGCTGAAGGAAAGAGCTCTAATGCCAATTCACACAGGGAAAACATATCAACGTCTGCCCAGGACAGTAAGACCACGACGGTAATGGACCACCAGCGTAACAAAAACCCATCCTGATGATGGAGTCACTCCCACCGCTGAAATATGAATGTCCAATCTAGGCAATTTCTTTGCAAGCGACATACCATGAGGAAATCGCAGTCCCATCCTAGTAGATTGCTAACGTATCTATACATGGTACCTCCTGACGAAGCGAAGTGCGAAACGCGCGTCAAGGGTTCTTTCTCTACTGGTGCTGGTCCCCCATTCAATATGGCTAATGGTATGTGATTCACGCTTTATAGCGGTTTATGATTGTGTGTATTGCATGGTTATGTGGCTTTAATTTCTGAGGTTAACCATGACCTCTAGCCCTAGCGTTGGCTAATTACTTAGCTATTATTTATTTGCATGGGGGCTAACTAGCATCAGTGGTTGGTTTCTGGGTTCTGTTCCTGCGGTTCTCTATTGCACAAATCTTGTGTATATTTGTCATTTACTTGTTAATAAACATTTATATTTTTATACAATTTTTGGTTGTGCCCTTTTCTGCTCTTTATGGGCGTCTGTAGGGTATAGTGTTTGTTCGTTGGCACAACCACGGATAAGATACATTGGCGCAATTTGTAGGTGTATATACTATACATATATAGATATGGAATCCAGGCTGCTTAATTCTCAGATCATCTCCTAGAATGGATCCAATCGACCAAACTTAGCGGTGATTAGTGTTGGGCGCCAATATTCAAATCGCGAATTTTAATCGCGAATATTGCCACTTCGAGAATTCGCAAAGACTTAGAATACAGTGCTATATATTCGTATTTGCGAATTATAAAAAATGTTTTTCCTCTGAACCCATGATCCCTCCCTGCTTCTTGCTTGTGGGCCAATGAGAAGGTTGCAATGTCTTTGAGCTTAGCAACATCCCTAGCAACCAATAGGAAAGTTGTCTACCCCTTACTATATAAGAACCTCCCCAGCAGCCATTTTCTGCAGTTTTTTGCAGTTCTGAGAGAGACAGTAGTGTCATTGCTGTGCTCTGTGCTTTCCTGTGTCATTACATTAGATAGTTAGTTAGTTAGTTAGCTTATATATATAATACAGATAGTTAGTAGGAGATAGTCAGTGTAGGTTAGATTGTGATATAGTGTAGCTGATAGGTTCCAGTGCAGGGTGTTAGGTAGTATGATAGGTTCTGCTGTCCACACATACATGCTACAGGCAAGTTCACAACAATACTAATCAGTGCACCAATCACTAATATGTAGCCAGACCTGCTAAAATGTGAAGTTGCACGTATTGCGCAAAAATATGCGCATCATTAATTGCCGATTTGCGCAATCACAAATATGTCGGAGCACTCTATCTGCATATAAAGCTATTGTAATGTTCTGCTGTGCCAACCATTTTCTCCAGTCTCAGGAGACTTCTCCAGTCTCTAGCAGCTTGAAAAATGTAGCAATAGTGACCTACGCCTGTATTGCGCGCGGAATACAGGCATATTACATTGCCAATTTTCAAAATCAAGAACATAATTTATGATGAATTTTTGCCCAAATATTCACAAAATATCGCAAATTCGAATATTGCCCCTGCCGCTCATCACTAGCGGTGATCAAGACTTGGTCTCTATGGGTTTTCCGCTTCCGAACATGAAAGATGTTTTTTACCTACTGACAGCAAATGGATATCTTGAAGAGGACCTGTAACTTCTTTTGATGTATATGTTAGTAACTACTTACATTCCCCATGTAAAAACTATTCTGGGGCATCTATTCTTCTACAGTAAGTCTATAATGTGCCATTCCTTTATTATTTCTACTAAAATGTGAGGAATAAAGGTTCAGATGGGTGTTACCAGTTTGGGGTGTATCCAGTCTGACAGTCTGACAATGGCAGAATTGATTGGATAGCGTCAGACTGTGCAGAGATCCCCCCCCCCACTACTGGTATCACCCATTTGGACCTTATTCGTTAACATTGGTACAACATACAGATAATCCAGAATTGTCATTTCATGTGGAATACAACTATTTACTATAGCAGGCATATCAGGAGAGGTGACAGTTCCTCCTTCAACTTTGTTTCCATTAAGGTTATAGCATATGTTTGGCTCTTGGGACATATGACAAATGTATCTATATCCTAGTATTCATGTTTCCCTTTGATATATTTGTCTGACTAGTTTCCTTTGGTATACATTTATTTAACCCCCTAAGGATGCAGGCCATTTTGCTCTTCAGGGCGCAGCCACATTTTACAGATCTGACATGTGTCACTTTATGTGGTAATAGCTTTGGAACGCCAAATTACTCTAACACTGTTTTTTTTCATGACACATTCTACTGTACATCATGTAAGTTGTACATTTTGGTCAAACATTTTGGGGCACATTTATTAAGATGCCATTTTAGACGCTGTTAATAAACCCCTAAGCTATGGGTGGTTCCGCCGAAGTTATGATGAGGCGCAGGCCTCTTTATAAATTTGGGGGATCCTCTGCCAGTTCTAATTGTAAAACAACTTCTGAGCTGTCTTACATTTGGACCTTTTTCTACACCGAAACAGACGTAGAAAATGGTAAATGAGACGGGCCTGCCGGCCGCCCCTTCCCTGCTGTGAGATGTATGCCACTGTATGATTATATAGAGGCATAGGCTGGAAACTTACAACTAATAAACTACAAGAAACATGATGTAAACAAAGCTCCAAAACTGAAATGAAGTATATTAAGGCTACTTTCACAACAGCGGCAGGACAAATCCGAGAGGCTGTTCACCCGACTGAACAGCCTGTCGCATCCGTCCTGCCACTAGTGAACGTGTGCCCTCCGGACTACCACCCCCGGACTACCGTGTGCCCCCGGACTACCGCTCCATTGACTATAAATAAAACTACCACATGTCCGACATTTATTCTGGCAGCATCTCGCCGTGCGCTGCCGTGCCTCCGCTGGAACTCCACCCCGCGCCCATTATAGTCAATGGGGCCGGTGCGGTAGTCCGGGGGCACACGTTCACTAGCGGCAGGACGGATCCAACAGGCTCTTCCGTCGCGTGTACAGTCTGTCGGATCCGTCCTGCCGCTAGTATGAAACTAGCCTAAGAAGCTATGGAACTTTTCATTGTAGGTTGCCTTTCCGTAAAGCCAGAAAATTACTTTTGATTAATTTGAAATGGTTTGCAGCAATTCCTAAAGAAAGCATGTGAAAGTTATTTCAGTTTAGAGGTGGGGTCCTAAAGGTAAGTGTATACACATCCTATAGTAGCTACTAGGAGCATAACAAGAAAATGCTGAATAGGGAGATTGGAAGGGATTAGGAAGTCCTAATGATAGTGGTCCTGTGAACATGGCTATGTTCCATAAGGTGCATAAGGAAAGTGGGAGACAATACAGTATATCAGCTGAGCTGGGGGGTGCGAGGCTATATAAAGGCTGAGTTGAGGGATGGGGGGCTATATGGGGGCTGAGGCATGGCTGCAATGTTTTTATGAGGCCATTGAGATGTAGGAGGCAGAGTAAATAAAAGGTAAAGAATGCATAATTTCTAATAATATCAACACTCATTTGTAGAGATGAACAAATTTTTGAAAAGTTCGATTCGGCTGATTCGCTGAATTTTACAAAAAGATTTATTCGTCATGAAGCAAATTTTTTTGTAAGTAGTGGGTGCAATGACAGGGAGCTGCGATAGCGCCGCCCCCCCCCCCCCATCATTGTACTCCTCAGATGCCGTGTTCATACAAGATCACGGCATCTGAGTGTAAAAACTGTGCAAAATTGCTTGAAGATCTGGCGCAAAATCTTGCGTGGCCGAGATTATGTCATCACGTCAGGCAGCGTGATGACGTCATTTGTTACCACGCATTGGATTTTGTCCAAAATCTTCAATCAAGATGGCGGCTGGCGGCTCGTCATCAGCAAATGGAGGACGTAAGTATGAATTGTTTTTTACACTATTTCAGTTTA
Source organism: Bufotes viridis (assembly GCA_033119425.1). Lineage (NCBI taxonomy): Eukaryota > Metazoa > Chordata > Amphibia > Anura > Bufonidae > Bufotes > Bufotes viridis. Next base: position 67,094,471 of record CM065589.1, on the reverse strand, counting down.
AATCGATTTGCTAACACGAAGCACGAGGAAATTTGGCTTCAAGGCGAATCCATTTATCCTGAAATTCGGATCGAATTCCACTTCGCTCATCTCTACTTATTTGATATATTTTTATGTGGAGGAAAATTTTTTATATAACAAAAGTGACTTACCACATCACCACTTTTACCTGACTTCTATGTTGGAATAAGTAAAACAAATGCTCTATAAATATGGGCACTTTTTGAATACCGTATTTCTAAATGTTTTCAACCCAGGCAACTGGTATACATACACTGTTGAATCTCCAGGCAGCTATAAGTCTTCTGATTTCTTCACATGGTATATGATAAAACCGGCTGCAGCTACCACTAGGGTCAGCTCAGTGCACAAGAATTTATACAGTTACCATTGAAATGAATGGAAGCTCTAAACAAATATTTTTGCACGTGTAGTACCCCAAAGTGGGCACTACCATTCCTATACCCTGCTACTATCTCGAGTGGCTAACAAACAATGTCATCTGTGTACTTGATTCCGGGTCCTATTCATTGTGCCGTAATAACATTGCTATGTAACTTATGTATTGTCTGTACAGGTAATGTGCCTGGTTATCCAGTAGGTGGCAGTGTACCTGGCAGAGAGAGACCTTTAAATAGAATGGAACTTACTGTACCATTCCATTCTCTCTCTTGGGCAGAAGTGGCTAGTCTTGATTCCTACCAAGGGAGGGGTTTGAAGTCGAGAGTTGAAGAGAAAAGAGATAGTTAAGTTGAGAGTTGAAGAGAAAAGAGACATGGTGCAGTGAGGAGAGCTCCCCCCTCCTGAATCTTCTTGAAAATCGCAGCATGTTCTTCAGGCGTCACAGGTCCCCCCCAAACTTAGACTTTATTCAGCCTTGTGGCCCCCAGCCCATCTAACTGGGACAACACAGAGCTTCTGCAGGCTTCTTTCTCTCCTTAATTCCTCCCCCCATAGAAATGAATGGGGCTGCATGAAAATCAGATAGCATCCGCAAGCAAGTGTGGATGCAATGCGATTTTCACGCATGGTTGCTAAGGAGATGATGTAAGTAAATTGATGAAAGTCAATTTACTGCATTATTTTCCCTTATAACATGGTTATAATGGAAAATAATAGCATTCTTAATACAGAATGCTTACTAAAATGTGACTTTAACGTGTTAAGAAATAAAAAAATTAACTCACCTCATCCACTTGATCGCGCAGCCGGCATAGTCTTCTTTCTTCTTCTTTCAGGACCTGCAAAAGGACCTTCGATGACGTCACTGCGCTCACCACATGGTGAGCACGGTGACGTTGGCGCAGGTCCTGCTGAATGAAGATAGAAGTATTCTTCTATCTTCATTCAGCAGGACCTGCGCTGACTTCACCACGTTGTGAGCGTGATTACGTCATCAAAGGTCCTTTTGCAGGTCCTGAAAAAAGAAGAAAGAAGACTATGCCGGCTGAGCGATCAAGTGAATGAGGGGAGTTAATTTTTTTTATTTTTTAACCCCTCAAGTCACATTTTAGTAAACATTCTGTATTAAGAATGCTATTATTTTCCATTATAACCATGTTATAAGGGAAAATAATGCAGTAAATTGACTTTCATCAATTTACTTACATCATCTTCTTAGCAACCATGCGTGAAAATCGCATTGCATCCACACTTGCTTGCGGATGCTATGTGATTTTCACGCAGCCCCATTCATTTCTATGGGGGCTGCGTTGCATGGAAAATGCAGAATATAGAACATGCTGCGATTTTCACGCAACGCACAAGTGATGCGTAAAAATCACTGCTCATCTGCACAGCCCCGAAGGGTCAGGATTCAGTGCGGGTGCAATGCGTGCACGTCAAGCATTGCACCCGCGGGGAAAACTTGCCCGTGTGAGAGGGGCCCTAAATGCTGCCGAGCCTAACCCTGGAGAGCGACGGTATCAAGGTAGGAACACTGTGACACACAGAACTAGTAAGGCGGCATCACCATTCAGCATTTCCTACATACTGGGACCCGATCGTGCCCTGAGGGGTGGCACATTGCACACTGAGCTCCTCCTAGTGACAGCTGCCAGAAATGGCAGTTGTTTTATCTCGGGAACAGAAGAAGTTTAGTGCCTGTTACCCTCCCCTAGGGCCTTGTGGCTGCCGCATGGTCTGCCTCCATGGTAGGTACCCACTGATAGGGAGTAAGCTGTCAATGAATAGCTGGAGGAACTTACAAAACATGAGTACACCGGACTTCTACCCCAGAGAACTTGTAGTGCACTACAACTATTAAAATGTGAGTTCTCCATAAATGTAGCATCTGTATACATGAGTGACGCATGGTTATAACCAGCGAGTCTGTCACTACCTTACCTGCTGTCAGAGAGGAGTGCAAAAAGGAGCTGACAGGTTCCCTTTAAAGAAAACTTGTGACTTTTTTTATGTATTTAACAGACAATAAATAAGTAATTTTCTTGTATGAACCTGGATTGAACATACCTCTGTGTGATGATGAGCCGGAATGTTGTAGTTTCAAACCCGTCTCTATCCTCTGTGGTTTTGTATATAGAAATAAATAGCACAGAACGCACACGCTGACAACAAATGCTAGTAAAACCAATGCCGCAATCGCCAGGCCAATAAGAGCTCCTATACTGCAAGAGAACACACGAGACATTGCATTAGTATGCAGTAGGTAACAAAACATCTGGCCCTGGGTACTAAAGGAACAATTTATTGAGGTACATTAAAAAAATGTATGTACATTAAGGTACATTTAAAAAAAAATTGAAAACTTTTTTCAAATAATATCTGTACTGAGATCCAGTCACAAGGTGCAGCAAGAAGTAATATTTGCCCTTGTACAAGTACTGTGCATTGACTTCTAAGGTTAAGGCCTGGCCAAGCTGCAGATGAGATGAGGCTTGAACAGATGCAAACCATGGTGCTATTCAGCTAAATTCAAAGTGTATCCTCAGTCTCCAACAGCTTATCCTAAATTACACCCTTTGAAAGGTTGTACAGGATTTTGAGAGTGATGGCCTGTCCTCAGCATAGGCCATCAATCAGATAGGTTGGGATACATCTCCCCAAACCCCTCATGATCAGCTTTTACCTTGTAGCTCTGGCACTTGAAGTCAGCACCATCCATTGCGGACTGGATGGAGCAGGGTACTGCAGAGCTCAGCCCATTTTCTCCCATGAGAAAAGTGCTGCAGTTACTAGTTTTGTCCACTACACAATGGATGCTGCTGTGTAATTGACTGGTGCTGACTTGAAGTACTGGAGTTACAAGACAACAGCTAATCGCCGGGGGTGTGAGGAGTTGAATCTCCACCTATCTGATACTTCTTCCAGCTTGCCTCCAAGGTTGTACTGGGCACTCATACCTGCTAGGTCCCTGTGCAGCTGCACAGATTGCACTTATGGTCCACCCCTACTTACTGAACCTAAGGTGATCTGTGCCTGCACTGCGGACTGCAAATGGCAGGTCCACAATATACGCGCATCGGCCATGTGAATCCCCTATCATGGATGCGGACCCATTGACTTTAATGAGTCCGCAAGATACAGCATGGTGCGGAAGGGAGATATGGATCGGAAGCTCATGGAAGCACTACCAAGCGATTCCATGGGCTTTCGGGTCCGTGCCTCCGCAGTTGAAAATATGAAATGGTTGTGATGGTCATGGGGTTAACATTAATTTGTGAAAAGGAAAAGTTTATCAATTGCCTATCCTTATCAATCAATTCCTATGAAACATTAGGAGCGGGGAGCAGAAGGAGCATCTGGCACATGGTGCTGATGTGGTTCTGATGCAGCCGAAAACTGCATGGCCACGTAAGCCGTCACGGTTTACTTTTCAGATTGTTAAAAGTTGATTGCTTATTGGTTACAGGCAATAGTGATAACCAAGTGCCTGCCAATCAATTTTTTACATGGGCCACATGGTATTTGGATATATCACAACTGCGTGCCAGTCTCACAATTGTCGGCACTATGGGGTTGGGTTGACATGTTTGCCACTTGGCCAAACGAAGTGCGGGTATGCGTGAAACGGCCGTCGTCTAGATGTTAATGTCCATGTTTATGTAACCCACAGAAAGCAATAAAGCAAGAAGATTTTTACTTCCAGCTGAGTGCCGTGTTATGCTCTACTACACATTGTATGTTTGCCACTTGGTACTAGAAGAACACATAGATGTAGTTGGTGTGGCTGAGACTTGGTTGGACTCTTCACATGACTGGGCTGTTAATATTGAGGGTTTTACACTATTTAGGAAAGACAGAGTCAATAGAAAAGGTGGTGCCATGTGCCTGTATGTGAGGAGTGTTCTGAAGACAAGTGTGAAAGAGGCATTTGTGGGTGAGGATGTGGAAACCTTATGGGTGGAAGTTAAAAGGGATAAAAACACTGAACAAAATAATACTTAGTGTAATCTATAGACCCTCTAACATCACAGAAGAGATAGAAATGCAACTGTAGCTGGTACAGTGGTCATAATGGGAGATTTTAACTTCCCAGACATTGACTGGGGTCATGGTTCTGCTTCAATCGCAAAGGGGAGAAGATTCCTCAACTTGCTGCAAGACCACTTTATGGGCCAGTTTATAGAAGCTCCCACTAGGGGATCAGGGACTGTTGGATCTGACAATTTCTAATGATGCAGAGCTTGTTGGAAATGTTACTGTTTGAGAAACACTAGGTAATAGTGACCACAATATATTCATACTTCCCCTACACTATAAGAAGCATTTATTCCTTTAGGTAACAAGTATAAACGGCTACAATTAAACCCTCATTACAGCTACTGTCAACAGGCAATAAATGTCAAAAAAGGGCATTTAAAAAAAATACTAATCTGAGGGGTCAAATGTAGCCTTTGAAGTTTACAAAGGGCTTAAAGAGGACCTTTCATGGGTCCAGACATTATGAAATAACTATCAGGTTATGTAGGGCACTGTGCACGGCTGTAATATTGCTTACTAGTTTGTCTAGGCGCCTCTCCGTTCGCCCGCTGTGCATCCCTGCAGTTTTCCCAGCTGGTATGCTAATGAATAGCATCGGTACAGGGAGGAGGAGACTGCCCTGTTTCTCAATGGGCGTCTCCTTCTCCCTGGCTGTAGCGCTATCCAATCACAGTAGAGAACGTCACAGCCATTGAGAAGGTGAGTATTTTTTTCTCCCTGGCTGTAACACTCTCCGTTGTGATTGGACCACGGCACAGCCTACAGCCAGGGAGAAGGAGATGCCCATTGAGAGACAGGGCAGTCTCCTCCTCCCTGTACCGATGATATTCATTAGCATACCAGCTGGCAAACTGCAGGGGGGCATAGCGGGCGAACGGAGCGGCACCCAGACAAACTAGTAAGCAATATTACATCAGTACACTATGCCCTACATATCCTGATAGTTATTTCATAATGTCTGGACCCATGAAAGGTCTTCTTCCAAAAAATCTGTAAAAAGGAGATAAAAGTAGCAAAAATATAAAACGAACATCAGGTAGTAAAAGAGAGCAAAACAAATCCCCAAAAATTCTTGAAATATATAAATGCTAAAAAACCTAGGTCTGAGCAGGTAGGGACCCTAAATAATGGTAAAGGGGTGGTAGTCACTGAAGATAAGGAAAAGGCAGAGTTACTAAATGTTTTTTTTAGCTCTGTATATATAAAAGAAGAGAAAGGAGCTGATATCTGTGGTGCTGGGGCACATCCAGTAATATACTCAATTGGCTAACCGTAGATATGGTCCAAGCTAAGTTAAATAAGGTAAATTTGAACAAGGCTCAGGGTCCAGATGGATTACACCAAAGAGTTCTTAAAGAGCTTCATTCAGTCATTGCTGTGCCCCTGTTTATAATTTTTAAAGATTCTCTAGGTACTGGTACAGTGCCAAGTGTTTGGCGCAAGGACAATCTGGTGCCCATATTCAAAAAAGGATCTAGGTCCTCCAAAGGTAATTATAGACCAGTTACCAGGTAGTTTAACTTCTGTTATTGGAAAAATGTTTAAAGGACTCTTAAGGGACTATATATAGGAGTATGTGACTATAAATAATATTGTAAGTGATAACCAACATGCAGGGGCGGACTGGGAACTTAAAGTGGCCCTGGAAAAAATACTAAAAGTGGCCCCGATTTGATTGGTCCAAATTGGTGGAAGGCAGGGCCAGAAATACCATCTTGTGGCACATTAAACCACCCCAACACAGCCAAATACCACAGTCCATCACAAAATGCTGCCAGCAGGACAAAATACATCCGCAAAAACTTCCACTGGCTGGCCGTGAAGAGGTCCCAGGTGGCCCCCTGGGCATCGTCCCACCAGGAAATTCCCCTGTAAGGTCTATGGCTAATCTACCCCTGCCAACATGGGTTTAGCAAGGACAGAAGTTGTCAAATTACCCTGATTTGTTTTTATGAGGACGTGAGTAGTAGCCTGGACAGAGGGGCGGCTGTGGACGTAGTGTTTCTGCATTTTGCAAAAGCTTTTGATACTGTCCCTCATAGAGGTTTAATAGGTAAAGTAAGGTCTATATCGGGGATGCTCAACCTGTGGTCCTCCAGCTGTTTTAAAACTACAACTCCCACCATGCCCTGCTGTAGGCTGATAGCTGTAGGCTGTCCGGGCATGCTGGGAGTTGTAGTTTTGCAACAGCTGGGGGGCTGCATGTAGGGCATCCCTGGTCTATAGGCTTGGAAAGTATAGTCTGTAATTCGATTGAAAACTGGCTGAAGGACCGTGTCCAGAGAGTTGTGGTCAATGATTCCTATTCAGAATGGTCCCGGGTTATAAGTGGTGTACCACAAGGTTCAGTGCTGGATCCTCTATTATTTAATATATTTATTAATGATATCGAGGACGGGATTAATAGCACTATTTCTATTTTTGCAGATGACACTAAGCTATGTAGTACTGTACAGTCTATGGAAGATGTCCATAAACTACAAGCTGACTTGAACACTCTGAGTGATTGGGCATCAACTTGGCAATTGAGGTTAAATGTGGATAAATGTAAAGTTATGCATCTTGGTAGTAATAATCTCTGTACTTCATATGTCTGAGGGGATGTAACACTGGGAGAGTCACTTATAGAGAAGGATTTGGGTGTCCTTGTAGAAGGTATATTAAACAACAGCATACAATGTCAATCAGCTGCTTTTAAGGCTACCAGGATATTGTCCAGCATTAAACGAGGCGGGGCAGGGATGTAATATTACCACTTTACAAAGCGTTGGTGTGGCCTCATCTGGAATATGCAGTTCAGTTCTGGGCACTAGTCCATAGAAAGAACGCTCTGCAGCTGGAAAAAAGTACAGAGGAGAGCGACTAAACTGATAAGGGGCATGGAGGGTCTTGGTTAGGGTCCATTCACACGTCAGTAGGTGTTTTGCAGGCCGCAAATTGCGGATCCGTAAAACTCGGACACCGGCAATGTGCGTTCCGCATTTCGCGGACCGCACATCGTCGGCACTATAATAGAAAATGCCTTTTCTTGTCCGCAGTTGCGGACAAGATTAGGAGATGTTCTATTTTTTTTCGGGAATGGAAATTGGAGATCTGGAAATGTGGAACTAGAAATTTGGATGCGGACAAAACATAGTGTGCTGTCCGCATCCGTTCCAGCCCCATTGAAAATGAATTGGTCCGCACCCGTTCTGCACAATTGCGCAACGTATTCGGGCCATTCATACGGATGTGTTAATGGACCCTTATGAAGAAAGATTAAAATAATTTATTTAGTCTTGAGAAGAGACGTGTAAGGGGGACATGATAAACCTATACAAATATATAAATGGGCCATTCAAAAAATACGGTGAAAAGTTGTTCCATATAAATTGCCCTCAAAAGACAAGGTAGCACTGCCTCCGATTGGAGAAGAAAAAGTTCAGTCTCCAGAAGCATCAAAGCTTTTTTACTGTAAGAACTGTGAATCTGTGGAATAGACTTCCTCATGACGTGGTCACAGCAGGAACAGTGGACAGTTTTAAAAAAGGTTTAGATGAATTCTTAAAAGTAAACGACAGTAATGCCTATGAAAATGTGTAGAAATCTGAGTCTCATTTCCTTCTCGTATTCACGTCCCCACCTATCCCTTGGTTGAACTTGATCGACTTATGTCTTTTTTCAACCGTATTAACTATGTAACTATAATCAAATGCTACACTTCATAAAACTCAGCACAGATGAAAGATATCAAAGAACATTTTTTACACTTTTCATCTACAGTATGTCAGCTTTCTGCTCTTTTAAAGGGTCAATGTCATTTTAGGAAATTTCCGACAATTCACACTGGCATGTCATAAAATTTCATCATTGAATTTCCAGTCCTTAGACCTCCACCAATTTCCAGAATGAATGGGAAGAAGAACATGACTGAGAGTTGCGCTTGTACAGTATATAGTGAGGAGGCTCATAAAGAGTCTATGGATGGCCCCTACACAGTGTAAGGATCGCTCTCTCAAGCAGGACGGCAATGACAGACTTCATCAAACAAGAGGTTTCCCAGCTCAAACGGTGCTTTATTTGTCATACAGCACTTGGCATCACTTGGCACGATGAGCACAGTTCCAGTGTCACACCACAAAATAAACAAACATTTCCCGTCTAGGCTGTCACTAATACACAGCACATTCCTATCTCACCAATAGGTCGCTGTTCACATTGGAAAATCTGGCTTCACACAGCCATACAGTCCAGTAGTCCTCCTGACTATGACCATGCTATACCTTGGGGGGATACGGTCCAACAGTCCTCCCGACTCTGACCACGTGATACCCCTCTTCAGGCATCACAGGTCCCCCCCAAACCTAGACTTTATTCAGCCTTGTGGCCCCCAGCCCATCTAACTGGGACAACACAGAGCTTCTGCAGGCTTCTTTCTCTCCTTAATTCCTTAAAATTCCAGGCAAAACATTACACAACCAGAAATGGTTACAATCACGCTGCTTTCAGGCATTTTGTTCAGTGTATATGTACAAGCTCTTAGCACATGCACTGAATGTAAAGTCCAGTGGAATACTTTATGCGTAGACTGCCAGTAAAAAAAAAAACTTGCATACTTGAAGTACCTATTTTGCAGTTTAAGAAAAAGCATACTGATGTATACCAGACCAGGTTTGTCAACCTTTCCTTCAAATTTTTCTGGACAACTAAACCAAAATTCAAGGACAGCTCAAACTTTTTATGGACGAACACCCCACCTGGTTTTATAGGACATGCCCCCTTTCCATGGCCCCAAAATGCCCTTGAATTAAAAAGACCACAGAATAAAAAGGATTGTCCAGATAGTTGAAAATGAAATACACAGAGACACCTTAGATTCCTCACTTTTCTATAATCCTCCTCCTCCCAACAGTATCATCCTTCTGCTACCCCCAATACTGTGATCGCTGTGCTCCCCAATGTCCCTAAATACTAGGCTGTAGAGATATCAGTGCCATATAGGTAGGCCCCCTATAGTAACAGTGCTCCCAAAAGTCCCACTAATACTAATAATTTTCTCCCAGAGTGCCCCCATTAGTAATAGTGCCCCAATAGTGATAATGCTCCATGAAAGTAGCCCTGTTAGCAGTGGTGCCCTTTATATTGTACCAAATATTGCTAACACCCCCAATAGTACCCCCAGTAGTAGTAATAATTCCCCATAATAAAAAAAAAAATTCTCATAGTGCCTCCAGTAGTGTTCCCAGAAATAATAAGGTCCCACTATAGTGCTCCCAGTAATTATAATATCCCTTATAGTTCCCCCAGTAGCTTAAATGTTCAACTCTAGTACTTCCAGTAGTTTAGATAGCTCACTATAGTGCTCCCAGTAGCCTAGATAGCTCCATATAGTGCCCCAGTAGTTTAGATAGCCCCCATAGTGCTACCAGTAGTTTAGATCGCCCCCAGTAGTTTAGATAGTCCCCTATAGTGCCTCCAGTAGATTAGATAAAAAGACACACTTTTGATATCCATCGACTTTAAAGGGCCTCATAGCTACATTCTTTGGAGCTTTCCTAGAGACACCAAACATAACGTACACTGCGGTGTCCACATCGTCATTACAGTGATAGCTAACCTCCGGCACACCAGCTATGGTGAAACTACGACTCCCAGCATGCTCTATACATTTCTACAGAGTTCTGAGAACAGCCAAGCAAGTGTACATCTTGGGAGTCATAGTTTTACCACAGCTGGAGTGGCGGAGGTTAGCCATGACAGGCCTAAGAAATAGAACATAGTATTATCATAAATAACGTAGATAAAGAAATACAAATGCTATTCATAACAAAAAAGAAGTATGTATATTTTCCAAACAATGCATTCCGACTGCAGTATCCATTACCAATAATAAAAAGGGTCTCCATAAAGATTTTGGATGGATTTACTGAAAGCATTCAGACGATATCTGCTTATTTCTCTTTTCTAACAGCAAACGTCAGCCTATAAGGAAGACAACTAATTAATAATTAACAAATAGGTTCTAATGAATAGTGATGAGCGGCAGGTGCCATATTCGATTTCGACGAAATTCGCGAATATTCGAATGAATATTCGTTTCGTATTCGTCGAAATCGAATATTCGTCATTTTTTCTAGTTATCGCGATTAAAATGCGATTTAAATAATCGCATATTGCGATTTGTACTTAAGGCTACTTTCCTATTGGTTTCATATCTAGAATTAGCGAGGATGACGAATATGACGAATGTATTCGTCATATTCCTCAAAACGAAGATAACGAAGTATTCTACATCTTCGTTTTAGCAACCTATTCGTCAACCTCGCTAATTCTAGCAATCAAATAGGAAGGTTGACTATGAGACAGTTGTAGTTAAATTCGCTATGCGATTTTTTTTTTTTTAATACAATAATTATATTACTTGATATGATAATATTATTATAAGTATTCTATTTATTAAAAAAAAAAAATCGCATAGCGAATTTAACACAGCTGTCTGGTAAGTCAACCTTCCTATTTGATTGCTAGAATTAGCGAATAGCGAAGTTGACGAATAGGTTGCTAAAACGAAGATGTAGAATACTTCGTTATCTTCGTTTTGAGGAATATGACGAATACATTCGTCATATTCGTCATCCTCGCTAATTCTACCAAGCCAACCATAACTTCTGTGCTCATGGAGCGTCCCCATCACCATGGGAACGCCTCCATATACTAAAATGTACTGTCGGATTTGAGGAATTACGTTGAAATCGCAATGCGATTAATTCAAGTTATATTAATCGCATTGCGATTTCAACTTAGAGCTGGGTTTATAATGGGTCAGCTTGCTAGAATTAACGGTTAACGAATATGGAATATAGCAGCAGTGTTAAGTTGAAATCGCAATGCGATTAATTTAACTTAGTATTCGCGATTATGATTTCAACTTAGCACTGCTAGTGCATAGCCATATATTCCATATTCGTTAATTCTAGCCTATGTAAGATAGCAGTGTTAAGTTGTAATCGCAATGCGATTAATATAACTTGAATTAATCGCATTGCGATTTCAACGTAATTCCTCAAATCCGACAGTACATTTTAGTATATAGAGATTTTCCCATGGAAGGGGACGCTCCATGAGCACGGAAGTCGGCAGAAGCGGCAACGGGCACTGACTGGAGCAGCCAGGAAGCCAGGAATCCTCATGACAGGTAAGAACTACTTTTGGGAAGTGGGAAAGAAAAAAATATAACTAAAAAAAAAAAAAAAAAAAAGAATATTCGAAATAGCGAATTTATAGCGCTATATTCGAAATATTCGCGAATTAGCGAAGTGCCGATATTCGCTAAAAAAATTCGCTTTTCGAATATTCGCGCTCAACACTACTAATGAACCAAGTTTGTTAAGAATTTCCTAAAAACTTTGGAATCCAGTGAAATTTAAAGGGTTTTTATGAAACATTTATACTGATGACGTATCCTCTGGATAGATCATCAGTATCTAATCGTGGGGGTCCGACACCCAGGATCCTCGACGATCAGCTGTTTGAGAAGGCAACAGCGCTCACAGTAGAACCGTAGCCTTCTCTCAGCTTTTTGTAGGCCAGTGATGGCATGTTCATCGGTCACATGGCCAAGTCATCAGTTATAAAATCTTGTAAAACCCTTTTAAACTTTTGTGATTCCTTTTGGAAGAAATGCTCAAAATACCGCCCGCTATTTTACAGATCAGAAGACAACAGTGAAGGGCAGGGAAGATGAAGAAGGCAGATCTCATTATCCCAGATAGTGCGGTCAATAGCAACCATGGCATCTAAGTGCTTAGATAGAGGGAGGGTCTCCCTCTGTCCTCTGATCTTAGCCCCCATGGCAAAATTGTGGTACTCTGATCAGCTGCTATGGTAGCCATGCAACCAGTGAAAATCCCTTACACTGCAATAGAATTGTGTTCCAGTCTATATTACAAACAATGAGAAGATTACACCTTCAAGTCCTCTAAGGGTCCGAAAAATCACAGTAAAAAAAAATAATTAAAGCATGTTTTTTTTTAAAAATATACAAGATTTGGTAAATTAAATGATGCCTTCAAAATACTGCAAAGAAAAGCCCTCATATGGCTAAGTGAACAGAAAATGTAAAAAGTTATGGCTCTTGGAAGGTGGGGAGGAAAAAACAAAAATGCAAAAAAGAAAATTGGCTTGGTCCTCAAAAAATTAATGTATATCAGCCCAGTCTCCATCATTTAATTCATAATCACAGACAGAAATCTGTAATATTCTACTAATCTGTCCATCATTTTCCATACTGTGTTGTTGTAGCCGCTGCTACTACCCCTACGCAGCCATAGATGTCCTGCCTTGTCCGTCATGTTCCATACTATGCTACTGCTGTTACTACAGTACTACTACTACTACTACTACTGTTATGTTCCAAACTGTACTACTGCTGCTGCTGCTAGTACCACTACACAGCCATACATCTTCTGCCCTGTTCATCATGTTCCATACTGCACTGCTGCTGCTGGGAACCCTACCATGCACAGTATAATAAACCTGAAACTGCTTCCAAAAAATACAAAACAACAAGCCACTGCTTCTTCATATACCATTGTGTGTGTATAAACATGGGCAGAAATTTGCCCCCAAAAAGGTATAATGTGTGTACCATTTTTAAGGTTACAACGCATAAGATTTCCTACAGTGCAGAGTGTTATGCATGACATTTCAGGGCATTTGGGGCACTTTAGTTATAGGTCAAATTTATTGGGACCAACACGAACCTGATGGCCGAATCAATCAAATCAAACCTGAAACAAATTTTAGGAAATTCGCTCATCTGTACCAACAGTCTATTGGTGCCCAGGAATTATTTGACATCAGCAACTCCTGTTACAATATTTCAAACCAGACAAAGCAAATCGCTGTAAAAGGCAGTAAAAGTGGGTGCACTTATTTCTGGCTGAGCACTCAGGCTCTTATTCATTGCAGGTCACTGGGAACATCTGTTCTACGGTAAATACAATAAGCTTTTATTTGCTTGTATACTTAAGCCCCCAACAACCAGCTGCTCTACCTGCTTCAAATTTTTATTATTTCTAATTAGATAGTACTCCTTAAAAGCCTCATTTAAAAAATAATTTCTCCTATTAGGTCTATAGATAGTTTCAATTCCTCTTCATGCTCCCAACATGAGGTTATGGAGGAAACTTTCTCTTTAACCTTTTTGATGCTATAGTTTTTTTTTTTTTTTTTTACATTTTGCACCTCTGCTAACCAGGACAAATTTTTCCAGTTTTTACATATACAAATAAAACCTAAACTGTTAAATAAAAAATCATACTAACCCCGATACACATATATCTTCTGAAAGTGGGCAATTGGCATATGGTTGAAAAGACACTCAGCCTTTTATATTCACCTTCATGCAATTTTTGTGTTAAAATATAATTTATTCCTACAATTGCATGAAAGTTTTTATTCAGGGGTAAAAGTGTGACCCAAGTAGAAAGTTATGTGGACTATTTGTAAAAATAAAAGCTCAGCTCATTAAAGATGACCTGTCACCAAAAAATGCAATGCAATATAAAGACAGTAGGTTATAGAGCAGGAGGAGCTGAGCAGATTGATGTATAATTTTGTGGAAAAAGATTCTGCAGAACTTTTAAACGTATTCTTTCTATACTTAAAGTGGACCTTTCACCTCTCCTGACATGCCTGTTTTAATAGCTTCATGCATTCCCCATGTAATAGCAATTCTGGAGCCTCTATTCTTATGGCTCTATGTCAGGGGTAGGCAGCCTCACTGTTGTGAAACTACAACTCCCAGCATGGATACTTGCTCTGCTCTTCTCAAAACTCTCATAGAGGTGAATAGAGCATGTTGGGAATTGTAGTTTCACAACAGCTGGAGTGCCGAAGGTTGCTGACTAGCGAACTTTAAAAAAAAACAATCTATAAAGTCATACACACCCGAGAATGGTCTTAATTAAAAGTTCAGATCGCCCCGCAAAAAATTAGCCCCCATAGAGCTCCGCACGCATAATTACAAAAAAGTTATAGGGGTCAAAATATGGCGACGAAAGAATAAATCTGATTTTTTCCCACTTTTTATTATTTATTATCAAAACGCAAGAAAAACTATACATATAAGGTATCACCGGATTTGTACTGGCCTGTAGAATAAAAGTAACTGGTCAGTTTTATTGCACATTGAATGTCGTAAATAAAAAAAAACGTAAAACTGTGGTGGAATTGCTTTTTATTTTGCAATTTCACCCCATTTGGAATTTTTTTGCCGCTTTCCACTACATCATATGCAATATTAAATTGTGGCGTTGGAAAGTACAACTTGTCCTGCAAAAAACAAGCGCTCATATGGCTATGTGAACAGACAAATAAAAAAGTTATGGCTCTGGAAAGGCAGGAAGCGCAAAACGAAAACGCAAAAACAAAAAACCTCCAGGGTAGAAAGGGTTAATGTCATTCTATATTCACAGCCTATAACAAACCACTGTTAATTCATGGATGGAAAATCTAAACTGATAATTCTGCACCTTGTCAAGAGGCTATGAAAGTAGTCCCAGAATACACCTTTCAAATAGATGAAAATATAATTACATCAATTAACAACAAGTGTGCACTGGAGCATTACGTTAGATTAGCTGACAATTCATTATGTTCATTTTATCCTAAATTGTTGCCTGGTGGGGAAATTCTCCCGATATTTCACAATTTCCAAAGACATCTATGGCATTGAGAGGCAGTATTCATTGGTATACTGTATGTCAGTATTGGAAAACTTAGGATACAGATCTGTATACAATCTTACCAGATTTGTTGCAGAAATCTCTGAGACTGAAAATTGGTTCCAAACATCTGAATGGGGTTGTTTCTGCAGCATGTGCATTCATTTCTCCAAGCCCCATTTAGATAAATGGGACAGTTTAAAAAAAATTGTGTAATGTAAATATACCCTTCTTTGGCTATACTCCTAAGTACAACTATAGACAAAAAAGTACACATTGTACTTTATGGAAGTTAATGCATCAGGGGCATATCATTGGTGGTACTTTCCAAAGTCTCCTGGTGAATGTAATGTGTGAATGTGGTGTGAACCTAGTATTATAGTATTAGTCCCACTAACAGATGCCGGGTCTCACGATGTTACTAAGGTCACTCTCACGCTGTCAGTGTTTGGTCAGTGATTTCTATCAGTGATTTGGAGCCAAAGCCAGGTGAAGGTCAAAAACACAGAACAAGTGCAAATCTTTCTATTGCAGAATATTTGGAAAGTCTTCAGACCCTTCCCCTTTTTTCTGGATTTTCTGCCATCATCATCAAGCCTCTCCAGAGATGTTTGATTTGGGTTCAAGTCAGGGCTCTGGCTGAGCCACTGAAGGACACTTACAGAGTTGTCCTTAAGCCACTCCTGTGTCATTTGGCTTTCCCTCAACTCAGACTAGTATCCCTGATCCAGCGACTGAAAAAGTATGATGCTGCCATCACCATGCTATACTGTAGGGATGGTTTGGGCAGGTGATGAGCAGTGCCTGGTTCTTCCAGACATGCTGCTTAGAATTGAGGCCAAAAAGTTCATTCTTGGTTTCATCAGAGCAGAGAATCTTGTTTCCCACATTCTCAGCCAGGCAGGCCTGCAGTGATAGTTGACCTTCTGGACGTTTCTTCCATTTGCAAACAGGATCTTTGGCCCTCGTTGTTCCAAACTTCTTTCATTTAATAATTATGGAGGCCACTGTGCTCTTGGTAACTTTCAGGAAAGCAGAAATTGTTTTGCACCCTTCTCCAGATCTCTGCCTCCACCAATCCAGTCTCTGAGCTCTTCAGGCAGCCCTTTCCTCCTGATGGCTTGGTTTTTGCTCTGATATGCATTGTCAGCGGTGAGACCTTATATAGACAACGGTGTGTTTTTCCAAATCATGTCTAATTAACTGAGCTGTAAAGCATTAAATAAAAAATAAGAAACATCCAAGTCATCGTGCGGATCGATTTATATGCCTACAGCGCCGGAAAGTGGTCCTATTTTTCTTCAACCATTAAATCTAATTAATTGAGTTTCCCACAGGTGGATTTCAATCAATCTCAAAGATGATCAAGAGAAATGGGAGGACCTCAGAGCTAAATGTCAAATGTCATAGCAAAGGGTCTGAATATTTAGGTCAATGCGAAATAAAAAAAAATGTTTTCACTTTCCCATTATGTGGTATTGAGATCAGGCTAATTTTTTTATTTTTTATTTTAGCACAAGGCTACAAGAGTACAAAATGTGAAAAAAGTGAAAGGTTCTGTTTCTGAAGACTTTCAGGAATGCACTGTATATTTTATCTCTGTGTAGGCTCCATTCTTATTTTTGGCTCACAATCATTGAGGGAAATTGAGGAAAATCACTGATCAAACACTGACTTTGTGAAAGCGGCCTTATGTAAAAACACACATGAAACATTTATCAGGACCAGTGTTTTACATGTTGATCTTAAAGGGGTTCTCTGGGAATGTTGTAGAATGGCTGTCAGCAACCTGTCCTACAATTTGAGCAGGACTGGTTGCCACCACTTACAAAGCTGCCTAGAGGCGTGTGTGGGTGGGACCTTATTTCACAATACACTGCTCTACAGTTGATGGTAATGATGTGATTGTGCCTACGATATGCCATCATGTCTGAGCAGCCTGACAGGAAAACTCCCCAATGTGTAGTATATGCAAGTCTCAGAGCATAGTGTATATGGAGGCCTAGCCTCTCACACCCCTTGGCAGCTCTGCAAGTGGAGCCAACAGGCCCTTTGCTCATTCTAGGACAGGTTGCTTTCAAATATTTAACATAATTTCTGGAGAACTCCTTTAATCTATTCCCCACTAACATCAGATTAATAATCTGCATCCTAAAAATTGGGGTTTATCTGTGCAAGTCCTTGCACCAGAACTGAAATCTATGGCAGCAATGGAGCTGGTGTATATTTTAGGTGTAATCTGTGCCAGTTTCGTGGTGTAGATTATAAGCATTTTAGGAGTTAAATGACCTGGATTGTCTGTGATCCTGGTCATTGCGTCATTGTATCAAACAACCAGCTCTCATTGCATGTGAAACATCAGTGCATGAGCTCAGACCATACACTTACACAGCACCTGCGTTGTACAGTTATGTCGCATGTAACAGTTAATATCATTTAGCATCTTACAGTGTATTTAGTTCATCTGTCCTCACTTTGCCATGGCTTCGGGGATCCGTGTATGTGCCTAACAAACCCCATTGACTTATAATAGAGTCTGTTGAACTCTCACACAACCTGTGATGATGTCCTCACATTGGCTGACATGGTGACTTCATATGTCACCGCGCACAGGATTTCATATGAGATGTTCACGGCAGCGGCCGGGCCATCACAAGCAAATGGGTGAGGCAAGTATGATTTTTATTTTACACTACCGTATTTTTCGCCCTATAAGACGCACCGGCCTGGAGGTTAACTGGGGGAAGACTGCTCTTCTCCCCGTAGACGAACTGCAAGGATCTATGGAAAATCTTGTCAATCGGGTATCGATCTCTAATTCAATAAAGTACCTGGGGATAACAGTATCTTCCAAAGCCCAAAATTATCTTCAACTCAACCTGATTCCTTTATTGTCAAAGGTGAGATCCAAAATTAAGATATGGCAAAAAATTCTGCCTGCAAGAGCGGACAGAATTTCATTAATAAAAATGGTGGTGTTGCCCCAGGTTCTCTATGTCCTTCGCAACTCGCCTGTTTGGATTGAAGATAAGTACTTCAGGTTGATAGAACGGATGATTAATGATTTACTATGGGGAAGGAAGCCGGTGAGACTAAAGATGCTTTACTTTTCCATGCCCTACAGTAGGGGAGGCCTTAACCTCCCCTATTTTAGGGGTTATTTTATGGCCTCTCAACTCTGTTTTTTTTAATGATTGGGAAAATAGTCAACTCTGTAGAAAATTGGTGAAAGACTCAGGTTTTTCGGATTTATTTACAGTATTAGAGTGACTACTCAATACACAGATTGGATATAAACCTTTCTGTAGAATGGCTACAAAGGCTTGGCTGGTTATAAAGAGTTGGTTTAAAATTAAGGCATCACTTATCTGTACCCCACTATGGCATAATTCAAAGCTTTTGAATCTGGATGATCCAAACTGTTGGCATTATTTGAGGGAGAGAAATATCCAATATTTGAATCAGGTGGTTAGAGATGGGCAAATCCTTTCTCTTATGGAGCTAAAACAAAACTTAAATGTAGGTGAGGTGGCTTGGTATGCATATTTTCAATTGAGGTCACTATTGCCGATAGTCATTCACTTGAGGTAGACACTCCTGAATTTTTGCACATTTTGATTTGTAAGAAAGGTGGTATGAAAGTTAAATTATCACATTGTTATAGACACTTGATGAAAAGTTTTTTTTCGGAATGTTTTTCTCCAGGACAGAGATCCTGGTCTGTTTTATTGTCAGAGGTGGGTCCCCCGGATTGGGAGAATATAGGAGAGAATCTAAGTCAGGTTTCGCACAATTTTAATCATACTGTTGTACAGTTTAATATTATACACAAAATATATGTGACACCTCTATGTCTCCATAAGAGGGGATTTAGAGCCTCCTCTAATTGTCTCCGCTGTGGGGACCCCAGGGCAGATCATTTACATCTGTTCTGGGATTGCCCTATAGTGAGCAAATACTGGAGAACGATTCAAACAATCTTGGCTCAGAGACTTAATATAGATATTCCTCTATCTCCCAAGGTATGGGTGTTGGGGGATTTATCAGAGGTTAATTGCCAGCCCTTGAAGGGCCGATTACTGACCAAAGTGATGTTTCTGGCCAGGCTTCTTGTAGCCAGAGAATGGTTTTCCCCTTTTGCTCCAGATTGTAATAATTGGTTATGTTTAGTGGATAAGGTGAAAATCTATGAGATGATCATGTATAGACAAAGAGGGTCCTACGTAAAGTGGGGCAATATTTGGAAGGACTGGGACGATTAAGTAAATATTATTATTTTTTGTTGTTCTCCCTGCAGGATTGGGATTGGAGGGGGGGGGGTCATGGGGGTGTGGGAGGAATGGGGATGCTTTTTCTTTTTGTAATTCTGTTTAATGGATTGTGTTTTTTGAGAAAAATAAAAAATTATTTAAAAAAAAAAAAAAAAAAAAAAGACGCACTGGCCCATAAGACGCACCTGGGGTTTTTGGGGAGGAAAATAAGATAAAAAATATTTTTAACCAAAAGGTGTGCTTTTGGAACTAATGGTGGTTTGTGGATGGCACTATTATGGGGGATCTGTGGATGTCACTGTTATGGGGGGGGGATCTGTGAAGGACACTGTTATGGGGGATCTGGGGATGGCACTCTTATGGGGGATCTGTGGATGACGCACTGTTATGGGGGGGAATCTGTGACTGACACTGTTATGGGAAGGGGGATCTGTGAAGGATACTGTTATGTGGGGGGATCTGTGAAGGATACTTTTACAGCCCCCTGTAACAGTATCCTTCACAGATCCCCCCCATAACAGGGCTGGCACTGTTATGGGGGATCTGTGGATGGCACTGTTATGGGGGATCTGTGGATGGCACTGTAATATATGTGTCATCCACAGACCCTCCCCACCCCATAACAGTGCCATCCACAGATCCCCCATCCCATAACAGTGCCATCCACAGACCCCCTCCCCCCATAAAACTGAGCGAGCGGGGAGGGACTGGGAGGAGGAGCTGGGGGCTGGCAATTGCGAAGGGGCCGGTGCAGTGACCCGCTCCAGTGCTGCACTATTAAAATATAAGGTATCTAAATCAATTAAAAGTTCTGGTCCATGCCCCCCACCCCTAACATTACCGACACACGGCTTGTTCAGTTGATAGCAGGCATTCCGGGTGGCTTGCGCGTCCCTCACTGACGTCCAAGCCTGCGCCGCCTTCTTTATTCATAAAGTAGGTGGCGCAGGCCCTCCGCAATTGACGGCCCCCAGCTCCTCCTCCCAGTCCCTCCCCGCTCGCGCATACATCGCAGCTGGCGATGTAGAAATGTCAGCATTCGCCCCATAAGACGCAGGGGCACTTTCCCCCCATTTTTGGGGGGAAAAAGTGCGTCTTATGGGGCGAAAAATACGGTATTTTAGGTAAAATCGAGGAAATTCGGCTTCGCAGCAAATCCAATTTATCCTGAAATTCAGATCGAAGTCCACTTTGGGAACTTCAATTCGCTCAACACTAGTTATGCCCAATTGTAATTTTATTTACATATATTTCCAGGAGGAATGACAGAGTAACAGCACAACAAAGAGTATTAAATAGTATGCTTCAGAATAATTTTATGGAAAATATCCTAAGGGTACTTTCACACTAGCGTTTTGGATTCTGTATGTGATATCCGTTTTAGGGCTCTCACAAACGGTCCAAAATTGATCAGTTAAGCCCCAGTGCATTCTGAATGGATAAGGATCCGTTCAGAATGCATCAGTTAGGCTCCGTTCCGTTTCTATTCTGTTTTGGGGGCGGACACCAAAACGCAGCATGCAGCATTTTGGTGTCCGTCTGAGGAGGCAGAGTCTAACCGATCCGTTTTGAATTACAATGTAAGTCAATGGGGACGGATCCGTTTTCAATGACACAATATGGTGCATCTGAAAACGGATCCGTTCCCCATTGACTTTCAATGTAATTCAAAACGGATCCATTTTGGACTTTGTCATTTTTCTTTAAAACTAATGCAAACTGATCCGTTCTGAACGGATACAAACGTTTGCATTACAGGTGCGGATCCGTCTGTGTAAATAGACGGATCCGCACCAACGCAAGTGTGAAAGTACCCTAAGACAGACGTGTCAGAAGAGTTGGCATCTTCTCTACAAAAAAAAAAAGAGCAATTTTTCCAAATCATGATCCAAAATCACCAGGCTCACAGGACTTTTTTCGGATTTTGTTAGTCAGACTTGCAATGTGTAACAGAACATCTTTTCAACATCATAAAACAAAATGTTTTGCTTTGTCATGTTGCTGCTTTGTTGTTTCACATTGGGAATGAAAGATAATGTCATTCAGCAAATCACGACGATCAGTCCTGAATAAAAGCCTGGCGCACCATGTAATTTCCGCACCTCGTTCTTGGCAACTGGAAGTTAATTCTCAAAGTACCGGAATATTCTGCAAAATGTGACAAAGGACATTCTGCATAATTTACAGCTATTTACATATTTCCACACAACTACTGTGATCTGTTCTTTTTCGCTGAGACATTAACAATAACGACTTTAATAATGTTTTTTTAGATGTTCTGTGTTTTCTCACAAATTACAATCCCAGAGTAATGTCGTTGAAATAACATAGCTCTGGTCAAATAAATTCATGTTTTATGTTTGCTGGACAAAATCGATTAATAGAAATGAACCCTCTGTACTCTGTTATATGGCACCAACATACCCAAGAGCTATGTACAGAAATAGTCAGCCCGATATCCAATGTGGTTTCCAGTCTAATTCTCCATAAGAAGCACACACCGGGACAATTTAATGGAAGCCAATAAATCAGTACACCTATGACTGTAAACCTAAGTACCCAGAAGAAACCCAGGTAAACATGCAAGCTCCATGAGGTTCTCTCTCTGCGAAGTTAAGGTTTTGTAGATCACAACCATTATATCCTTATAATACATCCTTGCAAGATATTGTGGTTTTGTGCTTTATGAACAATATCAACAAGTAGAGCTGCAGAGTAACCCAAAGGAGATAAGTACTGTACATGTGTGGCCTCCAGCTATGTGCACCACTGGAGTCATAATATATTTATGGCATAAAACATTTGATGGGTAACAATATAATGGGTATCTCTAGGATATCTTATGACCTCAGGAACCGCCAGTGACTGGAGGACCGGAGGATGGTGGGGCTGCAGCACCAGTTTAACATTGCATTAACTTCACTCTTGCTCCCTGCACCTAGGCACCCCTGCTAAATACTGTACAGAAGACTCTAGTATGACCATTCAAATGGAATCTGCTAGTGATGAGCGAGCACCAAAGTGTTCGGGTGTTCGGGCACTCGGTCCGAACACATTTCTCGGTGTGCCATCCCCGCATTACATTGTGTCCCATAACAACACCCGTGCCCTGACCAAAATAGGAAGGTCCACTTAACGACGGACACCCGGACAAGTGCTTTTGGCCAGGGATGCTACATTTCCGTGACGGCACACTAGGTAAAACTTGTGGAGGCTGTTAGCGAGTCGTACCCTTGGATGGCACAGGTGCCGCTGACGGCAAGGATTGCGGGCACTACTTCCATCAGGATTTCTGCCACCATCTACATTAGTGGCTGCAACCCCCCCTTCTGCTCCTCTGCCTCCACCACCTCCACTGTAAACTCTTAATTCTCATAGGGAAGCGGCAACAGGCCTTGCTGAAATTTATTTGCTTGGGTGACAAACAGCACACCGCTGCAGAGCTGTGGCAGGGTATAAGGGACCAGGTTGGCTGTGTTTGATAATGGCCATAACTCATTAGCAACTTTGTAGCTCAGCAAGCTCACAGACATGGCAATCATACAGAATATATGTACCATGCACAACAAACATTCCAAACGTATACATTAATATAACTAAAAACCACTTCAGTGATGAAGTCCGGCTTCGGGTCTGGGTACCAAACATGGCGATTTTTCACACGCGCGTGCAAAACGCATTACAAAAGTTTGCACACGTGCGGAAAAATCGCGCATATTCCCGCAACGCACACCGCATCCAATCTGGGCGTCAAACATGACGCCCGTGTGAACCCAGCCTAACTCAAACCATAACCAACAAAAAGTCAAACACAGTACACAGGGTGATAGCCAGACCACCCTCAGTTTGTCTTCTTTACGCCTCAGAGGTTCTGGCCTGCCCTGCTGCCAGCGTTTTGTCACAGCGGGTATTTAGTGCTGCTGGGGCCATAATAACAGATAAGCACATGCGCCTGTCAACTGAAAATGCTGACAGGTTGACTATTATGAACATGAACCGGTCCTGGATTGTCCCTGACTTCTCTACTCCACCAGATTAAAGTGGCTGAACATAAAGGCATTTTAAATGTGTTGTTTGTAATGTACTGAATACACTGTATTCACATGCACCTCTGCCACCACTAAAAAGGTTATATGGTTCAATCTTCCTTTTCTCATCCTTCTCCTCCTCCTCCATCATATCAATATGCTTTTTAGGCTGCCCTCGCTCATAATGTTTTATAGGGTCATCAAAACTCTTGCACAGGTGCCAGAGGCGACACTCAGAGCCCTTTCTGTGGGCACAGGCAGCAAATTGACTGTAGGCAGGCTACTATAGCTAAATAATAAGGAACATGGAAGATATACTATATTGGACTGTAGTTTTCAGGGTAAATGATCGTGTGGGCACTTTGCGATAAATAAGTGTGTTTGTGGTTGCAGTTTGGGCAATCAGTTTCTAAAAGGTTCTCAATCGCCTTCACTGTTTTTAGAGGGTTATCGCACCTGGAGGCCCTCAGCTACATAATTTTACTCTGTTTCATTGAGCCCAGGGCCACAGCCTCTGCGTGAACCATCAGCATCATGCCCACTTCCCTGTCCCTTTGTGCTCGCCTTCTTCATATTAATAGTTTTGTCTATAGATTAAGATGAATCGAATTTGTAATATACACACTGTATTCAGATGCAGTTCAGTATTGGATACAAAAAACAACAGATTTTGGCCACTACACTAGGCCCAGATTAATTGAATTTGTAATATACACACTGTATTCAGATGCAGTTCAGTATTGGATACAAAAAACAACAGATTTTAGCCACTATACTAGGCCCAAGATAATGGAATTGTTAATATACACACTGTATTCCAAAGCAGTTCATTATTGGATACAAAAAACAACAGATTTTTAGCCACTATACTAGGCCCAAGATAATGGAATTTTTAATATACACACTATATTCAGATGCAGTTCAGTAATGGATACAAAAAACAACAGATTTTGGCCACTATACTAGGCCCAAGATAATAGAATTTGTAATAGACACACTGTATTCAGATGCAGTTCAGTATTGGATACAAAAAAACAACAGATTTTTTGCCACTATACTAGGCCCAAGATAATGGAATTTTTAATATACACACTGTATTCAGATACAGTTCAGTATTGGATAGAAAATCCAACAGATTTTGAACACTACACTGGGCCCTGATTAATCCAATTTGTAATATAAACACTGTATTCAGATGCAGTTCAGTATTGGATACAAAAACAACAAATTTTAGTCACTGAACTAGGCCCGAGATAATGGAATTTTTAATATACACACTGTATTCAGATGTAGTTCAGTATTGGATACAAAAAACAACATATTTTGGCCACTATACTAGGCCCAAGATGTGCCCAAAACTAGTTAAATTGGGCCGAAATATAAATCACTCTCTGCTGGAGAAATGAATATAACGGTTGTGGATTGAACGCACACACAGATGTGGCACAAAGTAGGTTAATTTCCTACTCTGATGGTGCAGTGTATATCACACTAGCAGGCGCACTGTAGTGAATAAGCCCCTTTTTATAATGTCTGCTCAACACACTGCTGTCTGATGACGTACTGTTGATGTCACTAATCTTTCTGTCGTTTAAAAGCTTGGGTACTCATAAAAGCGTGTTTCAAGCCCTGCACTATCTGTCCTTTCCTGAAGACACCTGTCCCTGAAAAAAAATGGTGCTGCATTGCTGTCACACACACACTGTAGTCCTTAAAAGGACTGTTTGGATTTTTGATAAGGTTTTTGTAGTGAAATAAGTAACTTTACAGCAAAACGCTATCTGTCCCTGACTACTCTCTGCTCACCCTGATGTTGAATGATCCGAGCGCCGGACCTCAGCTCCTATATGAACTTGAATCACGTGTTCTGGCCAGCCAATCAATTTAAGGCTTACAGCTAACATGGCTATGGCCTTACACTGAAGGGAATTACTTACCTGGACCTTGATTGGCTTCTTAGTAGGCGCCAAACGTGAGGAGAGGAGACTCGAGCAATGCAAATAAAAAATACCTTGTGCTCGGCTGAGCACGGTCAAACGCCGAGCATAGCGATGCTTGAGCCGAACCGGTAGTCCGCCGAGCATGCTCGCTCATCACTAGAATCTGCTACAGTACCCTGCACAGGAATGTCTCTATGAATTTATATTTTCCAAATCATTTTTTGAATTGTTGAAAAGAAGTGGATTATTTGTTATGGACAGGTAAGCAGCATACCTCCGAACCGTCCCAGCATCGGCTCCTTGCTTCATCATTCCTCCCCCCTGCCAGCGCTCCACACCTCTTGTCTTTTTTGGGGGGTGGGGACCTGCTGCTAGAAACATGATAAGTATGTGGTGTTTTTTTTTTTTTACTTTCCGTGAGGGGGCACATAACTGGACATATTAGTGGGGGCACAGTTGGGCATATAACTGGGGGCACAGCTGGGCATATACAGCTGGGCATATTACTGGGGAAACAGCTAGGCATATTACTGGGGGCACAGCTGAGCATATTACTGGGGGCACATAACAGGGCATATTACTCTGGGAACAGCTGGGCATAAATTCTGTGCGGTGGCATGAAGGGGGAATAATTACTATGTGGGGGAATTAAGAGGTCTGGTTGGGATTAGGTGCATAGTTATGTTTTGGACGGAGTTAGAGGCATGGCCTAGTGCGCCGTGCGGTGTCCCTCTGTTAATTTAGAAAGTTGGGAGGTATGAAGCAGACCAAAATTAGAATTACTGTATTACCAAAGTGACTCAGGCAAGGAATGGGCATGTGACTGGCCCTTTAAAAAGTTGTATGCTATTAGCGTTTGCCTCTTAGTATTGATATCACATATATAATAATTTGTTATATGATGTTTGTTTTGTAAGTATATCCCCCGATGGAAACATCTGAATTTTGGGGGATTGTACCATAGGGTCAATACCCTTATAACATGTAAGAGTAAATACGTGGTGTATCTAATAACGTGCCAATGTGGCTGTTTTTACATAGGTAAGACAATTAGAAATCTATGTGAAAGATTTAGAGAGCATGTGAAGGCAATTAGTTTGGGAAAGGGATGTCCCCGTTTGATAGAACAAGTAAGAGAAGCCCATGGAGGTAATCCAAGTGTCTTGAGCTTTTCAGGGATAGAGCTGGTTCCATACCCACCACAAGGGGGAGATAGAATCACACTCTATTATGTAAATAAGCTAGATCAGGCATGTCCAAACCGTGGCCCTCCAGCTGTTGCAAAACTACAACTCCCAGCATGCCCTAATAGCTGTAGGCTATCGAGGAATGCTGGGAGTTGTAGTTTTGCAACAGCTGGAGGGCCACAGTTTGAACATGCCTGAGCTAGATAGACAATCCGCTGAGGAGCGATGGGCCTATTAGGCCTCAATGATAACCTCATTTGGTGAGTAACCTCATTTGGTGTACCTTTTATGTCAGATTTGTTTTCATACTGCTGATCTCCAGAAGTGTCAGTGGTTTCCATGATGGCTCTGGACTAGGACATAAAGAGTGGGACGCAATAGTGTGATTACGTTAGTGGCCTGCGGAAGCGCGAACCGGCCGTCGCTACTTACCTGTGCCTGTGTGAAGTGTAAGTTTGTCCGCCCTTACCCTTCTGTACACGATTCAAACATTGTCTTTGAAGAAATAAAGAGAATAATCTTTTTCCAAGACACTGGTGAGTGCCGTATATGATCAATTGTTCATGCAGTGCAGATGAGGAGGCAGTTTTGACTGCAGTCATCATATGTTGATTGGTTTGTTAATATAATTGCTATTCTGTTTATTTTAATATTATACTGAGGAAAGAGCACAAATGGAAAATTGAGCCATGAATGCAACTAGTGGTACAACGTGGCTTGCCAGCTTCCTGGGCAAGCCAAGTATTGCACCCCTTAACCTGTGGACACACAGTTTTGTACACAGGCAGAGCTGATTCGGGTCTGCTGAGACCTGGCAGCCTTGCTATGTCTCAAGCCACCTTGACGCCTGGTAGAAGGGCCCGACACACGTTTGATCAAAAATGTGCGCAAAGAGCCTCTATTTTTTCATTTATATTAGGTATAATACCATTTTAATTTAGAATGATCCCCATTTCTCAGTTCTATTGTTTGCATGTGAAATGTTGTGCAGCCATACTTTTGTTAGCTTTCTGCATGCTTGCTTGATGGATATGCACCTGTGACCATGAATGTGCTAATCTAAATTTCTTGTACCATTTAAAAGGTATCTGTCACCAGCAATCTCCCATTCCTGGACCTTCTGATCCCACCATAATACATTTTGTACCAGAAGGGGGTTTGGGCAAAAAATATGCCTATTGTTTATAAAATGATACAAAGAGTTTGTATGGTCCAGTTGTCTATGGATAGAGCCCCTGACATCTATTAGACAAGAGAAGGGTGACAGTTTAAATTTTCACATGGGATCTCTACCATTGGCAGAATATATATCTGCAGAGATCATTGACACAGTCTGATAGTTTCCAGGAACTTGGCTAGATGAGAGTCTGCCCATTGTAGATATTGGAGCTCATCCAATAGTTAATAAGGAAGCATGTCCAGATGTTTAGGAAACATCATTAAAAATTAATCTGTGTTAAATTTTTAAAGCAGTGGTGCAGTAGATCCATAACGTACACTAGAGACTGTGAAAATGTAAATATTCATGGAATTAAAGAGTTAGGGAAAAATACGGGTTAAAGGAAAAGTGTGTAGATCCCTTCAACAGTGGGTCCCTTTGAGCGGGGCTTTGACTGTTCATATAGGTAAGCCGCCAGCCTCTCCTAGATTCTGCGCTTGGTATGAGTTGGTACAAGTACACACATATTTTAGTTTTGAGCCTGCGCAGAGTTACATCTCTTTGTTCAGAGAAAAAAAGGGGGAGCAGGAAAAACTAACCTAAAGTATGCCGATATAAGAGAAAATGTAGTGATAGCTGAAATAAGTGATTATGGCTTGAAATGTTGCATTGTTAATTGTTTTCATTTCGTTTAATATAGATTATACACTAGAAGATAGAGTAAAGATTAACTATTTAGTTTTCTTTCTTTCACAGACTGTGATCTCATCCTTTAGGGAGGATGTGCAACATGTGTAGAGAGAAAAAAAGAACTGTATTTTATATGTGTACTTAAATAATAAAAGATTTTAATGCTGATTGTTTATAATACGGGATATTCCTTATATAATGTTTAACCCTTTCAGTAACGGACCACTTTTCACCTTAAATCCCAGAGCAGTTTTTGAAAATGTGTCACTTTATGTGGTAATTAGAGTTGAGCGAACACCTGGAAGCTCGGTTTGATGGGTTCGGCCAAACTTCACAAAAAAGTTTGAACCCGAACCCTATTGAAGTCAATGGGGACCCGAACTTTTGGGCACTAAAATGGCTGTAAAATAGCCCTGGAAAGTGCTAGAGGGCTGCAAAAGGCAGCAACATGTAGGTAAATGCCCTGCAAACAAATGTGGATAGGGAAATTACTCCTCGGATAAGGAGGTGGATGTGGAGTAGGAGGTTGAGGAGGCATCAGGTGGGAATGCCATCAGCAGCGTTTTTACAAAATTTGGTTTCCTGCCAGCAATGCAGAGCAGGGGCTTATCACTGGCAAAACTGGGTTAATGTCACCCACCAATGGAACAGGTGATATTCAGAAATGTAGGCCCTTGGCACCCAGACAGAGGAGAGGTTCATTCACGACAAAACAGGCTTCATGTCATCCACCAATGCAACAGGCGATTTTCAGAAATGTAGGCCCCTGGCGCCAAGTCAGAGGAGAGGTTCATTCACAAAAAAACAGGCTTTATGTCACCCACCAATGCAACAGGCGATTTTCAGAAATGCAGGCCCCTGGCACCCAGACAGAGGAGAGGTTCATTCATGGCAAAACCGGCTTCATGCCATCCACCAATGCAACAGGTGATTTTCAGAAATGTAGGCACCTGGCACCCAGACAGAGGAGAGGTTCATTCACGGCAAAACAGGCTTCATGTCATCCACCAATGCAACAGGCGATTTTCAGAAATATAGGCCTCTGGCACCCAGACAGAGGAGAGGTTCATTCACGGCAAAAAGAGGTTAATGTCACCCACCAATAGAACAGTCGATTTTCAGAAATGTAGGCCCCTGGCACCCAGACAGAGGAGAGCTTTATTCACCGCAATAAGAGGTTAATGTCACCCACCAATGGAACAGACGATTTTTAGTAAGTTAGGCCCCTGGCACCCAGACAGAGGAGAGGTTCATTCACGGCAAAAAGTGGTTAATGTCACCCACCGATGGAACAGACGATTTTCAGTAAGTTAGGGCCCTGGCACCCAGACAGAAGAGAGGTTAATTCAGGGCAAAACAGTCTTCATGTCATCCACCAATGCAACAGGCGATTTTCAGAAATATAGGCCCCTGGCACCCAGACAGAGGAGAGGTTCATTCACGGCAAAAATAGGTTAATGTCACCCACCAATAGAACAGGCGATTTTCAGAAATGTAGACCCCTGGCACCCAGACAGAGGAGAGCTTTATTCACGGCAATAAGAGGTTAATGTCACCCACCAATGGAACAGGCGATTTTCAGTAAGTTAGGCCCCTGGCACCCAGACAGAGGAGAGGTTCATTCATGGCAAAACCGGCTTCATGTCATCCACCAATGCAACAGGTAATTTTCAGAAATGTAGGCCCCTGGCACCCAGACAAAGGAGAGGTTAATTCATGGCAATACGAGGTTAATGTCACCCACCAATGGAACAGGTGGTTTTCAGTAAGTTAGGCCCCTGGAACCCAGACAGAGGAGAGGTTTATTTACGGCAATAAGAGGTTAATGTCACCCACCAATGGAACAGGCGATTTTCAGTAAGTTAGGCCCTTGGCACCCAGACAGAGGAGAGGTTCATTCACGGCAAAACAAGCTTCATGTCATCCACCAATGCAACAGGCGATTTTCAGAAATGTAGGCCCCTGGCACCCAGACAGAGGAGAGGTTCATTCACTTAAAAACAGGCTTCATGTCACCCACCAATGGAACAGGCGATTTTCACTAATGTAGGCCCCTGGCACCCAGACAGAGGAGAGGTTTATTCACGGTAATAAGAGATTAATGTCGCCCAACCTTTTGGGCACAAATATGGCTGTAACAAAGTCGTGGTAAGGACTATAGGGCTGTAAAAGGCAGAAAAATGTGGGTAAGTGCCCTGCAAACAAAGTTGGATAGAGAAATAAAATAAAACAGATACAAATTAAACATTATTAACCAGCAACTCAGAGGAGGAGGTGGATGCGGTTTGAGGAGGCGGTGAATGTTGTGTTGTTGGTGGAAGCGGCGATGAAGGAGGAGGAGGGGGTATCTTAGAAGTTTTTTTTTTACATTTTTTTAAAAATGGGGAAGCTCCCAAAATAATGGTACAAATAAAAAAAGGATTCAATGAATAAGTCCACTGGAGTACAAGAATGTATGGTTGAGTCGGTTATAAATGTCTAATCTGCAAGTACGGACAAGTCCTGTGGGATCCATGCCTGGTTCATTTTAATGAACGTGAGCTTGTCCACGTTGGCTGTGGATTGGTGACTGCGTTTAGATGACGCCCCCTATCGTGCTAAATACACGTTTAGACAATACACTGGCTGCAGGGCAGGCCAGCACCTCCAAGGCATAAAAGGCAAACTCAGGCCATGTGTACAATTTGGAGACCCAGAAGTTGAATGGGGCAGAACCGTCAGCAAGTGCGTGTAGGTGTGTGCACACATACTGTTCCACCATGTTGTTCAAATGCTGCCTTCTGACGTTCCATATCAGCTGGTGGTGCAGGTTGCTGTGGCGCGGTGACAAAGCTTTTCCACATGTCGGCCATGCTAACCCTATCTTCTGAGGTGCTGCCCGTGACACCGCAGTGTTGGCGACCTCTTCCTCCTCCTCCTCCTCTGCCTTTGCCTTGTGCTTCCACTTGTCCCCCAGTGTCAGTTGGGAATGCCCCAAGGAGCGCGTCTACCAGCGTGCGCTTGTAGTCGCACATCTTTCTATCACGCTCCACTGCGGGATTAAGGAGGGCACGTTGTCTTTGTAGCGGGGATCCAGCAAGGTGGCAACCATGCTGGATCCCTGCTACAGCACAAGTTACAATGTGGGCAACTCTGCTGCCGTTGCGCAGGCACTGCAGCATGTAGTCGCTCATGTGTGCCAGGCTGCCCAGAGGTAAGGATAAGCTGTCCTCTGTAGGTGGTCTATCGTCTGTGTCCTCCGTATCCCCCCAGCCACGCTCCACTGATGGGCATGAGCTGCGTTGGGTGCCACTCTGCAGTGAACCCGGTTCCTCCTCCTCCTCTACCTCATCCTCCTCCTCGTCCTCCAGAACTGTGTCCTGGCTCGCCACATGGGTACCTGGCCTCTGCTGGTGCAGGAACTCACCCTCTGAGCCACTTCTGAATAACCGGCCAGAAACCCTGTGAAATGCCCCCTCTTCCTCCTCCTCCTGTGCCACATCCTCTTGCATCATTGCGGTAATTGTTTTTTCAAGGAGACATAGAATTGGTATTGTAATGCTAACAACGGCGTCATCAGCACTGGCCATGTTGGTTGAGTACTCAAAAGGCCGCAACAAGGTACACAGTTCGGAGGCCCAGTCACTGGTGGTGAAGTGGTGCTGTTCCGCAGAGCGACTGACCTGTGCATGCTGCAGCTGAAACTCCACTATCGCATGCTGCTGCTCGCACAGTCTCTCCAGTATATGCAAGGTAGAGTTCCACCTGGTGGGCACATGTCTGCTCTGACATGTCCGGGTAGTTTTTAAGGAATTTCTGTACCACCAAATTCAGCATATGTGCCAGGCAAGGGATGTGCGTCAAACCGGCTAGTCAAAGAGCTGCTACGAGATTTCGCCCATTATCGCACACCACCAGGCCGGGCTTGAGGCTCACTGGCAGCAACCACTCATCGGTCTGTTCTTCTATTTCCCTCCACAGCTCCTGTGCGGTGTGGGGTTTGTCACCCAAACACATGAGTTTTAAAACCGCCTGCTGACGTTTACCCCTGGCTGTGCTGAAGTGGGTGGTGAATGTCTTTCGCTGACCGAGGTGGTAGAAGAGGAGGAGGAGGAAGCGGAGTAGGAGGCAACAGGAGGCAATAATGCCCTGTGATCCTTGGTGGTGGAAGGACATGCGCCAAACCGCTATCCGCCTCGTGCCCAGCCGCCACTATATTTACCCAGTGTGCAGTTAGGGAGATATAGCGTCCCTGCCC
Organism: Bufotes viridis; assembly: GCA_033119425.1. NCBI lineage: Eukaryota > Metazoa > Chordata > Amphibia > Anura > Bufonidae > Bufotes > Bufotes viridis. The sequence continues at coordinate 67,061,810 of CM065589.1, read as the reverse complement.
ATGCTTACTGGTGCATGTATCTGTGGTTATGTGGACCTTGCCACAGTTGCAGGGAAGGGACAGCTCGCCTGGAAAAGTAGTGGCGGCTGGGAACGACGTACTGTGGGACAGCCACCACCATCAGCTGTTTAAAACATTCCGTCTCCACCAGATGGAATGACAGCATTTCAAAGGCCAGTAATTTTGAAATGCTGGCATTCAGGACCAGGGATCGAGGGTGGGTAGGTGGGTATTTTCTCTTTCTCTCCAGTGTTTGGGAGATGGACAGCTAAACGCTTGCGTGGTGATGATGACGGAGGTGGTGGAGATGCTGGGTGATGATGACGGAGGTGGTGGTGTTGGTAGCACATCCTCTATTTGCTGGGTGGCAGGTGCCACTCCAGAGTAGTGATGTCGCGAACATAAAATTTTCCGTTCGTGAACGGCGAACGTGAACTTCCGCAAATGTTCGCGAACGGGCAAACCGGGCGAACCGCCATAGACTTCAATAGGCAGGCGAATTTTAAAACCCACGGGGACTCTTTCTGGCCACAATAGTGATGGAAAAGTTGTTTCAAGGGGACTAACACCTGAACTGTGGCATGCCGTAGGGGGATCCATGGCAAAACTCCCATGGAAAATTACGTAGTGGACGCAGAGTCAGGTTTTCAATTTTTAATCCATAAAGGGCATAAATCAACTAACATTCCTAAATTGTTTGGAATAACATGCTTTAAAACATCCAGTGTGTGTATACGATCAGGTATGATGTATCGATCAGGTAGTGTAAGGGTTACGCCCGCTTCACAGACATTGACAGACCAAATTCCCCTTTTAATGCACCGCAAACAACCGCAAACAGTCCATTTGCACAACCGCAAACTCCCCATTTGCACAAGGTTGGATACCAAGCTAGCCACGTCCCGGTGATGTCATTGAAGGTTTCTTCCTCCACCCAGCCACGTACAAAACCAAGGGTCCCCGAAAGGTGAATTGAATTGATTTTTCGAACGGGGAGATGGTTAAAAAAACGCTGGCTCCCTCCCCTTTGTTTTTATCCACGGTCACTGCGTCTGCACCGTGCAATTTACTGTCACACCCGATATGAGTGGTATTTTCTGTAGTACTATTCTCATCAGTTTAATCCCTCTAACGTCCCCAATCTGGGGTCCATTTATTGAATAGATTTTTCGAACGGGGAGATGGTTAAAAAACCGCTGGCTCCCTCCCCTTTGTTTTAATCCACGGTGACTGCGTCTGTGCCGTGCAATTTACTGTCACACCCCATATGAGTGGTATTTTCTGTAGTACTATTCTCAACAGTTTAATCCCTGTTACATCCCATATCAGGGATTGCCTTTTGTGAAAAAAAAATTTGGCCGGGTACCTTCGACTGCCTTCACAGTGACAGACCAAACTCTCATACACCAAACTGAATTGATTTTAGGAACCGGGAGATGGAAAAAGCAGCTTGGTCTTACTCCCAAATTGGGGTACTGCGCGTGCATAGAGCAATGTGCTGTGACACCCTATATGAGTGGTGTCTTAACTAGTACTATTCCTATCAGTTTAATCCCTGTTACGTACCCTATCCGGGGACGTGTGTCGAATTAGACTAATGTGTAAAAATTAAATGCCTTATTTATCGGCAAGCTACTGTGCCACCCGGTATCAGTGGTTGGCACTGGCAGTGGGCACACTATAGTCAGTGGAAGTGGGCCTGACACACACTGGCAGCAGGCAAGCAACTGAAATTAGACTAATGTGTAAAAATTAAATGCCTTATTTATCGGCAACTACTGTGCCACCCGGTATCAGTGGTTGGCACTGGCAGTGGGCACACTACAGTCAGTGGAAGTCGGCATGACACACACTAGCAGGCAAGCAACTGAAATTACACTAAAGTGTAAAAATGAAATGCCTTTTTTTGATGCAAAGTCCTGTGCCTCACGGGATGACAGGGGTGGGCACTGGCAGTGGGCACACTACAGTCAGTGGAAGTCGGCCTGACACACACTAGCAGGCAAGCAACTGAAATGACACTAAAGTGTCAAAATTAAATGCCTTTTTTTGATGCAAAGTCCTGTGCCACACGGGATGACAGGGGTGGGCACTGGCAGTGGGCACACTACAGTCTGTGGGCCTGCAGCTCCTCACACACGGGCAGGCCAGGCAACTGCAATATATATATGGAGAAAAAAAAAGCAGACTAATGTTGCAGCCCTAAAAAGGGCTTTTTGGGGTGCTGTCAGGACGCTGTCCTTACAGCAGAGATCAGATGAGTCTTTCAGGACTGGAGTGGACACTGAATACACTAGCCTAGCTATTGATTTCCCAATTAAATCAGCAGCAGCTACACTGTCCCTCCTCTCACTAAGACTGCAAATTCCGAATGAATCTAAAATGGATGCTGTTCAGGAGATGGGAGGGTCTGGGAGGGAGGGTATGCTGCTGATTGGCTGGAATGTGTCTGCTGACTGTGACGTACAGAGTCAAAGTTTGCTCAATGATGATGTATAGGGGGCGGACCGAACATCGCAAGTGTTTGCCCGCAGCGGCGAACGCGAACAAGCTATGTTCGCCGGGAACTGTTCGCCAGCGGATAGTTCGGGCCATCTCTACTCCAAAGGTGGAGGAAGAGGCAGAGACAGCAGCAGAATAGGAAGCAGGAGGAGCCTGAGACCTTTCTTGTTTTTTAAGGTGTTTAGTCCACTGCAGTTCATGCTTTGCATGTAGGTGCCTGGTCATGCAGGTTGTGCTCAGGTTTAGAACGTTTATGCCTCACTTCAGTCTCCGATGGCACAACGTGCAAACCACTCGTGTCTTGTCGTCAGGACATTGTCTGAAGAACTGCCACGCCAATGAACTCCTTGGAGCTGGCTTTGGTGTGCTAGGTCCCTGGGTGCGCTGGGCAGTGGCAGGCGTACTGTCTCGAGGACGGCCGCTCTGCTTTTGCAGCCTGCTCCCTCTTTTGCTGTGCTGTTGCCTCTGTGTGACCACCGCCTCGTCCTCAGAACTGCACACGTCACTAGCATGAACTTGAGTCCAGTCGGGGTCTAGGACCTCATCGTCCTCCACATGATCTTCCACCCATTCTTGACCCCTGCCCTCCTCGTCGGTCTGCACACTGCAGAAAGCCGCAGCAGTTGGCACCTGTGTTTCGTCATCAGAGATGTGCTGCGGTGGTCCTCCCATGTCCTCATCCTGCAACATTAGTGGTTGGGCACCAGTGCATTCAATGTCTTCCAATTTTGGGGTAGGGCTAAGTGGATGGCCCATGGAAGCCCTGCCATCAGTCATCAAAAAGCATAAGAGTCTGCTGCATGACTCGGAGCTCAGGCTGCTTGGCTGCTTTGCAAGGGGGTGAGGTGAAAGACTGATGGACATGGGCTGCAGGTGCCAACTCTGAGCCTTCTGCAGAGTATTGGGTGGGAGATACTGTGAAGGAACTGTCGCCACTGTCAGCCACCCAATCTGCTATCGCCTGTACTTGTTCTGGCCTCACCATCCGTAGAGCGGCATTGGGGCCTACCAAATAACGCTGCAGGTTCTGTCGCCTACTCGCACCTGAGGAAGGTATTTCACTTGGACCTGTAGTTGGCGCTGAATGGCCACGTCCTCTCCCAGCAACAGGAGCTCCACCAACACCACCACGACCATGCCCACATCCCTTATTTGATGTTCTCCTCATTATTTGTGTTCACCCACCAAGCTGACAGATGTTTTACCTCCGGTGTCAATTTAACTGCCAATAGTCAACGATTAAGTTTACTAACACTAAGGCAATGCCCGTGTCATAAAAATGCTCTGTGGACTTAGAATACCGCTTTTTTCCCCAAAAAATTCACTAATGAACTATTTCACAGCAGAAATGTCAATGAGGTATTTTTACTCTGTATGCACAATTGCTTTTTGAAGCAAGAATACGTCTTTTTTTTCCCACAAAAATACACTAATGCACTATTTCACAGCAGAAATGTAAAATAGGTATTTGGGCGGTGTATTTTAAACTGCTTTGTGGACCAAGAACACAGCTTTTTTCCCCAAAATTCACAAATGCACTATTTAACGGCTGAAAATTAAACGTAGGTATTTGTACGCTGTATGCACAACTGCTTTGTGAACCAAGAACACAGCTTTTTTCCTCAAATTTCACAAATACACTATTTAACGAGTGAAAATTAAACGTAGGTATTTCTACGCTGTATGCACAACTGCTTTGTGAACCAAGAACACTGCTTTTTTTTCCCTAAAAGACACTAATGCACTATTTCAGTGCTGAAATTTAAAATAGGTATTTGTACGCTGTATGCACAACTGCTTTGTGAACCAAGAACACTGCTTTTTTCCCTAAAAGACACTAATGCACTATTTAACGCCTGAAAATTAAACGTAGGTATTTGTACGCTGTATGCACAACTGCTTTGTAAACCAAGAACACAGCTTTTTTTCCCTTAAAGACACTAATGCACTATTTCAGTGGTGAAATTTAAAATAGGTATTTGTACGCTGTATGCACAACTGCTTTGTGGAACAAGAACATGGCTTTTTCCCTCAAAATTCACAAATGCACTATTTAACAGCTGAAAATTAAACGTAGGTATTTGTACGCTGTATGCACAACTGCTTTGTGGACCAAGAACACAGCAATTTTTCCCTAAAACAAACTAATGCACTATTTCATTGCTGAAATTTAAAATAGATATTTGTACGCTGTATGCACAACTGCTTTGTGGACCAGAAATACCGCTTTTTCCCCAAAAATACACTAATGCACTATTTCACTGCAGAAATGTAAAATAGGTAGTTGGGCGGTGTATTTTAAACTGCTTTGTGGTCCAGGAATACCGCTTTTACTCCCTAAAACACAGTAATGCACTATTTCAGTGCTGAAATTTTAAATAGGTATTTGTACGCTGTATGCACAACTGCTTTGTGGACCAAGAACACGGCTTTTTCCCTCAAAATTCACAAATTCCCTCAAAATTAACAAATTTAACAGCTGAAAATTAAACTTAGGTATTTATACGCTGTATGCACAACTGCTTTGTGAACCAAAAACACAGCTTTTTTTTCTCTAAAACACACCAATGCACTATTTCATTGCTGAAATTTAAAATAGATATTCGTACGCTGTATGCACAACTGCTTTGTGGAGCAGAAATACAGTTTTTTCCCCCAAAAATACACTGATGCACTATTTCACTGCAGAAATGTAAAATAGGTAGTTGGGCGGTGTATTTTAAACTGCTTTGTGGACCAGGAATACCGCTTTTTCTCCCTAAAACACAGTAATGCAATATTTCAGTGCTGAAATTTTAAATAGGTATTTGTACGCTGAAAGAACAACTGCTTTGTGGACCAGGAATACCCTTTTTTTCCCAAAAATACACTGATGCACTATTTCACTGCAGAAATGTAAAATAGGTATTTGGGCGGTGTATTTTAAACTGCTTTGTGGACCCGGGTCACCACTTTCTTTCCAAAAAATACACTGATGCACTATTTCACTGCTGAAATTGAAAATACGTTTTGGTGCGTTGTATGCACAAGTCCTCTATAGCACCACAATACAGGTTTTTGCCCCAGACTACAGAAATGGACTATGTCATCCCTAAATTATACAAAAGGTAATGTAGGGGACTTGACCTGCCAAAAAAGGTTAGACTGATGTCCCTGGCAGGCTGCCACACATGCAGGTCACATGCAGTTTCAAGGACACTGCAGTGGCTAAAATGGCCGCCGACCCCCACCTCAGTAACAGATGGATAAAAAAAGAAAAATCACTGGGCTCAGGGCTGGGTAAAAATGTAGGATTGCAGTAGCACCCTCCCTCAATAATTGCTGTAGCTTGAAGATTTCACACCACCAGGTTCAACAGATTTCTTTCCTAATCTCTCCCTGGGAGCACTGGCAGCAACCTTTCCTTATACTAACAGCAGCAGAGTGACGTGCGGCACTACGTGACTCCAGCTTTTAAGGAGGCTGGGTCACATGCTGCACTCAGCCAATCACAGCCATGCCATTAGTAGGCATGGCTGTGATGGCTTCTTAGGGCAAAGATGTAAGACGCTTGCTGATTGGCTGCTCTGCAGCTTTTCAAAAAGCGGGAAGAATCGCCGAATAACGGACCCGAACCTGAACTTTTATGAAAATCTTTGGGTTCGGGTCCATGTCCCGAACATCCTAAAATTCTGTACGAACCCCTACTATACAGTTCGGGTTCGCTCAACTCTAGTGGTAATAACTTTGGAATGCATTTACTTATCCAAGCCATTCTGAGAATGCTTTCTCATGACACATTGTACTTCTTGACAGTGGTAAATTTAAGTCAATATATTTCACCTTTATTTATAAAATGATCCAAAATTTACCAAAAATTTTGAAAAATTCACAATTTTCTAAATGTGAATTTCTCTACTTTTAAGACCCATAGTAATACTGTTTCTCATAAAATGGTTATCAATCAACATTCCCCATATGTCTGCTTTATGTTGGCATAATTTTGTAAATGTCATTTTTTTTTTAGGCCATTAGAAGGCTTAGAAGCTATTTTTAAAATTTTCAACAAAATTTCCCAAACCCTTTTTTTAAGCACCAATTCAGTTATTATGTGATTTTGAGGGGATTACGTAATGGAAACCACACATAAATGACACTATTTTAGAAAGTACATCCCTCAAATTATTCAAAACTGATGTTACAAACTGTGTTAACCCTTGAGGTGTTCCACAAGAATTATTTAACTTTTTTGGTAGATTTTTTATGTTAATCATTTTTTTTCTTGCAACACAGCAAGGGTTTACAGCAAAATAAACCTCAATATTACTCTGATTCTGCAGTTTACAGAGATACCCCATATGTGGCAGTAAACTGCTCTATGGGCACGCAGCAGTGGTCAGAAGGAAAGGAGAGCCATATGGATTTTGGAGGCAGATTTCGCTAAAATAGTTTTTAGGCACCATTTTGTATTTGAAGAGACCCTGATGTACCCCTACAGTGGAAACCCTCAAAAAGTGACCCAATTTTGGAAACTACACCCCTTAAAGAATATATTAAGGGGGGTACTGAGCACTTTGACCCCCTAAGTGTTTTTCAGAATTTGGAAACACTTTGCTGTATAAATTAAAAGTTTTGTTTCTTCCAATAAAATGTTGCTTTAGCCCCAAATTTTTCATTTAAACAAGGGATAACAGGAGAAAAAGCACCCCATAATTTGTTATCCATTTTCTCCTGAATACGACAACATCCAATTTGGGGTGGTAAACTGCTGTTGGGGGCACATGGCAGGACTCATAATGGAAGGAGCACCATATGGCTTTTGCAGCTAAGATTTTGATGGATAGGTTTGTGGGTGCCATTGTTTTTTTTTTAATGATTGTCTTATGTGGGGGTTTATTTTTTGCAGGATGAGATTACAGTTTGATTGGTACCATCTTGGGGTTGTGGTAAGGTGCAAGGTACCGTTGTCGACGGGAGGTACGTGTCACCGAGGTTCCTGGCCTCGGTGAGGTAAGAGCCGGGTTTTTTTGTGTCAGCAGCAGCTAGTGCTGCTTGACAATTTGATATTTAGTTTGGCTGCAAAGCCAATCCGGGCCGGCTCTTACTGGGAGTAGACAAAGAGTTGGGTGGGTGCCTATTCCCCACGGTCCAGGCCGGACTTTACCTGGGCCTTTAAAAGGCAGCTGAGGGTGATTGTCTGGAGCTGCTGTTAGGCTGTGGAATCACTTGAGTTTGGGAGTGCTGATCCATGCTGTGCTGTGTGGAGTTCTCTGGGCTGGAAGCAAGAGCCCAAGCAAGGAGGAGTGCAGACGGCCTGGAAGCCGGAGGTCGATCGCCTTGCGGCTGGACTGACAGCCAGGTGCGAATCTGCACCTAAAGCCTCCCAGGTGACTGGAACTTGTTTTGGACTATTTTGTTTTGCCGCACGTTTTCTGATGGGTGTGAATTAACACCAAGTGACTGTTTGCTGTGTATTTGCTGCAAGTGTGAATTAAACACTGTTTGCTACACTTTCTGGACTCCGTTTTGCCTCTATACTGCACCCGCACTGCTATCTACCAGAGCGACTCCCCACAGGGTACATAAGACTTTTTGATCACTTTTTGTGAGGCAAGGTGAAAGAAAAATAGCTGTTTTGGCATAATTTAAAAAAAAAATTGTTTTTTACAGCATTCACTTGAGGGGGAATATAATGTGATATTTTTATAGAGCAGGTTGTTATGGATGCGGCGATACTTAATATGTCTATCATTTTTATTTTTGTTAAGGTTTACACAGTGAAATCATCTTTGAACAGAATAAAATCTTGTTTTTGTGTTGCCATTTTCTGAGAGCCCTATTTATTTATTTTTTTTGCAGGTAGTGGCTCATTTTGCAGGTAGTGGCTCATTTTTTGCGGGATGAGATGATTGGTACAATTATAGGGTACATAAGACTTTTTGATCACTTGGTATTACACTTTTTGTGAGGCAAGGTGACCAAAAATGGCTTTTACAGGAAATAGAAATGACCGGCACTCGCTTGTAGTTTTTCAAATGCTGTTTAATGTCACATATTGTTAATCATAGTGACGCGTTTCTGCACAATACGTGCTTTCTTCAGATTAGTCTGAAGAAAGCACGTATCGTGCAGAAACACGTCACTATGATTAACAATATGTGACATTAAACAGCATTTGAAAAACTACAAGCGAGTGCCGGTCATTTCTATTTCCTGTAGCAGCCTGGGACGTCCGCCCGCCCGCTGACACGTGCACCGCCGCGAACACAAAGCAGTGCCGACCATTTAAACTTTTTCAAAAATGGCTTTTTTGACACTGTTTTTTTTTTTTTTTTACGGCGTTCACCTGACGGGGTGGATCCGTGTAATATTTTTTATAGAGCCAGTCGATACGGACACGGCGATACCTAATATGTCTTCTTTTCATTTTTTCCCTATGTTTTACAATTTGTTTTTACTTTATTTTGGGAAAAAGATCCTTTTTTTTACTTAAAACTTAAAAAAAAAAAATTAAAAACTTTATTTTTTTTACTTCTTTTTTCACTTTATGTTTTGTCCCTCTCTGGGACTTCAACTTTTGGGGGTCTGATCCCCTGTACAATGCATTACAATACTTCTGTATTGTAATGCATTGGCTGTAAGTGTTTTACTCACTGTAATACACTTACAGCTTCCTGCCTATGAGATCCAGGGGGCTGGATCCCACAGGCTGTCACAGAAGGCAGCCACAATGCAAAGGCATCGGGCTTCCTTCCCTGCCATCGGGTCCCTGTCACAGCAGCGCGGGGACCCCATGGACACCCCGCAGCCAGCAGGATACCACACGTGCCTCGATCAGCGTTGACCGTGGCAGTGCAAGGGTTAATACACAAGCATCGGTGTTTTCACCGATACCGGTGCGTACAGCAGGGGTCCGGCTATCAGTGACTGCCGATGCCTTGCAGATGATCAGAGCAGTGTAGATGTACGGCGCTGGGATTTCTGTCCCAGTTTCTAGCTCTGTACATGTATCCTACGTGTTAAGTCTACATGGCATTGTATTGATCTTGTTGTTCTGTTCAATGCATTTTTAATGTTCTTGAATTATTGGATTTTCATTTGTTTGTATAACTTTCTGTTTGTAGAGAGATGATAAGAAACATGTGCATTATTAGCCAGAAGTAGGCAATTGACTTCGTAATATGTGTCTTAGTCTACATTTAGAGATGAGCGAATTGAAGCTGACGAAGTGGAATTCGTTACAAATTTTAGGAAAAATTCGATTTGCAATGAATGTGAATTTCCTGGCGCTTCATGGTAACAAATCACAATTTTTCCTAAAATGATGGCTAAAATGGTGACACACATGTGGGAACATGGGGCAAGGAACTCTGGGAAGGCGGGATGACCCATAATGCCATGCATGCAGCCAATCAGCAGCCAGCCAGCCCTGTGATGTCACAGCCCTATAAATATGGCGGCCATCTTGGATTCAGACATTTTCCAGCATTCTGAGTGCAGGGACAGACATGAGAAAGAGGGAAGGACAACAATAGGAAAAACCGCATTGTGAAAAAAAAACCTGGATAAACTATTTATAAGTGCAATGAAAGGATTAGGAGGAATCATTTCACAACATCTTAGTGCAGGGAGAGACGTCAGAAGGCGCTAGGGACAGTGCTAGAAAAGCGATTTTCAAGTGCAGGGAAAGATTATTTGGGGATCCAAATAGCCATTATACAGCTCTGTCATTCCAGCAATTTGTTCTTGTTATCGGGGTGCAAGTGCTATGTTGAAAAGCCTTTAGTGGCCCATTTTAGTACAAAAAGAAAAATATATACGCACTTCACTGTTGCAGTTATTTGTGGTGAAAGCGTTTAGTAGCCTATTTCAGTACAAAAAGAAAAATATATACGCATTTCACTTCTGCAGTTATATGTGGTAAAAGTGTTTAGTGGCCTATTTCAGTACAGAAAGAAAAATATGTACGCACTTCAGTGTTGCTGTTATTTGTGGTAAATGCGTTTAGTAGCGTATTTCAGTACAAAAAGAAAAATATATACATACACTGTTGCAGTTATTTGTGGTGAAAACGTTTAGTGGCCTACTTCAGTACAAAAAGAAAAATATGTACGCATTTCACTGTTGCAGTTATTTGTGATGAAAGCATTTAGTAGCCTATTTCAGTACAAAAAGAAAAATATATACGCATTTCACTGTTGCAGTTATTTGTGGTGAAAGTGTTTAGTGGCCTATTTCAGTACAAACATAAAAATATCTTCTCATTTCACTTCTGCAGTTATATGCATTGAAAGCGTTTAGTGGCCTATTTAAGTACAGAAAGAAAAATATATTCACATTTCACTGTTGCAATTATTTGTGATAGAGTTGTTTCGGTACCAAAATTTTGATTCGGTATCGATACCATAAAAAAGTATTGCGATACTCGATACCATTCGATACCACGCGAAAAAAATAAAAACGCCAAAAAAATCCGCGTGCATTCCACATTTTATGAAACCGCCGGCTCATAATACAACAGTACTATCCTACTTTTTTGTGGGGACAAGACGACTAAAAGAAAATGGCGAATCGTGCATTTTTTCTTTTTCTTTTTTTTTCTTTTACGGCGTTCACCGCATAAAAGTGGATTTTTTAATAGTTTGGACTTTTGAGACCTGGCGATATGTAATATTTTATTTATGTATTGTTTATATATTTTATATGTAAAATTGGGAAAGGGGGATTTATAATTAATATTTTGGTGTACTTTAACTTTTTTTTTTTTTACAGTTTATTTATTAACTATTTCCACCCTAGGGGCTAGAACCTGGGATATTCTCATCCTATTCACCCTAATAGAGCTCTATCAGGGTGAATAGGATCTCACCCTCTCCCTGCTGCCCTGTGCACAGTGCACACAGCAGCAGGGAGCAGACCAAGGCAGCCAGGACTTCAGAAGCGTCCTGGTTACCATGGTAACCGATCGGAGCCCCAGCATTACAGTGCTGGGGCTCCGATCACTGCCACTGCCACCAATGAGGAGGAGGTGAGGGGACCCTGTGGCCACTGCCACCAATGATTTTATTACTGGGGAAGGGGGCACACTGCCCACTGCCCACCAATGTTTTAATACTGGGGGCACACTGCCCACCAATGTTTTAATACTAGGGAGGGAGGGGGGCACACTGCCCACTGCCCACCAATGTTTTAATACTAGGGAGGGGGCGGAGCACTGGCCAGCAATGCCGAGTAGTTTCTTATATAAATGCAGGCAGAAGACACAGCCTGCCGGCACCTGCCTGTGAACGAGCGCTGCGATCAGAGGCTATTAACCCCTCATTAACCCCCCAGCATACTTATTAACCCTTTCTGGTGCTGTAACAGCCTCCATTAGATCCAGGGATGCAGGTGCCAACATGCATGCTGAGCCCACTGTGCACTCCTCCTGGAGCCAGATGGCTACTAGCAGGTACTGTGAATGCACAGTCAGCTTTATACTCACTCTGATTAAAACCAGCCTCTAGGGCAGACAAACTAGTCAGGTGTGCACGACTGAAAAGGAGGTTGCCACACCTCCAACACATACTAAATAGAAACACAAGGGGGGGGGGGGGGGTCAGTCAGCACGTCCCTGTATGCAGGTGCACGTAGCTATGGCAATTATACATACAAACAAAAAAATGCAACAGCACTCTGCAACCAGAACTCTGCCCAAGATAGAAGCTATAAGAGGACATTAGTGTACGTTTTGATCAAAAGGTAATAAGCCACTCGCCTAAGTTCTGACTGACCCCCCTTGTGTTTCTATTTAGTATATGTTGGAGGTGTGGCAACTTCCTTTTCAGTCGTGCACACCTGACTTTTTTCACCCGCATAGTGAAGAAACTACTCACTAGCAGCAGCAGGTAGACCTGGAGCAGGACCTGAACCAGCAGGTGGTGGCATACTTGGACAGCACCCTGCCACCCCAAGTTGAAGATCTGCTGGACTACTGGGCAGCCAAACGGGATATGTGGCCCTGGAAAAGCTGTCCTGCCCGGCCAGTAGTGTGGCATTATAGCGGGTGTTTAGTGCGGTAGGGGCCATGGTTACCCCAAGAAGAACTCCCCTGTCCACCCAAAATGTGGAGAGACTGACCTTTGTCAAGATAAATCAGGCCTGGATTTCCACCCACCAATGCCTGATGCATCTGATTAGATAATCCATGCCGCCTCACTCAAACCTTGACAAAAGAGACCAGTTTCTTCTGGCTACCTGCCTCAGCTACTACTCTGATGCTGCCACCCACCTGATGCCACAAATCTGTTGCCAAGTGCTCCTTCTTTTAGCCAACTTTGTGGTCTCCTCATGCTGCTGCTGCCATCTCCACACTATGTCACCTTGCCACTATGTGGTCTCCTCCTGATGCTGCTACTGCCGCCACCTCCAGACTCTGTCATGGTGCCACTCGGTGGCCTCCTCATACGGCTGCCACCTCCAAACTATGTCATTGTGCCACTCAGTGGCCTCCACATAATGCTGCCACCTCCACACTCTGTCATTGTGCTACCTAGTGGCCTCCTCATACTGCTGCCAACTCCAGACACTGTCATTGTGCCACTCAGTGGCCTTCTCCTGATGCTGCGAACTCCCCACTCTGTCATTGAGCCACTCGGTGGCCTCCTCATACTGCTGCCAACTCCAGACTCTGTCATTGTGCCACTCGGTGGCCTCCTCATACTGCTGCCATCTCTAGAGTCTGTAATTGTGCCACTTAGTGACCTTCTCCTGATGCTGCTACTACTGCTGCCGCCACCTCCAGACTCTGTCATTGTGCCCCTCCGTGGCCACCTAATGCTGCTGCCACCTCCACACTGTCATTGTGCCACTCTGTGGCGTTCTCCTGATGCTGCTGCCACCTCCACTCTGTCATTGGGCAACTCTGTGGTCTCCTCATGCTGCTTCCACCTCACCACTATATCATACGGCCACTCTGTAGACTTCTCATGCTGTTCCCACCCTCCCAACTTCATGACTGGGCCACTATTTTGCCTTTTGGCCTGGCTGACATCATCATTTATTTGACCCTTCTTTTGATCTGTCAGAAGGAAGGAAAAATGAGACGCACAAGGAACCTATCTGTGTAGCAGCTGTAAAGCCTGTATGGTCCCATCAGAATTGGCTTGTGATTTGGTAGCCAAAAGCAGGAGTGGGTACAAAACAAAGACACGCAAATATTCCATTCACGTGTCATCTCTGTTTTAGATCCACTCCTGTATTATTTGGCATTAGCAATGATGATAGATTATAGAGCAAATGCTGAGCAAGTGAAGGCGGATGCTCCACAGACAGGATCCGTTTTTTGTGGGTTATTGTTCTGACGGATCAGAAGAAGGGTAAATTAAATAGTGACGTAAAAAAATCACGCATATTCCCGCAACGCACCCGCATCCAACCCGGGCGACATGACGCCCGTGTGAACCCAGCCTAAGACAACTTAAAGACCAAAAGAGAATCCAGCCATTCAAGACTGCAAGAATCGGATATTCCTATCTCGCAGAGAGTTTCTCCATAAGGATAATTATAGTGCACCTACTGGAGCCATTGTGGAATTGACAAGGTGGTAGGTTGATTCCAATGGATTGGGAACAGAAATTTTGCAGCAGAAGACTAAAAAAGAAAGATGTTTTTTGTGTCTGGGAGGAAAATCTGATATTGAATAGTAGCATACTTTCAGTAGGTTTAACAGGAAGTAAGTAGATCTGTTTGATTATGAAAAGAACATCTTTCCAATATTGTTGTAGGACAGAAAATCTCCATCACATATGGAGAAAAGTTCTGGGGTCTGTCAAGTATTTCCAGCAAAGGTCAATTTGTATAAATTCTCTTGAAGCTTAATACAATGAGACATCTGTTTGAGGAGCTAAACGGTTGTTTGTTTTCTAGTTTGATAACAGATGTATTTAGGTCCTCTCACCATTTATTATTTCTCAGCCTGTAAGGACATATTAAAATAAAACAAAAAACCTTTATTGATGCACAATTTAAAAATCAAAAATGGGGTTAAGTTTATTGTCACTCAACCAGGCTATAAAGCAAGGTAGAGCCAGAGAGGGATTGTATTACACCATCTGACTCTCTCTTGCTCTAAAAATCAGAGGGTTCTGTCAGAGCTTCCACTAATCACATCAATCTCTGCACAGGACCTGCTGCACACTTAAGTCAGAGTCTGTGTGGTTTGGGAGACAGTTGTGCCACACGTCACTATTCCCAATAGGATACGGGTCTACTAGTGACGCAATGAACTGTACTAAGGTGGGCAAATGTAGGATTGTACTCGAACCTATAGCTGCCTGTATAAGTTCATAGCCCCCTACACCATCACAAATACTTTCCTGGTATCTAAAGGTGGGCTGGTGTCGGCTGCTGACTGGATCCCTAGTTTCCTACATAGATATATGACCCCCTTTCCTGTCTACTCAGTGCTCCTATCTCTCACGTGCTGCAAGCTCTGATATGAATTACTTAGGCACTCATAATTAAACTCAACGCGTTTCTACGTGGTGAATTATTAACCCACGTGTCATCAGGAGCTATCTTATCCCTGATATATGCGGTGTGATGCCTTGGTTATTATTACAATGTATCGCCTGATGATGCAGGAACGCTCCGCACTGTAGCGTGCCAGAGCTCCGGCGCTGTGATGGCCGTGGCTGGCCGCTCGAACGCCGGCTACATAACACTCAGCCCCCACCTCCCGGGAGGAGAGTGTGCAGGCGCTGAGCCAATCAGAGTTAGAGGCGTGGCTAGCGCACACACCTCCTGACCGGAGCAGCGTCTCAAATGAGCTGTCAGAGCCCGGGCGGATTATTCTACATTAGGGGGAACGCACATCGCGATATTTAATCTATCCCATACTTTATCTCCCTCAAAGGTGGTTTATATAAGGTTATCCAACACAACGGGTGCACGTGCAGTAACATTACAGCACATCGCAATACATCTCATATCCGAGAGTGTGATAACCCTGACATGTCATATCGCTATAACACTCAATTCGGTAATATGTTGACCGCAGTAAATACTTACCTCTTACCATTTAGATATGAAAACTGTCGTCTTCGGAAAACTAAAGACCTAAGGATGACCATACATTTCAGATAATAGATGTTTAAGGGGTGTTTGCACTGGTCAGCTGTCTGAAGAGACTACAGTGCTCCTTAGTATGCTGTGACCTTCTCATACAGCTAATTGGCAGAGCTTCTGGGAGTTAGATCTCTACTGATCTGATATTGGTGACCTATCCTGAGGATAGGACATCAATTTTGCACTTCTTGATAAGAATTAGCGAACTGGTTCAGGATCCGGTCCAAACTTCTCAAAAGTTTTGGGAGAGAGAGAGTGAGAGTATTGTAGACCATGACATACCCCTCTGGGTTTCTGGGAAAGATATTCAAATTAACTTTCCTAAACCTATCTGATGCCTGCAGATATTAGACATGCTCATTTGCATATATTTTTACTCTAATATCCAGAGAAAAGTCTATGGGGGACAGATCAGTTTGTTTGTTTTGTTTAAGCCATCTGATGCAGGGGGTTGTGGGAAGTAAATGACAGATGGAAGTTTTTAAAACATAGTTCCCTCCATCAACAGCTCAAATGGCCATAGACAGAGTTATTTTGGACCGAGTTGAAACCCATAGATAGAGTTCTTTCCAACCTAAACTTATTTTGAAATTGACTTATTCCTGCTAGAATATGTGGAACTGTTTAAGGCTACTTTCAGTAGCATTTTTACTGGATCCGGCAAGGATCAGCAAAAACGCTTCAGTTACTGATAATACAACTGCCTGCATCCATTATGAACGGAACCAGTTGTATTATCTTTACCTTGCCAAGAAGGATCCGTCATGATCATGAACTCTATTGAAAGTCAATGGAGGATGGATCTGTCTTCTATTGTGTCAGAGTGTGCCAGAGAAAACAGATCAGTCCATATTGACCTGCATTGGGGGTCATGCCGGAAAGCAAACTACAACACGGTTTGCTCTCTGGTAAGGGAATGCAACAAAACTGAACGCAATGCATTGTGGAGCATTCAGTTTTGTTCAGTTCAGTTTTGCTCTCATTGACAATGAAAGGGGACAAAAGCATTTTTTTCCTTTATTGCGCCCCTATGATGGATCTCAATACCGGAAAACTAAAAAGCTAGTGTGAAAGTAAGTTTGTTTTAGATTCTTCCCTAAGTGTAGCTGTATCAGCTGGACTGACAACCTCCGAAGTGCCCAGGTGCTGCTCAAGGTAACAACACCAGGTGTGGTAAGGCATAGCTTATGTTGGCCTGCCTGCCACCCAGCAGGAAAAGACTTCAAACACCAGTCTGCCATGCAGAACAAGGCCTTGCTGCTTGCACTACTGTTGTCCGGGGGTGAATCACAAAGGTAAATGTTTACCCAAAATGTCCTGCAGTAGATCAGCCAACCAGCAGGGCTGATAACTTTAGAACCTGCAGACTAATAAAGGGAGGAGCTCCCAGTGTCACAATTCCTCCCACAGACAAGATTATGGACTGTCCCACAACTACTCAAAAGAGCCTCTGAAACCTGCATTTAGGATTGTGATTGCACATGCAATTCCCTCATACATAAACATGAAGTGAGGAGGGGTAAGAGACTGTGCTAGACAAAGTCACATAGACTGGACTTTTAGTAAGAGCGGATGAAAACCAGGAAAGTTATATCCTGGTATGAAATGTCATGCAGTCTGGTGTGCAGAGCACCAGTAAACTGAGAATTGACTTTGATACTTCTGAGTTTTGGGAGAACCCTTCGGGATGGGATGATGCCACTGCTTCTACTAATAATGAGAGAAGGATTCTAAAGTCAAGATCAAGAAACAGCACCAGAGACTGAGGGCCAGATTTATCATTAGCCTAAGTCACTTTTCTGGAGTTGAAAAGTCGCAAAAAATTGCGCAAAAAGCCAAATTGCGCAATTTTTTGCGACTTTTTGGAGACTTACGCCACTCACTCCAAAACCAAGTTTATGGGCGTTTTGTCGTATGTAAATCACTTGCAAGACAGATTTATTATTGCGACTTTTAAAATAGTCGCAAAAAAGTCGCAAAAAATTGCGCAAACTCACTCCACTCATGACCATGCTTATGTTTGACAAAATCTTGCCTAACCCAAAATCTGGGCCCTCAAACAGAACTGAAGTCTCCGTAGTTTGTTGTGTTACCTTTCCTTTTATTAATATTGTCAAGTTACTTTTGAGTTTTAAAATGTTGTGCGATGTTTTTTACCCTTTATGGTTTTCAGTAGTTTTAAAATGTTTTCTTTCATTATTTCTTGGCTTCAGAAAATTGTAATTTACATGTAATGGCATTATTAAATTTTGTTCACAATATGCACATTTTTTGACAGTGTTTTTTGTAGATTCCTTTACAATTGGGAAGTGCTTGGGAATGTATTTACTAAACAACGTTTTAGTAAAACAAAACAATGTTTTGTGCGACTTTTACATACATTTATGATGCGACTTTTTTAAAATTGCGACTTTTCCAAAGACAAAGCCAAAATACAACTAGGAACCAGAAATACACCAGATTTATCATCCTCTGAAAGAGCCCATGATAAATTTGACTTGACTCAAATATACATACGCCTTCTTTGAAAGTGGAGTGAACTGCAAGAGTAATGATAAATCTGGCCCTGAGTATTTCAGAAGATCAGAAGCAAAAAAGATCCTAACTAAAGAAACTCTAGTTAATCCGATAAACACAAAGTTTTTTGTTTTTGTTTTTTAGGAAGCCCAGAGGTGTCAAGGAGGTTTCCTGTTAAACAATTAGGGGCAATATTCTTTAACGAATAACGTTGATAGATTATGTACAACGGGTCACTTATTCTGTAGACACCTTTAATTTGATTTGAAACTAAGTACCAGTGGTGGAAAGTAAAGAGGGGGTTTTAATTGGTTCTCTACCTTTAACTTTATGTAACTGCTTAGTGATGGCCACACCTGGCTGCATTTCTGAAGTATGCAGTAACTGTAAATGTGTAGTAACCTTTAGGTGGTGCTAGGAGGGGCCAGGAGACTAGAAAACACTAACTGTAGAGGCACATTTATTAAGACCAATGTATTAGACACCCGTCTTAATAAGCCCTGTATCTGGTGGTGGATTTAAGATACAGATTTAAGATACGGCTGAACCCATCTTTAAGTGTGGAAAGGCATGTTAGCAATGTTCCCTCTCATGGCAGTAAGGTCTCTCTGCCATAAATATGCACAATACCTTGCTGACTGATTTCAATGCACAGCTTTGTGGATTATGGACCTTCTAACTTCCTTCTCTCTCTCTGAAGTACTCTGGTATGTAGCAGATGTTTTTTTTAGCTGTAGAAGTATCAGAGATGGTGGTTCTCTGGCTGCAGAACTTTCTCACATACATTTATCCTTTTCCTCTGCTTAGACTAGACTCCTCTGGGGGGTAGACCCAAGATCCATCTCCCCAGCAACCCAACCTGTAAACACAGGTTTAACCCTTAACTGTCCATACAGTGCTATTAGGTGCACAAACACAACAAATCACAAAATTTAACTTGGCAATATGACATTACAGCATTTAATCATTTGCAGTAACCCCATTCTAGGGAACTGCAAATGTTGTGCACCTTTAGTTTTGTTTGCTTGTGCTTACCAGGTTAGTTGCCTTTAATTTTCTTTGAGCGTGGAAATCAATCTGATAAGCTTTCCATTAGAGCCAAAGTTCTAATGGAAATCACAGTTTCAGGGGCACAACACATTATAGCACATCCGCCGAGCACTATTGCACCTTTGTTTTAGCAACCCGATACCTCCACCAGTTCAAGACTCCTAAATATGACCTGTCAGAAGTTCTTTTAAACTGTGAAATACCAGCTTTCTACCAAACAGTAAAGTGTGTAAGAAATGTAAGATTTTGATTTTCAAACACAGTAGAAAGACTAATTAGCTGTGCAGAGATTGTTTCTTTTCATCTTGCTCTTTTTAAGTTTCTGCATTT
This sequence comes from Bufotes viridis, assembly GCA_033119425.1. Classification (NCBI taxonomy): domain Eukaryota; kingdom Metazoa; phylum Chordata; class Amphibia; order Anura; family Bufonidae; genus Bufotes; species Bufotes viridis. Next base: position 67,042,325 of record CM065589.1, on the reverse strand, counting down.
TTGGCAATTAGTACACTTGTCACATTAAGAAGCAACAATTTAATGTTCAGATACAAAAAAAAAAAGTAAAATGAAAAAAGCATTTTCGCAGAACGGGGCATATCAACATCATAGTCATGAAAAATGTGACATTAAGTATCTTAATTAAGCAACTTTCAGATTAAACCTTATTAGGATATTACACCTTTCGACATTACATCCCTAGGAGAAGTCATTATTTGCTAAAGTTTAAGAGAAGGCTCAATGTTCTTTACATTTATATTAGGAAATTGTACATACAGTGAAGTAGTTCTAAGGTATATACTTTTATCGCCTGAATTCAGGGTCAGACTGGCCCACCAAAGTACTGGAAAATACTCAGAGGCACAAGGTACTGTTACAGTAATGGGCCCTAAAGGTCAAGCAGAACACAATGTAGAATATTTTTTGTGGGACAACTTTAAAGGTATGTCCTGTGTGTATAATGATAATAGCACCACTGAAGATGCAGTAAGCACTGGACATGCACATAGTCTTTACAGATTGATGGTTGGCCATCACCATACATTTTTCTGGTGGGTCCAAGGTTCCCCAAAGAAACGATTGGTGGGAGTATTCAAACAATTGAGCAGGAAAAAGTAAATAAAATCATCTGCTCTAGAGCCTGCTAAACAAAAGTTCAGCTTGGATTTGACATAGGACCAATACCCAAGTCGTGTAGTCAACATATTAACACGTTTTTATCTTTGAATCAGAATATTCCAAAAACAATAGTATGACCAGAGAGCATGAAAATAGCCAAGTAAAGCAACCAGAGCTGTTAGTGAGTGCTTGTCTACAGAGATCTTTACTATCAGCTTTAAGGGGGCAATTCTTTCTGATATGGGTAGAACGGTTTGGAAATACAGTCATAGTTCTGTTCTGATGTCATTTTGCAAGGTAACAGGGATCAGTTATTGTACAGGACTAAGTTGCAATTCCAGACACAATTTGGTCCTGTGTCTGTAAAAAATGATTTTGGTAGAGTAATCAGAGGTTGAACCTATACATTCACAGATTGATGGCAATATCATTTTGATGGCCTGTACAGTGAGAGGTCATTATGGGATCATTAAAAGGGTTTTCTAGGACTAAAATATTGGATAGGTAACCAATATCAGATTTGTGGGGTTCCAACATTTGTCTTTTTTATTAAACTTTTAACAATAGGGGAAATTGCACGCCAGGTTACAAGCATAATTGTCATCAGTAATATTGAGAGGCACATACAAGGCACGTTCAGGCACGGTGAAATAGTGATGAAGAGTGTGGTTTGTTGACTCAATGCACCCTGAGAAGAGGACCCTTGTCTTCGGTCAGTTTCCAAACCACGTAAATAAATTTACAGGGAATGTAGCTTTGGGTACGAAGAGTTTTGGACAATGGAGGATGAGAAGAAATAGAGGAAAGGACAGGAGAGGTAAAGGGAGAGTGGGGGTGTAGGTCAAGGGGGATTCCTGAGGGCAAAAAGGTACTTGAAGATCAAAAGAGAAACCAGCTATTCAAGACTGCAAGAATCTGGTATTCCTATCTTGCAGAGAGTTTCTCCATAAGAATAAATATGGTGCACCTACTGGAGCCATTGTGGAAATGACAAGGTGGTAGGTTGATTCCAATAGATTGGGAACAGAGATTTTGCAGCAGAAGTCTAAAAAAGAAAGACATTTTTTGTGTCTGGGAGGAACATCTGATGTTGAATAGTACCATACCTTCAGTAGGTTTAACAGGAAGTAAGGAGATCTGTTTGATTATGAAAAGAACATCGTTCCAATATTGTTGTAGGACAAAACACCTCCATCACATATGGAGAAAAGTTCTGAGGTCTGTCAAGTATTTCCAGCAAAGGTCAATTTGTATAAATTCTCTTGAAGATTAATACAATGAGACATCCGTTTGAGGAGCTAAACGGTTGTTTGTTTTCTAGTTTGATAACATATGTATTTAGGTCCTCTCACCATTTATTATTTCTCAGCCTGTAAGGACATATTAAAATAAAACAAAAAACCTTTATTGATGCACAATTTAAAAATCAAAAATGGGGTTAAGTTTATTGTCACTCAACCAGGCTATAAAGCAAGGTAGAGCCAGAGAGGGATTGTATTACACCATCTGACTCTCTCTTGCTCTAAAAATCAGAGGGTTCTGTCAGAGCTTCCACTAATCACATCAATCTCTGCACAGGACCTGCTGCACACTTAAGTCAGAGTCTGTGTGGTTTGGGAGACAGTTGTGCCACACGTCACTATTCCCAATAGGATACGGGTCTACTAGTGACGCAATGAACTGTACTAAGGTGGGCAAATGTAGGATTGTACTCGAACCTATAGCTGCCTGTATAAGTTCATAGCCCCCTACACCATCACAAATACTTTCCTGGTATCTAAAGGTGGGCTGGTGTCGGCTGCTGACTGGATCCCTAGTTTCCTACATAGATATATGACCCCCTTTTCCTGTCTCCTCAGTGCTCCTATCTCTCACGTGCTGCAAGCTCTGATATGAATTACTTAGGCATTCATAATTAAACTCAACGCGTTTCTACGTGGTGAATTATTAACCCACGTGTCATCAGGAGCTATCTTATCCCTGATATATGCGGTGTTTGATAACAGATGTATTTAGGTCCTCTTCCCATTTTGATATGAAAACTGTTATCTTCGTAAAACTAAAGACCTAAAGAGGACCATACATTTCAGATAATAGATGTTTAATGGGTGTTTGCACTGATCAGCTGTCTGAAGAGACTACAGTGCTCCTTAGTATGCTGTGCTCTTTTATACAGCTAATTGGCAGAGCTTCTCGGAGTTAGATTTCTACTGATCTGATATTGGTGACCTATCCTGAGGGTAGGACATCAATTTTGCACTTCTGGATAAGAATTAGCGAACTGGTTCAGGATTCGGTCCAAACTTCTCAAAAGTTTTGGAAGAGAGAGAGAGAGTATTGTAGACCAGGACACACCCCTCTGGTTTCTGGGAAAGATATTCAAATTAACTTTCCTAAACCTATCTGACGCCTGCAGATGTTAGACATGATCATTTGCATATATTTTTACTCTGAAATCCAGAGGAAAGTCAATGAGGGAAAGATCCATTTTCTATTGTGTATTTATCCCCATTGACTTGCGTTGTAGGTCATGACGGATATGTTTTGCTCTGCATCCCAGGATGGAAAGCAAACCGCAGCATGCAGCGGTTTGTTCTCCAGTATGAGAACGGAATGGAATGCATTTTGGAGCATTCCATTCTGTTCAGTTACATTTTGTTCCCATTGACAATGAATAGGGACAAAATGGAAGCGTTTTTTTCCGGTATTGAGACCCTATGATGGATCTCAATTCCGGAAAATAGTGTGAAAGTAGCCTAAAGCAGATGAGAACAACATTGGTAGTTGCACGGCCTTAGGGGGTGGGCACTATTTCTATTATGGAGAACAGTTGATACATGTGACAATTATTGAAAGCTAGACAACGCTCCTCTGGGTAAAATATATGTAAATTATCATGTCTAACATCTGTCAGTATTAGATAGGTTTAGGAAAGCTAATTTGATTATCTTTCCCAGCAGATATAATCGGAGTACCATGGGCTCTCCATGATGAAAAAGATTATTCCTTAGAGTTAGACAATGCATATATATTGTTAAGAAACACACGTTTGTGTACAAGGCTCTCGCACTTTCTCTTGGGATCAAGAAATTCTTAACTGTTTTTTTTTTAAATTGTCAAACTGTAAAAGAAACAAATCTTACCTATTTCTCTCATCTCTACTACTGGAAAACCCATTTAAAGCCCAAATAGCCTATCAATAGAAAATGACATGCTAAACGCAAATAATGACACAGTCTGTGTCTTCAGTTGCATAAGATACTTTAGCATCTTATTCCAGTGTGCTTACGCTGTAATGCTATCATGACATCTGTTCATGTGTTCCTTTTTATACTGTGTGGGCTGGTTGCCAGATACTGGTGGTTTGTATCTAGGACCATGAGTCGTGTGTGGCAGTGCATACCTGCTTCTGTCTTGTGTGTATTGGTCGCAGATAGTCAGTGTGCAGCTCTGCCCGTGGCCACCATGCATCCTGTCCTCATGGGGGTCCGGTCGTCCTTGTTGTCGCAGCAGGTAAGTGTGTATTTATTGTGTTGTCTCAGCCCTTTCTCTGTTTGAGGGATTATCAGGGCAAATCAGGGTCCTAAGTTACTGGGTATGATCCGTCCTACCATCCAGGTCCGCTTATATGGTTAGGAGTCAGGGTGAGGATTAGGGATGCAATAGGAGGTGACCTGCTTCCTTATCCTGGTGTTCAGGCCTAGTTGCTCCACTGTTTACCGACGGCATACTGTAGGGGGTTTTCCCCCACTCTCCACCGTGAAAGGTATGTTCTATACTTTACCAGGGTGAGTCAATGGATGTCATATATCTTGACTTCTCCAAAGCATTTGATACTGTGCCACATAAAAGGTTAGTACATAAAATGAGAACTTTGGAGAGCTTGGACTGGGAGAAAATATGTGAATGTTCCTAAGTAACTATAAATACTCACCTGGTTCTTCCGATGATCACAGCTCAGCTGCCGGCGCTTCCCAGCAGGATCCTGTCACACAGTGCTACTGTGTAGAAGGAGAAGCAGCAGAGGCTGATTCTACCGCTCCTCCTACACAGCTCAGCAGCGAGATGTGTAAAAGTACATTGTGCTGCTGCTGTGGAGTGACGGCAGCTGAATGGTGAAGCGGGGAATGGACGGTTCCCTGCTTCACCATTACAGTCAACTGTATCTGCATTATGTGGACACAGAGACAGCTAAGAGTGGTACATACCTTAGCTGTTCTGAAAACGGGGGACAGCCACTGAAATCTGGGACTGTTCGGCCAGATCCGGGAAGGTTGGGAGGTACACATATAAAAAATGGGTTGCAAAGCATATGTCTCAGTTTTTGAGTAAATGAAGCCAATATTCTGCCACATATAGTTTAGTAATTCCCCTGGATGTCTTCTGAATTATTTCTATTCAACTCCATTTTTCACCCGGAGACGACCAGGGAGCAGTGAGTGCAGGAAGAGCTGCTGGATCAGAGTGGCAGAATTGTCTGGAGCAGGTAAGGTAAGTAATTTTTTTTTTATTTCTGATGGAGTCTGATCTGTAGTCTGATGTGGGTCTGAGATCTAATAATCAATGGAGGTCTGATTTGTGGGTTTGATCTAAGGTCTGATGGGGTCTGAGGTCTAATAATTAATGGAGGTCAAATTTGGGGGTCTGAGGTGAGGTCTGATTTGAGGGCTGATGAGGATTGGGAGTCTGATTTGGAGGTCTGATCTGAGGTCTCATAAGGATTGGGGGTCTGATCTGAGGACTGATGACGATTGGGGTCTGATGAAGATTGGGTGTCTGAATTGAGGTCTGATGAAAAATATTTTTTCTTATTTTCTTACTCTAAATCCTAGGTGTGTCTTATGGTCCGGTTCGTCTTATGAAATGAAAAATACAATAAATGACTAAATTATATGCTGCCTGTAGATTGCACTACATTTTCATGGTGACAGGTTCCCTGTAAAAAATCTATATAAAAATCTATTTGCTGCGCCTCATGTTTTAAACATGTGACTCTCAACAAGCAGTTTTCAATTGGAAGTTAATCTAGGGAAATACCGACTGAGAAGTGGTTTTGATGATGAACAAAGATTGCAAGTATGGTCTTCTGCATACATCCTAATCCAGCACCCAGCACTTATTTCTAACATCACATGAGTAGAACATCAACTAAAAATAAGTAACCTATTTCATTTTGAGGCTATGTAATCATTTCCATTGGATTGCATGCCATACAGTACCTCTCTGTGTGTGATGATTATAGACTGTATGATTATACTATTTGTTGGGTCTGTAAGCAGTGTACCGAGGTGGGCTCCCCAGGATACAGCGAAGTCACGAACAAGGAAAACAACTCCACCACCATCTTTTGCCAGAACAGAATTTTACTTAAATGTGGTAATAAACACAACACGCGTTTATCAGCTCTCCAGTGTGAAATGTCACTTTAAGTTATGGAGTCCTTGCAATGGACAGTAGTGGCCTGACACAGACACCCTAACTAACTACAGGCCTGCTCTCAGTCTCTAGGCGCCAACACTGTAATGAGGTGCGTGCACGATCTTACTGACCCGGGTTTGCTCTGCATCCGCTGGTGACTCTGAACAGAACAAATGCCTCTCCAACAAGCATGCGGTCCCTAAGTATATGTAGCTTTGCGCCTCAGCTCTTATCAGCTTTCCTGGAAGCAATCCTCTTTCCTCTGGACAGGATCAGGGTCTTGGACATGATCAGCTTCACTTAGCTGCAGCTCTGGTCACTGATGTTTGCTCCCACACCTGGATGCCATCGTATCCTCTGCTGACACAGTTCTTCAGGCTCAGCTCCCTCTAAGATGGCTGCTCCCTTTCTCTTCCTCCCCAGGCTCTGTGTGTAATTCCACCTCTCCTGAAAATGGAAATATGCAGTCTGTAGCTGTATTTAGGAAACAGCGGAATCTTGTGGCCAAACAGCAGAATGTCAGTCTATTTAATTGAATGTACATAAACAGTGTTCAGACAAGGAGAGCTGTTTCCCCCCATCTCACATGCCACCCCACTACAGGTTGTCCTCGGTAACCCTCCCCATACAAATTCATCCTGGGCACAGCACTGTGGGGGCACACCAGCATTGGGCCTGGTTAACCTTCGCAGAGTCATAGGCTCAGAAGCACTGGGGATAACAAGCACATCTAATGGGAGAGGAGCTGCTGACTGCTCAACACTTTCCCTTGGTGGCAAACTTGCCAGGGCCAGAGCCTCTGTGGGTACCGGGGCAGGGACAACCCACCATTCCTCTTCTTCTAAGGGGATTTCCTCTGTACTCTGAGCAGGAGGAGGCACACAGGCTCAGTAAAATTACACCGCCTCAACATGTTACGGTGCAAGTTTCGTGAGTGCCCCCCAGTCCATATTGGCTGTACCTTATAGACCGGGATGGCAGGGTCTACCCTTCTCTTCACCGTATATCGTACTGCCTCCCACCGCCCATCCAACTTCCCAGACAGCCGTTTGGCTTGTCCATGACTTGATCACCCAGGGCATGCCCATCCCTCTGCTCTGGTCTTGGGTTAGGGTGTACCACATGTCCCAGGTGCTACCCCACAACCTTGTGGATCGCTCTCAGCTAGAAGCAGTGCTACACCCATGCGGTGGTACTTCTTGGTGGTGGCTCCATTGGATCAGGCATGTGGAGGTCTTCAATCTCCACCCAGGCTCTCCCAAACATGAGCATCTGGAGCAAGGTGCGGTTGAACCGCTCGCATGCCACATTTCCCTAGCGGTGAGACGGGGTGGTGCAGTTGGTACAGCTCATTCATTAGAGTACCCTGAAAACATGCCCCTCTGAATGTATCCTCCGTGGACACCCGAACACCTGTATAAAGTGTTTGCAGACCGCTTCAGCGGCCGACTCTGCTGTCTAGTCTTTGGTGGGTACAGCCACCGCAAACTTTGTGAAATGATCTGTCATGACTAGACAGTATGAGAAAGAGTACCCAATCTGTAGATAATCAACCATAAGGAGCTCTAGGGGCGCTGTGGTTCGGATGGCCTGGACAGGAACCCACTGTTCAGTACTCTTACTTAGCCCACAGGGTCGACACTTAACACATGCCTTGGCCACCATGTCTGCCAGATCTGGACAGTATACCAGCCGTTGGAGCCACTTGAACGTTTTGTCGCTCCTAAAATGGGCACCCTCTCATGGGCTTCCCAGGCGGCCTCCAGTCCCAATGACATGGGGATGACAATCTGTTGCCAGTACTGCAGCCCTGACTTTAAGTATATTGTCCGACACAGGACCAGCAACATGGGCATCCCGGGTGCCACCCCACTTGAATGTGTCATGTCCTGGAACATGGGTAATCGACCAAGGTCAGGAGTTTTAATATCCTCTAGCTACTCATTCGCACTCTGAGTTGACAACCCTACAGGTACTCGGGAGAGTGCATTGGCATTGCTGTTCTCCCTACCTGACCGGAACTTGATGCGGTATTGGTACTTTGAAAGGGAAGCCAACCATCTCTACTCAAGAGCAATGAGCTTGGCATTCTCCAGATGTGCTAACTGGTTGTTGTCACCTCTACACCTGTCAGATATTCCACGAACCTTTCAGTCATGGCCCACACCAGTGCCAGTAGTTCCAATTTAAAGAAGCTATAGTTGTCAGGGTTGCGCTCTGACTGCCTCAGAGACCTACTTCCATAGGCAATGACTCTCACGTCATCCTGGACTTCGGATAACATGGCCCCCAGACAATGTAGACTTTCGTCCCAAATACTCTATCTACTGTCTAAACAGTTGGCACTTCTTGGGCTTGACCTTGAGCCCATTGTCTCGCAGCCATCCTAGGACCTGTCGCAGCTTCTGGAGGTGATCCTCAAAAGAGGCCCCAAAAACTACTATGTCGTCCAGGTATTTCAATACCGACTCGAAGTTGAGATCCACTCGACAGTGCTCCATCAACCGCTGGGATGTTCCTGGAGCATTGGACAGGCCAAACGGCATCCAGTTGAACTTGTAGAGTCCCATAGGTAGGATGAAGGCCGTCTTCCCTTTGTCCTTCTTGGCCACCGGTACCTGCCAATACCAAGTGGCCAGGTCAAGAGTTGAGAAGAACTTCACATGACTCAGAGTGGACAATGATTTATCAATCCGTGGAAGGGTGTAGGCATCCCGGACGGTCTGGGCATTCAGCTTCCAATAATCCATGCAAAACCGGAGACTCCCATCTTTCTTAATCATCAAGACTACTGGAGCAGCCCAAAGACTTTGACTCTCCTGGATCACCTGGTTTTCCAACATGCTGGCCACCATGTCCTTCATCTCCTAGTACATTTTAGGTGGGATTTGCCAGTAATGTTCCCTGATCGGTGCAGCATCACTGGTGGTGATTTTGTGCTTGATGGCGGAAGCACTCCTAAATTTCTCATCATGTCTCGAGAACCCCTCCTGAAATTCCCAAAGGGTGTCTTCCAGCAACTTCTGTTGTCCTGGAGTCAGGGTCTTGCAGTCCAACCCCTAAATTTATTGTTCTACATGTCTTTGATAAAAAAAAAAAAAAAAAATGCAATAAGTGTATATTTATTGGTTTGGGTAAAAGTTATAGCGTTTACAAACTATGGTGCAAAAAAGTGAATTTCCGCATTTTGAAGCAGCTCTGACTTTCTGAGCACCTATCATGTTTCTTCAGGTGCTAGAATGCCAGGATAGTATAAATACCCCCCAAATGACACCATTTTAGAAAGAACATACCCCAAAGTATTCGTGGAGGGGCATGGTGAGTTCATGTATGATTTCATTTTTTTTCACAAGTTAGTGGAAAATGACACTTTCTGAGGAAAAAAAATAAATAATGAAGTTTCCATTTCTGCTAACTTCTGGCATAAAAAAAATAAAATCTCCCACGGACTCACTATGCCCCTCAGTGAATACCTTGGGGTGTCTACTTTCCGAAATGGGGTAATTTGTGGGGTGTGTTTACTGTTTTAGCATTTTGGGCGGGGCTAAATTGTGAGCAACCCTGTAAAGCCTAAAGGTACTCGTTGGACTTTACGCCCCTTTACGCACCTAGGCTGCAAAAAAGTGTCACACATGTGGTAACGCTGTACTCAGGAGAAGTAGGGCAATGTGTTTTGGGGTGTATTTTTACATACACCCATGCTGGGTGAGAGAAATATCTCTGTAAATTGACAACTTTGTATAAAAAAAAATGTAAAAAGTTGTTATTTACAGAGATATTTCTCACACCCAGCATGGGTATATGTAAAAATACACCCCAAAACACATTTCCCTACTTCTCCTGAGTACAGCGATACCACATGAGTGACACTTTTTTGCAGCGAAGATGCGCAAAGGGGCCCAAATTCCAATGAGTACCTTTTAGGAGGGCATTTTTACGCATTTTGATTCTAGACTTCTTCTTACGTTTTAGGGCCCCTAAAATGCCAGGGCAGTATAAATACCCCACAAGGGCTCCGCAAAAGATAGAGCATGTCCTATTCTTGTCCGCAATTGCGGACAAAAAAAGGCATTTACTATATAGTTCTGGCAATGTGCGGATCCGCAAAATGCAGAAAGCACATTGCCGGTGTCCGTGTTTTGCGGATCCGCAGATCTGTAAAACACATACGGACGTCTAAATGAGCCTTACATGGGTGATTAGTGACAGGGGGTGATCAGGGGGTGACATGGGGTGATGAAGGGGTTAATCAGTGACGGGGGGGGGGTGTTGGTGTGTGGTGATTGGTGCACTTGCTAGTGACCACCAGAGGACACAGGCAGCAGGCATATCAGGCGCTGTTTACAAAACAGCATCTGTTATGCGATTCAGATGCCGTTTTTTTAACATCTACAGCCTGCCAGTGCATGATCAACGCTGGCAGGCTGTAGTTAAACTTCCTCCCGTTGAGATCCTGTGAGCACGCTCGCGCGCTCACAGGAAATCTCGCCTCTCGCGAGATGGCGCACCGATGCATCTACAAGGAACATCCCAGCCTCCCGCAGGATGCATCCCTGCGTTAGGCGGTCAGGAGGTGGTTAAGGGGCCAAACACTGACTTATAGGGTAGCTGTCTTAAATCTGGTGGCATTAGAGGCAGAGTTTGTTAAGAGCTCATTTGCATCTAATTTGCCATCGCTTCATTCACTTCCAGGGAACACCCTGCAGTACCAGGCGTATCCACTCCTATGAAGGAGCCAAGGTGCCTGTCTAAACAATGAAGCTTCCTTTACTACTACAATGAAGCTTCTACTACCTCTCATTTGGACTTCCTGGGAGGCATGAATGGGTGAGTTCTTTGCACCTGTTCACATGGTGCAGTACTGTGTGGCGGCCATTGGTGCCTGCGTGCTGGTGGGCTGGTGGGGCCCAGGGCCATGGTGGTCTCGCCGCACAGTATGGGTACTGTGTGGTGCCTTGGTCCCACCCTCAGCTGGTGCAGTGCTGCGGTGTCCGTGGTCGCGACGCAGTGCTGCGCCATAGTTAGAGTAGTTTCCCACTTGATAGAGGCAACCTTGTCGTGGTAAGTGGGCCTATGCGCTTTGATCAAACTGTATACCAATGAATTATGAATTGTGCTGAGAAGCCGTTTAAATATGGTGAGAAACAGTGGATATATCAAAAGCATAGTGTTTGAGGAGGTGCGACCTAGATTCACTCTCTTATATGGTTATATAGAAGCTTCCTTTACTGTTCTTCACTATTGTAATTGGCTTGATACCATTGTCAAAAGAAGATGCAGCATACAAAGTCCGACCCAGAATGGCAAAAAAAATCTGGCAAATACTGCTTTCTACTTTATATAATCATAGTAATAGGTTGAAACAATTTTTTTCATGCTGAAGACCATTTTCCTCTCTATAGGCCAATTATATTTTAAATTATATCAGTTCATGCAGAGTTTTTTAGGGTGTGATTAAATAGTCTCTTTCATAATTAGTTTTAATAACATAGTGGAGACAGATTTGTAGCTGACAGTATAATTCATGATGGAAATTTTACTAGCTGTGGGACAAAAGCTGGCACCGTTTTGTTTTCCTTTTCTATTCCATGGAAACTTATATAAATTAAAATGCTAATTTACAACAGAATCAGAGCCTGAAATATGATCAGTGTATCACAACGGTGTGAACCCACTATGTCACAGAACAGATTTGCCCTAAGGCTACTGCTACGGGCATTATCTAACAGACCCCTGGTCTTCACCATTTCACCCTTATACAGGAATCTGGTCTGCACTGCAGGGGAGCCACTAGATGGCTACCTCTTGGAGTAGTCTTCATTCAGTGATAGCTGACCCAGGTGGGTCAGGAAATATCAGTGTATGGCACCAGTTAAAATCCTATAGTTGTGCACTCCATAAATCTGGCCTTTGTGGAAGAGTGGCATTTTTGAAACCAAACCATAAGTAGTTTCACATGCAGTTTGCCACAAGCCATATAGAGGACACAGCAAACATGTGTAAGAGGGTGTTCTGGTCAGATGAGACCAAAATGTAACTTTTTGACCTAAATGCAAAACACAATGGGCCAGATTTATCATTAGCTTAAGTCCCTTTAATGGAGTGAAAAAGTCGCAAAAAAATGCGCAATCGGTAAAATTGCGCATTTTTTTGCGACTTTTTCAAGCTCTGCACTAAGCTCTCCAGTTTTGTGAAAGTGGGCGTGTTGTCTTATGTAAATGAACCTCTAGACAGATTTACTATTGCAACCATTTAAAAAGTCGCAAAAAAGTCGCAAAAAAATGCGCAATTTCACTCCAGGGGGGACAATGCTTATCTTATGCGACATTTTAATAGAACGTGCGACTTTTTTGTAAAGACGTGCGACTTTTGTAAAGCCGTTTACTGAAGGATAAACTGCTACCGTCAATCCACATTTATCACAGTATTAAAGGACCATTAATAAATCTGACTATCCTAAAGTGACTTTGGGCAGATGTAAAAGTGGAGTAAGATGTAAGTGTAATGATAAATCTGGCCCTATGTGTGGTAGAAAACTAACACTGCACATCACCAGGAAAAAAACATCCCCACCGTGAAGTATGGTGGTGGCAGCATCATGCTGTGGCGATGCTTTTCTTCAGCAGCTGCAAGAAAGCTGGTAAGAGTTGATAGGAAGATGGATGGGGCTAAATACAGGGCAATCCTGGAGGAAATCCTGTTAGGCTGCAAAAGACTTCATAATGGGGAAGAGGATCACCTTTCAGATGGACAGCGACCCTAAACATATGTACAGCCAGAGCTACAAAGGAATGGTTTAGATCAAAGCATATTCATGTGTTAGAATGGCCCAGTCAAAGTCCCAACCTAAATCCTATTGAGAATCTGTGGCAAAAAACTTGAAAATTGTTGTTCACAGACGCTCTCCATCCAATCGGACTGAGCTTGAGCTATTTTACAAAGAAGAATGGGCAAAAACTTCAGCCTCTAGATGTGCAAAACTGGTAGATACATACCCCAAAAGACTTGTAGCTGTGATTGCAGAGAAAGGTGGTCCTACAAAGTATTGACTCAGGGGAGCTGAATATAAAATGCCCGCCACACTTTCCAGATTGTTAGTTATTATAAATTTCGAAAACCATGTATTATTTTATTTTCACTTCACACATACTTGCTACTTTGTGTTGGTCTGTCACATAAAATCCCAATAAAATACATTTAAGTTTGTGGGTGTTACATGACAAAATATGTGAAAAAGTTCAAGTATGAATACTTTTTCAAGGCACTGTCTATGTGTCTAACATGCAAATATACGTGTAGATATGTACAGTAGATGGTTCTCTAATGTGTGTATACATTTGAATATGTGTGTAATATGCATGTGTATAAATGTGTGTCGACAGGACTTTTTCTCCATTCTGCATAACGGAAGCCAGACGGATCTGTTATAATTGCCCATAGACGTCTATTATGACGGAAAGCAAAACGGAATGCCTTTTAGAGCCTTCCGTTTTGACTTCCGTTATAATACAAGTTTATGGGCAGCATAACGGATCAGTCCTGGTTTCTGCTATGCAGGACTGTACTCCTAAATAATTAAACCAGATCCGTTATGAATCTATAACGGTGATGTGAACCCGGCCTAAATTGCATATGAGTCTAAAAAATGTAATATGATGAACATTTCATTTAGTTAAAGCAGTCGGCCACTTTCTGACTACTGTTGACCAATGTGTCTGTAAGATGATTATATGGCACTTACAAATATAGCCTTTGTTGATTTTCTGTGATGTTTTCTATATTTCATAAGTCATGTCCCTTTGTTGGTCAAATCTTCTGTGCTGTCCACACAAGAGATCTGTCCATAAGATGGCGGCTGATGAAGGGTCTTGTGACCAGGTAAAAATAACTCCAGATACATCACTCAGCCTTCTCCACTCAAATACACCACATCTGCCATATGCACTTGAGAACTGGAGAGTTTAATGCAAGTGTAGTGTATTTTAATGGAGGAAACTATGTGATTTGCCTGGTCACATGACCCTACATCAGCAGCCATTTTATGGATAGGACTAGAGATGAACGAATCGAATCCCACGAATCTCCTGCTTCGTGTTAGTGAATCGATTTAACCTGAAATAGTGTAAAGAACAAAAAGATTCATACTTACCTCCTCCATTTGCTTGTGACGGGCCGCCAGCCGCCATCTTGATTGAAGATCTCGGCCAAAATCCCGTGCGCAGAGATCAATAGTAACCTGAAAGTGGCCAACCCCTTTAACCCCTTTAGGACGCAGGGTGTACATGTACGCCCTTGTGTCCTGGTACTTAAGGACGTAGGGCGTACATGTACACCCTGCGAATATCCGATCACTGCTGCGCACATGGCGGTGATCGTAACAAGGTGCCTGCTAAAATCATTTAGCAGGCACCTTGGCACAATGCCCAGGGGGGTCCTGTGACCCCCCCATGTCGGCGATCGCAGCAAACCACAGGTCAACTCAGACCTGCGGTTTGCTCCGCTTTCTGTAGTCTCTGATTCCAACGGTCTGTGACCGCGGGGATCAGAGACTTAAAAATGCCCCAAACTTATACATTTTAACCCCCTCCCCCTGCACCCCGCCATGTTAGTGCCCCCCCCGGGTGGTGCAGGGGGGTGGGAATTGTGGGCAGTGCTGTGGGCGGTGTGATTTTCCTGGTGTCTAGTGGGTATAGCAGGGGGTCAGCACATTGCTGACCCCCTGCTATAAACTGCTGACATCTGTGCTGTACAGATGTCAGCAGTTTAACCCCTTCCATACCGCGGTCCGTACGGCCACATATGGGGTGTTTCTGCAAACTACAGAATCGGGGCAATAAATATTGAGTTTGTTTGGCTGGTAACCCTTGCTTTCTTACTAGAAAAAATGGATTGAAATGGAAAATTCCCCCCCCCCCCCCAACCCCAAAAAAAAAAATTCTGAAATTTTATCTCCATTTGCCATTAACTCTTGTGGAAAACCTAAAGGGTTAATGACATTTGTAAAATCAGTTTTGAATACCTTGAGGGGTGTAGTTTCTAGAATAAGGTCATTTTTGGGTGGTTTCTATTATATAAGCCTCACAAAGTGACTTCAGACCTGAACTGGTCCCTAAAAAGTGGGTTTTTGGAAATATTTGGTAAATTTGGTATTTTTTTATAAATAAAAATGAAATTTTTCGACTTCATTTTACCACTGTCATGAAGTACAATATGTGACGAAAAAACAGTCTCAGAATGGCCTGGATAAGAAAAAGCTTTTTAAAGTTATCACCACATAAAGTGACATTGGTCAGATTTGCAAAAAAAAAAAAGTCTTTAAGGTGAAATAGGGCTGAGTCCTTAAGGGGTTAAGTAATGCAAATATGATATCTTGACAGTGTTTGCATAGCATGTATAGATATTTACAACTTAATGGGTACAATGCTAATGTGAATGAAGAAAGATTCCATATAAAACCAGTTAGGGATCTGTTATTAGCACAAAGATGGTGGATTCTTGGCTTAAATGGGTTATCCCATGATTAATGTAAAAAATTAAAATCATACATAATACAGTACTTTTCAACCTCTTTCTAACAATTCCGTACCTCACATGGATCCAGAGATCTCCTCATTCATTGCTCTACTAGATTTATATCAAGCTGACAGCTCAGGGCAGTGTCTTTTCTGCTGCAGCTAAGGGGGCGTGTCTCAGCTCTCCCTATCACAGCTCAGGAGGAAATTGAAGGATGAAACTGAGCATGTGCGGCCTTCTCAGTGAGCAGGTCAAAGAAATAAGAAAAAGAGCCAACAGCAGGTGGCGCTATACAGATACATTTTATTGAATAACTCAGTGGCTAGACAACATTTCTTATTACATACAACTACAAGATTATTTAGGTCCTGGTGCTGGTTTGAAAACTGTAGAATATTTTTTGTGGGACAATACAAAAAAATTAGGGACATTCACAATTTCATATAAAACAATTAACAATTGGAAGTGGGGTTTAGGAGATATTTCTCAGCTAAAAAGGTCAAATATTTATTGATACACTGCATGGTTGACTTTAAACTATGCAAATCAGTTTTCAAATTTTATGTTTATTTATAAGCTTTATTTTACTTCAACAAAGGTAAAAAAAATGAGATGGAGAGAAAATTATTTCTGTTCTACGTGTTTACAAAGTAAAGCAGATCTTACTCATTTGACATGGAGGTTCCCCAAGTTAGTTAGATATTGAAGAGAAATCCTCTAATTATTAAAGGGGTTGTCTTGCCTCAGACATTAGGGGCATATCGCATTGGCATATCGCCAATGTCTGAAAGGTGCAGGGTCCCACCTCTGAGACCCGCACCCATCTTTAAAATGGAACCCGCAAATTGAAGGAAGGCACCCCATGAGTGTGTGGCCACCCTCCATTCATTCCTGCGGGAGCACTGAAAATATCTAAGCATAGGCTCAGCTATTTCTGTCAGCCGCATGGAAAGGAATGCGCTTCCCATTCATTTCAATGGGACTGCCGAAAATAGCCGAGCACGTCGCTTGGCTATTTTAGGCTTTCCCATAGGAATGATTGGAGGGCGGTGGCTGCACGTGTGCAGTACGCCATCTTTTACTTCATGGGCTCTGTTCTACAGATGGGTATGGGTCCCGAAGGTGGGACCCTGCACCTAACAGACAATGAGGCATATCCTAGCAATATGCCCCCAGTGTCTTAGGTGAGACAACCCCTTTAAAATCAATGGTTAATGAGGTGATCCCTATGATCCAATCTTATTCTTAGGCCTCTTGCACACGACCGTATGGTTTTTTCAGTGTTTTGCGGTCCGTTTTTTTCAGATTCGTTGTTCCGTTTTTTGCTTCCGTTGTGTTTCCATTTCGGTTCCGTTTTTCCGTTCCGTTTTTCCGTATGACATATACATTATACCAGTGTTTCCCAACCAGTGTGCCTCCAGCTGTTGCAAAACTACAACTCCCAGCATGCCCGGACAGCCTTTTGCTGTGCAGGCATGCTGGGAGTTGTAGTTTTGCAACAGCTGGAGGCACACTGGTTGGGAAACACTGCATTAGGCCCTATTCACAAGTCCGCAATGTAGTCCGCATGTATTCCGCAATTTTGCGGAATACATGCGGACCCATTGACTGTGAATGGGGCCGGGAAAGATGCGGAGAGCACACACTGTGCTCTCCGCATCCGATTTTGCGGAGCGCGCCGCCGATTTTCCGGTCCGCGGCTCCGCAAAAAAAATAGAGCATGTCCTATTCTTGTCCGCAATTGCGGACAAGAAGAGGCATTTTCTATGGAGTCCTGGCAATGTGCGGTCCGCAAAAATGCGGAATGCACATTGCCGGTGTGTCCGTGTTTTGCGGATCCGCGGCTCCGTGGATCCGCAAAACACTTGCGGATGTGTGAATAAGGCCTTATACAGTAATAACATAGAAAAAATTGGGCTGGTCTTAACATTTTCAATAGATGGTTCCGCCTTTACGTATGCTTTCCGTTTTTTTTGCGGACCCATTGACTTGAATGGAGCCACTGAACGTGATTTGCGGACAAGAATAGGACATGTTTTATATTTAAACGGAACGGAAAAACAGAAAAACGGAAACAGAAGGCATACGGAGACACTTCAGTATTTTTTGCGGTCCCATTGAAGTGAATGGTTCAGTATACTGTCAGTATACTGAACTGAAAAAACGGCCAGTATACGGTCCGCAAAATACTGTCGTGTGCAAGAGGCCTTATCAGGGGAGGATAGTGGTTTGTCTTTCAAAGTGAATTCCAAGCTTTTATTGCAGTTATAATTTTTTATTCAATTGATGATTGTGTATAAAGGGTAGTAAAAAACATATCCAATTTTGAAAGGATGGAAACACCTAAATACTAGGGTTATGTTTTTCAAAAAGAGTCATTTTTGGAAAAAAGGCAGAGCCCAAAAAATTGTTACTACATAGAGTATATGGATTGAACAGTTTGATGATCAGCAAAAAGCTTTTTTGGGGGTTTGAGCTGGAATAAAATATTTTCCTCTGCTTGTTCCTGTTTTGTTTTCATTCTCCTTCTTCTATCTTTATGTCTTCTCCTCATCTTGCTGGGGTGGTTGAGTGTAGGTCTGAGAATTTTTGAAAAATAAAATTGTATGTATTGTATATAAAAGTTATTTTATTTATATTCTTAATAAAAAAAATTACTTGATACTACCCTACCGTATAGGTTATGTAACCTAAATACTTTTAAGGGTCGCTAACTTTTCAAAAAGCTTTTCATTTGTCATACTGTATGAAAAGTAAATAGGTGGGGGTTTGAGACCCCTACTGATCCCTAGAATGAGGGGAGATAAGCATGCAAATAGCATGCTCTCTCTCCTTGCTGCACAAAATGGGCTCCATAAAAGTCTATGAGACGGTTTTGATTCCATCTCATTATCATTTCATATTATATCATATTAAGTTATTTATTTTTTAGGGAAGCACTCCCAAAACAATTTTTTTTTTCTGGCCTGTTAGAAAGTTAAATGATGTAAATTGTAGCGAAGATTTTTTTTTTTTTACAGGTGACTCTAAGGCTACATGCACATGACCGTTGGTGTTTTGCGGTCCGCAAACCGTGGATTCGCAAAACACGGAAGCTGCTCCGCGTTCCGTTCCGCAATTTGCAGAACGGAACGCGGCCCATTATAGAAATGCCTATTCTTGTCCGCAAAACGGACAAGAATAGGCCATGCTCTATTTTTTTGGCGGGGGCACAGAATGGAGCAACAGATGCAGACAGCACACGGAGTGCTCTCCGCATCTTTTGCGGCCCCATTGAAGTGAATGGGTCCGCGCCCGAGCCGCAAAATATGCAGCTCGGACGCGGACCCCAAGAATGGCCGTGTGCATGAGGCCTAAATGTGAGTTTTCTTCTCCCTTCTGGTAATCAGCTGTGTCATTTGACGGACAATCTGACTCTTCAACTGAAACAGTGTATTATGGGTGGACAGGAAATCAGTTTCTTTATTCGTTCCTATTACAACCTAAATGTGAGTTGCATAGGAAAGAATAGGAAACTGACTTCCAGTCCGCTCATAGGATGTTGTGTTAGTTGGAAAGTCAGAGTGCTGGTCACATGACACAGCTGAGGATCAGAAGAGAACTCACAAATAGAGTTACCATTATAAAGATTATCTTCATTACAATTTATATCATGTACCTTTCTAATGGGCCAGAAAATAAACATTTTTGTGGGAGTGCTTCTTTAAAGAAACAATGGGGAACTTAGCGAAATCTGGTCTATTTCTAGATTTCAGATGGTTTCCTCATGAATAGTCTCATTGTCTGTTACATAAGAGTGTAGATTCAATATAAAATAGAATTGACAGTATCAATCATGGTTACAGTGTCCTTGAGAATAAAAGCTTCATACAGACTGAGATGTTCAGAAATATTTCTTCACATAATTTTTCTATGGAACATTTTTACATTTGCTAACCATGGCATTAGTGATATGTATGACATATTATGTATCATTAAAGGGGTCTTCAAGGATCTAAATAGTGATGACCATAGGTTTGATTCCTGATAGACTGTTGTAAGGGCAGTGATGGAATCGAACCCCCACTGATCTGAAAATGGTGACAGATCTTGTGGATACATCATAAATGTTTAGTTCCAGCAAAACCTCCAAACAATCAAGGGGCAATAGTTGAAACACCACCAGGCCCTCTTGAGGACACTTATCTGTACAAGATCCAATAAAAACTAGGTAACTGTCGCATATAGAGCCTCTGATTATGTCTGAAGATCAGCTAGAGTTGCTTTTACACGGCCATAATAAGGATGAACTTTTACTTTCATATTATGGGAAAAAAACAAGAACTGCCGTTCAGACGAACCGGCATAAAGAACCAATATGGTGATCTAAGTTTGGTTTAGCTAATCAGTGTGTGGTACTAGAGATAAGCGAACTAGGTCATAACGAACCAGGTTATGCAGATAGAGTGCTCCAATATATTCACGATTGCGCAAATCGGCATTAATGATGCAAATATTTTGGCGCAATACGTGCAACTTCACATTTTAACAAGTCCTGTCGACAGTGATTTTCCAGAGGTAGTAGGGGGACAGGATTTTAACCGCCTCCCGAACGCCGAAAGCACGGATGCGTCCAGGCGGCGGCAGGTTTGTTCCTCCTGGACGCATCCGCGCGTCATCTCGCGAGAGGCGAGATTTGCTGTGTACAGCTCGGCAGTGATACTACAGCCTGCCAGCGATGATCAATCGCTGGCAGGCTGTAGATGCGAATTAAATCGCATCAAACCGGTATATCAGACACTGTTTTGTTAACAGCGTCTGATATACCTGCTACCTGGTCCTCTGGTGGTCCCATTTGCTGGGATCGACCACCAGAGGACCAGGTAGCTCTGTAAAATGGCACCAAGCACCACACTACACCCCCCCCCTGTCACTTATTAACCCCTTGTTAACCCCTGATCACCCCATATAGACTCCCTGATCACTCCCCTGTCACTGATCACCCCGCAAAACACGGACACAGGCAATGTGCTTTCCGCATTTTGCAGATCCGCACATTGCCAGAACTATATAGAAAATGCCTTTTCTTGTCCGTAAGTGCGGATCCGCAATTCCGGATCCGAGCGGGACAAAGTCTGTCCCCATAGAAATGAATGGGTCTGCATTTCCGTTACGCAAACCGAATTGCGGACGTGTGAATGGGACCTAAGGGTCTCTTATCACCGCCAGTTAGTTAGCTACTTGTTAGGTAGTTAGCACCCAGCCCACCGCACTGCAGTCACTGATTTTGGCAGAGATTTTTTCATCCACGATGATCGATGCGAATGAAAAAATCTGTGCCGTTCATTTTTTTCTTTTTTCAGCCCAGAGGCTGAACGGAAAAAAAAAATCTCATTACCCGTATGCTCAATATAAGGAGAATCGCAGAAACTCCTAATGCTGGCCATACGTGTAATGATTGCGGAGACCCTCAAATGCCAGGGCAGTACAAACACCTTACATGTGACCCCATTTTAGAAAGAAGACACCCCAAGGTATTCCGTGAGGGGTATGGTGAGTTCATACAAAATTTTATTTTTTGTCACAAGTTAGTGGAATATGAGACTTTGTAAAAAAATAAATAAAAAAATATCAATTTCCGCTAACTTGTGCCAACTTTTTTTTTTTGTGAACTCGCCATGCCCCTCACGGAATACCTTGGGGTGTCTTCTTTCCAAAATAGGGTCACATGTGGGGTATTTATACTGCCCTGGCATTTTAGGGGTCCTAAAGCGTGAGAATCCAAATGCGTAAAAATGCCCTGTGAAATCCTAAAGGTACTCATGGGAATTTGGGCCCCTTTGCGCATCTTGGCTCAAAAAAGTGTCACACATGATGTGGTATCGCCGAACTCAGGAGAAGTAGGGCAATGTGTTTTGGAGTGTATTTTTTATATATACCCATACTTTGTGTGAGAAATATCGCTGTAAACGACAACTTTTTAAATATTTTTATACAAAGTTGTTAGTTTACAGAGATATTTCTCTCACCCAACATGGGTATATGTAAAAATACACCCCAAAACACATTGCCCTACTTCTCCTGAGTACGGCGATACCACATGAGTGACACTTTTTTGCAGCCTGGGTGCGCAAAGGGGCCCAAATTCCAACGAGTACCTTTAGGTTTTACATGGCTGCTCACAATTTAGCCCCGCCCAAAATGCCAGAACAGTAAACACACCCCACAAATGACCCGCATTTCAGAAAGTAGACACCCCAAGGTATTCACTGAGGCGCATAGTGAGTCCGTGGGAGATTTTTTTTTTTTTTGCCAGAAGTTAGCAGAAATGGAAACTTTATTATTATTTTTTTCTCCTCAGAAAGTGTCATTTTCCGCTAACTTGTGAAAAAAAAAATGATACATGAACTCACCATGCCCCTCCGCGAATACTTTGGGGTGTCTTCTTTCTAAAATGGTGTCATTTGGGGGGTATTTATACTATCCTGGCATTCTAGCACCTGAAGAAACATGACTGGTGCTCAGAAAGTCAGAGCTGCTTCAAAATGCGGAAATTCACTTTTTTGCACCATAGTTTGTAAACGCTATAACTTTTACCCAAACCAATAAATATACACTTATTGGATTTTTTTTTATTAAAGACATGTAGAACAATACATTTTGTGAAAAATTTATATAGAAATGTAGTTTAAAAAAAATGTCATTTTTTTGCAAAAATTTCGGTCATTTTTGATTAATAGCAAAAAAAGTAAAAATGTCAGCAGCAATGAAATACCACCAAATGAAAGCTCTATTAGTAAGAAGAAAAGGAGGTTAAATTAATTTAGGTGGTAAGTTGCATGACGGAGCAATAAACCGTGAAAATAGTGTAGTGCAGAATTGTAAAAAGTGGCCTGGTCATTAAGGGTGTTTAAGCTAGGGGGGCTGAAGTGGTTAAGGTCACTAATCCGCATTATTACCCATTTTAATCTTGCACTCAAGATATTGACACCTTCCAGGAGGTTATAGAAAAAGAACTCACTGCAATACATGAAAAATCTCAAATTTCCAAAAATAACAATCTAAACAGAAAAAAACAGGATGCTCTGAGGGAGTTAGCAGGTAAAACTGACCTTATAATCAAAATGGCTGATAAGGGTGGGGGGTTCAGTGGTGGCTTTAAATAAAGAGACATGCTACCAACAAATGATGGATTTGTTGTTCGATGCCTCCACATACCAGAAAATGGATGAAAATCCTTTATTAGAATATCCCAAAGAATATACTCTAATCCTCAACAAGGGTAGAGAACAAGGCTTTATTAACCACAGACAATACGAATT
This sequence comes from Bufotes viridis, assembly GCA_033119425.1. NCBI lineage: Eukaryota > Metazoa > Chordata > Amphibia > Anura > Bufonidae > Bufotes > Bufotes viridis. The sequence goes on along the minus strand of CM065589.1, from coordinate 67,019,472 downwards.
TCTGAATGTGGAGGCACTAGTCACACCCATAATACCTGCACTACCAAAAGTTCACAAAAATGTGAACCCCCCTCCCTTGCGCCCTATTGTCTCAGGCATCGGCTGGAAAAGATGGGAGCTTGGCTGGACTCACTGTTACAGCCTTTAGTGAGAAGAGTACCGGAATATATCCGAGACACCACTGATGTACTCAGAAGTGTCTATAATAGACAGTGGCATAGGGATTATGCATGGCTCGCTTAATCCCTCCATTCCCCACAATGTAGCTATCCTTGCATTGGAATATCACCTCCACAGGTATAGTAAACATTCAAATGAATTTATAGACTATATCTTGGAGATGATATGTTTCCTTATGACACATAATTATTTTTCCTTGGATAAAACATTTTTCGTTCAAACAAGGGGCGTGTCTATGGGAGCAAAATTCTCACCCTCATTGGCGAATTTAACCATGGCTTTTTAGGAAGAACGTTACATATTCTCTGAAAATAATCCCTTTTCATACATGGTGGTCTGGTATGGCAAATACGTCGATGACCTGCTCCTTATATGGTAGGGCCATGTGTCTGCCATACCGGACTTCATTCATTACACTAATAATAATCCGTACAATCTAAGATTTACTCATCACGTTGATTCACACACTACTAGCTTTTTGGACCTGAAACTGATGGGGATTCATGACCAAATTATTTGTACCGCAAAGAAGTTTTGGGAAATACAATATTAAAAGCCAATAGCCATCACCCTGTTCACAGACTTAAAGCAATCCCAGTTGGAGAATTTATACGTGTACAAGTGTTGCTTTTTCTAGCAAATCCCAGTCAATCTGGACACGCCTGACCAAAAGAGATTTTCCAGACTGGATGTTATCCAGAGGTTTGAACATAGCTAGAAATAAATCTAGAACAGAATTATTGTTCAAACCTTTAAGAAATAATACCATGAAAAAAGATAAAATAACCTCTGAACAACCTACACTTGTCCTGACATATAGTCACCAGTTATATGAAGATGACTATTTGATACCTTGAAAAATGGATGCAGAATAGTGTTGAGACGACCCAGCACATTGGCCAGTGTTCTTTCTCCATCTATGTTTACGTATACCACAAATAAATCATCAGGTACTTGGTTAAAATATTTAGGCTTCACTAAATGTTGAGGACATCCTTGTAGAACGTGCAGACATGCCTTACCTAAAAAACATTTTCACAATTCGACACACACTGAAATGTTCCCGATAAAAAGTTACATTAATTGTATGGGTATTATTTATGTCATTAAGTGTACAATCTGTGATCTTATGTATGTGGGGAGTTCTAGCAGAAAATTCAAAACAAGGTTGCAGGAACATATCAATTATATTTCCAATCCCTCAGTGACGGGTATATCAAATGTAGAAAATCATTTTATTACAGAACATAATCTCTGTTTAATAACTTCTGTACATTTGCGATTGAAAAGGTAAGTGGTCCCACCCAGAGGTGGTAACATAAAGAAAAAGATTTTGCAGCGGGAGCCATATTGGATCTTCAGATTGAATACCAGATACCTTTTTGGTCTCAATCTGATAAAGAATTGATGTGTTTTTACTAATATTGCTATAATATCATATGCCTAAGCGAATTAACAGCCATTGTGATGTTTTATTAAGTGTTATTAGAAGGTTTCCTATTCAATTAGGTTTTTCTTTCTATTTTGTCTTCTCATTTGTATGCTTTTTATTACACTATGTTCACATTATGCGATTTTTTTCTAGGCAAAACTGCACATGATCAAGGTTCCGATCTGGAATGTATGAAGTTATCCTATAATGTGACCTTGTCCTAGATAGGTGTTTTTGTATTTTGTACCTCATATTTTGCATTTTTGTGGAATTTATAGCTGTTGTTTTTTATTATGATGTCAAATGTAGATAAAGGGTGTAGCATAGGACAGAGCAAGTGCTTTGCCTCACCCTGGGGGCGAGGTTCCCCTCCCCCTCCTTTTCAGGGGGAATGGATCTATTTAAACCCGAGTGTCAGGCAGTGCACACAGTTACGACTAAGGCTATATTCACACATCCGCAAGTGTTTTGCGGATCCACGGAGCCGCGGATCCGCAAAACACGGACACACCGGCAATGTGCATTCCGCATTTTTGCGGACCGCACATTGCCCGGACTCCATAGAAAATGCCTCTTCTTGTCCGCAATTGCGGACAAGAATAGGACATGCTCTATTTTTTTTGCGGAGCCGCGGACCGGAAAATCGGCGGCGCGCTCCGCAAAATCGGATGCGGAGAGCACAGTGTGTGCTCTCCGCATCTTTCCCGGCCCCATTCACAGTCAATGGGTCCGCATGTATTCCGCAAAATTGCGGAATACATGCGGACTACATTGCGGACGTGTGAATAAGGCCTAAGAATGGTATAGTTCGAAAAGCGTCAATGTGCGGGGGTGGTGTCCATATGATGTAGTTTGTTACCGAAAATAAAGACAAAGCAACAGAATCTTCAATAGTGCTGGGACTTTTTTCTACTGTTTATATTGTCCAGCAGTCTTGATTTCTTTGGGTAAATTGTAGTAAAAGAGGGAAGAAAAAGTATGAATGTGATGCCATAGGATGAAAATGAGAGAATGTGTTATTATGTGTTTTAAGGGCATATAGGTACATTTCAACAAATTAGAATATTATTGAAAAGTTAACTTATTTAATTAATTGAATTCAAGCATTTATTTATTTTTTTGTTGATGGTTATGGTTTACAGTTAATGAAAACCCCAAAGGCAGTATCGCACAAAATAAGAAAAAAGTTCAATATCGTAGAATCATGGTGTCACACTCTAGTCAGCTAATTAACACAAAACATCTGCAAAGGTTTCCTAGACCTTTAAATGGTCCCTCAGTCTCATTTAATTGGTTACACAATCATGGGGAAGACTACTGACTGGACAGTTGGCCAGAAGACATTGACACCCTCCACAAGTTAGGTAAGCTACAAAAAGTCACTGCTAAAGAAGGTGGCTGTTCACAGAGTGCTGTATCCAAGCATATTAATAGAAAGTTGAGTGGAAGAAAAAGTGTAGAAGAAAAAGTTGCACAAGCAATAAGTAAAACAGCAGCTTTGAAGGAGTGTTAGGTGTGGGGTGACTCACCCCACACCTAACACTCAGGGAGTGACTCAGTCACACTGTGACACTGACTGTCACTCACTGCTAATAGCCAAGCAGCCGGCAGTGAAGTGCCATAAGCGCCAGGCCAAGCAGGTGGCAGTCAGGGTGCTGATGAAGGATGACCAGAGACACTACTGCCCAGAGGATGCCATCTCTGCCCATCTCTGCTGTCCATATACCAGGCCTACCAGTATTACCCCTTTATATATCGCCTGCCCACCTGGTCAGGCGGTATACGATGGGGTAATACTGGTGGTAGGCCTGGTATACTGCAGGCCATCTGCTTGTAAGTTACATATGACAAAAGACTGGAAGCATTCGGGTACAAAACACAACATTTAATTGGTTGGCGACAAAATGCTAATTAACATATTACTGAGACTTTAACAAAGGGAATGCAAAAATAATATCAAATGAATAAACATTCAAGTGAAATAAGAAGAATTGGTCTTTCCTTTTGTGGTGGCTCCCTATTTTGAAGTTTAGGCCCTGTACACAAACAGGGTTCCACCCTCTTATATCTGCAGTTTGGCTTCATACACATGCCCGTTTTATAATTCCATGTAGGAGGTTGTATCCTGCATGAAAGTTTCTTTCCCCAAAGCTCCACTTACAGTATAAGAAAGCATTACCGGTAATTAAGAAAGATCTGTTCAAAAACAGCAGGCACATGAGGAGAAGGTAAGAAGAAAACAAGAGGGTGTCTACTGTAGCTGTCTATCAAATAATTGCTGAAAAATAAATGTAATGGAGTAACGCAGGAACATACTTTCTTTATGTCCATGGAGACATGGTTTGGTATGTAGCCTGGGTTTTCACCATAGAAAGAGGCATTTTGCTGTATAGGGCGCAAAGGAGAATTTGGTGGCCTACAATGAAAATTGGGGTTTCAAGGGTTTGAAAAAGATAAAGATGTGGACAAACGTACCAGTGATTCTCTCTTCCAATTAGCTTATTACGTTGGTAAATCTCCATCCTCTGAAGGGTAAATTAAATGTAAAAAATAGAACAAAGGCTTGTTCACACTTGGCTGAAAGAAGGTATCAAGGTGGTCTTATCTCCAAATAAAGATAATGAGGAAAGAGTCTACATCACAGGAGATGGGGCATGTGGTGCTGTATTCTATAATAATGTACATCCACATATCTGTTTATGGTAGGGTTTGTGTGTGTTCTGAATTCTGGGGCCTCACACCCATTAACTGTAAAAAAAAGAAAAAAAAGAAAAAAGGGGGTGGGGGTGGCCACAGGTTGGGGGGGGGGGCAATACTTGGCTTGCCCCTGTGCTGGCAACCCACGCTATGTCACTGACTGGACTGTTGCTCAGTGGTCCAAAGTCCTGTTCTCTGATGAAAGTAAATTTTGCATTTCATTTGGAAATTAAGGTCCCAGAGTCTGGAGGAAGAATGGAGAGGCACACAATCCAAGTTGCTTGAGGTCCAGTGTGAAGGTTCCATGGTCAGTGATGGTTTGAGGAGCTGTATCATTGCTGGTGTTGTTCCACTGTTTTATATTAAGTTCAAAATCAGGGCAGCCATCTACCGGGAAATTTTAGAGCACTTCATGCTTCCCTCTGCTGACAAGCTTTATGGAGATGTTGATTTCAGTTTTCAACAGGACTTGGTACCTGCCCACACTGCCAAAGGTACCAATACTTGGTTTAATAACCACGATATCACTGTGCTTGATTGGCCAGTAAACTTGCCTGACCTAAACCTCCTAGTGAATCTATTAGTTATTGTCAACAGGAAGATGACAGACATCAGACCCAACAATACAGATGAGCTGGAACTTCTGGCAGCACCAGAAAATGATAAATGTGGCAGGGCCACCAGCCCTGCCCTCACCATGCTGCCTTTTTGGGAAAGTGTCAACACGAGCAGAGTTAACAGAACGTTCACAAAAGTTTTTGCGCAAGTTGCAAACATGCAGTGCTATATTTAGGGATAAATATGGCCCCTGATCTTTTTTGTCTTTCACCTGTTTCATTGTTTATTTCTTTAACATGTATGAGATTCACTGAGATTGATGTTCAAATATGGCATACCTATAAAGACAAATTTGGGCCCTGATTTATTAAGGCCACTTTGTGGTACGTTGGACTTGATAGGGCTCCCTGTGAACTGGAAGGAAATCTTCTCCAGCTCGGGGATTCAGTATATTTCAGTGATTATTTCTGTTGTAAATAATATAGTGGGCTCAGCATGTATGTTGGTACTTGCATCCCTGGATCTGATTGAAGCTGTTATGGCAGGGTTACAAGCAGGGTGTAACTGGCATGCATGCTGCATCGGCGCTCCCTGGATTTTGTGTGGCTGTCATGCCCCATAACAGGTAGGAACTAGTGTTAGGGACCACTCATAGAGGCGACCTTGACGTGGTGAGTGGCTTATAACACTTTGGCCAAAATGTACACTAATGCCTCATTCAACATCCAGCATGGAGGCAGGGCAGAGTGCTGGTTGCAGAGTGCCATTGAATTTTTGTTTTTGCGTTTGTATGTGTATTTCGCCATAGCAATGTGCATCTGCATATAGGGTTGTGCTGACTGAACCCCCCACCTTTTTTTCTTTGTAGTATATATTGAAGGCGTGGCGATCTCCATGCAGTTGTGCACACCTGACTAGTTAGTCTGCCCTGGAGGCTGGTTTTAAAGTCAGTATAAAACTGAGTCTGCTTTTATAGCGCCTACCAGTAGCCATTTGGCTCCAGGAGAAGTATATAGTGGGCTCAGCATGCATATTGGTACTTGCATCCCTGGATCTGATTGAAGCTGTTTTGGCACCAGACGGGGTTACAACCAGAGTGTACCTGGCATGCATGCTGCACCTGCGCTCCTTGGATTTTGTGTGGCTGTCATGGCCCATAACAGGTAGGAACTAGTGTTAGGGACCACTCATAGAGGCGACCTTGACGTGGTGAGTGGCTTATTACGCTTTGGCCAAAATGTACACTAATGCCTCATTCAACATCCAGCATGAAGGCAGGGCAGAGTGCTGGTTGCAGAGTGCCATTGAATTTTAGTTTTTGCTGTTGTAAATAATGATGAATTAACCCAGACCAATAGCCCCACCCTCGCGATGCCATTGCCACACCCCATTTTTATAGACTTGATGAGGGTGGTGTAAAATCCAGATTGTAACTAAAAAAGGCGCAAGTGCAGTGAAAAGTTGCAAATCCACGGCAAAATGAGGTGTAAGGGGAATAATAAATTCCTAGAGTTTTTCATTACCAGCTCACATGAAATGATAGCAGGGGTGTATTAGGAGGATTGAAGGAGTATAGACCCACATGTTATCAAAATAGGGGCCATTTTAGCCAAAGTGTAAGTATAAGGTAAATTTCTTTATCAACAAACATATATGTGTGCATGTGCCTTCCTTTCAGAGCACTTTTCGTCTTGTTAATATTTCATAAATGCATAAAAATCATGGCTGAGCAATAAGCCGCACCCAGTACCTGGCACAAACGGTTAATAAATGTCTTGCAGCAGATGAGACATTGTTATATACAGTGATAAAGGTGGGTCATCGTCTCACATTTATCCACTGCATCATAAATGGTGACAGGCTAATGTTTATAACATGCATAAAAGATTTGCCATTTTTCAGAAAATCTTTAAAAAAGGCACTTGATTACTACAGCATACTACCGTCCTGCTCTATGGCGTGCCCTCTATGAAGTTCAAATGCACCATTTGCAAACAACACCTCTCATTTCATTACTAAAAATTGGCTTCTGGAGAGTTTATACACAATCAATGTACAACGAAAATTGTATTAAAAGTGACAGAACATGCATTTGGCACCCAATTTTCATTGCTACATTTTGCACACAAATTTATAAATAAATGTGTCCCATTGTCACAAAACCCAGCCAGACCAGACCGGCCAAGCTGTGGGACATCTCTAATAATTCTGTAATTCCGATATTCTCAGGTGAGAATCCCTGAGCAATTTCTACCCTCAAAGAATGCAGTGTAATGTACAGTAAGTACCAATTAAAAATTCTTGTCTATATAGAAGAAATGGGTGGTAACCTCATACATTGTTGGCATATCGCTAGGATATGCCACCAATTTCTGTTAGGTGCAGGTCCCAAAGGTGGGACCCATAGCACATTGTTGGCATTAGAGATATGTCACCAATGCTTGAGATGACACAACCACTTTAAAGGGGTTCTATCCACAGGAAAGGTCATCAATATCAGATCGGCGGGGGTCGGACACCCCTGCCAATCAGCTGTATGCAGGGAAGTCTTGAGCAGTGTGCACGTGCTGTCTCCTTTCTCTCTTCATTCTCGCTACTGCTATGGCAAAACAGCAGCGAGCAGGAAAAGAGACAGGAGATGGCACGTGCACACTGCGTTCGCCTTCCCTTCATACAGCTGATCGGCAGGGGTGCGGGGTGTTGGTCACCTGACAATCTGATATTGATGACCTATCCTGAGGATAGCTAATCAATATTAAAAGTCCAGAGAACTCCTTTAAGATGATATGTATAACAGGGACAACTCAGTAGACGGACCTGCAATAATTGCATTTAATAATGCATAGTAGCAGTCTCTCCTCAATGGCTTGGAGCTGAACTATAATGGACCCAGCTGTTCACCCTGTCGGATCCGTCTGCCGCTACTTCGCCGTTCTGCCAGACTGCTGCTCCGTCCCCATTGACTATAATGGGGGCAGGGGCGGAGTTCCGGCGCAGCACGGCAGTGCACGGAGAGAGGCCGCCGGACTAAAACTACGACATTTCCGATTTTTTAGTCTGGCAGCCTCTGCTGTGCACTACCGTGCTGCGCCGGAACGAAATTATAGTCAATGGGGATGGAGCGGCAGTCCGGCAAAATAGTGGCAGGACGGATCCGACAGGGTGAACAGCCTGTCGGATCCGTCCTGCGGCAAGTGTGAAAGTAGTCTAAAAGGGAAGTGCAATCTGCAGACAGCAGGTTATAGAGCAGGAGAAGCCAAGCAGGTTGATGTATAGTTTTGTGGTAAAAGATTCAGTAAAACATGTAATTTATACATTTAAATCTCTGCTATTTCTGACTTCAGTTGTAAACAGGGAGGTTTTATCAGTGGCTGATAGCATTCTCTGTGTAAGTGTGTATACAGAGATAGCTGTCTGTCACTAATAGCTGTACACTTGGGGGGTGTTATCGGTAATTGATAGCATTCACTGTGTAAGTATGTATACAGAGATTGCTGTCTGTCACTAATAGCTGTACACTTGGGGGGTGTTATCAGTGACTGATAGCATTCACTGTGTAAGTGTGTATACAGAGATAGCTGTCTGTCACTAATAGCTGTACACTTGGGGGGTGTTATCAGTAATTGATAGCATTCACTGTGTAAGTGTGTATACAGAGATTGCTGTCTGTCACTAATAGCTGTACACTTGGGGGGTGTTATCAGTGACTGATAGCATTCTCTGTATAAATGTGTATACATGCATAACTGTCTGTCACCAGGCGTGTAGTTAAAGGCTCATGGGTCCTGATGCAGTAGTGCTTCCACTTGCCTCAGTGCTTTGTGGCAAGGGGTGCTCCTAGCCTTTCTGCTGCCTGAGGCAAAAATTGAACAACTGAGATAGCGCCCTGTTCAATAATTATTGGCACACAGTGAAAATGTTGTCTCTTACACTATTAGTGTCATAAACCTAGTGTCCCCCAAAAATAATTATACTAAGCTAATACTGTAACAAAACAATAGCTGATCTGAAGGAGACCAGCTACAGAAAACACCGCGGAGCCTCATTTAAGAGTCTCAACACAACAATCAAAAGTGCAAAGCTCCCTGGAAAACAGCAATATGCTAAATAAATGTGGAGCTCCAGTATTGGGTCTACAACACAATGAAAGCCAGATATCCCTCAAAGGAAGGAAAACCAAGCAAATGGGTGTTTCCATTACAGAGATCACCAAATCCACCATATTAAGTTAATTCTGGTTAGCCAGAATCCTACTCCACACTGATGAGGGGCAACACCCCGAAATAGCTGTCTGTGGATGGATAACTGGCTTAGGTTTTCCCTGTCACATCCTTAAAGCTTCTAAAAAAGCGGGATCGACATAGGGGCCACTTAATATGGTGGATTTGGTGATCTCTGTAATGGAGACACCCCTTTGCTCAGTTTTCCTTCCTTTGAGGGATATCTGGCTTTCATTGTGTTGTAGACCCAATACTGGGGCTCCACATTTATTAAGCTAATACTGTGTCAGAGTACCCCCCACAGTAACAGCGCTCCCCAAAGTCCCACCAATCGAAATAATTATCTGCCCTTATAATGTGTGCCGGTACAAAAAAATGTACCCTTATAATGTGCGCCAGTACAAAAAATACCCCCTTACATACCCTTGCCTTTCAGATCAGACCACCATATCAGACCTCAAATCAGACCCCCATATTAGGCCTCAAATCAAAACCCATATCAGACCTCAAATCAGACCCCCATATCAAACCTCAGATGCGACCCCCATGAAACTCCATGTTAGACCCCCCATATCACACCTCAGATCAGTGCCCCTTTAGACCTCCATGTCAGACCCCCATATCAGACCTTCTTTAGACTTCCATGGCAGACCCCTATATCAGACCTCAGTTCAGACCCCCTTTAAACCTCCATGTCTAACCTCCCGTTTATGCAGGGACCGGGACCGCATGGGCAATGTGTAAGTGTGATAGCCTGATGGGGGTAGTAGTTAGTACTCACTGTTTAGCACAGCTCCCTGGGCCAGTGTACAGTGACGGGAAGGTATAGGGTTTTAGGTGCAGGGAAGGCAGGGTCCCTGAGATTTGTGATGCTAGCAACCTTGGGTGCAAATTAAGTGGTAAAATGACTTAGAATCACTTGCCTCGAGGTAAATGTACAGATTATTGCAAAGCGGTAGTTGTAATCCATTCAAAGGACATCACAAGTTAGTTGTATCTGTAATCCTAATAACAGGCTCCTGGTGAGGTATTGACTCAGACTCTGGTCACACTCAGGCTGTGGTAACTTCTAGATGACTGTCTATGTTACTAAACTTCTCTGTTTCACATGACTGGTATATATCTTGCCTTCCTGGCTTACTCACAATTTCCAATAATATGTCCACACTGTCCATAGAGGAATGCAGCTTCAAATACAGCTTGTACTTCACTGTAGAGTGTGAACATGCACCGCAGGCTAACCCCTGTGTCACATTATGTCTATAGGCTGAAGTAACACTCTTGTCTTCACTAGTCTCTCCGTATATTCTTTTAAAACTCTGGGTTTCTGTTATACCTCTCTTGAGGCCTACCCTTGGTCTGCGCACAACTCAGAGAGGTAGCTACTTGTTTGATGGTCGAGCCCTAGCTTCGGTTAGACTGCTCTTTTTGTCTGACTCTGCAGACTGGCTGAGGCATCTGACTTTTTTGCATGACTCTGGAGTTAGCTTTCCTTGACTGGAGACTAAACTTATGCTGACCTGACTGCACTGTACTGCTCTCAACTGCTGCACTTAATTTCATAACTTTATCTGCCTTTTTCTGCCTTAGGGCTCTTCACACTTGCGTTTTTGTTTTCCGGCATAGAGTTCCGTCGTCGGGGCTCTATGCCGGAAAAATACTGATCAGTATTATCCCCATGTATTCTGAATGGAGAGAAATACGTTCAGTATGCATTAGGATGTCTTCAGTTCAGTCACTGAACGTTTTTGGACGGAGAAAATACTGCAGCATGCGGTATTCTTTCCGTCCTGGGATGCGGAGTAAAACGCAAGTCAATGGGGACGGATCTGTTTTCTCTGGCACAATCTGCCACAATAGAAAACGGATCCGTCCTCCATTGACTTTCAATGGAGTCCAAAACGGATACGTTTTGGCAATGTTAAAAAGTAGTTAAAGTTAATACAAGCGGATTCGTTCGAACGAATGCATGCGGTTGCATTATCTGTAACTGAAGTGTTTTTTTCCGGCACAGAGCCCCGACAACGAAACTCTATGCCGGAAAACAAAAACGAAAGTGTGAAAGTACCCTTACCCTTCCTATATCCTGTTCTATGTACACTACTCACAAAAAGTTACGGATATTTGGCTTTCGGGTGAAATTTATGGAAAATGTAAAAAGTTCACGCTACAGTGATATTGTATCATGAAAGTAGGACATTTAAGTAAAAACATGCAATGGTGATTGCTTCTTCTTGAAGGGTGGCCCTCAGGTCATTGAGGTTCTGGAGTACAGAGTTGCGAGTCTCTACACGGTGACTTAGCTAATCCCATAGGTTCCCATGGGATTCAGGTCTGGAGAAAGTGAAGGCCACTCCATTTGATGTACCCCAGTCTCCAGCAGGCGTTCCCCAATGATACAACCTCAATGAGCTGGTGCATTGTCATCCATGAAGATGAAATTCGGCCTGTGTTGTTCAGGCAGAGGCACAATGACTGGATTAATGATGATATTCAAGTAGTATGGGCTTGTCACTGTACCATTCACAAAGTGTAGGGCAGTTCTATATTGACTAGACACACCTGCCCACACTGTAACGCCACCACCACCAAAGGCTCATCTGGTGACAACATTGGCTGATGCATAGTACTCTCCTTGATGTCTCCATGGAGGTCTGACACCCAGGACCCCTGCAGATCGGTTGTTTCAGAAGACACTAGCGCTGTGGCCTTCTCTCAGCTTTTCCTAGGCCAGAAGAACGCTTTCACCTGTCATGTGGCCTAGGCGCAGCTCAGCCCCATAAAAATGAATGGGGTAGAGCTGCCATATAAAGCACAGCCACTATACAATGTATGGCGCTGTGCTTTGTAAGCTGCGAGAAGGCCGTGGCGCTCACATGAGTGCTGATGCCTTCTCAAACAGCTGAACCTTTTTTCACAAAACAATAAATCAATCTGCTCAGCCCTTCCTGCTCTATAATGTGCTGCAACGCTGTGGGAACCTCACAGTCTTTACCTCCACCTAATAATCAGGGTTACAATGCACCAAGAACTCTTTTTAGCCCATGCAACTCTTCTGGGCTTCTTAGCTGTGTGCATTCTTTTTCCTGGATCCACATTACCTCTGCTTATTTATTTATTTTATTTATTTTGTGCACTTATATAGCACTACTATATTCTGCAGTGCTTTATGGACAGTAGCATCAGGCTGTCCCCCAATGGGGCTCACCATTTAAGTTCCCTATCAGTAGGTCTTTTGAGTGTGGGACAAAACCAGAGAGCCGGAGGAAACCCACATAAACACAGGGAGGACATACAAACTCCATGCAGATATTGTTCTTGGTCAGATTTGAATCTAGGACCCCAGTCCTGCAAGGCAACATTCATTTTGGGTCCTATTCAAATTAGCCGTCAGATTTAATTTGGAACAAATAAATGGAACCATACTGAAAGTTCACCAATTACCCTTTCAAGCTCTCAAGACAGAATCAGTAATGTCAGTAAGGGCTCATGCACACGACCATTGTTGTTTTGCGGTCCGTTTTTCATGGATCTGTTGTTCCGCATCTGAGTTTTTTTTTTCTCTGATTTAAGTCCTCTTCCGTTCCGTTATTCCACAAAACATTTCAGTATGGTTTACATATGCGATCCGTTTTTTGCGGATCAGAGACGGAAACAGTAACTTATTAATCACCAAACACATGAGCAATATGAGATGGGCATAGTATTTCTACAGTATAGATCCACAAAATACGGATGAAATACGGATGACATACGGACCCATTGACTTGAATGGGGCCTCGGAGCGTGATTTGCGGACAATACTAGGGCATGCACTACTTTTTTGCGGAACGACCATGCGGACAACCAGAAACGGAATGCCTACTGAGTAAATTCCGTATTTTCTACAGCCCCATTGAAGTGAATGGTTCCGCACAAAAAACGGAACGGAAGCGGAAAGAAAATACGGTCATGTGCATGAGCCCTAACAGTGAGATATATGTCTAAGCGTATGGGTGCCGGTGGTAATGAACTGCCTGTTTTATAAACACACATTAAAGAAAAGTCAAAATTACCCCTTTATGGTGGCAGATGCTTTCTTCTCTATCTTCTGATCTGGGAAATGGTAGCTGCCATTTTGAGTGATTCAAGTGGGGTAAATCACAAAGGAAATTCGATTTGTGTTGGATCAATTCACTTAATTCGCCATGTTATGCATTGCTTGGGAGTGTGTCATGCATGTGTACTGAGTAGGGCAGGTGGGCCCATACTAAGATTTGCTACAGGAACCTATGAGATCTGTGTACGTCCCTGCCATCACACAAGGCTGTCTCTGCCTCTCCAATGCTCCCGGTATCATTTCTGGCAAGTACTCTTTCACACACACCTCTTGCCTTGCTGCATTCACTTGCGCTTCTTTTCAACTGCCGCAAAACTGATCACCAAATACACACAGTGATGCTTTTAGTCTAGCCAACATCGCCTTCCTGAGGAAGAACCCCTCCAGTCACCGTGCCACCTTTTATAGGCTGCATCTGGTGCATGCTCTATTCTTGCTGAGATGTGTTGTCAAGCAGCTTGCTGATATATATATATATATATATATATATATACACACATACATAAATATATACACACACATACAATTATAAAGTAAGAAGGATGTCAATATCGTCACTTCACACCACTGTCTGTTCAGGGATGAACACAGGCACTTGGGTCCCCTTCACAAGTTTAAGTCCCTATGTCTATAGCTTACATCTTTTCACATTTCAACTAAATATTATAATTGTCAAAAATATATATTTTTGCTGATATTTTTCCAGAGAACACCTGGTTAGTCATTTTTCTATACAGCATCGGTTGGGTGACATCCTTGGTGGGCTAGAGTAGTGGTGTGGTTTATGGTAAAATCCTTTGGGGTCTAAACACTAAAGGTGATTATAGTAACGTTACTGGTGGTCTAGGGCAGTGAGGGAGTTAACAGAACCTCTGGTGAGCTAGGGCAGTGAAAGTAGTTAATTAAAGTAGTTTATGGTTAATAATAATCCTGGTGGTTGAGGGTAGTGTAGTAAAGAGGTTAACTACCTCCATTGAAGGCTGCCGGACTCCTTCCTTCTGTAGAACCCTCAAATACACACACAATGCCTCTGACTATCTTATAGTCATAGTAATCAGACCATGGAGTGTGTGAGTAGGGGGTGGGGACAAGAAGCCAATGCATATGTCTTCCCCTTTAATAACAAAGATCTGCAACTTCCTAGATGTGAAGCTAGAAGTTTTACAACACCAGAGCTCCAGGTTGCAGACCACTGAGCTATAAGACCTGTTCACATCTTACACGTCTTTTAAAATACTGGTTCACACAAGCAAAAAAACTACTACTACTGTACAAAATGGAAACTTTTTTGGGACGCTTGGTTAATCATTTAAAACACTAAAAAATGATTTGCAAAAAAATTACCTTTCAATAAATAAAAATTTTAGGTTCTTATAATGACCATTTCTAAAATGTTGAATAATTACACTCACGTGTTGCTTTATATTTGAACCAATGTCTCCTTCCATGAAGAATAACATTAAAATTGACTAATATTTCACATTACAACAGCTAAAAAAAAAAAAAAACACATCAAGTTTTTTTTAAAGCTAATATATCAATATCACCCTCGCATTAATTATTCTAAATTAATACCAAAATAAAATCATATGAAAAAAAAGTAACTTTGTCATTTGCTTATATCATGTCAATATAACTATAACCTCACTCCCATCAACCTCAAATTCATGATATAAGAAAAAAATCTAAACTTTTCAGAAAAGAACGTTGAGGTCTTACCTAAGAGACAACATGTAGTCATGTTTATAGGGGAAGTAGTTGCCTGGCTCATTGCAGCAATATTTTAAGTCAACGAATCCGCAGCAATATATCAGATCTACAGTGTCATCCTTCCTTGGACATCCGAAACTATTCACTAATGTGTTGTTGGAGGTGTAGTAGCTGCTGCAAGTCTCCGGCAGGTGTCTTGTCATCCTGAGAGGACCGTTGTCTTCAGTGTTATGTTGCCTTCCAGAGCCTGAGTACGGCTGACTGTTCACGTCACCCTGTTCCCTTTTTCTTCCTATGAATCCTCTGTATAGGTCTTGCCGTTATTATGGCATTAAATTACATTTAGGATAAATGAAAGGACCCTGAGTGAATCTTGAAAATAGCTTGTTGGTGCCATCTGCTGTAAGGTTTTTCTTCCTGTGCATGGCATGGATGTAACATTACAGTATTTGCTATTTTTTACACTTGTAGGCGAAAACTTCTGTTTTTATTAAATTTTACATACAAAAATATTACATATCAATATTACATAATCAATATCAAAATAATTTCTTTTACCTTTTGGCATAATTTTTTTTTTGAGATAGCTTTTATCCTCATTATCCTTGTTATCCTCCTAGGATACATACAGACAGGGAGGATCGAGTAATAGCCTCATCTATTCATTTAATAGCTTCTAAAACTTTCCAAAAAGACTGACGATAAGTACAGTAGTACTATAAAATATGTATAATATTCCCATTCAGATTTTATATTTAGGGCATCTTTTTTTTCAAATTTACCAAACTTTTCAAATTTTCAGTTAGGCCTAATTCACACGTCCGCAAAATGGATCCGCATCCCATCCGCAATTTTGCGGAAGGGTTGCAGACCCATTAATTTAAAAGGGGCAGGAATGGATGTGGACAGCACACTATGTTATGTCCGCATCCGCATTTCCGCATCCGTGTTTCCGCATCCGTGTTTCCGTTTCCGCAAAAAAATAGAACATAGACCATGTGATTAGACCATGTGATGTGACGTCATCAAAGGTCCTTTAGCTGTTAGCTGATGCTAGAAAAGAGAGGACAGATCGCAACTACGCGATCAAGTGGCTAAGGTAAGTTAACTTTTATTATTTTTAACCCCTTCCTCTTCATTTTACTATGCATTCTTTATTAAGAATGCTATTATTTCCCCTTATAACCATGTTATAAGGGAAAATAATAAAGATCTGGTCCCGTTGCTAAGCAACCATGCGGGAAAATCGCACTGCATCCGCACTTGCTTGCGGATGCTTGCGATTTTCCCGAAGCCCTATTCACTTCTAAAGCGCCTGCGTTGCGTGAAAAACGCACAATATAGAGCATGCTGCGATTTTCACGCAACGCAGAAGTGATGCGTGAAAATCACCGCTCATGTGCACAGCCCCATAGAAATGAATGGGTCCGGATTCAGTGCGGGTGCAATGCGTCCACCTCACGCATTGCACACGCGCGGAAAACTCGCCCGTGTGAAAGGGGCCTTACAGTCGTTTGAATGGACCCCAAGTATGTGATTTATGCCACGGATTTCACCTGAGGTGTTTAGGCTATGAGTTCAGAAACAAAATGCACGCCATTTGGGAAAAAACAAAACAAACGGCAAATGAAAAAAAAAGGCAGAAAGGGTTAAAAATAAAAAAGCATTACCCAACTCCACTGGTGCCCCGTTGCTGCAGTTCCAGTGCTGCTCTGGCCCATACTGCACACCACTGGTCAGCTTTTTTCAGCAGTCCCATAGAAATGAAAGGAGGGTGGCCATGCATGTACAGTCCGGTCTCCTTCAATTTGCGGGTTCCGTTCTAGAGATAGGTGTGGGTCCCAGTGGCGGAACCCGCACCAATATAACATTGGTGTCAATGTGTGAGATGGGCCAACCCCTTTATTGTATGTCTAGAATCCTACTTTATTTGTGCCAGAATTTGATGAGTATATTATGTACATGGGCTAGAATTTGCGACATGCAGGTCATGACTGTCTTTTTGTGTTGAGATACTATGCACCTCCTTTAGTCACAGCCTTAAGCCTCATTCACACGCTAGTGTTCCACAGACATGAGCTGTACGTGTTTTCCATGAACAGCACATGTCCCCATTCATTTTAATGTGTGTTTAAGGCTACATGCACACAACAGTTGATTTTTTGCTGTCCGCAAATGGCGGATCCGTCTTCCTTTTTTTTTCACATCCACATCCTTTCCGTGTGTCTGCAAATTTTGTAGGTTGTGTTTCCATGTGTCTTCCGTTTTTTTTTTGCGGATCCACAAAAAAAAGACGGAAGGCTTGAACAAGTTTCTTAAAGTACCTGTACAAGAGCCCTGGTTTCCAAGCAACCATCCGCAAAAAAAAAAAATGGATGCGGATGACAAACGGATGGCTTCCGTTGGTCATCCGCATTTTTTGCGGACCCATTGACTTCTATGGGTCCGCAAACCGTTTTTTGCGGACAAGAATAGGCCTTTTTTTTTGCGGACGTGAAATGCGGACAGCGGTCGCAGACAGGCAACGGAAAAGGAATCTGCATTTTTAATGGATCCCTAGAAATGAATGGGAAACCATCGGATCGGCAAAAAAAACTGAACGGAGGCCGCAAAAAACCACTGCCGTGTGAATGTAGGCTAATTCACACATCAGGTCCGAGGGGGTCCGTGTTTTTAGCACGGATGCATGCTTTCTTTTGTCTGTGTTCACAGATCTATTATGCCCATTATAGTCTATGAGTCCGTGAAAACCACGTTTGCAACATGGATGCCAGCCCTGTTTCATGGATCATTAGGAAGAGGTGTTTTGGAATTTCTTTTTCGGCTGTTCAGTGTCAGTGAAACACAGATGACACATGGACAGCAAAAAACGGACACACGGACCAAACATGGATCCATCACGAACATCTTGAAGGAGGCATCACTGACCACCTTTTTACGGATTTAAGCATAGACACAGACGAATGAATGTCAAATCTTGTGGTCAACAATTATACTAGCAACAAGGTGGTCTAAAAAGTGTTGTAAAATTAGACAAAAAAATTAAGGACAAATTCAAAGAAGACATTATTCATAAATATGATACAAAATAAAAAAATGGCAGAGGAACAAAATACAATGCTATTAAGAAATCTCTCTCACTGTGCTTCTCTGTACAGCAGCTTTCAGTTTAAAATGACATAATCTATTAGCCATGTCACCCAATACGTTGTGGATGCCCTTCACTAAGCTGCATGTCGTCTTATATGTGGTGGCCAACCATGCAGAAATTCCTGGACAGTCTGTAAAAAATAAAGCACTTTTTTCCAGTGAGGCTGGTAGTACTTGATTAGATCATTGTGTTTGTAATTATCATCATCTTCTGGCTCACATTAAAGACCGCTAATGCATCTTTGTCAGTGTATTAACCGGCATTACTTATAATCTTTATCATTTACTGTACTTTTCCAGTTCGTCCGTAAAAATGTTGACTGTCCATGATTTTTTAATAAGTTGTCAAAAAAAGACGAAAAATTCAAAGTCAAAGTTCAAAGTTCGGCGAAGCTGCTGAATTGACTGTTTTGCATATTATCTAATAGTGAAGCCAAACATTTGTTATTTATTGGGTGTGTACATTGTTCCAAGGATTGATAAAAGGTTGTTTTCCACAATTGAGCATGTGCTGCTTTTCTTCAAAGCTATGAAACCCAACCAGAGTGCAGCTGCATTTTTTAAAGTACATCAATGTTCAATAGTCAAAACCCTCAGTAACTTTAGGGTTCCTACACACAACATTTTTACTGGTGTTTTTTTCCAGTAAAAAAAAAAAAAGCACAAAACAAAACAAAAAAACCCACTGGACACGTGATTTTTGCGATGTTTATTGTGTATTTCTTTTCAGGCATTTTTGCACACAGTAAAAATGTCCTACCATTAGCATTTTCTTCATGGCGTTCTCCCCTTATATAAAAGGTGTTGGCAAAACACCTAAAGAAGAGCTAAGAGCTCCAGTATGCACAACATAATGAGCAAAAACACCAGTAGCAAAAAATAAGAAGAAAAAATATAAATAAAAGCTTGTGTGGTCTATTTACTATAAACCTTGAGCTAACATCTGGAAGTGGTGTTATTACTTATCACAGAGAAATAGTAAGTATGTTTTTTCTGTCTCTAATTGAAGAATGTTTACTGCCTAATAAAATGATTGAAAGAAAATAACAAAACTTTATTAAAGATACTTAATAAAATATGGCTAATCCCTCTCTTAGTGTGTAGAGATAGGCAAATGGGATATGAACTGAGTGGGGGTAAGTGTGCCCCACGTCAGACTGCGGATTTAATCAGCACTGTTTATAGATGTGCACAGTGATCAGATAACCCTCCGCGAATAAATCCCAAACAGTTAGTAATGGCAATAAACCATACTGGACTCTGGTGTCTTCACAGACCTAGTCGCGCCACCACTTAAACACTGATAGTGAACCAAGTGTGGTTAAGAAACTTGGTTAATATCCAGTGTTGTATTCCCAAGGGGTCCATATCCATGACCCAATATATACCACAATGGTGTCCATATACTTGACAACCAAGGCGGTCATCCGGAGGACCCCTTCCACCACATACCTAAAGGGCTAACTAATCATGCCCAGCACTGATCAACGCGTTTCTAGTGGCCCTGTATCGGGTACCTCATCTGGAGCTATAGGTAAAGGGAGTAACTGGCTAGTTGCCTAAACAAAGAAGCTGGCAGAGAAGGCTGCACATGGATTGTGTAGCAGAATCGGCACGCCAGCTCATTAAATAGGGATGCGCCAGAAGTACGAACAGGGGGCTTATCAAAGGTGGCAAACCAAAGAAGAGGGGCGTGTCCGCCCAGAACGTGATGCCCCAGATCCTGATGTGCCACCTGTAAATCTGCAAAAAGTCTAAAAACACACAGGGACCAATGCTAGGTCTAAGAGATACAAGGTCCCTGTACATGGGACTAATGGGTGACAAAGAACTCAAGAGTATGGATGGAAATATGGATGATGAGAAAGGGGTAGTGGATAAGTAGGAGAATTGGAGGAATATAGAGCTAAATGAGGCATTTATAGCTGCTCCGCTCATTGAGACCGCTAGGTTTCTCTGTGCATAAGTGAAAAATCCACTCCAACTCCTTCCTCAAAAGCCTATTGTCAATGTCACCCCCTCTGGGTGACTGACGAATGCGTTCAATCCCTTGAAAGCTGATCACCCCTGGTCCCCTGCGTGTGAGTCGACAACATATCTGGCTAGGAGGGTGTCTCTCTTATTACCGATGTCCCCTAAATGTTCGCCAACACGTCGTCTAAATTCATGAGTGGTTTTCCCAACATACTGCAGGCCACAGGAGCAGGTGATGAGATATATGACTCCCGTGGTCCTGCAGTTGATAAAGGTCCAGATCTCAAACCTTTCAGAAGTGACAGTGCTGGTGAACACGTTGCTGACTTTGCATGAGCTACATGCAATGCAGTCAATTCATTTAAAATTGCCCCTGATGTTTGTAGAGAGCCATGTTTGAGGTTGTACAGGTTTTAAAAAACTATGGACCAGCCGGTCCTTTAAGTTACGTTCCCTCCGAAATGTAATGGATGGAGAGTCGCCAATGAGATTGCGGATATCCGGATCCGTTTTAAGGATACCCCAGTATCGATTGAGAATTTCTCTAACTTCTTGGTGTCCTGTGTCAGAAGTACCAATAATTCTAGTGACCTTAGTTTTTGGGATTAGTGGATCATTTCTGTCACAGCATTGGGCATAATGATCATAATAGCAGAATAGTAGCTGAGGCAGGTAGCCAGAAGAAACCAGTCTATTTGGTCAAAGTGTTGGTGTGACACCATGGATGATCTAGTCTGATCCACACCTGATTCATCTTGACAAAGGTCAGTCTCTCCACATTTTGGGTGGACAGGCGAGTTCTTCTTGGGGTAACTATGTCTAACAAGGTGGAGAGCCAGAAGTCATCCCTTTGCCGAATTATGACAATTCGGCTGTCACTACACAAGCAAGTAAGGAGGCATCGGGCCATTTGTGCAAGTGACTCAGAGGGACTCCCTGCCTCCATCTCCACAGCATTCTGCCACAGTGTGTCTGGGTCCTCTGCCTCGTCTTCCTCATCGCTTTGTAGCTCCTCTGGCTGCTCCTGCTCCTCCTCTCCTGTCACCGGTGTAGAAAAACCACCCATTTCGCTACACATTGCTTGTGCTCCAATGTCCTCCTCCTCCTCCAGTTCAGCCCCCACAGGGCTCATGTGGCCATGAGATGTAGACGCAACGTCTCCGGTCCCCTGACCAGCCACATTTACCAGCATCAGTTCCAGGACATGAAGCAGTGGAATGACATTATTCATCCCGTAGTCCTGGCGACTGACAAATAACGTGGCCTCCTCAAAAGGCCTGAGCAAACGGCAGGTGTCATGCATGAGCTGCGACTGGCTGACATTGAAGTTACATAGGGGAGTACTCCTGGCTTGGATCATCAAGAAATAGTTTATGGCCTTTCTCTGTTCGTATAGTCGGTCCAAAATATGGAGGGTGGAATTCCAACGGGTGGAAACGTCGCATATCAGCCTATGTTGGGGGATGCCGTTCTGCAGCTCAATGAGGATGTGGTTTGCGTAGTATGAGTGGCTGAAGTGCATGCAAAGTTTCCTGGCTATTTTTAGGATGTCTTGCAATTGGGTGGAAGACTTCAGAAACCACTTGATAGCCAGATTAAACACGTATGCCATGCAGGGCGCATGGCTCAGCCCTCCTTGATGCAGCGCCGACACCATGTTCTTCCTGTTGTCGGTCACCAGGTTTCCGATTTTGAGTTGTTGCAGAGAAAGCCAGGATTAGATTTCTTGATGAAGGACACAAAGCAGTTCCTTCCCTGTGTGACTCAGTTTGCCCAGGCAAACGAGGTGCAGAACAGCATGACATCCCCATGCCCTGCACATGTGGTATGCTGGAGGGGCACTGTAAATTGTCCCTGCACTGGAGGCTGAGGACACAGTGGAGGATGAGGAGGGAGAGGCGGACATTGTCGCAGGACCAACGGCGTGAGAACGTGGAGTCACCTGGCCAAGTTTCTGGTGTGGCTGTGCAGGAAAGACATTCACTCAGTGAGCCGTAAAGGATATGTATTGTCCCTGACCGTAGTTACAGCTCCACACGTAGGCGCTGCCGTATACTTTGGCAGACACCGACAGGCTCAAGGACTGGCACACCTTCTGTTCTACATGTGTGTGCAGGGCTGGTACTGCGTTTTTGGCAAAGGAATGACAGTTCTCTGAAAGGTGCAGAATCCACCACTTGGAAAGGGAGGGACTGCAGC
Source organism: Bufotes viridis (assembly GCA_033119425.1). NCBI lineage: Eukaryota > Metazoa > Chordata > Amphibia > Anura > Bufonidae > Bufotes > Bufotes viridis. Next base: position 66,997,253 of record CM065589.1, on the reverse strand, counting down.
ACTAGCAACTTGGACAGGAGCACATTCAGCTTCTGCACCGTTGGATGAGTGCACACATACTGTTGTTTCTTGGCAATCACTTCGGTGATCGATTTCTGACGGAATGACTTCCGAGGAGTAGGAGGAGCAGGAGCATCAGGACCAGCAGTTGATGGGAAGGACAGACAGCTCCCTTCAGCTGAGGTGATGGAGCCTTGACTACATGGAATTGGGTGTGTGCCACTGAGTGATGCAGCGGTTGCTGCGGCAGGCTGGATCACCACATCAGAGCCACATTTCTCCCAGGCTCCCAATTGCGATCAGCTACAGTACACGTCACTGTCTGCACGTCACTGATGTCCTCCTCAACGGTCTATGGGTCAGGAGCCTGACCACTCGCAACACCAGCCCCCACGCCACTCTCCAAATCACTACTTGCCCGCCTAGCGGAGGAAGTGGTGGATGTCTCCTCCACATCTTGGCTGGCTAGCAGCTGCTGACTGGCCTCTAGTAGCTCGTCCTCGCTGTATAGTGGAGCTGAGCCCACAGCATACAATACTTCTGTGGCTGAGGGAACAGAAAAGGACAAAGGCAGGTTGAGGACAGGTGAGGGTACAGGGCCGCACGTCCGCAATTCTGTTCCGCATTTTGCAGAACGGAATTGCGGACCCATTCATTCCTATGGGGACACTCTATGTCCCACCCGGGTCCACAATTGCGGATCCACACTTCCGAAAATAATAGAACATGTCCTATTCTTGTCCGCAATTGCGGACAAGAAAAGGCATTTTCTACATAGTGCTGGCGATGTGCGGTCCGCAAATTGCGGAACGCACATCGCCGATGTTCGTGTTTTGCGGATCCGCAAAACACTTGTGGACGTGTGAATAAGCCTTAACGTTCTCTCCCTGATCCACTGGTCCACTCCCGAACTGGACCGTACAGTTACGTGATTCCCGGAGTCGTCGCTGCGAATATTCTCTTGGTGCTGTTGCCAGACTCCACTGTGAGCTGTAAATCCTCTTCCAGGTCCTACTAAGTCTCAAAATTGACATTATTTGAACTTTGAAATGTAAAACATATATAAACTTTTCTATACTGAACAACTTCCTTGTAACGTTACATTGTCGCCATCTCCTGGCAGAAGAGAAACATTGCAGGCATAATATACTTTACATTCAATAGCATTGGTAAATCATACTTACACACTTACACAGGAACCTCCGAGCCACTTGTGAATGACTGGCCTGATAACCATGGAAATGATCCCTCTTCCTCCCTCTCTTCCTCCTGTTCCACATCCTCTTCCATCATTGCCCGAAGTGTTTTTTCAAGGAGACATAGAAATGGGATAATAACGCTAAGGACTGCCTCATCGGCACTGGCCATGTTGGTGGAGTACTCGAAACAGCGCAACACAGCACACAAATCCCGCATGGAGGCCCACTCGTTGGTGGTGAAGTGGTGCTGTTCTGCAGAGCGACTCACTCGTGTGTGCTGCAGCTGAAACTCCACTATCGTCTGCTGCTGCTCACACAGTCTCTCCAGCATGTGCAAGGTGGGTACGTTGCATATGAGGTGGTGAGTGGGAAGGCCGAACTTACGTTGCAGCGTAGACAGGCGAGCAGCAGCAGGGTGAGAACGCCAAAAATGCGCACAGAAGGCCCGCACTTTCTGCAGCAGCTCTGACATATCAGGGTAATTTTTCAGGAACCTCTGCACCACCAAATTCAGCACATGCACAAGGCAAGGGATGTGGCTAGCCCCAGAGCTGCTACGAGATTTTGCCCGTTATCGCACACCAGCAGGCCAGGCTTGAGGCTCAGCGGCACCAACCACTCATCGGTCTGTTGTTCCATGCCCGTTTAACAGCTCCTGCGCGTTGTGGAGTTTTTCAAAACAGCCTGCTATTGTTTTCCCCTGGCTGTGCTGAAGTTGGTAGTGAAGGTGTTACGCTGATCGGCTGAGGAGGCGGTAGAGGAGGAAGTGGAGTAGGAGGAGGAGGCAACAGGAGGCAACGAAAAATGTGCTGATTTTTCTGCCACTTGGTTGTGCAGGGCAGGGATGGATCGCCTGAAAAAGTAGTGGCGGCTGGGAACCACATACTGTGGAACAGTAACCGCCATAAGGTTTTTAAAAGTCTCTGTCTCCACCAGACGGAATGACATCATTTCAAAGGCCAGGAATTTTGAAAAGCTGGCATTCAGGGCCAGGGATAACGGGTGGGTAGGGGTTACTTCCTCTTTCTCTCCAGTGCTTGGGGGATGGACAGCTGAATGCTTCCATGGGACAGTGTGGACATGCTGGGTGACGGTTGTGGAGGTGTTGCTGCCAAATCCTCTGTTTGCGGGGTGGCAGGTGCCACTGTCACTCCAGAGGGGGAGGAAGAGGCCGGGACTGCAGCAGAAGAAGGAGCAAGAGAAGCCTGAGATCTTTTGTGGTTTTTCAGGTGTGTACTTCACTGCAGCTCGTGCTTTGCATTTAGATGCCTAATCATGCAGGCATGGGCGTAGGAAGCCTCAAAAATCTGGGGGGACAGCACTTATGGGGCCCCTGTGTCCCTGCCCATCCACATATCTCTCGGCCCCCCCAAGTACCAAAAATTTCTCCCCCCCACCTTATGGGCCAGGGGGTCCGGTTTAAAAAAAACAAAAAACAAATACACACAAAACAAGACACTTATACTTACCTCCATCCGTCACAGCGATGCGATGCAGGCCTCTTCCGGCCTTTGTCCCGCACTGTACGGCTCACAGACGGCACGATGATGTCATCGCGCCGCGTGTACCAACATCTGATAGGCTGCAGAAGAGCAGGGAAGGGAAATGCCTCTCCCTCTCCTGCTCCGCAGCACAGCCATCTGTATCACTGTCCTGGGGACGGCGATACAGATGACTATGGAGATGAACGTTTCCACAATGGAAGCGTTCATCTCCCTGTGCCCCGCCACCGCCGCACACATTGCCCTGCTGCCGCTGGAGGGGATTTTTGCATACCTGTCCCCCCCGCATTATTTCCTGGAGGGGATCCGACCCACCCCCGTCCCCCAGCCTTCCTACGCCCGTGCATGCAGGTGGTGCTCAGGTTTAGAACATTTATTCCTTGCTTCAGGCTCTGATTGCACAGCGTGCAAACCACTCGCGTCTTGTAGTCAGCACATTGTCTGAAGAACTGCCACGTCAGGGAACTCCTTGGAGCTGGCTTTGGTGTGCTCAGTTCCTGGCTGCGGTGGGCAGTAGCAGGCATACTGTCTAGGGGACAGCCATCCTGATTCTGCACCCTGCTTCCCCTTTTGCTGTGCGGCCAGCATCTCTTCCTCCGAACTGCACAAGTCACTCGCATGACCTTGATTTCATGTGGGGTCTAGGACCTCATCATCCTCCATATCATCTTACAGCCACTCCTCACCCCTGGCCTCCTTGCTGGTCTGCACATGGCAGAAAGCCGCAGCAGTTGGCACCTATGTTTTGTCATCATCATCAGAGACGTGCTGTGGTGGTCCTCCCATGTACACATTCTGAAACATAAGTGGTTGGGCATCAGTACACTCAATCTCTTCCACTTCTGGAGCAGGGCTACTAGGAGTCATCAAAAAGCATAATAGACTGCTGCATGACTTGGGGCTCAGACTGCTTGGCTGATTTGCAAGGGGGTGAGGTGAAAGACAGATGCCCATAGGCTGCAGGTGCCAACTCTTCGGTTTCAGCAGGGGACCAGTGGGAGACAATGTGAAGGAGCTGGAGGCACTGTCAGCCATCCAATCTACTACTGCCTCTACTTGTTCTGGCCTCACCATTCGTACACCGGTATTCGGGCCTACAAAATGACGCTGAACGTCCTGTCACTTACGTGCACCTTAGGAAGGTGTTTCATTTGGGCGTGTAGCTGGCACAGATCGACCACGTCCTCTCTCACTGCAACAGGAGCTCCACCAGCACCAGCAACACCACGAGCAGGGCCACGTCCCTAATTTAATATTCTCCTCATTCTTTGAGGTCACCCAACGAATATACAGATTAACTGTAATAATTTCCCTGTCACGTATGCAGTGCAGGTGTACCTCACACGGAAAATGGGAATATATGTCACCCACCAAACTAACAGACGGATTAACTATATTAATTTCCCTGTCACGTATGCAGTGCAGGTGTACCTCACACCAAAAATGGGTATATGTCACCCACCGAACTAACAGACGGATTAACTATATTAATTTCCCTGTCACGTATACAGTGCAGGTGTACCTCACACTAAAATGTGAATAGGTCACCCACCTAACTAACAGACAAATTAACTATATTAATTTCCCTGCCACATATACAGTGCACGTGTATCTCACACCAAAAATGTGTATATGTCACTGGCTGAACTAACAGTCAGAATAACTAAATTAATTTCCCTGTCATGTATAACGTGCATGTGTATCTCACACCAAAAGTCGGTATATGACACCCACCAAACTAACAGACGGATTAACTATATTAATTTCCCTGTCACGTATGCAGTGCAGGTGTACCTCACACCAAAAATGGGTATATGTCACTGGCCGAACTAACAGATAAATTAACTATATTAATTTCCCTGTCATGTATGCAGTGCAGGTGTACCTCACACCAAAAATGGGAATATGTCATCCACTGAACTAATAGACGGATTAACTATATAATTTCCCTGTCACATATGCAGTGCGCGTATATCTCATCGAACTAACAGACGGATTAACTATTATATTTTTGTGGGTACAAAAATGGTGCATTGCACCCACATAAAATCACTATAGGTCACCCACAGAATTAACAGCCAGATTTATTATTATATTTCTGTGTCAGGGGTACAAAGATGGTGTATAGAGATGAGCGAACTTCTATTTTTAGTTCGGCGCCACCCCAGGTCCTTAGGGTTGTCCAAGGTTCGGGTTCAATAAAGCAGCCCCTTTTGGATTCCAAATGCCGTTATGGAATCCATAACGGGATGCTACGATAACCCAAACCCGAACTTTGGACACCGAACTAAAAATAGAAGTTCGCTCATCTTTACTGGTGTATTGCACCCACAAAAAAATCATTATAGGTCACCCACAAAACAAATAGACAGATTCCTAACACTCTCCCTCGCTTCCGCTGCCTGCTTCCTGTCCCTGCACTTCTCAGAGCTGATGGGTGGTGCTACACATGGATCAGCTTGTATAGAGGCTGCGTCACATAATGCACCGGCCAATCAAAGCCATGCCATTACTAGGCATGGCTGTGATGGCTTCTAAGTGCCCACACCTTAAAAGCCTTTCAAAAGCTTTATTAAACACTGAAGCCGAACTTTATAGTTCAGGTTCGCTCAACACTACACAAAAGGCTTTGGAACATATAACTGCACTGCTGAATGGCAAATTCTTAAAATACTGAAGGCGGATCTTGCGCACAGTTAAGGAAGAGACGAGCCTGCACTGCTATTCCTAATTATACTATGGGGCAGTAGTATTATTAGTTTTGCGGCAACTGAAGATCCCATCTCCCACACCCGCCCATACATACTCCCTCTGGAGTCTCAGCCAGGCATCAGAGCACGTCGAAAGTGAAGCTGAGGACGAATCAGACACACCAAAATGGGCTTTAATTTTTGCACTTCACCACACAACGGCTAAAAAGCCCTTCCCACTAATATAGGGATGCTCAACCTGCGGCCCTCCAGCTGTTGCAAAACTACAACTCCCAGCATGCCCTAATAGCTGTAGGCTGTAGAGGCATGCTGGGAGTTGTAGTTTTCCAACTGCTGGAGGGCCGCAGGTTGAGCATCACTGCACTAATACAAGCCAAAAAATGCTTTAGAACATATAGCTGCACCACACAAGGGCAAATAACACTTAGAAATATTTTCTTGTAATAAACCCTGTTAATGGCTGTATCAAGCAGCACTTTCACCCCAATAACAAAAATGGTTTACTGGCATTACAAAGCTTTATAATGGCAATTTGGATCCGCAGTCAGTGCAGCAAGGTGTAATAGGATTGTTCCTATTATTCCTCTACTAAACCCTGTTCTACATAAATGCTATGGAATGAATCCTCACTATCCTTTCCCTAGACCTTAAATAATCTTTCCCTGAACGTGTTTTTTTTAGCACAATGAAGTTTTTTCTAACACTGTCCCTAGCGCCTGCTGACGTCTCTCCCTGCACTAAATACACTGGAAAATGGCAGAATCCAAGATGGCTGAGGCTATTTATAGGGCTGTGACATCACAGGGCTGGCTGGCTGCTGATTGGCTGCATCCATGGCATTATGGGTGATCCCGCGTTCCCAGAGTTCCTTGCTCCATGTCCTCACACGTGCAGCAGCCATTTTAGGAAAAAATGCGATTCGTTACCATGAAGCGTGAGGAAATTCGGATTCGGTGCGAATTGAATAATTCCTGAAATTCGGATTGAATTCCACTTCGTCAGCTTTGATTCGCTCATCTTTAATCAGGACCTTAATCAACTGCAGGACCACGGGGGTCATATATCTCATCACCTGCTCCTGTGGCCTGCAATATGTTGGGAAAACCACTCGTGAGTTTAGACAATGTGTCGGCGATCATTTAGGGGACATTCGTAATAAAAGAGACACCCGCCTGGCCAGACACACCGTCGACTCACACGCAGGGGACCTAGGGGTGATCAGATTTCAAGGGATTTAATGGATTTGTCAGTCACCCAGAGGGGGTGACATTGACAATAGGCTTTTGAGAAAGGAATTGGAGTGGATTTTTCGCTTATGTACAGTGAAACCTAGGGGTATTAATGAGCGAAGCAGCTAAACATGCTTCATTTAACTCTATATTCCTCCAATTCTCCTACTTATCCACTACCCTATTCTCATCACCCATATTCCATCCATACTCATGAGTTCTTTGTCACCCATTAGTCCCATGTACCGTGACCTTGTATCTTTTGGACCTAGCATTGGGTCCTGTGTCTTTTTAGACTTTTTGCAATGGTTTATCTACCTATAGACATTTAGATTATGGTCCGTGCTAGTTGATCTAACCACCCTGCCATGGTGGCTTTATTCATCATGGCCCCAGTCTTTACATCAGTATATTCCAGGGGTATTGTAGCTGGTAATCACAGTACCTACTTTGCATCTATTTGTAACTAGTGTGATTGATATCATCGTAACATATACAACACATTGCTTCCTTTGGCCGTATGTATTGCTTCTGAGAGGTGATAAAAACAAGCTTATTCCTCAGGGACGTAAAGTACGTACTGTTCTACCTCCGTTCTCACTGTACCTAAGCATATACGTCTATTTATTCCCCTTATGCACTAGGTTACAAACTGCCTAAGGATCCCCTCATATTGATAATACCACGGGAAGAGATGCATATTCGCTGATTTAGAGGCGGCACATCGGGATCTGGGGCGTCACGTTTCGGGCGGACCTGCCCCCTATCCTCTGTTTGGCCACCTTTGATAAGCCCCCAGCTAGTACTTCTGGCTCATCCCTATTTAATGGGCAGGATCTGGCGGGCTTGTACGGCCATAATAGCACCGATGCTGCTGCACAATCCACATGCAGCGTTCTCCGCCAGCTTCTTTATTTAGGCAACTAGCCAGTTACTCAGCACCCTTTACCCATAGATCCTGATGAGGTGCCGGATACAGGGCCACTAGAAACGCGTTGATCAGTGCCAGGCATGATTAGTTAGCCCTTTAGTTAAGCGGTGGAAGGGGTCCTCCAGGTGACTGCCTTGGTTGTCAAGTATATGGACACCATTGTGGTATATATTGGATCATGGATATGGACCCCTTGGCAATATAACACTGGATATTACCCAAGTTTCTTAACCACACTTGGTTCACTATCGGTGTTTAAGTGGTGGCGCGACTGGGGCTCAGAAGACACCAGAGTCCAGTACGGTTTATTGCCATTACTAACTGTTTGGGATTTATTTGCGGAGGATTGTCTGATCACTGTGCACATCTATAAACAGTGCTGATTTAATCCGCAGTCTGACATGGGGCACACTTACCCCCACTCAGTTCATATCTCATTTGCCTATCTTTACACTCTAAGAGAGGGATTAGCCATATTTTAATAAGTATCTTTAATAAAGTTTTGTTATTTTCTTTTAACTGTTTCATTAGGCAAAGAGCAAGTGGTATTATTACTGCAAAAAAAACAAAAATGCTTTTATTATTTATTAGCTACAGCTCTACAAAACCTATGACGGTTACGTATGGAAGGTAACAGGTAAGGAGTGTTACTGCGCCATCTTGTGGACAAAAAAAATCACTACAGTATCACGCAAGTGACTAGTTTTTAAATGATGTATGACTATAGAAGTCACATAAAATAATCTCTCTAACGATACATCAAGTGAGTTTTAACAATGATAAATGTAGAGTTATGCACATGGGAAGGAATAATGCAAGTCACCCAAACATACTAAATGGTAAAACACTCGGTAACACTGACATGGAAAAGGATCTAGGAATTTTAATAAACATTAAACTAAGCTGCAAAAACCAGTGTCAGGCAGCTGCTGCCAAGGCCAATAAGATAATGGGTTGCATCAAAAGGGGCATAGACGCCCGTGGTGAGAACATAGTCCTACCACTTTACAAATTACTGGTCAGAACACACAATGGGGTAGTGTGTACAGTTCTGGGTTCCTGTGAACAAGGCAAACATAGCAGAGCCGGAGAGGGTTCAGAGGAGGGCAACTAAAGTAATAACTGGAATGGGGGGACTACAGTACCCTGAAAGATTATCAAAATTATGGTTATTTACTTTAGAAAAAAGACGACTGAGGGGAGATCTAATAACTATGTATAAATATATCAGGAGTCAGTGCAGAGATCTCTCCCATCATCTATTTATCCCCAGGACTGTGACTGTGACGAGGGGACATCCTCTGCATCTGGAGGAAAGCAGGTTTGTACACAAACATAGAAGAGGATTCTTTACTGTAAGAGCAGTGAGACTATGGAACTCTCTGCCTGAGGAGGTGTTGATGGTGAGTACAATAAAATAGATCAAGAGGGGCCTGGATGTATTTCTGGAGTGTAATAATATTACAGGCTATAGCTACTAGAGATGGGTCGTTGATCCAGGGAGTTATTCTGATTGCCTGATTGGAGTCGAGAGGCTGAACTGGATGGACAAATGTATTTTTTCGGCCTTATGTACTATGTTACTATCACTTCTTCTCACACTTTACCTGATTAACCCATTCAGATCCGCAAAAAAAATTTTTGGGATGATATCCATGTGACGTCCGTGTTACATCCATTTTTTTTGTAGATCCATTGTAACAATGCCTGTCCTTATCCGCATAACAGACAAGAATAGGACATGTTCTATTTTTTTTTTCGGAACGGATTTGCCGACATATGGAGACGGAATGCACATGGAGTCATTTCCAACAGAACAGAAACAGACGAAAAATACGTTCTGTGCATGAGCCCTTATACTGTATATCATAAAGCTGTAATGTTCTGGCACTGCTACAGAGGTGGTACTGCTCCAGCTGGTCTTATGCACTACTACCCTTCTTTCACCCCATGGACACTTCTACTGCCGTGTGATGTCAGGCGACACAACCTTCCCAACACCACTACCAACCATTGACTCTGTACCAGTCGATTTTCCACCATGTTGCTTTGAATACAAGTAAATACAAACACTTAGCTTTCCACTAAACCTGAAGAGTATATCAATTTGCATTGATATATAGAGAACAGGCAGGGGGGCACCTAGCCTTTCTGCTGCCTGAGGCAAAAACTTAATTGGCACCCCCTCCCCATGCCAATTTCTTACCTAACCCCTTTGCTACAATGAAAGCGCTCATTGCCCATGGCCCTTCCGTTGCCCCGATCTTGCCCCTTCCTGGTGCTGCCTGAGGCGATAGCCTCACCTGGACTCATTAGTGATGCACCCCTGAGAACAGCCTACTATTGTCTTCAGAAAACCTTCACTGGAATTCTGCATAACAGTTAGGCCTCATGCACACAACCATATGTATTTTTCAGTCCGCACATCCGTGTGCACTCCGTATTTTGAGGAATGGAACAGCTGGCTCCCTAATAGAACAGTTCTATCCTTGTCCGTAATGCGGACAATAATAGGACATGTTCTATTTTTTTGTGGAACAGAAATACGGACATACGGAAACGGAGTACCTTCCGTTTTTTTTGCGGACTATTTAAAATAAATGGTTCTGTATATGGTTCTGCAAAAAAAACGAATGAAATTATGTTCCTGTGCATGAGGCCTTAAAGAGGGCCTTCCACCTCTCCTGACATGTCCATTTTAGTAACTGCTTGCATTCCCCATGTAATAATTCTGGAGCATATTTTCATATAAGTCTATGTTGTGCAGTCCCCCTATTATTCCTAACAGACGTTATGAATTAATTAATAGCAGTTTGCAATGAAGGTTCTCATAGGTGTTACCAGATGGGATGTGTCCCTGCACAATCAGCCACAATCCAATCAGTACTGCCATTGTTAGACTGTGCAGGGACTCAACCCCCCGACTGGTAACACCCATCTGGACTTTTATTGCAGATGGCTGACAATTAGAAGTTTTTGGAAATTTTGATTCAGCCTATTCACCGAACTTCAACAAGTAATTCGATTTTTTACAAATTAATTTGATGCTAATCATGATAAATCAGGTATACCTGTACGTCACGGTGGCTGAGGGAATGTATGGTCACACATTGCGGGTGCCGACTGTAACATACAGCAGACACCTGGCCACAATGACGGGGAAGGGCAATCTCGCCGAACCCCGTCATTTAACCCTCAGAGAAATGCGGCTCCCATTGCCTTCTGATCAGAGCCCCCACAGTGAAATCAAGGGGCTCCGAATGGTTACCAAGGCAGCCTAGACGCTTTTGACGTTTTCCATGACTGCCATGGTACTGTAACCTCCCTGCTGTGCTGTGCACGAGGCAAAGCTCAGTAAGAAGCGAGTCTAAATACTATTCACCCTAATACAGTGATGGTGAACCTTTTAGAGACCGAGTGCTCAAACTGCAACCCAAAAACCACTTATTTATTGCAAAGTGCCAACACAGCAATTTAACCTGAATACCAATATAGTATATCTTCCATGTACTTTATCATTTAGCTATAAAAGCATAACTGCATTCAATGCGCTGTCTGTGCTGTTCATACTGCGCCTATGTCTAAGGCATATTGGTACACCATAGACTTTTTCTAGGGTGCTGGTGCCCACAGAGAGGGCTCTGAGTGCCGCCTCTGTACCTGTGCCATAGGTTCAGCGCCACCACTGGCCTAATAGATCTCTATTAGGGTGACTAGGATAATGGATCAAAAGTTCCCAGGTTCTATCCCACTAAGGGGGTTAAAAGCTGTGACTGTAAGGCCCCTTTCACACGGGCGAGTTTTCCGCGCGGGTGCAATGCGTGAGGAGGACGCATTGCACCCGCACTGAATCCTGACCCATTCAGTTCTATGGGGCTGTGCACATGAGCGGTGATTTTCACGCATCACTTTTTGCGTTGCGTGAAAATCGCAGCATGTTCTATATTCTGCGATTTTCACGCAACGCAGGCCCCATAGAAGTGAATGGGGATGCGGGAAAATCGCAAGCATCCGCAATCATGTGCGGATGCGTTGCGATTTTCCCGCATGGTTGCTAGGATACGATCGGGATGGGGACCCGATCGTTATTATTTTCCTTTATAACATAGTTATAAGGGAAAATAATCGCATTCTAATTACAGAATGCAATGTCCCCGGCTTGAAAGGGTTAAAATAATAGAGTTAACTCACCTTCTCCCATTGTCGCGCAGAGCCCCAGAACGTCGTCTCTTGATAGTTTGGCTGTGAGGACCTGTGGTGACGTCACAGGGTCACATGGTCCAATCATAGAAGCATTTGAGTGGACCATGTGACCCATGTGATCTCTATGACATCACGGCAGGTCCTTCATCGAACAACAGATGTTCGATGAAGGACCTGCCGTGATGTCACAGGATCACATGGGTCACATGGTCCACTCAAATGCTTCTATGATTGGACCATGTGACCCTGTGACGTCACCACAGGTCCTCAAGCAGCCAAACTATCAAGAGAGACGACGCTCTGGGGCTCTGCGCGTACAATGGGAGAAGGTAAGTTAACTCTTTATTATTTTTAACCCTTTCAAGCCCGGGGAACATTGCATTCTGTAATTAGAATGCGATTATTTTCCCTTATAACTATGTTATAAAGGAAAATAATTACACACACAGAATACTCATCCCGAAACCAGACTTCAGTGATGAAGTCTGACTTCGGGTCTGGGTACCAAGCATGCGGATTTTTTCACGCGCGTGCTCAACGCACTACAAACGTTAGCACACGCGCGGAAAAATCGCGGCGATTCCCGCAACGCACCCGCATCTTATCCGGGCGTCAAACATGACGCCCGTGTGCAAGAGGCCTAAAAGTAAAAAAAAAAATCCTGTGTGTTGATTGGCGTAATGGAATTTTTTAAAAACACACGATTCAATAACAGTGATTAAAAAGCAGTACATACCACAAAAATGGTACCAATAAAATCTAAATTTTGTCCCACAAAAAACAAGCCCTCATAGAGCTCTGTAGACTGAAACATAAAAAAGTTATGGTTGTCAGAAAATGGTGATACAAAGAAAATTTATTTTTTTCAAAGGTTTTTATTTTTTTAGAAGTAGTAAAACAAAAAAAATATTTTTCCAATTTGGTATCGCCGTATTTATATTGAGCTGTGGAATAATAATGTTATGTCATTTTTAGCGCACTATTAACACCGTGATTTAAAACCCCTAAAAAGCAGAATAGTATTTTTTTTTCAAGATACTGGAGGGATCTACGGAGAACTCGGGAGTCAATTATCTTAGCGATTTCAAATTCCAAATTACCGTCCACCATGACAGGAGCAGGGGGCAAGGAGGATGGCACAACAGGTTCAACATATCTCTTCAACAATGACCTATGGAACACGTTATGAATCTTTAAAGCTTGAAGAAGCTCAAGACGAAAGGCAACAGGGTTAATAACGGCAGTGATCTTATATGGATCAATAAACCTTGGATCCAACTTCCAAGAAGGTATTTTCAACTTAATGTTTCTTGTAGACACCCGCATAGAATCACCCACTCTCAGGTCCGGACCACTCATATGTCTCTTGCCAGCCATACGTTTATACTTCTTACTCATCTTTTTCAGATTATTTAGAATTTTCTGCCATAAAGATGACAAAGAAGAGAAAAAACTTTCCTCTTGCAGTACACCAGAAGTGCCACTAGTAGAAAAAGTGCTAAATTGCGGGTGGAACCCATATTCCCCAAAGAATGGCGACGTGTTAGTGGACGGGTTAGTGGCCAAGAACGAAGACCACTCCTTCTGGTTCTCAGAGACAAAACATCTCAAGTAAGTCTCCAGATTCTGATTCATGCGTTCAGTTTGTCAGTTCGACTGAGGATGAAAGGCCGAAGAGAAGGACAATTGTACCCCTAGACAAGTACAGAATGCCTTCCAGAATTTTCCCTTTATCAGACGGAATACCATGTAGTTTCACTATGTTGTCGACAAACACCTGTGCAAGAGTTTTAGCATTGGGAAGACCTGGTAATGCTCTAAAGTGCGCCATCTTACTAAATCGATCAACAACAACCAGAATCACAGTTTACCCTGAAGAATTAGGTAAATCAGTGATAAAATCCATGGATATATAAATCCATGGTCTGGACTGGATGGGCAGAGGAAGCAAAGACCCGGAAGGCCGAGTATAGGTCACCTTAGCACGTGCACAAGTACTACAGTCTGACACATAGTCCTCAGAATCTACGAGATACTGTATAAGATCGAAAGTGGATCTGCTCCCAGGGTGTCCTGCGAGAAACGTACAGTGATGTTCCTCAAACACCTGTTGCATCAAAAGGGGCATAGATGCCCGTGATGAGAACATAGTCCTACCACTTTACAAATCACTAGTCAGACCACACATGGAGTACTGTGTACAGTTCTGGGCTCCTGTGAACAAGACAGACATAGCAGAGCTGGAGAGGGTTCAGAGGAGGGCAACTAAAGTAATAACTGGAATGAGGGATCTACAGTACCCTGAAAGGTTATCAAAATTAGGGTTATTCACTTTAGAAAAAAGACGACTGAGGGGAGATCTAATAACTATGTATAAATATATCAGGGGTCAGTACAGAGATCTGTCCCATCATCTATTTATCCCCAGGACTGTGACTGTGACAAGGGGACATCCTCTGCATCTGGAGGAAAGAAGGTTTGTACACAAACATAGAAAAGGATTCTTCACTGTAAGAGCAGTGAGACTATGGAACTCTCTGCCTGAGGAGGTGGTGATGGTGAGTACAATAAAGGAATTCAAGAGGGGACTGGATTTATTTTTGGAGTGTAATAATATTACAAGCTACAGCTACTAGAGAGGGGTCGTTGATCCAGGGAGTTATTCTGATTGCCTGATTGGAGTCGGGAAGGAATTTTTTTCCCCTTAAGTGGGGAAAATTGGCTTCTGCCTCACAGGTTTTTTTTTGCCTTCCTCTGGATCAACTTGTAGAAAACAGGCCGAACTGGATGGACAAATGTCTTTTTTCGGTCTTATATACTATGTTACTATGTTACTATGTTACCTTGTGAAGTAATTCAGATGGAACAAACAACTTCCCCGGAGGACAAGAATCTGGTGCATGTCCCTAAGCCTCCAACACTTCTGCCTCCAGGTGGGGATATAGGGCGGATACAACTACCCCTTCTGACAATATCGGACCAGGATCTTCTGAATCACCTCCCCCAGGAAAGCTACGTGACAAAGCATTAGCCTTGACTTTCTTAACCCCAGGGCGATAGGCGACAATGAAATTAAATCTGGTAAAAAACAACAACCATCTGTCTTGGGTTCAGTCGTTTAGCCGACTTCAAGTAAGCCAGATTTTTGTGATCAGTAAGCACTGTAATAGGATGAATTGCTCCTTCCAACCAATGATGACATACTTCAAAAGCCAACTTAATTGCCAGCAATTTCCTATTACCCACGTCATAATTTATTTTAGCAGTCGAGAGTTTCTTAGAGAAAAATGCACATAGGCGCCATTTACTGGGTGAAGGACCCTGCAACAAGACCGCTCCTACCCCAACCTTGGATTAGTCAACTTCCACAATGAATGGCTGTGACACATACGGTTGCACCAGTATAGAGGCAGAGTTGAAACACTCCTTCACAGCTTAAAAGGCTTGTAATGCCACATCAGACCAAACAGAGAAATCAGCACCCTTCCTAGTCATATCTGTTAAAGGGTTAACCACAGTCGAATAGTTCAGGATGAATTAACGGTAGTAGTTGGTGAACCCTAAAAACTGCATAAATGCTTTCAGATTTTCGGGTCGATCCCAATCCAGCACAGCACAGCACAGCACAGACTGTCTCGGAATCCATACGAAAACCCGAGGATGAGAGCAGGTAACCCAGGAATTGCACCTCCTGAACTGCAAATACACACTTTTCCATCTTAGCATATAACTTGTTCTCTCTTAGGATCTGTAACACCTATCGCACATGATCCTGATGAGTCTCCATATCGGGAGAATAAATTAAAATGTCATCCAGATATACGACAACAAACCTCCCCACCAGATGATGAAAGATGTCATTTGACAAAGTGTTGAAAAACCGCTGGAGCATTGGTTAACCCAAAAGGCATGACCAGATTCTCAAAATGACCCTCAGGGGTAATAAAAGCCGTCTTCCATTCGTCCCTCTCCTTGATCCTTACCAGATGATATGCCCCCCTCAGATCCAACTTAGAGAACACCTTGGCACCGACAATGTGATTAAACAAATACGGGATTAAAGGAAGGGGGTAAGGATCACGAACGGTAATACGGTTGAGCTTACCGAAGTCCAGACATGGCCTCAGTGTACCATCCTTTTTTTTTTTTTTACAAAGAAAAACCCAGCAGCCACTGGGGATTTGGATGGTCTGATATGTTCCTTCACCAAACTCTGTGATATACTCTCGCATAGCCTTTCTTTCGGGTTCCGAAAGATTATAAGACCGAGATTTGGGCAGTTTAGCTCTGGGAATAAGATTGACGGGACAAACATATTACTGATGTGGAGGTAACTCCTGGTTACCACTCTCACAAAATACATCATAAAATTCGGAAATGAACGAGGGTACAGCTTTAGTGTACCACAGAGAATGATGTATCAAGTCAATTGACAATGCAAAGTTCACTACAATCGAGGATCTGTCTCGCTTGCCAGTCATTGGTAGGGTTATGTTTGCTTAACCACGGTACACCTAACATACGAACAAACTGTATATCAATCAGGTTAACCCCTGCCCTACTGTCGATAAATACTTTAAATTCCACAGTTTTGGTCTCTACCGGCACCTCGGCAGACAGGAGAAATCTGGTACTACCAGTAAAAGACAAAAATAAGTTTTCTTGCTCCCCACCCACAAATATTCACAAAATGTCCCTTCTTTCCACAACTAAAGAAGAAGAAGATTCCCTTCATATGACCAAAGCTCTTAGCTGCAGTCCCAGGATTAGCTCCCCATAGCTGCATAGGCTCATCACAAGGCATAAACTTGAGAATCTCTCCACCCAAAGTGTCAGATGGAGCTGCCATCTCATATCATAGTACCTCCTGAGAGTGAGTGACCTTAGATCTATCTCTCAGATGTCCATCTATACGTACAACAAGTGACATGGCTGCCTCCAAAGACTCAGGATTCTCGTGAAAGGCCAGTGCGTTTTTCAGCCTCTCAAATATCCCTGACAGAATTGACTACGCAGAGCTGGATCATTCTACTCGGTATTCGTAGCGCATCTCCTAAATTCAGAGCAGTAGATCTCTAGAGACCGCTTTCCCTGCCACAAGCCATACAACTTAGTCTCAGCCAGGGAAATCCGATCCGGGTTGTTGTAGATCAAACCTAGAGCTCTGAAAAACTCGTCCACCGTCCGGAGGGACGGTGATCCGGTCGGCAAAGAAAAGACCCAAGCCTGGGTGTCTCCTTTAAGCAGTGACAGGATGATACCCACTCTGACTCTCATCGCCAGAAGAGCGAGGACGCAACTTAAAATATAATTTACATGACTCCTTAACCCCTTCAAGACCTTGGACGAGAATGGCTACTTAATGCACTAGGATGAGCATTCTCTTCCAAGGGTTAACGCGCTCCCCGACACGCGCTGCTCCGATCAGCAGCAGGGGCCTGGCTGATACTGACAGCCGGGCCCCTGCTTTATCTGCCAGCATCGGTAAAAACACTGAT
Organism: Bufotes viridis; assembly: GCA_033119425.1. Classification (NCBI taxonomy): domain Eukaryota; kingdom Metazoa; phylum Chordata; class Amphibia; order Anura; family Bufonidae; genus Bufotes; species Bufotes viridis. Next base: position 66,979,980 of record CM065589.1, on the reverse strand, counting down.
GCCGGCGGATTAACCCCCTGTATGCCGCGGTCACGCTGAGCGCTTCATACAGGAGGTTTGCGGCAGTTTGTACATCCCCATCGGGTCCCTGTGCTGCGGTGATGGGGACCGGATGGTTGGTATGGCAGCCCTGATGCCTTGAACAGGCATTGGGACTGCCAGCTACGGAAGCCCAGGAGATCCAGCCCCAGGGCTGGGTCTCCTAGGCAACTATTAGTGTTTTACAGTGTAAGTCACTAACAGTTCAATACAGCACAATACAGATGTATTGTGCTGTATTGAAACAGGGATCAGACCCTGAAATTTCAAAGTCCCATAGTGGGAGAAAACATAAAAAAGAAGTTAAAAAAAATAAAAAAAATAAAAACCGCCCATTTCCCAAAATAAAGTAAAATAAAATTGTAAAAAATAGGAAAAAAAGTAAAATAGACATATTAGGTATCGCGACCGTATTGACCGGCTCTATAAAAATATCCTAAAAATGACCTTACCCCTCAGGTATACACCGTCAAAAAGAAAAGAAAAATTCTGTGCTAAAAAAACATTTTTTTTGTCACCTTGCATCACTAAAAGTGCAACAACAAGCGATCAAAAAGGTGTATGCCCCCCAAATAAGTACAAATCTAACCGTCATCTCATCCCGCAAAAAATAAAAAAACTATGGCTCTCAGACTATGGAGACACTAAAATGATTTTTTTTGTTTCAAAAGTGATGTTATTGTGTAAAACGTAAATAAATAAAAAGAAAGTAGACATATTGGGTATTGCCGCATTCATAAGAACCTGCTGTATAAAAATATCACATGACCTAACCTCTCAGGTGAACACCGTAAAAAAAAAAAACGGTGTAAAAAAAGCCATTTTTTGTCACCTTACATCACAAAAAGTGTAATACCAAGCAAAAAAAAAGTCATACGCACCCCAAAATCATACTAATGAAACCATCATCTCATTCCACAAAAAAGACCCTAACTAAGACAATCGCCCAAAAAAAAAAAAAAACTAAGGCACTCAGAATATGGAGACACTAAAATATTATTTTTTTGTTTCAAAAGTGATGTTATTGTGTAAAACGTAAATAAATAAAAAGAAAGTATACATTTTAGGTATCAACTCTTCTGTAAGATTCTGCTGTATAAAAATATCACATGACCTAACCTCTCAGGTGAACACCGTACAAAAAAAAACGGTGTAAAAAAAGCCACTTTTCTGTCACCTTACATCACAAAAAGTGTAATACCAAGCGATCAAAAAATTAAACGCACCCTAAAATCATACCAATCAAAGCGTGATCTCATCCTGCAAAAAATGAGCCCCTACATAAGATAGTCGCCCAAAAAGTAAAAAAAAAACTATGGCTCTCAGAATATGGAGACACTAAAACATTTTTTCAAAAATTCTTTATTATGTAAAACTGAAACAAACAACCAAAAAAAGTACACATATTTGGTATTGTCACATCCGCAACAACCTGCTCTATAAAAATACCACATTATCTAACCTGTCAGATGAACACTGTAAAAATAAAAACGGTGCCAAAACAGCTATTTTTTGTTACCATGCCTCACAAAAAGTGTAATACAAAGCAAACCAAAAATCATATGTACCTAAAAGAGTAGCAATAAAACTGACACCTTATCCCCTAGTTTCCAAAATGTTTTTTTTTTTTGGGGAGTTTCTACTCTAGGGGTGCATCAGGGGGGCTTCAAATGAGACATAGTGTTAAAAAAACAATCCAGCAAAATCTGCCTTCAAAAACTGTATAGCATTACTTTCCTTCTGCGCCCTGCTGTGTTCCCGTACAGCAGTTGACGACCACCATAGTTTTGTTTGGCTGTTAACCCTTGCTTTGTTACTGAAAAAAAATTATTAAAATGGAAAATCTGACAAAAAAGTGAAATTCTGAAATTTCATCTCCACTTTCCATTAATTCTTGTGGAACACCTAAAGGAACACCTAAAGTCTTCTAACGTCCCCAAAAAATAAAATAGCATTCACAATATGATCCAAACATGAAGTAAACATATGGGGAATGTAAAGTATTAACTATTTTTGGAGTTATTACTATCTATTATAAAAGTACAGAAATTGAAATTTGCTAATTTTTCAAAATTTTGGGTAAATTTGGTATCTTTTTATTAATAAAAACAACTCTCTCAGAATGGCCTGGATAAGTAAAAGAGTTTTAAAGGTATTACTACATATAGTGACACATGTCAGATTTGCTAAAAATGGCCTGGTCCTTAACCACTTGAAGACCACAGGTTTATACCCCCCTAGTGACCAGGCCCTTTTTTACAAATCCGCACTACACTACTTTCACCGTTTATTGCTCAGTCATACAACTTACCACCCAAATGAATTTTACCTCCTTTTCTTCTCACTAATAGAGCTTTCATTTGGTGGTATTTTATTGTTGCTGACATTTTTACTTTTTCTGCTATTAATAAAAATGTAACGACATTTTTGCAAAAAAATTACATTTTTCACTTTCTGTTGTAATTTTTTTTTTAAAAACTACATTTCTATATAAATTTTTCACAAAATTTATTGTTCTACATGTCTTTGATAAAAAAAAATCCAATAAGTGTATATTTATTGGTTTGGGTAAAAGTTATAGCGTTTACTAACTATGGTGCAAAAAAGTGAATTTCGGCATTTTGAAGCAGCTCTGACTTTCTAAGCACCTGTCATGTTTCTTCAGGTGCTAGAATGTCAGGATAGTATAAATACCCCCAAATGACACCATTTTAGATAGAAGACACCCCAAAGTATTCACGGAGGGGCATGGTGAGTTCATGTATCATTTCATTTTTTTCACAAGTTAGCGGAAAATGACACTTTCTGAGGAAAAATAATAATAATAAAGTTTCCATTTCTGCTAACTTCTGGCAAAAAAAAAAAATCTCATACGGACTCACTATGCCCCTCAGTGAATACCTTGGGGTGTCTACTTTCCGAAATGGGGTCATTTGTGGGGTGTGTTTACTGTTCTGGCATTTTGGGCGGGCTAAATTGTGAGCAGCCATGTAAAGCTAAAGGTACTCGTTGGAATTTGGGCCCTTTGCACTCAGGCTGCAAAAGTGTCACACATGTGGTATCGCCGCACTCAGGAGAAGTAGGGCAATGTGTTTTGGGGTCTATTTTTACATATACCCATGCTGGGTGAGAGAAATATCTCTGTAAATTGTCAACTTTGTATATAAAAATTTAAAAAGTTGTTGTTTACAGAGATTTTTCTCACACAAAGTATGGGTATATATAAAAATACACCCCAAAACACATTGCCCTATATCTCCTGAGTACGGCGATACCACATGTGTGCCACTTTTTTGCAGCCAAGATGCGCAAAGGGGCCCTAAAACCAATGAGTACCTTTAGGATTTCATAGGGCATTTTATGTATTTGCATTCTCACGCTTTAGGACCCCTAAAATGCCAGGGCAGTATAAATACCCCACAAGTGACCCCATTTTGGAAAGAAGACACCCCAAGGTATTCCGTGAGGGGCATGGCGAGTTCACAGAAAAAAAAAATTTTTGGCACAAGTTAGCGGAAATTGATATATATATATTTTTTTTACAAAGTCTCATATTCCACTAACTTGTGACAAAAAATAAAATTTTACATGAACTCACCATACCCCTCATGGAATACCTTGGGGTGTCTTATTTCTAAAATGGGGTCACTTGTGAGGTGTTTGTACTGCCCTGGCATTTGAGGGTCTCCGCAATCATTACACGTATGGCCAGCATTAGGAGTTTCTGCGATTCTCCTTATATTGAGCAGATGGGTAATGAGATTTTTTTTCCAAAAAAATAAATAAATAAATGAACGGCACAGATTTCTTCATTCGCATCGATCAATGTGGATGAAAAAATCTCTGCCAAAATCAGTGACTGCGGTGCGGTGGGCTGGGCGTTAACTACCTAACAAGTAGCTAGCTAAGCTAGCCCCATTCACACGTCCGAAATTCTGTTTGCGGAACGGAATTGTGGACCCATTCATTTCTATGGGGACAGACTTTGTCCCGCTCGGATCCGGAATTACGGATCCGCGCTTCCGGGTCTGCACTTCCGTTCTGCAAAAATATAGAACATGTCCTATAGAAGCATTTCCTATATAGTTCTGTGCGGATCTGCAAAATGCGGAAAGCACATTGCCGGTGTCCGTATTTTGCGTATCCGAAGATCCATGGATCCGCAGATCCATGGATCCGCAGATCTATGGATCCGCAAAACACATACGGACGGGGGTGACAGGGGGCGATCAGGGGGGGTGACATGGGTGATCAGGGGGGGTGACATGGGTGATCAGGGGGGGTGACATGGGTGATCGGGGGGTGACATGGGTGATCAGGGGTTAATCAGTGATGGGGGTGGGGTGTGTGTGTGTAGTGATTGGTGCACTTTACCTATAGTTTCCTCTGGTGGTCCCAGACAAAGGGACCACCAGACGAGCAGACAGCAGGCATATCAGACGCTGTTTACAAAACAGCGTCTGATATGCGATTTAAATGCGTTTTTTTCCGCATCTACAGCCTGCCAGCGCATGATCAGCGCTGGCAGGCTGTAGTTTCAGTTGTCCAGGCTCCGATCACATGAACGCGCGCGCACGACGCGCGCGTTCATGCGAAATCTCAGGTCTCACGAGATGACGCTGACAGGCGGCAGCGTGGCGGCAAGTGGTTAAAGGGGTTCTCTGGGAAATGTAACAATGAAAATGCTGAAAATACATGTTATTACAAAAAAACTTTTAAATGCCATTAATTATTTATAATGCCTCATTTAGGCCCCTTTCACACGGGCGAGTTTTCCGCGCGGGTGCAATGCGTGAGGAGGACGCATTGCACCCGCACTGAATCCGGACCCATTCATTTCTATGGGGCTGTGCACATGAGCGGTGATTTTCACACATCACTTCTGCGTTGCGTGAAAATCGCAGCATGCTCTATGTTGTGCGTTTTTCACACAACGCAGGCCCCATAGAAGTCAATGGGGCTGCGGGAAAATCGCAAGCATCCGCAAGCAAGTGCGGATGCGTTGCGATTTTCCCGCATGGTTGCTTAGCAACAGGACCCGATCTCTATTATTTTCCCTTATAACATGGATATAAGGGGAAATAATAGCATTCTTAATAAAGAATGCATTGTAAAATGAAGTGGAAGGGGTTAAAAATAATAAAAGTTAAATTACCTTAGCCACTTGATCGCGCAGTTGCGATCTCTCCTCTCTTTCCTTGCATCAGCTAAGATCTAAAGGACCTGTGATGACGTCACATCACATGGTCCAATCACATGGTCCATCTTACCATGGTGATGGACCATGTGATTGGACCATGTGATGTGACGTCATCACAGGTCCTTTAGTTGTTAGCTGATGCAGGGAAAGAGAGGAGAGATCGCAACTACGCGATCAAGTGGCTAAGGTAAGTTAACTTTTATTATTTTTAACCCCTTCCTCTTCATTTTACTATGCATTCTTTATTAAGAATGCTATTATTTCCCCTTATAACCATGTTATAAGGGAAAATAATCAATTCTCCAGAAGACCCGAAACCGGACTTCAGTGATGCACCCACGCGGGAAAAACTTGCATATTCCCGCAAGGCATCCGCCTCTTATCCGGGCGTCAAACATGACGCCCGTGTGAAAGAGGCCTTAGGCTAGGGGACAATCAGTGAGGACGCTATAATGGCTGCTCTTACAAATCCGTCCTGCACGTGACCCTTCAGGACAGCCAGATACAGAACAGAGCTCTATGTGACATCTGATTTCTCAGCGCTGTGAGACTGCATTTTTTTGCAAAGATAAAGGTGAGATAAGAGATCCTCTGTGTCCATGTATTTGAGAAGGCAATTCGGAGACTGAAGAGGGAGGAATGAGGAGCAGACATGCAGAAGGCAGTGTGTTTACCTTATCTAGTCGGCTGCAGTGTTTTCAAATTTCATTTCAATATGCACACTAAAACATGATCATTTTCACTCTAAGACCATATAGTAATATCTCAAGTCATATCTATATAAAACACATATACAATAAGTGCATATATTGCATAAAGTATAATAAAAACATCCACCATAAACCGTTATATTTATGTGTACATACTTAATCCAATCAGTGTCAGGTGCTGGTGTGTGTTAATGATGTTAAGGAGAGGAAGAGACACAGGTCGTTCCCAGGTGGATAATGGCGTCCACATTGTACAAACATAACGTACCTGTCAGGTACACTGAGCATGTCACTGCGGCGTCACGTCATCACAAAAGGCTGCATATGGACAGCGCATGCGCTCTCTCACCTTCTGACCAGAACGGCCATCTTGGAGAAGGGCACAGGCATCCCTAAGGCGGCGCATGCGCTCTTTCGCCTTCCGACCAGAGCGGCCATCTTAAAGTAGGGTGCAAGCGTTCCTTGACTGCAAGTAAGCGCATGCGCTGCCAATCTTACGGACAGTAACATAGGCGTTTGAAGATGAAGTATTTCAAGCTCCCATTATTGGTCAAAGTATCACGGGCAGATCCACGCCACTGTGAGAGAATATCACTGCTGGCAGATGAGATGGAAACTCAGCCCTCCCGGACTGGGTGAACCACCTGCTTGAATAGGACACAACGGGTGATGGCACGTCAGTGTCAACATCCTAAGTAGCCTCCAGACTCTGCCAATATGTGGCTGAGGAGGGATCTCCTACCCAATATGCCCAAACATCGACCAAGGGAGTAATATATATTAAGTAAACAGATCTATTATGCATAATATACACATATAATACAGCCAATGATGTGCGCTAGACACCAAAGAAAAAAAGAAAAATGTGGAGGTCATTCATCACAGCCAAGTGCAATCCTTGTCTAATTAGTAACTAGTGTTGATCACAAATTTTCGAATTGCGAATTTTAATCGCGAATATCGGCATTTCGAGAATTCGCGAACATTTAGAATATCGCGAAATATATTCGCAATTGCGAATATTCGTTTTTTTAATTCCAGTTTGTGCGAATTTTTATGCGAATTTTTCATATGCATATTTTCGCAATAAAGAAAATAATGTCATTATTTTCTCGATTGCGAAAATTTGCATAAACATTTGCATTAAATTAGCATAAAAATGCGCATAAACGCGCATTTAAAAGATACCTTTTAAATGCCAGTTTATGCGAATTTTTATGCTAATTGACATTATTTTCTTTATTGCGAAAATATGCATATGAAAAATTCGCATAAAAATTCGCATAAACTGGAATTAAAAAAACGAATATTCGCAATTGCGAATATATTTCGCAATCGAGAAAATAATGACTGGAGATTACGAATTCGCGAATTTTTGAATATATGGCGAATATTCGCCCAAATATTCGCAAAATATTGCAAATTCGAATACTGCCCCTGCCGCTCACCACTATTAGTAACCCCTCTCTGAAGTGTACGTGAATATCTAAAGCAAAAAAAAGAAAAAATCAGTTAATATATCCAAAGAGTATTTCTCACTTTGTACTGTATCAATAAACTTCATCATTCAACAGTTGGAAGCATCATGCATAATACAAGCAGATAAGGGCAAACCTACATGTTTACCATAACTCCTCATCTGTAATCTACGTCCAGGCCATTAGGATGTAAACTATTTAAAGTATGGATCCAATATAGTTCTCTTTTTCTAAGAAGGGATAAGCGATCCCCACCCCTTCTTGGCATTACAATCTGGTCTATGATCCAACATCTTAGGTCACTTTCCTTGTGTTTCTGGGATACAAAGTGTCGGGGAACCATTTTTCCTAATGGTGTTACGATGATTGTTCAACCTAGTTTTTAAGTCGGTTGATGTCTCACTGACGTACAAAAGTTTACAAGGACATGATAACACATAAACAACAAAAGAGGATTCGTATGTAAGGTGGAACTTAATAGGAAAAGTGTGTACAGTTGCAGGGTGTACAAATGCCCTGGATTTACAGATATAGCGACAATTCACACAGCCCAGGCATGGAAAACATCCCATGCTGGACTGGGTGAATCTGGTCTGGATAGAGATTTTTTGGGGGCCAACGTCAGCTCTTACTACCTGATCCCTAATGCTTCTATTTCTGCGATACGAGCAGAGTGGAGGAATTCCAAATTCAGGTACGTCTTTCAAACAACCTCCTAGAATACCCCAATGTTTGCAGAGAATTTTATTAATTTCTTTACTGCGTTCAGAATCAGTAGAGACAAACGTAATTCTATTTTGAGTGTTTCTGAGTTTCTGACTAGATAGCAGAGACTGCCTGTCTAGATTAAGAACCTTTTGTTTCTGTTCATGTAGTAACTTTTGAGGATAGCCACGTTGTTTAAATTTTACTATCATGTTGTCCAAGGTTTCGTCTATTGTGACCTCGTCTGATACAATTCGTCTTGCCCGTGGGAATTGGGAATAGGGGAGATGCCTTACCATGTTACAAGGATGGCAACTCTCATAACGTAACATGGTATTTTTGTCAGTGGGTTTTGTAAAGAGCTGTGTGTGCAATTTACCATCACTGTAAATAACTGTAGTATCCAAAAATTGTACTTCAGTGTTAGAGGAAGTCAAGGTAAATTGTAGGTCCTGATCTATACTGTTCATTGAGGAAAGTCTGTCAGTTGTTGGTGTGAGCCTGTCCAAATGAGGAACACGTCGTCTATATAGTGCCACCACCCCAAAACATGTTGGTGGTGGCGACTACCATAGTCAACATCCTCCTCAAAGCAGCACATATGTATATTCGCGTACTTAGGGGCCACATTGGACCCCATCTCCACGCCGCGTTTCTGGACATAGTATGTGTCCTGAAATAGAAAGCAATTATACTCCAGGACAGTATGTAGCAGTGAAATGATAAATGTACACGCCTCAGTCGTCATAGATGACAAGTCTAACATCCTTTTTATAGAGTTCAGGCCCCTTTGGTGATTGATCGAGGTATATAAAGATACCACATCAAAAGAGGCTAGAATAGGTGTCTGGTCACTCACATCTATCTGTTGTAGCTTCAGTAAAAAATCAGGTGTGTCCCTGATGTAGGAGCGCAGCACTTTATCAAGGAAGACTTCAATATGACTAAATATGGAATCCGTACCAGAAACGATAGGACAGCCTGGTGGGTCCACCAAGGTCTTGTGGACCTTTCGCAGAATGTAAATCACAGGGGTGATGGGAAACTGAACAATCAGATATTCCTTGAGGTCTTGAACAATAACACCAGCCGCTACCGCTTCTGATAGGCATAGATTAATGATTTTAGACACCTGGAACTTAGGATCATGTTGTAAAATGCAATATACATTAGAGTCATTAAGCTGTCTCAAAATTTCAATAATGTATTTGGAAGTATCCATTATAACAACTGCCCCTCCCTTATCATCTGGTTTTACAGTAAGGGAGGAGTCGTGTTTTAGCTGTGAAAGAGCCGAGGCCTCTTCTGCTGTAAGATTGGGATAGACCAAACTTTTATCAATATTTGAACAGTATAAATCAGGACCTACAATTTACTTCCTCTATCACTGAAGTACAATTTTTGGATACTACAGTTATTTACAGTGATGGTAAATTGCACACACAGCTCTTTACGCAACCCACTGACAAAAATACCATGTTACATTTTGAGAGTTGCCATCCTCGTAACATGGTAAGGCATCTCCCCTATTCCCAATTCCCACGGGCAAGACGAATTGTATCAGACAAGGTCACAATAGACGAAACCTTGGACAATATGATAGTAAAATTTAAACAACGTGGCTATCCTCAAAAGTTACTACATGAACAGAAACAAAAGGTTCTTAATCTAGACAGGCAGTCTCTGCTATCTAGTCAGAAACTCAGAAACACTCAAAATAGAATTACTTTTGTCTCTACTTATTCTGAACGCAGTAAAGAAATTGTGTCTAGTGCCCGCCTGGTGGAGATGTCAGAAAAATTTAGCACTAGGGGTTATCCCTCAAATATCTTGATGTCTCATATAGAAAAGATTAAGGATATCCCCAGGATGGAATTACTTACTCCTAAACATTCCAAAAAAAAACTCAGTCGCATTCCTTGTGTCACAACTTACTGTCATCTCAGCACTGATATAAAAAGAACCATTTTCAGACACTGGCATATCCTCAACAACAACTTCCCAAATATCTTTCCTGGAAAGCCCCTAATGTCCTACAAGTGGGCGAGAAATATTAGAGATATGCTCATAAGATCTGACATTGGATCTAACAAAAGCCAGTCTGTACAAACCACGATTCAGGGTACCCCAAACAAAGGCACATACCCATGACTATCCTGTGCCCAATGTGGTAATGTGTCAAAGGGTCCAACCTTCAGTCATACCACATCAGGAAAGATATACAGAATTCAGGGCCATTTCTCGTGTCAAACAAATTATGTTATCTACCTTATCAAGTGTCCCTGCGGGATGGGCTATGTTGGCCAAATGATCCAGAAGATAAAGGATCGGATTGGACAACATAAGTCCAATATCCGTACCCACAAAATGGATGCCCCGTTGGTAGAACATTTTTAGCATGCAAACACACGGTCAGCCAGCTACGATTTCATATTATTGACTGGATCCCCCCACAAAGGCGAGGGGGTGACCGCTCCATGTTACTGCAAGAGAGAGAAATGCTCTGGATCAGACGTTTGAATACCATGGAACCAGTGGGTCTGAATAGAGAATATATGTGGAATTCATGACATGCTGTGATGACCTGCTTCCATACAGTATTTTGAAGTCTAACCCCCTGCATTTTTCTCTATTTTTTTTTCTCTATTTTTTTCTTTAGGACCTAAGTCGTCCAATAGCGAGTGGGGACACCCGCTAAGCACGTCATTGGGTCCTATGTTGGATGAATCCTCACCAAAGATTGTAACTCTAAATCTTGCTGTGCCATAACTATATGTTGCCTTTCAGTATAGGTTTCCTACTTGTATATGTTTCTGTACCCAGCGGTGATTCTCTTTGGCGCTGTGCGCATGCGCCTTTACTTTAAGGCGGTTAGCTGGCTCCTTGACACAATGGCCAATCGCGCCTTGGTCCTGCCTTCTTAAGCGCTGTTGTGGAAATTTTAATATGATGTGTTTTCTAATGTTGTCATCATGTCTCTCAGTGTGTAAACCACCGGAAGTGGATATCTTTCTGCGGATATAGAGACGCAGCAAGCAGTGTTTTCTTGGCGAATGGTAAGATGCTGGCTGGGGCCCCCCACCCAAAAAGCGGATTTATTGGCTTGACGTGTATGCATTTGTCAAGAGAACGATATACGAAAGGAACGTGCAATTGTTATTTCCAATGTGTCTGATCCACCGCTGGAAGTGATGATTCAATTCCTATAAGTAGGCCCACATAAGAATCCTGGTGAGCCTTGTTGAGCATTGATCACTGATCGGTGCTAAACAAGATTCCCCCTAGTGGTGAATGAGAGAAATGTTGTGTGTCATCACTTCCTGTATGTTTGTACTGTACATGAAGGGAGTGGTCAGGCGTTGGGCCTGCCCCTTCCTATTGTTATCCCTTTGGTCTATGTAAATAAAGAAGCAGTCTGGAGGAGAGGGCTGTCTCTCACCAGATCTCAACCATGAAGCATCTTATCTCATTACTGGAATAGTGCGGCCTTTCCTTACACAAAAGGAGCTGATACACATGCTTGTGAGCACGGGGTAAGGAAATTACTATAACAGCGCGATATGGCGCCAACTACCTTGCACGCCGGACGCGCCAGCTATCGCATCCACATATTGGTAAGCGCTTGGGTTTAAGAATACATTTCAATCTACCTCTTTTTCCCACTATGTATTACTGTCTCCTCACTTTCAGCCACATTCTCCCATGGTCTACGTTTACTTAGCCTGTTTGCTACGCATATCCGTTCTGGGATTTATACCGGGAGTTACTAATACCTCCGACTATGAGAACGATGCGGTCTGTTTTGCTGTTGTCAGCTCTGCTTTCAACATCATCTCTTCCCCATCCCCCCCCCCCTTACTAGGGTAGTATGAAGTCTACCAGACCCTTTTCACGCTAAATGGTTGTGTTTGGACAAAAATATGTATTTGCTGAATACCACTTATTAGTGTCTAGTATGTCTGTTCTGTCAGAAGAGTATGACTTACAGGGTATGGCCTCATGCACACGACCGTATGTGTTTTGCGGTCCGCAAATTGCGGATCCGCAAAAAAAACGGATGACGTTCCGTATGGCATCCTTTTTTTTTGCAGATCCGTAATTTTTGCGGATCTATTGTAATAATGCCTATCCTTGTCCGCAAACTAGAAAAAATTGGACATGCTCTATTTTTTTGCGGAATGGAAAAACGGACACACGGAAGCGGAATGCACACGGAGTACCATCCATTTTTTTTGTGGACCCATTGAAATGAATGGTTCCGCATATGGTCCGCAAAAAAAACGGAACGGACACGGAAAGAAAATACGTTTGTGTGCATGAGGCCTATGTCGCATGCTTTGCTGACATGCGATGTAGGAATCCTCTTCCGCATTGTGACATGTTGGTCTTGATCTTTTACTCAACTATGCTTATGTACTATTATGTATCTTTTGTGTATATTGGACAAACTTATCACTATGTACACTTTTTTCTTTATTTTTGTCAGCCTGATAAAGGGCTTCTTATATAGCCCGAAACGTTGTCTACTTATATGTGCCAATATGTCCGGCTGAAAGATTACTAAATACGAGAGTTGTTTTCAAATCTGCTATGTTGTCCTATATTGTTCACTTCTCCTGACTTCTCCAAACTCTTCACCCTTTTGTGAAATAACCCTATGGGTGTTGTTGGTGTGCACAACTAATACTACTACATTTATCAAAAAGCATCATACATAACTAAAAAAAAAACATTTTTTACTGTCCCTTTAAGAAAAAACCAGAATATAACAAAAGACAAAAATAGACATTAAACTAAACTACATTTATAATAAAACAATTTACTTACAAAAGAAGCTATTCAGTCGTCTGCTGTGCTGTCCTCTGCTTGCTTCCGCAGATTATTTCCCCTCCTTTCCCCTCTCTGACTGTCATACCGAATTATCATGGCAAGATCATTAGTAGTCAAGACGTAGTAAGACGATGATGTACTGGCTGACTAAGAAGTGGCAGTTAATGTCAATCAGCAGCTATAAATGCAATCACTTTACAGTAAAAAGAGAGGTAGTCTTTTTGCCTTCCATTGGATCAAATACTTCAATCCAAGGTGGCGGGGTTTAGCAGTTATTTTAAAGTTGTTAATCCTTGTTGCTCTCTGGTTGTCTTCCCACTTCCCAAAAGCTGACCTGTCCGGAGGATTCTTGGCTCCCTGTCCGCTCCAGTTAATGCCCGTTGCCGCTTCTGCCGACTTCCTGTGTGCATGGGAATGCCTCCATGCTAAAATGTACTGTCGGATGTGAGAATCACGATCTCACAAATTTGACTAAGTTGTAATCGCAATGTGATTAATATAACCTGAATTACTCGCATTGCGAATTAAACTTAGAGCTGGGTTCCTAATAGTTGTATTACTAGAATATAACGAAGATGACGAATATCACGAATTCACGGATATAGCACTATATTCTCAATCTTCGTTATATTCTAGCAATACAACCATTAGGAACTCAACTCTAAGTTTAATTCGCTAAGCGAACATATACTCGCATTGCGCATTCAACTTAAAGCTGAGTTCCTAATGGTTGTATTGCTAGAATATAACGAATATCACAAATTCACGAATATAGCACTATATTCTCAATCTTCGTTATATTCTAGCAATGCAACCATTTGGAACTCAGCTCTAAGTTTAATTCGCTAAGCGAACATATACTCGCATTGCGCATTCAACTTAACCTCTTGCCGCCACGCTAACGCCGATGGGCGTCAGCGCGGCGGCTCTCTCAGGTCTCAGTCACGCCTATCGGCGTCATCTCGTGAGACCTGAGATTTCACATGAACGCGCGCGCGTTCATGTGATCGGAGCGGGGACAACTGAAACTACAGCCTGCCAGCGCTGATCATGCGCTGGCAGGCTGTAGATGCGGAAAAAAACGCATTGAAATCGCATATCAGACGCTGTTTTGTAAACAGCGTCTGATATGCCTGCTGTCTGCTCGTCTGGTGGTCCCTTTGTCTGGGACCACCAGAGGAAACATAGGTAAAGTGCACCAATCACTACACACACACACCCCCACCCCCATCACTGATTAACCCCTGATCACCCATGTCACCCCCGATCACCCATGTCACCCCCCCTGATCACCCATGTCACCCCCCCTGATCACCCATGTCACCCCCCCTGATCGCCCCCTGTCACCCCCGTCCGTATGTGTTTTGCGGATCCATAGATCTGCGGATCCATGGATCTGCGGATCCATGGATCTTCGGATACGCAAAATACGGACACCGGCAATGTGCTTTCCGCATTTTGCAGATCCGCACAGAACTATATAGAAAACGCTTTTTCTTGTCCGCAATTGCGGACAAGAATAGGACATGTTCTATATTTTTGCAGAACGGAAGTGCAGACCCGGAAGCGCGGATCCGTAATTCCGGATCCGAGCGGGACAAAGTCTGTCCCCATAGAAATGAATGGGTCCACAATTCCGTTCCGCAAACAGAATTTCGGACGTGTGAATGGGGCTAGCTTAGCTAGCTACTTGTTAGGTAGTTAACGCCCAGCCCACCGCACCGCAGTCACTGATTTTGGCAGAGATTTTTCATCCACATTGATCGATGCGAATGAAGAAATCTGTGCCGTTCATTTATTTATTTATTTTTTGGAAAAAAAAATCTCATTACCCATCTGCTCAATATAAGGAGAATCGCAGAAACTCCTAATGCTGGCCATACGTGTAATGATTGCGGAGACCCTCAAATGCCAGGGCAGTACAAACACCTCACAAGTGACCCCATTTTAGAAATAAGACACCCCAAGGTATTCCGTGAGGGGTATGGTGAGTTCATGTAAAATTTTATTTTTTGTCACAAGTTAGTGGAATATGAGACTTTGTAAAAAAAATATATATATATCAATTTCCGCTAACTTGTGCCAAAAATTTTTGGGACCACCAGAGGAAACATAGGAAAAGTGCACCAATCACTACACACACCCCCCCCCCCCCATCACTGATTAACCCCTGATCACCCATGTCACCCCCCCTGATCACCCCCTGTCACCCCCCCTGTCACTAATCACCCCCCTACAGGCTCATTCAGACGTCCGTATGTGTTTTGCGGATCCATGGATTGGCGGATCCATGGATCTGCGGATCCATGGATCTGCGGATCCGCAAAATACGGACACCGGCAATGCGCTTTCCGCATTTTGCAGATCCGCACAGAACTATATAGAAAATGCTTTTTCTTGTCCGCAATTGCGGACAAGAATAGGACATGTTCTATATTTTTGTGGAACGGAAGTGCAGACCCGGAAGCGCGGATCCGTAATTCCGGATCCGAGCGGGACAAAGTCTGTCCCCATAGAAATGAATGGGTCCGCAATTTCGTTCCGCAAACAAAATTTCGGACGTGTGAATGGGGCATAAGGGTCCCTTATCACCGCCAGTTAGTTAGCTACTTGTTAGGTAGTTAGCGCCCAGCCCTCCGCACCGCAGTCACTGATTTTGGCAGAGATTTTTTCATCCACATTGATCGATGCGAATGAGGAAATCTGTGGCGTTCATTTTTTTTTTTTTTTTTTCAGCGCAGAGGCTGAACGGAAAAAAAAAAATCTCATTACCCGTATGCTCAATATACGGAGAATCGCAGAAACTCCTAATGCTGGCCATACGTGTAATGATTGCGGAGACCCCTAAAATGCCAGGGCAGTATAAATACCCCACATGTGACCCCATTTTAGAAAGAAGACGCCCCAAGGTATTCCGTGAGGGGTATGGGGAGTTCATGCAAAATTTTATTTTTTGTCACAAGTTAGTGGAATATGAGACTTTGTAAAAAAAAAAATATATATATATATATCAATTTCCGCTAACTTGTGTCAAAATTTTTTTTTTTCTGTGAACTCGCCATGCCCCTCACGGAATACCTTGGGGTGTCTTCTTTCCAAAATGGGGTCACATGTGGGGTATTTATACTGTCCTGGCATTTTAGGGGTCCTAAAGCGTGAGAATCCAAATACGTAAAAATGCCCTGTGAAATCCTAATGGTACTCATTGGTTTTAGGGCCCCTTTGCGCATCTTGGCTGCAAAAAAGTGTCACTCATGTGGTATCGCCGTACTCAGGAGAAGTAGGGCAATGAGATTTGTGGAGTATTTTTATATATACCCATGCTGCGTGTGAGAAATATCTCTGTAAATGACAACTTTTTAAAATTTTTTATTCAAAGTTGGCAATTTACAGAGATATTTCTCTCACCCAGCATGGGTATATGTAAAAATACACCCCAAAACACATTGCCCTACTTCTCCTGAGTACTGGCGATACCACATGAGTGACACTTTTGCAGCCAAGATGCGCAAAGGCCCAAATTCAATGAGTAACTTTAGGAGGGCATTTTCACATTTTTCTTCTCACGCTTTAGGGCCCGTAAAATGCCAGGGCAGTATAAATACCCACATGTGACCCCATTTTGGAAAGTAGACACCCCAAGGTATTCGCTGAGGGGCATAGTGAGTCCATGAAAAATTAAACTTTTGTCAAAAGTTAGCGGAAAGGGAGACTTTGTGAGAAAAACAATAAAAATCAATTTCCACTAACTTGTGCCCAAAAATTTTTTTCTATGAACTCGCCATGCCCCTCATGGAATACCTTGAGGTGTCTTCTTTCCAAAATGGGGTCACATGTGGGGATTTATACTGCCCTGGCATTTAGGAGCCCTAAAGCATGAGAAGAAAAATGCGTAAAAATGCCCTCCTAAAAGGTACTCATGGGAATTTGGGCCCTTTGCGCATCTTGGCTGCAAAAAGTGTCACTCATGTGGTATCGCCGTACTCAGGAGAGTAGGGCAATGTGTTTTGGGTGTATTTTTACATATACCCATGTTAGTGAGAGAAATATCTCTGTAAACTGACAACTTTGTATAAAAAATTTAAAAAGTTGTCGTTTACAGCGATATTTCTCACACACAGTATGGGTATATGTAAAAATACACCCAAAACACATTGCCCTACTTCTCCTGAGTACGGCGATACCACATGTGTGCCACTTTTTGCAGCCAAGATGCGTAAGGCCCTAAAACCAATGAGTACCTTTAGATTTCACAGGGCATTTTTACGCATTTGGATTCTCACGCTTTAGGGCCCCTAAAATGCCAGGGCAGTATAAATACCCCACATGTGACCCCATTTTGGAAAGAAGACACCCAAGGTATTCTGTGAGGGGCATGGCGAGTTCATAGAATTTTTTTTTTTGGCACAAGTAAGCGGAAATTGAGATATATATATTTTTTATTTAGTTTTTACAAAGTCTCATATTCCACTAACTTGTGACAAAAATAAAATTTTACATGACCTCACCATACCCCTCACGGAATACCTTGGGGTGTCTTCTTTCTAAAATGGGGTCACATGTGGGGTATTTATACTGTCCTGGCATTTTAGGGGCCCTAAAGCGTGAGAAGAAGTCTGGAATCCAAATGCGTAAAAATGCCCTGTGAAATCCTAAAGGTACTCATTGGTTTTAGGGCCCTTTGCGCATCTAGGCTGCAAAAAGTGTCACACATGTGGTATCGCCGTACTCAGGAGAAGTGGGGCAATGTGTTTTGGGGTGTATTTTTATATATACCCCTGCTGGGTGTGAGAAATATCTCTGTAAACGACAATTTTTAAAAATTTTTATACAAAGTTGTCAGTTTACAGAGATATTTCTCTCACCCAACATGGGTATATGTAAAAATACACCCCAAAACACATTGCCCTACTTCTCCTGAGTACGGCGATACCACATGTGTGCCACTTTTTGCAGACTAGATGCGTAAGGGCCCTAAATCCAATGAGTACCTTTAGCATTTACATGGCTGCTCACGATTTAGCCCCGCCCTAAAATGCCAGAACAGTAAACACACCCCACAAATGACCCCATTTCGGAAAGTAGACACCCCAAGGTATTCACTGAGGGGCATAATGAGTCCATATGAGATTTTTTTTTTTGCCAGAAGTTAGCAGAAATGGAAACTTTATTATTATTATTTTTTCTTACAAAGTGTCATATTCCGCTAACTTGTGACAAAAATGAAATGATACATGAACTCACCATGCCCCTCACGCGAATACTTTGGGGTGTCTTCTTTCTAAAATGGGGTCACATGTGGGGTATTTATACTGTCCTGGCATTTTAGGGGCCCCTAAAGCGTGAGAAGAAGTCTGGAATCCAAATGCGTAAAAATGCCCTGTGAAATTCTAAAGGTACTCATTGGTTTTAGGGCCCTTTAGCATCCAGGCTGCAAAAGTGTCACACATGTGTATCGCCGCACTCAGGAGAAGTGGCAATGTGTTTTGGGGTGTATTTTATATATACCCCTGCTGGAGTGAGAAATATCTCTGTAAACGACAATTTTTAAAAATTTTTATACAAAGTTGTCAGTTTACAGAGATATTTCTCTCACCCAACATGGGTATATGTACAAATACTCCCCAAAACACACTGCCCTACTTCTCCTGAGTACGGCGATACCACATGAGTGCCACTTTTTTGCAGACTGGGTGCGCAAAGGGGCCCAAATTCCAACGAGTACCTTTAGCTTTTACATGGCTGCTCACAATTTAGCCCCGCCCAAAATGCCAGAACAGTAAACACACCCCACAAATGACCCCATTTCGGAAAGTAGACACCCCAAGGTATTCACTGAGGGGCATAATGAGCCCGTATGAGATTTTTTTTTTTTTTGCCAGAAGTTAGCAGAAATGGAAACTTTATTATTATTATTTTTTTCCTCAGAAAGTGTCATTTTCCGCTAACTTGTGAAAAAAATGAAATGATACATGAACTCACCATGCCCCTCCGCGAATACTTTGGGGTGTCTTCTTTCTAAAATGGTGTGATTTGTGGGGTATTTATATTTTCCTGACATTCTAGCACCTGAAGAAACATGACAGGCGCTCAGAAAGTCAGAGCTGCTTCAAAATGCCGAAATTCACTTTTTGCACCATAGTTTGTAAACGCTATAACTTTTACCCAAACCAATAAATATACACTTATTGGACTTTTTTTTATCAAAGACATGTAGAACAATACATTTAGAGAAAAATTTATATAGAAATGTAGTTTTTTTAAAAAAAATTTACAACAGAAAGTGAAAAATGTCATTTTTTTGCAAAAATGTCGTTAAATTTTTATTAATAGCAAAAAAAGTAAAAATGTCAGCAACAATGAAATACCACCAAATGAAAGCTCTATTAGTGAGAAGAAAAGGAGGTAAAATTCATTTGGGTGGTAAGTTGTATGACCGAGCAATAAACGGTGAAAGTAGTGTAGTGCGGATTTGTAAAAAAGGGCCTGGTCACTAGGGGGGTATAAACCTGTGGTCTTCAAGTGGTTAAAGCTGAGTTCCTAGTGGCACAGTAGCTTGCCGATAAATAAGGCATTTCATTTTTACACATTAGTCTAATTTCAGTTGCTTGCCTGCTGCCAGTGTGTGTCAGGCACACTTCCACAGAGTGTAGTGTGCCCACTGCCAGTGCTAACCACTGATACCGGGTGGCACAGTAGCTTGCCGATAATTAAGGCATTTAATTTTTAGACACTATTCTAATTTCAGTTGCTTGCCTGCTGCCAGTGTGTGTCAGGCCCACTTCCACAGACTGTAGTGTGCCCACTGCCAGTGCCAACCACTGATACCGGGTGGCACAGTAGCTTCCCAATAAATAAGGCATTTAATTTTTACACTTTAGTGTAATTTCATTTGCTTGCCTGCTAGTGTGTGTCAGGCCGACTTCCACTGACTGTAGTGTGCCCACTGCCAGTTCCCACCCCTGTCATACCGTGTGGCACAGGACTTTGCATCAAAAAAGGCATTTAATTTTTACACTTTAGTGTAATTTCAGTTGCTTGCCTGCTAGTGTGTGTCAGGCCGACTTCCACAGACTGTAGTGTGCCCACTGCCAGTGCCCACCACTGATACCGGGTGGCATAGTAGCTTGCCGATAAATAAGGCATTTAATTTTTACACATTAGTCTAATTTCAGTTGCTTGCCTGCTGCCAGTGTGTGTCAGGCCCACTTCCACAGACTGTAGTGTGCCCACTGCCAGTGCCAACCACTGATACCGGGTGGCATAGTAGCTTGCCGATAAATAAGGCATTTAATTTTTAGACAATAGTCTAATTTCAGTTGCTTGCCTGCTGCCAGTGTGTGTCAGGCCCACTTTCACAGACTGTAGTGTGCCCACTGCCAGTGCCAACCACTGATACCAGGTGGCACAGTAGCTTGCCGATAAATAAGGCATTTAATTTTTAGACAGTATTCTAATTTCAGTTGCTTGCCTGCTGCCAGTGTGTGTCAGGCCCACTTCCACAGACTGTAGTGTGCCCACTGCCAGTGCCAACCACTGATACCGGGTGGCACAGTAGCTTGCCGATAAATAAGGCATTTCATTTTTACACATTAGTCTAATTTCAGTTGCTTGCCTGCTGCCAGTGTGTGTCAGGCACACTTCCACAGAGTGTAGTGTGCCCACTGCCAGTGCTAACCACTGATACCGGGTGGCACAGTAGCTTGCCGATAATTAAGGCATTTAATTTTTAGACACTATTCTAATTTCAGTTGCTTGCCTGCTGCCAGTGTGTGTCAGGCCCACTTCCACAGACTGTAGTGTGCCCACTGCCAGTGCCAACCACTGATACCGGGTGGCACAGTAGCTTCCCAATAAATAAGGCATTTAATTTTTACACTTTAGTGTAATTTCATTTGCTTGCCTGCTAGTGTGTGTCAGGCCGACTTCCACTGACTGTAGTGTGCCCACTGCCAGTTCCCACCCCTGTCATACCGTGTGGCACAGGACTTTGCATCAAAAAAAGGCATTTAATTTTTACACTTTAGTGTAATTTCAGTCGCTTGCCTGCTAGTGTGTGTCAGGCCGACTTCCACAGACTGTAGTGT
Source organism: Bufotes viridis (assembly GCA_033119425.1). Classification (NCBI taxonomy): domain Eukaryota; kingdom Metazoa; phylum Chordata; class Amphibia; order Anura; family Bufonidae; genus Bufotes; species Bufotes viridis. The sequence goes on along the minus strand of CM065589.1, from coordinate 66,958,931 downwards.
GCCCACTGCCAGTGCCCACCACTGATACCGGGTGGCATAGTAGCTTGCCGATAAATAAGGCATTTAATTTTTACACATTAGTCTAATTTCAGTTGCTTGCCTGCTGCCAGTGTGTGTCAGGCACACTTCCACAGACTGTAGTGTGCCCACTGCCAGTGCTAACCACTGATACCGGGTGGCATAGTAGCTTGCCGATAAATAAGGCATTTAATTTTTAGACAATAGTCTAATTTCAGTTGCTTGTCTGCTGCCAGTGTGTGTCAGGCCCACTTTCACAGACTGTAGTGTGCCCAGTGCCAACCACTGATACCAGGTGGCACAGTAGCTTGCCGATAAATAAGGCATTTAATTTTTAGACAGTATTCTAATTTCAGTTGCTTGCCTGCTGCCAGTGTGTGTCAGGCCCACTTTCACAGACTGTAGTGTGCCCACTGCCAGTGCCAACCACTGATACCGGGTGGCACAGTAGCTTGCCGATAAATAAGGCATTTAATTTTTAGACAGTATTCTAATTTCAGTTGCTTGCCTGCTGCCAGCGTGTGTCAGGCCCACTTCCACAGACTGTAGTGTGCCCACTGCCAGTGCCAACCACTGATACCGGGTGGCACAGTAGCTTTCCGATAAATAAGGCATTTAATTTTTAGACAGTATTCTAATTTCAGTTGCTTGCCTGCTGCCAGTGTGTGTCAGGCCCACTTCCACAGACTGTAGTGTGCCCACTGCCAGTGCCAACCACTCATACCGGGTGGCACAGTACCTAGCACGCGTAGTACCTAATCTAAAAAAAAATGACAGGTAGAGGCAGGCCACCCCGCAGGGGCCGTCGTGGTCGTGGTGCTTTGATTTCCACTGTTCCTGGAATAATGCGTAGTGTTCAGAGGCCACGTACCCTGAACCCGAAAAATTCTGAGGACATAGTTGACTGGCTTAGACAGGACACCCAATCTTCAACAGCTTCCGCTAAGAACCTTGACGCACCATCCTCCTCCAGCTCAGCTTCGGTCACCTGCTCTCAAGTTACCACGCTCCCGCCCGCCTCCACCACCACCACTACCACCACAGCCACCACAGCCGCTTCACTTGATCCGTCAGAGGAGTTATTTACACATCAGTTAGTGATGCGCAACCATTATTGCCAGATGATGTAGATTACAGGGATATGTCTCAGTCAGGCAGGATTACACACATGGACGTACAATGTGATGATGATGATGATGATGCTGTACCCGCTGCTGCTTCCTTTGCTGAGGTGTCAGATACAAGTGAAGTGGTTGATGATGACGATGTGTCCATGGATGCCAGGTGGGTGCCTGCTCGAAGAGAAGAAGAGGGGGAAAGTTCAGAAGGGGAGACAGAGAGAATGAGGAGATGAGTTGGAAGCAGGGGGAGGTCGTCGCAAGGAGTTAGTGGCACAGTCAGACAGCATGTATCGGCAACCGGGGTCAGCCAGACAGCACGCCAGTCAACGCATGCTGTTGCGACCACCAGAATGCCGTCATTGCAAAGCTCAGCAGTGTGGCATTTTTTTTGTGTGTCTGCCTCTGATAACAGCAATGCCATTTGCAACCTGTGCCAAAAGAAACTGAGTCGTGGGAAGTCCAACACCCACCTCGGTACAACTGCTTTGCGAAGGCACATGATCTCACATCACAAACGCCTATGGGATTAACACATGAGTACAAGCATCACACAAACCTTAAGCCACCATGCTCCTCCTGGTCCAGCATCTTCAGCCACGTCAACCACTGCTGTCCTCCCTGCCCCCTCTCAACCAACCGCCACTCCGCCTCTCACCTTCAGCAGTTCCTGCTCATCTGCCCACAGTCAGGTGTCTGTCAAGGACATGTTTGAGCATAAGAAGCCAATGTCACAGAGTCACCCCCTTGCCCGGCGACTGACAGCTGGCTTGACGGAACTCTTAGCCCGCCAGCTTTTACCATACCAGCTGGTGGAGTCTGAGGCCTTCAAAAAATTTTCCGTATTGGGACACCACAGTGGAAGGTACCCGGACGAAATTTTTTTTCAAAAAAGGCGATCCCAAACCTCTATAATATCATTGAAAAGGAAGTCATGGCATCTCTGGCATACAGTGTTGGGGCAAGGGTCCATCTGACCACTGATACCTGGTCTGCAAAGCACGGTCAGGGCAGGTATATCACGTACACTGCGCATTGGGTCAACCTGCTGATGGCTGACAAGCATGGAATGCGTGGCTCTGCAGCGGAGTTGGTGACACCACCACGACTTGCAGGCAGACCTGCTGCCACCTCCTCTACTCCTACTCCATCCTCTTCGATATCCTCCTCGGCTGAGTCCTCTTCTGCTGCGGCGTCTGGCTGCACATCAACTGAATCCCCCCAGCTCCCCAGGGGCTATTCCACATCCCGGATACGACAGTGTCACGCTGTCTCGGGGTAGATTTGCCTGAAAGCAGAGAGCCACACAGGACCAGCACTCCTGTCCGCCCTGAACGCACAGGTGGATCAGTGGCTGACCCCGCACCAACTGGAGATCGGCAAAGTGGTGTGTGACAATGGAACAAATTTGTTGTCGGCATTGAATTTGGGCAAGTTGTCACATGTGCCGTGCATGGCACATGTGTTGAATCTCATCGTACAACGTTTTTTGTCTAAGCTTACAGGACGTCCTCAAGCAGGCCAGGAAGGTGTGTGGCCATTTCAGGCGTTCCTACACGGCCATGGAGCACTTTTCCGATATTCAGTGGCGAACAGCCTGACACGTTGGAATTCAACACTCCTAATGTTCGACCACCTGCTCCAACAAGAAAAAGCCGTCAACAAGTATTTGTATGACCGGGGTGCTAGGACAGCCTCTGCGAAGCTGGGAATTTTTTTGCCACTTGTGGGGAGTCGCTCTGGTAGATAGCGGTGCGGGTGCAGTACAGAGGCAAAACAGGGAGTCCAGAAGGTGCAATGAACAGTGTTTTATTCACACTTGCACAAAAACAAACGATATAAACAGTCTCTTGGTGTTTGTTCACACATACCAGAAATCATGAGGCAAAACAAAACAGTCCAAATCAGGTTCTAGTCACCTGGGAGGTTTTAGGTGCAGGTTCGCACCTGGCTGTCAGTCCAGCCGCAAGACAGTCGCCGTCAGGCTTCCAGGTCGTCTGCACTCCTCCTTGCTGGGCTCTTGCGTCCAGCCCAGAGAACTTCCAAACACAAGTGACTCCACAGCCTAACAGCAGCTCCAGGACAATCACACCCACCTGCTGGTGCTGGCTGTGTTTTAAAGCCCAGCAAAGTCCGGCCTGGACCATGGGGAGTAGGCACCCACCCAACTCTTTGCCTACTCCCAGTAAGAGCCGGCCCGGATTGGCTTTGCAGCCAAACTAAGTATAAATGTCAAGCAGCACTAGCTGCTGCTGACACATAAAACCCGGCTCTCACCTCACCAAGGCCAGGAACCTCGGTGACACGTATCCTCCCATCGATAACGGTACCTTGCACCTTACCACACACTTTACTGGATACTCATGCGCAATGCCTGTAGGCTCATGCGTCCTTTTGAGGAGGTGACAAACCTAGTTAGTCGCACCGAAGGCACCATCAGCGACCTCATCCCATTTGTTTTCTTCCTGGAGCGTGCCCTGCGAAGAGTGCTAGATCAGGCTGTAGATGAGCGTGAAGAGGAAGAGTTGTGGTCACCATCACCATCAGAAACAGCCTGGTCATCATCGCTTGCCGGACCTGCGGCAACGCTGGAAGAGGAGTATGAGGAAGAGGAGTCAGAGGAGGAATGTGGCGGCTTTGAGGAGGAGGAAGACCAACCACAGCAGGCACCCCAGAGTGCTTGTTGTTGTCACCTATCTGGGACCCATGGTGTTGTACGTGGCTGGAGGGAAGAACAGACCGTCAATGACATCAGTGAGGACGAGGAACAGGAAATGAGTAGCTCTGCATCCAACCTTGTTCAAATGGGGTCTTTCATGCTGTCATGTCTCTTGAGGGACCCACGTATAAAAAGGATGAAGGAGAACGACCTGTACTGGGTGGTCACGCTACTAGACCCCCGGTATAAGCAGAAAGTGGCAGAAATGTTACCAAATTACCGAAAGTCGGAAAGGATGCAGCAGTTCAAAACCAAACTAAAAAATATGCTTTACACAGCTTATAAGGGGGATGTCACAGCACAACGGGAATCTAACAGGGGAAGAGGTGAGTGTAATCCTCCTCCTACCACGGCGGCAAGGACTGGACGATTTACAGATGTGTTGTTGATGGAGGACATGCAGAGCTTTTTCAGTCCTACTCATGGCCACAGCCCTTCGGGATCCAGCCTTAGAGAACGACTCGACCGACAGGTACCAGACTACCTCGCCTTAACAGCAGATATCGACACTCTGAGGAGCAATGAACCCCTTCACTACTGGGTGTGCAGGCTTGACCTGTGGCCTAAGCTATCCCAGTTTGCGATAGAACTTCTGGCCTGCCCTGCTTCAAGTGTCCTGTCAGAAAGGACCTTCAGTGCAGCAGGAGGCATTGTCACTGACAAGAGAAGTCGCCTCGGTCAAAAAAGTGTTGATTACCTCACCTTCATAAAGATGAATGAGGCATGGATCCCGAAGGGACTGACAGTGGGGGATACGTTTGACTAACAAAAGGCCTGATGACATGCCTTGGCCTCAAAATGGTCCCCACGCTGCTGTATTTAATGTCTGCATACCGGATGACTTTCGTGAATTCTCCACCACCAACTAGGGTTCAAGCCGCAATGTTTTAGTCACTTTTCTGCCTGGAAAATATCAATTTTTCCGGCCGCTGCTACAATAGCGGCTGCAACAATTCCAATAATTTTTAGGCATGTGTACATGCCTAATTTTTCTGTCCTATGGTGCAGCACTGTGGCTGCAAAAACAAACAAAAAAAAAGGCACATACAAGTGTCAATTCCCCTTCGTGATCGTTACCTTGTTGTGGTGAAGGGGCTTGCGTATCACAATGAAGCAATCATCACCTCTATGAGTGTGTTGGCAATGTTGCCACACCCCAGATAATAAGGCCGTTGCTTCATTATGGTCAGACCAAAAGCGATCGGACGGCTGGATAATATTTAATAGAAAAACCATTAATTTACCTTTTTTTTATGTTGTATGGGTTTTTAATACATAAAATAAAAAATCATAATAAAGTCTCTTAATAGTTTATTAGAAATAATGCAGACAATTAAAAAAATCCCCATCAATTCCAATACAAAGCAAGTACAGAGCTCAGAACTAAATTATTTCATGATGTCGTAATGGTTCGCTAATTCGACAATGGTTAATCAATTCGACAGACGTCCCCGGATAGGGTACGTAACAGGGATTAAACTGATAGGAATAGTAGTAGTTAAGACACCACTCATATAGGGTGTCACAGCACATTGCTCTATGCACGCGCAGTACCCCAATTTGGGAGTATGAGGACCGACCAAGCTGCTTTTTTCATCTCCCGGTTCCTGAAATCAATTCAGTTTGGTGTATGAGAGTTTGGTCTGTCACTGTGAAGGCAGTCGAAGGTACCCGGCCTAAATTTTTTTTCACAAAAGGCAATCCCTGATATGGGATGTAACAGGGATTAAACTGATGAGAGTAGTACTACAGAAAATACCACTCATATGGGGTGTGACAGTAAATTGCATGGCGCAGACGCAGTGACCGTGAATTAAAACAGAGTGGAGGGAGCCAGCGTTTTTTTAACCATCTCCCCGTTTAAAAAATCTATTCAATAAATGGACCCCAGATTGGGGACGTTAGATGGATTAAACTGATGAGAATAGTACTACAGAAAATACCACTCATATCGGGTGTGACAGTAAATTGCACAGCGCAGACGCAGTCACTGTGGTTTAAAACAGAGTGGAGGGAGCCAGCGTTTTTTTTAAACATCTCCCCGTTCGAAAAATCAATTCAATAAATGGCCCCCAGATTGGGGACGTTAAATGGATTAAACTGATGAGAATAGTACTACAGAAAATACCACTCATATCGGGTGTGACAGTAAATTGCACAGCGCAGACGCAGTCACTGTGGTTTAAAACAGAGTGGAGGGAGCCAGCGTTTTTTAACCATCTCCCCGTTCGAAAAATCAATTCAATAAATGGCCCCCAGAAGTCTATGGCGGTTCGCCAGGTTCGACCGTTCGCTAACATTTGCGGAAGTTCGCGTTCGCTGTTCGCGAACGGATAATTTTATGTTCGCAACATCACTAAATACAACCATTAGGAACTCAGCTCTAAGTTGAATGCGCAATGAAAGTATATGTTCGCTTCCTGAATTAAACTTAGAGTTGAGTTCCTAATGGTTGTATTGCTAGAATATAACGAAGATTGAGAATATCACGAATTCACGAATATAGCACTATATTCTCAATCTTCGTTATATTCTAGCAATACAACCATTTGGAACTCAGCTCTAAGTTTAATTCGCTAAGCGAACATATACTCGCATTGCGCATTCAACTTAAAGCTGAGTTCCTAATGGTTGTATTGCTAGAATATAACGAAGATGACGAATATCACGAATATAGCACTATATTCTCAATCTTCGTTATATTCTAGCAACAACCATTAGGAACTCAGCTCTAAGTTGAATGCGCAATGCGAGTATATGTTCGCTTCGCGAATTAAACTTAGAGCTGAGTTCCTAATGGTTGTATTGCTAGAATATAACAAAGATTGAGAATATAGTGCTATATTCGTGAATTCGTGATATTCTCAATCTTCGTTATATTCTAGCAATACAACCATTAGGAACTCAGCTCTAAGTTGAATGCGCAATGCAAGTATATGTTCGCTTCCTGATTTAAACTTAGAGCTGAGGTTCTAATGGTTGTATTGCTAGAATATAACGAAGATTGAGAATATAGTGCTATATTCGTGAATTTGTGATATTCGTCATCTTTGTTTTCTTCGTTATGTTGTAGCAATACAACCATTAGGAACTCAGCTCTAAGTTCAATTCGCATTGTGAATATAAATTTGCGTAACATTCGCAATATATAGAATGACGAATATTCGATTTCGACGAATATATTGACGAATATTCAATCAAAGATTGGCGAAACATCGCAAAATCGAATATGGCACCTCCCGCTCATCACTACTATCTATATGACATTAGAGTTGAGCGAACTTGTGTTTTAAGTTCGGCTTCCAAAGTTCGGGTTCGGGTTATTGAAGCATCCCGTTATGGATTCCGCTACCAAGGACCATAACGGCATTTGGAATCCATAAGGGGATTCTTCAATGAACCCGAACCTTGGACAACACAAAGGACCTGGGGTGACGTCACCGTCATGTGATCAGTGCAGGGGGCGTGGCTCAGTACTGGATTGCACAGGTATGCTTGAGAGAAAGCGATCACCAACATAAACCCGGATTGTCAGAACAACAGTGGGCACTGACCAACCAGGGAGATCACCTTTTAAGTACCTGCTATCCAATCACAGTGCCATGTGTAGATTCCTCATAGGTCATATGATGATCCTAATCGCTAACACTTGTGCGGCCTATCCCCTAATCTACTTAGAATTTGTGCACAGGTGCTTTCCTGCCAGCGGCCGGTGTAGCATATAAGATGTGCGTACGCTCGGCCGCGTATTCCTTTGCGAACCACTTGATCAGCTTAGCACGGATACGGGAAAGGGCCGGCATGGACACCGGAACGGAATCCGCAGATGATACCGGAGACAGGATCGGCCGCGTCGTGTTGCCACCAGCCCGGCCAATCTGCCTCAGGTTTTCCCCTCCGGTGTCCATGCGGACGCACCCCTGCATCCGACCTGTCCCACTGCTCCAAAGGGGGCCCCCGAGGCTGAGGCAAGGGACCCAGAGGCCCGTTGGGATGGAGTGCCAACAGACCCACTAAGCACCCCCCGACCTCTCCCCACAGGCACAACCCCACGACGACCCCTGGAAGCTCCAGTGGACCGCGGAACAGGAGAGTATCTCACACCTACAGTGAACCATGGTGGTGGCAGCATCATGCAGTGGGGGTGTCTTTCAGCAGCTGGGACAGGGAGATTGGTCAAGGTTCAGGGAAAGCTGAATGAAGCAAAATACAGATATTCTTAATGAAAACCTGATCCAGAGTGCTCTGCACCTCAGACTTGGCCAAAGATTTACCTTCCAAAAAGACAATAACCTTAAGCACACAGCCAATGTCCTTGAGTCGCCCAGCCAGAGCTCTGACTTTAATCCAAGCGAACAACTCTGGAGACACCTAAAAATGTCTGTCCACCAACGGTCCCCAAGGAACCTGACAGAGCTTGAGAAGACCTGCAGAGAAGAATGGTAGAAAATCCCCAAATCCAGGTGTGCAAACCTTTTGGCATCATATCAAAGAATACTGGGGGCTGTAATCACTGCCAACAGTGCTTGAACTAAGTCCAGGATGTGCTCCCCTATAGAAATGCACAACTGCATATGGGTATGAGCGCATCCTGCTTTCTTATCACCACATTTTTTGATGGTTTATATATATATATATATATATATATATATATATATATATATGTACGGAGGTGTATAAACTCCAATTTAAATGTGCCTGTTTTTCATCTTCAGGTCACAATTGGGTGCACCTGCTAGGCTTTGGGCTATATCAGTCAGTCTTGAGTAGGGCTCATAGACACCTCCCACCTCCCATTGCAAGCATGGCTACATGCTGGAGGTAACAGAGGAGATGTTTGTGAGTCGTCCTAATGCTCCTGTAATTGCCCACTGGCCCCTGATATCGCCCATATGGCGCAGGTAGGTGAGTGTTAGGGCCCTTGGGCTACTTGAGAGACCTTGACGCTGGTGCCCGAGGCTTAAGACATGTCCTCCTAGTAGGATATGTCGAACTAACCTCTCAATTTTTAACATCAGTGTGAGGGTTTAGTGTGACGGCAGTGTGCACCTATCTCTGGTTCTGTGTTTGTTTTGAATTCTTGCCACATCCACATAAATTTCATCTTATGTAGGATGTCCATTGTGGTACTTGTAGTCCGTTGCTGGCATCATCCATTGTATGCATTTTTTGCTGGTGATTGCCATTAGCAACGGACTACAAGTGCAGGATGTGCTCCCCTATAGAAATGCACAACTGCATATGGGTATGAGCGCATCCTGCTTTCTTATCACCACATTTTTTGATGGTTTATATGAACTAAGTCCTGAATAAAGGGTCTGAATACTTATATCAATGCAAGATTTTAGTTTCTCCTTCTCAATAAGTTAGCAAAGATTTCTCACATTCAGTTTTCACTTCCTCATAATTGGGTATTGAGTGCAGAATGTGGGGGAAAAATTTGATTTTTTTGTGAAAAAAGTGAAAGGGTCTGATGACTTTTCGAATGTACTGTATAATTTATCTTCCTCTTATCAATCTGCATCCACTCAGTCAGTCTCCTTTCAGCATTTACGGTCCATGGATTCATTGATTATCATAACGACACACCAACCAACCAAACATCCAAATAATACCTCATCCATTCGTGTATGACCATGTTTAGATATGGAAAAAGAACACAAAGCATGTTACACATTTAACTAAAAAATTTTATTAACAATGTAAAATGTAGGGTATATTTCAGTCTGAGCTAACTGTGGCATGCCCTATCAGATTTAACACTATGTCAATATGCAGACACCATGCTTCAACTTCCTATAGTAACAATATATGATAAACTGTCTCTCTAGGTCATGAGGATATATCAGGGATTTGAATACACTATTGTAATATATTTATATATATATAACATCTTCAAAATTGTGAAAATCACACCATTCGATTGAAAGGAAAATACTGATGATCGTCATCAAGATTACAATATATGTACAAGCCATAAATACTTTATTTTCATCCTCTAGCTAGTAGGGTAGAAACTTGGCTGAGCTCTTGGACAAAATCCTGATGCATTGTGGAAGACTAAGTATGATCGAGACAAGAGAGAACAAACTGAAAATACAAAGTACAGTTATTGGCCTTGATACATCAATATTCGCATAATAATTGCCGCCACTATTATCCATAGTTAACCTCCATTGTGATGCCGATGGAATGTTTTTCCTATAGCACAATACTAGGACATCAAAGCGTTTTGCATATTTATTGTATGCCATGAACAACGAATTGTTCAGAAGGTCCCTTGTCACGTATCCAGCCATTACTGATGGCTTCATCTCACTTGCGTCTTCCTCCACCGATTCGTAATCATGGCGTTTATCTTCAAACTATACAAGTTTTGAAACAAGGCAGTTTAGGCAACACTGAATACATAATTAATTAACCAACCTCAATACGATATATGTCAAATGTCAAATTATAACGTATCTGCGGAAAAAAAATGGCTTTTCTTGATTTTTTAACTGGAGATGAGGCAACACAATCCAAAGAATCTTCTCTTTCTTCTTCTGACGAGCGGATAAGGTGTCAAGTTGAGGAGGCTACTGTCGTCTGTGTGTAAAACAACAGAATATTTGTATTTATCATCTATTTCCACAAATGTTTCCGTAGTGTTAAAGCGGTTCTCCAACTTCATAACAAATTAAGGCAAACCACCCGCGACTGCCAGATTTGTAGAGGAAAGCATACTTGCCTGCTCCCCACCTGTCAGTCCGGGTCTATCAGTCCACTGCTGTGTTTGACATGCCCCGGTCCCTGCTTGCAATCTTCTGCCACAGACAGGGGTCACTTGTGCTCCTGCAGCTAATGACTACCTACAACGGTGATGCGTCCCCAAGCAGCCCATCATGGGTTACAGTACCTGTGACTTGAGGGACACATCACTGTTACATCCACTCATTGGCTGCAATGGCACAGGTGACCCCGTCCATGCCAGAGGTTTACAAGCGGTGACCAGAGAATGGTGGACGCAGTGGTGGACTAAAGGACCCTGAAGCAAGCGGCAGGGTGCAGCTGGGGAAGCCAACATTTGTTAAAGGATGGTGAGCCCCTTTAAGATTTTTTTCTTTAGTAATTCCCTTAAACCTTTGTTATGTTAGCAACATTTTTTAAGACCTTTCACTTCCACCTGGGTCCCGACAGGATGTGTACTCTTCTTTTCCTGTTCAGCTGACAATAGTAAATGCAGCTGAACACAAAGACTAGGAAACACATTCCATGAAGACTAGGGAACACGTTCAGTCAGGACCCAGATAGCGGCATCAGTAGAGCAAGTATCGGGTAGCCCTAACCCTAACCAAACAGTCTTTCTTCCACAGGTTAGAAAAAAGGGCAGTTTTTTTTAAAAAAGCTTGCAGAACCCCTTTAAGAACAATGAATCTGGGACCATATTACATATTTTTTAATAGTAGGTGAAAGCAAATGACACCTTGTCAGACAATTTCTTATATAATTTTTTCTTGTTGAAATCTCTGGAACCACAGTCCCACTACTACATGTTCTACACGAGGATTTAACAAACTATGATGAATTCCAATTTAACATTTCACTTAGCCTATAATTACTGCAATTAGTTATGCATATATAATTGACTCTCCATGTCACGCTGTTCTCACTATGTAAAAAGCACATTATATCTAAACAGAAGGTTGTGTTCTTCGTACACTATACTCTTGCAGCTCTGCTAGTCTGGAATCATAAAATCCCTCATGACAGAGATCTATGTCATACTCTGAAATGCTGTGGTGTTTCAGAAAAAACATTGCTTTAAAAAGACAGGAGAGACCAGTCCAGGAACAGGGAGAAGAGTCAGGGCACAAGGAGAAAAGTCAGGGCAGAGGGAGAAGAGTCAAGGCAAAAGGAGAACAGTTAGGGCATGAGAAGAAATGTCAGGGTGAGGGTGAAAAGAGTCAGAGCACTTCTGTGGTCAAGTCTAGTGACAACAAAAATAGACCAAAATAGAGCATACTGTAATTTTTTATGCGTGGACCGAATGTTCATTAGAAAAATCGGACATGTCAATTGGCCCATTGACTAGAATGTGTCAGAGTTCAGTACGGGTTCTGTACATTCTATACTTGGAAAGCACACAGACATGTGTCCCTCGCGTGTCATGTTCAGACGTTACGAGAACCACTGAACGTATCACAAGCGAACTCAGACAAGACTTCAGGACAAAGACTAGGCAAAACTACCAGTTTATTCAATGATGGTTACAAGAAACGCATGTCAAAATCAAACAGGACATACAGGTAGGGAAGACTGCAGACCTAATCTCCACCCAACCACTTTCCCTACTTGGATGATCTGTCCTAAATGACAGCCCCCCAACTGGTCGACCTGTTCATACAGCCAGAACCAGAGCATACTAGACATACATGAAACAGGAAAACAAGACCAGACCAGACCAAAGACATAGAATCAGGATTAGGGATGAGCTCCCCATACAGTATTGTCTTGCCTCTGATGAGCCGACGTTATTACTTTGCGAAGTTTCGCGAGACTTCGCATAATAACTTCAGAAATTGATTTATACTGTAAAAAACATTTCACGAACTCTGGTTCGGTTCCAAGTGGTACCTTGGAACCGAACCCGAGTTCGGGAAATGTTTTTTTACAGTATAAATCAATTTCTGAAGTTATTATTCGCTCATCCCTAATCAGAGTACTTAACTAAGGACATGACAAAAATGAATCAGATAAATCAGACATCAATGAACAATCAGGCTGACCACACGAGTCAGGGCCGAAATGCAAACACTCTGATCAGCATAGCAAGCAGCCGTATTTACAGCTTTCCTGGAGACAGAAGGCAGACTGACCTCCCAGGCATGCCACACAGATCTAAATAGCAGGAAAATTAAGACACCTGACAACCTAATGTTTAGACACAGACCAGAAACATTAACTCTTATATGGACAGACACAGAGAGCATGCATGTCACAGGGGGCCGTATCCAACGCACATAACCCAAGCAATTAGGATACACAGAGCACGACATCAGCAGCCAGTACGCGAAAACGCAGGCAGCCAGCCACACGGCAACATGATATAGTGAGCCACACTGTGACATCATGTTAAGGAATCCTTTTGGGATTTCATGTTGCCTGACAACTGTCACATAGAAAATGAATGGAGTGGATGTCTGTATGCTGGACTCATTCTTGTATTAATGTTCCATTTAGTTGGTGAATTCGAAACAGTCACAGCAGTCAGACCCCACCAATCAAATACTTATCTCCTGTCCTGTGGACAGGGGATAAGTTTATATCTTTGGACATCCACTTTAAAGGGGTTTTCCAGTTTCTTTTTTGCCTCCTCCCCAAGCCAAGCCTGTTGTGAAATCCATATCCTACCTTGTCCTCTCCACTGGGTTCCAGCTCTTTGGCTCCCTGGCTCTCTTCACTGCACTCGCGATCCCTCTTCTGGATGGGTAGGTTCATGTGTGCAAATGGAGCCAGCAGTGACATATCTCCAAGCTGCAAATCACTGGTGAGTCACATGCCTCTTGGAGACACGTCACTGCTGAGACCTGTCATTGGGTCCATGGAGAAACTAACAAATGAAGACCAGTGAAGAGAACCTGGGAGCCAGAACAGAGTGGTGAGGACAAGGTGAGTATTTATTTCAACAGGCTAGTCTTGGGGGGGGGGGGGGGGAGATTAATAAAAAAACAACAAAAAACTGTACGAGCCCAATGGTCTGGGAAACTATAATGTGTTAATATCTAAAATGCATGCCTCAGCTATGAAGAACTCCTTGTATATAGGGGTTTTCATTGTGAACTTAGGTTTGTCAGGAAATAGTTCTATGAATAAAGAACAATAGTGATGCACTCACCTTGGTTTTTTAACGGCAAAGGCATGGTCTCCCTGAGTTTGCTTAAGAGGTTTTTCATTTCCCTCATGTCTCTGAAAAGAAAAAAGCAACTTGTTCATCATAGGATTGTACTCAAAGATACTGAAAGATGACAACTCTCGTTTTCTTAACCCCATGCAACAGTGTGGATTTCTATCTATCTTTTCATATCATCTCCGCCTGCTTACTGAAAATCAATCCTGACCTAATACATCTCATCTGAGCTGAGGCTCAGCTACAAGGTACGCAGTCTACAAATCTTCTGTGATCTTTGTATGCAGCCAGAACTTGATTAGTCTGAATACACGGTGGAAGACTCTTAGGACGGCCATACACATAAGTCAGATGTCGGCTGACCACTCATTTGACCGACAGCCATCACGCCCAATTAGGAATGGTCAAAACGGTTCTTACAAATTGGTTCATCTCATCAGCCAGAATTCTTCACCTGTGAGGGGCTGTCCCCGCCGGTGAAGAATATCTTTCTGCCGCTTGAATGACAGGGGCCAGACATCTTGCCCGACCCCGACAATCTTGCCCTTGCACCATTGCTCAGAGTAGCGGTGCAAGCGCAGAGGCTTTGCTTCCACTTCTGGAGTAGTGACTCTTCATGCACTACCATCTGGAAATGTGACAGTTCATGCACAGTTGCTGCTTGGGTAGTGGAAGCAGAGCCTTTGTGCTTGCGTGGGTATTGGAAGCAGCACAGGTGGAAGATTGTCAGAGCCGGCAAGATGTCTGGGCCTGTCAATCAAGCTGCAGAAGGAGATTCTTCACCAGAAGAGACAGCCCCTTTACAACTGAAGAACTCTAGTTGATGAGACAAATCAAGTTTAAACAATAGATCCATTCCTGGATAGCGCTCTAACCCTGTACGGTGCGTGCATTGAACGTGCTCCCACAAGACTTCAGAGCCAGTCGTTAATAAGTTTTCACAGCTTGGCCTGTCAATCTTAGTGGTGGGGACACGGCATAGTAGAAGGGAGTAGTGCCTCAAGGTGCAACGAGGAGCAATGGCACTGCCCTCGTTGCACCAAGGGGCTCATTTACATATTATTAAACATCGATTTACATCTACAGATTAAACCCATCTAAAGAACTGGGACTAAGAGCATTACATTCAGCTGACATGAACACAAGGCATATTTAAAGATAAGTAATAATAATAAAAAAAAAAAAACTTCAAGACTTTCAAAACCAAGCCAGTTTTCACCATAAGGACCAAGCCACATTTTGCAAATCTGACATGTTTTACTTTACGTGGTAAAAAACCTGGAATGCTTTTACTTATCCAAGTTATTAAGCTAATTTTTTCTGGTGACATATTGTACTTCATGTTAGTGGTAAATTTGTTTTTCCTTTTATAGTAAAAATTTACTATTTTCTAAATCTGAATGTCTGCTTTTAAGACGGATATTGATACCTCATAAAATAGTTATTACTTAACTTTCCCCATATGCCTACTTTATGTTGGCATAATTCTGTAAGTCATTTTTTTTTTTTAGGAAGTTAGAAGGCTTAGGTTTTTAGAAGCAAATTTAAAAATTTTAAAGAAAATTTCCAAATCCACTTTTTAAAGGACTAATTCAGTTATGAAGTCATTTTGTGGGACTAATCACCCATAAATGACCCCATTTTAGAACCCCCTGCCCTCAAATTATTTAAAAACACCCTGTTCCTCCCCTTTGGCAGGAGTGGGCTTGTCCAGTAGTGAGTGCTAGGAGGAGAGGGGACAAGAGAGGTCCTGTTCTGTGAGGAAGTGAGGAAGCAGCTTGTAGAGCACCTACCCTCAGGAACCATATCTTCTCCCCTGAAAGGGAAGTTCAGGAACCAGATACCCTTCTCCTGACAGAATAACAGCTTAAGACAGCCTCAAGTAAAGCCTTGATATCCACACAGCAGAGTGAACTGCTACATCTGCATCTACAGATACTGCTGTAAGGTGAGGCACTGCATCCAAGTCACTCATCACCAAACAACCATTAGGCCAGTATCATGTTAGTGCTAAATAGCCACTGAACAACCTGCCTACATATCCTTGCTTTTGCAAGACAAGAATTGAACTAAAAGCCTGCTGCTACTGAATGTATTTCAAGTTCTACGCTGCGCTTTGTAAAAAAGAGTTTTTTACGTTTAACTGTGGCCACCTTCTTCAGTGCTACATTTTCATTGCATTGGACCCCGGGGAGCGATGGCCTGAGGTAGGACACAGTGATACAACAACACTACATCAGGGCCCCTACCCCTCCCATCCTCTACACCGGCTCCCACAGGGGCTCACTGCAGAAGTGAAAAAGTAAAAAGGCAAATACCTACAATTCCACAACCTGATATTTGCCTCAGCACCTCTAAAAATCCAAACAGTAACATGCTTAGGCTAGTTCCACATGTATGCTAAAGCTATCCAACAGGCTTTTCAAGCAGAGAAACAGCCTGCCGGAGTTCACCGTATCTGACCTAGCTGGATACTGCCATGCACCCCATTGACTATAATGGGATCCATTTTGTTTCCGCTATGAGCGCCAGGTTTTGGATGGACAAAGCTGGTGCACGCACAGGTTATGGTTCAGCTGAAACCCGACGCTTATGCCAGAAACCAGCAAGATTCCATTATCATTGGGGTCTAATGGTGCATGTCAGTATCCGGCTAGACTTTTGGAACTTGACTTAACTTCTAAATTCCTATCATGAATTTGTATGTCAGAGGTACTTTATAACCCCCAGGAGGAATTTCTTCTAGTGTAGTATGCCTGTATATTACAGCATATCAAGATTATTTTATTTGGGATTCATACTGTATTTACCTTTCTGTGTTCTCAATTTCTGTGGAAACCTGCCAGCAGTACTGGACATCCACCGGTGATGACGACGTATCTTCTAGGATGGGAACTTCTGAGCTGTCATCTGTTTTATAGTCTATGATCTTTGGACCAGCACAATGCTCTTTTCCTTTAAGATAGGAATACAAAGAAAGGTCAGGCTTAATAATGAATGTATTTACTATGTTATATTTTTGTAACTGTATATCCAACTGTTTTATAAAGTAAAAAATCATTAATAGAAAAATATTTAATATTTAAACCATCCGTGCCAACATTGTGAAGCAGGACTGTGGGAGACAGCTGTGTGTGGTGTGTGAAAGGTGGGCCTTTTCAAATGCTCAGCCCACACTTTCCCACTACACTACTTATGTTTTCCAGGAGCCACACAGACGTTGCTACAAATTCGATGTCTGATGAATTATAATTAAAGGAGTTTTAAAACTTTCGAAATGACCAGTTTTAGGACGCATGCAAATAGCTCTGTATAGCCTTTATGTGATATAGTGCCCATATAAGTGCAAGGCTCCTACTGTGCCTCCATCATAAACGCTTCTGACAAGCCTTCTTAGGCCTCATGCACACCACCATTTTTAGGAAACCCGTTGACTTCAATGGGTCCGTGGTCTGCATTTTGCAGCCAAGTATAGGACATGTTCTATCTTTTTGCAGAACGGACCTATGGAAGTGGAAATCACACAGATCATCTGTATGCTTTCCACATCTGTATGTCCGTTCCATAAAAACAGAGAATACACCCCCAAAAAGACAGACATGGACCCATTGAAGTCAATGCAGATAAAACCAATGCAGATGCAAATGCAGATGACAAATGGACCACATCCATATTTTAAGGATTCGGGTTTGTCATGTGCATGAGGCCTAACCCTAAGGTCCGCAAAAAAGGATCTGCAAAAAATACGGATGACAACCGTGAGCATTCCGTATTTTGCGGAACGGAACAGCTGGCCCCTAATAGAACAGTCCTATCCTTGTCCGTAATGCGGACAATCTTAGGACGTGTTCTATATTTTTTCATATGGAAACGGAATGCACAGTACCTTCCGTTTTTTTTGCGGACCCATTGAAATGAATGGTTCTGTATACGGTCCAAAAAGAAAGGAACAGACACGAAATGAAAATACATTTTTTGGGTGCAAAAAATGGGTTGCTCTCTGCCTAGCATAAAGGCTTGTGTGGATAATATACTATTGGGAACTGTACAGGTTGTCAGTTAGTATGTCAAATATTGTCGAAATGGTGAGAAAAAAAATCACAAAGGATAGTAAAATGTTGCACAACTTTTCATATATATACAGTAGGAAAAGGGAGGATTGGAGTGGCTGTGCTCAAGCAGAGGGGGTTCAGAATGGTGAGTATAAAGCCCCTTTAATCTTTACTTTGATAACAATGGACCACCCCTTTTACTGATAATATACTGGTGCTTACTATATACAATGTGCATTCAATTTGCCTGATCAAAATGTAAATGATATGCTGCGGGTACAATCTATAATTAAATAATATGACATAATCTTGATCACATAGTCCCTGGCCTGGAGCATGTGTGCACATCTTCACAGTGCAGACATGCGTGCCATCAGAAGCCGTGGACAACGTCGTCAACTGACTGCTAAATGTGGATGCTGTGTTATGGGATTGAACACTGTGAATTGTTAAGAATAACTCATATTTAGAATTATAAATATATCAGTAGTAATAGGTCACAGCGACTGAATTTTATCTTGAAGACATTTTTGCTAGTCATCCAACTGGCTTTCTCAATTAGAATCACTTGTATAAGAAATAACCAGCTTTAAATACTGGTGACTCATGCTTCAATCATCATTATCTGTTTATCATAATCAACACAAGGTCAAGTACCTACTGATGGTAAGGTGTTGATTGCATGTGCATGACTGACGCTACAAGGTGTGATTAAACTGCCTCGGGAGAGGTGTTAAAACAGCATTGTAAGTGGCAGACAAGGGATGTCGCTCCGCTCCACCTCTATTCAAGCTTGGTTTCTCTAGTTTAACATACCTAGTTGTTCATCAGCAGTTTTCATTTAGGTTTCAAATTTGGAAGGGCGTACTCACACTTATGTTTGATTAATTGTCATTTGATGCTATAATTTGCATTAATATTTTTTATGAATTGTGATTTTTTTTTATTTAATTTATTTATTCACAACACCTTACCTCATTGTATACACATTGATATCGTGATACATTTAATTTATTATTCAACACTTGATATACATTTGTGCTCTTTTTTTATATGGCGGATCTTATTATATGTTATCACGTCATTGATTTTTAATTATGTGATCGTGATTTTTGATGCCTAAAGTGATTGTCCGAGTTATGAAAAAAAATAGCACTGTAAATCTGATGGTCAATATATACACGAGCTAAGCAAGTTTTAGGCAAAAAAAAAAATCTATTTCCTCATTTCCCTCGTTCTCTTCTGGCCTTTTGTTTATCTGCAGTAACAACAATCTCTGAGGTTTTTCTCATGAATATTTGTGCCCCCACCCCCTGCTCTGCAAAGGGAGTGAATAAGTCTGCCCTGAGTGCAATGTCTGACTGCTGGGATACTAAGCAGCATGTTGCATGTCTAGGACTACAAGTACCAGCTGTACAATGACACTGCTGATACCCACAGGAACTTTCCCCTACCTGTTCTTGTGCAATGCTCTGCAGAACTCCTCTAGTCTGTCAGCTCCTGTGCCCAGCATTTGTCTCCTCACTGCCTGCAGCTACTCAGTAAAGCCTTCAGCCTTAAGTCTGTGCTGCTGAAGGGAATAAAGTTTTTCCTGAAGAATCCAGTGGGAGGGAGACACAGGGCAGACAGCAGAAGCTCAAACAGTGCAGGGGCTCATGGCCGCACAGTGACATCTCGTGCACAGACAGGCTTGTGTACCAAACATCATCATAGCAGGGAGAGAAGCTGACATCACAGGTCATGTGACACTCAGTGAGATCTGAGAAAACAGCCACTGCAGATGAAATAAGTGAATTGTAAAGCCTTTACATTTGATTAGCTAGAAACAAACAAAGAACAAAAAATAACTCGGACAACCCCTTAAATCATGTTACATAATCTATCATTTCTTTCCTGCTTCTCCTCATTTCTTGCATTCTTTCTCATGCACTCCGTCTCACTCACCCATGCACTGTCATTGTACACTGGTGGTTTTCTGGGCATCTGCCTATATCTAATACAGCGCCTTAGTGTTTGTGGTCCAGTGCGCATGTCTGGTTTTCCGGACTTGCGCTGTGTACCCAGCCCTCACCCGATCATGTCATCGTTGCGGACGGGACACCCTTTACTTAATATTTCCCTCTGTATATTCCATAATCGGTATATCTGTGTATGGGATTTATATTGTATGAAGTATCATGCTTGTGGTGGGTTCTGTTTATGTTATTTATTAATTTATGGCGCCCCCCCCAGCCTTCAGGTATGCGCATCATATGATTGATGCATGATGACGCGGTCCGTTTATGAAGTGATGGCGCGCTCGAAGGTGGGGGATGGCGTTATAACATGGATGACAGTTATGAGTTATCAATCGATATTGGATTTTCAAATGATCAATATGGGGTATTGATAGGTGCTCATTCCCACTCAACTCTGTCTCCCCTGAGGAAGTGTGTGAAAAACGTGTCGGGGTGTGTTTTTTTTTGGAGGAGCTGATCTGGGTTTGTATTTTACATGGTTTACTTGTGTTGATTTTTTTTACCTTTTAAGGGAAGACCATATGGTATTATGTCACCTTCTGTGCATATTTTCCCTTTTCAGCTATTTGATGTAATACTATAATAGACCCATTTTGGCACCCCTTTGTGGTTCTGGAGTGACGCATTTGCTTATTTGTCTTTTAACCCCTTAAGGACGAAGGGCGTACATGTACGCCCTTCGTCCGCACTTTAAAGATGGCGCCCGCACGGAGCGGGCGCATGAGCTGCGGGTAAACGCTTGATTCATCAAGCTGACTACCGCAGCTCATGTCCGCGACCGGCAGCGATGCCGATCGCGGACATTTACCCCTCAGATGCCGTGGTCAATCCTGACCATGGCATCTGATCGCGCAAAAACCGAAAGTTTCACTTTCGGTTTTTGCTCCGGCTCCCCTGATGGCCACAAGGGGGAGCCGGAGCATGCATGTAGTACCCTAGGTTTCTGTGAATGAAACCTAGGTTACTACATAGTATTCCTATGGAGCCTATGACTGTAATAGGCTCCATAGGAAATATGTGATTTTCTCATATATTCCAATGCTATTGCATTGGAATATATGAGAATAGCAATCTGATGATTGCATCTTATAGTTCCCTATGGGAACTATAAGAAAGTGGTAAAAAAAAAAAAAAAAGTTTAAAAAATAAAAATAAAATAAAAAAAATATAAAAATTCAAATCACCCCCTTTCCCCAAAATGAAAATAAAATAAATAAAAAATAAAAAAATTACACATAATGGGTGTCGCAATGTGCGAAAACGCCCATACTATAATAATATTAAAAAATATTCACCATACGGTAAACATAAAACGAAAGAAAGCGCCCAAATGGCTAATTCGCCATTTTTGGACGCTTCATTTCCTAAAAAAATGAATAAAAAGTGATCAAAACATCATACGCACCCCATAATGGTATCAATTAAAAGTTCAGATTGCCCCGCAAAAAATGAGCCCCTACACTGCTCCGTACGCATAATTACATAAAAGTTATAGGGGTCAAAACATGGCGACAAAAAATAAAATAAAAAATTCCCACTTTTAATTTTTTTTTCACTATCAAAACGCAAGAAAAACTATACATATTAGGTATTGCCGGATTCGTACTGACCTGAAGAATAAAATTAACCAGTCAGTTTTATCGCAAATCGAACGTTGTAATTTAAAAACCCGTAAAACTGTGGTGAAATTGCTTTTTTTTTGCAATTTCACCCCATTTGGAATTTTTTTCCCGTTTCCCACTACATCACATGCAAAAATAAATGGTAGCGTTAAAAAGTACAACTTGTCCCGCAAAAAATAAGCCGTCATATGGCTATGTGAGCGGAAATATAAAAATGTTATGGCTTTTGGAAGGCAGGGAGCGCAAAACAAAAACGCAAAAATCCCAAAACCTCCGGTCCTTAAGGGGTTAAGATGTTCTTTTAATGATCTAATAAAGATATATTTGATACTTTTGTATATTGTGTCCGCAGTGTGCTTTAGATATTTTATATAGGTGATTTGCCAAGTGAACATGTAACAGGTCATCCAGTTTCAAAGGTACAAATCTGCTGACAGATGCCTTGTAAGATGTAGGTACACTGCTGAGTCCTGACCACAGGATTGGCTCTTCTGTGCTGGGCCATACGCTGGTGTAGCTGCTGTTTTGTTTCCCAAATGTACAATTGGACATCATACACAATATCGCTCTTCTTGTGTTCTGACAAAACGTCTTCAAGAGATAATACAAGAAGTCCAGTTGCTCTGACTAAGGGCTCATGCCCATGGCCGTGTGCCAGCCGTGCCCGTGCTGGGGACCGCAAATTGCGGTCCGCAATGCACGGCACGACCGTGGGGCAACTGCATGCAGAGGCACAGCCAAAAACACCACAAAAGCACTCCATAGTGCTTCCGAGGGGTTCCAATCTGTGCCTTCGTTCTACATTTCCATGATTGCGGACCCATTCAAGGGTAATGGGTCCGCGATCCGTGGTGCGGGGTGCACACGGCCGATGCCCTTGTATTGCGGACCCCCTGTATGCGCTTATGCTGATATACCATGACCTGGATGAATGAGAACCTTTACAGACATATTAATATAAGAACAAAACTTAGACTGTCATTTAAATGTCTAACCTAATGAATATAAATTATGTGGTTGCACATGGACGCTGAAACTACACATCCTCCAAGTACTACTGTGCTGTAGGGCCTCATATAAAACTGGGTGGGGTGTATGGAAAACAGTTCTTTCCAGGCTGGGCACCATAACCTTCTGCAGCTCTGTGGCACATACTCTGGAAGACACCTGTGGCATTTCTTTTGGAAGGCAATAGTGCTGCTGGGAGTATAAGGGGGATGTTTGGGGTTTTTCCACCTCTTTAATTTTCAAATACTGTAGAGGACTCAACAATTAAAATTAGCAAAATGTCAGATTTAGGTAATCTATTTACAAGGGTTAACCATAAACCCAGCAATCCTGAAAACAAGAGTTCCTGTCTGAGTTGGGCACCATGTCCATCAGTCCAATAGAAGTCAATGACATAGTGGAACGACATGCTTACTACTCCTCCATTCAGCCAGGGCACTCGGGGATCTCTGTTCTCAGAATTGTAGGGGTTCCCAGCAGTGAGACCTCCCCCCTAGAAATCCAACATGTATCCTCTAATCTGTGGATGATAAATAAGATAATCGAGAAAATCAACAATAATGGGACTTACCTTTCCGCTGGTGCTGAAGGGAGCCTAGAAGACACATGGATTTCAGCATTTCGGTTGTATACATTTCTAGGCAGCACTGCAGCTGTATGTAAAGTCTGCAGATTTCAGGGTGTATCTCCCCATCTTCTGCTCTAAAATGGAAAAACATAAAAAAGTTGAAGTAGAGCTATGCACGCAACCATTCATAAATCTGTGCTGGGAATAACTTGGTCAGTGCAGATAGTGGAGCTGTGCAAACGCAGCTGGTCACCACTTTATGCCGATAATGAGACTCAGCTGGGGGCTCATGAATGACAGCCAGGCTTTCACAGGAGCAATTCCCCAGATGAGACCGGATACTCTGGCCCAGATTTACAGATCCTATAGATAGTTTAAGCTTAGATGGGATGGCTACACCTGCATCAGATTTATCACAGTGGCTCAGGCTGGATGATAAATGTGGTGCTGAGATAGACACTTTTCTCTAACTCTATAGTGGTTGGCTTACTTTGAGACAGAATTATACTCCAGAATTGTGGTGCAATTTTGGCACAAAATGTTGCATCTTAGGCCACACCCTTTTATTTGATGCTCCACCCTTTACCACTTAGCCTTACCCCTTTTGAGCAAATCGGAAAAAGTGTAGAAACCTTAGCTGCTCTGATTTGCACCACTTTTTAGACAGAGTCCTGGTGCAGACACCTTAGTAAATCTGGGTCTCTGCTTTAGATAACGCGAATGTGCAAATAATTATAAATTCCACACAAAAAAAATAAATAAACTCATATTACTACAATGTGCATACACTGTGACTATAAGATTGTAGTGTGGTGTTACTACATCACATCTGATGACAGTGAATGGTGCAACCTGCAAGTCACCATGACCATGACACAACAGAAGAAACTGAATACTGTTGGATTTCTGCGCAACATGTTCACGATCATCAGATTGTTCAGAAGAGGTCAGGGAGGGACTAGGGACCCGAGTTATCAGACAAACATATTTATTACAAAACGTCTCTCTGCATTTGGCAATATAGTGTGTATACAGTACATACCAGCCGTAGAAGCCAAATAAGGCAAAGATTTGAATTAAACTCAATTAGAAAAATATTTTTAACACAAAATAAATGCAATTCAATAATTAAAAAATATTGTTGCAAAGGAGTCCCCAGCCTTTAAATGATGGAAGTACAAAAAAACTAGATAAATTCTCAAGGACATATGCTGCATCTTCTTTTTTTAAATTCACTCCTGGTTTTGGCTTCAAACACTGCATGTGTGGCTGTACCAGTGGTGTAACTAGAATTGACTGGACTGCACAGCAACTTTTTATCCCCCCTCTCCTCGAGCTGATTACCCAGCTTTCACTATAGCTACGCCCCTGGGCTGTACCCTTCATAGGTGAGGGGGTCTGGCTGACAACACAGAGGGCAATTGCTTATAATTGCAACAAAGCAGAACTGTGATTGAAGCTCTGGGTGAAGTCACACACCGCAGGTTTGTTGCAGGTATTTCTGCAACTGCCCCATTCATCTGAAAGGAGCTTGCAGGAGTCCATGTGCATGCTGCTGAAACAACCTCATACAGGTGGATGGAACTGAATTTTACTTAAACAGTTAATATATTTAAAACAATGGTGATTGAATCTGCATGCATAGAGCAAAATTGCTTTTAGGGTCAACACACTTTATAGAAAATTTTATATATTCTCAAGTGAAACAGGATAGTCCTAAAAAAAACAGTAACATTCTGCTTTGCATTAAGCAGAACTGAAAACTGCATTATATGACTACAGCCACTAGGTGGCATTCCTTACTTACTATTTTTACTATATGTAACTTTTTAGGCTGCCTGTTTTTTGTCTCATACATAGATATTTTATGCTGTCACTAATATACTGTATAATGTAATATTATTATACAGTAATATGAATGTTTTATTATCCGCCTTTGACTAACACTAGCTATGTAGACAGAAAATATCTATCATTGTACATAGAGATGAGCGAAGTTTTAAAAAATTAAATTCAGTCACTTTGCGAATTTTCCCAAAACATTTGATTCGATTCAAATTACTTTGTCAGAAAGCATGTTAAGTCAGGTCTATCCAGTCTGCAATTAAACTTTAGAGAGAATGAATCCTAGTGTACATCACTGTGCAGTGCAGCAACATGCATAGCTAGTCCTTTTCTGTGGCAAAATAGCTACTGTGCATCAAAACGACAGGCAGGTCACATATATGGATTAGTGCATCTTCGTTCAGTGCCACCATCATTCTTAGCTAACTCCTAGCTAAACAAAAAAAGCATACAGTATCCATCAGTACAGCAAAAAAGAAAAAAGCTCTGCTCCCCGTTTTGGCTATTTGCCCTCAAACTGGCTTTATTCAGATTGAAAAGAAATCCTGTAGGCAGGACTTCAATGGACTTTATCACGCAGTCAGAATTTGGTCCGTTTTTTGCATCCGTATTTGATCAGGATTGGTAATGGTAAGGCAAAAACAGGAGTGGGTCTAAAACAGGGATAAGATGTCATGGATCACAGTGGGGGCGGATGGCAGTAGAGGCAGCAGGCGTGTTGCATCAGGCAGATGACAACATCACAATAGTGGCAGCAGGACATGGGCAGAAGTAATGGGCAATTTGTTACAATGTACCAGTGTGGAAGCACACTATAGTTAGATCATTACTGCCAGAATGATCTAGTCTGTTGCATCAGGCACCGATGTCTGGTTTCTTCAGTAGGCAGGTGAAGAAAACTGCTCATAAGACTCAAGACTTAAGGTTGCTTCTGATGGAGCTGGTGCTGCTTCTGCCACCCAAGCACCTCCAGCAGTAGTTGAGTTTTTCATCCCTCTCGGGTTTTAAAAAAGGCCCACATTTTGGACTGGTAGCGAGGGTTTAACTTTGTGGAGAGCATGCTGGCAAAAATAAGAATTGAAGCTTCAATACCCTGGGTCAGAGAGACTCAGAATATTGAATTCAATTACCGTCATCCTCATTGGCCGCAGAGGATCCCACTAAGGATCCCAGAAGCACAGGCTTCTGGGTTTTTCACCCTTCAGATGCCGTGATCTCACTTGATCACAACATCTAAAGGCTTTAATGACCGCAGAGACCTATCGGCGATGGCGCCAGCTGCACATGCGAGCGGGCACCATATTTGCACTTCGCTTCAGCTCTGTACATGAATTGCGCTGGTAGCGAACGAGTTAAGGACCTGGTCTGCCTGCCGGATATATACAATATGCCAGGCATGCAGTAACTGGTTGGACACATGGTGTCTGTTCTGCCTGCAATATGTTACAGAACACAAAGAGCTGATATATAGTTTTTGGGGAAAAGAATCAGTATAAGGCCTCATGCACACGACCGTATGTGTTTTGCGGTCCGCAAACTGCTGGTCCGCAAAACACGGAAGATGCTCCGCATTCCGTTCCGCAATTTGAGGTACAGAACGCGGCCCATTGTAGAAATGCCTATTCTTGTCCGCAAAACGGACAAGAATAGGACATGCTCTATTTTTTTTTGCGGGGCTACGGAACGGAGAACCGAATGCGGACAGCACATGGAGTGCTGTCCGCATCTTTTGATTGAAGTGAATGGGTCCACGTCCGAGCTTCAAAATATGCGGCTTAGATGTGGACCAAAAGAACAGTCTTGTGCATGAGGCCTTAGTGGACTCCTGCACATGACCGTATGTTTGGAAAAATGTGGATTGGATACGGACCCATTAAGTTCAATGGGGTTGCAAAAGATGCAGGCAACACACCACAGTCCAGTGGGCGGTCTTATCAGACTGAGCAAGAAATTTAATTAAGAAAATACAATTTATACAGTATATTTTCCTAAAAATTATATATCCATCTGTTTAGCTCCTCCTGCTCTATAACATGATTCTGATATTTTATCACCATGTTCAATGTGTCATTACCATGTTCAATGTGTCAGGTTCCCTTTTAATTAGGAACTGTTCTTATTAATTGGCTCCATCTCACAGACAGGAACAGATGTGACATTCCTTTCAATAAAGAGCGACAGAGTGCAAATACCCAGATCATACTTTCACGCTATTGGAGGTGGTCATTAAGAACGAAAGAAAATTAAAATGTTAATGTAAAAAATAAAACTCAGGCATCATATAGTACATTACAATCTCTTTTTAACAAAGCTAGAACCAGCCCTGTAGCTCGCATGGACCCAGTGATCTCCCCATTTATTGCTCCAGCTGCTTTGCTAGACTTATTTTAAGCTGACAGCTCAGGGGGTTTGTTCTTGCCGCAGAATCTCTCTCCCTATTACCGCTCAGGGTGTATGTCCTTCTGCTGCAGCTCTCTCTCTATTACAGCGCTCAGGGGATGTGTTCTTCTGCTACAGCTCTCTCCCTATCACAGCTCGGGGGGGGGGGGGGTGTTCCTTCTGCTGCAGCTCTCTCCTTGTAACTGCCACAGCTTCTAACAGTAGTTCCAGCTGGTGGCTGTTAGGGATGGAACTGAGCATGTGCAACCAACTCAGTGAGGTGGACACAGAGATAAGGAAAAAACAAACAGCAGGTGGCTCTATGATGCATTTTATGGAAGAAGTCAGTTGGTATACAACATTTTTTTATTACATCCTATAACTAAAGTATTCAGATGCAAGTGCTGGTTTGAAAATTGTAGAATATTTTTTCATGGGACATTCCCTTTAACTAAAAACATGAACTCTCCTATTTCATTATATTGCAGTAGTTACTGTAGATGCGTGCCATTTCTTCCTATGCTCTGCTTCGTGTTAATTGAGATGTTGTACTCTATTGTACTGCAGAGCTCACACTGCATGTCTTATCATTTTCTTTCCTCTATGAAAGCTTTTCAGAAAACGAACAAGTCATCTCAATTATCGAGAGTCAGCGATATTATTTTTAATTTATTTTTTTCATTGTAGCTTTGCATAAATTTGAATGTTTTATTGTTAACTGGGGGCTTCAACTAGTCTCATGAGTCATCGTAAAGTATATTTTCTACACTAAAAAGAGATCAAAGCGCTAATGAATATTCTGCCATTCATTTGGCTACACATTAAGATGGAGTGAAAAAAAAGGTAGAGATGAAAGTATTGAATAAAACAGTATCAGCCATATCTGCGGGCAATAACTGAACAGCTAGGGGAGAAATCATACAATTGCGGTACCTAAACATTGGCAAGTATCATGAAATTGGCATAGCATGGATAATGTGTAGAGCCTTGATAAGAGGATCTGTCACAAGGTTGGAATTCTAAATTAGCAAAATATGGTCCAAAAGAAGTAAAATAGTCTTGGATTTCACTCCATAATTTTCCTGAATCACTTACTTAAAAGCTTCCCATCATTTCCTTGTGGATTGGTCACGGATGAGCAACATACAGACATTAGGAGCCAATCTGTCCACTGCAGAAGCCAGTTAAACTCATTTAGTGGTCCAGCTATATACAAGTAAAAAGCAATCAAAAGGTTAGGCTTCGGTGGCCAACTTCTAGTTCTTTTGGCTACCTAATGCCTGGTATTTGTACAACTTTGGTCTGGGAATCTCCATCTTCTGCTTTTCTCTGGCTATGGATTTCTTATTCCATTCCCAATATCAGTAGGCTGCCCCTAAAGCAACCTTTATCTTAGTTAAAGGGGTTGTCTCACTTCATGAAATTGCATTTATCATGTAAATAAAGTTGATACAATGTACATACTAATGTATTGTGGTTGTCCATATTGCCTCCATTGCTGGCTTGATTCATTTTTCCGTCGCATTATAGACTGTTTATTTCCAGGACTTATGACCACCGTGCAATCCAGCAGTGGAGGCCGTGCTTGCACACTAAAGGCAAATGCACTTTTAGTGTGCAAGCACGGCCACCGATGCTGGATTACAGGGCGGTCGTAAAGGGCGGAAGTGAGACTATCCTTTAATAAGGCCATAATTAGTTTCATTTTTCAGGCTGATGTGATGGTTGGGCTAAGGATCATGCTCAGGGGGTACTAATTCTCCTTGTTGAGAGCATCCCAGCTGGTGTAGGTAGTCTTATAGGGCTGGCAATTGCTCCGTGGAAAGGATCTGCCCATCAGCTATCTTCCAAGAGAAAGAAAGCTGTTTCTGTAGTGCAACCTAGTTGAAGTATCTATCCTGTATTCAATGTCTGATCTTATTTTTATTTATTTTATGCACTTATATAGCACTGCTATATTTCACAGCACATTAGCATCAGGCTATCCCCAGTGAGGCTCACAATCTAAGTTCCCTATCAGTATGTCTTTGGAGTGTGGGAGGAAACCGGAGTACCCGTAGGAAACCCACGCAAACACAGGGAGAACATGTGAGCTGTGTACAGGCGTGGGCTCCCCAGGATACAGCGAAGTCACGAACGAGGAAAGCAACTCCGGCACCAGTTTTGCTAAGACAGAACTTTTACTGGAATGTAGCAATAAACACAATCCCAACTGCTAAGAACATAAAATGGATGTACATATACCCAGCCCGAAGGCTAATACCCTTATGCTGCACAGCATGGAGCCCTCTAATGGATGCTGAAGGAAGATCAAGGTAATTTGCCTACTGGCGGGCCCAAACAGAACTGTCTCGTCGTACCTATTATTACCCTAAAGAAAATGCGGATAACTGATTAAGTGCGCAGGACGGGTTAGCCTGCGGCGCAACACAAGAGCTTACAATCTTACAACATTACACAGAATTACCCCCTTTCCCTTAACTGATAAACATAGCACGTGCCTAAGAATAATGAGCAAACACAATAAATTGGCTGGAGTTCCTGGGAGGTTTACCAGTTGTGCAGTGTCCGTTTAAGTTATGGAGTACTGGGATGAATGATAGCAACACTTTCGGCCTGACACAAGATAGAGGCCCTAACTAGCTAACTACAGGCCGTAGCTCAGACTCTATGCGCCAAAACTTATATGAGGTGCGTGCACGATTTTACTGACCCGGGTCTGTACTGTATCCGTTGGCGGCTCCAGACCGGAACAACAAGTCTCTGCCACAACATGCGATCCTGCAGGGTTTGTAACTTTGCTCCTCAGTTCTCATCAGTTTCCTTCGATGCTCTTTCCTCGGAACAGAATCTGGTTCTGGAACAAACGGTGAGGTCACTCAGCTGCAGCTCCGATCACTGAAGAATGCTCCAGACCAGGATGCAGACAGATCCTTTTTCTCATACATAGTCCTTCTGTCAGCTCACAAAATGGTCGCCTGCTTCTTCTGCAGAATGTTCAACTCTACCTCCTATGAATATTTAAATCTGAGCAGTCTGTTTAGCTGAGTGGGAAAATAGTGGCCTCTTGTGGCCAAACAGCAAAATAACAGTCCTGTATTTAACCTAAACAGTGTTCATGCAATAAGAGCTGTTTCTCAATCTCACATGCCACCCCACTAGAGGTTGTGGTCCTTGGCAACCTTCCCCACTCAAACTCATCCTGTGCATAGCGCTGTGGGGGCACCAGGCACATCCCCCTCGGGAGGAGCTACTAATTGTTCAGCATTTTCTCTGGGGGGAAAACTTGCCACGGTTGGCACCTTGGCGAGTACCGGGGCAGGGACAACCCACCATTCCACCTCCTCTAAGGGAATTTCCTCTGTACCCTGAGCATGAGGAGGGATCTCCTCCACGCACACTGGCTCGTCAAAATTACAATGTCTCAACATATTACGGTGTAAGTTTCGTCAGGGCCTCTCAGTCCCTATTGGTTCCTCGTGCATATACCGTGATGGCAGGGTCTACCCTCCTTTTTACCGTGTATAGGACCGCCTGCCACCGCCCATCCAACTTCCTAGATGGCTGTTTGGCTTTGACCATCACTTGATCACCCAGGGCATACCCATCCCTCTGCACTGGTCTTGGGTTAGGGTATACCACTTGTCCCAGGAGCTCCCCCACAACCTTGTGGATCGCTTTCAGCCAGCAGAGGTGCTCTTGCACCCATGCGGTGGTACTTCTCGTGATGGCTCCATCGTGTTGGGCATGTGGAGGTCCTCAATCTCCCATCCGTCTCTCCCAAACATGAGCATATGTGTAACGAGGGTCCGACGACGCGTGCTTCCTTTGCACCACCACCCTGCGCAAGATGAGGAGCAAGAACGTAGCCTGCGTCCTCATCTCCATGGCAGCAGGAGAGCAGCAGGAGAGCTGAGCACCAATAATGATGATCGGTGCTCGGCTGTGTTGGGCTGTTGTGAGTCACGTGACGCTGGCCACGTCATGTGACTCACCAGCCTGAGCTATTTAAACAGGCAGGCTGCTGGCCACAGGTTGCCTGTGAATAGTCTTTTTACTTTTCACCAGCATACCTTTTGACTTGTTTGTATTCTGACCTTGGCTCTGTATTTTGACCTTGCTCCTGTCTCATCCTTGTATCCTGACGAGACTTTTTGGCTTTGGACCCCAGCTTGCATTTGGCTTGATCTGGTTATCCTGTTTGTTCTGATGTTTTCTCCTGGCACCTGACCTCAGCTGGTTTAACTTGGCATTTGTGTTCTGTGTTTGTACTGTCGCTTGTGTGTTTTCCCTTGTTTTCCCTGCACCTATTTAAGCTAGGGACTGCCGTCCAGTTGCGCACTGTTAACTTGGATGGATCGTGCAAGTAGGTAGGGAAAGAGGTGTGGGTGGCAGTTAGGGCTGCACTTTTCGCTACCGCACGTGATAATATGTGGAAAGTATCCAGGGGTACTGTGTATCCTGTTGTTATAGGCCCACATCAGTTCAAGTAGATACTTGGGCCACCGAGCCTTTTGGCTGTCTTTCAGAGTCCGCAGTAGCTAGAGCAAAGTGCAGTTGTGTTCTGTGTTTGTACTGTCGCTTGTGTGTTTTCCCTGCACTTATTTAAGCTAGGGACTGCCATCCAGTTGCGCACTGTTAACTAGGATGGATCGTGCAAGTAGGTAGGGAAAGAGGTGTGGGTGGTAGTTAGGGCTGCACTTTTCGCTACCGCACGTGATAATATGTGGAGAGTATCCGGGGGTACTGTGTATCCTGTTGTTATAGGCCCACATCAGATCAAGTAGATACTTGGGCCACAGAGCCTTTCGGCTGTCTTTCAGAGTCTGCAGTAGTTGGAGCAAAGTGCAGTTGAAGCATTCGCACGCCCTGTTTCCTTGGGGGTGATATGGGGTGGTGCGGGAGTGTTCGATCCCATACAGCTGGTACAGTTCGTTCATTAGAGTACCCTGAAAATATGCCCCCTGATCCGAATGTATTCTCCGTGGACACCTGAATACCTGTATAAAGTGTTTGCAGACCTTTTCAGCAGCCAGCTCTGCTGCCTGGTCTCTGGTGGGTACAGCCACCGCATACTTTGTGAAGTAATCTGTCATGACTAGACGATACGAGTGTCCCGAGGTAGAGTACCCAATCTGTACATAATCAATCATCAGAATCTCTAGGGCCGCTGAGGTCTGGATGGCCTGGACAGGAGCCCGCTGTTCAGTACTCTTATTCAGTCCGCAGGGTCAACAATTAAGACATGCCTCGGCCACCATGTCTGTCAGACTTGGACAGTATACCAACCGTTGGAGCCACCTGAACGTTTTATCGCTCCCGAAATAGGCGCCCCTCTCATGGGTTTCCTGGGCGGCCTCAAGTCCCAAAGACATAGGGATGACAATGTAGGTATATTGGCTGACACAGGAGGCCCTGGGTAATGGTCAGCTTATCCCACTGTCTCAACGACTTTTGGCCCTCTGGTCAAACTGGCCCGCTCTTCTGGCCGGGGACAGATCTTGGTCCAAACCCATTCTTTCACTTTCCACAGGTCCGGGCAGCCATTCTGGACTCTCTCCCCATCGGCCAACATCTTTCCCAGCACCAGGGACATCCCGGATGCCCCCCACTTGAATGTGCCACATCCCGGAACATAGGTATTCAACAAGGTAAGGAGTTTTAGTGTCCTCTAGCTCCTCGTCGGCTCTCCGAGTTAACAATCCTACAGGGATTCGGGAGAGTGTATCGGCGTTGCCGTTCTCCCTACCTGACTGGAACTTGATGCGGTATCGGTACTTAGAAAGGCGGGCCAACCATCTCTGCTCAAGTGCACAGAGCTTGGCCTTCTCCAGATGGGCTAACGGCTTGTTGTCCGTCATCACGATCACCTCTGCACCTGTTGGCACTTCTTGGGCTTGATCTTGAGCTCATGGTCTCGCAGCCGTCTTAGGACCTGTCACAGCTTCTGGAGGTGGTCTTCAAAGGAGGCCCCAAACACTACTATATCGTCCAGATATATCAATACTGAGTCGAAGGTGAGATCCCCCAGAAAGTGCTCCATCAACCACTGGAATATTCCCGGGGCATTGAAAAGGCAGAATAGCATCCGGTTGAACTCGTAGAGTCCCATAGTTAGAATAAAAGCCATCTTCTCTTTGTCTTTCTTGGCCACCGGTACCTGCCAATACGCAATGGCCAGGTCAAGAGTCGAGAAGAACTTTGCGTGGCTCAGGGCTGACGACTCCTCAATCCGTGGTAGGGGGTAAGCATCCCGGATGGTCTAGGCGTTCAGCTTCCGATAGTCCACACAGAAACTAAAACTCCCATCTTTCTTCCACATCAAGACTACTGGAGCAGCCCAAGGACTTTGACTCTCCTGGATTACCCGGTTCCAACATGATGGCTACCATATCCTTCACCTCCTGGTACATTTTAAGTGGGGTTTGCTGGTAACGTTCCTAATCGGTGCAGCATCGCCGGTAGGGATTTCGTGTTCAATGGTGGAAGCACACCCAAACTCATCATGTCGCGAGAATGCCTCTTAAAATTCCCAGAGAGTTTCTTCCAGCAACTTCTGTTGTCCAGGAGTCAGGGTCTTGCAGTCCACCCCCATCCGGGCCATGATCACTGGACCGTTCCACTCCGCTGTTGGGGTCTCCCTTTGATGGACCTATACAGCATAGGTCCAGGCTGATCTCCTATCAGGCTGTAATGTGAAACTCCTTCGTCGAGATATATCCTCTTCGGACACATTGACTTTGGCCAGCAAGGTATTTCCGGGAACGGTAAACTCACAGTCTTCAACATTGAGTCTGCATTTCCTCTTGATAAGCGCGCTCAACCAGGACCTCCAGTCCATTTAGTCGTCGTCCAGCCTCCACCGGCATCACTATTTGTTCTTGCCGACATGGGATCTTCACCGGGGTCCTCGGCGGCACCTTCATGTTGCCAAGGGGCCGACTGGACATGTTGCTTTTTTGCAAACTACAAATCCTCACCATCTGCTTTAGAATCTTTCGAGTTGGCTGGTGTGTGGTGGCCCATTGTCAATACTTAGGCCCTTGTTTGGCACAGAGTTAATTGTCTAGGTCTCCCAGCACATTCATACCTAGGGTCATGTTCATTCCTTTCCGGGACGGATGGTCCACCAGCACGACCCCCTTGTTGCCGACGTCTTGCCCAAACAGTCGGACCCGCATCCAGTCTATCCCTCGGATGTCTATCTCTCTGTTATTGGCAGCCGTCAGCTTGATGACGCTCCAGTCTTCTGGCTCCATCATATGCCCAAAGTATCTTTCAAAGAACTCCAGAGGCATAAGGGTGCACTCCAACCCTGTATCAACTAGGCAGCAGACATTCTGGCCTTCTAACTCGGCTTTCATAACGGGGCTGCTGGCATACAGGTCGTCTTCCTCACGCATAGGGCTTTTCTTCTGGTGTACTGCCGCAGTAGGCCTAGCTACTGTGGCGGTCGGAAGTTTAACGTTGGCTCGGACTTCATCTGTCCTGGGCACTCTCTGGCCATATGGCCGCACTGTCGACAAGCCCAACAGAGGGGACCTCTTCTGACGGGCCCCCGCACCTGAGTGATCCTGGGGGTGGAGTGACGCGGGGTGCTGGAATCGTTTCCGGAGGCCGGGGTGATCCTGTTTTCATTTGGTACACTTCAAGGCGAAGCTCTCTCAATTATGTCCGCAGGGCCTGGACGACATCCTTTAAGGACTCTGATTCTTCAGCCCCTGACTGGTCCCTTGTAGTATGGGATGAATGATGGCAACACTTTTGGCCTGACACAATATAGAGGCCCTAACTAGCTATTTACAGGCCGAAGCTCAGTCTCTAGGCGCCAAAACTTCTATGAGGTGCGTGCACGATTTTATTGACCCAGGTTGCAGACAGAACTTTTTTCTCACACACAGTCCAGCTCACTGTCAGCTCACAAAATCGTCGTCTGCCTCTGCTTCAGACTGTTCAACTCCACCTCCTATAAATATTTAAATCTGAGCAGTCTGTTTAGCTGTGTGGGGAAACAGCGGCCTCTTGTGGCCAAACAGCAAAATAACAGTCCTGTATTTAACTTAAACAGTATTCATGCAATAAGAACTGTTTCTCAATCTCACAAACATACAAACTCTATGCAGATGTTGTCCTTGGTCAGATTCAAACCCAGGACCTGGGCACTGTGAAGCACCAGTGCTAACCACTGAGCCTGTGTGCTGAATATCAGCAAAATCAAAAGTCTTCTCCTAAAGGAACCATCCTGCAGATAGCTGTTGCAGAGATTTTGCCCCTCAGATGTAGAAAGTGAGGTGCTCAGAATGCTAGGTAGGAGGCCTTTGATGTAGCTCTCAGGGATTACTGTTTCTCTGTGCGAAGAGCATCAGAGCTGGGATAAAGAGTCTTGTAGACTAGGCAATGCTCACTGAGAAAAAGGATATGCAAGAGAAAGAAAGCTGTATGCGGGAATATTTTGCGCTTTTGATGATCTGAGACATGTTTGAAAATCTATTTGTGGTAGCAAGTGATCTGGGAATGTGAAGATATCTGACACAAAGGTCATTAAGATACATCATTATGTGTGGCCAGGTAAACAAAATGAAATGTTTAATCCATCGAAACTAGGAATGGAGGCCCTTGATTAATTAAACATACAAGAGATTCTGTTACCAGAATTTTTTGTTCGGTTTCGATACCAAGAAAACTATTGCGAGAATCGATATCAATTCGATACCAGGCAAAAAAAAAAAAAGTAATACCCGCACATTAATCCCATATTGCCCAGAATGTGTATTTTTGTGTGTGTTTTATTTGGGGATAAGTATTGATTGCCCATTATATGAGGAGGTACTTGCTTGATGGGGTCATTTACTAATAATGCGAGGCAAATGGAAGTCTAAATTGCTAAAACCATGTGTCTGTCATTAATGGTAACTCCGTCAAGTACCTCCTCACATAAAGAGCATAACGGGCAACAATTTGGACCTCCATGTGCCTCACATTAACAGTAAATAACCCTATCAGGTCTCACATTCACCTCGTGTTGCCCATTATGTGAGGAGGTACATTATGGGGTCACTTACTGTTAGGCAAATAGTGTTATTAATTTTGTAGCTCCATTTTCCTCACATTAACAGTAAATAACCCCATCATGTACCCCACATTAACCCCATGTTGCCCATTATATGAAGAGCAACAGTATTATTGCCAGCCTTAAATTCTGCAAAGAGAGAGACTTTGGGAGGATAGAGAGGAAGGAGTACTACAATCCCCATCCTTGATCAAATCCATACATTGATAACTGGGAAGATTTTCATGATGAATTATTTGGAACTGTGTTTTGATACAGTTCAATGTACTACAACTCCCATTCTGCACTTTAGTAAAGAAAGACATTTATTTTCTACAACTGGCTTGGTTACAGACTCCAGAACCACACATTGACCACAGCAGCTACATCTTTTGCCTTGGACCCTTGCAACACTCAAGGGGACCCCCAAATACCATGAAGCAGAAGCTTAAACATCTGGGTGGGCCCCAAGGGAAGAAAGGGTGCACCCTCTTATCACTGCCCTGGCCATCAATGTGAGGATTGCCAGTGTGAATAATTATTGCATCCAGAACCATTAGTACTCTCACCCTTCGCTCTGCTTCTCCATGGCTCACAGAAAATCAATTACATCAATATACTATTACGGAGAAATAAAGTGAAAAAGTTGGTGAAAAAGAGTCATACTTATCCTTGCCATCGTTCTCCTGGTAGCTGCAAGTGTCATATATTGTAGTGTACAACACAACATCGCACAATGAAGTTGCACGGAGGGACCATTGAACTGGCACCACAGTCAAGGTGCTGTATTTAAACAGTCAATCTATTATTTGATATTTTTACTCATTTAGAGTACCGTATGTTGGAGGGTTCTTGAGTTTGGAAAACCCCTTTAACCAGACTATGATGTTCATGTTTTGTACGTAGGCTGGGAAGCTTGGTATGGGGCTGAACTGTAATAGACACAACTTGTGGACAACAAGGGTGCTGTTTCAGGATAGAAGCAGTCATGTTTTCTAAGGTTATACAACTCTTATCAGCTGGGAGAAATTATCCTGTGACTCTTAACATACCAAACAATCCTTTTAAAAAAGAGCCATCCTACAACACATCTTCTTATCTGAAGTCTGAGTGACTTATTTATCTTGTCCTAGGATATAACACACAGCTACTGTCTACATACAGTTGTATCCCATGCAGAGATGTGTCATATCCCAAGGCAAGAAAAAGCAAACTTCATTCTGATATGAATACTGTACATTGTGAAAAATCAAAGAAAGACGAAAATAAAAAAAAAGACTGAATTCTACTCATCACAAGGAAGATGCTCCATTCTGCATATCTATATTTACTAGTCTAATAATAAGAGAAAAGAAAATCAGAAAACAGAGTGTATAGAACTTAATGTCCCTGGGTGATCCAGAGAACAAAGTCCAACTGCGAGGTGTTTTTTCACTCACACAATCTTGCCCATGATCGTAGCTTGGTTCATTATCACAAAAACATTACAACTGCCCTAAGGTACAAAATTCCAATTTTATCAAATGACCCTAATAAAACTTTGTGACCCCTTGGATCAAGAAAAAAAAATCAGATTAACTGAGGAATAGAACACTCACATGGTGACCTTCTTTTTGTCTTTGTCGTTGCAGATCTGCTCTTTCTCAGGCTCCTATTCTGTGCTGCTTCTCAGACTATCTGGTGCACAATGTACATCTGTAGCCCAAAAAATTTTCTACATTTGCGAAATGCTGGTCTGCTCTGGGGGGTGGACTATCGGTGGCTAATCCCTGCTCCAGCGCATCCCCAAGCCACACTTGTTTGATGGTTGGAGTGATACAACCTTTCTTCCCCTCAGGGCTCACCCTGGACATTGGGGTCTCCTGCCTGGTGGTGGATGAAGTTCGCTTGATGTTGGGTGATTGGTTAGCGGGATGCAAGGCAGAAAAACAGATGACTGGATCAGATGTGGAGACCAATGACCAGGCCTGCTTGATTATAGTAAAATAAAGTCTCTATTTTACTGAATAGATACTGGGGTTCACAGTGCAAATACTAGCAGTAGGCACAAGTACTTCACAGAGTAGGCTTTTCCGAAAGGCTGTGTATAGGGGGTGGCTACCAGGATGGTCCTCCCTGAGTCTTTTTCTACAGATACGTGCAATCTTCCCAATTGACCAAAAGCACGCAATCACTCTTAATAACTCTTTGCGATGTACAACTGCGAGGTGCAGTCCGAGCTCAGATTGCAATTCAACAGTAGTGTAAAAGGCACCAGAAGCAATAGAACCCAAAACATGTGCAGTATAAAGCTGTATGCGTGCTTTGCCGATTCTGTCCAAGCACTGTCCCTTTATGATCCTCGACCCTCTGGAATAATTCAATGCTTCTTTCCCTCAGAGGTTGGTTCCTAGTAAAATTGATTTTCTGGCATCTCTCACTCACAGGGATAGTGTCTCCCTGGGGAAGAATTCTTTCCTCCTGCTTTAGCTTGTCTGGCTGACTGTCTGTTAACGGTTTCCTACACATACACAACCTTTTGGAATCGAGAGTGCATAGAACATAGCATCACAGTAAACACTTTAACAGCCATAACAGTGAATCATAACATTAACCCTTTAGCAGTGAACAAGCAGGTCACTGCACTTGTCCAACCCTAGACTTGTATTGGCTAGCACTGTTCATGTGCAGAGCTGACCAATCCAAAGGCAACAGCAAGTGTGTTGGGCTACCAAATGCACAGTTTGCACCAGGCAGTCTGAGAAGCAGTGTGGCCATTTAGAATGACAGAAGAGGAGTCTTAGAATTGGTAGATATGCAGCCAAAAATATGAATAGGAGGTCACTAGGTAAGTGTTCTGTTAGTTCTCTAGTCTACGTGATTGTGATTTTTTTTTTATTGAACCAGAGGTTTGCTGTATATAACATAGATGCTGCATATATATGGCATGTAGCAGTTATGGGGTCTCTTGGGAGAGAGGACCAATTCCACATTGGTTCTGTCTTCATTTGGATAGCTAGTGAGAACCTTCACAGGATTGTGGCCTCCACAACAAACAAAGTGTAAAACGTACTCAAGTCACAAACATGGGATGAGGGTACAAGAACACCCTGTATCTGGTGTGTAGAAATGTAGTGGTGTAAAGTAGCACCTAAAAAAAGGTACTAACTTTATGTTTGCTATGAGAACAACCCCTCCACCCAGGTTCTCTACGTATGCCTCTGGATTTTAATACATAATTGCCTGTTATATTTATGAGAAAATATATTATTATTTGATCATATTTTACTCAAAAAAGTAGTTCTAATCTGAATAAAATTTATGAGTAGAGTCTTCCATTGGTTTGCTGTGAGAGGGGAGGAGGAAGTCAGAGGGATCATGTTGCAGTCTTTCTGCCATAGCTTTAATATAAGACTGGACCAGGGAATTGAGAGTGGGATCAGCAGGGACTATTCTGGTTGCCTCAACTATTCACATATAGCAGGAATGGAGAAAGAAAATAAACTTTTTGAGAGATAAAATGAACTTTTAACAAGAGCATCGACAATAGATAGGCAAACTAACATTACTAAAGGGGCTCTCTGGACTATAGATATTGATGACGTGTCCTGGAGATTGGTCATCAATATCAGATTGGTGGGGTCCAACACCTGCCACCCCCATGATCAACTGTTTTGGGCAGCTGTGGCACTGGATTATAGACTGTACTGGCCATGCCAGGGTACTGCAGCTAAGTTCAGGTGTACAGAGAATTCCAATAGGTATCTGTTCTGTAGCCCAAATAACCCAGTTAAAGTAGATATAATTATCAAATACTTTACAGTAAATGAAACAAAATTTGTAAATCCACCTTGTTGCATTATTGAAAAAAGCATTAAGAAAAATCTGTACAAATACTCGCCAAAGACGGACAATTATTTGTTTAGACAGACAAGAAAGCCTGATGTGAGCTAAATGGTTAAAGTTCCACATTTACTTTCATGAGAATAAATGAAAATTGGCAGAAATTATAAAAAGCCCAAAGCTGTTGATATGGACCTATTCTGGACAAGATGTAACCACATCATTTATATGGTATACTAGGCAATTATCTTTTTATAAATCTTAGGCCTCATTCAGGTACGATATTATACTATCAATTAAAGGGGTTAGCCACTTTCTGGCTACCTATGACCAATGAATATGGGAGATCACTATATGGCAATTGTTAATATAGCCTTTGTTGATATTGTGTGCCATTTGCTATATTTAAAAAGGCATAACCTGTTGTTAGGCAAATCTTCTGTGCTGTCCACATAGAGGCCCTGTCCATAAGATGGCCGCTGATGGAGGGTCATGTGACCAGGCAAATCATCTCCATGGAATTTCTCCTGCATTCAAATACACTGCAACCCCACGCAACTCTTAACAGTACAAGTAAAGACACCAGGTGCAGTATATTTGGACAAAGGAGCTATCACATAGAAATGATTTGCGTGGTCACATGACCATCCATCCACAGCCATCTTATGGACAAGTCCTGTGTGTGGACAGCACAAAAATGGGGAAACATACCTTATGAAATATAGAAAATGGTGCTGAATATGAACAATGGCTATATTAGTGAGTGCCACATAATCATCTAACAAACACATTGGTCAACAGTAACCAGAAAGTGGCCAACCCATTTCACAGCCCATATTCCGGATAGAAAATCAACCCCCATCTACAATTCAATTGAGCCAAACTTTAGAGATCTCTGGAGCTGTAAGACATGTGAATATATTCTCTGTCAGTCTTTCTTAGTTGCTAAGCCTCAACATAAAGAGAAAATGTAATAAGGGAGAACAGCCATTGTTTTAGGATTTGTAAAGGCGTCTGGAGTGAAATCTATAATAATTGTGAGTGATTACGGCTATTTTTAGGAAAATCTCTCAGATCCTAGACAGAATTATTGGTGTGATTGCTTGGTGGCAACACAGAGAAATGATGACCCATCAAAGATAAAATTAGCATGGACTTCATTAACTACCTGTGATAGGAAGTTTTGGTGCCCATGTCCTATATTCATGGGAAATTTTCTTGTTTGCTAACACTGCAGCACCTATGCAGGTTCTCACATGTTGCAGGTGAGTGTATAGAGCATGCTCCGGAAAAGAGATGAGAGAATGACTCCAAATTGGAATCGGTCCGATTCGACCTGAAACCAAAAGTGCTCCAACTGGCCTGAAAATTTGTGTCCAACTCTGAGGTCTCCTATGATTCATTTTTTCCCTGTCATCTCACTTGTTTAATTTTTATTACATTTTATTATTTTCTCTCTTCTTTCTCTTTCCTTAATCATATCTCAAGAGCTGTGAAAAAATGTAAGGTGGTCCTTTAAACCAGTTTTGATAAATCTCCATCAGTGGGTATGGGCTGTATTTTACAGATGACATTGTTTAGGAACAGTTTGGAATAGAGATAAAGACCAGGCATATAAGCATTCAGGCAGAGGGAGTAGCTCCATCTGTCATGCGGTCACCCCAAGCCCCCCTTGTATGCATTTGAGTGAGGCTGAGGGCAGGGGCGTAGCTAAAGGTTCATGGGCCCTGGTGCAAGAGTTCAACTTGGCCCCCTTCCCTCAGTGCTTTGTGTGTCTTCTTATGCGGCATAAGTGTCTTTGGGCCCCTTCAAGCTTCTGGGCCCGGTAGCAACTGCTACCTCTGCACCCCCTATAGCTACACCCCTGGCTGAGGAGTTGTCATGCTGAAGGCCCACAATCTTATTACACCCTGCCAGTGGGATAATGCCTACAGACACATTACACTGCAATACAGAAACATTGCAGATAACTGTACAAGTGATCAAAAAAAAAAGTAAAAAAAAAAGGTAATACAATCTTTAAAATATTAATAAAACCAAATATTAAAAGTTCATATAAGTTCAATATATAAAAAATAAACATGATTGGACAGAGTTTGAACTATTAAAATAGCACATTATTTATCTCACACAGTGAATGCGTAAAATAAGACATGCAATGACAGAATTGTGTCCTTGCCTCTCTATAGAAAATAAAAAAATAAAAAGTGATCAAAAGGTTGTAGGTACCCCAAATGGTATCAAACTACAGCTCGTCCATCAAAAATGAGCCCTCACACATTTCCATCCATGAAAAAAAAATACGTAGTAAAACATACAATATATACATTTGGTATCACTGTAATTATACCGGCCCACAGGATAAAGTTAACATTTCATTTCTACCACAAAGTGAATGCTGTAAAAAGGAACCCCAAAAACTAAGGGCGGGTTCACATCACTGCTATGGATTCCATTTTTGTTTTCCGTTATAACATGGTTATAATGAAAAATAACAGAATCCATAAGGGGGCAGTCAAAACGAAAACCTTTGAGAGGCATTCAGTTTTGATACGTCATAATAGATATCTATCGGAATCATGACGGATCCGTCTGGTTTCCATTATGCAAGACGAAAACAAAGTCCTGTCGACAGAACTTTTTTTCCGTTCTGCAAAACGGAAACCAGACGGTTTCATCCCACAAAAAACAAGACCTCATACAGCTGTGTTGATGACAAGAAATGATATGGGATATGGGGATGAAAAAACAGTGGTGAAGTGAAAGGGTTAATCCATAATGTAAGGATGGTTTTACCATCAGCACCTTTGTAGCTAAGTCATCAGTGACTGCCAGGGAGACCATGAGGATCAGCAAAGAATATTTGTGTGACCAAGTGACAAAGAAATTATCCCTATGGGAGCTATTATGGCTGTCAATAAAGTGTGCCAGCCAGCTATTGTACTTCCTGAAACTGAAGACAATAGTCTGAGTTTAC
Organism: Bufotes viridis; assembly: GCA_033119425.1. Lineage (NCBI taxonomy): Eukaryota > Metazoa > Chordata > Amphibia > Anura > Bufonidae > Bufotes > Bufotes viridis. The sequence goes on along the minus strand of CM065589.1, from coordinate 66,915,847 downwards.
AAAAAGCTTTCGTGACTTTCTGGGCTTATTGGTGGAAAATGTGGCCCTTTTTTTTCATTTTTACATTAATCCAGTCTTGGAAATTGGGTGGGAAAGGGGGCATTGTTTGCTATATTAATTAATTTCACTCCAGATTTATCACTATGTCACTATGACTTTTTAAATAATGTTAAACTCACTCCAGTTTGGGAGGGGGGGGGGGGGGTTTAAAGAAATTGTTATGTTTAAAGGGGTTGTGCAGAAGGTTAAAATACCTGCATGTCATTTAGCTGTCATGGGTAATGTGGAGGGGATAGAACCAGATAACACACAGAAGGAATAGTTCGGAGTCTAGGCCTCAAAGCTAAGGGAGAGGGATGGTGACCTCCTAGGAATCCTTAGACCTCTCTCTGATGCCTGCCAGCATGAGTAGACCCAGAAGGTGGAAATACTCTTACACCGGAACCTTAGCCCTGGAGACCCTGGAAGGCCCTAGGAGTGGTGGCAGGGAATGAGACTACTGGTTCCTCCCCAGGTGAAGGAACCAGCATCTCCCTAAGGCCTAGACAACAACACACATAAGCGGACAACAAAATGCAAAATAAAATCCACTTAGCTTAAAGAAGAATGGAGGAGCAGGAGATCCAAAGCAACAACACACCAGCTCAACCAACTCCAGCAGGAAATATCAACAGCATGGTAAGCTACGTGAGTCAGAACTAAATAGAGCCTCAGTAATGACCCACAAGCTGCACTGACAAGAGGTGTGGTCATTACCAAACGACAACACTGCAAGATTAAAGGGCTTCTGTCACCCCCACTGATGTAATTTTCACTAACTGACATTAGCTACTTGCTAATGTCAGCTGAGTTCAAACATATGTTTCCGAACTTTTTTCCTGTTTTCTATCTTCTAAAAAACTTACTTTGCAGCTGCAGACAGGGCCAGCGAGAGGAGGAGAGCACGCTGGCCCTGTCTATCAAAAGAAGAGGGGGCGTTCCAAGGGCATGAAGATGCGGCGGCTACCAGCAAGTACCCGCCCAACTTGCTGGTAGCGAAGATAATTTGCATATCACAAAAGTAAGTTTTTTAGAAGATAGAAAACAGGAAAAAAGTTAGGAAACATATGTTTGAACTCAGCTGACATTAGCAAGTAGCTAATGTCAGCTAGTGAAAATTACATCAGTGGGGGTGACAGAAGCCCTTTAAAACAGAGAGACTGTCAGATACCCTCACGTGCCACCAGTCTCTCAGATTTTCTCACCCCTGTCATGGGATGGACCATGACACTCGCCTATAGAAGCGGCACAGTGTCAACTGCTTGTCCCATTCAAGTGAAGCGAGACAATGAGCAGGTAATGCGAGTGCCCCTACTTCTTCAAACTTCTAATCTGCGGTGGTGTCAGAAGTCAGACCCCGCTGATCTTATACTGGTGACCTATCCAGAGAATAAGTGATCAATATTAACCCACTTCACAAACCAAATTTAACAAACACCATGCACCATTTCATACATTTGCCATAAAGTATGGCAAAGTAGACTCAAATAAAAGTGACTTCAAATATTATCTTCTTGAAAAATTCCCCCCCCCCCCCCCCAAGAACATCTAAATCTCAACATCGTGGTCTCAAACAGTAGATCTTTGGTAGTTATAGTAAGATACATAGACCTAAAATAGTTGTAGACAGTTTTTCTACTGGAAGGGCAGCATCTTTTTAATTAAACCTAGAATATCTACAGGAGGGGTGTAAATTAGATACCGCACAGTCGAAATATTAAATATTTGCAGCATGTTATAGCACCTCTTTGTGATGTCTAAACACAACCCATATGTTTTTTACACATGCACTTTCTGTAAATACACGAAAGGCTACAGTAGGATAAGGCATTATATGGAACTACAACTCCTAGCATATTCTAAAATGTTGTGCACTATGGTATGTAATGGTACACAATTATAAGAAACTACTGTAGATTAGAAATAAATCTCCTCTTTTCATTAAATTCAACTATCTTGTCATCTGCAGTATGGGATTCTTTATTTGCTCATGATAAATTTTAGTTGGCGCCTCCAAGATGTTGTCCAAAGTTTTGCATGTTCTAATCTTCACTGTAGAGCTCACTGTAGAGCTCACATTGGGACATGATCACAAGTTATCAATTGGGTTTCATTCGTCAGTGCAGTATTTGGGAGAATGTAATGAAGATGTTTTCTTATTACCTATAAAGAAAGAGTCTTCTAGAACCTGGAGATATTTTTCAAAGAAGCTCAATGGTACCCACACCATTACCTCTCCCCAAGATTGCTTGTATTTAATTCCTCAGCCATTGATTAGCTGAGGAGACATCTCCAGGCATTCCTTGTATGTCGAGATGGGACAATACAGCAAAGACCAGTGGGGGTAAAAGTCAGAACAGGAGCGTCAGGGATTGATGATTGTAGGTATGCCTTCTTTAATTTTTTTACCTTACTCTAAAGCCTCTTTTCACCCATGGACAACCCCTTCAGGTGTTGGCATGAGTTGATTAATGATCTAGCCAGGGTCATCCTTAGGGTTTTGCAACCTAGGGAACATCACCTGTCACTAGAGAGGAGGGTGACACTGGACTTGATGGCCTGGGGCTAAGAAATCTTGAATACCAGATCCCACACTTAGTGCCCAAGACTACTGACTGGATAGTGTTATTTGGGTATCTTAAGGTTATGTTATTTGGGCACTGCATGGTACACGAGGTACTGAAGAGTACCAACCATTATAAGCCCACCTGTAGATCCAACCATGAGCCCTTGTACAGTACATTATCCATCTTGACATTAGCTTTGCCTCAAAGCACTTGAAATCTTTTGATTTATGAGATTCCAGGAAGGTCTATTAAGTTGTGGCACTGGAGGCTAATGGGTTCCTGGAAGCTTCATGCTTAATTTAGTCTGGCAACTTTCATTTTATGATCTTCACTTTTTCAATATCTGATCAGTGGGCATCCAACTCCCTGCACTCCTGCTGGTCAGCTGTTTGAAGAGACTGTGGTGCTGCGGCCTCTTCCTGGTCCAGTGACTCCAGTCAACGTGACGTGGGTTTGTTGCAGTTCTATTCAAGTGAATGGACCTGGGCTACAATATCAAGCAAAGCCCCTTTACAACGTACGCCGCTGTGCTTGGTATGCTGTGAGGAGTCTGCATGTTGAACATGTCTGAGAGATACCCATCGTTCTTCATTTCCTGACCTGCTCCAGGAAATGAAACCTTTGGTTTGGACACAGAGGGTAAATTAAAGGTACAAGTCCTCTCTCCCCTCCCCCACCACTCTCCTTGCTACTCACAGATTACAGCTTATCTGACCTGCCTGAGATGGCCTTATCCTCAAACAATTAAGTTCCACATAAATGACCCAGGAGAGAGGACCATGAAATACGAACTCAATCCTAAAGCTACCTCCCTTCATAGGAGATCCAATTTTGGACCAGCCACCAGATTTATTATTTAATACAGCGTATAAAGTTGGACACAAAAACTGCTATAATATTAACTTGAGAGACGGTACAGCGTCTCATGAACATTCTGATCTAGCTGCTAAATTCAGGACAACACAGCCTTGTCTTTTTTCTGCTCCTCTCTATTAAAAAAAAAAATGTTATTGAAATGATTCATGAAAACTCTTTGGAAAGAAAATTAGGGTTTGCAACCTTACTCCCAGTGCCCAGCATGCACTTGCGTCTCTCCACTCCCGACGACTGATTGGACAACCCCTACTAGGTAAAATTCATGTAGCTTGTTCATATTTTTGGATTATGTTTGACTTTTAATAACCATTTTGGGACACAAGATTGCCACTGATGAATCATATTTACTACTGAACGTGACTAGAGATGAGCGAACTTTAAAAAAAAGTCCGGTGTTCGGGTTGTGTTAAGTCGCGCATCCCGTTATGGATTCCACTATAGCGGCATATGGAATCCATAAGGGGCGGCTGCCACCAACCCGAACTGTTGAACAGCCGAAGGACCTGGGGTGACGTCACTGTCATGTGATCAGTGCAGGGGGCGTGGTTCAGCACTGGATTTGATCCTGTGCTGAGCCACGCCCTCTGCACTGATCAACATGACAGTGACGTCACCCCAGGTCCTTCGGCTGTTCAACAGTTCGGGTTGGTGGCAGCCGCCCCTTATGGATTCTATATGCCGCTATAGTGGAATCCATAATGGAATGCGCGACTTACCACAACCCGAACGCCGAACACCGGACTTTTTTTTAAAGTTCGCTCATCTCTATACGTGACCTCTTAATAGGAAACAGTGGTGATTAAAATGGGTTCAGAAAGTGTACATTTGGGCTGTATCTACTATCCTTCAAGATTTCTTGAGGTACAATAAAAAAGCACCTTAAGAAAATTTAAACACTAAGAATTTGAGAGAAAAAAAGAAACATGAATGTGGATATGGTATGGATGATGTACAGTGAAAAAGACAGGAAATATCCCCAGGCAATAGCAGCCTTAGAAATTAGAAAAAAGTGTTTGTATGGGGTAACAAAGAGGCATTAAAAAAGTGGAGGCTCTAAAAGCTATCTAAAGCTGGCAGATCTGCAGATGGCATAAAGAATACATGAGGCCATAGCTTGTACATTTTTAAAATCATTTCACCTCACTTTGCAGACTATAGCCTTGTACGGGATGCACTACAATCATAGACTTTTAACATGTCATCTCGTCTAAGCTGACAGAACTTTTACAATAGAAAGTCGTCAGATGCTGGAAGGAAAGTGTTGCTAGATGGAAATAAATTCTATGGCCCTGAGAAAGTCGATTTGTCAGGGGAATAGGAAACAGGTTACAACAAAGGCACAGCTACTCAGCAGTAATGCTATCTATGCCTTTGGACAGGCAATGCAGTTTGAAAGGTTCTGTTTGCAAAACCTTAAAAGGATGCAAGCTTTTAAGAGAAATAGGATCCTCCAGTACTGAAAGGTCCCCAAATGAAAATAAATAGCCATAATATTAGACATCAAGAAAATAAAGACCTAATTACGCACACAGCTGACACTGCATACAGGACCGAACAAAGAGACAAATGAGAACAAAAAGAGACAAAACGCCTAGATATGCAATGCGCAAAGCATGGTGGAACACTACTGAAATGTCTGGGTAAGAGGATGACATTTTAAAATATTAATAATTGATTTTATCATTGTCTTCACTAATCTGTATAAGACTCTACTGACAATCTTTACTGTTGGAAAGAATTACACCAATATTTAGCAAAACACAAACAAACAAAAAAAACATAAACATGCACAAGTTACTTTGCTGACGGTATTTTTCGAATGAGTCTTAAAGGGGTTATCCCATCTCACCATTTGCATGGCGAGATGGGACTAAGCACAGACCCTAAACAGCTGGAATTACGGCAGCAGCCGAGCCGCCCAGCGCTCCGCTGTTTCTGTAACTCCCATTGTAGTGAACGGGAGCTACACAAGCAGAGTGGCAGAACAAGCTATGCTGCTTCTGTAACTCCAGAGTCAGAGAGACGTAGGGGAAACCCCTTGAAAGGGAATGTGTCAACATAAATTTTTTATACTAATTTAAAAAAAATCATCTAATTTGTTTTCATTTTTCAATAATTCAAATACAAAACTGTTAGGAAACACTTTCCACTCCAGTTCCAAAGCAGTCACTGACCACTCATAGCACAACAATTTGACACGTGCTGTTAATCTTAAAAGGGTCACTGTACTTTCACACAATTTCATGTGATTTAACATGAGAATTGTGTAAATAACAAATTTCTAAATCACTTCATTTAAAAAATACCCCTTTAGGCTTCTTTCACACTTGCGTTCTGAGGATCCGGCAGCCACTTCCGTCCCGCCGGATCCGTCAGAATGTAAGTCGCCTGAAAGCATTAGAAGACTGATCAGGATCCTGATCAGTCTTCGAAATGCTTTGAGGTTACTATGGCAGCCAGGACGCTATTAAAGTCCTGGTTGCCATAGTAGTAGTGGGGAGCGGGGGAGCAGTATACTTACAGTCCGTGCGGCTCCCGGGCACTCCAGAATGACGTCAGAGCGCCCCATGCGCATGGATCACGTGATCCATGCGCGTGGGGCGCCCTCACGTCACTCTGGAGCGCCCCGGGAGCGGACGGTAAGTATACTGCTCCCCCGCTCCCCACTAGGCCGGATCCGGATTACTGCCTTTCAATGGGCATTAATTCTGGATCCGGCCTTGCGGCAAGTGTTCAGGATTTTTGGCCGGAGCAAAAAGCGCAGCATGCTGTGGTATTTTCTCCGGCAAAAAAACGTTCCGGTCCTGAACTGAAAACATCCTGATGCATCCTGAATGGATTTCTATCCATTCAGAATGCATTGGGATAATCCTGATCAGGATTTGTCCGGCATAGAGCCCCGACGACGGAACTCTATGCCGGAAAACAAAAACGCAAGTGTGAAAGAGCCCTTATCCACCTGAAAAACTGTTATAAAATCATGGCTACTAGGAGTCTCACTTCCACTGCCTGTTCTCAGGGAAGATCAGTCCCTAGTAACAGAGACAGAGAAGGCGACTCGCAGGAAATGGGGGAGTGTCAGAACTAGCTGAGATCCTGAGCCTGATAAAAGACTGCTTCTACATTATAGGAGTATCCTGTGTGTCTGTAAGTGTAATTTCCCCTTCCTTATCTGTTCTGTAAGCTCCACAGCTGAAAATAAACATAGAGGAAGTAAGAGAAAGGACGTTACATCAGTAGAGTGCTGGCAGATTTCACAGAATGAATACACTCTGCTTCTGAAAGAAATGCATCTAGCTGTGCAGATGAAACAGGGAATAATATGGCTGAAAAAGACATTAGGGAAGTCCAAAATATAAATAATACCTTTACAGTTTAGACAAAGAAGCACAGGCATTATACAAACTATTTTTTTTTACTCAGGTATACTCGATATCAGATTAGAAATCCAGGATGTGGCAAATGCTCTATTGAAAAAAATAATATTAAAATAGCGCAGTTTCAGACCGTTTCTCTAGTCAATAAGGTGCAGCTTTTATTCTACTCCACACGGGAAAAAGCCGAGAAAATGGCTAAACTCTGAGATAGGTGTGTATTGACTTCAGGACATTTTATGATATTATATGCTGAGATTTTACTGCCTGTGAGCATAATAAAAGTGACACTCTATTGACCAGAGGAACAGTCTAAAAATATATTACACAATGTTTGCTGTTTTTTCCTTATTTTTTTAAACAGTTGCTATAGAAAATCTTGGATTTTTAATCTGATGTAGATTTAAAGATCAACATCACAAGTCAGATCGTTGTGGTATAAATGGTCATACACTGTTTTTGGTCATTCACTGTAATTAGAGTAGAAAATGCTTTGTACCAGATTTGTGTTTGAATATCAGGAACTATTGTGATTTATAACTCCTTGTTTATATGGGTTATGCCATAATTAAAGTAAAAAGTGAAAATAATTTCACCTTTAATAATCCTCTTTTTCTAATAAAGCTAGAAACAGCCCTATCTCACATGGATCCAGAGTTCTCCCCATTCCTTGTTCCAATTGTTCTGCTAGATTATTTCAGGCTGGCAGTATAATACAGTGGGCACCTGCCGGTAATTGCTGGGGGGGGGGGCCCAATGCTCGAAATCTCAGTTGTTTGAATAGGCCAGTGATGTCATGTTCATGACCTATGAGCAGCTCAGTCCCATTCAAACAACCACAGCTGTTATACAATATACCATGTTGTGCTTGGCATACTGTGAGGAGGCCTCAGCGTTCACTGGAGCGCCATGGCCTTTTCATCCAGCTGATTAGTTGCAGTGCTGGGTGTTGGACCCTTACCGATCAGATATTGAGGATAAGTCCTCAATATTCTCATGGAAAACCCATTTAACTGGCTACTTACAGCAACATAATAGTACAGCACTGAGCGGGAAGGGGTTAAAGTGCAGTACTCTTACATTTTCATCTGCATCACCTTTGTGAATCCTTTCTCTTCAGAGCTCAGCTGTCTGTGTAGTCCTCTCTTTCCAGCTAATTATCTAATATGTTATCATATTCTGATACAGTAGAGTGGCAGCCCGGTCATGGCCATTATCTCTACAAGTTTGTTTTCTCAGTTTACATTCTCTACTCTTTCTACTTCTTTCTTTGGCTACTTTCACACTAGCATTACTATTTTCCGGTATTGAGATCCGTCATAGGGTCTCAATACCGGAAAAAAATGCTTCTGCTTTGTCCCCATTTATTGTCAATGGGGACATAACGTAACTGAACAGAATGCTCCAAAATGCATTCCGTTCCGTTTGTTGTGTTCTCATACTGGAGAGCAAACTGCAGCATGCTGCGGTTTTATTTCCATCGATGGATGCGGAGCAAGACGAATCCGTCATGACCCACAATGCAAGTCAATGGGGACGGATCCGTTTTTTATGACACAATCTTACACAATAGAAAATGGATCCGTCCCTCATTGACTTTCAATAGAGTTCATGACGGATCCGTCTTGCCTAAGTTAAAGATAATACAATCGGATCCGTTCATAACGGATGGAGATGATTGTATTATCAGTAACTGAAGCATTTTTGCTGAACCCTGCTGGATCCAGCAAAAAAGCTAGTGTGAAAGTAGACTGAGACTGCCTGCTTTAATCAATACTGATAATTCTTTGCTCACAGGACTTCAGGGGCACACAGACAGCACCAAATTCCCAGTTTAAAGAGTAACTAAACTTTTCTAAAATCTTCCTTTTCATATGATCTAAATAGCCTAAAAATTATTTTTGTAATATACTTTATTAATCAATTATACAGTTCTCCTACTCAAATACTCAGGCATAAGCTTGCTCCGGTCAGCTAATATCACGGTGGAGAGTGGGGGAAAACTCCCCACCGTATAACGATGTTAAACAAGGCAGCAACTAGGCCTGAAAACCAGGAACAGGGAGCAGTTCACCTCCTAAAGCCATCCTAATCCTCACCCTGACTCCTAACCGTATGAGCGGACCCAGATGGTAGGACGGCTCATACCCAGGAACCTTGGACCTTGAATCGCCCTGAAAATCCCTGGAATAGGAGCAGGGTTGAGACGACCTGTTCTTCCAAGACACGGATGAACAGGAGTTTCAACAGGCCTAGATGCAAGGAAGAGAAAGGCAGTGAGCAGCCAAAGGATCGGCCAATAAGAGCCCAGAACAACACGCACTTACCTGCCGCTGCAACAACAACGACTGGACCCCATGCAACAGTACTGGAACCCGTTCACCAAACAGAACACAGCACAAAACACAGAATCCAGCAAAGCAGAAACTGCCTGGACCCCCATGCAGGCAGGATGCATGGCGGCCCCAGGCAGAGCTGCTTACTGATTTGTGGTTCCCCCTCCGGGGAACCCTGGAGCCCTCTCACCAAAGGCACAGATACACAGGGAGATGTCTAGCATCCATACAGGACATAGCAAACACCATAGACAGACCAGACATGGAACACAAAACTAGACATAACAACACCCACCCATACATAAACAACACCATACATATAAACAGATACTGAAGGGAAGGTAGAGTAGGAGACATAGAGAGGACATTGGGGAGACATCGATGTCCCACTAGGTGGCCCTCAAGGACTGGGCAGATAGAACACACAGGACAGGAGCATAGCTCCAGCACCTACAAAGGCTGAAGGACAACTAACTCCAGCCTACAAGCCACAGGCAATAAAAGCATCTAGTGACCACACCCAACCAGATAGTAACCCCACAAGCACCAGACAGGGGAGTAACCAGGAGAAAGGGAGCAAAGCACACACGTGCTGAATAAACAACACGTTGCCCCTGGCAACCAGCACGGCTAATGTATAACGGTGAATAACAACAATACCGTGACATAGCCATGACAGCTAAATCCTGACATAGAACATACAGGAGGGGCAGGCACCAGGTTCATGTGGGCCCTTGGGCGATAAAGTCTCAGTGGGCCCCCTTGAGGCATTTTGCAAGACGAATGCAGCAATGAAACTGCAAGAATTATAATTATATATATATACTGTATATATATACAAAAATATAATATAGATATACAGTATATAGATCTATAAAAAAAAAAATGGGACACGCTGCAGTTTTACCATTTTTGCATACATACACCTTTTTTATTGCTTTTTATTCAATAATAAAGCTCACCATAATGCCCCCCAGTAGTAATAATTCTCCTTAGAATGTAACTGTAGAAAAACGCCCCCTAATGTGTGCGAGGACAAAAAATAGCCCCCTTAAAATGAGCGCCAGTGCAAAAAATGCCCCCTTTTAATGTACTAGAATGATGATTTTAATATGACATAGCATCCAGGACTTTGGGTGCCTATTTGAGTAGGAGAATTACATTATTGATTAATAAAGTATATTACAAAAATCATTTTTAGGCTATTTAGTTACTGTTTAAGTTCTTTTACCCTTTTTATCTCTTAGGGTACCTTCACACTGGCATTTATCTTTTCCGGCATTGAGTTCCGTCGTCGGGGCTCTATGCCGGAAAAAAACTGATCAGGATTATCCCCACGCATTCTGAATGGAGAGAAATCCGTTCAGTATGCATCAGGATGTCTTTAGTTCAGTATGTGAACTTTTTTTGGACGTTGAAAAATGCCGGAACACATGACGGCATTAAGTCCCATTGACTTATATTAGTGCCGGATCCGGCATTAAGAAATGACTGAAGGAGGAATCCGTCCTTCCGGTCTGCGCATGCGCAGACCTTCAAAACTGTGAAAAAGATACAAGCCGGATCCATCTATAAATGCTTTGAGTTGTCATGCGGTATGCTGGATCTGGTGGGACGGAACTGCCTGCCGGATCCACACGCCGCAAGTGTGAAAGTACCCTTACTCTTTCACTATGTATTTCTCAGGACGTGAGTAAAGGGCTGCAGTGATTCACGCCTTCTCCTACATTGCTCCATTGTAAATGAAGTGTGCAGCCTGCAAGCCTACACTAATACAGAGCACAGGACACTCATATTCTACGTTACAAACCTTAGTCTACCCTGGATGTTTCATTCATACATCATGGATGCATGGTAGCAAACAAGACTTATCCTTCTATGCTTTTCTATGTATCAGACAAATGCTTCATATGGTTTTTTTATGTATTATTTATGGTAATTGATAAGAACCGTATCCTATTGCAGTATGTCTTGGAGATGACCACAGTTCTAACATAATCGGAAGTGGGTACACGATGATGTAAAATAATCAATGTTCCTATTGTATATAGAATACATATATTACAGGACATGATTTCATTGCATAGTTTTACTGTAATTCAAGAGGTTGTACTTATTCATCTGGCCATGGATGATTATCTGTGGACCAAGCCTTTATATTGGCAAAACAGTGAAGGACAAAGTAAAATCTTTTAGGAAAGCAAATATTTTGGATTTTTTCATTATTAGGAAAATATTAATAGGTAGAAGAATCTGGATAAGGAGAAAATGGCAATCATTAGCTGCTCATTCTGCAATACTTAATGTGTAATGGAACTGACACAAACTGATCACAACTGATGCTCAAAATAATCCAGAGAGACCCACCAGGCTGTTACCTGCCGGAACAGGCTGCCGGATCTCATGAAATCTAGTCCGAAACGAGCCTAAGATCAATCAGTTATTTTTCTGTTATTCTGACGGATCAGAAGAACGGAAAGCCAAACGCAGATGTGAATAAGCCCTAAAACAACATCTTGTCCTTGTAAGTTCTTAAAATTAGGTAAATACAATTTCAGATGAATAAAAACACATGACAAATTTATGTCAATAATATGCCAATATTCATTTAGCAAAAAACAAGACAAAATACAGCGCATGTGTGTGAAACATGACGTACCTTACTGCTTACATGGGAATTAAGAGGGTGAGTAGCAGCCGGGTGCTGCTAATAAAATATTAGTATTAGATTAATAAATCATCATCAAGGTGACCACCTCTATAAAAGTAGACATTTTGGCAATTTTCTGGTCAAGAGAATTCAGGTATGTGTTAAGACAATGCCAAGGAGCAAAGACATCTGCAATGATCTTAGAGAAGCAATTGATGCTGCCCATCAATCTTGGAGGGGTTATAAGGTAATTTCCAAACAGTGAGAATTATTCACAAGTGGAAAACATTCAAGAGAGTTGATAATCTTCCCAGGACTGGATATCCCAACAATTTACTCCAAGGTCAGACAGTACCATGCTCCGACAAATTGCAAAAAAGTTAAGATCTACATCTAATGGTTCCGACACGGGATGACGATCTAGCAGTTGGGAAGGAAGAGTTCCTTCCCAACAACCTGCTGATCGCTAGCGGAGGAGACTGATGCATTTACATGCAGCGATCTCCTCCAGAGTATGGGGAGGAGCAATCGCTAATGCCATCGCTCTTCCCCATACAGACTCGTTGTTTTCCGGGAGCAGATAATGTTTACACAGCACTATCTGTAGCCACAATACCTGTGCACCTCACATTGTGTCGACCATGAACTTCTCTGTGTACTAAAGTATTCTAGAGTCAATGTGAGGCTTTACATCCAAGAGCTGAAGCTTGGCTGAATATGGGTCAAGAAACAGGACAATGATCTCAAGAACACCAGCAGATCTACAACAGAATGACTGAAAAAAATGCTGTGCATAAGCAAATTTCCACAAATTCCAATGAACTGAAGCACGCTGTAAAGAAGGGTGCTCCGAAATTCCTGCAGAATTACATGAAAATGTGATACAAGAAAACGATTACTGCAAGTTATTAGTAGTAAAGGTATTTCTACAAGCTATTGATTCATGGGGTGCACTTAGTTTTTCACACACAACTTCATTTTTTAAATAAATAATGACACAGTGGTATTTGTTGTGTGCTGCTGTTCATCTGAGGTTGCCTAGCCCTCATTTTAAGATCTTCTAGGGACTAGAATTAGTTTTTTATTATGTCCCGAAACGTAAAACCACAGAATTCCAAGAGGGTGCCCTTTGTTTTCCCCCGGACTGTATGCAGATTCCAGGGCGGAATCAGCAGAATCTTTTTATTTGCTTTGGATGTGAATGGCAAAGAAAATAAAATATAGCTCAGATCCATACAAGATAAATGAAGGAAAGGATTTGAAAGTTAGCCTACTTTCACATCTGCGTTTTTGCTGGATCCGTCATGGATCAGCAAAAACGCTTCCATAAAACCGCTATTATCGAAGCAATATAGACGTTATCAAAGCAATATAGGGCAAGCATCAGTGCAGGTGACCAGGACATGTAGAACATACATACTTCCAAACGTAGCAGAACCAAATTTGTCATCTCTTTTTTGCATCATGATAACTCACTGTGAAAAGATAATGCGGTAGGATTATTCCTGCTCGAAAACTCATGATAACATGTAAATATTTAATGAGGCAAAACTTAAAAATGCACGATAGTTCTAATAATGGATAATGAAAAATACACATAAATAAGTGCAGAAAAGGGTTGGCTCTGCATGTGTATAGTTCCCTTTGGTGCAGTATCTCTTCTTTCGCTAAATTAGGTCACATATCTGATCACATTAAAAACCTGCCTTCATTAATGTATTCAGAAGGAACTCTCAGAAGAGCTCTGCGGATGCAGGGCAAGCTTAGTTCCGGGAACCATGCTAAAAGACTGCCAGGCAGCGCCAATACCTAAGAGACTGCAGCTGTGCGGCGCAGAACGCAGCTACTCAACAGCTGGCTCAATAAATACTTACTGTAAGCCTGTCAGTGGCTGTAAAGATTCAATTTGTAATTTGCTTGTATTAGGGCTTATGCACACAGGCATGTTGTGATACCGGACAGCAACCTCCGAGGATTCGTACAGAGTTGAAATGTTGTAGACTTTTATGGGGACCTTAAATACCCCTTTATGTCTTCAGTCCTACAGTATATGGCCATATATCTCAGTGTCACTAGAAGATTACTAATGCTGTCTTGGCCTTAAAGAGCTTGAAATCGGTTGCCTACAATCCTAGGAGACCTCAGAGCGTCGTATACTGTACAACTTTTCGGGACAAATGGAGAACTTCCAATTGGGGTCGAGCTTATTTAGACCCGAATGATCAGGCCCAATCGAATCTGAATTAAATTTCATGAAATCTGCTCATCACTCGCCACCAGGCACTTGAGGTCAAGTGCCTAGGCCAACAGAATTTAGGGGGCAGCATTATATTATGTATGGTACATCTTTTTCTTCTGAAACAAAACAAGGAGTTGCCACCACCTGTTTTTCCTGGTATGTATGTGTGTATGAGTGACTGTATGTATGCCTGCATGAATATATGCAAGTATGTATGTATTCTGAGTGTATACACGTATGACTGTATGTACTGTAGGGAGTGTGAATGTATGTGTGCTAGTATGTATGTGTGTGTATACTTGCATATAGTGAATGCACCCATGAGTACATGTATGTATGTAGTAGACATGCATGAGTGTGAGCATTCCTGTATACGCATGTATATGCAGGTAGGTAGTGAGCGTGTGCTTCTGTATTTTTGGCATGTACTGTTTTTTTCTGACATGTTAATTGTGACATCTATATCAATATTGGTTGTCATCAGAAATGTTCTTATTGCCCAACCTTCACCAACACTACTAAAAAACATGACCAGTAACCTTGGGTAGTTTACCTACACTTTTCTACTATGGACAGCAAAACTTTACCAAAAATCAAATCAAATTGGTGTAAAGTAGAACTGGCTTAGTTGGCCATAGGGACCAATCAGATTCCGCCTTTCATTTTTCTACAGTTCTACTTTACACCAGTTTGATAAATGACCCCACATGTCCTGTTTTACTTACACAAAAATGTGCTGCAGCAGATGAAGTCAATCTCAGCAGCTAGGGACTGCACCAGAACTAGAATAACACGCCAACGTGATATTATCATGGACGTGCCACATGTATAAACGGTATATGCATAAATGTCTGATAAGGCAAAGCATTCTCGGCATGTAGCAGGCACAGGCCGTTCTCCCCGGAGAGTGATTATATAAATAGGTCCACTAGGAAATAAGTTCATCATGCCAGTGGATTCCTACATGACTAGAATACAGCAGGGAAGAGAAGCCGATCCCGGGGGACTGACAGAACCTACACTGCACGTTAAAAGACAACATTTTCTGATTCTGTTCACAAGACCGAGCCTCGGCATGTCGCACGCTTTCACATCTGATTCCTGTCGCTCTGGATTATTGGTCAGCAAATCAATTCTGAATAATTTACTTTCAACGGTTCTGCCACAACTCATGGTAATATTACCGCGTTCGTTACCTCTGGTTTCACGTATGACTGCCAGTTCCCATTCTGCATTATCGTAACAGAATTAGTAGTGCATAAAAACAGGGTAGCCTCGAATCACAATATGAGCTCTGCTACATCTGTAGTTACAGAAATATTTTGTTTGCAATTAATTTAATTTGCATTACCCTCTATTATATATTCCTGCTCTGTTCATCTTGGAGCTCTTGCGGAGCTGTAAATCAACCATGAGCACATGGACTACCTCTTACAAGGTCTGGGCTAATGACTTCACTCAAAATATGCCAGGTGAACTCTGCTAAGTAAATTTCTTTTTGTCCCAGGCAGGGGTGGACATACCATTGGTGTAGCCTGTGCAACTGCACAGGGGCCCTATAGGGGGCCCATAAAACTAATACAAAAAAAGGCTCCCCAGGCCCAAAATGACCGATAGATTCTGATCTATTAGATGAGAACTGACTGAGGAGCACTATGACCCTCACATAGAGAGGCCCTCTACTTTCTATGTGCTCCCCTGGCTCCGGGTATAGGACAGTGTAGCTCCATCTTAAGTGTAATAGTCAAATAATCCCAAAGTGTTCTTTCATTGCATTAAAAATCCAAAGTAATCAGTTCAAAGGTAATCGGTATGGCCAAATTGGAGCAGAACCTGGCAGAATAAAACTTCATATTCACACTGCTCCTGATAATAAAACATACCTAGTGCTGTAGGCAATTTAGCATGGTCAAAACTACAGACAGACTCCCTCTAAGTGTTGATTTTAAGTTTAGCATTTTAAAGAAGAGCTAAATTAAAATGTCCTGGTGACAGGCTCACTTTACCCTACAATATAGGTGATAGATATCTATTTGTGCAGCTCTGATGAAAAGGATCAGTTATTCACAAGGCAGATGATATACAGTATCATTAGTTATTACATATACATAAGGTTCTACTGTGCGAATGTAACCCCTGAAGAGAGTGTTTCCTTATCAGTAACTGGCTTGTCTGGGATTAGAAGCAAGGGTCTGCTTTTATTTCCAGAAACAGTGTCACAAAAAGATTCTGATCGGAGGGGGACCCACCGCTGGAACCCTCACCAATCACTACAACAGGGTCAGGGTTCCCTGTCTGAATGGAGTGGCAGGCACACATGTGTGTCCGCTGCTCCATTCTGTTGTATGGGATTGCTGGAGATAGCTGAGAGCATGTACTCGGCTAACTGCGGAAGTCCCATGGAGTTGAATGGAGCGGCTGGGTTCATGTGTGTAAAGCAGGAGCCCCAGCGGTCAGATCCCCTCTGATCGGACACTTACCCCCTATCCCGAGGATGGGAAACAACCCCTTTAACAATCCGGCAACAAAATGCATTTCTACCTGCTACACCTATTCATTCAAACTACTTTTACTGCAAAGAGCTTTCGCCTCAGATGGCCCCCCGGCATATAGCTGGTTTTGCAGGGGCCGGTTAGTCCGAGTCTGCTACAGGGAAAATGTATTAATACGTTTCAGCCATGCTTTGTGGCTCTCCGTTCAGGCTGATGGAGTGGGTCCCGATGATGTTCATGTAGGATGGAGTTGTCAGCCCCATTTATACAATGCACATACAATGCACTTACACAGTATGTAGATCTGACATCTCACATGTGTCATGTCTGTGAGCTGATACCTCCACTGGTTACTCATTAATGGAGTCCTCTCACAGCTGATTGGTAAGGCTATGATGATAGGCCATCAGTATAAAAATCCCAGAAAACCCTTTAAATTTTCTGGCATGGCTGCCATCGTTAGTGGTGAGAAGCTAAGCCCATCCCCTCCAGATGGCCAGATCGGTGTCTGCTAGTGGTTGGTACGGTCACATTATGATAAGGTCTCATTTTTGTGACCGTATGACAGCCATGCTCATTTTGACTTCAATAGTTTCGCAATCTGGCCAAAGATAGGACGTGTCCATGGGCTCCAGGGTCTGCGCCTCGGCACGGCAAAAGATAGAATATGTTCTATCTTTGCACACATGTTGCAGATTGTGGACCCCCTCCAAGACATTGGATGTAAATGGCTGGTGCCCATGTTTTACGGATCTGTGGTTTGAGGTCCGTAAAACAGGCCCAGCTGTCACACGGTCATGTGAATGCGATCTTATGCTGAGTTTAGGCTTTTTACAACAAATAACCTGATATTACATAAAAAAATTATTTGGAGGATATGAAAGGTTGGACGTGATCAGGTCAAGTACAGATTATCTCCTCAACCACTGGTTATATTGACTATCTTACTGCTGCATCTATGCCCACCAATGGTAGTGCAGGAGAATTGTGATCCTGCACTAACAATGGTGGGCACAGATGTAGCAGCAATATATTGATGATACTTGACTATCTATGTAGAAGAGGTCATCTTGTCATCATGTAATCTTCACCCCACCAGCTGTATCCTGGGTAGTAAAGAGGCATGGTAATTATGGCTTTATATTAACGATTTTAATTATTATAAATAATAAAATACAAAAACTAGCCGAACTCATCCGTTGCCAAGCAATATGAAAGAAATATGTACTGTTCCAAATCAAGTATTTATCATTGTTGGAATATGCAAATCTCCCCCGCGCTTTTACAGAAGACAGGAAATAATCACATAAACACTAACGATGATTAGACATCTGCTGTTTCAGAACCGTCCAAATTTGTTTTGGGTGTTTACTGAAGAACTGGAAGATTTACAGTTTGACAAAGCATCCCGATGCAGAGGAGCCGTACCGGACTGCCACCAATAATCATCACGCTGCTGTAAAAAGAAAATTGAGCGATAGAGATTTCCTGAGATTTCCATCAGGAAAATAGGACAATTTGGGCCAGGATTCCTGTCTGGATAGTCATTAAGGATCCCCAATGGGAGACAAAAAGCAGTTAAATCAATACTTACCTCTGTTCCTCTCTCCAGTGGCTTTCCTTCCAGCTCACTACTTCAGAATAGGATGGGTGGACAGAGGATGACAAGTGACCTCACCAGCTGTGCTCGCCCGCTCCATCCACATAGACTGTGCAGTCAACGATTACCGGCATCAGTACAATGGCGGACTACTGCTTCCCTCCCCCAATATTGGCACACAGAAAGAAGTGGATGCCATGGCTATCAACAGATATACAGTAACAGCTAATAGTATGATCCTAAAGGAATAAGATATCAGGGCAGATTTAGCTGTTCAGTCCTGACATCATATCTACGCTTATACCGGACATATTGTATAATATGATGTAATATAACGTGTATAAGATATTAAGAGGACCTGTCAACTCTGATGTTTAAGGCTACTTTCACACTAGAGTTTTTACTGGATCCGGCAGGGTTCAGCAAAAACGCTTCCGTTACTGATAATACAATCATCTGCAACCGTTATGAACGGATCCGTTTGTATTATCTTTAAAATAGCCAAGACGGATCCGTCATGAACTCCATTGAAAGTCAATAGGGACGGATCCGTTTTCTATTGTGGCAGATTGTGGCAGAGAAAAAGGATCCGTCCCCAATGACTTGCATTGGAGGTAATGCCGGATCTGTCTTGCTCCACATCTCAAGAAGGAAAGCAAACTACAACATGTTGCGCTTTGCTCTCTGGTATGGGAACGCAACTAAACGAAACGGAATGCATTTTGGAGCATTCCGTTCAGTTCAGTTTTGTCCCCATTGACAATGAGTGGGGACAAAACTTAAGCGTTTTCTGTTCCGGTATTGAGATCCTATGACGGATCTCAATACCGGAAAACTAAAACGCTAGTGTGAAAGTAGCCTAAGGTGGTTGTTCACATTCGGACACCCTTCTGGCATACTCCTCAACATGACCGGACCTGCACAGGGAATCAAACTTACCTGATAAATCCATGGTTCCTTTGTTTCCGATAGGCCGCTGCAGCTCTTCTGTCTCCTGGCGTATGAAGCGGGTCAAATGGCTAAAGCAGCCAATAACTGGCCGCAACGGTGATATGTCCCCTGCATCATGTGACCCAGTGATGGATTAGAGAGCTGCAACGGCTGCCAGGGTGTCAAGGAGCCAAAACCCAGAGGTGGGGATCAGGTAAATATGATTCCCTCTGCAGGTCCAGCCACATTGGGGTGAACCACCTCTTTAAAGTGGTTGTCCCATGCCTAATGTAAAAAATAAAAGACACTCCCCTTAAGCTGTCAGCTTAATATAAAATCTAGCAGAGCAACGAATGGGGAGATTGAGCTAACATGCAGTTCTCTTAGCTTAGCGGAGCAAGCAAAAGCAGGAGCCCGCTCCACTCAGCTAATCTTGGCATAGTACATGGGTACAGGGTAACCATGTACTATGCCAAGAGTTAGCTCAATTAGCAGCAATGAGCGCCCCTGTCTGTATTCCCTGCGCTGCTGCGGTCCTATTCATAAAATGAGTACTGAGCTGTCAGTGGGGTAGGGAGAACAGAGTTTTAAGCGCACAGTGAATGGTGCACTTTAGGGATGTAAAAGTACAGAAAAAATGCTAAGTTAATAAATAAAGTATATTAGAAAAATTTTATTTAGGGGATTAGGGACAACATATTAAAAATTATTATAAAAGTTTAGTTACTCTTTAAAAAAAAGTTCGGCTTTTCCAACTCAATAAGGGTCAGCTATTACCCAGGGAAGCTGATCTAACTGTGTGTTGCATCACATGCTGGCTATTACAATGAATGGCAGTCTACAAGTTTGTAGGACAGGCCAGGTATACTAAGGCTGGGGGAACTTTTATAGCATGGTTTCCCATTTTTGCTCCTAGAGAAGACACACCTGAATGATGACAATATGCTGTAAAAGGCAAATCAGAATGGGCTGCCTCTTTGAACAACCTCTTTTTTTCCTCTTTTAATTAAATAGGTTGTGCAAGGGGGAGGGGGGTTTGGCAAACCTCCCCACTTGGCCAGACCTATAAAAGAAAGATGACTTACCTGCTTCCCGATGCTGGCTCCTTCTTCTCCAGGCCTACGATGCTCCTCTTGGTTCCCTCGGTATCAACATCCTGTTCGACATTGCTACAGCCAATCACTGGCGTCATAACAAATGGTCACATGATGTAAGGGGAGCCGGTCACCATAGCGGCCAGTGATTGGCTATGGCGATGTCAAACCGGATGTTTACATCGAGGGAGCCCAGTGCAGCATCGTAGTCCTGGTGAAGAAGTAGCAGGGAGCCAGTGCCAGGAAGCAGGTAAGTCATATGTCCTTTACAGGTCCAGCCAAGTGTCTATATGATATTAAGTAAATATAACTTAATTCTGAGAGCCAAAATATTAGGCAGTAACTACTCTTAAGTGCAAATAATGGTATACTGCGCTGGCCACAGGTAATGTATAGATAAAAAAGTCCATTGGACCCTCCATCAATGTTTAGGAATATTCCACCAATCAGGTGTTACAGACATATGTACAATGCTTACGCGTTTCAAGTCAACAGAGACCTTTAGCAACTGTTGCTTATGAACAGGATAAGTAATGAGCCACATTCCTCTGGAAATAAAAACTGATAGCAAGTGTCCACCACAATCAGCTGTAGTCTTGGAAATTTGCCAACATATAAGGGGTTGTCCAATGTGAACAAACCCTTTGAAAAGTGTTTAAGAGATAGGAGCTAAAGCCTCTCAGGCGTTAATATAAAACTGAGGTTACTACAATAATGGGAATAGCTCACTCCTAAAAGTAGTCTGGACCAGGTGCTCAAGTCCGAAAACTGTTTCACCCAAACAGAAGGGGTAACATAAGTGGAATAATTGAGATGGGCTGGCACTCTGTATGTGTGAATATGGGTTATCACAATCAGTAGGTTTGGCTAAACAGTATACATTTATTATACAAGATAAAAACAATCTAAAATAAAACAAGCAAATATGAAACAATTTAAATACTAAAATAGAACTCACAATGTTGTCAATGAAATCTCTGCAGCTACGCAGAGAACGTATGGAAAAGTCCTGAGTATATATATGGAGCAGTCTTTCACATGATCATCAAACTTTTTCACACTGCGCAGTAAGTGTAGCTGGTATTTGTATCTATCACTCTCAATATATACAAAGAAACTCTTGTTAGTTCTATTCTGTTGGATCTTGAAAATCCTATAGGAAAAGTCTAATCGCCTTGGAAGTTCTCAGATAATATATACCAATAGGTTGCGCTTACCTCCTCTTATTTTCAGGGGGTTGGCATACCTGGAATTCTCCCCGCTGTCTCCGCTGTACTCGTGCGCTTCTAGGTTCAGCGCCGTCGTCTCACGTGACTTGCAGCGGGATCATGATGTGTGTCACGTGATCAAATCTCGCGGGAGTTGGTTCACTATTGGTTGTTTCCAAAGTGTTCTTAATTTCTTCCAATATGTGGGAACATTAGATGTATCAGTCCATTCGGAGGCCTCCTTAGATCTTATAATTAGATGGGAAATGTAGCTCAACGCCACATTTGAGCTACATTTCCCATCTAATTATAAGATCTAAGGAGGCCTCCGAATGGACTGATACATCTAATGTTCCCACATATTGGAAGAAATTAAGAACACTTTGGAAACAACCAATAGTGAACCAACTCCCACGAGATTTGATCACGTGACACACATCACGATCCCGCTGCAAGTCACGTGAGACGCCGGCGCTGAACCTAGAAGCGCACGAGTACAGCGGAGACAGCGGAGAGAATTCCAGGTATGCCAACCCCCTGAAAATAAGAGGAGGTAAGCGCAACCTATTGGTATATATTATCTGAGAACTTCCAAGGCGATTAGACTTTTCCTATAGGATTTTCAAGATCCAACAGAATAGAACTAACAAGAGTTTCTTTGTATATATTGAGAGTGATAGATACAAATACCAGCTACACTTACTGCGCAGTGTGAAAAAGTTTGATGATCATGTGAAAGACTGCTCCATATATATACTCAGGACTTTTCCATACGTTCTCTGCGTAGCTGCAGAGATTTCATTGACAACATTGTGAGTTCTATTTTAGTATTTAAATTGTTTCATATTTGCCTGTTTTATTTTAGATTGTTTTTATCTTGTATAATAAATGTATACTGTTTAGCCAAACCTACTGATTGTGATAACCCATATTCACACATACAGAGTGCCAGCCCATCTCAATTATTCCACTTATGTTAATATAAAACTACTGCTTTGCTTCTTAAAAACCATTGTACACGAATCAGCTATAACATTAAAGCCAGCTTCCTAATATAAGCACCTCTTTCGCTGCAAAGTGAGATCTGAGCCATCAAGCCATGGACTCTACAAGACCCCTGAGGGTATCCTTTAGTATCTGGCACCAAGATGGCCACAGCAAAACCAAGGTGGCATTTTTCTTCAGGTAAGCGACATACACATCCAGTTGTTCACATTGCAAAAGAAAACATGATTTGTCAGACCAGATCACCTTCTTCTATTGCTCCATGCTACAGTCCTGATGCTCACATCTTTGTAGGCATTTTCAGTGGTTGACAGGGATCAGCATGGAAACCTTGACCAGTCACTGCCTATGAAGCCCCTTACATAGTAATTGGCTGTATCTTCTGACATCTTTATCCAAGCCAATATCACATGTCTGAGAGTGGTAAAAGTACGTGAACCTTTGCTTTCAGTATCTGGTGTGACTACTTGTGAAGTAATAACTGCAATTAAAAATTTCCATGTGACTGTTGATTAGTCCTGCACATCAGCTTGAAAATGTTTAGTCTATTCTTCTGTACAAAACATCTTCTGCTCTGCTATGTTGGTGGGTTTCCTCCCATGAACTTCTCGCTTCAGGTCCTTTCATGCCATTTCTATTGGGCAAAATTCAGGACTTTGAATTGGCCATTCCAAAACTTCAACCTTATTCTTCTTTAATCATTCTTTGGTAAAATGTTGTCTTGCTGCATGACCTGAGATACAGCTCACGGACAGATGTCTTGACAATTTGCTGGTATGATTCAGAATTTATTGTTTCATTAATGACGGCAAGCTGTCCTTGGCTCAGATGCAGAAAAAAGGGTAAAACCATGATACCACCACCACCACCGTGTTTCATAGATGGCATGATATTTTTATGTTGGAATGCAATGTTTTTCCTTTTTCCAAACCACAGTTGGATTTTGGTCTGTCCACAAAACATTGTATTTTTTTTCCAAAAGCTTTCTGCCTTGTCCAGATGATCTTTATCAAACTACAGATGGGCATAAATGTTCTTTTAGGAGAGCAGTGGCTTTCTCCTTGCAATCCTGCCATGCACACCATTGATGTGCAGTGTCCTTCTGGTGGAAGACTTAAGAACATTAACATTAATTAATGTGAGAAATACTTTAGTTGCTTATAGGTTATCTTGGGTTCATCTGTGACCTTGTGAAGTATTACACACCTTGCTCTTGGCGTGATTTTTGTTAGGCAACCTGGGGAGGGTAATAATGGTCTTAAATTTCCTCTATTTGAAAAAAATATCTCTGACTGTGGGTTGGTGGAGTCCAAACTCTTTAGAGATGGTTTTAGAACCTTTTCCAGCCTGATGAGCATGAACAACGCCTCTTCTGAGGTCCTCCGAAATCTCCTATTTGTTTGCATGATACATTTCCACAAACATATGTTGTGAAGATCAGACTGTGATAGATCCCTGTTCTTCAAACTTGATTGTATTCCTATTGATTGAAAACACCTGACTCTAATTTCACCTTCAATTTATTTGCTAATCCTAAAGATTCAAAGATTTTGCTATTTTACTCAATAAATAAATTACCAAGTCTATTTTCTATTTTTGACTTTTTGCTTTGGTCATCTTTATCTACTCACTATTCACTTGTGTGAAAATCTGATGAAGTTTTAGGAAAAATTTAGGGTACCTTCACACTGGTGTTTTTCTTTTCCGGCATAGAGTTTAGTCGTCGGGCTCTATGCCAGAAAAAAACTGATCAGGATTATCCCCATGCATTCTGAATGGAGAGAAATCCGTTCAGTATGCTTTAGGATGTCTTCCGTATGTTCAGTATTTGAACGTTTTTTGGACGTTGACAAAAACGCAGCATGCTGCGGTTTTATCTCCGTCCTGAAATGCCGGAACACATGACGGAATGCCGGATCCGGCATTAAGTCTCATTGACTTTAATTAGTGCCGGATGCGGCATTAAGAAGTGACTGAAGGATGGATCCGTCCTTCCGGTCTGCGCATGCACAGACCTTTAAAACGGTGAAAAAAATACAAGACGGATCCGTCTATCCGCATGGCAAACGGAGAGAGACGGATCCGCACTTGCAATGCATTTGTAGACGGATCCGCAAATGCTTTCAGGTGTCATGCGGTATGCCGGGTCCGGCAGGACGGAACTGCCTGCCGGATCCACACGCCGCAAGTGTGAAAGTACCCTTATGCAGAACTATAAAAAAAAATTCAAAGGCTCATAAGCTTTCAAGCACCCCTGTGTTTAGATAGATGGATAGATAGATGATAAATAGAATTAACAAATGGAGGTTTGGCCAATAACAACGGCATTTCAGGTTCAATCAAGAATGTCTCTGCATAGTGAGACTCTTATTAGATTACATGGAGATGTAAACGAGGGAGGGGAGGATTTTCTTGTTGACCTATTAGCAAAGCCTATAAAATCTAGTGTGGCTGACAATGGTAGCTCTCAGGCAGCTAATTCCTGTCCTAGAAATTTAAGCCAGAAAAAGTATGAAGCGCCGGAGCCTGAGGGTTCAAAAGGAATTCAGCACACAGTTACTACACACAATGAGTTAAGAGCACAATTATGACTGAAGGTATATTATAAAGCACCACAAAAGTTAAACTGATTTTAATTAGACTCTTTCAGAGTTTCATTCTTTTACCATTAGACATTCATGCAATTATTATACAGTTCAATATCCCACAGGCTTCATTTGTTGTCATTTGCCATGCTTACATGTGAATTGGTCCAGAAGGAATTCTAAGCATTTGGCACCAGTTAAATAAGCCAACATTTTCATGATAACAATACACCTGGTCTTCATTGCTCTCTGGGAATTTGGGTCTCATAATAACGTCAGAAGCTTGTATACTGTATATTTGTAAACTACTTGCTGTTTCTGTAGTAATGTCACAATCAGTGGCTGTGGAACCACTGAGTCAACTAGTGTTGAGCAAAGTTTACAAAAATTCGGTTCAACTGCTTTGCCGAATTTTACAAAGAAATTTGCTTCATGATGAATTACTTAATCACAAAGTGTATTTCTTTGTAAGATGATGGGGAATGGCGATTGCGCTGCCACCCGTCTTTGAACCCCTCAGATGCTGCGTTCATCGCTGATTGCGGCATCTGAGATTAAAAGTGAGGGCTTTCAGGGGTTAATCAGTTAACAAAAAATAATATTCATCTTATCCATTTGAGCGCAAAGAACCTGCCGCAGCCATCTAGATTAAAGATCCCATGCAAGATCTTGCGCAGTGTGTGATGATGTCATCACGCTGGCCGGTGTGGTGATATCATCTGTCACCACGCACAAGATTTCATGCAGAATCTTTGTGTCACGGCCGCTGTTTCCGGCCGTGACCTTCCGTCCATTCGTGTGCTGCAGTTCCTCACTGCAGCTTCGTTTCAGTGTGTTTGTATGTGGTCTTGTATGGGTTAACTCCCATGTGTGTCTGTCAGCTCCTTGGGTGTGGCCTCTCTGTTGCACCCATGGTACCTGTATTTAAGGCTGAGGTTTCCTCAGTTCTGGGTCAGCTCTCTTGGTGTGTGTTTGTCCTGTCCTGCTCCTGGTGTGTACTGTCTCCCATGCTGCTGATCCATGGGATCCGTGTCCGTCTGTTCTCTGTAGGTTCCCCTACTTGTTCATTGTTGTTGCACTGCCTGTCGTTCATTGTTTGATGTGGTTCGTACTCCTGTGTCTCTGTTATTAGTTTGCCTGTTATGTTATGTCTTGCCTTGCTGTGTTTCCTGTCTCCCCCGGAAGGGGGTCTGTCGTTCCTCGGAGGGGGAACATGCTATGCCCTAAGCTACGCCCTCGGAGCAGCTTCCTTGCTGCTGGTGCAGCGGGCATCGCCCGTGCAGCACCTCTCATGGTGCTGGTAGCTATGAGCTATGTCTTGTACGTGTCCTGGGTCATGCTCTCTGAGCAGCCTCCCTGCTGCTGGTGCAGCGGGCTTTGCCCGTGCAGCATCTCTAATGGTGCTGGTGACCATAGCCTCGTTTGTGTGTTTGCTCCATGTTCGCTAGCTTGTGCTGCAGCCTTCCTTGCTGCAGAGTGCAATGGCAAGGCCACGCAGTATGTCACTGGTGGAGCAAGATCTTCTCTGCCGTTTGCTACTCCTGTGTTCTTGCTGGAACTCCTGCTACTATGTATTTGCCTATGTTTGCTTTTATGTCTTATTACTATGCACCGTCGGTACCTCCGGTACCTGTGTCCGTTCGCTCCTGTTGTCACTGTCTAGTTCACGCTCCAGATTGGACCCTGGCAACTCCCTGCAGCAAAGTCTATCCCCACCATTAGGGGCTCTAGTGAACACCTGGGTTTGCTTAGACACGCCCCTCTGGAGTATTGCTAGACAGTGGCGCAGTCGGGGTTTCTCCCACTGTGCGGACTGTGCATAGAGGTTATGTTTTCCCTGTGCTTCTGTCTTTGCTTGTGTTTGTACAATAAACTCTGTTTTGTCCGTATCCTGGTCCCATGTTTATTGTGATACGACGCGGAGGTCTTTCGCGGGACCTCCAACTCGTGATACTTTAATCAAGATGGCTACAACAGCCTCTTTGCGATCAAATGGATGAGGTGAGTATGTATACTTTGACTGGCTCAACCCTAGTTTCAATCAACCAGTTTGACTTTGGGCAAAACCTAAGGGCGTTAGTCCCCTGGAATTCACTCTTAAACCCCTATACCAGGATCTGGACTTCGCTGCAGGAGTATTTCTGGTATGGCTGACAGCTGACCTGTGGGGGTTAGGGACACTGGCACAGAGCACAAAGGGATCAGGCAAAACTTGCAATCAGTAACAGGCCGAAGTCAGGGCAGGCAGAGTTCATGTAAATCTGTAAAACGGGTCCAATGTCAGGGCAGTCAGTATATGGTCAATACAGTAATTAGGTACAGATCAGGTCAGGCAGAGGTTGGTACATGAGAATACTGTACAAATGGAACAACACACCTTATGCAGGGACTAGCAAGCTAGAGCACCTATTGTTTCAGCACCCTCCCATAGAGGAAGGTGCCTTAACTACCTTAGGTTAGCCAACAATTGGCTGCTGATGAGTAGGGAGTGTGCGCGTTGGCCCTTTAAACACTGGACGAGCTATCAGAAGAGGCCTGACAGACTAGCTGTGGCCTGCACTGGAAGGTGAGTCTGAAGATTCCAGACTTACAAGTGGGTCCAGGCCATCAGTAAGACAGAAAGAGAAGCCAGGCGAGTGGTGCATCAGCTGTGCCCACATATATAGTGGGATGGTGGCGGCCACTGAGCGTCCTTGTAAAAAGTAATATGGTCTTTAGGTGTTGAAAGTCTTGGTGTGGTTGCATCTATCAGTTAACACAGGCTTAACTAGACGTGTTAACTAAACTAGTTGTGTTCAGCTGAAACCTTCAATTTAAATGGCCTTTGTTTTGGGATATCACGATGAGTTAAGAAACTTGAGTTAAGAGTTTAAGTGTTAACTCTTCTACATCCGTATGTATTCAGCAATAAAATAGTCCATATTGACAATGTTTTCATTTATTTTGTATCCTCCATAGTCATAAAATGGCAACATACTCCCCGTAAAGCAAACATGTTCCCCTAAAACGGGACCCTTGCTCAGCAAAGCGTACCATCTAATTACCCACTCCATGCTCTATAGGGTCTACCACCTAGTCAACAGAAATACATTGTCTCAGCTATTGCTATGGACCTCATTAAATTCTCTTATTTGTTTTCCCTTACTAATAAAATTGTGGAAACACATCACATTCAAACCTCCAACGAAAAGTTTTGTGATATCAGCAGTCCTCAGTACATTTTAATTAATGCTTATTTGCTGACAGATGCTGTCCTCTCCAGTTATCAAACTGGTAGAAGCTACCTAGAGCTCCTCAACTCTGGTACTGGGGGCCTGCCTGTACCTTGGGAACTTTTAGCAACGACAAGTTGAACCAGTTTTAGATATCTTACCTATATCATTATTTACAGTGTGCACTTTAAGTGACCTTATTAATCAACACACTCAAGATAACTCATTTCCTATTAGACCATAAGAACATCATAGAAGGAGAGAAACTCTTGCTTTGGTGGACCTGGCCTGGGCCATACACCACTCACGAACCTCGGACATACAGTTATGTCAAGGTTAGTGAAGGAGTAGGGTTTTCCAGGACTGAAATATTGTTTACCCAGACACCACAGCTAAACAATAAAGCTGCCTATGCTTGGTACTGCAGGTCAGTGCCATTGAAAAGGGACAAGAATAGGACATGTTCTATTTTCTTGCGAGGCTGCTGAATGAACTTACGGATGCGGACAGCACACAGATGAGATGAATGTAACAAATGTAGATTGGATGTGGACCAAAAATATGGCCGTGTGCATGAGCCCTGATATGAAAGCTTATTTAGGCTTTTTCGAGGGTCCTGGATAGGGATGTGCAAATCGACTTTGGATGAAACATCCAAAGTAAATTTGCATAAAACTTATTTTCAATACTTTACGGAGCGAGAGCTCCATACAGTATTAGAATGTATTGTCTCCGATGAGCCGAAGTTATTACTTCGCGACGTCTCGCGAGACTTTGCATAATAACTTCAGAAATTGATTTATACTGTAAAAAACATTTCCCGAACTCAGGTTTGGTTCCATGTGGTACCTTGGAAACGAACCCGAGTTCAGGAAATGGTTATTTGCAAAATAGATTTCTGAATTTATTAAGCAAAGTCTCGCGACACTTCGCAAAGTAATAACTTCGGCTCATCAGAGCTAATACATTCTAATACTGTATGGAGCGCTCGCTCCGTAAAGTATTAAAACAAAGTTTAATGCAAATCGACTTTGGATGTTTCATCCGAAGTCGATTCGCTCATCCGTAGTCCTGGAGGTTGGATCTTCACTGATCAAACACTGATGGCCTATCATGAGGATAAGCCATTAATATTGATGTCCATTTAATGCTTCTACCCAACTAGTATAGCTGCAAGCTATGTTCAATTAATAATTATACTGGTACATAGTCATCTTATGTTTCAGTCCGATTTTTGTTTTCCTTTTAATATAAAATGAAATGCAATCTGCAAGTGCAGAGGCTCTTATATAATTGCTATTAGAGAAGCTACTGCAGGTTTCTCGCTCCACTGTACAGAATTATGAAAATTAATTTTCATCTGAATCCAGGACCCAATGATAATCTGCAACTCATCTGCCCATGTGCCCTAAGGTAATGCAATATGTTTATTTAATTACACCGACCTATTAACTAAGTGGTGTATAATTTATTGAACAATAACATGGATGGTTGATTAATCAAACGGGAAGCAACAATCACTCATTAAACACAAGAAGTTTAGTGGAAGAAGAGGATGAGAGCACAGAGCGGTAATTATTACATAAACCATGTTAATATATATATGACACTTCACGCATTACACACTGACCTGTAGAAAGACGCTTAACAGCAGTCACCCCTGAACTCCTGTACCCCAACACACACATATTGTTATCTGGAAGGTTTCTGAAACTCCCATTGAAGCCAATGGAAAGATGTAATTTAATAGGCTAATTGAATAGGCTCTGAGTCACATGTCCAAAATTACAAATATAAAAAAATTTTGACTACCACATTTGGCCTCAGAGTAGTGTTCACACAGCATATTTTTCATGTGGATTCCAGTGCATATTCTGTGCCAAAATCCATGTTTATTCCTTGTGCCATTGTTTTCAAAAATCTGTCCCATCTCTGTTTCCTTAAATCCATGTATCGCAAAAAATAAGTGACATGTCACCTTTTGACATGGAATCCACATGAAATGGGCGAAAACTGCGTCGGATAGAAATATAAAGAGACTAAAAGATGAGTGGATTATACATAATTAAGTAGATATATGTATGACACATATTGACTCAGGTATTGGCCCCATTCACACGACCATATCTGTTTTGCGGTCCACCAATTGCGGATCTGCAAAACATGTATACTGCATTTTGCGGTCCTGCAGATTCCACCCATTGTTAGAAATGACTATTCTTGTCTGCAAAACAGAAAGGAAGAGGCTACGTTCTATCTTTTTTGCGGGGCAATGAAATGGACACAGTGTACCGTCCCCTTCTTTTGCGGCCCCATTGAAATGAATGTGTCCGCATCAGATCCGCAAAATATGAGGATCGACGCAGACTAAAAATACGGTAATGTGAATTGTGCCATAGAGACAGAATATTAGCGAAGTCTGGGGGGAGTACTCAGTGTTGCAAAACAGTAGATTCTAAGTAACGCCTGATAAAGGTCTGATCTCGGAGGTGAGTACTGATTCTATGAGGATATACATCAGATCCCCCAGATCTTATAAAATTTAATAGGTAACGTGAATTTTTAATCACCAGAGCAACAAATGGCAGAACCTGTTTAATCTGCACTTTTCACACTCAGATTGGGAGTATCAGGCCTGTACCATTTTTTTTGCAATACACCAAGAACAGAAATTCACGAAGAAAAGCTAACACACAGTGATCCTATGTCTCCTCATCCAGAAAACCTAGCAAGCATACTTCGGGAGTATATGGAACCGGGAGGGATAATAAGTTGGCAAGAAAGTCTGAAACTGACACCTAGTACCTCGCAATAGGAGCACAGGACCAGATCATGAGCCAGAAGTCTGCATCTGGCATTTGATGCCTGGGGCAAGCTGTAGAAGGCACTCTGTCCATCTTGTAGAACCTAACTAGAGTAAGATAAGTCCAGTGAAGTATGTATAATTGAACAATTAATAGATGGTGAGACTCTAAGATGTGATTCTAATAAATCGTCTATTCATGATAGTGAGAGTGTCGGCATTTGTGTTTTCCATTTATAAAGCAGAGGGGAATGGTTGAGCTTGTTTTGTAGTAAATGAGTAGAGAGAGCTAACAACAGACTTTTGGGGTTCTTGAGGACAACACGGTGTTGTAAAGTGAGCGTACTGGATCTGCAAATAAAACAAAAATGCTGTTGGATGGATCTCAAAATTCTTCATCAAGTAAGGATAATAAGGATAAGGATAATAATACATTTTGGGTAAAAGGATCCCCTACAAACTATATACTTGCAGCGCTCTAAATCTCCAACCCTTGAATATTGAGAAGGTGCAGTAGGCATTAGGCAATGATTGTTCCTTAGGGGCATGTCTGCCACAACATCACTGAAGTTGGCTAACGTTCCGGCTTCCCTCCACACTAGTTACGCAACTTGATGCAGTGGTAATAGGGATGTTGGGGTTGGAGTGGGGTAGACTGTTCCAAAAGTGGCCAGATATTATGTGGATTTAGATAATGCCCCAGAAGTGGGAAGAGGAGCCTGAATAACCTAAGCAAATAAGTGGCGTAGTTGGGCAGCCAGGTAGCACAAGTCTGGAAGAGCCACACAACCCTGGTTTTTAGGGTACAATAAGACTTTCAAGAGAAGCTTCCAATGTGAATGCCCCCAAATAAAAGAACCACCGAGAAAATCTAGTTTTAGAAAAACTTTTTGCTGTAAGCATTGTGACATGTTGGAACAGATCTAAGAATTTGGTTATTTTGACCAGCAACCAAAAGTGGGAGGGATTTCCAGGTTGCAATAAGGGGGTAGATATTGATGGGTAGACCCACCCATTTGGTTCTTCTGGAGGCATATAAATGGATTTGATGCTGAACATCTTTTATAAAGAACAATTGGAAAAATTATTATATAGCCCAAAATGAGTAAAATTCAATGATAAAAAAAATAAAGGTGATCATCAGAGGAATAGCTAGCTGGGGGGCATCTTTGTGGGATTCGGTCATTCTCCCGATTCAACAGATAAAATCACAACTGGATCGGAGAACCGTTTACCCTCTGAGTTCTGTTGCTCTGTACTTCTGTTAGTGACAGTACGCACGCTAGTCACAGACAACTATATTGAAGACAATGTTGGGGAACCAAGAGGGGGGATGGTCGAAAAATTAGGAATCTAAGATGTCTGTGTTAAACTTTGCAGAGACAAGATGCAACTGAGATAAGTTATCAAGGTGGTCTGATCTCCGAATGGATAACATAAGGATAGAGAACGTATACATCAGAGGAGACATCACTGCATGCAAAAGGTGTGTGGTGCTGTATTAACCTGTATGCTTCGTAGCAATGTATGTAGTGTCCATCCAAATATCCTTTAACAGTAGGGGTGGGTGGAGGGGTTGAATTGAGAATTTGGCATGAAAGGGGGGTTCAATTTGCACCTCCCCAGGCTTTGATCTCATGCACATGACCGTATGTATTTTGCGGTCTGCAAAAAACGGATCCACAAAAAATACGGATGACATCCGTGTGCATTCTGTATTTTGCGGAACGGAACAGCTGGCCCCTAATACAACAGTACTATCCTTAAATAATAGGACATGTTCAATTTTTTTGCGCAACGGAAATACGGACATACGGAAACAGAATGCACACGAAGTAACTTCCGTTTTTTTTGCGTACCCTTTGAAATGAATGGTTCTGCACACGGTCCTCAAAAAACCCCGGAAAGGACACGGAAAGAAAATATGTTCGTGTGCATGAGCCGTTTAGGTCACAATGTGCCTGTTCTGAATTATAGGGCCCCCCACCCATCTAATACATTATCTGTACCCAGGGAGCTATCACTGTGTTATCTGTGGTGTTACATGGGACTGCAGGCAACTACTACATTATCTGTACCCAGAGAGTTATCCCTGTGCTATGTGTGGTGTTACATCAGACTGCAGGTGACATCTAATATATCATCTGTACTTATAGAGTTATCACTGTGTTATCTGTGGTTTTACATAAGACTGCAGGCGACATCTACTATATTATCTGCACTTAGAGAGTAATCACTGTGTTATCTGTGATGTTACATAAGACTGCAGGTGACATCTACTACATTATCTCTACTTAGAGTGTTATCACTGTGTTATGTGTGGTGCTATATATAACTGCAGGTGATATCTCCTGCATTTCTCCTTCTTAAACCCCACTATCTTTGTGCAAGTATATCTGGTTAGATAGATCTACCTTGTCTCAGTGATATTATGTTATGCAGTGATGTTTAGGTAGCTGTAGTATTACTCAGGGTAGATGTTATAGCTGTTAGATATTAGATATGTAATCCTATGTATAGACAGCCATTTTGGACATGTGATCAGAGTTAATGTAATTATATATATACTAACAGAAGGACCCGGGTTCGCATGGGTATATTTCATCAATTTAATTTAATGTTTCTGTGTATCGTTAAAAGCTGTTGACAGTTTCCCCCACAACAGTGACCTCTACAGTACCCCGCCCCCTTAACAGTGAAGTCCACAGTCCCTCACCCCTTAACCCCTTAAGGACACAGGGTTTTTTCATTTTTGCGTTTTCGTTTTGCGCTCCCTGCCTTCCAAGAGCCATAACTTTTTTATTTTTCCGTTCACATGGCCATATGAGGGCTTGTTTTTTTGCGGGACAAGTTGTACTTTCCAACGCCATCATTTAATAATGCATACGGTGTAGTGGGAAGCGGGAAAAAAATTCCAAATGGGGTGAAATTGCAAAAAAAACACAGTTTTACGGGATTTTAAATTACAACGTTCAATTTGCGATAAAACTGACTGGTTAATTTTATTCTTCAGGTCAGTACGAATCCGGCAATACCTAATATGTATAGTTTTTCTTGCGTTTTGATAGTGAAAAAAAAATTAAAAGTGGGAATTTTTTTAATTTTATTTTTTTGTTGCCATGTTTTGACCCCTATAACTTTTTTGTAATTATGCGTACGGAGCAGTGTAGGGGCTCATTTTTTGCGGGGCAATCTGAACTTTTAATTGATACCATTATGGGGTGCGTATGATGTTTTGATCACTTTTTATTCATTTTTTTAGGAAATGAAGCGTCCAAAAATGGCGAATTAGCCATTTGGACGCTTTCTTTCCGTTTTCTGTTTACCGTATGGTGAATATTTTTAATATTATTATAGTATGGGCGTTTTCGCACATTGCGACACCATTATGTGTAATTTTTATTTTTTATTTATTTTATTTTCATTTTGGGGAAAGGGGGTGATTTGAATTTTTATATTTTTTATTTTATTTTTATTTTTAAACTTTTTTTTTTTTTTTTACCACTTTCTTATAGTTCCCACAGGGAACTATAGGATGCAATCATCAGATTGCTATTCTCATATATTCCAATGCAATAGCATTGGAATATATGAGAAAATCGCATATTTCCTATGGAGCCTATTACAGTCATAGGCTCCATAGGAATACTATGTAGTAACCTAGGTTTCATTCACAGAAACCTAGGCTAACACATGCATGCTCCGGCTCCCCCTTGTGGCCATCAGGGGAGCCGGAGCACAAAACGAATGTGAAACTTTCGGTTTTTGCGCGATCAGATGCCGTGGTCAGGATTGACCACGGCATCTGAGGGGTTAAATGTCCGCGATCGGCATCGCTGCCGGTCGCGGACATGAGCTACGGTAGTCAGCTTGATGAATCAAGCATTTACCCGCAGCTCATGCGCCCGCTCCGGGCGCTATCTTTAAAGTGCGGACACAGGGCGTACATGTACGCCCTGTGTCCTTAAGAGGTTAACACTGACCCCCCCACAGTGCCCTGCCTCCTTAAAATCGGACCTCCACAGCACCCCACTCCCTTGACATTGACCTCCTCAGGGGTCTGCCCCTTTAACAGTGACCTCCACAGTACCCCGCTGCCTTAACAGGGACCCCATAGTACCATGCTGCCTTAACAGTGACCTCCACAGCAGTTGTCCCTTTAATAGTGGCCCCTGCCCCCTTAACAGTGACCTCCACACAGTGTCCGCCCCTTTAACAGTGACCTCCACAGCAGCCTGCTCCCTTAACAGTAACATCCACAGTGAATGCCTCTTTGACAATGACCTCCACAGTGCCTGCCACTTTAACAGTGACCTCCAGAGCATCCTGCCCCTTAATGCTTGGGCTACACGACGACATGTGTCGCGCGACATTCTGTCTCAACAATTTTTATAATGATAGGCTATGGTGTCGCACTGTAACACGTGTGATACTGTCTGCTGAGCTGTGTATCTAATCCTATCCTGTGTGATACTGTCTGCTGAGCTGTGTATCTAATATCCTATCCTGTGTGATACTGCCTGCTGAGCAGTGTATCTTATCCTGTCATGTGTGATACTGTCTGCTGAGCTGTGTATCTAATCCTGCCATGTGTGATACTGTCTGCTGAGCTGCGTATCTAATCCTATCATGTGTGATACTGTCTGTTGAGCTGTGTATCTAATCCAATCCTGTGTGATACTGTCTGATGAGCTGTGTATCTAATCCTATCCTGTGTGATACTGTCTGCTGAGCTGTGTATCTAATCCTATCCTGTGTGATACTGTCTGCTGAGCTGTGTATCTAATCCTATCATGTAGCAGTCGCAGCATGTCACATGTCGTAGTGCAACACCATAGACTAATAAAATTGTAAAATTGTCATGCAACATATGTCATCGTGACATGCACACGGCAGTGGTTTTTTGCGGCCTCCATTTATTTTTTTTTGCGGATCTGATGGTTTCCCATTCATTTCTATGGATCCGTCAAAAATGCGGATGCCTCTTCCGTTGCCTGTCCGCCTCCACTGTCTGCATTTCACGTCCGCAAAAAAAAATATGGCATGTCCTATTCTTGTCCGCAAAAAACAGTTTGCGTACCCATAGAAGTCAATGGGTCCGCAAAAAATGCGGATGACCAACGGAAGCCATCCGTTTGTCATTAGCATCCGTTTTTTTTTGCGGATGGTTGCTTGGAAACCAGGGCACTTGTACAGGTACTTTAAGAAACTGGTTCAAGCCTTCCATTTTTTTTGCAGATCCGCAAAAAAAACGGATGCTGATGACAAACGGATGGCTTCCGTTGGTCATCCGGAAGACACATGGAAACACAACCTACAAATTTGCGGACACACGGAACGGATGTGGATGTGAAAAAAAAGGAAATCGGATCCGCGATTTGCGGACAGCAATAAACAACTGTCATTGCATGTAGCCTAAAGCTGACCTACAGCAGTGAAGAAAAATGGCTGTGAGCTTCTATTGGCCGATAAGGGACATGTGACCGTGTGTATGGCAGTTGGGATATGAAGAGAAAGATTTGCAGGCTTCCTCCTGGCCCTTTCCATTTTTTGGTGTCAGGTAGATGAGGGCCAGGGCTTCACATGACTACTCTCCTAATGCAACCACAGGAGTAGATGAGAGCTTCTGCTGCAGCCAGCTGCCTTTCAGCCTGAGAGAGATTTGTCTGAAGAAGGGTCAAAATGGATGATCTGACGGACATGGATAAAATCTATATACATACAGAATATATTCTCCTAGTTTCAGATTTGCTGCAATTACTGGAATTTTTTTCTGTTACATTTTTTTCTACTTTCTACATTTAGTGTTCTCTTAAATCAGTCTATCCATAATAACACATTTGGTAAAGAAATGCAAATGCTGTCAGGCTGTCACAAAATCCCACTCTGCTCTATCCACTCCTAACATTAATTTTTAAGAGACAGTGCGAGTCTGAAAGCTGGTGTCACACATCTGAAGCAGCGCGCCCTAAACTTGTTACCGGTGTCTAGGATTGTCAAATGACTCTGAACTGTCATAGCCACGAGGTGTGAGGACAATAAAACATACCAGCAAGAAAATGACGCCTTCGCTGTGGAGTGGGCCAACATAGAGTTCTTAAGTCTGCAGATAGCATAAGATGTTCACTAGGGCTGGGCGAATAATCGAAATAAATTGTTTCATCTGTCATTTGGATGCCTCCCGATTCCGTCTTTACACAGAATCAGTTTTAATTGCCAGGGTAATCAGAGGGGAGACACGCCACACCGTTCTGAGAATAAGCCCCATACATGCTAGTGGGGCTAACAGGTCAAAATTTCTGGTCGGTCCATAAAAACATGCAACTTTTTTCCTGTTTTCGTTAAAAAAAAATGAAGTGTCCATAATTTTTTTTTTGAGGCTGATGGTACTTGATTAGATTATTTGGGTGGTAATTATCATTTTACAGCTCACAGTAAATGCTAATGAGTTGTTACCAGTATATTGAGCTGTAGTGATGTATGACAGAATCTTTAAAATTCATTATGGTTTTCCCATGTGTCCGTAAAAAATGTTGGCTGTCCATGATTTTGGGATAAGTTGTCCAGAAAAAAGAAAAATTCGGGCTGACAACCCTGGCCAGGACCTGTGGTGATTAGTTACATCTGCAGTGCCCCCATAATGGCGACAGCCACATGTCCCTAAATATGACAGACATATACCTCCATAGCAGCGACAGCCATATTGTCTCATAACAGAGACAGCTGTATGGCTCCATATAGCAGTGACAGAGACACTGATCGAATAGCAGTGACAGCCATATTGCCCCATAACAGAGGCATTCACAGTACCCAAATGTGTACAACGATACTAACTGCCTCAGGCAAATAACGTGTAAGTAATCACCAAGGGCACTAACATGCAAATTTCTGTTCCTCCTTAGGCTAGATGCGCACGTCCGTTAAACCCGTGGTAACCAGGATTGGATTTCTTCTTTACAGCTGTAGCGCACGGCGTCATTGGTTGCTATGACGCCGTGCTCTCCCTGCCGCCGCTGCAGTACAGTAATACACTGGTATAGATCATACCAATGTATTACTGTCCTGCAACGGTGGCAGGGAGCGCACGGCGTCATAGCAACCAATGACACCGTGCGCTACGGCTGTAAAGAAGAAATCCATTCCTAGTTACCACGGACTGGTCACG
This sequence comes from Bufotes viridis, assembly GCA_033119425.1. Taxonomy (NCBI): domain Eukaryota; kingdom Metazoa; phylum Chordata; class Amphibia; order Anura; family Bufonidae; genus Bufotes; species Bufotes viridis. Next base: position 66,877,672 of record CM065589.1, on the reverse strand, counting down.
TCTGGGTTTAACGGATGTGTGCATCTAGCCTAAGGATATATTGAGAGAGTCAGGAGGCCCCCGCACACATTAGACGGTAGGTTGATGGTGGGACAGCTGTTTTCACCAATATACAGTTGTGTTCAAAATTATTCAACCCCCAATGCTGTAAAGGGTTTTAGGGAATTTAGCGTACATTTGTAATTGTGTTCAGAATGAAATCTTACAAGGACTTTTTAAAGAACCAAATGCAACTAAAACAACATCAATTGTTTTTGTAATACAGTATGAAATGTTTTTTTTGTGATTTCTTCATTGACACAATTATTCAACCCCTTAAAGACGACCACTCTTAAGAACAGAGGTTCATTCAAGTGTTTTCGATCAGGTATTGAAAACACCTGTGGATGTCAAGGAGCAGCAATCAAGCATAATAAGCACCAATTAGGCAGATTTAAAATGACTGTGATACTCAGCTCCTTCTAGACATTTTACTGGAGTGTTTACAGACATGGTGAAGTCAAGAGAATGGTCCAGGAAGACAAGAGAAGAGGTGATTTCTCTTCACAGGAAGGGCAATGGCTATAAGAAGATTGCAAAGATGTTAAACATACCAAGAGACACCATAGGAAGCATCATTCGCAAATTCAAGGCAAAGGGCACTGTTGAAATGCTACCTGGTCGTGGCAGAAAGAAGATGCTGACTTCGACTGCTGTGTGCTACCTGAAGCGCAAAGTGGAGAAAAGTCCCCGTGTGACTGCTGAGGAACTGAAAAAAGATTTGTCAGATGCGGGTACTGAAGTTTCAGCTCAGACAATAAGGCGCACACTGCGTAATGAAGGCCTCCATGCCAGAACTCCCAGGCGCACCCCCCTGCTGTCTCCAAAGAATAAGAAGAGTCGACTGCAGTATGCCAAAAGTCATGTGGACAAACCACAAAAGTTTTGGGATAGTGTTCTGTGGACTGATGAAACAAAATTAGAACTGTTTGGGCCCATGGATCAACGCTATGTTTGGAGGAGGAAGAACAAGGCCTATGAAGAAAAGAACACCTTGCCTACTGTGAAGCATGGCGGGGGTTCAATCATGCTTTGGGGCTGTTTTGCTTCTACAGGTACAGGGAAGCTTCAGCGTGTGCAAGGTACCATGAATTCTCTTCAGTACCAGGAGATATTGGATGAAAATGTGATGCAGTCAGTCACAAACCTGAGGCTTGGGAGACGTTGGACCTTTCAACAGGACAATGATCCCAAGCATACCTCCAAGTCCACTAGAGCATGGTTGCCGATTAAAGGCTGAAACATTTTGAAGTGGCCATCGCAGTCACCAGACTTAAATCCGATTGAGAACCTCTGGTGGGACTTAAAGAAAGCAGTTGCAGCGCGCAAGCCTAAGAATGTGACTGAACTGGAGGCTTTTGCCCATGAAGAATGGGCGAAGATACCCGTAGATCGCTGCAAGACACTTGTGTCAAGCTATCCTTCACGTTTAAAAGCTGGAAATGATGTTGTACTAAGTACTAAGATTGAATGTCACTTGGGGGTTGAATAAAAATGATAATGATGTGAGCACAGAAAAGACATTTGTGGTTATTTCATTATAAATGTTATGTTATATTTGTCTGACTTACAAGGGCCTCTTTGATTTCATTGTAAACAAGATGACTGAAATGATCAAAATCAATGTCAAACTGGCCAAAACACTTAATTTCAGTGGGGGTTGAATAATTTTAAACACATCTGTACATCTACTGTTTATCGCCAGCTGTAATCTATACTCTGCAGGTAAACAGCAATCTGCTGCCTAGAAACAATGCTGCTGTATGAGGATGAGAGATCACAGTAGCCATCACTTGTCCTCATGTAAATGCAACTCTTTACCTCCACTGAACGAGCAGCCAATTGTCAGGAATGCTTCCTTCCCGATAATTGGCTGCTTGTCAGAAAGTGTAAATCCAGATTCAGACAATGCCGTACTATTTAAAGAGACAGTGGAGTCTGAAATTAATAGGCTATATTCAAACAACAGTAAAAAACGCAAATTTTTTCAACGGCAGTCACGCGGCCGTCTTCGGAGCTGTTGCAATTTATGCAAATTTTTACCGGCTAGTGAATAGCAGGCCTATAAAAATAGGACATGTTTTAATTTTGCCTGTTTTGATGGCCAGATGGACCACATTAAAATCAAAAGGGCCCATTTTTAACGACCATTTAGACAGAAGTGCACCCGTCTAACGGCTGTTAAAAACGTGTACATGAGCGACACGGAAGGCAGGGAATTAAAAAAAAAAATATTCACCTCACCACAGACAGGGCTGAGAACACAAATTCCGCACTGGAGGCAGCAGAACCTGGCCCTCCCAGCGCTGTGACTTCACGTGATCATGCTGGGATCGTAAGGTCCTGCTGCCTCCAGTGCGGAAAGAGTGTTATTAGCCCTGCTTGTGGTGAGGTAATTTATTAACCGCTACAGGACCGCCTAACGCAGGGATGCGTCCTGCGGGCGGCCCTGTAGCTCTGTTCCGACGCATCGGCGCGTCATCTCGCGAGAGGCGAGATTTCCTGTGAACGCGCGCGCACGCGCGGCACAGCAGTTCGGCTACAGCCTGCCAGCGATGATCCATCGCTGGCAGGCTGTAGATGCGAATAAAATCGCATCAAACTGCTATATCAGACGCTGTTTTATGAACAGCGTCTGATATAGCTGCTACCTGGTCCTCTGGTGGTCCCATTTACTGGGATCGACCACAGAGGACCAGGTAACTACAATAAGTTGCACCAAACACTACACTAACCCCCCACCCCCTCACCTATTAACCCCTTGATCACCCCATCTAGACCCCTGATCACCCCCTGTCATTGATCACACCCTTGTAAGGCTCCATTCAGACGTCCATATGTGTTTTGCGGATCCGTGCGGGACAAAGTCTGTCCCCATAGAAATGAATGGGTCCGCAATTCCGTTCCATAAACAGAATTGCGGACGTGTGAATGGGGCATAAGGGTCCCCTATCACCACCAGTTAGTTAGCGCCCAGCCCACCGCACCGCAGTCACTGATTTTGGCAGAGATTTTTCATCCACATTGACCGATGCGAATGAAAAATCTGTGCCGTTCATTTTTTTTTTTCAGCGCAGAGGCTGAGCGGAAAAAAATCTCATTACCCGTATGCTCAATATACGGAGAATCGCAGAAACTCCTAATGCTGGCCATACGTGTAATGACTGCGGAGACCCTCAAATGCCAGGGCAGTACAAAAACCCCACATGTGACCCCATTTTAGAAAGAAGACACCCCAAGGTATTCCGTGAGGGGTATGGTGAGTTCATGCAAAATTTTATTTTTGTCACAAGTTAGTGGAATATGAGACTGTAAAAAAACAAAAAAAAACAATTTCCGCTAACTTGTGCCAAATTTTTTTTTCTGTGAACTCGCCATACCCCTCACAGAATACCTTGGGGTGTCTCCTTTCCACAATGGGGTCACATGTGAGGTATTTATACTGCCCTGGCAATTTAGGGGTCCTAAAGCGTGAGAATCCAAATGCGTAAAAATGGCCTGTGAAATCCTGAAGGTACTCATTGGTTTTAGGGCCCCTTTGCGCATCTTGGCTGCAAAAAGTGTCACACATGTGGTATCGCCGTACTCAGGAGAAGTAGGGCAATGTGGTTTGGGGTGTATTTTTACATATACCCATGCTGGGTGTGAGAAATATCGCTGTAAACGACAACTTTTTAAATTTTTTATTCAAAGTTGTCAATTTACAGAGATATTTCTCTCACCAGCATGGTATATGTAAATACACCCCAACACATTGCCCTACTTCTCCTGATGCTGGCGATACCACATGGTGACACTTTGCAGCAAATCGCAAAGGCAAATTCAACGAGTACCTTTTAGGAGGGCATTTTTACGCATTTTCTTCTCACGCTTTAGGGCCCTAAAATGCCAGGGCAGTATAAATACCCCACATGTGACCCCATTTTGGAAGAAGACACCCCAAGGTATTCGCTGAGGGGCATAATGAGTCCATGAAAAATTAAACTTTTTGTCAAAAGTTAGCGGAAAGGAGACTTTGTGAGAAAAACAATAAAAATCAATTTCCACTAACTTGTGCCAAAAAAAATCTTCTATGAACTCGCCATGCCCCTCATGGAATACCTTGGGGTGTCTTCTTTCCAAAATGGGGTCACATGTGGGGTATTTATACTGCCCTGGCATTTTAGGGGCCCTAAAGCGTGAGAAGAAAAATGCGTAAAATGCCCTCCTAAAAGGTACTCATTGGAATTAGGGCCCTTTGCGCATCTTGGCTGCAAAAAGTGTCACACATGTGGTATCGCCGTACTCAGGAGAAGTAGGGCAATGTGTTTTGGGGTGTATTTTTACATATACCCATACTGGAGTGAGAGAAATATCTCTGTAAATTGACAACTTTGAATAAAAAAATTTAAAAAGTTGTCGTTTACAGCGATATTTCTCACACGCAACATGGTATATGTAAAAATCACCCCAAACACATTGCCTCTCCTAATCTGGCGATACCACATGGTGACACTTTGCAGCCTGAAGTGCTAAGGGGCCCTAAAACCAATGAGTACCTTTAGGATTTCACAGGCCATTTTTACGCATTTAGTCAGACTTCTTCTCACGCTTTAGGGGCCCCTAAAATGCCAGGACAGTATAAATACCCCACATGTGACCCCATTTTGGAAAGAAGACACCCCTAGGTATTCTGTGAGGGGCATGGTGAGTCCACAGAATTTTTATTTTTGGCACAAGTCAGCGGAAATTGTTATAAATAAAAAATAAAAAAAAGTCTCATATTCCACTAACTTGTGACAAAAATAAAATTTTACATGAACTCACCATACCCCTCACAGAATACCTTGGGGTGTCTTCTTTCCAAAATGGGGTCACATGTGGGGTATTTATACTGTCCTGGCATTTTAGGGGCCCCTAAAGCGTGAGAAGAAGTCTGGAATCCAAATGCGTAAAAATGCCCAGTGAAATCCTAAAGGTACTCATTGGTTTTAGGGCCCCTTGCGCACCAAGCTGCAAAAAGTGGCACACATGTGGTATCGCCGTACTCAGGAGAAGTAGGGCAATGTGTTTGGGGTGTATTTTTATATATCCAGGGCTTGACAAATTTCCTTTGAATCTAGGAGCCAGCTAAAAAGTTAGGAGCCAGGCGGGCCGCGTCATAAAGCTCCCAATAGATGCCCCCATAGTGCTCCTCCCCCCACTTCTCTATAGAGCCCCCAATAATGCATGCCAGTACATAGGGCCCCCAGTAGATGCCCCCATAGTGTTCCTACCCCTGTTTTCCATAGTGCCCCCATAATGTGCGAGTATATAGGGCCCCCATAATGGAGGAGGGCACAGGGGTCCGGAGGGAGGGCACAGGGGTCCGGAGGAGGGCACAGGGGTCCGGAGGAGGGCACAGGGTCCGGAGGAGAGGGCAGAGGGTCCGTCTTGTCAATCCCCTTGTCATTCACTTTCTCTACCCCCTCTTGTCATTCACTTTCCCCCTTGTCATTCACTTTCTCTCACCCCCCTCTTGTCATTCACTTTCCCCCTTGTCATTCACTTTCTCTCACCCCCCTTGTCATTCACTTTCTCTCCCCCACGCTTGTCATTCACTTTCTCCCTCCCCCTCCTTGTCATTCACTTTCTCCCCCCCCTCCTTGTCATTCACTTTCTCCCTCCCCCTCCTTGTCATTCACTTTCTCCCTCCCCCTCCTTGTCATTCACTTTCTCCCTCCCCCCTCCTTGTCATTCACTTTCTCCCCCCCTCCTTGTCATTCACTTCCTTTCTCCCTCCCCCTCCTTGTCATTCACTTTCTCCCTCCCCTCTTGTCATTCACTTTCTCCCCCCTCCTTGTCATTCACTTCCTTTCTCCCCCCTCCTTGTCATTCACTTTCTCCCTCCCCCTCCTTGTCATTCACTTCCCTTTCTCCCCCCTCCTTGTCATTCACTTTCTCTCTCCCCCTCCTTGTCATTCACTTTCTCTCCCCCCTCCTTGTCATTCACTTTCTCCCTCCCCCTCCTTGTCATTCACTTTCTCCTCCCCCTCCTTGTCATTCACTTTCTCCCTCCCCCTCCTTGTCATTCACTTTCTCCCTCCCCCTCCTTGTCATTCACTTTCTCCCTCCCCCTCCTTGTCATTCACTTTCTCTCCCCCTCCTTGTCATTCACTTTCCCCCCTCCTTGTCATTCCTTTCTCTCCCCTCCTTGTCATTCACTTTCTCCCTCCCCCTCCTTGTCATTCACTTTCTCCCTCCCCCTCCTTGTCATTCACTTTCTCCCTCCCCCTCCTTGTCATTCACTTTCTCCTCCCCCTCCTTGTCATTCACTTTCTCCCTCCCCCTCCTTGTCATTCACTTTCTCCCTCCCCCTCCTTGTCATTCACTTTCTCCTCCCCCTCCTTGTCATTCACTTTCTCCCTCCCCCCTCCTTGTCATTCACTTTCTCCTCCCCCTCCTTGTCATTCACTTTCTCCCTCCCCCTCCTTGTCATTCACTTTCTCCTCCCCCTCCTTGTCATTCACTTTCTCCCTCCCCCCTCCTTGTCATTCACTTTCTCCCTCCCCCCTCCTTGTCATTCACTTTCTCCCTCCCCCCTCCTTGTCATTCACTTTCTCCCTCCCCCCTCCTTGTCATTCACTTTCTCCCTCCCCCTCCTTGTCATTCACTTTCTCCTCCCCCTCCTTGTCATTCACTTTCTCCTCCCCCCTCCTTGTCATTCACTTTCTCCCTCCCCCTCCTTGTCATTCACTTTCTCCCCCCCTCCTTGTCATTCACTTCTCCCCCTCCTGTCATTCCTTTCTCCTCCCCCTCCTTGTCATTCACTTTCTCCCTCCCTCCTTGTCATTCACTTTCTCCTCCCCCTCCTTGTCATTCCTTTCTCCTCCCCTCCTTGTCATTCACTTCCTCTCTCCTCCCCCTCCTTGTCATTCACTTTCTCCCTCCCCCTCCTTGTCATTCACTTTCTCCCTCCCCCTCCTTGTCATTCACTTTCTCCCTCCCCCTCCTTGTCATTCACTTTCTCCCTCCCCCTCCTTGTCATTCACTTTCTCCCTTCCCCCCTCCTTGTCATTCACTTTCTCCCTCCCCCCTCCTTGTCATTCACTTTCTCCCTCCCCCTCCTCCTTGTCATTCACTTTCTCCCTCCCCCCTCCTTGTCATTCACTTTCTCCCTCCCCCTCCCCCTCCTTGTCATTCACTTTCTCCCGGGTACAGGAGCTTTGGTTTCCTGTACCCGAGGCGGACTGACAGGAAGTGCACACTGTGTGCGCACTTCATGTCAGTCCGTCCGAGTACAGGAGACAGATGCTCCTGTACACGTGGACCAGCTCGGCCACGCTACAATGAGGGACTGACAGGAGGGAGCGCTGAGCGCTCCCTCCTGTCAGCTCTCTCTTCATGCTGTGCCCGGGCGGTGCGCCCTCATGGAGCGCGCCAGCCCGGGCAGTGCTGCAGCCGCCTGAGGCTCTCTATAGGCGCTCGGGCGGCTGCAGCATGAGAGCCGGCGCTCCTAGTCTGCGTCGGCCCTGCGCCCGGGCACCTGAGAAACGGGCTGACAGATACCCAGGCCTGGCGCCTGGGATTTGTAGAAGCCCTGATATATACCCATACTTTGTGTGAAAAATATCTCTGTAAGCGACAACTTTTAAAAATTCTTTATACAAAGTTGACAATTTACAGAGATATTTCTCTCACCCAACATGGGTGTATGTAAAAATACACCCCAAAACACATTGCCCTACTTCTCCTGAGTACGGCGATACCACATGAGTGACACTTTTTGCAGCCTGGGTGCACAAGGGGCCCAAATTCCAACGAGTACCTTTAGGTTTTACATGGCGGCTCACAATTTAGCCCGCCCAAAATGCCAGAACAGTAAACACACCCTACAAATGACCCCATTTCGGAAAGTAGACACCCCAAGGTATTCACTGAGGGGCATAGTGAGTCCGTCTGAGATTTTTTTTTGCCAGAAGTTATCAGAAATTGAAACTTTTTTTTTTTTTCTCAGAAAGTGTCATTTTCCGCTAACTTGTGAAAAAAATGAAATGATACATGAACTCACCATGCCCCTCCGCGAATACTTTGGGGTGTCTTCTTTCTAAAATGGTGTGATTTGGGGGTATTTCTACTATCCTGACATTCTAGCACCTGAAGAAACATGACAGGTGCTCAGAAAGTCAGAGCTGCTTCAAAATGCCGAAATTCACTTTTTGCACCATAGTTTGTAAACGCTATAACTTTTACCTAAACCAATAAATATACACTTATTGGATTTTTATCAAAGACATGTAGAACAATAAATTTAGAGAAAAATTTATATAGAAATGTAGTTTTTTGAAAAATTTTACAACAGAAAGTGAAAAATGTCATTTTTTTGCAAAAATTTCGGTCATTTTTGATTAATAGCAAAAAAAGTAAAAATGTCAGCAGCAATGAAATACCACCAAATGAAAGCTCTATTAGTGAGAAGAAAAGGAGGTAAAATTCATTTGGGTGGTAAGTTGCATGACGGAGCAATAAACAGTGAAAGTAGTGTAGTGCGGAATTGTAAAAAGTGGCCTGGTCATTAAGGGTGTTTAAGCTAGGGGGGCTGATGTGGTTATTTTTGCCAGCATTATCTTGGGGGCCATTGTATATATGAGAGCACAAAGGGGGTAATAATATATTAACATTTTTTTTTTTTTCACAAGGACCATTGGTCCTTGATAAGTCACATACCTACTATGGAATAGGCAGGTGAGATAGAGATGAGTTATATATATACAGTACACACAGTATATATATATATATATATATATATATATATATATATATGAATATATATATATATACTGTATGTATATCTCATATATATTTAAAAATGAGTTTCCGTCTGTCTGTCCATCTGTTTTTTATGCGCGACCAAACAACTTGACTGATCTTCACCAAATTTGGCACACAGGTACATGAGGTATCCGGGAAGGTTTTAGACCGGGTCTCAGCTCTCTATTGAGATATAGTTGAAATATACCCGTGCGAAGCCGGGTCCTTCTGCTATTTTATATATATAGGCCAAGGAAAGAAACATATTTTCCTTTATATCACGTATACCTGGCCTGGAGAAATTCCAGCAGTCAGGGAGCTAATGAATCCAAAGAGTTAGTATTGGCACCGTATCATCTGTACTGAGGCCAATGTATCCTTCCTGGCCACTTCAAGTATCCTTGTGTCTGCTAGATTTTACTTCCCAACACCATAATTCTACATGAATTTATGCACCCCTTATTTATAGGACTGCAGAGGAATGTGTGCAGAATAACAAAGCAGGAAGATTTATCATTTCCATAGAAAACGGACATACCATGTAAAAATAACTGCAACTACTATATATGCTATGCCGAAAAATGTAATCATGATTGTTGTCAAGTCTGGGATTTTAATCTCGATCTTGTCGGGGTTTTTTTTTTTTTGCTAAAAAACATTTAAAAAGTTTAGTGAGTTTGATGTAAACTCATTGACAAAAAAATAAAAAATAAGCACCCAGAGAGCAGTGTCAGATTGCTGCTAAACTGGCAGATACGTAAATGATTACAGGTGTGGCCTGATTAGACACTGGGTTAGACCACAATCGGGTGTAGAAGTGCTTCCCCTGCTGAGATCTAAAACGGCTCTCAGAGGCGACTTTTGGGTAGTGTACCTCTTGGTGAGGTATCGCTGACTGCTAGACATGTCTCTACAATGCACTTGAAAACATTTTGCCCAGTGGACAGAGTTTGAGTGGGGGCACATCATTGGACTGAGAGAAGCAGGATGGTCATTCTCGCAAACTGTTCGCCATCTAAGCCACTCTGAACTTGCTGTTGTTCCACCATCCAGACACAAGTGGCAATGTTATTACATATTCAAGTCTCTGCCCGGACTATTTCCAGATGCCAAACAGATGAAAATTTGGTGTGATAGCGCCTATTACATGTCAATGTCGCCTTCGTTTGCTGTGGCGTCGTGAAACCGTAATGTCTTTAGCAGTGAATCCAGGTTGTGTTTGGGATGACACAATCGTTGGGTTCGAGTATATTGCTATTTAAAGTGTCTCCTAGGCACTGGCCAAGAGGCATCATGTGATGGCACTTGTGTGCAGAACAGAGTCACCACCGCAACCACACGGTGCTTCTCAGTGCATAGAGTGGACACTTTGGAAAAATGACTCAAGCGTATATTCTATTTGCAGTTTGCTGAATCAGTTTCTTAAAGAGTTTGATATTGTTGGCCTTTTGATAGGTCATATGCTGGTAGGGATCTGGCGCACAGCCGATCCTTTGTTTGTAAAGGCCACAGCACGTTCGTAAGTGTTGCAGCCTCCTCACAGCTTACCAAGCACAGCAGCAATCATGATATAGTGGCTGTGCTTGGTACTGTGGGTCAGGCCCATTCAATTGAATGGATCTGAGCTGCAAATAGGCAACGTGACTGATGAACGCGATGTCACTGGTCTAGAAGGATGCTGTGGCGCTCACTTCAAAAAGCAGATCGGTGGGGGTGTGGAGACTCAGACCCTCACCGATCAGATATTGATGACCTATCAATGGCTTATGTAGTGCCTTTTGGTTGCATGCCGACTGTAGTACAATTGCAGCATCATCACAACGTGCTCTCTAATCAAAATTCCCTATGGATCTGAATTTTACCAAAAATTGCTAGGCTGTCCCCAATCTTGTTTGTTATAGAAGTTGCTTGGCAATGGTGGTAATGCTGAAACTTAAAGTATAACTGTCAAATTTTTTTTTTTTTTACTATTGGATTCTGGTGATTAATATCACCTTGTTGGCCCTGTTTTAATTTCTGATTCTTAAATAAATAACCCCTAAAAGCCACCTAAAAGTCCCCAGTATTGGCTATATTTACCTGAGATAAAATCAGGTTGCTATGCTCCTTCTGTCTACCAGATGAGGAGCACTCGTGCACTGGGAACTGATAGTGAGTCAACATTGTAAGGGAATGTATAAAAAGCCAGGTTCTTCCTGACAGGAGATAACAGTGCTGGGCTGTGTGTGTGAACTTCTCCACATGCCTGTGCTTGGCAGACACTCCCTTAGCAGTTCTGAAGAATGTACATATGAGGCTGCTCAGTGTATAAATGACAGCCTTATCTGATAAGAGGAGAGCTTGTAGAAGGACTACAGGCTTCAGCCAGACCTGGGTACTTCACTGCAAGACCCCCCTATACAGAGCTGGTCTTCACTAACTTAACTGCAGGTGTCCTATGGATTAGCCTCAGGGCTGAGGGCAGCCATCTTAACAGAATAGTGAAATTGCAGTTTTATGCAGACTGGTTGCTAAGGGCTGAATCTTATTAAATAAGGGGTAAGTAAGTCTAATAGTTATTGATTCAGGAATATTATCATATTAGTAACTACATATATGAAAACTGAAATTTGGGTCTAAATGTGACAGTTATCCTTTAAGCTATGGTTTACCTGCTACCAAATACAGTCGTGTAACCCAGCTTCAGTAATAATAAGTTACAGTAAGGTATAACATGCCTGATGCCATAAAAAATATTATCAGCTAAGGAGCCACAAGCAGCCACTGGCCATTCACTTGAATGGGAGCTAAGTGCAGTACACTGGCAGGGCCACTACATTCAATGTCTGCCTCCATCCAATGCTGCAGCAGCACAAAACAGCTGATCGATGTGGCTTCCGGGTATCGGAACCCCACCATTCTGATATTGATGACCTAGGACATCAATATTTATAGTCTGGAGAGCCCCTTTAAAGGGCATCTGTAAGCAGATTTGTACCTATGAAGCTGGCTGACCTGTTACATGTGCGCTTGGCAGCTGAAGGTATCTGTGTTGGTCCCATGTTCATATGTGCCCGCATTGCTGAGAGAAGTGGTTTTAATATATGCAAATGAGCCTCTAGGAGCAACAGGGGCGCTACCATTACACCTAGAGGCTCTGTTCTCTCTGCAACTGCTGCACCCTCTCCATTTTGATTTACAGGACCAGGCAGTGAAAACATCATTATTTCTGGCCCTGTTCATCAAAATGTAGAGGGCTTAGCAGTTGCAGAGAGAGCTGAGCCTCTAGGTGCAATGACAACGCCCCCGTTGCTCCTAGAGGCTCATTTGCATATATTAAAACACCATTTTTCTCAGCAATGTGGGCACATATATACATGGGACCAACACAGATGCCTTCAGCTGCCAAGAACACATGTAACAGGTGTGCTGACAGTATCTGCTGACAGATGCCCTACAAATTTAGTTGATGGGTAAGTGTGGCACTGTTTATGGATAAAAAGCAGACTATTTTTTAAAAATCTTCTACAACCCCTTCAAGTATAAAAGAGGCTTTAGTATATTTATGGCCTGTTTGTAGAGAACAAACTTTTATATTCAAGTCGGGTGATGCAGTATTATTGTCGACGTGTTCTACAAAGCCGATCGAGCACAAGTATTTCTTCATCATAATTCGACCTTAAATCACGAAAAAAAGATTTTTCTATGACATCAGCTTTGGTATTGTTAAGCCTGTGCACTACAATTACACGGCAGCTCATAAATATTTCAGCAGCTTCCTCAATACAAACACACTCTAGGCTCGAATCTCCACTTTGTTGTTCTTTCCCGTCCTCTTGGGAAAGTTGGAAATAAACTGTAAAATGCTTATTGAGAAATATTTTAATCTGGTAAACTCCAGTATGTCAGTAGTCGGAGGATTAACCTGTCAGGCTGGATCTTTGCTGGCTAGTGCTTCCAGCTTTCATCTAGTGTGCCGCAGGGACAGGCGACTTGCTGCCAACTAATGCATGAGTGGAGGCTCCTACATTTAGGCCAATCTGGTATTGAAACATTAACTCTGCCGTCACAGAAAACTCCATTCTTGCTTGCTTGACAGTGTTCAGCAGGAGAAGATGTCTCATTCACTGACTGTATACACAGCATGCTGCAAAAGTCATTGGCCTCCATTTCTTTCAAGGGGTCGCGCAGGACCGGTCTGATGACCTATCATCAATATCAGATCGGTGGGGGTCTGACTACTGGCACCTCTGCCGATCACCTGTTTGAAGAGGTCACTGCGGCCCGTGGTTAGCACTGGTGCTTTGCAGCGCTGGCTGGGGTCCTAGGTTTGAATGTGACCAAGGACAATATCTGCATCGAATCTGTATGTTCTCCCCATGTTTGCATGGGTTTCCTCCCACACTCCAAAGACATTCTGATAAGGGGTTTAGATTGTAAGCCGCATTGAAGACAGCAAGTGATGATGGCCTCTTTAAATCGCTCTGGGATATATTACCACTATATAAGTGAGAAAGACAAATGGGCAGCACGGTGGCTCACTGGTCAGCACTGTTGCTTTGCAGCGCTGGGGTCCTAGGTTCACATCTGACCATGGACAACATCTGCATGGAGTTTGTATAGTCTCCCCGTGTTTGCTTGGCTTTCCGCCGGGTACTCCGATTTCCTACCACACTCCAAAGACATACTGATAGGGAACTTAGATTGTGAGGCCCTGAGGATAGGTCGTCAGTATACTATTGCTACACAACCCTTTTATTTCGTGTCAAAACGGTCACTAAAGGGGTTCTCTGCTTTAGCCAATTCCTACTGGTTAGGGCTCATGCACACGACCGTATGTATTTTTCAGTCCGCAAAACACAGATCAGCAAAAAAACGGGTGACGTCTGTGTGGCATCTGTTTGGGGGTTCCATTGTAACGATGACGGTCCTTGTCTGCAAAACGGACAATAACAGGAAATGTTCTAATTTTTTGCAGAACGGACTTGCGGACATACAGAAACAGAATGCATACAGAGTCATTTCCGCTTTTTTGGAGGCCCATTAAAGTGAATGGTTCCGCATAGGGGCAGCAAAAAAAAAAAACGGAACGGACGCGAACACGGAAAGAAAATGAGCTTGACAATAAGAAAATCTGTATGGAAACCTGACAGTAAGGGCTCAATTTCCAGGCAGCGCCACTACAGGGAAACATTACACAGTGCAAATTCTAATCAAACATGTCTGTATAGTGGAGGACAGGACAGGTCCTCCAGAGCAAGATACACTCTTTCCTACTGCTCTCTAACCCCCATTTATTAACTCAAAAATCATCACTGTTGCTCTGCTCCCTCCTCTACAAGGTTGATGGTGCTATGTAGTTCTAGTGGGACTTCCAGAACTACATCTGAACATCTGATTGTAGAGAGATAGGCCATCTCTTAGTAAAGGCGAGACAACCCCTTTAAATAGAGTTTAAAGACTGGACAAGAAGTTTAAAAGTTATTTGGTTGTTGCCCAAATCAAAACAATTAATGTCTGAAAAATATTAGAAGTGGAGGAGCCGTGATCTGGAATCGTGACATTGAGGCAGCATTCAGAATGAAAGTAAATTACTAAGCTTTATTAATTTTCATTTGAGTATAAAATAATTTTAAATTTTTCCCGCTTTAAAGGGGTTTTCTGGGAGTACAATGTTGTTCACCTATCCTCAGGATAAGTCATCAATATCAGATTAGCGAGGGTCCGACTCCTGGCACCCCCAACAATCAGCTTTTTGAAAGGGCAGTAGCGCTCGGATGATTGCTGCATTTTTTTTTCACAGCATACAAAGTACAGCGCTGTATATTGTATTGTGGCTGTGCTTGGTATTGCAACCAAGGCCCATTCAGTTGAATGAGACTGAGCTGCACATAAGTCATGTGACCGATGAACATGACATCACTGGCGGTGATGATGGTGCTGGGAGTCAGACCCTCACTCATCTGATATTGATGACCCATCCTGAGGCTACAATATCAATATTCTGCTCCCTTTATGGTAAAGTTATTCATTATTCACCATCAACAAAGAAAAAGTGGGTAAATACAGTATTGCACTGAAACCTCAACAAGCAAATACATCAAATTTTCAATAATTGTGTCTCCATTATTTGTCATTACAGCTTTCCTGATTTTTGGGGACACCCTTCTTGTAATCACCAGGCTGAATCTTAGATGTTTGATGTATTACTCTCATCACCCATGTACTGGGCTCTGAGCTGACCAGTTAATACTTCTGAGCAGGGTCGGCCTTTGGGGTGTGCGACCTGTGCGACCCCAAGAAGAAGGGGAGCCATTCCACCATAACAGATAATCAGATTCAGACAGCAGCAGTGAACACATCTTTATCTTCACAATGGTATGTAAGGGGCCATTAACTTGCCTTAGGGCTCTTTCACACTATTGGTTTTCTTTTCCGTCCTAGAGTTCCGTCGTCGGGGCTCTAAGACGGAAAAAGACTGGTCAGGATTATCACAATGCATTCTGAATAGAGAGAAATCCGTTCAGGATGCATCAGGATGTCTTTCGTTCAGTATGTGAATGTTTTTTGGACGTTGACAAAACAGCAGCATGCTGCGGATTTGTCTCCGTCCAAAAATCCGGAAGACATGCTGTAACGCCAGATCCGGAATTAATGCCCATTGAAGAGCATTAATCCAGATCCAGAATTAAGCTAAACGTCATTTCGGCGCATCGCCAGATCCGACGTTTAGCTCTGCGCATGCGCAGCAGCAGTTCCGATCGGGGCCCCAGTGTAAGCTGGGGCTCCGATCGGTTACCATGGCAGCCAGGACGCTACTGAAGTCCTGGCTGCCATGGTAAGTACTCCACAGCAGTGTGCTCACCTGCGCTGCGGCCTCCGGGCGCTCATTCATGACGTCACAGGTCCGGGCGGCGCATTGATCTATGCGCGGCAGGGACCTGTGACGTCATGAAGGAGCGCCCGGCGGCCGCAGCGCAGGTGAGTACACTGCTGTGGAGTACCATGGCAGCCAGGACTTCAGTAGCATTATTGGTGTTCAGGATGCATTCAATTGAAAACACATCGCCCGCTTTGAATATTGCTATACATCCTAAAACTGGCCATACACATTAGGGACGGGAGCGTGAATACAGTTATGGATGGGTTGGTCAGGTGACCCTCCACGGTGATATGTCACATGGACATGACATAGCTTGTGAACTGCTCCCCTTACATCATGTCAAATGGTCAAGTGATGCAAGGGAAGCAGGTCACCACTGCAGCCAGCGATTGGCCCCAGCAGTGTCAAAATGGAAGTTTACATCCTGGAAGTGAAGCGGAGAAGTTAGGAAGAAAAGGAGCGAAAATATCACAGCAGAAACTGACCTTTGGTGGGGATTTTAAATCTGCAGCATGTCAATTTATACTGTGGATTTCACCCTTTCCAATGGCAAGAATGAAAATCCGCAGCAGAAATGCAGCTAATCATTTACTAGTGAACCCAGCCTTAGGGTGCAGTCACACAACTGTATTTTTTTGGTCAACATCTGATCCACATTTTTTGCGGATTGGATGCGGACCCATTCATTTCAATGGGGCATTATTACAATGGGTCCAACAAAAAAAAAGGGATGCAACATGGACGTCACAAAGATGTCATCTGTATTTTTTGAGGATCCTCGTCTTGTGGACTGCTAAATACATAAGGTTGTGTGAATGCACCTTGAGGCTGAGGATCTTTCTAATAACGAAAAACATCACAATGAACATCATTTAGAAAATTAGCATAGGTAAAGCCCAACGTTATTCTGGCTTTGTCATGTGCAGCTAACAAAATGCAGCATGCAGTGTTTCTCTACCAAACAGGTAAGGATGGATTCGCACTAGCGTTGTGGCATTCCGTTATAGGTTCCATTTATAACAGAATATAATGGAATGCCCAGATAGAATGCAAAATGGAAGCCTTTAAGAGGCATTCCGTTTTGCTCCATCCACATAGAAGTCTATGGGCAAGCATAACGGATCCGTTATGCTTGCCCATAGACTTCTATTAGAACGAAGCAAAACTGAATGCCTCTTAAAGGGGTTATCTGGGAATTAAGAAAATGAAAATACATAAATATTACTTTCTTATTAATATATTCCCAAATACCTTTCATTACTTATAATGACTTGTTTCGTCTAGAGAACAATCATTAGGAGAAATAAAATGGCCGCCATCGTACTACTACACACAAACCCTGTCCTAATCACACAGGAGGACAAGTTACTTCACAACACTGAGCTAAAGAGCTGCCTCATCCTCCTCTCTGCTCTAAATCAGGGATTATGATCCTGAATACAGTTTAATATGATATTCAGCTGAATCTCTGTAGGAGTAGAGTTCATGAGAAGACATGAAGTGCAGAGAGGACAGACAGGACATGTAATGTGGTAACGGAGACTACATACAAGTGCTGCTGCTCATTACCACATCCCCACCTCCTATCTGTACTTCATGTCTCCACATGAACTCCATTCCTACAGAGATTCAGATGAAGATCTTATTAAACTGTATTCATGATGATAATCCCTGACAAGTAGAGCAGAAAGGAGGATTAGGCAGCTCTTTAGCACAGTGCTGTGAAGTAACTTCTCCTCCTGTGTGATTAGGACAGGTTTTGTGTGTACTAGTAGGATGGCGACCATTTTATTTCTCCTAATCATTGCTCCCCAGACAAAATGAGCCATTATAACTAATGAAAGATATTTGGAAACATATTTATAATAAAGTAATGCTTAAGTATTTTCATTTTCTTAATTCCTGGATAACCCCTTTAAAGGCTTCCATTTTGCATTCTGTCTGCTAATTCCATTATAAGTGGAACCTATAATGGAATGCCATAACGCTAGTGTGAACCCACCCTAATGCCTTATGCACACGTCAGTGTCAGTTTTGGATCGGTGGTAACACGGACAGTGTTCAATCCGTGTTTCCTCCCGTGACAGATCCGTGTTGGGTCCGTGGGTCAGATTTTTGATGACCGTGTGCCATCCGTGTGACACTGAGCAGCTGGAATTTTTTTTTTAAACAATCTCTTTTTAATGGTCCGCGAAACACGGATGCAACACGGATGGCATAATAAGCGTGAGGTATCCAGGAACACGTACAAGATAGGACATGCATCCGTGCTGAAAACATGGACCCACGGACCGTGCTAAAACACTGATGTGTGAATACACACATTCAAATAAATGGGGACGTCGGCTGTTTGCGGCAAACACGCACAGCACACGTCCGGGAAACACTGACGTGTGAATGAGGCATAAGTCTTAGGTTTTGCATAGACATTCAGAGAAAAGGGATGTTTGAAATCACCCATGTAGCGAATACTGAAAATAATGTGCACATGATAAATTAAGGAGGTTTATGGTCCTTTGTGTATCGATGGTCTATCTTTAGGAGTGATGTGAATGGGGGCAGCTTTGCAGGAATCGGCATTGTCCACAACACCATCAAAGGAGCTCTGTAATTCTGATGCTGGAGCTACTCAGAACAGCTGATCAGTGGGGGTGCAGGGAGACGGGCCCCACTGATCCAATATAAAAGTGCCAGAAAACCCCTTTAAAGGAACACTTTGGATAAAAATGATATATTTGCCTGATACATTATACATAGTGCAGGGCCCAAGCAACAAGAGAGAATCCTTGTACTAAGAATAATATAATGTATTAATTTTAGGGCAACACTGTCAACTTCTTAACGTAAAGGGTTAAACCCATCTTAGACATTTTGGAAGGATTGGCAGACCAATCAATGTGCATGGTGGTTCTAAAAGCATGCATGGGGTGCCTGGCAGTGGTTTACTTTCCTCTCCCCAAGCATGCATGTGCATAAGGGGCATGGCCGGCTTTATAATAATATTATTATTTGCCCTGTCTCTCCTGTTAGGTCGCCTTCACACACGGTGGAGAAAATCTGCGAGAGATGAATATTTCAGACATATAATCCTATGGGGGTGAAAAGCGCCACTCTCTGTGAGGGTAGAGACACCCTTAGAGCACAGTAGATGATGATCTACCAGTAGACCGTAGGGGACCAATAGATCTTGATGTTGAGTAACCAGACTGTTCTTCACAGAACTAGGAAAACATCGTCCTCGTAGGATTCACATTTTAGGATGCCTGCCATCAATCTTTTCTAGTGAAATGCTCAGTGGTGAATCATGGAGGGATCTGTGAGCCTCCGGCGGGGCTATTAGCCACTGATGACTGATGACTAATATAAGCTTCCTAGAGGGGAGGAACAAGAATGTCATGTATGAAGAGGGCAAAGATGTGGAGCAAGTGCAATAAGTAACTTACTGTATGATAACTTATGGTTACATCACTGAAAAATGGGCATGCAGAAAATTTGCAGAAGCATCTTCTGCATGCCACATGCATGGTTCCTGGAAATGTTTGCCTACTCCAGTGTTAAATCATCCAGAGCATTCCTGCCAAGCAACTGTCTCATAGCCAGCTGCAAACCAGGTCTATGAGACCATGGGCAACTAATTTAGCTGAATATGATATAATATGTTATGCATAATTCCCAGCTTATGAAAGCCAAATGATGCTTTTTACTTGCTTTCTTGATATCATTGTTGAAATCACTGAGAACAGATGGGTTGGTTGGGCTGTATTTCTTGATATATCAGTTGCATTCTAAACATAAAACAAGACCAGTCAACAAAAAGAATCTCTGAATGAGTAGAAAGTAACAGTTTACGTCCGTATTTTACCATCATCAGCACAGTAATGTGAAATAACCTCCATTTTCAGGTCAGTTTTTTTTTTTTTTAGCTATTATTGAACCCAAATAACAAAACTGGGTCCATCATATTCATATGTGGTGTACGAGATCCCACCTTGTATATGGTATTAGCAATTTAGGTCAAAAAGGGCAGCCATTAGGATTAATGGTTGCCATCATGGCAGTCTTTCCTAGACCAGCGTTTCTCAACTTGTTTTAACCAGGTCACCTTGAATCAGATAAAGTTCCCCAAATTATCATCACACGCGGCTATGAGGACGAGGGCAATAGAAGAGTCCTACAGACAAGGCTTTACCACCAGAGATACACATATTACAGAAGACAACAGTGCTTATTATAATATGGTTGCAATCTGAGGATAGGTTCAGACAGAGGATTTTGAGCAGGGGTTTCAGTATGGATTCGGTGCCGAAAATGGGGCCGAACCTGTGCTGAATCTGCCTCCCATTGTTTTCAATGGGAGGCAGCACCACAGTCCAAGCGGTCAAGGGTTTTTACTGCGCAGTTTTCAAGACCGCATCAAGAATATACAGGTCCATTCTTGGTGCGGTTACTGCACGGACCCTTCGTAAAGTCGAGAGGGAGCTTGCTCATGGTTTAGCTACAATAAAGGGAGACCTAGACCAGGTCGCCTAAAAAACCCACTGGAGAAACTGCAGCATAGCGCAGCAGTTTCTGCCGTGGGACACTCAGCAGATTTTATCACAAAAGTCCTCCGTGTGAACCTACCCTTAGCATTGGTGATAGAAGGTCATTAGAAGACATTGGTTTTGATTTCATGTCTTCAGAAGAACACCAACATTCAACAAGTTTTGGGTGTTTTCTGAAGCCATAAATGGAAGGAAGCTCTAAGATACACGACAACAGCTTAGTGTCCTTGCAAAGACCTCTGAGCAAACCCTCATCCAAAGACATACCCAACAGAATGATTTAGCTGCTTGGTTATGAATTATGGAAACCACATATCCTACCCAGAGATTGCTGAGAGTTTTTGGTGTGCCTGAAGAGCCATCTCACAGCCTTTGGTTCGAGTTTTCTGCATTTCCGCCCGTAGGGAGGGACAGCTTACTGACATGTCCCCAATGGATATGACTAGTTCACGATACAAAGCCACCTGGGTGTTAAAATCCTGGACAAGCTGGAAAAAATACATTATCACCATCAGAAACAGGATTTTTTTTCTATTACACCTTCTACCTGTTCTTGATTACCAACATCTTTTTTACTATGTTTAATAAAGAATATCTATTTTATTAGGAATCTATTAAAATGACTCTAAAACATCTATAGAGTTCACAGTTATTGCTAGAATATGAAATGATGGCAGCGCTAGGTGCATATGAGGACAACAACCTTCCCCCCACCTAATCTGAAGACTAGACAAAGAGGTGAATGCAGCCAGGTGTCTTCAACCCGGGCCAGGAAATGAGTGCATATACATTATAACCAAGTGGTCCCTTATGGAAAGAACTTTGCTTTCAAGCAATTGCACTGACCCCTTTGAGGCGGCCTTCTAGCAACATCACTTCTGGTTCCTATTTTTAACCCTTTAAACTCCCAAAACAAGTGGTCTGGGTCCTGCATGATTATAAATATTTCAGCAGGAATACATCGGGAGTATCTGAAAATGTTTAGAAAATGTTGTTAGAAATGTAAAAAAAATGTATCTAACTACAATAATTAGATACAGAGGATTTACAACAGCCCAAAGAGGTAAACAAATAGCCAATTATCAGCAATGAAAGGGTAATTTTTTATTTTTTTCCCGTCCCAGCTCACACTGATCTGCAATAACAGAGATTACTAATGTGACATCCGGTGCTATAATAAGTGGCGGAGACTGGGGAATGTATAATGTGATTATTGTATTAAACACCTGTGCATTCACCAGAAGAAGATCTGGTTTACACTTGGATTACAGCGAGTGGCCATAGCAGGAGGATGGGAGGCAGAGTGCAGGGAAGATGATGTGGACACTGCAGCCTGTTACCAGCAGACACCCAGGGACTAGACACATAGCTCAGTGCAATGCTCTGCTGAGTGCAACCCCATCATGAGATATATGTAGACTGGGGACAGCGAAGTGCAATGCTCTGCTGAGTGCAACCCCATCATGAGATATATGTGGACTGGGGACAGCTCAGAGCAATGCTCTGCTGAGTGCAACCCCATCATGAGATATATGTGGACTGGAGACAGCTCAGTGCAATGAATACTGTTCAATACAGTCCAATCATCAGATATATACATAGACTGGAGACAGCTCAGTGCAATGCTCTGCTGAATATAGTCCAATGATCATATATATATATATAGACTGGAGACAGCTCAGTGCAATGCTCTGCTGAATATAGTCCAATGATCAGATATATATATATATATATATATATAGACTGGAGACAGCTCAGTGCAATGCTCTGCTGAATATAGTCCAATCATCAGATATACATATATAGACTGGAGCCAGCTCAGTGCAATGCTCTGCTGAATATAGTCCAATCATCAGATATATATAGACTGGAGACAGCTCAGTGCAATGCTCTGCTGAACATAGTCCAATCATCAGATATACATATATAGACTGGCGACAGCTCAGTGCAATGCTCTGCTGGATATAGTCCAATCATCAGATATACATATATAGACTGGAGACAGCTCAGTGCAATGCTCTGCTGAATATAGTCCAATCATCAGATATACATATATAGACTGGAGCCAGCTCAGTGCAATGCTCTGCTGAATATAGTCCAATCATCAGATATATATAGACTGGAGACAGCTCAGTGCAATGCTCTGCTGAATACAGTCCAATAATCATATATATATATAGACTGGAGACAGCTCAGTGCAATGCTCTGCTGAATACAAACTAATCATCAGATATATATATATATATATATATATAAATATATATAGACTGGAGACAGCTCAGTGCAATGTTCTGCTGAATATAGTTAAATCACAAGATATATGTGGACTGGAGACAACTCAGTGCAATGCTCTGCTGAATATAGTCCAATCATGAGATATATGTGGACTGGAGACAACTCAGTGCAATGCTCTGCTGAATATAGTCCAATCATGAGATATATGTGGACTGGGGACAGCTCAGTGAAATGCTCTGCTGAATAAAGTCCAATCCAGATATATGTGGATTTGAGACAGTTGGGTGCAATGCTCTGCTTGTATATGGACTGCTCTGTAGCTTAGTGTAACACTCTGCAGAATATATTTAAATGATTCCCCGACCTATGTGTGAACTGGGAGCAGTAGTCCAGTGCAATGCTCTGCTATCCATGACCTAGGTTATGCATGGACCGAGGACAGTGACTGCACACAGCTCAGTGAGATGATCTGCAGTCATCTCCAGCAGGCACCCCAGTCATGCACTGAGCTACATGTGGCTCGGGGTTAGTGAAGCCATACAACCTCAGCTCTGCTGCCTGCATCTATTTCAGCCATGAACAGAACAGTGCAGGGAGCCATCCAGCCCAGTGCAGACCTATAGGCAATGCAATGCTCCGCTGTGTGGACACCATGGTGCGATGCTCTGCAGCCAGCCTCCCCAGCATGCAGGGAGCTATGTGTGGACCTGGGTGTCATCCCCGATAGGTGCTGCAGTTTTAAAAATAGTGCATGTGCACGTGATGGGAATAGAGAAGATGGGGGGGTGGGAGTGGCACTAAAGCAAAACCATGACAAATATGCCGAGGATTTGGTCTTCTGTACCCACCATCTTGCAGTGGTCCAGGGTTCTCTGGGACTTGAGGGCGCTCTCCGAGCTCCCCCTGCGATCAAGATCTCTGGGGAGAGGTTTGTTGCCGATTTGGAAGATCGATCCCTGTGACCTGGGGCGATTTTTGCGCCCATTCGGTGCAGAAGTCATGCATACACATCCACCAAGCAATGCCAAGGCGGGGTGGGGGGGGAAGGGTGCCAGCCTCTGCACCCAGCTGAAAGTGGCCGTGGAACTCCTAGCTGTTCCTATAGGAGGAGCAGGTAACCTTCATCAGCCAGGAGAGAAGCTGCTGGGTCTTGCTGCATAGCTGTGGATCAGGGCTTGTCAGCCCTGCAATGCATGGTGGTCCCAGGGTCTCCCAATGTGAAAGCACACAGGCTTCCTCCTCAGATCGATCACAAGGCAGGGCAAGCAGTGGAGAGTTGCCATTCAGAAGAGGCTGCAGCTCCTGGCTCTCCTTAGATTAGCTGGAGCATCCTCATAGTGGCTGGATCCCTGGAGGATTAAGAAGATCAAGCCCCCCCCCATTAAAAAAAAAAAAAAAAAAAAAAGCTCAGGCTCACTGCTCTTCTTCTTCTTCCTCCTCAAGATCCTCTGAGAGGCTTGGTGGGACTGGAAGAGGTTGGGAATCTGGCAGGCTGACGTGGTTAGCATCATAGCACATTGATAGGACAGGAATACAAATGTGATCCATCAATCCACCCCTTGCTGTGTATATACTTATCCAATCCAAGCCCCCAGAACATCAATGGCAATATTACTTCATACCGTTCTATTATTAGACAGACTGTGGAATCAGACCCATGGGGTGAGAGGCAACGTGTGCCTGCAGGGTTCAGGATGGCGCCCCGGAGGCGAAGGCTGTGCGAAGACGCAGGCAGCACTCACAGGGTGTATGTAGCAAGTCGTCAGCGGAGAAGAAGTGCTTTTCTGAAAGGCAGGGAATGTGTCATCGGAGAATGATCCACTGTTTGAATGAACTTTTATGTTAAACGTATTGGGGGTCATTTGCACTGAAAAATGCCGGGATTTGTTCCCCTCTCCGCACTGCCGGAACATTCGGCTAATTTATCAATTTATTTACTGTTCATAAATTAGGCGCACCTCCAGCAGTCCGTGCTGCCTGGAGCGAACACTACTTCAGTCCCTGACTGGAGTCGTTTTCATAACTTTTTTTTTACACCTGATGGTGAATTTGTGGGGCTAAAGTCCAAGCCAGACCCCCGCCACTCCCAAGTGGCAAGCATGGCACAGAGACGCCTGGGAGACAATATTTTGTCACAAAAAAGTTGCAAAATGTCTTGCAAGTCATGCAACTTCTTTATGCTAAGAAGTGGCGTGGCGTGCTTAGTAAGGGACCCCCATTTTTTTAGAATACTTGATGATATATATAACTTGCAGAATAACAGGCTGAACTGGATGGACAGATATCTTTTTTCAGCCTTACAAACGATTTGACTATATCTATCTCATATATCTATCTACCTACCTATCTCCTATCTATCTATCTATCTATCTATCTATCTATCTATCTATCTAATAGCTATCTATAACAAATCTTGCTGTTTTCACATTGGCCACTAGGTCTAAAATATGTCAAGACTTCCTGGTCTTTGAGAGAAGCCACATGGACCATAGACACAATGGTCTGGAGAGGAACCTATTCACTTCTATGGGAGAGTTTTCCAGGCATGCTCTGTGACCTGTGCAGAGGTCAGGAGGGAGTAGATAAGCTGTGATATCACCTATTGTGACTGGTGAGTGCTATGTTATCTATACAAAGGTGATAACTGTCATTCCAATCCTGCCTGTGACAATAATGTGATGGCGACTGAAAAGGTTAACTGTTTAGAAAAGGAAGTCTCAACATTTATTAGACCTACTGGCCACTGTGGAAACTGCATGATTTTAGGTATTTTTTTAATAAATGTTTATTGGTCAACAGGATTGTGAATTATGGTAAAACTATAAGAATATAAATGACATGTATAAGACATATAAAATAGTATGTATAGCAGAAAGCATAGAACAACATGTACTACAACATTACATTAATTCTGAGCAAATGTCCAAAATGGCTGTTGATACATAGGACTACATGTCTAGTATCTACTAGTTGCAACCTATTCCCAGATTAACACTACAACTACTAGAACAGCTCTGCATAACATACTGTCCCTGAGACAAGGTAGATATCACTAACCAGATATACTTGCACAAAGATGGTGGGGATAAAGTAGGAGAAATGCAGGAGACAGCTCTGCTGATGTCCTGTAACGTGCAGACTAAAGACTTCTCTTTCCCACAATGTATAGCACCTCCACAATACCATAAACTTTATTACCAAGAAACACAAGTGTAATACATTTTTACCACTGCTAGATGGTGCTGTTACCTAACTAATAACAGGAATAGCAAAACTGAAAGCAGAATTGATCTGTAATGATTCTGAAATGAATCTCCCAGTGCTGAGACAGAACACTCCCCGTCTGGCGTCAATAGACGCCACCACTGGGCCCTTCTCTCTTAGCAACCCATCTTTGTCAATGGTGGGATGAAGCTTTATCATGGTGTCATTCTTGGAGACTGTTTGGCCTTTGCTGAGGTAGTCCATTTCCTTTGCATGACATTCACGTCATATAGCACGAATTATGTTTTTGGACTTCTCCAGTTTAGGAGCGGTAAAGGCATGTTTGCAGTGATGCCAACCTTTGCAGGGCTTCTGGCTCACAGATAATGTCTAGACCTGTTGATGAAGGCTTTATGCCGAAACGCGTCAAATGTATTTTTGATATAGTACATTAAAGAAGCAAGAGAAAACTACACGTTTGCTGGGATATCTTTTTCAATTAACTTTAGGGATTGGTCCTTCCCGCGCAACGTGGGCGATAGTAGAGTGCCGACTGGATTTCTTTTTCTCTGAGCTGTATGGACTACACAGGCTATAGCACAAAAGACAAAATTCCAGCAAGTGTAGTAAATCCCTATAAAAATTAACTTTTAATCTATAAGGTTAAAATAGAGAGGTCACATATAACCCCATGAATAACAAAAAGTGAAACAAACTATTACCAATGTGATAGCTAAAAGATGATGATCGTAACAGGCACTGTCCAGGTGGTAATAATAGTCACTGCACGGTCGACAGGCAGGGAGATATGGGATGTAGCCCTAATATACCCCTGTGCTAGTCCTCAGCTCGGGGACGTCCCCTAATGGTGGGGACTCCTCGTCCTCGTACCTAGGCTGGGAAACCCTAGACAATCCCTAGTGACAGAAGGTTGTCCTTTGACGAGTTGGGCAGATGGTGGGAGTGATACTGCCCAGCAAGAAGTACCAAGGTACGCCTCTATAAACACACCTCGTAAACACACCTCAACGCGTTTCCCCCCAAGAATGAGAAAGGGTTCATCAGGAGGTATTGTGTGTAAACATATCCATAGAACGGTCAATCAAGTGGTTATAACAAAGAAAAGCAGATAGCATGAGCCAGTCCGATATTGACCAGGCTCGAGTTAAAAAAAACTTAACAGCCCATGTAGCAACATGTGGTTGGACCGTAAGCCAAGGGGCATGTACAAATGTGGTAACTGCAAGGCGTGTAACTTCGTACTTGCGACTAAAACGATAAAATGTTCAGTCACTGGCCGGATATTTGACATAAGGGATTTTCACAATTGTAGGACGAGGGGCGCCATATATGTCTGTCAATGTACATGCCCCTTGGACTATATCGGCAAAACCACAAGAGAAGCACATAGAAGATTCCTCGAACACATCAATGACGTGACTAAGAAGAGAGAGACCCCAGTGGCATCCCACGTTGCTGATAAACATGGGGGTGACCCTAGATCACTTAAGTTTAGTATCCTGGAAACAATTCCCCCCTCCCCTAGAGGTGGGAATTGGGATAGGAGTATCTTACAAAAAGAATGTCAGTGGATCCACAGATTCCGCTCGCAGGCCCCACAAGGACTCAATGAAAGACTTTCTTTTACTTGTTTTCTTTGATTCTATATATACCAGGATTGACCCTTTTTCTCTACTCTATACCTCACCCTCTCTTTTACGCTAAGCCTGGGCCGGGTGCATGATCGCACCGAATTGATCTGTTGCCATCGTAGTGGGTATACCCATGCTATCGGGTACCCCCTTCCGCTCTGAGGTGTCCCATCCCATATAGGTATCAGTGGACATCGTGATACTTTCTTATTATCTTACACATCAATGCGTCAGCCCCTGGATTCTGCGAATGTTTCTTGATATTAAGTTTCTTTTCTCCATACTTACAGCGTTATAGGCATATATGTGCCTTCCTTGCCCCCCTGCTTAATTGAGATCGGTCACATGATCCCAACATGAACATTACAACCTCCCCGCCCCTTACCCGAGCCGATACATTTCTGTGCCGGGATCCACGATCATGTGACCTAGGACCGGTCACATGATCACGGTCACGTGATCTCGGCTCCATATATCATAATTTCCCTTATCCGGGTTGCCACTTCTCCGTGCCGCGATCTCCGATCATGTGACCTAAGTCCGGTCACATGATCGCGGCACGCACATCACCACGGAGGCGTGTCCTACCCGGCTTTCTCTTCCTGCGGGTATACAGGCAGGAAATGATGTTGGCGCTTCTGTGACAGGAAGCGTCATCAATCCTCGTCACTTCCGGGGATGTTTGTAAGTATTAGCGGGCTATTTAAACCATACACACACATGGGAAAGGTTACAGGAGGAGCGCGACTTGCAGGAACCCTAGTCATGTGAGTACAGAAAATTTTAATCACCAAGGAGACCACTTATTGCCCCAACTCTGGTTTAACTATGTACTTACGACCCTATTTGTTTACAGCATAAACTGGGTCCACGCACACTATCAGGGACATCTACCCTGACCTGTTTGTTTTCTGCTGACTTCACCAGTAAGGGACATTTACATATTGATTAATTACCTTTTGGTGTATCTCACATGGCCGTTTGAATTATGTGCCTTTCTCCTTCCTGTAGGTCCTTTTGAACTTTGCCCAAATCAAACAGGGCCTGCTACATTTCTCCTCCTGTCACCGGTCCCTCAAAATTTGGATTCATTGGTTCCCATCATATTGAGAATATGTTTCTACAGGGGCTGTTAAGTATTTTTAACTCGAGCCTGGTCAATATCGGACGGGCTCATGCTATCTGCTTTTCTTTGTTATAACCACTTGATTGACCATTCTATGGATATGTTTACACACAATACCTCCTGATGAACCCTTTCTCATTCTTGGGGGGAAACGCGTCGAGGTGTGTTTACGAGGTGTGTTTATAGAGGCGTACCTTGGTACTTCTTGCTGGGCAGTATCACTCCCACCATCTGCCCAACTCGTCAAAGGACAACCTTTTGTCACTAGGGATTGTCTAGGGTTTCCCAGCCTAGGTACGAGGACGAGGAGTCCCCACCATTAGGGGACGTCCCCGGGCTGAGGACTAGCATAGGGGTATATTAGGGCTAGATCCCATATCTCCCTGCCTGTCGACCGTGCAGTGACTATTATCACCACCTGGACAGTCCCTGTTACGATCATCATCTTTTAGCTATCACATTGGTAATAGTTTGTTTCACTTCTTGTTATCCATGGGGTTATATGTGACCTCTCTATTTTAACCTTATAGATAAAAAGTTAATTTTTATAGGGATTTACTACACTTGCTGGAATTTTGTAACTTGTTTTGTTAGGATCCCCCATATCTTGATATTGATATAGTGCTGGAATTTGTGTATAGCACAAAAGAGCAACATCCAGATGGAGAACCTGTTGAAACAATGGGATTTGCGTTGGTGGTTCGAAGTCACTGTGCGTAGAACAGATACTTCAGGTCAAATTTCTTTATCTGGGTCTGGGTCTACCAATTTAAATGTGTCGGATCCGTTGTTATAAGACGTTGAATGGTACAGGAATGCAGGACCCTTAAACCATGTAGTGTACATAAGGTATCCAATGGAAAAATGGAATCCAGCTTCTTATGGAATAAAAAAGTTTCTTTGTTGGCTCATCATATAAAATCCACCAAAGTCACATAAAATGACATCAAAGTGATGCGTTTCGGGGCTACAGAATCCAGCCCTTTATCAAGACATAACAAAATATATTAAAACCATTCATTTTTCCTATAGGAGGAGCACGTAGGAACGCCATTTTTTGCTTGTTGATGACAACCCCTTTGCTGGATACATAAAATGGTATGGACATTATATAGATGATATGCTGTGGGTTTGGCAGGGAGAGGAGAATATGGTAGCCCAGTGTGTTAATTATCTCAATAACTGTACAGATTCCATTAAACTTACTTATGTTAGCGATTCGGCTAAAATCGACTTTCTTGATTTACATTTGGAATCGGACCTCTCTGAGGGAGTGGTCACTACTTGTACTTTTAGAAAAAAGACATCTGGGAATACCATTCTTCTTGCCTCCTCCTGCCACCCACCGTGTGTCATAAACAATATACCAAAAGGGGAAATGATCAGAGCAAGACGCAATTGCTCCACCGGGGGCTTATTCTCAAAAGAAACAGAGGTTATCACACATAGACTTCTCAGTATAGGTTATACACTTCAAAATATTAATAAAGGCATTGAATTTGCCAGACTAAAAAATAGAAAGTCCTTGATTTTTCTCAGACTATGAAAAAACCCTATAAACATCAAAAAAGTGAAGAATTAAATTCTGCTCAAGAGGATAAAAAGCCGACTGTTTTTATCACTAATTACAGTAGAGAATATCCACGCATATGCAAGATCATCCAAAAACATCTCCCTGTCCTCAATTATTATAAGGAGTGGAGAGATGTGGTATCTGCAGGCATCAAATGTATATCTAAAAAAGCACCCACAATGGGACAAAAACCTAGCCCCAGTTTGTTTAATTGACACTATCCCTCGGGTATGCTCCTGGCCAAAAACCACTGGTAATTATAGATGTGGAAGTAGGAGATGTATATGCTGCCGATATATGTGCGTTACTAAGGAGGTTACGTCCACGGTGAATAATAACAGACACACTTTGAAACAATATATTAATTGTAACACGGAATTTGTTGTGTATGTTATCACATGTAAAATTTGTAAACTTCAGTATGTTGGATGCACTATGAAAGAGTTGAAAAGAGGCATTAGAAAACATTTTTGTGACATCCCTTATTTTCAGACTCATAATGTATCGGCAGCGCCTTTCCACTTTGCCACTATTCACAAAGGAGATGTATCTGCGTTTTGTGCACAGGGGATCGAAGTGGTGACATTGCCTAGGAGAGGAGGTGATCGTAGACAAAAACTTCTCAGTAGGGAAACCTTCTGGTTTTTTTCGCTTGACACCTGTATACCAAAAGGGCTAAATAGAAAACATGATTTTACTCTGCAATACAACTAAAATGTTCTCATTATGTATATGTATGCACCACCTGTGATGCTGGATCTCCTCCCCTGGATCACTGAAGGGCTCACATTCTAGGTTCCAGGTGCAGGATACCTTGACAAATTGAAGGGGTTGGTTCCTGTGCTGTATAAAAGGAATGGTCTTAATACATTTTGTTTTCTCTCGATGAAGGGCTGGATTTTGTAGCCCGAAACGCGTCACTTTGATGTCATTTTCTATGACTTTGGGGGATTTTATATGATGAGCCAATACAGAACCTTTTTTATTCCATAAGAAGCTGGATTCCATTTTTCCATTGGATACTTCATAAGGCCCAGATCTGGTCTCTTTTCCGTGCTTCTTGGATTAAAGGTAGAGGTCAGAGCTGCAGCCATTTGAACTATTGCTTATAGTGTCCATAAGGTGGCTTGCTGCGACAGATATAGTCACGTGGTCTGCCGGTCTATGGTGTGTGGGCACATAGTGACACTGTTTAGGACAAGTGGATCTTCTGATCCTTAGCACCCGATTGCAGACGTAGACGTAAAAGCGTCTGGTTTCGTTGCAAATATATCCTAGGACTACCTTGCTGTCCGTATAAAACTCAACTTCTTCGATTTCTAGGTTCTTGGTCCGACTCATGACAAATCCTATATGGCATTGTTCTTTGACGTCTATGGTCTTTATGCTATGGCAGAAATTGCCTTGACTGAAAGCATTGCAGAAGATATATAGTCATTGCATCTTGACTTCAGTAGATGGCATGGAAGCATATGGTTGTATCACATGAAGGCTGGTCAAAGCTTCGAGAGACTTCTTCCAACCTGTCCACATGTCCATTTTTTCCTTGGAAAGCGGATAGTCCCAATCAGACGTCTCTGTAGTGAAGTCCCTTAACATCATTTTACCTTGGATGGTAACAGGCACTACGAATCCCAGAGGATCATATACAGTAAGCTGTTTATGGTGGACAGTACTCCTCTGCGTGTGAAGGGTTTGGAAGGTGAATGTGTCTGCCTTTAAGTCCCACAGCAGACCAAGGCTACACTGTATAGGAAGGGAGTCGTTGCTAAGATCCAAGTCCTTTAGATCATTTGAATGGTCTTGGGGTGAGAAGGCGTCCATTAACTCACGGCTGTTGGAGGCGATTTTGTGCAACCTCAAGTTGGATAGAGCAAGCATCTCTTGAGCCTTTCTCAGGAGACTGCGGTCTCGTTCATGGGTGTGGATTTCAAGCAGTCATCCACGTAGAAATCTTTTTCCACAAAGTATCTGACATCTGACCCATACTTTGCTTCACCCTCTCGGGCTGAATGCCTGTGACCGTAGATAGCGACTGCAGGGGAAGTACTGTTTCCAAAGATGTGCACTCTCATTCGGTACTCTTCAATGTCTTCATTGGGGTCATTGTGTTTCCAGACGAATCTCTTCTGTGTTCTTCTTTGACGAAGAAGCAGTGGAACATCTGTTGTATGTTGGCCATAAATGCTACGGAGTCTCTGCCGAAGCGTAGAAGTACCTCTAGAAGTCTGTTGTTGAGGTCTGGACCAGACAGTAAGGCATTGTTTAGTGAGACGCCTTCGCACCTGGAGCTCGAGTCGAATACCACTCTTATCTGCCCAGGCTTTTTAGGATGATACACTCCGAATATGAGTAAGTACCAACACTCCTTTGAGTCTTGGAGCGTGGGTGCCATTTTTGCATGGTTGTTCTGGAATATTCTTTCCATGAAGTTAAAGAAATGTTCTTTCGTCTCTGGTGTCCTCTGAAGTTTGTGTTTGAGGGAGATAAATGGACTGTAGACAAGTTCTTTGTTGTTAGGTAAGTGTTGTCTCCGGGGTTTAAATTGTAAAGGTGCGACCCAGCTTTTTGTACAGCCTGTCTTTTATGGACATTGCGACCCTGTTGTCTTCTCTTGTCCTGTGGAAACCTGTGCACCCTAAGTGATCTTGCTCACCATCTGAGACGTGGTCTTCACAGGAGGGATCCACGAAAGGACAAGGCACAGGAGCTTTGTGTGGCAATTCTTTTATTAGGAAACTGCTCTGACATGGCTGGAATAGGGAAGGACGTCCACTTTCAAGTGTGTTGGTGAGCATACTGTTGACTGAAGTCGTCTTGTGTGCTGCTCCTAGACAGAAGTCTCCTATGATGATCCATCCTAGGTCAAGTCTTTGGGTGTATGGAGAATTTTGGGGACCGTTAATCTGTTCTCTAGCCTTATGAACTCGTAGTATGTCTCTTCCAAGGAGTAAGACTATGGGGGCTTTTGGGTCCAGTTCTGGTATCACGTGAGCTATACTCCTCAGGTGAGGGTGGTATGCCACTACCTCTGGTGTAAGTATCTCAGACCGGATGTCAGGAATGTGATTGCACTCTAGTATGGTTGGCAGGGACAAGCAGGTGTTACCATCTACGGACTCTACCTTGTACCCAGTTGCTTTCCTCCCCACCTTCTCAACGGTACCTGCACATGTCCTTAAGGAGTAGGGAGAACCAGGCCCTACGATGTTGAAGGTGTCAAAGAAGGTGGATTTAGCTAAAGACCAATTGCTTTGATCATCCAAGATTGCATATACCTTGATCGCCTTACTCCGGTGACCAGCTGGGTAAACTCTGACAAGGCACATTTATTGGGCAGGACTTCCCTCCAGCAAGTCCTTTACAGATCTCTGTACAGTGAGAAGTGACTACTGCAGTGTTTATGTCTGCTTTCCGTCATGCTCCTCTGCTCGGGGTGATACCTGAAAGGGTGGTCCAGGGTTGAAAAGCCATGTTGTGTTCTGTGCTACCGCATTCTGGGCATGTCACACTGACCTTACAGTTCCTGGCGAAGTGCGATGTTGTAGTGCAGCACCTGAAGCAGATGTTGTTTTCTTTGAGGAATTCTTTGTGGTCCTCTAAAGACTTCTCCCTGAAGGCTCTGCATTTTAGTAGAGAATGTGGTTTCTTGTGCAGGGGACATTCTTCGGTAAGATCTTTGAGTATGTTCTCGTCTTGAGAAGACTTAAATGGCCTGTAAGGAGAACCTGTGGAGGCAATGTTAGTTTTGTGGATTGCCACTTGTGTTTTATGAGGTTTGACACCAGGGGTAGTGAAACATGACAATGTAAAGTCGAAACTGGGATTATTTCTGATCCTCGCCTGTTCAGCGACAAAGTCTACAAACACCATGAAGGGGGGGCAATGGCACATTATAAAACTGTTTATAATGGTAGCCATATGTGATCCATTTCTCTTGTAGATTATAAGGGAGTTTTTGGACAATCAGGTTGACACGTCTGGCGGTATCCAGGAATGCTAGCCCTGGCAGATCTCCTTCTTCCTGAGCAACCTGTACCTCTATTCACAGGTCGCTGGGTTCCCTGAGCTTCTGGTGACCCCTACTCACTATTCTGTGAAAATAATCAAGTCTTTCCCACACTCTTCTTCCAGTACCGCTTGCAGGTGTGCTGTCTCTTTTTCCTTTGACGCTTGCAGGCATGCTCTCTCTTTTTCCTTTGACACTTGAAGGCATGCTGTCTCTTCTTCCAATGACACTTGCAGGCATGCTCTTTTTCCTTTGACACTCTCTCTTTCCTTAGTTGCATCTCTTGTGCAGCAAAGGAAGACCTTACTCTTGCTGCTTCAGCTTCTGCACGTGCAAGAGCAGCCTTTTCTAAAATTAAGTATTTGCTAGAGCAACTTGCTCGTCACCTGGTCCTGTATGATGATGCCTGGCTAGTGGACATTATGTGCCTGTTTGCTGGCTGCTTAATGTCTCTGTGCAGACTCAGTCTATGTAGAAACGGACTTCAGCGGGGTTTGGATCATACTGCACTTGCTGGCGGCTGCACTCTCACTTCTTGCGACTGTATGGCAGCTGCTACAATCTTGTATGCAGGACCGCGTTTGTGATGGCGGCTCCGTGTAGTCAGATCCACTATCGCTGGTGACTAGCATCTGTTTTACTGTTCTGTCTTCATACACGTTCACACAGTGTGCAGTCTGACATTCAGCATAAATCATTCCTGTCTTCCAATTAAGAGGACTGTTTTGTGTAGTCTAACTTGTTATTTGGTCAACAGGATTGTGAATTGTGGTAAAACTATAAGAATACAAATCATGTATAAGTATAAGGCATATAAGATAGCATGTACAGCAGAAAGCATAGAACAACATGCAGAGAAATGGCAGATGAGGTTTAACACTGACAAATGTAAAGTTATGCACATGGGAAGGAATAATGCAAGTCACCCGTACATATTAAATGGTAAAACACTCAGTAACACTGACATGGAAAAGGATCTAGGAATTTTAATAAACAGCAAATTAAGCTGCAAAAACCAGTGTCAGGCAGCGACTGCCAAGGCCAGTAAGATAATGGGTTGCATCAAAAGGGGCATAGATGCCCGTGATGAGTACATAGTCCTACCACTTTACAAATCACTAGTCAGTCCACACATGGAGTACTGTGTACAGTTCTGGGCTCCTGTGAACAAGGCAGACATAGCAGAGCTGGAGAGGGTTCAGAGGAGGGCTAAAGTAATAACTGGAATGGGGCAACTACAGTACCCTGAAAGGTTATCAAAATTAGCGTTATTCACTTTAGAAAAAGACGACTGAGGGGAGATCTAATAACTATGTATAAATATATCAGGGGTCAGTACAGAGATCTCTCCTATCATCTATTTATCCCCAGGACTGTGACTGTGACGAGAAGACATCCTCTGCGTCTGGAGGAAAGAATGTTTGTACACAAACATAGAAAAGGATTCTTTACGGTAAGAGCAGTGAGACTATGGAACTCTCTGCCTGAGGAGGTGGTGAGTACAATAAAGGAATTCAAGAGGGGACTGGATGTACTTCTGGAGTTTAATAATATTACAGGCTATAGCTACTAGAGAGGGGTCGTTGATCCAGGGAGTTATTCTGATTGCCTGTTTGGAGTCGGGAAGGAATTTTTTCCCCTTAAGTGGGGAAAATTGGCTTCCGCCTCACAGGGGCTTTTTGCCTTCCTCTGGATCAACTTGTAGGAAACACTACAACTACTAGAACAGCTCTGCATAACATACTGTCCCTGAGACAAGGTAGATCTCACTAACCAGATAAACTTGCACAAAGATGGTGGGGTTTAAGAAGGAGAAATGCAGCAGACAGCATAGCTGATGTCCTGTCCTGTAACATGGAGACTAGTGTTGAGCGCGAATATTCGAATCTTGAATATCGCCACTTTGGGAATTTGCAAATATTTAGAATATAGTGCTATATATTCGTGAATAGTGTTGATCGCGAATATTCTAATTGCGAATTTATCGTAAATTTATCACAAATAATTCGGCACTTAGCAACATCCCTAGCAACCAATAGGAAAGTTGCCTACCCCTTAGTGTTGATCGCGAATATTCTAATCGCGAATTTATCACGAATATTGGCACTTAGCAACATCAGAAATGATCCCTTTTGGTGGCAGATATTAATGCTTATGAACATGTGTAGAAATCTGAGTCTCACTTCCTTTCTGGGATTCTTGTCCCCAACTATCCCTTGGTTGAACTTGATGGACTTATGTCTGTTTTCAACCGTATTAACTATGTAACTATATTTATACACACGTGTCCGGTAGTATTGGAAGAAGCAATGGCTTGTTGTTTTTAAACAGCTGTCAAAAAATCTTTCCCTTATGGGGAATAGCAACAAGTTTGGTGTTATTTCTCGTCATTGAAAGTGAAGAAGCAATAATTCTTTCCAGAAGCCATCAAAAAAGTAATTCTGGGAACAGTTTCAGATTTGTTATACTGTGCAGGGGGGAATATGAAGGGTAGTAGTAGCAGGAGCAGCAGTACCAAATGGAACATGATGGACAAGGCAGGAGAGGTGTACTGTGTAGTGATGTCGCGAACATAAAATTTTCCGTTCGCAAACGGCGAACGCGAACTTCCGCAAATGTTCGCGAACATGCGAACCGCCATAGACTTTAATAGACAGGCGAATTTTAGAAACCAAAGGGACTCCTTCTGGCCACAATAGTGATGGAAAAGTTGTTTCAAGGGGACTAACACCTGGACTGGGGCATGCCGGAGGGGGATCCATGGCAAAACTCCCATGGAAAAATACCTAGTTGACGCAGAGTGTGGTAGTTGTAATCGCAATGCGATTAATACAGGTTATATTAATCGCATTGCAAATTCAACTTAGAGCTGGGTTCCTAATGGTTGTATTGCTAGAAATTCTAGCAATACAACCATTAGGAACCCAGCTCTAAGTTGAATTCGCAATGTGATTAATATAACCTGTATTAATCGCATTGGGATTACAACTTAGATCTGTTCCTAATGGTTGTATTGCTAGAATATAACGAAGATTGCGAATATAGCGCTATATTCTCAATCTTCGTTAAATTCTAGTAATACAACCATTAGGAACCCAGCTTTAAGTTGAATTCACAATGCGATTACAACTTAGAGCTGAGTTCCTAATGGTTGTATTGCTAGAATATATAACGAAGATTGAGAATATAGCGCTATATTCATATCTTTGTTATATTCTAGCAATACAACCATTAGGAACAGATCTAAATTGTAATCCCAATGCGATTAATACAGGTTATATTAATCGCATTGCGATTACAACTACTACAATGAATCTAAGATGGATGCCGTCCTTGCTTTTTGATAGGAGGTGGGAGGGTCTGGGAGGGAGACTAATGTACTAGCCCTAAAAAGGGCTTTTGGGGTGCTGTCAGGACGCTGTCCTTACAGCAGAGATCTGATGAGTCTTTCAGGACTGGAGTGGACACTGAATACACTAGCCTAGCTATCGATTTCCCTATTAAATCAGCAGCAACTACACTCTCCCTCCTCTCACTAAGGCTGCAGCTTCCGAATGAATGCTGTCCAGGAGATGGTAGGGTCTGGGAGGGAGGGTATGATAATTGGCTGGAATGCGTCTGCTGACTGTGAGGTAGAGGGTCAAAGTTTACTCAATGATAGGGGGTGGACCTAACATCGCATATGTTCGCCCGCCGCGACAAACACGCACAAACTATGTTCATCGGGAACTATTCGCCGGTGAATAGTTTGGGACATCTTATTTGCGAATTCAACTTAGAGATGGGTTCCTAATGGTTGTATTGCTAGAAAATAACGAAGATTGAGAATTTAGCGCTATATTCTCAATCTTCGTTATATTCTAGCAATACAACAACCATTAGGAACTCAGATCTAAGTTGAATTCTCAATGCGATTAACATAACCTGCATTAATCGCATTGCGAATTCAACTTAGAGCTGAGTTCCTAATGGTTGTTGTATTGCTAGAATATACGTTATATTCTAGCAATACAACCATTAGGAACTCAGCTCTAAGTTGTAATCGCAATGCGAATAATACTTACAATTATTAATCGCTTTGCGAATCGATTTGATGCCTCTATTTGATTGTATATGACGGTTGACTATGACTACCACCAACGTTCTTCTGCCTCCAAAGCAAGATATCGGAACCCCCCAGGGGCCATTTGGGCGTTTTTGATAAAAAACGCATCAAAAACGCATCTGCGTTTTCATAATTTTTTCATTTTCTAGTTTATTTTTTTGTGTATTTTGCCACATTTGGTTGCATATTTACATTTGGTATAGGCAAATATGGTAGTCTAGATCATGTGTCTATACCAAAACCTAGGATCATTGTTTGACAGCATATTTTCTAAGCCATGTAGCTGAATATAGATTTGGGCAGAGTAATGATCTAGACTACCATATTTGGGGTGTTGAACTCCCCAATCAGAAATTACGGCCTATCCTCAAGTGAGAAACCTATTTTACGGGTCTCCAAACAAATATTTTGTCTGGTGTTTTTTTACCATTTAAAAAAAAAAAAAGACAGAACATCTGCATGCATCTACCATAACCTGCGTAGGGTCAAAGCAGACAAACTTATGCCAGCACACCTTAGTAGACTCAGGGACTCTCCTATAGGGGAAGATGCCTAAAGCACCCCAAGGGGGCCAACTATTGGATGATGTGAATTAGGGTGTATGCTGGCCCTCCAAGAACTGGAGGTAATGTGCATGTGCTCTATGGGCAGAGAAGGAGAGGTCTTGCAGCAAGCAGACCGCAGCCTGCGTGGAGGTACAAAGCAACCCCGGTGGCAGTGCCCTTCGAGAAGAAAGGGAGATGGGGGAGCAGGTCCATACCTTTGGAACTCAGAAGACTGGAGTAGATGAGCAGAACAGTGGTTCACATTAGTTGTGATGTGAACTGCAACCTGTTGAGGGTTTTGCTAGCATGCCACAATGATGTATTGATTTGTATCATGAGAAATTGGAGACCTTAACTGAATTTTTGGAATACTAAGGGTGGACACAGCTGTAATTCACCCTTACTGATCGAGCAGAATGCCCAGTTTGTCCTAAAAGGGAAAAAAGTCCTCTTGACCTAGTCAGTGATCAGATTAGATCTATGGTTAACTAAGGTTTTTTCTGTGTTTACATGACTTTATATTATTTTGCCTGAATAATTTATGTAAGCCTTTCTTGAAGTAATCAGTTTTACTGATCTCGTGGAGGAGTTATGATTTTGGCGTAGTGCCTTGCCTTCCATAAGTGCACACAAGAACACCGCACTCAGTCTTTATTAAAATCTGAGTTGCTAGAGCAGACTCCCAATCCAGATCCATATGTAGGAAATATCAATCAAAGTTAATCTTCTTATTATTTATTGATGTTTAGAAATAATCCATGAAAAGGCTGAACGTTTTTGGTCTTCGGACCTTCATCAGACTGTCTGCGTTAGTGATAACATATATATGCTTGTATGCATTTTATCAACAGTATAATCGTGTATCTGTGTCACACAAAAGTAAAACATTGCAATAATATATCAAATCAATATAGCGTGACAATTGTCTAAATGCTAGACCTACTTCATAAACATCTGTGAAAGATTGCAAACTCACATTAATCTCTTTGGGTCCTTGGCATACCTGTATGTCATAGGTGCACGAGAAATGTATGGAGCAGGGACAGGGGCTGAGGCCGCTCCATGCATGGCGGGTGCTGGCTGTGTTACACAGCTGACACCACCTACTCCAGTGGCCAGGATCAGAAAACTCTGATCATGGCCATTTAACCCCTCAGACAGCATGGTTAATAGTGACTGCTGCATCTGACTGCTTAGACATAGGGAGGGGCTTTCTCTATCCCCTGATCTCCCCACCCAAAAAAATGCGGGATGCCAGGGGCGGATTGGCCATAGATCCTACAGGGAAATATTCTGGTGGGCTGATGCCTAGGAGGGCCACCCAAGCCATCCTCGCAGCCGCCAGCCGGGTTCATAATGATCTGATTCTCTCCTATGCACCTGGCAAGCAGCCGCAGGTGTCCTCCTTCATTCAACTGTATCTGTGTCCGCAGGACAGTGATACAGTTGAATACTGTGGAGCAGGTGGCAGTATTTTGTGCTGCACTGTGGTATTTGTTTCAGCTGGGACATTATATTGCTGTGCACCATAGTATTGCTGGCCCTGCCTGCATATGTTTGCCCTGCCTTATTATGTTGCCCTGCCTTCTGTCAGTTTGGACCTACCTACAACACGAGGCCATTTTAAAAAAAAATTCCAGGGCCGCTTTTAGTTCCCATTCGGCCCCTGCATAGTGCTGAGTCGTTGTCATTGCTGCTGGGGGCCTTGTTAAAGGCTGTGTACACCTTTGGAAGCAATTTTTTCACGATTGCATGGTACTAATTATTGGCTAAAATATTGTTTTTTCAATTGGCCTTTATTAAAAATATTGAGCTCTACTGTCACAAAGAATTAACAGTTTTACTAGCTATGTGACTGGTACTTTCTGATTGTGCCTGTCATCTAATAAACCTTATTTCTAAAATAGTAAGTGGTCATAAACACTTATTTAGGCCACATTCTTATCAGTAAGATAAGACCTGAGCTATAATGAGTGTTTATAACGTCAAAGAGCAGAGATAAGGAGTCCGTCTGCTCCTGGTCTGACGGAAAAGACAGAAAATCCAAAGGGTGCCACTAAAGCATTTCAGCTCTGTACAGAAAAAAGGATGCCATATTTTTAATAAAGACCAATTTAAAGAATTATTTATTAATTATTATGAGTATAATGCAATAATAATAAAAATAAAATTGCCCCCAAAGGTGTACATAGTCTTTAAGGTCCCTGAGCTTGCCATTTTAGGACTCCCACCCTGCCTCCCATTACAATCATACAGACTTATAGAATATTTATCAAGACATTTTTACTACATAGTGAATGCTCCTTTTTGTACATAACATCAAATGGTGTAAAAAAAAAAAACTCATATCGCTGCAGGAATATCGAAAACTACATTACCAAAATGTGTTTGGTCCTTAAGGAATTAATACGCGTTCACTTCTGTTCATGATACATTTAAAGAGGCATCTGAAAAAGAGAACCCCCTTCTTAAAAGAAAAAGAACAAAACACATTAAATCATCACTTGCACCTTAATGTTTTGTGCAGCCCTAAATTTCCATCCGCCGCCCAGAAAGGTGGACAATGTAATGCATGTCCGAGTCAAGTCCTCCATACCGTTAGCCACTAGCTAATAAAGGGGGATCCTGAGTGAGGGTGTTCCCATTATGATGTCTATATGGTCTAACAGGACAATCACTACACTTAAAGAGGTTATGCCATTTGATTTATATAATCAAAATTATATAGTACATGATGATACCTTTCTAACAAAGCTAGAACCAGCCCTGTACCTCACATGGATCCAGAGATCTCCAAATTCGCTGTTCCAATTGCTCTGCTAGATTATCTTTAGCCTGGCAACTTAGGGGGTGTATCCATTCTGCTGCAGCTCGCTCCCCGTAACTGCCACAGCTTCTAACAGAACATATGGCTGGTGACAGGGTTTGATGGTTTAAACTAAGCACATGCGACAACCTTAGAAACGGACAAAAAATAAGGAAAAGAATACATTTTATTGAATAGCTCACTGGCTGTACTAACTTTTTTAATTACATGCAATTACAGAAGTATTTAGATCCAGGTGTTGGTTTAAAAAATGCTGGATGGTTTGTGACACTGCCCCTTTAACACAAGTATTTTTGTTTGTCTCGTGAAAAGGGGACTGAATATCTTTCAGCAAGTGTGCCCCTTAAGCCCCTTTCACACAAGCGAGTTTTCACCTTATACTATTAAGAGAAAAAATAAGGACATCACATTTAAAAAAAGAAAATAAAATGAACCCCTTATCACACTGCTCCATACATATACGGTATAGGTGGGAGGTATCACAGTGATGGGACAAGTACAGTAGCTAAGCTAACACAATCACCCTTTGGAGTCAGCAGTAACTTTACGAAAACAATGAGCTCTCAGTGATTCCGTAGGTTAAAATTTTTTAATCATGTTCCATTGAGACCAATGGAACATATTCTCTCTGGAGAGTAATGATAGTCATAGTTATGATTCTGATTGTGAATCATAGTCGCTGCCTATTTGGCCAAACACTGCTGCATACTGATAAACACATGCATGCCACTGTAAAACTCGGAGCCGCGAAAAAGTGATCCCTATAATTTAACTATTTATTCATGTGTAAAAATGAACTGAAAAAAAAGTAAATGTTATCATCACATTATAAGCTGTGCATGCTGGTGGATCCCATACGACTGTCACATAACGAGTCAGAATTGGCAATCATCATTATGTAACAAACAAATATGTTCAGGGCTTTGGCCAGAGAAAACTGACATAGTGGTAAAACGTGTTTAGTTCTGCTGCATCCTGTGTGCTTGGTAAGGGTGTCATATAGTTGCAGTCAATAATACACTCATTGACAAAGGCTACAGTCACACGACCGTATGAATGAGTCCGCATCCATTCCGCAATTTTACGGAACTGGTGCGGACCCATTAATTTCTATGTCCTATTCTTGTACGCAATGTGCGGCATGTGCGGTCCCCAAATGGCAGGACGCACATGGTCTGGTGTCCGTTGGTATGAATGTAGCCAAGAAAAAATGTACCAAGGGGAGTTGTCAGAATCAAATGAAACTTTATATGTGCGAATAATCAGCGTTGGAATAGGGTTGGTGGAGGACCCTGAGCACAAAATCTGGTGGGTTCCCCAATAAAATTAGAATTTTTAAGATATATAAAAGGCTAAATATACAAAACAATGAATGTACATTAAGGATGATCAAATCGCAATGAACTTGTTTCGTTATGAACGCCAAACAAACCCGAAGATTTTCACGTCCGCTTCAGACAAATCCAGTGAAACAGCGCGCTTCACCATTTTACTGCACATATTGGTGGACAAAACCAGGAGGGAGGAAGAAAAAGGATGCTCACGCGACCCTGGGAGGAAGTGGGTGGGGGCTTGCCCTGATTGGCTGATTATTCTGTTTTTCAGACTCTGAGCCAAACAGGAGTGACAGCAGGCAGGGAGGCCTGTGCAGAATGAGCAGATGTCATTCTGTGTTGAGCTGTTGTTGAAGGTGGATGGGTCTATGCAGTGTCTATCAGAAAACGATTTTACACAGTATTCAGAGGCACAAGCAGTCATCGCTTCTAGTGTAACAGGGACAGTGTAAGGAAATAGAGTAAAGAATATCAAGAAATAATTGTGGGACTTTGATCAGGGAAAGCTTTGAGGGAGTGAGGGGCCGAGAGCTGGGGCACAGCGCATAATAAAAAGCTGCTGCAGAACCTCATTCTTGCTGCAACATATCTTTTTTTTTTTTCATTTTTGAACAGAGTAGCTGTTTTTGTTTCTTCAAAACCTCATCTCTACAAGCTTATTGCCAGCGCATTTTGCTGCTGAGAAATTGCAAATTTTTTTTAATGTGTCACCAGGCAGTCAGCGCGCAATCACAATGTGTACATACTGCGTGCGGGCCAGCCGTGCGCAAGTACGAGGAGTCATCACATGATCAGAGGCAGGCAGGAGGCGAGCTACAGGCCAGCTACTCCTACTTACGTTATGTCACACCGGGAGGAGGGGCCCGGCGGCCGGAGCTACAGTGTGGAGGGGAGGGGTTGGCCATGATGTACTGTGCAGCGTGGAGGCCCATCGTCGTCGTGGTGACGTCAGGTACTACTGACGTCGATGTCACTGCAATGCCTCCACAGGCCGCGCTGAGGCGGGATTTTTTTTCAGCTGCGGCCTGAGCCTCTCACGCCAGTTTGTGCCAGCCCAACTTACTTAGCTGCCCAATTTCTTACTGCAACTTTAACTTGCAAGTGAGTGTGTGAGTGAATATGCAAAAAGTTAATAGTGAAGACCTGACTCTGACCCTAGACCAAGTTCCTTCCAACTTTTGGCACAAACTACTAGGCAGTCTGCAGTGGACAGAGGACAGCCAGCAGGGAGACCATGACCGGTCTGTGGGCTATACAGCTCCATCTACAGCAAGTCATGATGCCTTGTCAAGGCATCATGACTTGCTGTAGATGGGGCTGTATAGCCCACTGACCGGTCATGGTATCCCTGCTGGCTG
The DNA here is from genome assembly GCA_033119425.1 of Bufotes viridis. Classification (NCBI taxonomy): domain Eukaryota; kingdom Metazoa; phylum Chordata; class Amphibia; order Anura; family Bufonidae; genus Bufotes; species Bufotes viridis. The sequence continues at coordinate 66,833,490 of CM065589.1, read as the reverse complement.
ACCTCTGTCCACTGCACAGAGCCCCTGCCCCTCCAATGATAATGTGAAGAATGTACAAATAGTAAAGAACAACACAGAGATTATCGCTGCCACTATTAAAGTTCTCCCTCTCCCACGGGGGAGCCGCTGCTAGGTATTAGGCTAGTTTCACACTTATGGCAGGACATATCCGACAGGGTGAACAGCCTGTCGGATCTGTCCTGCCGCTATTTCGCTGTGCCCCCAGACTGCCGCTCCGTCCCCATTGACAATAATGGGGGCGGAGTTACGGTGCAGCGCGGCAGGGCACAGAAAGAGGACACCGGACTAAAACTACGACGGGGGGGGGGCATTCCTTGAGCTGTGTAAGGGGGCCCCAACATTTCTGATGGCAGCCCTGCTTGACAGTAAGGAAAAACCTTTTTTGAACCTGCATTTTTGGCCTTTCCTGCACCGTTACATTGGTTTGGGGGGGAGGTTTGAATAATTGCATTACACATACATATGCATTAACGGTAAAGAAGGCTCTTTTTTTAACCACTTCAGCCCCCCTAGCTTAAACACCCTTAATGACCAGACCACTTTTTACCACCCAAATGAATTTTACCTCCTTTTCTTCTCACTAATAGAGCTTTCATTTGGTGGTATTTCATTGCTGCTGACATTTTTACTTTTTTTAATATTAATCACATTTCTATATAAATTTTTCTCTAAATTTATTGGTCTACATGTCTTTGATAAAAAAAAAATGCAATAAGTTTATATTTATTGGTTTGGGTAAAAGTTATAGTGCTTACAAACTATGGTGCAAAAAAATTAATTTACGCACTTTGACTTTCTGAGCACCTGTCATGTTTCCTAAGGTACTACAATGCCCAGACAGTAGAAACACCCCACAAATGACCCCATTTCGGAAAGTAGACACCCTAAGGTATTCGCTGATGGGCATAGTGAGTTCATGGAAGTTTTTAGTTTTTTTCTTACAAAGTCTCATATTCCCCTAACTTGTGACAAAAAATAAAATTTTACAAATTTTACCATACCCCTCATGGAATAGCTTGGGGTGTCTACTTTCTAAAATGGGGTCACTTGTGGGGTATTTATACTGCCCTGGCATTTTAGGGGTCCCTAAAGCGTGAGAAGTAGTTTGGAATCCAAATGCGTAAAAATGTCCTGTGAAAAGGTACTCATTGGAATTAGGGCCCCTTTGCGCATCTTGGCTGCAAAAAAGGTCACTCATGTGGTATCGCCAGGATCAGGAGAAGTAGGGCAATGTGTTTTGGGGTGTATTTTTACATATACCAATACTGTGTGTGAGAAAAAATTTATACAAAGTTGTCAATTTACAGAGATATTTCTCTCACCCAGCATGGGTATATGTAAAAATACACCCCAAAGCACATTGCCCTACTTCTCCTGAGTACGGCGATACCACATGTATGACACTTTTTTGCAGCCTAGGTGCGCAAAGGGGCCCAAATTCCAATGAGTACCTTTTAGGAGGGCAATTTTACGCATTTTTGTTCTCACGCTTTAGGGCCCCTAAAATGCCAGGGCAGTATAAATACCCCACATGTGACCCCATTTTGGAAAGAAGACACCTCAAGGTATTCCGTAAGTGGCATAGCGAGTTCATAGAAGATTTTTTTTTTTTTGGCACAAGTTAGCGGAAATTTATTTTTTTATTTTTTTCTCACAAAGTCTCCCTTTCCGCTAACTTGTGACAAAAAGTTCAATCTTTCATGGACTCAATATGCCCCTCAGCGAATACCTTGGGGTGTCTTCTTTCCAAAATGGGGTCATTTGTGGGGTATTTATACTGCCCTGGCATTTGAGGGTCTCCGCAATCATTACATATATGGCCAGCATTAGAAGTTTCTGCTATTCTCCTTATATTGAGCATACGGGTAATGAGATTTTTTTTTTCCGTTCAGCCTCTGGGCTAAATAAAAAATGAACTGCACAGATTTCTTCATTCGCATGGATCAATGTGGATGAAAAAATCTCTGCCAAAAAATGTCCAAAAAAAAAAAAGAGGGGAAAGGACATAGGAGTGCTTGCGAAGTAAAGCTGCGATCGCTAATAAAGATCCAAAAAGCTCAAAAGTGATCTTTATAGCGCCGCAGCGATTTTACGGTGTTTTTGCAGTGATCAGAAAAAAATAAATTCTGACACTACGGTGGGGCAGACTGAACGCAAGCGTGCGCAAAAGATCAGGCCTGATCCGGCGAACACTGCGTTTTTTGTAGAGACTAAGGTGACCGTAATGTACTGGATATAGATCGGATTGCGATCAGTCTTGATCACTTACAGATACTATATAGTATAGCGATGATGCTAATCAGCGACTAATCAGTGACTGTGGTGCGGTGGGCGCTAACTACCTAACAAGTAGCTAACTAACTAGCAGTGATAAGGGACCCTTAGACCCCATTCACACATCTGCAATTCTGTTCCGCATTTTGCGGAACGGAATTGCGGACCCATTCATTTCTATGGGGACAGACTTTGTCCAGCTCGGATCCGGAGTTGCGGATCCGCACTTCCGGGTCCGCACTTCCGTTCCGCAAAAATATAGAACATGTCCTATTCTTGTCCGCAATTGCGGACAAGAAAAGGCATTTTCTATATAGTTCTGGTAATGTGTGGATCCGCAAAATGCGGAAAGCACATTGCCGGTGTCCGTGTTTTGCAGATCCGTGGATCCGCAAAACACATATGGACGTCTGAATGGAGCCTTACAGGGGGGTGATCAATGACAGGGTGGTGATCAGGAAGTCTATATGGGGTGATCAGGGGTTAATTAGGGGTTAATAAGTGACAGGGTGGGGTGTAGTGTAGTGTGGTGCTTGGTGCTACTTACAGAGCTGCCTGTGTCCTCTGGTGGTCGATCCAAGTAAATGAGACCACCAGAGGACCAGGTAGCAGGCATATCAGACGCTGTTAACAAAACAGCATCTGATATACCTATTTGATGCGATTTATTTTACATCTACAGCCTGCCAGCGATTGATCATCGCTAGCAGGCTGTAGTATAACTTCATAGCTGCACGCCGCTGTGAATGCATGCGCGCGCGTTCACAGGAAATCTCGCGTCTCTCAAGGAGGAATAACCCGGCTGCCCGCAGGACGCCTCCCTGCGTTAGGCGGTCGGGAAGCGGTTAAATCTGCGTTTTTAAATGCAAATAACACAGTAGACAGAAATCAGTTACTGGTCTTTCCTGCATTGTTATATTGGTGGTGGTAGTGGTTAGGGATTGATCGCAATACAAGTTTGCAACATGTGTCTTAACAGTAAATAATGGTAACACCGTAGACTGAAATCTTGCAGGCCTTTCTGGTATTAATATATTGGTGTTAAAGGGCTTCTGTCACCCCCAAAAGTCATTTTTCATTTTTGGGCTTACTAAAATCCTTATAGTGCGATATTCAATATATAGTGTTCTTACCTTTTTCTGTGGCTTATTTTCCTTAAAAATCGTACTTTTACAATATGTTAATTACCTCGCCACCAGCAAGTAGGGTGGTTACTTGCTGGTAGCCGCCGCATCCTCCTTTCAAAAAAACGCCCCCTCCTTCTGTTGATTGACAAGGCCAGCGAGCACTCTCCTCCTCCGCCTGGCCCTGTCTGCATTTCAAATCCCACACCTGCGCCATACCGATCTTCAGTCGGGGCAGGCGCACTGAGAGGAGGACGTTCGCTCGGCCGCTCCTTCCACAGTGCGCCTGCGCCGATGACATCACCTCTGCACCCGGATGAGAAGACGTCGTCGGCGCAAAGCCAAAGATTATCCAATCCCATAAAAATCCCCCCAATATGCCGGGCCCCCCACAATGAATATACTTACCTGCGTCCCCGCAACGCTGCTTCTACCCATTCGTGGATTCAAACATCTGGTTTTGTGGGGGTGAGCAGCCAATGTCACCTAGGGAGGCTCATCCCAGTCCCCACCCGCCATTTGCTGCTCCCCCCAACACTGGATGTTTTCATCCATGCCTGGGGAGAAGCAGCAGCAGTGGTGCGGGGACCAGGAGCGGCGCAGGGAACGGGGACCCAGGTAAGCATATTCGGTATGGGGGGCCTAGCATATTGGGGGCTCTCTCATATTACAAGTTTGCAATATGTGTCTTAACACATATTGAACCTGCATTTTTAAATGCAAATAACACAGTGGACAGAAAAGTTGCAGGCACCAATACTGCAATATTCCCAAAGTAAATTATCAATAGCAATGTTCAGTGTGTTTGTAGGAGAGAAGGGTATTTAATTGTGCCTCTATCTTTAAATTACAGAAAACACACTTGCAATTTTGCTATAACTATTCCATAATTTGTCCTCCATTCCATAATTCTATAAATTGTCCTCCCAGATCCAAAATGTGGATAGTAGCAGCACCAGCTATCCTACCAGAAGTAGTAGTAATAGGCCACAATTCTCCTTGGCTTCGGAAAGGTGCAACATTATTATTTAGAACAAAGAGGAGGAGATTGTGGATTGGATGGCTCAGTCCTCCTCTCAGTCACAGCAGAATGAAGTGATGTCACTTCTAAGTCTGACATCGTGCCTTTGAGCCAGGGCCAATAGCATTCCGTCTACATCTCCTCCTTGCAACCCCTGAGAAGTCTTTCAGTAGCATCCTCTCTGTCTTCACTGCCACCTTTGGGGAACCTTCTTTTTTTTTACTAAGAAAAGAAAACAAAACCCCACCAAGGAAGATAGTTAAAAAATCTCCCTGTTCATGACTTGTGTGAGAGCAGTCAGCGTTTGGACTGCCATGACAAGGAGGTTCAGGGGGTGGCTTGGGACCCTATGCATAGCTGTGTTGGTGTTAGTAGTAATGGCACTTGTAGCTATGATGGTAGCTGTAGGCAGGGCCGGCTCCAGGTTCATGTGGGCCCTTGGGTGATGAATCTGAGTGGGACCCCTTGTGACATTTGTCAAATGTCACCACAGCATCTGAGAGTGTTAAACAATGGAAGCGCGGGCTTCCCCCAGCGGAGATCAGGGAAGGCACCCTGTTCTAAAACTGAGCTGCAGCCTATACTATTCTTCCAGGCTCATTATTAGTATATTCCAGTTCAGGCCATTAGGTGGCAGCACTAAACTGTGATATAGTGATTTCTATAGAGAATAATGGAGCAATTTCCATTATTCTGTATAAGTTGCAATCTGATGAAAAGTAAAAAAAAGTTTTGATAATATAAAAAAAATTAAAAAGTAAAATCAACCCACTTTCCCCAAAATAAAAACAAAAAAAGAATAACATTATGAGCATTGTCGCATGCGAAAACACCCATACTATATTTACTATTACTATATATTTATATTTATACTAAATATAAAAAAAACTGTTAGCCCATATGGTGAAGGATGTAACAGAAACAAAATAAAAAAAGGCTGATTTGCAGTTTTTTCATCACTTTATCTACCAAGAAAATTGGATAAAAAGTGATCAAGTCATACACACCCCAAAATGGTATTGTCAAAAAAGACAGATTTCCCTCAAATGAGCCCCCACACATCTCCGTAGACATAACTATAAAAAAAAATTATGGGGGTCACAGGGGAGCAGGGGTTCTGTTAGGGTTGCAACTTTTCCCAACATAAAATAATAGTTACACAAATTAAAAAGGTGTGTCTATTTAAGTTTTATTTAGCCTCTATTTTTTAAATGCTTCTGCTGGGATTTGAACTCACAGCCTTCTACATTAATGTCAAGAACCTTAACCACTGAGCTATAGAGCTTCATTTTAACCTGCTGTAATTATATTATGGCTAAAAACCTCAGTATAGTTTCCCACATATGCATTTATATATATCAGAGGTACAATTTTATATATATATTTTTTTTAGTAATTACACATTTATTTTGTGCCATACATTTTTTTTACAATAACAAAAAAAATAAAAAATGATACTTCTGCTGTAAAGAAATACCTAATACATGAGGAAACTACTATAAGGTTTTTCTGTCACAGCTTAGCATTCATCTCAATAGCTCAGTGGTTATGGTTAATGTAGAAGGTTGTGAGTTCAAATCCCAGCAGGAACTATTTAGAAAGAGAGGGTAATTAGACCTAAATACACAGGTTGTCCGCAAGCATACTGACAATGCTTGGGGATACCCTCTTCATGGTCATAGCACTGATTCCATATATGGACATATACATATATCGAGTCAGAGCAGGGACTCCTAAGCCAGGAAGAGTCCCGACTCTTCGGCATTCCCCACTGTTCAGCGATCTGCGATTAGACCTGAGTGGGCCCCCCCCAAGAGCAGTGGGCCCCGAAACTTGCCCTGCTTTGCCGGGTGCTGACGCTGGCCCTGGCAGTAGGGGTAGTGGTAGTGACAGAACCTATTCTGTTACACGAGGAGACAAGTAGTGTCCATCTGGCAGAATGGATAGGGTGTCAGCAGTAAGTTTGTGTTGACATCACTGTTTATTTTGCCCTTCTTCTCATCCGTCATAAGAACAACCCCCAAAAAACGGATCCTGTCTTTTGAGCATGCTCCTTCACATGGTCAGTATTTGGTCAGTAATCCATTAGTATTACTAAGGCCAAAAAAAACAGGAATGGATCCAAAACACAGATGACACATGATTGGAAAGTTTGCATGTCTTCTGTGTTTTGTACCGACTCCTGCTTTTGGGTTCCAAATAATGAGCCAATCCTGATGCAAATTAAGGAGCGTGTGATACAGGCTTTACTGCAGCTCCAAAAACAGGATATGTTGTATTTCTAATTTTTCCGTCCTTCTGACGGATCAGAAGAAGGGTAAAATAAATGGTGATGTCAACAAGGCAAAACAGGGACAATAACGGCCCAGTCACGGAATGGTGAGGGTGGCAACAGCATGAGGATTTAAAACAGTGGCCCAGTGACAGAGTGGTGAGGTGGAAACAGCATGAGGAGTCAACACAGTGGCCCAGACACAGAGTGGTGAGGGTGGCAACAGCATGAGGAGTCAACACAGTGGTCCGCTCACAGAGTGGTGAGGTGGCAAAAGCATGAGGAATCAACACAGTGGCCAGTGACAGAGTGGTGAGGGTGGAAACAGCATGAGGATTCTACACAGTGGCCCAGTGGGTGGGGTGGCAACACCATGAGGAGTCAACACAGTGGCCCAGTCACAGAGTGGTGAGGGTGGCAACAGCATGAGGAGTCAATACAATGGTCCAGTCACAGATTAGTGAGGTGGCAATAGCATGAGGAGGTAACACAGTGGCCCAGTGACAGAGTGGTGAGGTAGCAACAGCATGAGGAGTCAATACAGTGGCCCAGTCACAGAGTGGTGAGGGTGGCAACAGCATGAGGAGTCCACACTGTGGCCCAGACACAGAGTAGTTAGATGGCAACAGCACGAGGAGTCAATACAGTGGCCCAGTCACAGAGTGGTGAGGGTGGCAACAGCATGAGGAGTAAACACAGTGGCCCAGTCACAGAGTGGGGAGGTGGGGGGCAAAAGCAGTGGCAGTAACAGCACAAGATAGTGGGTGGCAGTAGGAGCACATGGCAGCAGATGTGTGGCATCAGGCAGGTGGCAGCATCCGATTAGTAGCTGAAGCAGGTGGCCAGAAGAAACGGGTCTCTTTTGACAAAGCTTGGGTGTGGCACCCAGAATAATCTAGTCTGATGCATTAGGCACTGGTGTGTGGAAATCCTGGCTGATCAATGTCTGATTCATCTTCACAAAGGTAAGTCTCTCCACATTTTGGGTGGAAATGCGAGTTCTCCTTGGGTAACTATGCCCCAGGGTGCACTAAATACCCGCTCTAATGTGACACTATTGGCCGGGCAGAAAAGCTTGTTCAGGGCAAACTTGGTCAATTGCGGCCACAAATCAAGTTTGGCTGCCCAGTAGTCCAGGGGATCTTCCATGTGGGATGGCAGGGTGCTGTCCAAGTATGCCACCACCTGCTGGTTCAGGTTCTGCTCCATGTCTTGCTGCTGCTGCTGCTGGTGTGTGGTTTCTTCAGAGACTGTAGACTTAAGTTGCTTCTGATGGAGCTGGTACTGCTCCTGACCCCCCACCCCCCTCCAGCAGCCATGGCAGTAGAACAGGAGCGCAGAGGGCCCCCTCGTTCACACCTATGTGAGGATGGGCAATGGCACACATAGGCAGCGGCCAACGGACTACATAGGATGTCTCGATAGTAGTTCAGTTTATCCTCCCTCTCAACGGGTGTAAAAAAAGCCTCCATTTTTCAGCGGTAGCAAGGGTCTAACATGGTGTAGCCAGTAGTCATCCCTCTGCCAAATTGTGACAATTCGGCTGTCACTACGCAAGCAACCAAGCATGCATTTGGCCGTTTGCGCAAGGAACTCGGAGGGTCTGCGTGGTCTTCCTCATCGCCCTCTAGCTCCTCCTGCTCCTCCTTTCCTGTCACTTGTGCAGAAAAAACACCCATTTCTATATACATTGTTTGTGCGTGAATGTCCTCCTCTTCCTCCAGTTCAGCCCCCACAGTCCTGGTGACTGACAAATAAAGTGGCCTCCTCAAAGGGCCAAAGCAAACAGCATGTGTCGCGCATGAGCTGCCACTGGCTAACGTCAAAGTTACACAGGCGAGTGCTTCTTTCCACCTGCATCATCAATAAATCATTTATAGTCGATCCAACGTGTGGAGTTCCAATGGGTGGAAACATTGCATATGAGGAGATGTTGGAGAACTCCATTCTGCCTTTGCAGCTCAAGAAGGGTGTGCTTTGCAGTGTAAGTGGCTGAAGTGCATGCACAGTTTCCTGCAGATGGGTGGAAGACTTCAGGAACCGCTTTACAACCAGATTAACCACATGCGCCATACAGGGTGTATGGCTCAGCCCTCTTTGACGCAGAGCTGACACAATGTTCTTCATGTTATCGGTGACCATGGTTCCGATCTTAAAGAGGACCTTTCATCAGTGGAAAAAATATGAACTAAGTATGCTGACATGGAGAGCGGCACCCAGGGATTTCCCTGCATGTACTATTATTCCTGGGCACCGCTTCGTTCTCCCGGTATTGGCTCTGGTATCTTTGCTCACTTAGTTCTACTAGGTGGAGCCTGCCTGACTTGATTCTACTAGGCGGAGCCTGCCCTTGTTCTCCTGAGTGGCTCTTTCTCCCAGGCTGTAGCCCTGGCTAATCGCAGTGCAGAGCTCATAGCCTGGGAAGTTTTTTTCTCCCAGGCTATGAGCTCTGCAATGCGATTGGCCAGCGCTACAGCCTGGGAGAAGGAGACGCCCAGGAGAACAAGGGCAGGCTCTGCCTAGTAGAGTCAAGTGAGCAAAGATACCGGAGCCAATACCGGGAGAATGGAGAGACGCCCAGGGATAATAGTAAGTGCAGGGAGATCCCTGGTCACTGCTCTTCATGTTAGCATACTTAGTTCATATTTTTTCCCTGATGAAAGGTCCTCTTTAAGTTGACGATGAGACAGCCAGGATTCGATTTCTTGATAGAGGACGCAGAGCAGTTCCTTCTCTGTGTGACTCCGTTCGCCAAGGTAAACTAGGTGCAGAACAGCATGACACTGCCGTGCCCTGCACATGTGGTATGCTATAGGAGTACCTATTGTCCCTGCAGTGGCTGAGGACAAGGTGAAGGATTAGGAGGCAGCGGAGGTCATTGGCGTAGGACCTACAGCTTGACAACACCTGGCCAAGTTGCTGGTGTGGCTGTGCAGGAATCACATTTACCCAGTGGGCCGTAAAGGACATATATTGTCCTTGACCGTAGTTACACACGTTGTCGCTGCCATGCACTTTAGCAGATACCGACATGCTCATGGGACAATACGTCAACAAAAGAGGCTGGATTATACAGTACAGAGACCAGCATGGGAACAAGCAAAGGAGCCAGGAAACTGTTTTGGGAGGCATATTTGCCGTTGCTGGATTTCCCAGCGGATTTCCACAGTAATTCCTCAGTATGTGTAGATACCCTCAAATAGTGCAAGTATAGCAAAAAAATTTTTAACATGACTACTAGGAATAAGCTAATTTCATATTTTGAAGTTCGTGTGAGGGATAATTGCAGGAGAGGACTCCAGCATAAGGTAAACTGGACAGATCAGTTATGCAGGCCATAAACATCTATTATGACGGAATGAATAACGGAATGCCTCTAAAGGCATTCCGTCATGGAATTGCATTATGGTCCGTGGTAACAGAATTCATAACGCAATTCAGTAAATACCACAACACGAACCCACACACGAACTTCAAAATCTAAAAATGTGCTCATCCATAATAACTACTGGTATACACGGTTTAATTCACCCAGTTAGTGAATAAGTGTGTAAAATAAATAAAGGAAATCCTAAGATCGGGCACTGACTTGTGCGGTCTCCATTGCTCAGCTGGCACTAGAGCAGCAGCTTATCCTCTTGTCGACCTAGTATAAGAATGCTCGCCCTAACTGGCCAGTACTTAACGCCTTAGGAGGAGCATTCTCGTTCTAGGGTTAACCAGCTGCCTCACATGCGCTGCCACGATCAACAGCAGGAGCCCGGCTGTTACTGACTGCCAGGCCCCTGCTGTATCTGCCGGCATTGGTAAAAATACAGATGCCGGCGGATTAATCCTCTGTACGCCGCAGTCACGCTAACCCGCACATATTGGGGGTTTGCGGCAGCTTGTACATCCCCATTGGGTTACCGTGCTGCGGTGAAGGGGACCCGATGGTTGCTATGTTTGCTATGACTGCCAGCTACGGAAGCCCAGGAAATCGAGCTACAGGCCTGGGTCTCCTAGGCAACTGTCTGCGTCTTACAGATGTATTGTGCTGTATTGAAACAGGGTTCAGACCCTGAAATGTTGAAGTCCCATAGTGGGACAAAAATAATAAAAGGGAAATAAAAGTGTTTTTAACAATAAAACAAATAAAGTTTTAATACAAAAAAAAGCCTCTTCCCCATAAAAAGAAAAAACACACGTTAGGTATCGCCACGTCCATAACAACCTGCTCTAAAAAAATATAACATGATCCATCCCGTCCAGTAAAAAAATTAAACTGTGCTAAAAAAAGCCATTTTTTGTCACCTTTGATCACAAAAAGTGTAATACCAAGCCATCAAAAAGCCATATGTACCCAAAAACAATACCAATCAAACCGTCATCTCATCCCGTGAAAAATGAGATCCTATATAAGACAATCGGCTAAAAAAATAAATATATATAATATGGCTTTCAGAAAAATGGAGACATAAAAACATCTTTTTTTTGTTTCAAAAATTCTTTTATTGTTTAAAACCAAAATGTATTTTAAAAAACAAACATATTAGGTATTGTCGCATCTGTAAGAACCTGCTCTTTAAAAATATCACATGGGCTAACCCATCTGGTGAACACTGTAAAAAAATAAAAGCAAAAACCATGCCAAAAAAAATCTATTTTTTGTCATCATACATCACAAAAAGTGTAATATCCAACTATCAAAAAGTAGTATGTGCCCCAAAATGGTACCAATCAAACCGTCATCTCATCCCGCAAAAAAAAAAATCGCCCAAAAAATAAAAACGATTTGGCTTTCAGAAAATGGAAATACAAGGCTTAACCCTCACGCTAGATGTTAAAATGAGACTTTATCCAATACATTCCAATCAAGAACATATCGGTACCACGCCAAGGTATCTCAGTTGATGCGGGACCTACCGCTAAACCTACCTATAGTGTGTGAACACTGTCTGATAGGTGCTAAGATCCGACTCACAGGCACACTTCCACAAACCAAAAGTGAGATCACAAATACAATGGGAGGAGGGAGGAGGCTGTGAGCCCCACATATAACAGGCCATGTGACACAGGCTACCAGGTGCACCAGAATGTTGCCTAAGATTTTAAAAAAATGGCACATTCCATATATATAAAGACAAATCACTGAATAAAGTGGTCTAACTGGGAGGAAATGCTCAGAACCCCAAATACTGTAGCATATTTATAACTGGGGGAGCGAAACCTCCACATGTGATCCGCTGCAAACGGCAGTCCCCAGCAAATAATGCTTACAATGGAGGATGCCGGCAGCGGACCACATGTGCCACCAAAAAAATCCTACACAATATGGAATAAAGTGTGGATTAGACATGAAAGTAAATAAATCCCTGCAAAAGGTTTGAGAAACAATTTGGCCTCCTTTCTCATTCTAACATTAGTTTCTATAAACGATACATAGATGACATTCTATTCATTTGAGAGGGAGATGCTGAAGAGCTTACACGTTTTTACAGTGAACTCAATAGCAATGAATGGGGTTTATCCTTCACTATGGAACAACATTCCAACAAAGCTATCTTCCTGGACATCCACCTAGAATCTCAATCTAACATCATTACCACAAAAACACATTTTAAAAAAAGTGGATGCAAATAGCTATTTGGAATTTAAGAACTGTTATCATGTTAAATGGAAAAAGAACATACCGTTTAGCCAAATGAAACGCATTAGAAGAAATTGCTCCAATAACCACATCCTAAGGGAGCAACTCTCTATTCTCCAGACCCGTTTCAAAGAAAAAGGATATCCAAGATCTCTGGTCAAGGACTCTATGAGAAGATCTCTAAAATTGAACCAAACTGAAGCCTTATTGCCCAAAAAAACAAACCACAGTTCAATCTCATTACCCAATATAAAAGCAAACATGTACAGATTAGAAAAATTCTAACTAAACATTGGAATATCCTTCAAAAAGACCCTATCTTGAAAGATATTATATCTGTTGTTCCAACATTAACATTTAGAAGGACCCCCACTCTTAAAAATATTCTGGCCCCGTCTTGTCCAAATCTTGTAAAAAATACGAAAGTGAATCACCAGGAGACCATCATAGGGGCTTCAAAATGTGGTATCAAAAGATGTAAATGCTGCCAGATGATAGCACATGGGAAAAAAGAAATAAAAATCCCCAGCTCCGATGACATTTACACTTTAAGACTTATTATGACCGTGGGACTACATTCGTCATTTACCTATTAAAATGCCCTTGCAAGCTTCACTATGTAGGGAGAACAACACAGACTTTGAGGGAACTAATAAATGAACATCGCTCGAACATAAAAAGACAAATCCTTACACATAGTGTTTCCAAACAATTTTATGAATTTCATAACAATAACACTGCATTTTTAAAAGTTACTTTCCTCGAATGGGCCCCTCAGTCCTATCAACATTTGTCACGAAAAGAAATGTACTGGATTTATCGCCTGAACACTTTGTCTCCCTTTGGCTTGAATGAAACTCTTGAGTACACAAATTATTGATCAATGAACTCATAATGATTATCGAACCCATTCTAAATACCCCCTATTTTTTTCATATTTCTTCTACATTTATTTTATTATTATATGTAGTCCCTTTTTATACAGTTTTTGTACATCACCTGTTAGATGATATTTACATTCCTGTACAAAGTTTTTTATTATTCTTTGTCTCCTGTTTATTATTTTATTTTATTTTATTATATATATTATTATATAGTTTATATTTTATTTTATATATAACCCATTTTTTACATTAACTATATATAAAATTTCTATATTTGATCATCATTATATATACATTATATTTTTTCATTTTCACATTATATATATTTTTTCATTTTTACATTATATATATTTTCATATTATTTTTATTCCTCCTTTTTTTATTATTATTTCTATATAAATTTACCTCTATATATTTACTTCTACTATTAATATCTATGGTGTTATAATATATATATATATATATACACTCCTCCGATTAATACGGTCTCAACACGAATACATTTACCTTATAGGAATCTCCAAAGACCCTTTTTTTTCGTTTTTCACTATTCATTTATTATTTATCATCCAACATTTGTACCTGCCTCAACAGTCTGGTAATATGTACCCATATATATTTCAATTCATCCATTCAGTTTCTCTATTGAACATTGGAAGAACAGCGCCAGTGGAACGCACTCGTCATCATGCGTTCCACACCACTTATTCGGTGCAGGCATGTATGAGGTGAAGCGCGCTTAACCAGATGCGCTCCACGTCTCCATCGCTCCGGGCGCATGCGCACCGGCTCAGCGTGCGTTTCAGCGATGCGTTCCACAGACCGGAAGAGGATCTGTGGAACGATCCTACACTGAAAATTGCCCTCTTGTGTTTTTAACAGGAAAACTGTTTATGCAGATAGATTATTTATCACCATGTTTTTCTGAGGCTAGGATCAGAATAAATATGAGATATAAATCATCTTTATGACGATGCAAATGTAATGATGACCTGAAGTGACATCACCTGAACCCTATGACACCATATTGTTTGCCCTTACACGTTATGTATAAAATGCTCGCTTTTACATGTACTGTTATTCTGCTCCTGATGAAGGGGACGTATTTTGTGCCCCGAAACGCGTTAAGCTCCATTTCCTGAAGTTTGGAATTAAAGGATTTTTGCAAGAAGAATCGACTTTGGTGCTGCTGCTTCGTCCTAAGACTCTTAAAGTGATCCAGGATTGGGAGGACTTTTTGTTGGGTGTCTTGAGTTCTATCCCTCAAAATTTCCTCCCTGTAAAGTGAATGGAGACTACTAATATTTACTCTATACCTTACCGCTTTTGGTTTTGTTGATATTGGTTTCATTGCCATTGTTGTTACTATACCTTTATTGAGTTTTTTAACATTTTAGTATGAACATCATCTATTTTTATTCATTTATATCTATATCCCTTTAGATATACCTACCATAATTTATTGGTTGACGATTGGTCTCTTTACAAGATAGATCTGCTGCTAGTACCATTTGTCTAATAGGGGCTCACCATACATGTTCTCTAGACACTCCTAACAGCATGTCCTTTTTTTCTACCCAGATTAGCGCCTCACATTGTGGTTCTCCAAAAATTTTCTTCTTCAAAAGGTGCACTGCAAGATATGCATATTAGAATACAAGGCTAAACCCTCACGCTACATGTTAAAATGAGACGTTAGCCAATATATTCCGATCAAGAACATCACCTTCCGATCACCTTTTGCAGTGATTTATTTATTTTCATGTCTAATCCACACTTTATTCCATATTGTGTAGGATTTTTTCTGTGGCACATGTGGTCCCCTGCCGGCATCTTCCATTGTAAGCATCAATTGCTGGGGATTGCGGTTTGCAGCAGATCACATGTGGAGTTTTTGCCCCCCCTGGTTATACATACGCTACAGTATTTGGGGTTCTGAACATTTCCTCCCAATTAGGCCACTTTATTCAGTGATTTGTCTTTATATATATGGAATGTGCCACTTTTTTATCTTTGGCAACATTCTGGTGTACCTGGTAGCCTGTGTCACATGTGCCTGTTATAGGTCTTGCACCCCTGACTAGCCTGTCTGCCTCATAGGCTGATTTTAATTAGAGTAATTATAAAGCTGTAGCCTGCTCTCATTGTATTTATTGGAAGCCATTTGGCACCAGGAGAAGTATAGAGTGGGCTCAGCATGCATGTTGGTACCTGCATCTCTGAACTTAATGAAGGCCGTTGTGGCATCAAAAATGGTAAAAAGCAGAGGGGACCCAGCATGCATGTGGAACCTGCACTCCTTGAATTTTATGGTGGCAATTGTGGCACATAACAGGTAGTATTTAGTGTTTGGCAGACGGGCCCAAATAATTTTGTACAAAATATATTTGGCAAGAATCTCAAATTTGCAAAATAAGCGTAGCATTAGCACCATAATGTTTTCTATAATTATGGCATTATTGTACTTTTTTTATGTTTGCAGAGTGCTGTTGCATTGTCTTTTTTCTTTGTTTCTAGCCATGGCAGCGTGCACCTGCTCATTAGGATGTGCTGACGGACCCCCATTTTTTTGCTGTTATATGTGGGGCTCACAGCCTCCTCCCTCTTCCCATTGTATTTGTGATCTCACTTTGGAGGTTTGTTGAAGTGTGGCTGTGAGCCAGATCTTAGAACCTATCAGACAGTGTTCACACACTATAGGTAGGTTTAGTGGTAGGTCCCGCGTCAACTTAGATACCTTGGCAGGGTACACGGGGTCTAATATGTTCTTGATCCGAATATATTGGCTAAAGTCTCATTTTAACATCTAGCATGAGGGTTTAGCCTTCTATTTTCATTTGCATATCTTGCAGTGCACCTTTTGCAGTGATTTATTTATTTTCATGTCTAATCCACACTTTATTCCATATTGTGTAGGATTTTTTCTGTGGCACATGTGGTCCGTTGCCTGCATCCTCCATTGTATGCATTATTTGCTGGGGATTGCCCCAGTTATAAATTATCTACAGTATTTGGGGTTCTGAGCATTTCCTCCCAGTTAGACCACTTTATTCAGTGATTTTTCAGAAAATGGAGACATAAAAACATGATTGTTTTTCAAAAATGCTTTATTATGTAAAACTGAAACAAAAGAAAAATAATAGTAGACATATCTAATAACCACATGCTCTATAAAAATAGCACATGATCTAACCTGGTTACCTTGCCTCACAAAAAGCGTAATATAGAGCAATCAAAAGTCATATATACCACAAAATAGTACCAATAAAAGTGTCACCTTATCCTATAATTTCCAAAATATGGTCACTTTTTTGGAGTTTCTTTTCTAGGGGTGCATCAGGGGGTATTTAAATGTCATATGGCAGGGATGGGCAAAATGCGGCTCTCCAGCTGTCGGAAAACTATAACTCCCAGCATGCAAAGACTGCTTGCAGCTATCAGCCTACAGCAGGGCATGGTGGGAATTGCAGTTTTACAACAGCTGGAGAGCCGCAGTTTGCCCATTCCTGTCAAATGGCAACTTAAAATTATCCCAGTGAAATCTGCCTTTCAAAATCCATATGGCGCTCCTTTAGTTCTGCTCCCTGCCGTGTTCCCGTACAGCAGTTTTGCTACCACATGTGGGGTGTTTCTGTAAATTGCAGAATCGGGGTAATAAATATTGAGTATTATTTGGCTGTTAACCTTTGATGTGTTACAGGAAAAAAATCATTAAAATTGAGAATCTGCCAAAAAAAGTGAAATTTAAAAATGTCATCTCCTTTTTCCCTTAATTCTTGTGGAACACCTAACGGGTAAACAAAGTTTGTAAAATCTGTTTTGAATAACTTGGGGTAATTTGTGGGTGGTTTTCACTATGTAAGCCCCACAAAGTGATTCATAACTAAACTGGTGCTTAAAAAAGTGGGCTTCGGAAATTTTTTAAAAAATTTCAAAATTTGCTTCTAAAAGATCCAAAAATTTTTAATGAAGTTTACAAAATGATGCAAATATATATATATATATATATATATATATATATATATATATCTATATAAAAACTCAATAAGCAGCGGCACTCCAAAATTGAAATAAATAAAAGGTATTTAATCACCCATGTGGAATCGCGATTCCACATGGGTGATTAAATACCTTTTTATTTATTTCAATTTTGGAGTGCCGCTTGCTTTTTTGATTTTGTACATTGGGTTTGAGCATATACCCAGGAGCAGAGCACCCGCCTTAAAATCTTTTTCAGTGCTGCCAGATATTTTTCCTTTTAGTATATATATATATATATATATATATATATATATATATATGTAATGTGCCGCCACCCAGGTCCCTATCGTGTCCCAGGTGTAGTTGCAATGACAATGAACTTTCATTGAAATGATTTGCAGGCTTTGTCTTGACTCCAGCAGGCTTTAGCATAAACTGGTAGGCAAATTCAACAACTCTGCTTTCTCTGCTGTACTGACAGGCTTGTTTAAATATTTGGCTTTCTTTCTCGGTGCTGCACTAAACTCTGCTTAAGTCTGGTTTCTGTACTTTAGGTCTGTTCTGGTATCCTTGGATGGGCTGCCGTCAACTGTTATTCCCCTCCTGACATTCAACAAATAACTTATTTTTATCCGGAGAACTATTCCTCTTGCTGACTTCTCTTATAGTGTCCGAAGAACTATTCCTCTGGCCCCTATGGCTTCCAGACATCTTCTTCAATAGCCAGCAGAGCTTTGGGTGCTCTGCCTGGCATAGGCATACCTGAGCGTGACCCACCTTGCTTCTCTCCAGTATAAACTTGCACCAACCCTCTGCCTGCTTCCCCACCCTTGTGGGGAAGTCCCACTTCTGCCCAAGGGACGGGGGGGCAAGATTGGAATGGTGAGTTCCAGTCTCTCTAACTATAGCTCTGCCATTTGCACTGCCACCTGCTGGTGAACCAGGAATATTACATGTACATGACAGTTGCATAACAAGATTAGGAATGCACTGTGTAGAGGACATGGACAAAAAATATATAAGATGGCATTTAGGTTAGACCATTAAAGATAGTAGCAGGGTATAGTAGTGGTAACACCACTGCGGGGAGTTACATACACCCTTACTTAAAACCAAGCCACTCTTGGCTTTTGCTTAGGATATGCTGTAGGGTTCTCTTTTAAAGTTAGAGTGATGCTTTAGACTATATACTATTATGTACACATAAACTGACAATAGCAATGGCTACCTACAGGTCTCTGCCTGTGTGAGTAGGGTGTCTATTTACTGTTTCCCTCTCGGTATAAACCAGAGAACCAAAGAGTCTGCACCAAGCGCTCAAATACTTCAGTTTGTGTGTACTGGACCCTAGTACCACTGGAGGCGTGGGGGTGTCATGTACTGTAATCCCGCTACAATACTATGAGACGCCTGCAAATAGAAGGGTGGCTTCATCCTGTAGTCCCTTCCAAGCACCAAGGCCAAATAATGCTTTTCGCGTCGTCATCTTGATGTCTGAACTGGTCTGAACCTAGAACTAGGAGGAGGAACCAGCCTACTTTCCATAGCTCCCTTGAGGGCTCATCCCCTCTAAACTCACTTTTTTTTAGCAGCAGGGTTACCCTTTAGAAATGTTAAGACTGCTTGTGACTTTACCACTTGGACCTCCCTGTGTAGTAACAGCACATGAACCCAAGACACAGGACATACTGGCTTCTTCCACTCCAAAGTCGATGGAGAGAAGAATGTTAAGGGCATATGCAAATAACACAATATAATACCTAGGCTTTCTAAACTGACGCAAGGTCAGGTGGGACCATTAGTATTCAGCATCTTCAGAGGCAGTCCGTATGACCAATGAAGTAAGGATCGCACTGTTGTAACCATAAAAGAGTCCATAGAATGGGCTAAAGTGCTTGAACGTTGCAAAGCTGTAAAAATTTTAATGCTAAAAAATAATGCAAATATATGTAAAGCTCCCGACCCGTGGTTGGTCTTGAAAATACACAGGGGGCTCCCCCTATTGATCACATGAAGTAGTAGAACATTATAAACTGCAGCAGTTTTAATGAGAACCCTTCAGGCAGGTGGGGTTCCCACTTAAACTGAGAAGGGGGAAAAAAGGGAATTTGGCACTGACATGTGCAACTTGGATACATTTGAAGATATTAAAGATGGGCGGAGTCTAACAAGCATGACTATCTGGGTGAGGACCAAACAGGGCAACAAGAACAAAACAATTGGGCCAAATAGTTCTCAGCGTTCAAGTTCAGTCCAAGATGTGGCTCTGATTGTCCATGATTTTTCTTTTATTTGGCAGAAGGGTAGCTCCTTAGAAGAGGAACTTAAAATCCTCCTTGCTGCTGGAACTGCTGAAGGACATCAGGGGTCGCTTCTGCCCTTGGTAAGCAAGACGCGCTGCAGTTGCAGAGCTCCACTGCCTTCTAGTGGAAGACCCTGGTGGTGATCGGTTGGTAATGCTGGCTATTGCTGCAGCCACTTCACGTTTCAGGTTGCCGGAACCTCCTGCCGGGGCAGGGGGTCTCAGGATCACCGGCTGCAGGGTCTCAGATAATTGAGGCTCCGCTGGTGGTGATAAGAAGCGGGGACCCTTTGCTGCTGCGGATGCCATTATCAAAGACAATTGGTAAATGACCACCATGGGTTGTAAGAAGTGTTGAGTGAACCTGTGTAAAGTTCGGGTTCATACCGGACTTTAGGGTTTTTAATACCCGGACCCGAACATTTCTGTAAAAGTTCGGGTTCGAATTCGTTGTTCGGCCGTTTAATATAGCTTGTTGAAAGGCTGCAGGGCAGCAAATCAACAAGCGTTTAAGATGTGTGCCCTTAGAAGCCATCACAGCCATGCCTACTAATGGCATGGCTGTTATTGGCCAGTGCAGCATCTGTCCAAGCCTCTATTTAAGCTGAAGTCACGTAGCTGCATTTGTGCCAGGGGAAGGGAAAATAATATAGGTAATCCGTCTGTAAGTTCAGGGACCTAGGGGGTGACATATATACATTTTTTTCTGTAAGGTACCCCTGTGCTGCATATGGGACAGTGTAATCAATTCAGTAAATCCAACTGTTAGATTCTGGGGGGACAAATTTTTTTATTTTTTTTTGCCATAAAGTACATTTGCGGCCTGCACTGTATTTCTGAGAGTGAAATATAACTAGTAAATACAACTGTGACATTGTGGTTGAAAAAAAGCACTTATTTTTTGTAATAAAGTACATTTGCGGCCTGCTCTGCATTTCTGAGAGTGAAATATAACCAGTAAACACAACTGTGATATTATTGGTGAAAAAAATCACTACTTTTTTGCCATAAAGTACATGTGCGGCCTGCACTGCATTTCTGAGAGTGAAATATAACCAGTAAATACAACTGTGACATTATTGGTGAAAAAAATCACGTAGATTTGCAGCCTGCACTGCATTTCTCAAAGTGAAATTTAATAAGTAAATCCAGCTCTTAGATTGTGGGTGGACATTTCCACGGTTATCAGACCAGTCATTCACAAGTGGCTTGGAGGGTGTGTTCCTGCTGCTCTGCATACCTGACAGGAAAATAAATTCTGTAAATTTGTCAGCGTTTAGATTGTTGGGTGATCTGTACCCCTTTTTTTCACATTACCCCTGCACAGCATACCTGACTGGGAAATATATTGAGTAAATTCGGCGGCATTTAGATTGTTGTGTGATCTGTACCCCTTTTTTTATTTCACACTAGCCCTGCACTGCATACCTGACTGGAAAATACAGTGGGTACGGAAAGTATTCAGACCCGCTTAACCCCTTAAGGACGCATGACATACCGGTACGTCATGATTCCCGAGTCCTTAAGGACCCATGACGTATCGGTACGTCATGAGTATTTACGATCACTGCTGCTCAGCTAGCAGTGATCGGAACAAGGTACCTGCTGAAATCATTCTGATAGTTAGAGGGAGATAGTCAGTGTAGGTTACATTGATTTATAGTGTAGCTGACAGGTTTGAGTGCAGGGTGTTAGGTAGTGCTGTGATGTCACCCAGTTGCACGTATTGCGCAAAAATATGTGCATCATTAATTGCTGATTTTCGCAATCGCAAATATATATTGGAGCACTCTGCCTGCATATATAAAGCTATTGTAATAGTCTGCCATGACAACCATTATCTCAAATCTGAGTAAACTTCTAGCAGCTAGAAAAATGTACCCAAAGTGACCCACACCTGTATTGCGTGCGCATTACGCGAATTTGACATTTTCTCAATCAAGAAAATTTCCACGAATTCGCAAATATATGGCAAATATTCACGAAATATCACGAAATCGAAAATAGCTCCTGCCGCTCATCACTAATTATAATGCCCAAATAAGTCACACAGTGCCAATAATATTATACATACAGTATCCAAGAAATAACAAACAATTTACCTATGTACTACGTCGTACCTGTGTCAGTAGGTACGGACGGACAAAGACAGTGAGCCATAACTAAAACCCAACCTGCTTTCCCTGCCTACTTGCAGTGGAAGCTCTAAGTAGCAAGTCCGCAACTGGTCGACATTCCCTACTCTACTAAGGTCCAAGACAAACAACACCAAGGGACAAAAGACTCAGAGACAGAGTCGTATTGAAATGGGTCTGAACCAGGATGACAATAATGTACCAAATCAAAAGACATGGAAAAGTCAAATAGCCTAGCTGTGATCATAACCAGATGGGAAACTCAGTACCAATACGTTAGACAGAGAGTAGTCAAAACGATAAGCTGAGATCAGTACACTAGTAATCCAAAATACGCAACCTGGAACACAGCTAGTGAGTCAGAGACTATCACTGGCACTGGTGTATGCCCAGGAAGGGGTTTAAATATTGCACCGAACTCCAGGATCGGAACCTGATAGGTCCATGATTCGGTGCTCCATTAGTCAGAACTAGAGATGAGCGAATTGAAATTGATGATGTCGAATTCCATCCAAATTTCAGGAAAAATTCGATTTGCACCGAATCCGAATTTCCTCAAGCTTCGTGGTAACGAATCACATTTTTTCCTAAAATGGCTGCTGCACGTGTTAGGACATGGAGAAAATAAGTCTGGGAACGAGGGATCACCCACAATGCCATGCATGCAGCTAATCAGCTGCCAGCCCCTGTGATGTCACAGCCTTATAAATACCCTCAGCCATTTTGGATTCTGCCATTTCCCAGTGTGCTTAGTAACATAGTAACATAAAACAAGTAATAAAAGTATACTGCGCCAATGTTATTATATATCCAGAGTATGAATCCGCTACTAATGATACCAAGCACCGATATAACACCACTTTACAATGACCAGTGTGGGGAGTCGCTCTGGTAGATAGCGGTGCGGGTGCAGTACAGAGGCAAACAAGGAGTCCAGAAAGTGCAATAACCAGTGTTTTATTCACACTTTGCACAAAATAAACAATAAACAGTCTCTTGGTGTTAGTTCACACACATAAGAAATCATGAGGAAAAACAAGACAGTCCAAAACAGGCTCCAGTCACCTGGGAGGTTTTAGGTGCAGGTTCGCACCTGGCTATCAGTCCAGCCGCAAGACAAGCGACGTCAGGCTTCCAGGCCATCTGCACTCCTCCTTGCTGGGCTCTTGCTTCCAGCCCAGAGAACTCCCAAACTCAAATGATTCCGCAGCCTTACAGCAGCTCCAGGACAATCACATCCCACCTGCTGGTGTTGGCTGTCTTATAAAGCCCAGCAAAGTCCGGCCTGGACCATGGGGAGTAGGCACCCACCCAACTCTTTGCCTACTCCCAGTAAGAGCCGGCCCGGATTGGCTTTGCAGCCAAACTAAGTATCAAATTGTCAAGCAGCACTAGCTGCTGCTGACACAAAAAACCCGGCTCTTACCTCACCGAGGCCAGGAACCTCGGTGACACATACCTCCCGTCGACAACGGTACCTTGCACCTTACCACATACCCCCCTTTGTTCAACCCTGAGGGGGTGAACACATGTGAGGCAGTGGACGTGGGACAGGGCATCTGCGTTACCCTGCAAGCGGCCTGCCCTGTGTTCCACCGAAAATTTGAAATTTTGCAAGGACAGGAACCACCTGGTGACCCGAGCATTCCTCTCCTTGGCCTGGCTCATCCACTTGAGAGGGGAATGGTCGGTCACCAGACGGAACCTCCTCCCTAACAGGTAATAGCGGAGAGATTCGAGTGCCCACTTGATGGTCAGGAACTCCCTCTCCACTATACTATACCTGGTCTCGGCTGGGGTGAGTTTACGGCTCAGGAAGACAACGGGATGTTCTTCCCCATTGACTTCCTGAGACAGTACTGCACCGAGACCTACCTCCGAGGCATCAGTCTGAACGACGAACTCCCTGTTGAAGTCGGGTGTCACCAAAACCGGGGACCCACACAGGACCGACTTCAACGCGGAGAAAGCCTCCTCCGCCTTCTCATTCCAGCTAACCTTCCACGTCTTTCGCCCCTTCAACAGGTCTGTCAACGGCGCTGCTATTGTGGCAAAGTGGGGCACAAACCGCATGTAGTACCCTACAATTCCCAGGAAGGACTTTACCTGCCTGGTGGTGACCGGTCGGGGCCAATTACGAATGGCCTCTACCTTAGTTACCTGAGGTTTGATGACTCCCGCCCAATGACATATCCCAGATATTTGGTCTCTTCCAACCCAATCGCACACTTCTTTGGATTGGCGGTTAGACCAGCTTTCCTCAGGGCATCTACTACCGCCTGCACTTTGGGCAAATGGCTTTCCCAGTCGGTGCTGTGGATGATAACATCATCTAAGTAGGCTGAGGCGTACCGGCGATGAGGTCGCAGCACAATATCCATTAACCTTTGGAAGGTGGCGGGGCGCCATGCAGGCCAAAGGGTAACACCTTGTAATGATACAGGCCCTGCGGGGTAACAAAAGCGGTTTTTCCTTGGCCGCCTCCGTTAAGGGTACTTGCCAGTATCCTTTAGTGAGGTCTAGCACAGAAAAATAACGGGCTTGCCCTAAATTCTCAACAAGCTCGTCTACCCGGGGCATGGGATACGCATCGAACTTGGACACTTCATTTAATTTGCGAAAATCGTTGCAGAACCGCAACGTCCCATCCGGCTTGGGTATTAGAACTATGGGACTGGCCCACTCACTTTTCGATTCCTCAATGACATCAAGCTTCAACATTAATTGCACTTCCTCCGCGATGGCCCGTCGCCGAGCCTCGGGTACCCGGTATGGTTTTAACCGGATTTTGGCCTGAGGCTCAGTGACGATGTCATGTTGGATGAGAGACGTGCGGCCAGGGAGGTCCGAGAACACATCCGTGTTCCGACTGACGAACTCCCTGACTTCCTGAACTTGTTTGGAAGACAGGCTGTCTGCAATTTTTACCGTGGCTACCGCTTCGCAGGCCTCGAACTGTGGGGCTGGACCCTTGTCACCTAGAAGCCCTGGCCGGGGGCTGTTGTTGTCGGCCGTGTCCCTGTCTTTCCACGGCTTAAGTAAATTCACGTGGTACACCTGCTCCGGCTTGCGCCGCCCTGGCTGGTGTACTTTGTAATTTACTTCCCCTACTTTCTCGATAACCTCATAGGGGCCCTGCCACCTAGCTAGGAACTTGCTGTCAAGGGTGGGTACCAGAACCAAAACCCGATCTCACGGATTGAAGTCCCGTACCCGAGCCTGACGATTATACACCCTACTCTGGGCTTGTTGCGCTGCCTCCATATGCTCCCAGACCAGCGGCAACACCCTTTCCATCCATTCCTGCATCTGGGTGACATACTCAATGACACTTTTGTGGGGGACAGGCTGTTGTTCCCACGCTTCCTTGGCGATATCCGACAGGCCCCGAGGGTGTCTGCCATAAAGCAGTTCGAAGGGCGAGAACCCAGTAGAGGCCTGGGGCACCTCTCGCACGGCGAACATGAGATAGGGCAGAAGCAGGTCCCAGTCCTTCCCATCTCTGGACACCACCCTTTTTAACATATTTTTTAGAGTTTGGTTAAACCTTTCGACAAGACTGTCTGTTTGCGGATGGTAAACGGACGTCCGTAACTGCTTTATACGCAACAATTTACACAGTTCCTTCATAACTTTGGACATAAAAGGGGTCCCTTGGTCGGTCAGAATCTCTTTTGGCAGGCCCACACGGGAAAACATTTCCATTAACTCTTTTGCAATGAGCTTAGCCGAGGTATGTCGCAGAGGCACCGCCTCTGGATATCGAGTAGCATAGTCCAGAATCACCAGGATATGTTGGTGACCCCTAGCAGACTTCGGTACGGGTCCGACCAGATCCATGGCAATACGCTCGAATGGGACCTCAATTATTGGGAGAGGGACCAGGGGACTTCTGTAATGCGGCTGGGGGCTATTTACCTGACAGGTCGGACAGGACTTACAGAACTCCTCTACTTCCTTAAACAAACCGGGCCAGTAAAATCGCTGTAGTACGCGGTCCTGCGTTTTCTGCCACCCCATGTGTCCCCCAAGAACATGTTGGTGGGCAAGCTCCATAACAAGCTTGCGATATGCGGTGGGCACCACCAACTGTTCAACGGGCTCACCTCGGATTTGGTTCACCCGATACAACATATCCTGAAGAACAATAAATCGTGGGAACATTAACTCAGCCCCAGGTTTCTGGGGTTTACCATCAATCATTACAACACTTTCCCAGGCCCTGGTTAGGGTTTGGTCCCGGTGTTGTGCGGTCCCAAAATTTTCCCCGGAGACATTGAGGTCTGCCAACTCAGGTCCCGGTGGCAAGTCCTCCGTGTCTCCCACCATTACACTCAGTGGGGTTGTCTCCCCCTCTACCGCTGGAGCAGTGGTCACCCCTACCGCTGGCCCTTCAGATTCGGGCTCCCAGGGTTCGGGCCTTCCAGTGGTATCAGGCCACTCTACTAGGGTTACCCCTGTCTCGGGTCCATCAGATACCTTTATTGCCGGCCACAGCGCCGGAAAACCTGGGAAGTCCCTCCCAAGTATCAGTTCGTGTGGGAGTTTAGTAGTGACAGCCACCTCGTGGGTCCACTTACCAGCCGCTGTGGACAAAGTCACTAGTGCAGTGGGGTAGTCTTTTAGGTCTCCGTGGATGCACAGGACCCCGATTTTACGGCCGGTATACTCCACAGGCCGTACCAGGGCAGCCCTTACCAGGAGACTAGACTCCCGGAGTCCAGCAGGGCCACCGCCAGAGAATCTCCCACCTCTACCTGACACAGATGGTTATTGTCCTGCACCTCACGGGTGCCAGTTGCACACAGCTTCCGTGCATACAGGGAGTGGCGATAGCCGTAGTTCCCTTCCATCGGCTCACCCCGATGCGGACAGTCGGCCCTGATGTGGCCTGGCTCCTGACACCTCCAGCATACCACGGGAGGCGGATCCGCAGGGGGTACATTCCGTGCAGGCCTCTCTGTCGCCTGACGTCGGAACTGGGGTGGAGGCCTCCGGGGTTTGACTGACCCCTTCCCAGCAAGACTCCCCTGCAGGTTTCTGGTGGCCTCGTAACGCTCCACCAGGTCTACCATCTCCAGGGCACATACCGGAGACGCCTGGCCGACCCAGTGCTGGAGGGGATAAGGCAGGGCCCTCCAAAAGATGTCGGCCAGCAGACGGTCCAGCATAGCAGCCGGACTTAGAACCTCAGGCTGCAGCCACTTTTGCAACCTGTGCAGCAGCATATAGTACGTTTTAAAGTCCCACTGGTGGACCCGCTGAGCCCGGACCAACACGTTTACCCCCAGTCTGGCCAGGATCTCCCCCTTCACTGTGGGGTAATCAGCAGCCTGGTCATCTGATAGGTCAAAAAAAAACTGCTGGGGTCCGGATGCCAGGAACGGAGCGACCACCTCGGCCCACTGGTCACGGGGTAACTTCTCCCTTACGGCTACCTTCTCAAAGACCGCCAGATACGTCTCCACGTCGTCCGAAGGGGTCATCTTTGGGATCGCCGCATGGACCGCTTTCTGGGCATCATGGTTGTGGTGGGACGCTCCTGCAGCTTTTAACGCCATCACGTGCTGTAGCAGTAGCTGGTTGGTCTCCTGCTGCTGCAGGTTAGCCTCCACAAGGGCTTTTACAACTGCCTCCATTGTGTCAGGGAACACAGGCTGCAACTTTGCCGGCCTAATATAGGACATCCAGTCGTGCCCAGCAGTAACAAAAATTTTCGGCGTTCACACCAGCCTCACTGCGCATGCCCGCATCCGACACCAAATGTGGGGAGTCGCTCTGGTAGATAGCGGTGCGGGTGCAGTACAGAGGCAAACAAGGAGTCCAGAAAGTGCAATAACCAGTGTTTTATTCACACTTTGCACAAAATAAACAATAAACAGTCTCTTGGTGTTAGTTCACACACATAAGAAATCATGAGGAAAAACAAGACAGTCCAAAACAGGCTCCAGTCACCTGGGAGGTTTTAGGTGCAGGTTCGCACCTGGCTATCAGTCCAGCCGCAAGACAAGCGACGTCAGGCTTCCAGGCCGTCTGCACTCCTCCTTGCTGGGCTCTTGCTTCCAGCCCAGAGAACTCCCAAACTCAAATGATTCCGCAGCCTTACAGCAGCTCCAGGACAATCACATCACCTGCTGGTGCTGGCTGTCTTATAAAGCCCGGCAAAGTCCGGCCTGGACCGTGGGGAGTAGGCACCCACCCAACTCTTTGCCTACTCCCAGTAAGAGCCGGCCCGGATTGGCTTTGCAGCCAAACTAAGTATCAAATTGTCAAGCAGCACTAGCTGCTGCTGACACAAAAAACCCGGCTCTTACCTCACCGAGGCCAGGAACCTCGATGACACATACCTCCCGTCGACAACGGTACCTTGCACCTTACCACACCAGGTACATGTAGAACTAGCGCCGTTCTCTCAGGAACGGCTATCCCCGTACCTACAATACTCTTGGCGTTCTCTGTCCTATTCCTGGTGCCGCACGTAGGTGGAGTCTCTAAGCTTGCAGCACGCGCCCCGGCCGGTGGCGTGTAGCTGCCACTGATGCAAAGGGATCACGTTCGCGTGCTCTGGAAAACCTCCAACGCATTTCGGACAATGAGCATTGTCCTTCCTCAGTGGACTCCCTGAGGAAGGACAACGCTCATTGTCCGAAACGCGTTGGAGGTTTTCTGGCAACTACGGCACACCGTAGCCGTAGTCTGTGACGTCACTAGCCGGCTCCAGAGCACGCGAAGGTGATCCCTTTGCATCAGCGCAGCTACACGCCACCCGCCGGGGCGCGTGCTGCAAGCTTAGAGACTCCACCTACGTGCGGCACCAGGAATAGGACAGAGAACGCCGAGAGTATTGTAGGTACGGGGATAGCCGCTTACTAGTTAGTCGGTGGTTCCTGAGAGAACAGCGCTAGTTCTACATGTACCTGGTCATTGTAAAGTGGTGTTATATCGGTGCTTGGTATCATTAGTAGCGGATTCATACTCTGGATATATAATAACATTGGCGCAGTATACTTTTATTACTTGTTATACTTGGTATCTTGTTTGCAGCGGGTGGTGTGGTCCCCTGCGATATACTGCAGCCTGGAGGGTGCGCGATATAGCAACTGTTATAGACTGAACATAGTAACATAGTAACATAGTATATAAGACCGAAAATAGACATTTGTTCATCCAGTTCGGCCTGTTTCCTACAATTTGATCCAGAGGAAGGCAAAAAAAAACTGTGAGGCAGAAGCCAATTTTCCCCACTTAAGGGGAAAAAAATTCCTTCCCGACTCCAATCACGCAATCAGAATAACTCCCTGGATCAACGACCCCTCTCTAGTAGTTGTAGCTTGTAATATTATTACACTCCAGAAATAAATCCAGTCCCCTCTTGAATTCCTTTATTGTACTCACCATCACCACCTCCTCAGGCAGAGAGTTCCATAGTCTCACTGCTCTTACAGTGAAGAATCCTTTTCTATGTTTGTGTACAAACCTTCTTTCCTCCAGACGCAGAGGGTGTCCCCTCATCACAGTCACAGTCCTGGGGATAAATAGATGATGGGAAAGATCTCTGTACTGACCCCGATATATTTATACATAGTTATTAGATCTCCCCTCAGTCGTCTTTTTTCTAAAGTGAATAACCCTAATTTTGATAACCTTTCAGGGTACTGTAGATCCCTCATTCCAGTTATTACTTTAAATCCAATAGTTTTTATTGTTTTCCAAAACACAAATCAAGCAAAGGCAGCGGACGCAGCCGCTAGAATGACATGTAACACGCCAGCAATACAATCATATATGACAGTCGATGGAAAGGTGTACATCATTTATACCTTGCAGGTGGACACAGGACATCCCAACGGATGTATCAACTTGATGTCCTGATCTATTGGTGTTTTGTGGTCACTGCAGTGTGACCTGATTAACACTCTATTAGTGGTTGAACACCTGAGTTTAAATTATGGAAAGCTTGATAGTAATCTATGCTGTTTAGATTATGCTGTACCACTGGTGTATATAACAAAACTTAATAGAATAACTAAGGATTAAAAGAAAAGAAACAATCAACAAGAGCAATGAGCTAGATCAGTGAGCATTTGTATTTGCGTTATGTCAGTAAGATTCATACGTGTGAGACAATCCGACTGAAGACCAATTAGAGCAACAGATTTGGTAACATGTTGGGGTTATGCGTTAAATGTGCCAATTGACCATAAATGCCATACATTCATAAGATAGTTTGTTTATAAGATAGAAGGAGTTAATGCTTTCTCATATTGCCAAGTGGTATTGATAGTGGAAATTACCTCTTCCATTGAGGGAGCCAATGTTTCCTTCCAGTGTCTAGTAATTACTAATTTGGCTATCACTAGAATCTTGCAAGCCAGTATTCTACTGCTTGAAGGCAGTATTTCTAGCTTTAAGTATAGCAACGCTATATGTGCCTGGTTAGGGATTTCAAGTCCCACAATGGAAGATAGGATGTCAAACACTTCCTTCCAATATTTCTGAAGGGCGGGCACGCCCATAAGATGTTTAACAGGGAGCCTTTTGGCCACAGTTTCTCCAACATAACGGAGAGGTCGTAGGATATATCCTATGAAGTTTGTCAGGTGTCATGTACCAACGTAAAAAGGTTTTCATGGCAGCTCAGTAATGTGAACTGCATTTGCATGCTAAATGGACTACCTTGAGAGCAGATTCCCATTGTTTTGTTTTCGAAGACACATCCCAGATCTTCTTCCCATTGTGTATAAGTGTCACGACCCGCGGTGGGGTTGTGACCCTTGTGTTAACATGCGGTTGCCATTGGCAACACGTGTGTCTCGACCTCTGTGAGGTTGTGTTTCTCTGTCTCGCATGCTCTTGCCAGCAGCATGGTTTTCGGTTGTCAGCGCGTGGGGCTATACGTTGTAGTCTCATGTGCGGTTGCCACTGGCAACCTTGTGTTTAGAGCATGCGAGACATTCTCATCTGTGTGGTGCTTACCTATGTGGGAATGTTAATGTCTTTGTGCTAGGTGTGGTGTGCACAGAGTTTATGGGTGTGTAGTGGGTGTGACCTCAGGCCTCCTTATATGTTGGTGTGGTGGAGCCTGTGGTCAGTTTTGTTTGTCCAGCCACAGTGAGTGTGTGTGCTGGAGCTTGTTGTGTGTTCCCACTGTTATGTCTGCTTAAGCCACCCTTATTTGTTATATTGGTTTCATTGTCCATTGTTTATCTTGTCTGTTTGGTGTATCCCCTCCAGTGTGCAAATGTGTACCCCTTCCCCACCTGGTGTTGTTGTATGGTGTGGGTATGCGAGGAGCTTGTAGTCACTGTGTGTGCGCTCCGGAAGGGGCTTGCTTTCCCGGAGGGGTTTAAGCAAAGACCAGATGGTCTGCTTCCCTGCCAGGATCTTCCCCATGCATCTGGTGTCCGCATGGGGGTCCCGGAGGTCCTGGCACTGGTTCGTCTTCTCCAGGGCGGCAGGTAAGTGTGGGTTCTCTGTACGTAATTTCCCATGTTACTTGCCTGCCGTGCGGGCACACACTGTCTGGTTCCCGGCTGCAGAGGGGCCTCTGGAGACTCCTGCCCATCCCTGGAATTGGATGAGCAGGTGGTCTTTGCCCTGTCCTTATATCTGAGG
Source organism: Bufotes viridis (assembly GCA_033119425.1). Classification (NCBI taxonomy): domain Eukaryota; kingdom Metazoa; phylum Chordata; class Amphibia; order Anura; family Bufonidae; genus Bufotes; species Bufotes viridis. The sequence continues at coordinate 66,802,232 of CM065589.1, read as the reverse complement.
GCGATGCAGGGTTGGCAGGGCCATAGGTATGTGGGTATGAGCCGTCCCACCTTCAGGGTCCGCTCATACAGCCAGGAGACTAGGGACAGTTTTAGGGACGTGCCAGGAGGTCACCCGCTCCCTTTATCCCTGTTATTAGGCCTGGCGGCCGAGGATAGTGCGCGGCGGGGGGTTTTCCCCATTCCCCGCCGTGACAATATGGTTGCGTCTTGCAAAAGGAAGATTGGGAGTCTATCAAACCATAGGCCTGTCTCTCCAGTTATTACTTTAGTTGCCCCCCTCTGAACCCTCTCCAGCTCTGCTATGTCTGTCTTGTTCACAGGAGCCCAGAACTGTACACTGTACTCCATGTGTGGTCTGACTAGTGATTTGTAAAGTGGTAGGACTATGTTCTCATCACGGGCATCTATGCCCCTTTTGATGCAACCCATTATCTTATTGGCCTTGGCAGTAGCTGCCTGACACTGGTTTTTGCAGCTTAATTTTCTGTTTATTAAAATTCCTAGATCCTTTTCCATGTCAGTGTTACCGAGTGTTTTACCATTTACTGTAATGTGTACGGGTGACTTGCATTATTCCTTCCCATGTGCATAACTTTACATTTGTCAGTGTTAAACCTCATCTGCCATTTTTCTGCCCAAGCCTCCAATCTATCCAGATCCCTCTGTAGCAGAAAACTCCTCTTCAGTGTTAATTACTTTACACAGTTTAGTGTCATCTGCAAAAATAGATATTTTACTGTGCAGGCCTTCTACAAGATCATTAATAAATATATTGAAGAGAATAGGTCCTAATACTGACCCCTGAGGTACCCCACTAGTTACAGTGACCCAATCTGAGTATCTACCATTAATAACCACCATCTGTTTTCTGTCACTTAGCCAGTTACTTACCCACATACAGACATTTTCTCCCAGTCCGAGCATCCTCATTTTATATACTAACCTTTTATGTCAGTAAGATTCATACGTAGTGAGACAATCCGACTGAAGACCAATTAGAGCAACAGATTTGGTAACATGTTGGGGTTATGCGTTAAATGTGCCAATTGACCATAAATGCCATACATTCATAAGATAGTTTGTTTATAAGATAGAAGGAGTTAATGCTTTCTCATATTGCCAAGTGGTATTGATAGTGGAAATTACCTCTTCCATTGAGGGAGCCAATGTTTCCTTCCAGTGTCTAGTAATTACTAATTTGGCTATCACTAGAATCTTGCAAGCCAGTATTCTACTGCTTGAAGGCAGTATTTCTAGCTTTAAGTATAGCAACGCTATATGTGCCTGGTTAGGGATTTCAAGTCCCACAATGGAAGATAGGATGTCAAACACTTCCTTCCAATATTTCTGAAGGGCGGGGCACGCCCATAAGATGTTTAACAGGGAGCCTTTTTGGCCACAGTTTCTCCAACATAACGGAGAGGTCGTAGGATATATCCTATGAAGTTTGTCAGGTGTCATGTACCAACGTAAAAAGGTTTTCATGGCCGCTTCGTAATGTGAACTGCATTTGCATGCTAAATGGACTACCTTGAGAGCAGATTCCCATTGTTTTGTTTCGAAGACACATCCCAGATCTTCTTCCCATTGTGTATAAGTGTCACGACCCGCGGTGGGGTTGTGACCCTTGTGTTAACATGCGGTTGCCATTGGCAACACGTGTGTCTCGACCTCTGTGAGGTTGTGTTTTTCTGTCTCGCATGCTCTTGCCAGCAGCATGGTTTTCGGTTGCAGCGCGTGGGGCTATATGTTGTGGTCTCATGTGCGGTTGCCACTGGCAACCTTGTGTTTGGTGTGCTTCTCTCTGTGTGGTGCAAATGGGGTTAATGTCTTTGTGCTAGGTGTGGTGTGCACAGAGTTTATGGGTGTGCAGTAGGTGTGACCTCAGGCCTCCTTATATGTTGGTGTGGTGGAGCCTGTGGTCAGTTTTGTTTGTCCAGCCACAGTGAGAGTGTGTGCTGGAGCTTGTTGTGTGTTCCCACTGTTATGTCTGCGTAAGCCACCCTTATTCGTTATATTGGTTTCATTGTCCATTGTTTATCTTGTCTGGTGTATCCCCTCCAGTGTGCAAGAGTGTACCCCTTCCCCACCTGGTGTTGTTGTATGGTGTGGGTATGCGAGGAGCTTGTAGTCACTGTCTGTGCGCTCCGGAAGGGGCTTGCTTTCACGGAGGGGTTTAAGCAAAGACCAGATGGTGTGCTTCCCTGCCAGGATCTTCCCCATGCATCTGGTGTCCGCATGGGGGTCCCGGAGGTCCTGGCACTGGTTCGTCTTCTCCAGGGCGGCAGGTAAGTGTGGGTTCTCTGTACGTCATTTCCCATGTTACTTGCCTGCCGTGCGGGCGCACACTGTCTGGTTCCCGGCTGCAGAGGGGCCTCTGGAGACTACTGCCCATCCCTGGAATTTGATGAGCAGGTGGTCTCTGCCCTGTCCTTATATCTGAGGGCGATGCAGGGTTGGCAGGGCCATAGGTTCGTGGGTATGAGCCGTCCCACCTTCAGGGTCCGCTCATACAGCCAGGAGACCAGGGCCAGTTTTAGGGACATGCCAGGAGGTCACCTGCTCCCTTTATCCCTGTTATTAGGGCTGGCGGCCGAGGATAGTGCGCGGCGGGGGGTTTTCCCCACTCCCCGCCGTGACAATATGGTTGCGTCTTGCAAAAGGAAGATTGGGAGTCTATCAAACCATAGGCCTGTCTCTCCAGTTATTACTTTAGTTGCCCCCCTCTGAACCCTCTCCAGCTCTGCTATGTCTGTCTTGTTCACAGGAGCCCAGAACTGTACACTGTACTCCATGTGTGGTCTGACTAGTGATTTGTAAAGTGGTAGGACTATGTTCTCATCACGGGCATCTATGCCCCTTTTGATGCAACCCATTATCTTATTGGCCTTGGCAGTAGCTGCCTGACACTGGTTTTTGCAGCTTAATTTTCTGTTTATTAAAATTCCTAGATCCTTTTCCATGTCAGTGTTACCGAGTGTTTTACCATTTACTGTAATGTACGGGTGACTTGCATTATTCCTTCCCATGTGCATAACTTTACATTTGTCAGTGTTAAACCTCATCTGCCATTTTTCTGCCCAAGCCTCCAATCTATCCAGATCCCTCTGTAGCAGAAAACTCCTCTTCAGTGTTAATTACTTTACACAGTTTAGTGTCATCTGCAAAAATAGATATTTTACTGTGCAGGCCTTCTACAAGATCATTAATAAATATATTGAAGAGAATAGGTCCTAATACTGACCCCTGAGGTACCCCACTAGTTACAGTGACCCAATCTGAGTATCTACCATTAATAACCACCATCTGTTTTCTGTCACTTAGCCAGTTACTTACCCACATACAGACATTTTCTCCCAGTCCGAGCATCCTCATTTTATATACTAACCTTTTATGAGGTACGGTGTCAAATGCTTTGGAGAAGTCCAGATATATGACATCCATTGATTCGCCGCTGTCAAGTCTAGAACTTACCTCCTCATAGAAGCTGATTAAATTCGTTTGGCATGACCGATCCCTCATGAAGCCATGCTGATATGGCGTTATTTGCTTATTTTCATTGAGATACTCCAAGATAGTATCTCTTAGAAACCCTTCAAACAGTTTACCAACAACAGATGTTAAACTTACCGGCCTATAATTTCCAGGCTCTGTTTTTGTACCCTTTTTGAATATTGGCACCACATTTGCTATGCGCCAATCCTGCGGAACATTCCCTGTCAGTACAGAGTCCGTAAATATCAGAAATAAAGGTCTGGCTATGACATCACTTAATTCCCCTAGGATACGGGGGTGTATGCCATCCAGTCCTGGCGATTTATCTATTTTAATCTTTTTAAGTCGCTGTTGTACTTCCTCCTGGGTCAGACAGGGCACTTTTAATGGGGAATTAACTTTTACATTCTGCATTTCATCTGACAGTTTATTTTCCTCAGTGAATATAGTGGAGAAAAAAATATTTAATAGTTTTGCTTTATCCTCGTCGCTCTCTGCAACACCCCCCTCATTGCTATGTAGAGGGCCGACTCCTTCAGATTTATATTTTTTACTATTTATATAATTGAAGAACATTTTAGGCCTCTTGCACACGGGCGTCATGTTTGACGCCCGGATAAGATGCAGGTGCGTTGCGGGAATCGCCGCGATTTTTCTGCGCGTGTGCTAACGTTTGTAGTGCGTTAAGCACGCGCGTGAAAAAATCCGCATGCTTGGTACCCAGACCCGAAGTCAGACTTCATCACTGAAGTCTGGTTTCGGGATGAGTATTCTGTATGTGTAATTATTTTCCTTTATAACATAGTTATAAGGGAAAATAATCGCATTCTAATTACAGAATGCAATGTTCCCCGGGCTTTAAAGGGTTAAAAATAATAAAGAGTTAACTTACCTTCTCCCATTGTACGCGCAGAGCCCCAGAACATCTTCTCTCTTGATAGTTTGGATGCTTGAGGACCTGTGGTGACGTCACAGGGTCACATGGTCCAATCATAGAAGCATTTGAGTGGACCATGTGACCCATGTGATCCTGTGACATCACGGCAGGTCCTTCATCCAACAGATCCTGGATGAAGGACCTGCCGTGATGTCACAGGATCACATGGGTCACATGGTCCACTCAAATGCTTCTATGATTGGACCATGTGACCTGTGACGTCACCACAGGTCCTCAAGCATCCAAACTATCAAGAGAGAAGACGTTCTGGGGCTCTGCGCGTACAATGGGAGAAGGTAAGTTAACTCTTTATTATTTTTAACCCTTTAAAGCCCGGGAACATTGCATTCTGTAATTAGAATGCGATTATTTTCCTTATAACTATGTTATAAAGGAAAATAATTACGATCGAGTCCCCATCCCGATCGTATCCTAGCAACCATGCGGGAAAATCGCAACGCATCCGCACATGATTGCGGATGCTTGCGATTTTCCCGCATCCCCATTCACTTCTATGGGGCCTGCGTTGCGTGAAAATCGCAGAATATAGAACATGCTGCGATTTTCACGCAACGCAAAAGTGATGCGTGAAAATCACCGCTCATGTGCACAGCACCATAGAAGTGAATGGGTCAGGATTCAGTGCGGGTGCAATGCGTCCTCCTCACGCATTGCACCCGCGCGGAAAACTCGCCCGTGTGAAAGGGGCCTTAGGGTTAGTTTTACTCTCTTTGGCAATTAATCTCTCGGTCTCTAGTTTGGCAAAAAATTTTTCCTTATAGTTTATCAGTGCTTCCTGACTCCCCTCCTGTTTTAGTGATTTATATGCTTTCTTTTTGTCATTTATTGCTTTCTTTACGGTTCCATTTATCCACATTGGTTTCTTACTGTTCCTTAGCCATTTATTCCTATAAGGCAGGCATCCTCAAACTGCGGCCCTCCAGCTGTTGTAAAACTACAACTCCCACAATGCCCTGCTGTAGGTTGATACCTGTAGGCTGTTCGGGCATGTTGGGAGTTGTAGTTTTGCAACAGCTGGAGGGCCGCAGTTTGAGGATGCCTGCTATAAGGTATGTACCTCTCACAATTAGATGTTACAATGCTTTTAAAAATCTCCCATTTTATGGTTGTATTTTTAGTTTTGAGGACTTTGTCCCAGTTAGTTAGGCCTATGGCCTCGCTTAGTTGGCTAAATTTTGCTTTTTTGAAGCAAAAAGTGCAGGGAGAGACGTCAGCAGGCCCTAGGGACAGTGCTAGGACAGACTTCATTGTGCTGAAAAAACGATTTACAGGTTCAGGGAAAGATTAATCAAGGTGTAGGGAAAGGATAAGAAGGTATCATTCACGCTATAAAAGGAGAACAGGGTGCAATAGGAGCAATTCTATTTCACCTTGTTGCACTTATTTGGGATCCAAATAGCTTTTAGGGTGTTTGCACTATATGATACATCAATAATTCCAGAAAACCTTGCTTGTGATTGGGGTGCAAGTTCTGAAAAAAAAAAAAAACAAATATATGTCATAATTGCCGTTCAACGGTGAAGTTACATTGTACTACAACCATTTACGGGGTGCATTAATAGGATAGATACGTACGTCCCATTAGCCGTCCTGCGTTGATTTTACAGTGTTTTACTTTTTTTTTTTTTGGGGGGGGGTGTATTAACCTCTTGCCGACCGCCTCACGCAGGATTGCGTCCTGCGGGCGGTCGGTCTGTTCCTCCTTGACGCGCCCGCGCGTCATCTCGCGAGAGGCGAGATTTCCTGTGAACGCGCGCGCGCGTTCACAGGATCACGTCGGGGACAAGGTAAGCTACAGCCTGCCAGCGCTGATCGTGCGCTGGCAGGCTGTAGAAGTTAAAAAAAATGGCATATCAGACGCTGTTTTGTTAACAGCGTCTGATATGCTTGCTGATCGTTCCTTTGGTGGTCCCATTTGCTTGGGACCACCAAAGAAACTTTATAAGTGCACCAAAACACCACACAGACCCCCCACCCATCCACCCCACCCCCCACTGATTAACCCCTGATTAACCCCGATCACCCCATGTCACCCCCTGACACTAATTACCCCACTGTAAGGTTCATTCAGACGTCCGTATGTGTTTTGCGGATCCATGGATCCACGGATCCGCAAAACACGGACACCAGCAATGTGCTTTCCGCATTTTGCGGATCCGCACATTGCCAGAACTATATAGAAAATGCCTTTTCTTGTCCGCAGTGCGGACAAGAATAGGACATGCTCTATCTTTTGCGGAGCTGCGGCCGGATGCTTGGGGCCGAAACCCGGAAGTTTGCGGCCGCAGCTCCGCAAATGCTGATGCGGCGAGCGCATAGTGTGCTCTCCGCATCACCGCCAGCCCCATTCACACTGAATGGGTCCGCATCTATTCCGCAGAATTGCGGAATAGATGCGGACATTTTTGCGGACGTGTGAATGGGGCCTTACTACTTTTTTTTGCACATTTTTTGGCAGAGATTTATTCATCCACATTGATCGATGCGAATGAGGAAATCTGTGCCGCTTTTTGTTTTTGCACATTTTTGGGCAGAGATTTTTCATCCACATTGATTGATGCGAATGAAGAAATCTGTGCCGTTCATTTTTTTCTTTTCAGCGCAGAGGCTGAACGGGAAAAAATCTCATTACCCGTATGCTCAATATAAGGAGAATCGCAGAAACTCCTAATGCTGGCCATACGTGTAATGATTGCGGAGACCCTCAAATGCCAGGGCAGTACAAACACCTCACATGTGACCCCATTTTAGAGAGAAGACACCCCAAGGTATTCCGTGAGGGGTATGGCGAGTTCATGCAAAATTTTATTTTTTGTCACAAGTTAGTGAAATATGAGACTGTAAAAAAAAAAAAAATCAATTTCCGCTAACTTGTGCCAAATTTTTTTTTCTGTGAACTCGCCATGCCCCTCACAGAATACCTTGGGGTGTCTTCTTTCCACAATGGGGCCACTTGTGGGGTATTTATACTGCCCTGGCATTTTAGGGGTCCTAAAGTGTGAGAATCCAAATGCGTAAAAATGGCCTGTGAAATCCTAAAGGTACTCATTGGTTTTAGGGCCCCTTTGCGCATCTTGGCTGCAAAAAGTGTCACTCATGTGGTATCGCCGTACTCAGGAGAAGTAGGGCAATGTGTTTTGGGGTGTATTTTTATATATACCCATGCTGGGTGTGAGAAATATCTCTGTAAACGACAACTTTTTACATTTTTTATTCAAAGTTGTCAATTTACAGAGATATTTCTCACACAAAGTATGGGTATATGTAAAAATACACCCAAAACACATTGCCCTACTTCTCCTGAGTACGGCGATACCACATGTGTGCCACTTTTGCAGCCAGATGCGCAAAGGGCCCTAAAACCAATGAGTACTCTAGGAGGCATTTTTACGCATTTTCTTCTCACGCTTTAGGGCCCCTAAAATGCCAGGGCAGTATAAATACCCCACATGTGACCCCATTTTGGAAAGAAGACACCCCAAGGTATTCGCTGAGGGCATAGTGAGTCCATGAACAATTTAACTTTTTGTCAAAAGTTAGCAGAAAGGTAGACTTTATGAGAAAAAACAATAAAAAATCAATTTCCGCTAACTTGTGCCAAAAAAATCTTCTATGAACTCGCCATGCCCCTCACAGAATACCTTGGGGTGTCTTCTTTCCAAAATGGGGTCACATGTGGGGTATTTATACTGCCCTGGCATTTTAGGGGCCCTAAAGCGTGAGAAGAAAAATGCGTAAAAATGCCCTCCTAAAAGGTACTCATTGGTTTTAGGGCCCTTTGCGCATCTTGGCTGCAAAAAGTGGCACACATGTGGTATCGCCGTACTCAGGAGAAGTCGGGCAATGTGTTTTGGGGTGTATTTTTACATATACCCATACTTTGTGTGAGAAATATCTCTGTAAATTGACAACTTTGAATAAAAAAATGTAAAAAGTTGTCGTTTACAGCAATATTTCTCACACGCAGCATGGGTATATGTAAAAATACACCCCAAAACACATTGCCTACTTCTCCTGAGTTCGGCGATACCACATGAGTGGCACTTTTTGCAGCCAAGGTGCACAAAGGGCCCTAAAACCAATGAGTACCTTTAGGATTTCACAGGCCATTTTTACGCATTTGGATTCTCACGCTTTAGGGGCCCCTAAAATGCCAGGGCAGTATAAATACCCCACATGTGACCCCATTTTGGAAAGAAGACACCCAAGGTATTCCGTGAGGGGCATGGCGAGTTCACAGAATTTTTATTTTTGGCACAAGTTAGCGGAAATTGATATATATTTTTTTTATTTTGTTTTTTACAAAGTCTCATATTCCACTAACTTGTGACAAAAATAAAATTTTACATGAACTCGCCATGCCCCTCACGGAATACCTTAGGGTGTCTTCTTTCCAAAATGGGGTCACATGTGGGGTATTTATACTGTCCTGGCATTTTAGGGGCCCCTAAAGCGTGAGAAGAAGTCTGGAATCCAAATGCGTAAAAATGCCCTGTGAAATCCTAAAGGTACTCATTGGTTTTAGGGCCCCTTTGCGCACCCAGCCTGCAAAAAGTGGCACACATGTGGTATCGCCGTACTCAGGAGAAGTAGGGCAATGTGTTTTGGGGTGTATTTTATATATACCCATACTGTGTGTGAAAAATATCTCTGTAAACGACAACTTTTAAAAATTTTATACAAAGTTGTCAGTTTACAGAGATATTTCTCTCACTCAACATGGGTATATGTAAAAATACACCCCAAACACATTGCCCTACTTCTCCTGAGTGCGGCGATACCACATAAGTGACACTTTTTGCAGCCTGGAGTGCAAAGGGGCCCAAATTCCAACGAGTACCTTTAGGTTTTACATGGCGGCTCACAATTTAGCCCCGCCCAAAATGCCAGAACAGTACAAACACCCCACAAATGACCCCATTTTGGAAAGTAGACACCCCAAGGTATTCACTGAGGGGCATAGTGAGTCCGTCTGAGATTTCTTTTTTTTGCCAGAAGTTAGCAGAAATTGAAACTTTTTTTTTTTTTTTTTCTCAGAAAGTGTCATTTTCCGCTAACTTGTGAAAAAAATGAAATGATACATGAACTCACCATGCCCCTCCGCGAATACTTTGGGGTGTCTTCTTTCTAAAATGGTGTGATTTGGGGGTATTTATACTATCCTGACATTCTAGCACCTGAAGAAACAGGACAGGTGCTCAGAAAGTCAGAGCTGCTTCAAAATGCAGAAATTCACTTTTTGCACCATAGTTTGTAAACGCTATAACTTTTACCCAAACCAATAAATATACACTTATTGGACTTTTTTTATCAAAGACATGTAGAACAATAAATTTAGAGAAAAATTTATATAGAAATGTAGTTTTTTTGAAAAATTTTACAACAGAAAGTGAAAAATGTCATTTTTTTGCAAAAATTTCGTTAAATTTGTATTAATGGCAAAAAAAGTAAAAATGTCAGCAAGAATGAAATACCACCAAATGAAAGCTCTATTAGTAAGAAGAAAAGGAGGTAAAATTCATTTGGGTGGTAAGTTGCATGACGGAGCAATAAACGGTGAAAGTAGTGTAGTGCGGAATTGTAAAAAGTGGCCTGGTCATTAAGGGTGTTTAAGCTAGGGGGGCTTAAGTGGTTAATAGAAAAAAAATATATATATATATGTCATAACTGCCATTCGGTGGTGAAGTTACATTGTACTACAGCCATTTATGTGGTATATTAATAGGAAAGACACTTGCGTCCGTTCTGCGTTGATTTCACATTGTCTATTTATTTATAAATTTTTGGGCGTATTAACCCTTTCAGGACCGGGCCATTTTTCACCTTTCTGCCCAGGCCATTTTTTTTTTTAGCAAATTTGACATGTGTCACTTTATGTGGTAATAACTTTAAAACGTGAAAATGGGAATGAAATTTTAAAATTTCACTTTTTTAGCAGATTTTAAATTGTAATCTATTTTTTCTGCAGCACATTAAGGGTTAACAGCCAAACAAAACTCAAAATCTATTACCCTGAATCTGGAGTTTACAGAAACACCTCATGTGTGCACAAAAACTGATGAATGGGCACACAGAAGGCTTCAGAGTGAAAGAAGCACCATATGGTTTTTTGAGAGCGAATTTAGCTGGAATGGTAATTGGGAGCTATGTTGCATATTAAGACACCCTGAGGTGGCCCTACAGTGGAAACCCCCAAAAAGCGACCCCATTCTGGAAACTACACCCCTCAAGGAATATTTCAAGGTGCGTAGTGAGCATGTTGACCCATCAGGCATTCCACAGAATTAGGAAACGCTTGGCTGTGAAAATGAAAAATTAAAAATTTTTCTAGAAAAAGTTGCTTTACACCAGTATTTTTCACTTTCACAAGGGAAAACAGGACACATTTTGTTCCCCATTTCCCCCTCGAATACGCCAACACCCCACATCTGCTCAAAAAATGATGTATGGGCGCATGGCAGGGCTCTAGAGTCAAACAGCTAAATATGAATTTTGTTGACCTGAATTGGCAGACATGCATTTTAGCTGCCATGTCGCATTAAATAAATTCCTGAGGTCCCCAGAAATGAAAAACCCGAACAAGTGACCCCATTTCGGAAAGAGCACCCCGTACGAACATTTTAAGTAGTAGAAAGGGTACTTTTCATCAAACAGGTGTCTCACAGAAGACAGAAATACTGGTAAAAGAATTTCAAAGCACACATTTGTAAAAATGAAAAATTACTAGCAGACCACAATTTTTCACTTTCACAAGGGGTTAAAAGAGAAAATACACCCCAGTATATGTTCCACATTTTCTCCTCTTTTTGCAAACACCCCATATGTGCTTGTAGCCTGCTGTACGCGCGCACAGCAGGGCTCTAGAGGCAAACTGCAAAATATGGTTTTTGCAGGCCTGAATAAACAGACATGGATTTTAGCTGCCATGACGCATTAAATAAATTCCTGAGATCCCCAGGAATGAAAAACCCCAACAAGTGACCCCATTTCGGAAAGAGCACCCCCGTACGAACATTTCAAGGAGTGGAAGGGGCACTTTTGACCTAATAGGTTTTTGACAGAAATGAATATGTAGTGGTTGATGAAAAGTGGATCTGTAAGCTATGCGGACTAAATCAGAGATATAAAGTGGTAAAACTACAGGGTACATCCTGGATGAAATTAAATTAATACTCCATGGATGTGTGGTAGATTCTGAAACAATCCTGCATACACAGGCCAATTTTTTCAGGACAGGTTTCACAGTGGTAAATGGTCTCTTTCCTTATCCCCCTTTTGGAACACACTCTGCATCTTTTTTGGGACCTTCATTTCCTTGCTGTCTGGGAGACTTGAAATAACAATAGGGTACCTAAAATATAACTTTTAGTAATAAAGGTTAAAAAATGCCCAAAAAATGAAAAGGTATTACTTAAGAACACGGTTAACACCTCTGTCAACCATATTAATCAAATACTGCATGACGTGATGTGTATAGAGATGAACAAAAAGGATAGGATAGAGATAAAGTAGCTGGGTCTCTGACCCTAGTGAACCCTATCCTAACACGATGAGGACCTGACACCTGTATTCTCCCCTTAAGGACAGGACAGTGACTGCCCAGCTTCGTCAAGCAAAAAAGAAAGGGGAGAAAAAGATAGGAATGACATAAAGTAGAACCGTCCCAACGCGTTTCTTTGGCCAACGCTAATTCATCAGGGGACTAAATAGATTGGACAAATAATCCTCAAAGGTTCAATGACCACCACACATGAGCTAGAGCTATATAGGTATCCACAGCACAAGTGGATGGACACAATCGTCACCTACCCCAATTCAACCGCTCCAATCTTATTGTATAGTGTGGATATGATACTCACAAATTACAAATGGTCAGAAGTAAACCGCAGGGGTACTTGTAGAGCAAACATATTCCCCTCAGCGGCAGTCATTACATCACATAGAAAGACAAACAAATGCTCAGCTACTTAGCTAGTTCTCCGCTAGTGGAGCATGATGATCGCGGGTGTGCAGTTCTCCGCATATGGCAGTGGCGCAAGCCGGCCGGCTTCTGGCATTTAAATAGCCCGCCGTATGAGCCGCACCTCCGCCTCACCGCTCCACGTGACTTGTCACGTGGGCGTGTCTAAGGGAGGCACTGAGTCCGCCAATGCCTTTCCTCTAGTGCGTCATTCCACTACGTCAGCCAGTGCTGGGAGGATCACTGATATCTGATCCGCCCACAGTGACGTAGTGAAGACGTCCGATACACATAAGGGTGTTGCTAGGCAAAAACAACACCTTTTAAGCGCTACAATAGCGCGATGTTTAGAGGCGCATACACACCTATATTAAGTAGAGGCGCCTATAGGGGTTTATCGCAAAAGCAGGTAACCTGTAATCGTTCCTGGAAATCGAACTACAGTAATAGATGGTGGGGGGGTGACATAAATTAAGAGATGTAAATTGTGTTTTTATAACAGTCTCATAATTATGGTATCTGTAAGATATGGCGATCTCACACATCTCAAGTAATATTCAACCTTGATTCAGGTATCATAAATCAGATGTGTGGGCCGCTAGATGTCAAAGCGTATATGCAAAGGAGAAAGAGGATAACTGCCCTTAGTGGGTACATTATACAGGAGGTGTCCATTCCTACACTGGGTTTCAGTCATGCCACGAATGTCCCTCCCTATATAATGTTGCAACTTCACCAGGGCCAATATATCCAGTTATACAATATTTAGTCATTAATCCAGTGTATCCGTTTATAAAGTGAGAGTACATTGATGCAGTTACACACATCTCAGGTGCGATGTTACCATGTTATCAAATGAAACAGCCAAACCATAGCTGTTCATTTAATCCACCTGGATAGGAGGTTTTTAACTCATAAATCCACCATGTCTCACGTTGCAATAGTTTCATTCCAATCGCCGCCCTCTTGGGTGGTCTTACCAGTTCAATAGCCATGAAGCGGACCTTGGAAAAGTCACCTCCATGTGCTATTTCTACATGTTTAGCCACGGGAGTATCCTTTTTATGTCGGAGATCACTCAAGTGCTCACCGACTCGTCTCCTCAACTCTCTTGAGGTCTTTCCAACATATTCAATTCCACAGGGGCATGTGAATTTGTAAATCACCTCTCTGGACCGACAGTTGATAAAATCTCTAATGCTATACTCCTTACCAGTAACACCACTTTTAAAGCTACGTGATTGTAAGATATAGGGACAGGCCACACAACCACTGCAATGGTAGCATCCTGTTATAGGTTTTAACCAGGTGCCACTGAGAGCTCATTGCGCTTCATGCACCTGCTGCTGGAAGAAGAGAAACTCACCCTAGCAAACCTTGACATTAAACTTAGGGAACAGATTGAAATTACTCAGGGTTTTAAACAAGAACTTGATTTTTCAACAAAGGAATTACAACTAAAAAAATACCCTTGAGAAATTTCAATTTCATTTAAAAGAAAGAAAGCATCGCCAATTTAATCGCGACTTGCTAGACTTTAAAGAGAATCGAGTCTATTCCAGTATTGAACATAAGAACCCCAATAGGGTCGGGGACTCTGATATTACGTCTAGCGATACAGAGGTCTCAGAAACAGAGAGAGATAATAGTCAAAGATCTCGAGGGGGGGGGGGGGAAGGAATAGACCGAGAGGAAGACCAACTAGAGGGGGACGTGGAGCAGGCAGAGAGAATATTAACACCTCTTTTTTAGACACAGCAAACCCTTATCCCTTGCGGAATCGAAGTCATCAGAGGTCATCCTCCCCTCATCCAACGAACCCCGCCCACAACAGGGGCAGATAGTGAATCTTTCCAGTAGGACACTATCATCTGAAGAAATGACTCTGCTAAGTAAGGGACTATCATTTGTCCCGACTTCTTCATTTAATTTGTTTAATTGGATCAAAGATATCCATCTGTTTGCTAGGAAACTCAGTTGGCATAAACATTTTTCCCTTCAGACTAAACGTGAGAGTAGAGAGCATGGCGTGGCACCAGAGATACTACAAGACGTCAAGCTACTCTATAGCCTGAAGGATAGTGTTCCATCTGAAGGGAAAGGCCCCTTTACGGATTTAAGAAATAAGAGTACTTCGATGCCCCCAGTAGGTGATCCCGGTTGCATTGAGGCATTTGTATCCCAGGTCTCCAAAGAGTTGGAGACCATGGCATTACACGGGCCATTTTTCAATTGTACAAAGCAGGAGTTCAAGTCTCTACAGTCGCTCGAACAGGATAGAGGAATCACGATAAAGCCTTCCGATAAAGGAGGTAATATCGTGATGATGGACACTCCTCAGTACAAGAAGATGTGTCTGTCTCTCTTGGGCGACAGAGATACCTATAAGAAACTGAACTCCAACCCTACAGTGGAATTACAGAACCGACTTTTAAATATATTGCGCCCGGCAAAATTGGACGGCCTTGTAACAGAAGAGGAATTAGGCTTTATGTTTGTGAAACATCCCACTATTGCAACTTTTTATAGTTTACCGAAAATACACAAAGGGGTGTCTCCCCTCAAGGGCCGTCCAATTGTGTCGGGCGTCAATAGCCTCAGTCGTAACATAGGGATCTATGTTGATCAAATTTTATCCCCATTTGTTAAATCTCTCCCCTCCTATATTAGGGATACTGGGGATCTTTTGGGACGAATCGATGGTTTGTCGATTGAGGATGACATGATGTTGGCCTCAATCGACGTGGAGGCTTTATACTCGTCGATACCACATAACCTTGGTTTAAAGGCGGTTGAGTCATTTCTTACTACTAGAGGTCTTCAACATCTGGCCCATAGTAAATTGGTACTTGAACTGTTGGAGTTTACTTTGACGTCTAACTTTTTTCTTTTTGGGGGGGTCCTCTACCACCAGCTCAGGGGCACAGCGATGGGGAGTTCTTGTGCCCCGCCGTATGCTAATTTGTTCCTGGGCTGGTGGGAGAGGACCCTCGTCTTCGGTGATGCCCCGGTCACGCACATCGACAAGGTGGTGACCTGGGGCAGATTCATCGATGATTTTTTTATTTGGAAGGGGAGTAGAACTGAATTTGATGAATTCATTGGTGAACTCAATCAGAATGACATCAATATGAGATTCACGTCAGAGTGTAATATGACGAGCCTACCCTTTCTAGACATATTGATTACTAGAGGTACTAATGGCTTTCTTCAGACATGCACCTACCAGAAACCTACAGCAACAAATTCGTTGCTGAATTGGAATAGTTACCATCCACCGTCATTGAAGCGAGGGATTCCGGTAGGCCAGTACCTACGAATGAGGAGAAATTGCTCCACATTCCGTGAATTTAAGATTCAGGCAGATGACTTAAGGAGACGTTTCCACGAGAGGGGGTATCCTGACAGCTGTCTCAAGAAGGCCTTTAAAAGGGCCAAGACGGCAGATAGAACATCACTCTTACATTCTACTCCTAAGAGAGATGAAGAAAAGATGATCCGACTGATCGGCACGTATGATACAGGTGCCCATGAGGTTAGAAACATTCTGGAGAAATATTGGGACATTTTGCGTCTAGATTCGGACATTGGAAAGGTCATCTCTGTAAAACCGACTATCACTTACCGTAAGGGACGAAGCTTACGTGATCGTTTGGTCCACAGCCACTTCGAAGAGAGTACAAATGCAAATGGTGGCACCTGGTTAAAACCTATAACAGGATGCTACCATTGCAGTGGTTGTGTGGCCTGTCCCTATATCTTACAATCACGTAGCTTTAAAAGTGGTGTTACTGGTAAGGAGTATAGCATTAGAGATTTTATCAACTGTCGGTCCAGAGGGGTGATTTACAAATTCACATGCCCCTGTGGAATTGAATATGTTGGAAAGACATCAAGAGAGTTGAGGAGACGAGTCGGTGAGCACTTGAGTGATCTCCGACATAAAAAGGATACTCCCGTGGCTAAACATGTAGAAATAGCACATGGAGGTGACTTTTCCAAGGTCCGCTTCATGGCTATTGAACTGGTAAGACCACCCAAGAGGGGCGGTGATTGGAATAAGAAACTATTGCAACGTGAGACATGGTGGATTTATGAGTTAAAAACCTCCTATCCAGGTGGATTAAATGAACAGCTATGGTTTGGCTGTTTCATTTGATAACATGGTAACATCGCACCTGAGAGTGTGTAACTGTATCAATGTACTCTCACTTTATAAACGGATACACTGGATTAATGACTAAATATTGTATAACTGGATATATTGGCCCTGGTGAAGTTGCAACATTATATAGGGATGGACATTCGTGGCATGACTGAAACCCAGTGTAGGAATGGACACCTCCTGTATAATGTACCCACTAAGGGCAGTTATCCTCTTTCTCCTTTGCATATACGCTTTGACATCTAGCGGGCCCACACATCTGATTTATGATACCTGAATCAAGGTTGAATATTACTTGAGATGTGTGAGATCGCCATATCTTACAGATACCATATTTATGAGACTGTTATAAAAACACAATTTACATCTCTTAATTTATGTCACCTCCCACCATCTATTACTGTAGTTCGATTTCCAGGAACGATTACAGGTTACCTGCTTTTGCGATAAATCCCTATAGGCGCCTCTACTTAATATAGGTGTGTATGCGCCTCTAAACATCAGCGCTATTGTAGCGCTTAAAAGGTGTTGTTTTTGCCTAGCAACACCCCTTATGTGTATGGACGTCTTCACTACGTCACTGTGGGCGGATCAGATATCAGTGATCCTCCCAACACTGGCTGGCGTAGTGGAATGACGCACTAGAGGAAAGGCATTGGCGGACTCAGTGCCTCCCTTAGACACGCCCACGTGACAAGTCACGTGGAGCGGTGAGGGCGGAGGTGCGGCTCATACGGCGGGCTATTTAAATGCCAGACGCCGGCCGGCTTGCGCCACTGCCATATGCGGAGAACTGCACACCCGCGATCATCATGCTCCACTAGCGGAGAACTAGCTAAGTAGCTGAGCATTTGTTTGTCTTTCTATGTGATGTAATGACTGCCGCTGAGGGGAATATGTTTGCTCTATAAGTACCCCTGCGGTTTACTCTGACCATTTGTAATTTGTGAGTATCATATCCACACTATACAATAAGATTGGAGCGGTTGAATTGGGGTAGGTGACGATTGTGTCCATCCACTTGTGCTGTGGATACCTATATAGCTCTAGCTCATGTGTGGTATTAAACCTTTGAGGATTATTTGTCCAATTTATTTAGTCCCCTGATGAATTGGCATTGGCCAAAGAAACGCGTTGGGACGGTTCTACTTTATGTCATTCCTATCTTTTTCTCCCCTTTCTTTTTTGCTTGACGAAGCTGGGCAGTCACTGTCCTGTCCTTAAGGGGAGAATACAGGTGTCAGGTCCTCATCGTGTTAGGATAGGGTTCACTAGGGTCAGAGACCCAGCTACTTTATCTCTATCCTATCCTTTTTGTTCATCTCTATACACATCACGTCATGCAGTATTTGATTAATATGGTTGACAGAGGTGTTAACCGTGTTCTTAAGTAATACCTTTTCATTTTTTGGGCATTTTTTAACCTTTATTATTAAAAGTTATATTTTAGGTACCCTATTGTTATTTTTGGTTTTGATTCCGGGTCCTGAATAGACATTTTTTGGGCAATTTTTGCCATTGTGAGTTTCTGGGAGACTTGACCTGGAAAATGTTGCCCTGTTACAACACGGGCACAGTAACTTTCTGAATTACTGGGACCCTCCCCGGACTGGGTTTGAAAAATTAGGGCCTTGATTACCACCTCTTGGAAGTGAAGGAAAGTCCCTCTGTGGCCTGCAGAATGAAATAGCACGTACGCATTTCACATTGCCATCTGTACAATGTGTATGGCCAGCTTTTGTACCACACTTTTGTTTTTCGTGTGGCACTGTATCCAGCAGGGTTGCCTCCCCGATTGTTCCCCAGAGCCAGAGCTTCCTCCGGTAGGCGGCCAAGTAATGATGAGGAGAGTCTCCTGGTAGCAGGTGTTGTGAGTGGTCAGGCTCCTGGCCCTGAGACCGTTAAGGGGGACATAAGTTACGTGCAGACAGTAGCGGATGATGATGATGTATCCGATCGCACTTGGGAGCTGGGCGAATTAGGGGCTTCATTATCTTCATCAGGAGTAGAATTTGGCAGCTTGCACGTGAGGCAGTTGCTTAGCCAGCAGGGTGGTAGCAGTGGGAGGTCGGGAGCCAAACGTGCCCAGGGTAGACTACCCGCTTCGCAGGAGCCTACCAGCCCGAAAAATAGCAATGCAGGGGTTCACCGAGTCAGCGGTAGCAGGCAGTCAGCGTGGAGTGTTGGGAGGAAAATGGCAATTTTTTGTTAGGCCACTGGAGGAGGTGAACATGGCCATTTGCCGAATTTGTGGGCAGAAGGTGAAGCGTTGCCAGGGTGCCAATGTTGGCACTATGGCCCTGCATCAACACATGCAGCGTCACCATAAAGTAGCCTGGGAGAACCATGGCTCTCATGTGGTAGTCGTCTGCATTACCCAGTGGCATGCACCCAATTTCATGCAGTCAAGGCTGGTCATCTGCTGGTCCTGATGTTCCTGCTCCTCCTCCTCCTATGCTAAGCTATATCTACGGCAAGAGGTGTGGTCATTACCAACCACAACACTGCAACAAGTGAAAACAGATAGGCTGTCCGATAACCTAACCTGCTGCCAGTCTCTCCGATCTTCTAACCTCTGTCACAGGAGAGACCGTGACACTGTGTTCTCCTCATGCTGCTGCCACCTCATCACTATGTCACTGGGCCACTCTGTGGTCTCCTCATGCTACTGCTACCTCAACACTATATCACTGGGCCACTCTGTGGTCACCTCATGCTACTTCCACCTCACCACTATGTCATTGGACCACTCTGTTGACTACTTATACTGTTCCCACCATCCCCACTCCATGACTGGGCCACTATTTAGCATTTTTGGCCTGTTTGACATCATCATTTATTTGACCCTTCTTCTGATCTGTCAGAAGGAAGGAAAAATTAGATGATATAACGGATCCTGTAGCAGCTGTAGGTCCTGTATGACATGGTCCCTATTTTGCATCAGAATTGGTTTATAATTTGGTAGCCAAAAGCAGGAGTGGGTACAAAACACAGAAGACATGCAAATATTCCATTCACGTGTGTTTTGGATCCACTCGTGTTTTTTTGGCTTTAGCAATACTGATGGATTACTGTGACAAATGCTGATGGAGTGAAGGCGGATGCTCAACAGACAGGATCCGTTTTTGGGGGGTTATTGTTCTGACGGATTAGGGGAAGGGCAAAATAACCAGTGACGTCAACACAAACTTACTGCTGACACCCTCTCCACTCTGTCGGGGGCTCTACTTGTATAAGCTGTTTCCTAGAACAGGTTCTGTAGAAATCTATGTGAAATCAGCTGACGACGTGTAAAAGGAGTGTGCTTCTTCTTGACACTAACATCGGCCTGTAAGGCTTAGTTCACGCTTGAGTTATTTGGTCAGTTTTGGCCCCGTGACTGCGCAAATA
Organism: Bufotes viridis; assembly: GCA_033119425.1. NCBI lineage: Eukaryota > Metazoa > Chordata > Amphibia > Anura > Bufonidae > Bufotes > Bufotes viridis. Next base: position 66,782,262 of record CM065589.1, on the reverse strand, counting down.
AGTGAAGTGTGCATTGATTCTACGAGCAACTCCTGTCATCTGCATGTCATACTGACTCACAGTATAGTTTCACTAGCACAGCAGACTCCCCTATGCATGTTACTGCAAGGCACAGCGTTTTACACCACTATACAGGCTCTCTGCAGCCAGGAAATGATTTTAAGTAGTAGAAGGGTACTTTTCATCAAACAGGTGTCTCACAGAAGACAGAAATACTGGTAAAGAATTTCAAAGCACACATTTGTTAAAAATGAAAATTACTAGCAGACCACAATTTTTCACTTTCACAGGGGTTAAAGAAAAATACACCCCAGTATATGTTCCACATTTTCTCCTCTTTTGCAAACACCCCATATGTGCTTGTAGCCTGCTGTCGCACCGCACAGCAGGGCTCTAGAGGCAAACTGCAAAATATGGTTTTGCAGGCCTGAATAAACAGACATGGATTTTAGCTGCCATGACGCATTAAATAAATTCCTGAGATCCCCAGGAATGAAAAGCCCCAACAAGTGACCCCACTTTCGGAAAGAGCACCCCATGCACGAACATTTCAGAGTGGAGGGCGCATTTGACCTAATAGGTTTTTGACAGAAATGAATATGTAGTGGTTGATGAAAAGTGGATCCTGTAAGCTATGCGGACTAAATCAGAGATATAAAGTGGTAAGACTACAGGGTACATCCTGGATGAAAATTAAATTAATACTCCATGGAGTATTTTTAGTGCTAATTCCTTTGTTGAAAATCAGTTCTTGTTTAAAACCTGAGTAATTTCAATCTGTTCCTGGAGTTTAATGCTCAAGGTTTGCTAGGGTGAGTTTCTCTTCTTCAGCAGCAGGTGCATGAAGCGCAATGAGCTCTCAGTGGCACCTGGTTAAAACCTATAACAGGATGCTACCATTGCAGTGGTTGTGTGGCCTGTCCCTATATCTTACAATCACGTAGCTTTAAAAGTGGTGTTACTGGTAAGGAGTATAGCATTAGAGATTTTATCAACTGTCGGTCCAGAGGGGTGATTTACAAATTCACATGCCCCTGTGGAATTGAATATGTTGGAAAGACCTCAAGAGAGTTGAGGAGACGAGTCGGTGAGCACTTGAGTGATCTCCGACATAAAAGGATACTCCCGTGGCTAAACATGTAGAAATAGCACATGGAGGTGACTTTTCCAAGGTCCGCTTCATGGCTATTGAACTGGTAAGACCACCCAAGAGGGGCGGCAATTGGAATAACTATTGCAACGTGAGACATGGTGGATTTATGAGTTAAAAACCTCCTATCCAGGTGGATTAAATGAACAGCTATGGTTTGGCTGTTTCATTTGATAACATGGTAACATCGCACCTGAGATGTGTGTAACTGCATCAATGTACTCTCACTTTATAAACGGATACACTGGATAAATGACTAAATATTGTATAACTGGATATATTGGCCCTGGTGAAGTTGCAACATTATATAGGGAGGGACATTCGTGGCATGACTGAAACCCAGTGTAGGAATGGACACCTCCTGTATAATGTACCCACTAAGGGCAGTTATCCTCTTTCTCCTTTGCATATACGCTTTGACATCTAGCGGGCCCACACATCTGATTTATGATACCTGAATCAAGGTTGAATATTACTTGAGATGTGTGAGATCGCCATATCTTACAGATACCATAATTATGAGACTGTTATAAAAACACAATTTACATCTCTTAATTTATGTCACCCCCCCACCATCTATTACTGTAGTTCGATTTCCAGGAACGATTACAGGTTACCTGCTTTTGCGATAAACCCCTATAGGCGCCTCTACTTAATATAGGTGTGTATGCGCCTCTAAACATCGCGCTATTGTAGCGTTTAAAAGGTGTTGTTTTTTTGCCTAGCAACACCCCTTATGTGTATCGACGTCTTCACTACGTCACTGTGGGCGGATCAGATATCAGTGATCCTCCCAACACTGGCTGACGTAGTGGAATGACGCACTAGAGGAAAGGCATTGGCGGACTCAGTGCCTCCCTTAGACACGCCCACGTGACAAGTCACGTGGAGCCGTGAGGGCGGAGGTGCGGCTCATACGGCGGGCTATTTAAATGCCAGAAGCCGACCGGCTTGCGCCACTGCCATATGCGGAGAACTGCACACCCGCGATCATCATGCTCCACTAGCGGAGAACTAGCTAAGTAGCTGAGCATTTGTTTGTCTTTCTATGTGATGTAATGACTGCCGCTGAGGGGAATATGTTTGCTCTATAAGTACCCCTGCGGTTTACTCTGACCATTTGTAATTTGTGAGTATCATATCCACACTATACAATAAGATTGGAGCGGTTGAATTGGGGTAGGTGACGATTGTGTCCATCCACTTGTGCTGTGGATACCTATATAGCTCTAGCTCATGTGTGGTATTGAACCTTTGAGGATTATTTGTCCAATCTATTTAGTCCCCTGATGAATTGGCATTGGCCAAAGAAACGCGTTGGGACGGTTCTACTTTATGTCATTCCTATCTTTTTCTCCCCTTTCTTTTTGCTTGATGAAGCTGGGCAGTCACTGTCCTGTCCTTAAGGGAGAATACAGGTGTCAGGTCCTCATCGTGTTAGGATAGGGTTCACTAGGGTCAGAGACCCAGCTACTTTATCTCTATCCTATCCTTTTTGTTCATCTCTATACACATCACGTCATGCAGTATTTGATTAATATGGTTGACAGAGGTGTTAACCGTGTTCTTAAGTAATACCTTTTCATTTTTGGGCATTTTTAACCTTTATTATTAAAAGTTATATTTTAGGTACCCTATTGTTATTTTTGGTTTTGATTCTGGGTCCTGAATAGACATTTTTGGGCAATTTTGCCATTGTGAGTTTCTGGGAGACTTGACCTGGAAAATGTTGCCCTGTTACAACATCTGGCACAGTAACTTTCTGAATTACTGGGACCCTCCCGGACTGGGTTTGAAAAATTAGGGCCTTGATTACCACCTCTTGGAAGTGAAGGAAAGTCCCTCTGTGGCCTGCAGAATGAAATAGCACGTACGCATTTCACATTGCCATCTGTACAATGTGTATGGCCAGCTTTTTGTACCACACTTTTGTTTTTCGTGTGGCACTGTATCCAGCAGGGTTGCCTCCCCCGATTGTTCCCCAGAGCCAGAGCTTCCTCCGGTAGGCGGCCAAGTAATGATGAGGAGAGTCTCCTGGTAGCAGGTGTTGTGAGTGGTCAGGCTCCTGGCCCTGAGACCGTTAAGGGGGACATAAGTTACGTGCAGACAGTAGCGGATGATGATGATGTATCCGATCGCACTTGGGAGCTGGGCGAATTAGGGGCTTCATTATCTTCATCAGGAGTAGAATTTGGCAGCTTGCACGTGAGGCAGTTGCTTAGCCAGCAGGGTGGTAGCAGTGGGAGGTCGGGAGCCAAGCGTGCCCAGGGTAGACTACCCGCTTGCAGGGAGCCTACCAGCCCGAAAAATAGCAATGCAGGGGTTCACCGAGTCAGCGGTAGCAGGCAGTCAGCGTGGAGTGTTGGGAGGAAAATGGCAATTTTTGTTAGAGCCACTGGAGGAGGTGAACATGGCCATTTGCCGAATTTGTGGGCAGAAGGTGAAGCGTTGCCAGGGTGCCAATGTTGGCACTATGGCCCTGCATCAACACATGCAGCGTCACCATAAAGTAGCCTGGGAGAACCATGGCTCTCATGTGGTAGTCGTCTGCATTACCCAGTGGCATGCACCCAATTTCATGCAGTCAAGGCTGGTCATCTGCTGGTCCTGATGTTCCTGCTCCTCCTCCTCCTATGCTAAGCTATATCTACGGCAAGAGGTGTGGTCATTACCAACCACAACACTGCAACAAGTGAAAACAGATAGGCTGTCCGATAACCTAACCTGCTGCCAGTCTCTCCGATCTTCTAACCTCTGTCACAGGAGAGACCGTGACACTGTGTTCTCCTCATGCTGCTGCCACCTCATCACTATGTCACTGGGCCACTCTGTGGTCTCCTCATGCTACTGCTACCTCAACACTATATCACTGGGCCACTCTGTGGTCACCTCATGCTACTTCCACCTCACCACTATGTCATTGGACCACTCTGTTGACTACTTATACTGTTCCCACCATCCCCACTCCATGACTGGGCCACTATTTAGCATTTTTGGCCTGTTTGACATCATCATTTATTTGACCCTTCTTCTGATCTGTCAGAAGGAAGGAAAAATTAGATGATATAACGGATCCTGTAGCAGCTGTAGGTCCTGTATGACATGGTCCCTATTTTGCATCAGAATTGGTTTATAATTTGGTAGCCAAAAGCAGGAGTGGGTACAAAACACAGAAGACATGCAAATATTCCATTCACGTGTGTTTGGATCCACTCGTGTTTTTTGGCTTTAGCAATACTGATGGATTACTGTGACAAATGCTGATGGAGTGAAGGCGGATGCTCAACAGACAGGATCCGTTTTTGGGGGTTATTGTTCTGACGGATTAGGGAAGGGCAAAATAACCAGTGACGTCAACACAAACTTACTGCTGACACCCTCTCCACTCTGTCGGGGGCTCTACTTGTATAAGCGTTTCCTAGAACAGGTTCTGTAGAAATCTATGTGAAATCAGCTGACGACGGTGTAAAAGGAGTGTGCTTCTTCTTGACACTAACATCGGCCTGTAAGGCTTAGTTCACGCTTGAGTTATTTGGTCAGTTTTGGCCCCGTGACTGCGCAAATAAGTGAAGTGTGCATTGATTCTACGAGCAACTCCTGTCATCTGCATGTCATACTGACTCACAGTATAGTTTCACTAGCACAGCAGACTCCCTATGCATGTTACTGCAAGGCACAGCGTTTTACACCACTATACAGGCTCTCTGCAGCCAGGAAATGCTTGTTTTTAACGTGTTTCGACACAAATAAGTTCGGATCGAATCAAATCATTTTGGAAAATTTGGCGATCTGGCCGAATCGAATTTTTTGAAATTTGCTCCTCTCTAGTCAGAACACTAGCACACAGGAAAAAGCAGCTGAGCAATCAACCCACTACTAATCTCCGCCAGCACACACCTGCTGTGGGGAGAAGGAGCATTGCATCCTGTTGCTAAGGATGCTGTTGCAGTCACTAGGAGGTGTGGCTTTGCAGTATGTCTCTCCTGACACAGTCACATTGAAGCTGGAGATCTCGCCGCTAAATAATAGTGTTGTAATAATATGCCAATGTGTACCAAAATATGTCTTATTGTAAACAAATTATACTCCATATGCTTGTTTTTTAACGCGTTTCGACACAAATAAATTCGGATCGAATCAAATCTTTTGGGAAAATTTGGCGATCTGGCCGAATCGAATTTTTGAGAAATTTGCTTCTCTCTAGTCAGAACACTAGCACACAGGAAAAAGCAGCTGAGCAATCAGCCCACTACTAATCTCCTCCAGCACACACCTGCTGTGGGAGAAGGAGCATTGCATCCTCTTGCTAAGAAAGCTGTTGCGTCACTAGGAGGTGTGGCTTTGCAGCATGTCTCTCCTGACAGTCACGTCGAAGCTGGAGATCTCGCCGCTAAATAATAGAGTGTTGACATAATATGCCAATGTGTACCCAAATATGTCTTATTGTAAACAAATTATACTCCATATGCAGTACTCCAATGCACAGTGCCCAAATAATATACAATACTGTACCAGAAATTCTGCTTCTTCAGTACATGCACAGGTCACACACCCCTAAGGCACAAGGTACATATTACCCACATATTTTTTTGCAGAAGATCAGCAGTGTAAAACAGCACCAGCTAAGAAGATGTGATTTTCAAATTCTCACAGTGCAAAACTTTAATGCAAAGAAATTGACCTGCAATGTGGATTTTGAAATCTGCAGCATTTTAATTGTTTGAGTGGATTTTCGGAATTTCATCATTTGCAATGAAAATGGTGAGATCTAGGGCAAATCCGCATCAAAATCCATAAGTACCACATGCGGATTTTTGGTGCGAATTTAGCACGGAAACGAAGAGAAATTTAATGCACAAAATCAACATAAACAACGCTGCAATGTGCATATACCCTTAGGCCCCTTTCACACGGGCGAGTTTTCCGCGGGTGCAATGCGTGATGTGAACGCATTGCACCCGCACTGAATCGGACCCATTCACTTCTATGGGGCTGTGCACATGACAGTTGATTTTCACGCATCACTTTTGCGATGCGTGAAAATCGCAGCATGCCTCTATCTTCTGCGTTTTAACGGACGCAGGCCCCATAGAAGTGAATGGGGCTGCGGGAAAATCGCAAGCATCCGCAAGCAAGTGCGGATGCTTTGCGATGTTTCCGCATGGTTGCTATGCAACCATCGGGATGTGTAACCGGTTCTGTATTATTTCACATTATAACATAGTTATAATGTAAAATAATACCCTTGGCCATCTTCCTAATGTTTAAACCGGTGCAGAATGGGTTAAAAATAATAAACTAATAATAACTTACCTGGTCCATTTGATGCTGTGACATCATCACAGGTCCTTGTCCTACTAGCAAGCTAGCGGAGAGGATGCCGGGCTTCGCGATCAAATGGACCAGGTAAGTTATTATTAGTTTGTTATTTCTAACCCATTCTGCACCGGTTTAAGCATTAGGAAGATAATCAAGTATTATTTTACATTATAACTATGTTATAATGTGAAATAATACCAGCGAGGAGAATTTCTGACCCAAACATGCACTTCTGTGAAGAAGTGCAGGTTCGAGTCTGGGTATAAAAGTGCCGATTTTCTCCAGCGTGCAAAGCGCATGACAGCGCTTTGCACTCACAGGGAAAAATCGCGGCGATTCCCGCAACGCACCCGCACTGTTTGACGGAGTGCACCCGCAATGCCCGTGTGAAAGAAGCCTTAGACTGGCATAGATTATGCACCCAAATACAAATGTCAGATTGCTGTAAAACTTGGCATGCAATTATGTCTTAGGCAGATACAGTTGTGGTCTGATTAAGAGGGTATAAAAGTGTTTCCACCTCTGCCCTATAGAAAGGCTCTTAGGGGCTACTTTTGGGTAGTTTACCTTTTAGTGAGAGAGGTAGATTAACTAGGCTGTTCTGACCTACGGGTAGCAGTTAGGAGGTGTTGGTGCCAATGGTTAAGTGAGGGCACCTCCATTACACACCTTGTCTCTGCTCGAACCATTTCCAGGTACTAAGCAGAAGGAAATTTTGTGTCATGCTCGCCCACAAACAGCAAGGTATTCTCAGGAATGTCTCTTCCAGATTGTAACACTTCTGTGGCAATTCAGCATTTATGGGACCAGCTGGGACGCCATCTTCGACAGCCAATGATGAATGTGCATTATCTACAGGCCCAGCTATGACATTTGTGGGCAAATGTGCCACAGGATACTATAAGGGATTTTCCTTTCATGTGCATGTAACGGGTGTTTGAGGACACCCCTAGTGTCTTTGGGGTCCCTAAACCTAGTTAACTCACTTTGCCTGACAGGCGGATCCTGAGCCTCCGCTATCTGGGAGCTGGGGTACATGTCTGTGGCAGTGCCTCCACCCAGTGGAGCATCCGGGGTAGGGATGTGGGGTCCCACTGGGAACATACTTGGTGCAATGAGATTGACACAGCCTAACTGGAATTAACTTTATATAGTACGTAGCAAATGAACCAACATACATAGGAAAATACAATAGAGTAACATAGATAACAATGCAATGTGGATCTTTCCTCACCCACCCACCAGCACACCTGCATCCCACCCCCCCTTATCTTCGCCCTAGTGGCCGTTGGTGCACATAGAAGAGTTGGGGCCCTTATAAGTCCTGCTCCGCAGGGTCACTGAAGTAGCCTGAGCTGTGTAATGTCCGTCACTGGACCCCAGAGTCTTTACTGTGAGTGAGGAGACAGGTGCCCTGTGGTGGTACAGGGAGAGGTTTGACTTACCCTCACAACACAATTAACCAGGTCAATCAGCAGCAGTCTCCTCTTACTGGATTCACCAGACGTCTGGACTCAATGCTTGTCTTTGCCAGCAGGTCCCTCTCTCAGCAGGTGTGATCTTGGGTGAAGCAAGTTCTCTCAGCAAGGTTCTATCTCTGGGCTGCAGTCTCACACAACTTGACACATGTCCTCTCTCTGGCTGAGCATGTCATAACTTCTAGAAGATCTTCCAGGACCTCCTTCCTCAGAGCTGTGCTGGAAGTATCCTAACAGGACCTGCGATGATGCCACAATCCATGTGACTGATTTCAGCAGGTCATGTGATCAATGCTCAATGTTTTATTAACAGCATACTGAGTCCATCTGCCATCTACTGGGCATTTCAGATAATGCAGCCTGTGTCACTTCACAGGGTTACATGCACATAGCCATTGAAATGAATGGATCAGGATTTAGTCCGAATGCTATCCGTTCGCAACACGCAGGGCATCCTAACAGAAAACTTGCTCAGGTGAAAGAAGTCTTATCCTTTCATTCTAATCTTGAAATCACATACAGTATATCATTACATTCACACAAAGAAAGTTTTGTTTGATTCCAACAACTTCTTCTTGGTGCGTTATTTTTTGTTAATGAATGAACATGCATCATGGTAGTTGTGGGCCCTCTTAGGTTATGAATAAATCACTGCAAAGGTGCACTGCAAGATATGCAAATGAAAATACAAGGCTAAGGGCTCTTTCACATTTGCGTATTTTTTCCGGCATAGAGATCTGTCGTCGGGTCTCTATGCCGGAAAAATCCTGATCAGGATTATCCTAATGCATTCTGAATGGAGAGAAATCAGTTCTGGATACATCAGGATGTCTTCAGTTCAGGACCGCAGCATGCAGCGCTTTGCTCCGGCCAAAAATCCTACCATATGGTTTGAGAGCGAATTTAGCTGGAATGGTAATTGGGAGCTATGTTGCATATTAAGACACCCTGAGGTGGCCCTACAGTGGAAACCCCAAAAGCGACCCCATTCTGGAAACTACACCCCTCAAGGAACATTTCAAGGTGCGTAGTGAGCATGTTGACCCATCAGGCATTCCACAGAATTAGGAAACGCTTGGCTGTGAAAATGAAAAATTAAATTTTTCTAGAAAAGATTGCTTTACACCAGTATTTTTCACTTTCACAAGGGAAAACAGGACACATTTTGTTCCCCATTTCCCCCTCGAATACGCCAACACCCCCACATCTGCTCAAAAATGATGTATGGGCGCATGGCAGGGCTCTAGAGTCAAACAGCTAAATATGAATTTTGTTGACCTGAATTGGCAGACATGCATTTTAGCTGCCATGTCGCATTAAATAAATTCCTGAGGTCCCCAGAAATGAAAAACCCGAACAAGTGACCCCATTTCGGAAAAGAGCACCCCGTCACGAACATTTTAAGTAGTAGAAGGGTACTTTTCATCAAACAGGTGTCTCACAGAAGACAGAAATACTGGTAAAAGAATTTCAAAGCACACATTTGTAAAAAATGAAAAATTACTAGCAGACCACAATTTTTCACTTTCACAGGGAGTTAAAAGAGAAATACACCCCAGTATATGTTCCACATTTTCTCCTCTTTTGCAAACACCCCATATGTGCTTGTAGCCTGCTGTCTGCAGCGCACAGCAGGGCTCTAGAGGCAAACTGCAAAATATGGTTTTTGCAGGCCTGAATAAACAGACATGGATTTTAGCTGCCATGACGCATTAAATAAATTCCTGAGATCCCCAGGAATGAAAAACCCCAACAAGTGACCCCATTTCGGAAAGAGCACCCCCGTACGAACATTTCAAGGAGTGGAAGGGGCACTTTTGACCTAATAGGTTTTTGACAGAAATGAATATGTAGTGGTTGATGAAAAGTGGATCTGTAAGCTATGCGGACTAAATCAGAGATATAAAGTGGTAAAACTACAGGGTACATCCTGGATGAAATTAAATTAATACTCCATGGAGTATTTTTTTAGTTGTAATTCCTTTGTTGAAAAATCAAGTTCTTGTTTAAAACCCTGAGTAATTTCAATCTGTTCCCTAAGTTTAATGTCAAGGTTTGCTAGGGTGAGTTTCTCTTCTTCCAGCAGCAGGTGCATGAAGCGCAATGAGCTCTCAGTGGCACCTGGTTAAAACCTATAACAGGATGCTACCATTGCAGTGGTTGTGTGGCCTGTCCCTATATCTTACAATCACGTAGCTTTAAAAGTGGTGTTACTGGTAAGGAGTATAGCATTAGAGATTTTATCAACTGTCGGTCCAGAGGGGTGATTTACAAATTCACATGCCCCTGTGGAATTGAATATGTTGGAAAGACCTCAAGAGAGTTGAGGAGACGAGTCGGTGAGCACTTGAGTGATCTCCGACATAAAAGGATACTCCCGTGGCTAAACATGTAGAAATAGCACATGGAGGTGACTTTTCCAAGGTCCGCTTCATGGCTATTGAACTGGTAAGACCACCCAAGAGGGGCGGCAATTGGAATAACTATTGCAACGTGAGACATGGTGGATTTATGAGTTAAAAACCTCCTATCCAGGTGGATTAAATGAACAGCTATGGTTTGGCTGTTTCATTTGATAACATGGTAACATCGCACCTGAGATGTGTGTAACTGCATCAATGTACTCTCACTTTATAAACAGATACACTGGATAAATGACTAAATATTGTATAACTGGATATATTGGCCCTGGTGAAGTTGCAACATTATATAGGGAGGGACATTCGTGGCATGACTGAAACCCAGTGTAGGAATGGACACCTCCTGTATAATGTACCCACTAAGGGCAGTTATCCTCTTTCTCCTTTGCATATACGCTTTGACATCTAGCGGGCCCACACATCTGATTTATGATACCTGAATCAAGGTTGAATATTACTTGAGATGTGTGAGATCGCCATATCTTACAGATACCATATTTATGAGACTGTTATAAAAACACAATTTACATCTCTTAATTTATGTCACCCCCCCACCATCTATTACTGTAGTTCGATTTCCAGGAACGATTACAGGTTACCTGCTTTTGCGATAAACCCCTATAGGCGCCTCTACTTAATATAGGTGTGTATGCGCCTCTAAACATCGCGCTATTGTAGCGCTTAAAGGTGTTGTTTTTGCCTAGCAACACCCCTTATGTGTATCGGACGTCTTCACTACGTCACTGTGGGCGGATCAGATATCAGTGATCCTCCCAACACTGGCTGACGTAGTGGAATGACGCACTAGAGGAAAGGCATTGGCGGACTCAGTGCCTCCCTTAGACACGCCCACGTGACAAGTCACGTGGAGCCGTGAGGGCGGAGGTGCGGCTCATACGGCGGGCTATTTAAATGCCAGACGCCGGCCGGCTTGCGCCACTGCCATATGCGGAGAACTGCACACCCGCGATCATCATGCTCCACTAGCGGAGAACTAGCTAAGTAGCTGAGCATTTGTTTGTCTTTCTATGTGATGTAATGACTGCCGCTGAGGGGAATATGTTTGCTCTATAAGTACCCCTGCGGTTTACTCTGACCATTTGTAATTTGTGAATATCATATCCACACTATACAATAAGATTGGAGCGGTTGAATTGGGGTAGGTGACGATTGTGTCCATCCACTTGTGCTGTGGATACCTATATAGCTCTAGCTCATGTGTGGTATTGAACCTTTGAGGATTATTTGTCCAATTATTTAGTCCCCTGATGAATTGGCGTTGGCCAAAGAAACGCGTTGGGACGGTTCTACTTTATGTCATTCCTATCTTTTTCTCCCCTTTCTTTTTTGCTTGACGAAGCTGGGCAGTCACTGTCCTGTCCTTAAGGGGAGAATACAGGTGTCAGGTCCTCATCGTGTTAGGATAGGGTTCACTAGGGTCAGAGACCCAGCTACTTTATCTCTATCCTATCCTTTTTGTTCATCTCTATACACATCACGTCATGCAGTATTTGATTAATATGGTTGACAGAGGTGTTAACCGTGTTCTTAAGTAATACCTTTTCATTTTTTGGGCATTTTTTAACCTTTATTACTAAAAGTTATATTTTAGGTACCCTATTGTTATTTTTGGTTTTGATTCTGGGTCCTGAATAGACATTTTTTGGGCAATTTTTGCCATTGTGAGTTTCTGGGAGACTTGACCTGGAAAATGTTGCCCTGTTACAACACGGGCACAGTAACTTTCTGAATTACTGGGACCCTCCCCGGACTGGGTTTGAAAAATTAGGGCCTTGATTACCACCTCTTGGAAGTGAAGGAAAGTCCCTCTGTGGCCTGCAGAATGAAATAGCACGTACGCATTTCACATTGCCATCTGTACAATGTGTATGGCCAGCTTTTTGTACCACACTTTTGTTTTTCGTGTGGCACTGTATCCAGCAGGGTTGCCTCCCCCCCGATTGTTCCCCAGAGCCAGAGCTTCCTCCGGTAGGCGGCCAAGTAATGATGAGGAGAGTCTCCTGGTAGCAGGTGTTGTGAGTGGTCAGGCTCCTGGCCCTGAGACCGTTAAGGGGGACATAAGTTACGTGCAGACAGTAGCGGATGATGATGATGTATCCGATCGCACTTGGGAGCTGGGCGAATTAGGGGCTTCATTATCTTCATCAGGAGTAGAATTTGGCAGCTTGCACGTGAGGCAGTTGCTTAGCCAGCAGGGTGGTAGCAGTGGGAGGTCGGGAGCCAAACGTGCCCAGGGTAGACTACCCGCTTCGCAGGAGCCTACCAGCCCGAAAAATAGCAATGCAGGGGTTCACCGAGTCAGCGGTAGCAGGCAGTCAGCGTGGAGTGTTGGGAGGAAAATGGCAATTTTTTGTTAGGCCACTGGAGGAGGTGAACATGGCCATTTGCCGAATTTGTGGGCAGAAGGTGAAGCGTTGCCAGGGTGCCAATGTTGGCACTATGGCCCTGCATCAACACATGCAGCGTCACCATAAAGTAGCCTGGGAGAACCATGGCTCTCATGTGGTAGTCGTCTGCATTACCCAGTGGCATGCACCCAATTTCATGCAGTCAAGGCTGGTCATCTGCTGGTCCTGATGTTCCTGCTCCTCCTCCTCCTATGCTAAGCTATATCTACGGCAAGAGGTGTGGTCATTACCAACCACAACACTGCAACAAGTGAAAACAGATAGGCTGTCCGATAACCTAACCTGCTGCCAGTCTCTCCGATCTTCTAACCTCTGTCACAGGAGAGACCGTGACACTGTGTTCTCCTCATGCTGCTGCCACCTCATCACTATGTCACTGGGCCACTCTGTGGTCTCCTCATGCTACTGCTACCTCAACACTATATCACTGGGCCACTCTGTGGTCACCTCATGCTACTTCCACCTCACCACTATGTCATTGGACCACTCTGTTGACTACTTATACTGTTCCCACCATCCCCACTCCATGACTGGGCCACTATTTAGCATTTTTGGCCTGTTTGACATCATCATTTATTTGACCCTTCTTCTGATCTGTCAGAAGGAAGGAAAAATTAGATGATATAACGGATCCTGTAGCAGCTGTAGGTCCTGTATGACATGGTCCCTATTTTGCATCAGAATTGGTTTATAATTTGGTAGCCAAAAGCAGGAGTGGGTACAAAACACAGAAGACATGCAAATATTCCATTCACATGTGTTTTGGATCCACTCGTGTTTTTTTGGCTTTAGCAATACTGATGGATTACTGTGACAAATGCTGATGGAGTGAAGGCGGATGCTCAACAGACAGGATCCGTTTTTGGGGGGTTATTGTTCTGACGGATTAGGGGAAGGGCAAAATAACCAGTGACGTCAACACAAACTTACTGCTGACACCCTCTCCACTCTGTCGGGGGCTCTACTTGTATAAGCGTTTCCTAGAACAGGTTCTGTAGAAATCTATGTGAAATCAGCTGACGACGGTGTAAAAGGAGTGTGCTTCTTCTTGACGCTAACATCGGCCTGTAAGGCTTAGTTCACGCTTGAGTTATTTGGTCAGTTTTGGCCCCGTGACTGCGCAAATAAGTGAAGTGTGCATTGATTCTACGAGCAACTCCTGTCATCTGCATGTCATACTGACTCACAGTATAGTTTCACTAGCACAGCAGACTCCCTATGCATGTTACTGCAAGGCACAGCGTTTTACACCACTATACAGGCTCTCTGCAGCCAGGAAATGCTTGTTTTTTAACGTGTTTCGACACAAATAAGTTCGGATCGAATCAAATCATTTTGGAAAATTTGGCGATCTGGCCGAATCGAATTTTTTAGAAATTTGCTCCTCTCTAGTCAGAACACTAGCACACAGGAAAAAAGCAGCTGAGCAATCAACCCACTACTAATCTCCGCCAGCACACACCTGCTGTGGGGAGAAGGAGCATTGCATCCTGTTGCTAAGGATGCTGTTGCGTCACTAGGAGGTGTGGCTTTGCAGTATGTCTCTCCTGACACAGTCACATTGAAGCTGGAGATCTCGCCGCTAAATAATAGTGTTGTAATAATATGCCAATGTGTACCAAAATATGTCTTATTGTAAACAAATTATACTCCATATGCTTGTTTTTTAACGCGTTTCGACACAAATAAATTCGGATCGAATCAAATCTTTTGGGAAAATTTGGCGATCTGGCCGAATCGAATTTTTGAGAAATTTGCTTCTCTCTAGTCAGAACACTAGCACACAGGAAAAAAGCAGCTGAGCAATCAGCCCACTACTAATCTCCTCCAGCACACACCTGCTGTGGGGAGAAGGAGCATTGCATCCTCTTGCTAAGAAAGCTGTTGCGTCACTAGGAGGTGTGGCTTTGCAGCATGTCTCTCCTGACAGTCACGTCGAAGCTGGAGATCTCGCCGCTAAATAATAGAGTGTTGACATAATATGCCAATGTGTACCCAAATATGTCTTATTGTAAACAAATTATACTCCATATGCAGTACTCCAATGCACAGTGCCCAAATAATATACAATACTGTACCAGAAATTCTGCTTCTTCAGTACATGCACAGGTCACACACCCCTAAGGCACAAGGTACATATTACCCACATATATTTTTGCAGAAGATCAGCAGTGTAAAACAGCACCAGCTAAGAAGATGTGATTTTCAAATTCTCACAGTGCAAAACTTTAATGCAAAGAAATTGACCTGCAATGTGGATTTTGAAATCTGCAGCATTTTAATTGTTTGAGTGGATTTTCGGAATTTCATCATTTGCAATGAAAATGGTGAGATCTAGGGCAAATCCGCATCAAAATCCATAAGTACCACATGCGGATTTTGGTGCGAATTTAGCACGGAAACGAAGAGAAATTTAATGCACAAAATCAACATAAACAACGCTGCAATGTGCATATACCCTTAGGCCCCTTTCACACGGGCGAGTTTTCCGCGCGGGTGCAATGCGTGATGTGAACGCATTGCACCCGCACTGAATCCGGACCCATTCACTTCTATGGGGCTGTGCACATGACAGTTGATTTTCACGCATCACTTTTGCGATGCGTGAAAATCGCAGCATGCTCTATCTTCTGCGTTTTTAACGGAACGCAGGCCCCATAGAAGTGAATGGGGCTGCGGAAAATCGCAAGCATCCGCAAGCAAGTGCGG
The DNA here is from genome assembly GCA_033119425.1 of Bufotes viridis. Taxonomy (NCBI): domain Eukaryota; kingdom Metazoa; phylum Chordata; class Amphibia; order Anura; family Bufonidae; genus Bufotes; species Bufotes viridis. The sequence goes on along the minus strand of CM065589.1, from coordinate 66,766,757 downwards.
ATGCTTTGCGATAGCTTCCGCATGGTTGCTATGCAACCATCGGGATGTGTAATCGGTTCTGTATTATTTCACATTATAACATAGTTATAATGTAAAATAATACCCTTAGCCATCTTCCTAATGTTTAAACCGGTGCAGAATGGGTTAAAATAATAAACTAATAATAACTTACCTGGTCCATTTGATGCTGTGACATCATCACAGGTCCTTGTCCTACTAGCAAGCTAGCGGAGAGGATGCCGGGCTTCGCGATCAAATGGACCAGGTAAGTTATTATTAGTTTATTATTTTTAACCCATTCTGCACCGGTTTAAACATTAGGAAGATGGCCAAGGGTATTATTTTACATTATAACTATGTTATAATGTGAAATAATACCAGCGGGAGAATTTCTGACCCAAACATGCACTTCTGTGAAGAAGTGCAGGTTCGGGTCTGGGTACCAAAAGTGCCGATTTTTCTCCCGCGCGTGCAAAACGCATGACAGCGCTTTGCACTCACAGGGAAAAATCGCGGCGATTCCCGCAACGCACCCGCACTGTTTGACGGAGTGCACCCGCAATGCCCGTGTGAAAGAAGCCTTAGACTGGCATAGATTATGCACCCAAATACAAATGTCAGATTGCTGTAAAACTTGGCATGCAATTATGTCTTAGGCAGATACAGTTGTGGTCTGATTAAGAGGGTATAAAAGTGTTTCCACCTCTGCCCTATAGAAAGGCTCTTAGGGGCTACTTTTGGGTAGTTTACCTTTTAGTGAGAGAGGTAGATTAACTAGGCTGTTCTGACCTACGGGTAGCAGTTAGGAGGTGTTGGTGCCAATGGTTAAGTGAGGGCACCTCCATTACACACCTTGTCTCTGCTCGAACCATTTCCAGGTACTAAGCAGAAGGAAATTTTGTGTCATGCTCGCCCACAAACAGCAAGGTATTCTCAGGAATGTCTCTTCCAGATTGTAACACTTCTGTGGCAATTCAGCATTTATGGGACCAGCTGGGACGCCATCTTCGACAGCCAATGATGAATGTGCATTATCTACAGGCCCAGCTATGACATTTGTGGGCAAATGTGCCACAGGATACTATAAGGGATTTTCCTTTCATGTGCATGTAACGGGTGTTTGAGGACACCCCCTAGTGTCTTTGGGGTCCCTAAACCTAGTTAACTCACTTTGCCTGACAGGCGGATCCTGAGCCTCCGCTATCTGGGAGCTGGGGTACATGTCTGTGGCAGTGCCTCCACCCAGTGGAGCATCCGGGGTAGGGATGTGGGGTCCCACTGGGAACATACTTGGTGCAATGAGATTGACACAGCCTAACTGGAATTAACTTTATATAGTACGTAGCAAATGAACCAACATACATAGGAAAATACAATAGAGTAACATAGATAACAATGCAATGTGGATCTTTCCTCACCCACCCACCAGCACACCTGCATCCCACCCCCTTATCTTCGCCCTAGTGGCCGTTGGTGCACATAGAAGAGTTGGGGCCCTTATAAGTCCTGCTCCGCAGGGTCACTGAAGTAGCCTGAGCTGTGTAATGTCCGTCACTGGACCTCAGAGTCTTTACTGTGAGTGAGGAGACAGGTGCCCTGTGGTGGTACAGGGAGAGGTTTGACTTACCCTCACAACACAATTAACCAGGTCAATCAGCAGCAGTCTCCTCTTACTGGATTCACCAGACGTCTGGACTCAATGCTTGTCTTTGCCAGCAGGTCCCTCTCTCAGCAGGTGTGATCTTGGGTGAAGCAAGTTCTCTCAGCAAGGTTCTATCTCTGGGCTGCAGTCTCACACAACTTGACACATGTCCTCTCTCTGGCTGAGCATGTCATAACTTCTAGAAGATCTTCCAGGACCTCCTTCCTCAGAGCTGTGCTGGAAGTATCCTAACAGGACCTGCGATGATGCCACAATCCATGTGACTGATTTCAGCAGGTCATGTGATCAATGCTCAATGTTTTATTAACAGCATACTGAGTCCATCTGCCATCTACTGGGCATTTCAGATAATGCAGCCTGTGTCACTTCACAGGGTTACATGCTCCCCCTTGAAAATACTTGCCTTCCACTGGCAAGTCCTAGCCAGGGGGCCTAACAAAAATTCAACAACAACAAAAAAAAAAGGTTTAGCATACATACAGTACAGTTAGCACAGTAACTTCCTAGCTAGCTAGTTATCTAGGGTAAAGAGTCACTAACATTTACCACTTCAGCTAGTGCATGTAGGAAAGTGGCCATTTTAGACGCTGCTTGTGTCAGCGGAGCATAACTGGGCTCTCCTATATTATCATAAACTAGGGCCCTAGGGGTTGCCGCACTCTGGTGCTGTGTCTCAGTTCTCGCTGTGGGAGAGGATCTTGGGACATCAACTGTGGAACTTCGACTCCTGCCCTCGAAGTAGAGTCTCTAAGGGAAGTTCCAGGCACAAAACATGGACTTTCTGGATTCAACCTTGGAGAACTTTGTGACCCAGGAGAGGTTCCGGGACTTTGTGAACCCACAGGAGTTAAAGGAGGTAATTGCTGTGTTTCTTCTGCGGGTGATGACCACCACTGATCCTCTGCACTGGGAGTTCCCGGGGTCTCTTCTGGCCCATTTCCAGGACTCTCTGCTGGGTTTTCCTCCAGTTCTTCACTACTCTCTTCCTCTTCATCAGCATACACAACTGGAAGCAGATGGTTTCTATGCCAAGCCTTTATTCGGCCCTCCGGGCCCCTAATGTTGTACACTGGCAGTCCTTCAAGTTTGGACACAACCTCAAACAGGGCATCTTTCCATCTGTCAGCCAGTTTGTGTTTTCCAGGCACACCTAAATTCCGGAGAAGAACTTTATCCCCTGCTTGAATCTCCCGATATCTCACCTTAGAATCATACCTTCTTTTGTTCCGTTCTTCCATTTTCGCTGCAGCTTGGGTGGCCAACTCATAGGCCCGATGAAGGTTTTGTTTGAGGTTCCTCACATATTGAAAGTGTGAAGTTGAATCTGTTCCATCAGGAGACACTCCCAAACGGACATCTATCGGCAATCGAGCTTCTCTCCCGAACATTAGGAAATAGGGTGAGAACCCTGTAGATTCATGCCTTGTACAGTTGTATGCGTGGACCATGGCTTCCACATGTTTACTCCAAGACCGCTTCTCGACTTGCTTGAGAGTCCCTAGCATATCTAGAAGGGTCCTATTGAACCGTTCTGGCTGTGCATCACCCTCCGGATGATAAGGTGTGGTTCTGGACTTCTGCACCTGCAACATGTCCAACAGCTCCTTGATCAACTTACTCTCAAAGTCTCTACCTTGATCAGAGTGTATCCGATTGGGTAGTCCATAGTGAATAAAATACTTCTGCCAAAGGACTTTGGCTACAGTCACAGCCTTTTGATCTTTAGTGGGGAAGGCTTGAGCATATCTGGTGAAATGGTCCGTTACCACCAGCACATTTCCAATTCCTGCTGTATCGCTCTCAATGCAGAGATAGTCCATGCACACAAGATCCATGGGTCCCGTACTTTTCAGATGACCCATAGGGGCAGCTCTCACAGGCAGGGTCTTCCTCTGGATACACCTCCTGCATGTCTTTACATGTTGCTCGACATGTTCCCTCATGCGAGGCCAATAGAACCGATCTTGTACTAGGCCATAGGTCTTGTCCACCCCGAGATGCCCATGTTGATCGTGGAGAGCTCTCAGGACCATGCCACGGTATCTGTGCGGTAGTACCAATTGTTTTCTGTCAGGGTGATCATGATACTTCGCGACCCTATAGAGTACTCCATCTTCGAGATGTAGTCGGCTCCATTCTCTTCGATATAATTCTCTTTGACTCACAGGTAGAGAAGTCAGCAATTTAGGATTCTTAGTCTTTATTGCTCTGATAACTATCCCAATATACCAGTCCTGCGCTTGAGCCTTCTTCTTGTCTTCTGTGGTTATACTGGACCACTGTTGAAGCATGACTGGAGCATGGAACACCTCAGGCACGGCTTCTGGAGAGTGGCTAATGGAGTCTATCCCTCTTAGCTCGGCAAATTCTTCTTGACTCTCGGCCACCACATACATCTGACAAAGGCTCCTACCCCCGGCCCAGGGATCTCTTCCCACTCCTCTTCTTCTTGGTGAGGAGGGAGTCTAGGTCTGCGGGACAGGGCATCTGCGCTGACATTCTTGGGCCCAGGTTTGTACTTCAGGCTGAAACTGTAGCTTGACAAGGCAGCCAACCACCTATGTCCTGTGGCATCCAGCTTAGCTGTAGTCTGGATGTAGGTAAGTGGATTGTTGTCAGTCCTTACTTCGAATGTTGCTCCATACAAATAGTCATGCAGCTTATCCACGATGGCCCACTTGAGTGCCAGAAATTCCAATTTATGGACTGGATAGTTCTTCTCTGCACCTGTAAGACTTCTACTTATGTAAGCCACCGGCCTCAATCCTTCTGGATAACTTTGGTGCAGTACACCCCCTAGGCCTTCCATACTGGCATCCACATGGAGGATATATGGTTTCTCAGGGTCTGCATAGGCTAAGACAGGAGCTTCTGTAAGTCTCTTCTTCAATGTCAGAAAGGCATCTTCACATCCTGAAGTCCATTTCTCTCCAAAGGGGTCTTTAGGATATGGTGCCTTAGCACCCTTTACGTCAGAGGTAATCTTCAGTAGGTCATGTAACTCTCGAGCAATCTTTGAGTAGTCTTTCACGAACCTTCGGTAGTAACCACAGAATCCGAGAAAGGACCGCAACTCACTGATGTTATTTGGTCTTGGCCAATTCAACACTGCTTCAATTTTAGCAGGATCTGTGGCTACTCCTTCAGCGGAGACTATGTGCCCCACATAAGTGACAGAGTTCTGGGCAAATCGGCATTTGTCCACTGATAGCTTCAGGCCTTCAGCTTGAAGTCGATCCAACACCTTTAGCAATCTTTGTTCATGCTCCTCTGGTGTCTTCCCGAAAACAATTAGGTCATCTAGATACACTAGACACTCTTTGGGATTCATATCCCCCACAGTTTTCTCCATCAGCCTCTGAAAAGTAGCAGGAGCTCCTGTGACTCCCTGTGGCATTCTGGTAAACTGGAAGAACCCCAAAGGGCAGATGAAAGCTGTCTTTTCCTGATCCTCCTTCTTCATGGGTACCTGATAATATCCAGACCTCAAGTCAAGCACACTGAACCACTGGCTGCCAGATAGGGCGTTCAGAAGATCCTCTATCCGGGGCAAAGTGTACTGATCTGGCACAGTCCTCTTGTTCAGAGTACGGTAGTCCACACATAGCCGAACTGAACCATTCTTTTTCTCACTACCACAATAGGTGAGGCATAGGGGCTCCGGGACTCTGTGATGATGCCTGCTCCTTCCATCTGCTGGAGTACGTCCCGGACATCTTCCACATCTCGAGGGGTATTCTTCTTGACCTTTCTCTGAAAGGAGTAGGATCAGCAAGTCTTATAGCATGGGTGGCACTCTTAGAACACCCCACGTCCATCTCTGCTCTGGAGAACACTCCCTCTCGGGTGGCCAGTTTTGAACGAAGGCTGTCTTTCCACTCCTGTGGTAGAGGAGAATCTTCTAGATCAAAATCTAAAGGTGCTTTCACATGATCCTTCTGCTCTGCACTCACAGACATGATGGACGAAACTTGATCTAAAAGGTGTATCACACCAATCTTCTGATGACGATCAATCCGGATTTCTGAGGGGGTTAAATTCTGTACCATCACAGGAAAGCTCCGACACCACCTTTTTCGCCAATCTTTTACCTCAGGTATGAGAGTCCACCCCTTCTTCTGATCCTCTTCAGGCAGAGACTCAATAAGGTATTGTCCAGTTCCCCCAACATTTCATGGTGCATTGAGGCTATGGCTCGTAAGGTTTTGGTCTCACCAGGCTTCACAAATGCAGGTTCTGTTCCTGAATAATGGCACGACCCTGGTTTTGTTTCAAGGGCTAGTCGTCTACACTCTTTTCCTAGGACAGGGCTGACCTCCATCAGTCGGTCTAAGGAGACATCTCCCACTTCTGTCAGATAGGCCTTGAATACATCCTGTACCATCTTTGCATTAGTACCCAATATTATTGGGGCACACACTTTCTTGGCTGCAGGGCATATCAAAGCTTCCAGCTCCATAGGACATATCATCCCGGTGTTTAACTGGGGAATAGTTATGGTCACTTTTATGCATCCCTCCACAGGTTGAGCTTGAGACCCAACGCCCCATAGCTGAAACTCTCCTGCAGGTTCCATAGGAATGTGTTTCAAATGACGTTCATAGAAGTCTCTGTAGATAATGGTGACTTGAGAACCTGTATCTAGCAATGCTGAAGCATGAATTCCTTCTACTTGCACATGTATCAAAGATTTAGGCCCAATCTTGGCCTCTACCGATAAACTATATGTAGGCCGGGTCTTCCTTCGCTTGTAAGACCTGGTCATTTGAGTCTCCTCGAGCTCGGTTGCCAGCACCTCCACATCCACCTCCATGGAATTCGCAGGACACTCCCGCTGAAAATGCCCTGACTTTCCACATTTAAAGCAGTCCCCTCGGCGGGGTGAATCCTCAGGAAACAGTTTTTCTGAGTCTTCCTGTGTTGCCCCCACTTCCAGGGGAGGATCTGCTCTCTCTGGTGGTGATTTGCATAAGAGCTCCAATTCAGCCACCTTCTTCCTAAGAGCTGACAGTTCTGTATCCTCTTTCTCCTTCTGTAGGGGTGGACACGTCTGGTCTTCCAATCTCCTGGCTGTATTTATTAATGTGGAATAAGGCAGAACTTTATCATCCAACTTGGCTCTCAGCAGAATCATAACTGGATTATTGGTTAAACCACCTCTCTGAATTTGCTTAGATAGCCGAGCATCCAACTCAGAGGCAGCGACTGCACCTTTATGGAATAACTTTCCAAGCGATAGCTGTAACCGGTTGATATAGTCAGTGGCTTTTTCATGCTCCTTCTGCTTAGTGGCTAGGAACTTAACCAACAGATCATCCAAATCTTCTGATTTCCCATAAGCATCCTGTAAAACTTGTAGATAGTCATGCACAGTAGCTTGCCCATTTACTCCCTTGTACAGTCTTATCATGTCTGTAGCGGGAAAACGAAGACTCTCCACCAACCGCTGTTTCTTTATGGTATCCGTACAAGACCATTCCTCCAACAACTGCATAGCATTATCCTTCCAGACCTCAAAAGGCTCTTCTCCTGAAGGAACAGGCTGATTCCCAGAAAACACCTTTAGTTTGCGGTAACTATGGGTGTGGTTTGCCGTCACTATGGCTTCTGAGAGTTTCTGTAGTATGTCCGATACATCACTACCTCCTGTAGGCAGGGTGCGTACTTCAGGGTTGTCTTGTTTCAGTAATGCTGTAGATGGATGAGATTCTGCTTTAGGAGTAATCATCCCCTGTCCTCTAGGAGGATGGGCAGCTTGTTTAGGAATGGCTCCGGCCTTTCCGGAGATGGGAGGCAGGAGCTTAGAATAATTTTCTGTGACATAATCTCTCTGTTCTAATTTAAAGGGTTGTTGCAGTGAGACCCTTTCTTTCTTATCAAGGAGAGCGTACACTAAGGAGCATCCTTCATCCGGGGCTCCATATAAATGAACGTTGGTAGGCATCTCATGGTCTCCCAAGTCCGTATGACAATATATTAACATGTAAGTTTGGCCTTCAGAATCCTGCAGGATATCCCTGACGGTCGCCATTTCTATTCCCAGTCGAATTTCTATACACAAGATGACGTGATTCATCTCACAGCAGGATGGGACTTTGCATAACATCACAGCTTGCTGTAATGGTACATTTCTTTGCTGGGCCCACTCTTTTGCAAAGGAGGGAGTGGCCTGAGGATTTAACCTATTCTCACTGGTTGTACCCCAATGAATCTCAGCAGTGCCTCCATATGTAACGGGTGTTTGAGGACACCCCTAGTGTCTTTGGGGTCCCTAAACCTAGTTAACTCACTTTGCCTGACAGGCGGATCCTGAGCCTCCGCTATCTGGGAGCTGGGGTACATGTCTGTGGCAGTGCCTCCACCCAGTGGAGCATCCGGGGTAGGGATGTGGGGTCCCACTGGGAACATACTTGGTGCAATGAGACTGACACAGCCTAACTGGAATTAACTTTATATAGTACGTAGCAAATGAACCAACATACATAGGAAAATACAATAGAGTAACATAGATAACAATGCAATGTGGATCTTTCCTCACCCACCCACCAGCACACCTGCATCCCACCCCCTTATCTTCGCCCTAGTGGCCGTTGGTGCACATAGAAGAGTTGGGGCCCTTATAAGTCCTGCTCCGCAGGGTCACTGAAGTAGCCTGAGCTGTGTAATGTCCGTCACTGGACCTCAGAGTCTTTACTGTGAGTGAGGAGACAGGTGCCCTGTGGTGGTACAGGGAGAGGTTTGACTTACCCTCACAACACAATTAACCAGGTCAATCAGCAGCAGTCTCCTCTTACTGGATTCACCAGACGTCTGGACTCAATGCTTGTCTTTGCCAGCAGGTCCCTCTCTCAGCAGGTGTGATCTTGGGTGAAGCAAGTTCTCTCAGCAAGGTTCTATCTCTGGGCTGCAGTCTCACACAACTTGACACATGTCCTCTCTCTGGCTGAGCATGTCATAACTTCTAGAAGATCTTCCAGGACCTCCTTCCTCAGAGCTGTGCTGGAAGTATCCTAACAGGACCTGCGATGATGCCACAATCCATGTGACTGATTTCAGCAGGTCATGTGATCAATGCTCAATGTTTTATTAACAGCATACTGAGTCCATCTGCCATCTACTGGGCATTTCAGATAATGCAGCCTGTGTCACTTCACAGGGTTACATGCACATAGCCATTGAAATGAATGGATCAGGATTTAGTCCGAATGCTATCCGTTCGCAACACGCAGGGCATCCTAACAGAAAACTTGCTCAGGTGAAAGAAGTCTTATCCTTTCATTCTAATCTTGAAATCACATACAGTATATCATTACATTCACACAAAGAAAGTTTTGTTTGATTCCAACAACTTCTTCTTGGTGCGTTATTTTTTTTTGTTAATGAATGAACATGCATCATGGTAGTTGTGGGCCCTCTTAGGTTATGAATAAATCACTGCAAAAGGTGCACTGCAAGATATGCAAATGAAAATACAAGGCTAAGGGCTCTTTCACATTTGCGTATTTTTTTTCCGGCATAGAGATCTGTCGTCGGGTCTCTATGCCGGAAAAATCCTGATCAGGATTATCCTAATGCATTCTGAATGGAGAGAAATCAGTTCTGGATACATCAGGATGTCTTCAGTTCAGGACCGCAGCATGCAGCGCTTTTTGCTCCGGCCAAAAATCCTGAACACTTGCCGCAAGGCCGGATCTGGAATTAATGACCATTGAAAGGCATTAATCCGGATCCGGCCTTAAGCTAAACGTCGTTTCGGCGCATCGCCGGATCCGACGATTAGCTTTTTCTGAATGGTTACCATGGCAGCCAGGACGCTAAAGTCCTGGTTGCCATAGTAAAGTGTAGTGGGGAGCGGGGGAGCAGTATACTTACCGCCCGTGCGGCTCCCGGGGCGCTCCAGAGTGACGTCAGGGCGCCCCACTTGCATGGATCACGTGATTGCATGGATCACGTGATCCATGCGCATGGGGCGCTCTGACGTCATTCTGGAGCGCCCCAGGAGCCGCACGGGTGGTAAGTATACTGCTCCCCTGCTCCCCACTACTATGGCAACCAGGACTTTAAAAGCGTCTTGGCTGCCATAGTAACACTGAAAGCATTTTGAAGACTGATCAGTCTTCAAATGCTTTCAGTTCACTTGCGTTGTTACGGATCCGGCGGGCATTTCCGGCGATGGAAGTGCACGCTGGATCCTCACAACGCAAGTGTGAAAGAGGCCTAAACCCTCATGCTAGATGTTAAAATAAGACTTTAGCCAATATATTCCGATCAAGAACTTATCGGAGCCCGGGTACTCCGTCAAGTTATCTCAGTTGACACAGGACCTACCGCTAAACCTAAATATAGTGTGTGAACACTGTCTGATAGGTTCTAAGATCCGTCTCACAGCTACACTTCCACAAAAGTGAGATCACAAATACAATGTGGAAGTGTAGCTGTGAGTCGGATCTTAGCACCTATCAGACAGTGTTCACACACTATAGGTAGGTTTAGCAGTAGGTCCCACGTCAACTGAGATACCTTGACGGCGTACGCGGGCTCCGATATGTTCTTGATCGGAATATATTGGCTAAAGTCTCATTTTCACATCTAGCGTGAGCATTTAGCCTTGTATTCTAATTTGCATATCTTGCAGTACACCTTTTGCAGCGATTTATTTTTTTTCATGTCTAAGCCACACTTTATTGCATATTGTGTAGGATTTTTTTTTGTGGCACATGTGGTTCGCTGCCGGCATTCTCCATTGTATGTCTTAATTGCTGGGCATTGCCGTTTGGAGAGGATCACATGTGGAGGTTTTGCTTCCCCGATTATCAATACGCTACAGTATTTGGGGTTCTGAGCATTTCCTCCCAGTTAGGCCACTTAATTCAGTGTTCCCTCTTAGGGTATGGCCACAGGTTTCCTGATGCAGTTTTGAAAGCCAAAGTCAGGAGTGGTTTATAAAAGCAGATAAAATATAAAGGACAGATATGACTTGACAAACCTGACCGTGTGGCTGTACCCTTATATGTAGATTTAGCATTAAGGCTCAGGATGGTCCTTTAAGTAAAATCTCAGGATTTCAGTTGAAAGCATAGCATTGTGCCCATGTCCTCAGAGGGACTGTACTACAGCAATAGCTCCAGGAATGTAACATTCCCTCAAACATACAATTGAAAGTTCTTGTGTATTCTGTATCTTGTGTGTTCTTTCAGACAATGAAATTTAGGTAAGGGGAATGAGACTTGTGTGTAAAACATCCCGAGGTTCCCCGCTTTCTCTGAGAGCTCCAGTCATTCTATAATCTACACTAGCATTGTACCGTGTAATTAAATGAATGCACACATCGCTGACTCCGGCTCTAGAACAACATTTTATGTTACATGGAATAGAGGAGATTTTCATTTGTGTCATCTCATTCTATGAGCGTTAGAAATCTTCCTGCGTATGAAGGTCTCTGCTGACATTTTCAATTCTGGGAAAAAGCCGAACAGTTTCTCTGCAAATATGAAATGGTATTGATCAGAGGAGCCGCAATGAGCAGCAGCTGGATTATGAAATTCAATATTTTGCTTATGGTTTTACTTTACAGAGGTTCGTAGATTTGCTGTTCAGATTAAAATTTGAAAACATGGCTGCTTTCTTCCAAAAATAGTGCAACGCCTGTCTACCAGTTGTGTTTGGTAAGCTGCAATACCAGGCACAACCTATTAGTTGGTTGAGTCCTTTTTTTTGGAAGAGAGCCATTATTTTGTCTGTGAAGGTTCTCATTTACCCAGGTCTCATTTATCTGTAAAGAATAAATCAAGGCAACTGGACTTGCTGTAGATTTCTTGAAATCTCCTGTAGATTTCTTGAAATCTCCTGTAGATTTCTTGAAAACTCATTCTTGGAAGAACGAGTGAAACATTTTCAAGAAATCCACAGCAAGTCCTGTTGCCTTGATTTTTTCTTTACAGATGAGCCATTATTTTCTAATCCTAGACAAATTCTTCAATTTTAGTGAATGGCCTTACATTGTATAGACTTATTTATGGGGCACATAAAATGACATATCCCACTGTGCAGATGATAATTCACAGATATTCAGAGTATGAAGTGTTTTTGTTTATTCATTTTATTTTAGGGGCTCTCTGAAATACTGGCTTCTCTAAGGGAAAATGAGCTGAAAATTAGGGAGACTACAGGCCAGGGACCTTACTATTGTAGGTGTTGAGGTTCCTTTAGCACCAGGAACCGTGTCTAGGGGGAGGGGGTATATAATGTTGAAACAAATTCTTTAAATGCCATGTAATGGCTTAGAAGCCTTTTTCCAAATTTTGCACAGGGGACCAGGAGCTTCAAGTTATGTATCTGCTTCATGCCATGCGCCCTGAAAATATTAGCAGAAAGCTCTCTTCCAAAGAAACTAGTGAACTGTATTTTCCAGCGTATAAGACGATTGTGCATAAAAGACGACCCCCTACATTTCCTGTTAAAATATGGGGTTTGGGCTATACTCGCCATATAAGACTACCCCTCTTCCAACGCACACCAAATAAATAATAATAAACATTAAACAGACGATTCGAGCATGAGAAAACCACTGAGAGCAGGGAGAGGGGCCGCTTCAGGAGCGACTGGCCTGGATGCAGCGCACAGTGGCTAAGCTAGAGGGCGCCTGTCCCTGAAGCTGGAGAAGGACAGCTTCTCCAGTCCGGCTTGGAAGTAAAGAGGACCTTTCACTGGTCCAACAATTGTTAGATAATGAGATATATCTTATGTGTAGAGAGGCATATTTGTAGACCAGGGATAATAGTAAGTGCAGGGACATCCCTGGGCGCCGCTCTACATATACATATCATTAAACACCAAACAATTAGTGACCAACTGGTCACCCACTGTTTAATCAGCATAACACTCCTATAAACACACACTACACAGTCACATAATAATCAAATATACCTTTATTGAACAATAATAAATCTATTATGAACATGATCCACATACACATACAAAATGTTGGTATGCATAAACAGAATGGAGGAAAGTACCTCCCTAAGAGACATACAAAGGTCTTCTCAGTGCATAGATATGTAAAAAGGGGAGAGAGAGCTGCAGGGTATACCAAAAGTTGACTGCAATAATGAATAAGGTTTAAACTAAGAAATGCTAAAGTGCATAAGTGCCAATGCGCCATCTCCGCCTATCGCTGTCATCGGGTCACGTGATTTTGGTTGATCATGTGACCGGTGACGCGGTAGTTCGTGTCTCGCGGGATTGGTAGGGTGACCGGCCCAGCTTGAGCGCGAACATTGGCGGCAAACACGATACTGGTGCATGTGGTATGGTGGAGCTAATTAGACTATTCAGGTGTTTGGGAAGGGGCTCTTATGCGTCATGTTGACCCATTGTGTGGTCGTGTTGGACGGCTGAGGTAAGAGCTTTTTCTTAGAAGTAGTCTGTACTCCCCTGTCTGGCATTTGTCTTGTTTGAGGATCCGGCAGAGTATAAGGTAACTTTACAGTCGTGCCTAGTTTGTATTCAAGAATCTGCGACCCTGATAAAGAGCTGGCAGACAAGCACATGAGTGGTGGATGGATTTAAACCAGAATTTTAGCTGGAAATTGCTTGGGATTGTTAAGTTGTTAAGGGAAAATTGTTGTACACTCAGAAACAAGAGACTGATGATACTGACGTTACTTACAGAACAGCTGACATACCACCACCATATCCCTCAGCCCCCCAGGAGGACAAGTAATGGACCCAAAGGGTGGACATGTAGAGTTTGTGGAGCACCCAGACATAGATCACCTACTGGTATACACCCCGTGTTGAGATTATTATAGACCTGGTGGGTCCCCAAGGTGGTCTATGCGTAAGGTGCCATGGTAAGTGTGGTAAATGCAGGGTGTATTGCTCCAGGGTTTTCTGCAGTAGCCGCTCGATTTGTGCAAGCATGTATGGTCTGTGCCTTGAACAATCCCAGCAAGCACACCCCTAGGCCACTTAACCTGTTTCAGAGACTGCAGAATCACTATATACAACTACCAAAGATAAGAGTGTATGAGTTTGTTCTTGTGTGTGTTGATCTCTTTTCAGGTTGATCCGGAAGTCTTCCCAATAGCCAAAGCCAGTGCCAAGAACACTGCAAAGAAACTGGTCAGAAAACTGATATGCAGGTATGGTGTTTCTGAAAATATTGAGTCAGACACTTTCCCACTTTATAAGTGAAGTGATGAGAGAGGTTATGCAAGCATTAGGGATAACCCAAGCCTTCCATACAGCTTACATCCCCATCAGTGGCCGAGTTGAGCGCCTGAATGGCACATTGAAAGTGAAAATTCAGGCCATGCAGGAGACCCAGAGCCCCTGGACAGAGTGCTTGCCCTTGGCTCTATATTCAGTAAGAACTACCCCAAACAGGAAGACAGGGTTATCCCCATTTGAGATCCAGTTTGGAAGTGCCCCTAGACTAGGGTTGTACTTTCCCCAGCAGCTGCAGAAGAATAATGATAGTTTGACTAGTTACATGTGGGCCCTCACAAAAAGGTTGGAACACACATAAACAAGTGCAGCACATCAAGTGTAGTAGATAGGCGCACTCACCATCCCTTTAAAATCTTCTTTATTGCAGAGAAAATATGTAGACAGGGGGACTCACATGGACAGCATACTCACTGAAAAAACAGCAACGGCCGTTTCGCGGATTCACCAGTTCATCCGGCTGTTCAGTCAATCAAAAGATCGCACTCGCGCTGGTTATAAGCGCCACTGCCAGTGGGACACAACCTGTCCATCACATAGCAACGTATGACGCTCCACAAACAGCGCCCGCGCTACACAGTGATTCGAGAAAAACATATTAAAAACAAAAGCAGCATATTAGATATATGGAGAGCAACAGACCGCAGTAAATCGCGATCGAGCCAAACTCTACCATGTCTACTCTGGACATTTTAGAGAGGGTACCGGGTTACCACACGTAAGCAGAGACGCGAAAATTCCGGATGCAAAAATCGCACCCGGTTAGAATCGCGGCTACTGCAACAACCACAACAATAGCAATCGTGTCATGTGAACATCGACAGGTCATTGCGTTCGTTCAAACCCAAATGGCCTGTAGCATCAGCTTTTATGATAAATTTTGCTTCCTTCTGTAGCAGTGAGCGATGTCTATCCCCTCCATATATTGGTGGGGGTACATGCTCCAAACCTGCAAATCTCAACAGATTAGCGTCTCCTCCATGCCGATGTCTCACATGCTCGATTAAGCGAGTGCATCCTTTTCCTGTACGAATTGAGTTGCGGTGTTCGCATGTACGCTCCAATAGGGTCCTCTTGGTTTTTTAGAAGGCACCGCAAACACAAATCAAGACATAAACCACGAAGGTTGTCCTGCACGTAATGAACTGACTAACATAATGTTCAATACCTCCAAAAAACAAATGGCGCCCTTGCAACATGTAGCTACATAGTGAACAGTTACCGCAACGGTAATTCCTCAAGGGTTTTCTTGATGACAACCAATCCTTTTCCTGATGCGTAAACTGTAAGTGGAGAATGTCTGATTCAACAAGTCACCTAACAGATACGTGATTGTATAAGGCTGACATTTCGAAACACCACAACTACTGAAATACAGGAATTGCAGCAGAATGAATTAGAGAAGAAATAGATGTGATCTGAAATTCTTAAACTCTGGCAAATGAACTAACATCATTTTCTAGCCCTGCTGGGGGGAACAGTGAGTGAAGGGTTAACACTGTAAGCTATGCGTCTGAGGCCTTGAGCTGTGGATGTTCTGGCTACATCCCGTTATTTTCATCTTGTTCCTCACTTCTAAGAAATGTAGCAAAGGTCAATTTCTTTGTAACAGTAACTTTTCATATAGTACGTGTGACTTCATCTTATTGGTTGTTGATTCCCCCCCCCCCTTGCTATATATATGTTACCCCACCCTCAATAAAGTTAGAGTATTTCTCAGTGATACCTGTGTGTGTGTGTGTCATTTATTTCCTGTTGAGAAATATCTCTCCTGGTACCAGTAAGACTTAACCCAAGTTGACCACTGGAATCCGGTACCAGGGGTACCTAGCGAAGGGTCCAATTGCCTTACAGTGAGCATCAACCACTCTTCTTCTCAGGTCCTCATAAATCTCCTTTTTTGATGCTATTAATGTGTTGTGAAGGTCACTGTTCTTTAAATAAAATAGGTCATCCACTCACACCTGATTGTTATTCCATTGATTGAAAACACTTGACTAATTTCACCTTCAAATCTGCTAATCCTAAAGGTTCACATATATTTACCACTCACATACCTGTGATATTAGATCATTTTCCTCAATAAATAAATTACCAATTTTAATATTTTTTAATCATTTGTTTAATTTATACTTTTAGGACGTGTAAAAAACTGATTTAGTTTTAGGTCAAATTTTCAAAGTTCAAGCACTGTTGTAAGTTTCAAGCACTGTTGTAAGTGTATAGGGTGTTGGGAAGATCACTTCATATACTGCTTGAGGCAAATAGCAACATTTACTATCTCCATCTAGCACCAGCGCTTGTAAGAGAGCTAGAAAGGGCATTACCCCTCTTACAAGCAAACGACATGAAACCATTTTAGTTAGCCCTATGCATTCCCATTTTACCGTGACATTGTGGCCCTCCACCTGGGTTAAACAATTGATCTGTTATGTGACTATGACATACCAAGTTTCTGAAGAATAATCTTCCAGCAATGTACATAATATGCTACAGTATGTTTATTGCATGGTGTTGCACCAGGGGAGTAACTACCATAGCGACAGACCATGCGACTGCTATGGGGCCCAGTAGGCAAGAGGGGGCCCAGTTGGGATCATCTCCTCTTCTACTCTCGGTGGAAACTTGGTCAGAACTCTAGCCTCTAAAGAAACAACATAAAATGTCCCATGGGTCAATGAAAGGGGTTTACACAGTAACCCTTCTGTGCTGTGTGGGGGGCCTGGTTTGATACTTGCTATGGGGCCCTTACTTCTCTATGTATGCCACTGTGTTGCACATCCTTCACTTGAGAGTGTTATCTCACTTACATACATTTTGTTAACGTCATGTATCAAATGAAATGTGTAGCAATTGTGCCACCGTGCATATTGACTAGATGATGAGATCAATGTCTTCTTTAGAGAAAATCATGTTTGTTTGAACTACAAATGATGATGATCATTGGCAAGTTACCATTTAACTGAACATTAACACACGCATAGGATACTTACAAACCATCAGTGTAGAAGATGAAGTAGCTCCAAAGAGCCCAGGGGTATAGCTAGAGGGGTACAGAGGTAGCAGTTGCTGTACCTGGTGTCTGAGGCAGGCAGCCCAAAAGCCCAATTGCAACAAAAGAAGACATCAGTATTATAAATTGCACTTGGTGGATTGGAGCCCAAAAGCTTCACGCCATTTCAGAAATATAGAGAGAGCTGTTCACTGTTGCTTGTCTGAAGACACTTTCTATAATCTTATTTTCCATGATCTTATTATTAAAGGGGTTTTCTGAACAGCACCGTTCATTCTCTACTGACCATGCTTGGAATCACAGCTCAGTCTCATTAATGGTCCCTTGAATGGGACTGAGCTGCGCCTAGGCCAGGGATGGGCAAACTGCGGCTCTCCTGAGCTGCTTACAGCTTTCAGCCTACAGCAGGGCATGGTGGGAATTGTACTTTTACAACAGCTGGAAAGCCGCACTTTGCCCATCCCCGGCCTAGGCCATGTAAACCATGAACGTGACATCACTTGGCTTAGGAAAAGCTGCAAGGAGGCGGTGGCATTCACTGGAGAGCAGAGTCCTCTTCAAGCAGCTCATCGGCGGGACTTTTCGAAGTCAGACCCGCCACTTTAAAATGGGACCTCCACAGCAGCTCATCCCCTTAACTTTGACCTTCACAGCAGCCCGCCCTTTTAACAGTGAATTTCACAGCACCCCACTCCCTTGACAGTGACCTCCTCAGGGGTCTGCCCCCTTAACAATGACCTCCACAGTACCCCACTGCCTTAACAGTGACCTCACAGTACCCTGATCCCTTAACAGTGACCTCCACAGTGTCCGCCCCTTTAACAGTGACCTCCACAGCGGCCTGCCCTCTTAACAGTAACATCCACAGTGAACACCTCTTTAACAGTGACCTCCACAGTGCCCCGCCCATTTAATGCTAGGGCTACACGACGACATGTGTCGCGTGACATTTTGTCTCAACAATTTTTATAATGATAGGCTATGGTGTCGCACTGCGACATGTGACATGCTGCGACTGCGACACGCCAGTTGCAAAAAATCCATTCAAGATGGATTTTTCTGCGAATGTCGCGTTGCAGTTGCAGCATGTCATATGTTGCAGTGCAACACTATAGACTATCAATATAAAAATTGTCGCGTGACACATGTGGCAGTGTAGTTGTGCCCTATGTGTTGTGCGACTTATTGTCGTCGTGTAGCTCTAGCCTAAAGCTGACCTTCAGCAGTGAAGAAAAATGGCTGGGTTGTTATGGAAACCTGGAGTAAAACTGTGTGTATGTGGAGACTAAGGGCCTGCGAGCTTCTATTGGTTGATAAGGGACATGTGACCGTGTGTTTGGCAGATGGGATATGAAGAGAAAGACTTGCAGGCTTGTATTAGCTAATGCAGGTCATTTTTTGGGAATATCTCAGGAACGATATGTCCTAGAGAGCTGTGACCCCACAAGATTTCTTTCCAGGTAGCAAGTGATGTCTGTACCAAGTTTCGTTTAAATCGATGGTTGTGTTTTTGAGTGATCGCGGAACATAACTTCACACACACACACATATATACGTTCTTCTTTATATATATATATATATATAGATGGATATCATAGGAGGCATCAGTTTATAAGGCAACTTCTGAAAATGGTTTTATGGGGATTGTAGGTTGTCAATATCGAGTTGGTGGGGATCTAACTCCAGGCAGCACAACCAATTAACTTTTGGAAGGGGCCACAGCCCTCCGATGAGTGCTGTGTTCTCTTTATTGTGTACTAGGCACAGTGCCATACATTGTATAGTAGTTGTGCTTGGTAGGGCAGCTAAGTCTCATTCACTTGAATGGTACTGAGCTCCAAAAAGGATGTGACCAATAACTGTGACATGACCAGTCTGAAGAAGAGTCCATAGTATTTACCTCTTCCAACACCTGATCCTAAGGATAAGTTATCAACATTAAAAGGGGTTGTGTCACTTCAGCAAGTGGCATTTATGAAGTAGATAAAGCTAATACAAGGTGCTTACTAATGTATTGTGGTTGTCCATATTGCTTTCTTTACTATCTGGATTCATTTTTGCATCACATTATACATTGCTTTTTTCCATTGTTACAATTACCCTGCAATTGATAAGTTGTGGCCATGCTTACACACTATAGGATAAAATGTCATCCTCTCTGGTGGCTGAGTCAATGGGAGCACACATGGGCTGGTGCTTTTTTCTACAGTGTGCAAGCCCGACCACCACTGCTGGATTGCATTAGTAAGAGCCTTGAATTAATTTTCTCTACATGATAAAGCTAATTTGCCGAAGGGAGACAACTCCTTTAAGTCTTGGAAAACCCTTTTAAGCTCACACACGGCACATTACAATAGAAGTGAGCAGGGGTTTACAAAACACCATTTACAAACAGCATGAAACATTTGTAGCATCATATAACACATGCATATTTCTTCTCAAATGATTGTGGTTGCCAGTATTGTAACTGTTCAGACTATGAGATACAGAATGCAAATCAATAGAACAAGCTCTGTGTAGCCATTGATCCAACAAGAAATGCCAGGAGATGTCAGCTCTGAAGTCTGAAGAGGTGTCAATGCAACTCTGGACTATACAGGCTGTAACTCACAGTAATACTAAGGCCCCTTTCACACTTGCATTTGGAAGATCCGGCATAGAGTTCCGTCGTTGGGGCTCTATGCCGGAAAGAAACACATCAGTTACAGATAATACATCCGCATGCATCCATTTGAACGGATCCGCTTGTATTAACTTTAACTATTTTTTAACACTACAGATCCGTTTTGAACTCCGTTGAAAGTCAATGGCACTACGGATCCGTTTTCTATTGTGGAGGACGTTTTGCTCCGCATCCCAGGACGGAAAGAATATCACAGCATGCTGCGGTATTTTCTCCATCCAAAAAATGTTCAGTTACTGAACTGAAGACATCCTGATGCCTTATGAACGTATTTCTCTCCATTCAGAAAGCATGGGGATAATCCTGACCAGTATTCTTCCGGCATAGAGCCCCGACGACGGAACTCTATCCTGGATCTTCCAAACACAAGTGTGAAAGGGGCCTAAGTTATTCAACTTACAAAGAGTAATATTAACTGTAAAGTTTTGAATATTGTCCACAGAGGCTCTTGGCCATGGCCAAATCTGTGGTGACATGGCAAGAACCAGGTAAAATCTGCAGTTGTTGGAGGACATGACAAGTTCTCCACCAGTTGCACCTCCTCTGGTGGCAGTGATTACAACTAGTGTTGAGCGAACAGTTCGAGTATCGTTCGGGTTCGTACCGAATTTCGGGGTGTCCGGGACCCAAACCCGAACCCGGACATTTTCAAAAAAGTTCGGTTTCGGGTCCGTTGTTCGTCGATTGCACAGCAGCCAATCAGCTAGCGTTTTACTTCTTGCCCTAAGAGCCCATCACAGCCATGCCTACTAATGGCATGGCTGTGATTGGCCAAGTGCAGCATGTGACCCAGCCTCTATTTAAGCTGGAGTCACGTAGCGCCGCACGTCACACTGCTCTTACTAGTGTAGGGAGAGGACGCAGCTTCTGTCAGGGCGAGATTAGGCAGGTTAAAGTCAGCAACAGCACCTAATGAACGGATCGATCTACAGCTGAGAATCATTGAACTTCTGCTAGTTACTTGCTCGCTGGTTTTTAGGCTGCACAGAGCGTTTTTCTGTCACTTATTTTCTGGGTTGATCGGCGGCCATTTTGTGACTTGTGGTGCACCAGAAGAAGCTGCCACCAAGTCCATCAATCCATAAATACTAGTTTTTTTTTTGCTATATCCTACATCAGGGGCTTGGCTGTGCTAATTGTCACCCCTAGAAACTCAGGATAGCAATTTCTATATTTTATTAAGGGGTTAAATACAATTGCCCAAATACCAATCCCCTAAATCTGGTGTTCCAGCTTTGGCTAGCCAAGTATAATACTGTCTGCCGTCTGGCAAAGGATAGATTATTTTCTGGGGTGAAATTCAATTGCCAAAATAGCAATACCATAAATCAGTGGTTTCAGCTGTGGCTGGCAAAATAGAATAGTGTCCGCCAAAATATATATTTTGTTCTGGGGTGAAATTAATCTGGCAAAATAGCAATACCCTGATTCTGATGTCCCAGCAGTTGCAGGCCAGATTTCATAGTGTCCGTCAAAACATATATTTTGTTCTGGGGTGACATTCAATTGCCAAAATAGCAATACCCTGATTCTGGTGTCCCAGCAGTTGCAGGCCAGATTTCATAGTGTCCGTCAAAACATATATTTTGTTCTGGGGTGACATTCAATTGGCAAAATAGCAATACCCTGATTCTGGTGTCACAGCAGTTGCAGGCCAGATTTCATAGTGTCTGCCTAAACATATATTTTGTTCTGGGGTGAAATTAATCTGGCAAAATAGCAATACCCTGATTCTGGTGTCCCAGCAGTTGCAGGCCAAGTGTAAATCTGTCCATAAAAGGATACCTTTCATCCAGGGCCTAAATACTTGCCCTAAAAGAGATATTCCCCTAAATCAGTGGTTACTGCTGTGCCTGGATTAGTGTAATACGCTACATAAACAAATAGGCAGATAGTGTTAGGTGCCTGTAAAAAAAGGCCTAAATTTGAAATCAATACATTGGGCCAAATATTTTTTTCCTTATTGTGGTGCTTGATGAACGGTAACAATGAGGAAAACATCGAGTAAGGGACGCGGACGCGGTCGTGTGGTGTTAGTGTACCCTCTGGTGCTGGGAGAGGACGTGGCCATTCTGCCACAGCCACACGTCCTAGTAAACCAACTACCTCAGGTTCCAGTACCCGCCAGAATTTACAGCGATATTTGGTGGGGCCCAATGCCGTTCTAAGGATGGTAACCAATTATGCCTATAATTTGATATCCATTTTGCACATTACTGTTGATGAAATTTAGTTGCTTTATTTCAGATGTTTGGTATGTTTTCCAGCTTCCCAATAATTGCCCTGTGCAAATATGCCACCAATCACCCGATGCTCATTCATCTGGGGAAGGTATCAATGATGTGGCATCCAAAGTAACCATTTCTGAGCAGCAGATTATCCTGTGTAAACAGGGATCTGCAGCCAGAAACAACAGGGATCATTTATCAAAGACCAGCGGAGGATGAGGTGTGAGCATCCTCCAGCAGTCCGTGAGCTGAGATTGAAATCTGCTCCAGTTTCTAACTGGAGTAGATTTCAGATGTCTTTCACTCCTGGAAACAGGCGCCATAAATTTTAGAGAATTGGCCCTGGCCTGGCACCTAACACTCCCCAGTGGCGAAGAGAAAAGTGCCTGTGCAAATAATTTTGTTACACGGTAGTTTAAAAAGTCACAAAATGATGTCTTGCAACTTTTTTTTTAGGCCAAAAACTGGCATAGTAATCTTAGTAAATGACCCCCCAATGAATCTATATAGAGATGTGCAATCGCAGTAGCAACCCTGCTCATGATAAGATAATTGCCTGTGCATCGGCCAATGTATAGGGACCTGTAACCCCTTAAGGACACGGCCATATTTCACCTTAAAGGGAACCTGTCACCAGGAAATTCCCTGATAAAGCAGGCATGCCGCCTTGTAGAGCTCACCCTGCTGAATATGATGATCTGTTGCTTTATTGTGGAGAAATAGTACTTTTAATCCATATGCTAATGAGCTGATTTGAGTCCAGTAGTTGATATGAGTCCAGCGTCTTTTCTATTTACAGCTATAGCCACTCCCCTATTTACTTCTTCAGTTGTAAAAGGGGCGTGGTTTATTACATCATTCATTCATTTTAATAACTGGAGGGAAAATGAATAACAGGGAATGCTTAGGTAAAAAAAGGGGGAGGAATATACTATTGAAGTTAGTAATTATAATAAGGGCTAGTTTGTTCATGGGGTGATAAGCACATGATGGCTGATAAGGGACATGTCGCCGTGGGTATGGCAGTTAGGCTTTAAAGTAAAAGGCAGCAAGGCTTGTATTGGCTATAATGCAGGTCCTTTTTATAAACCACGCCCCTTTTACAACTGAAGAAGTAAATAGGGGAGGGGCTACAGCTCTGAATAGAAAAAATGCTGGACTCATATCAACTACTGGACTCATATCAGCTCATTAGCATATGGATTAAAAGTACTATTTCTCCACAATAAAGCAACAGATCACAAAGTGAAAGGTATCATTATATTCAGCAGGGTGAGTCCTACAAGGCAGCATGCCTGCTTTATCAGTGAATTTCCTGGTGACAGGTTCTCTTTAAGGACCATTTTTTGCTAATCTGACCAGTGTCACTTTATGTGGTGATAACTTTAAAACGCTTTGACTTATCCAGACCATTCTGAGAATGTTTTTTCGTCACATATTGTACTTCATGACAGTGGTAAAATTGAGTCAAAAAAGTTAAATTTTATTTGTGGTCGGGGCTACATGACACGTAACCGTCTACCTGCCTACCTAACTAGGCTAAGCGGCTTGAGTTGTGCCATAACCGCTGCGTAGGAGGAATGCCTGAAGGGGGGCATGCCCTGCAAGGTGTTTATGAAAAATAAGGTGGGTTGGGGGTGCGCAGCGCCGTCGACACGCGGAAGGGGGCATGCCCTGCAAGGTGTTTATGAAAAATAAGGGTGGGTTGGGAGGGTACGCAGCAGCCGTCGACACGCCCAAGGGAGGCGCCTGCCTGGTATAAATGTGCTACTTACGCCCCTCCCACAAATGCAGGCCAATAAACTGGCCTTCTAACTTGTGGTCGGGGCTACATGACACGTAACCGTCTACCTGCCTACCTAACTAGGCTAAGCGGCTTGAGTTGTGCCATAACCGCTGCGTAGGAGGAATGCCTGAAGGGGGCCAAAAAGCCAACTAAATGATACACAATAGTACGTAACAACACTAACATGACCAACCTCTGGAATGCAAGAACATCTCTCAACTAGGCTGAGGTATGAACCTATTGAACATGCAGAGCGCCTAAATTCCGGATAACATGGAGCCAGAACTATTGTTCCCAGAGGCAGCACATGCTGTACCTGACCTCAAGGAAAGGCCGGATAGCTGTTGGTTTGGACCCTAAAATGGGACACCGGGATAGGACATGCCGCATAACTGAGAAGTGGTGAGGGGTGCCGTGAGGACCGCGACAGAGTACTCTTAGGTCTTGGTCTGTTACTGCTGCCAGTAATTACTAAAAGACACAAAGCCGGGCACTCTGAAAGGAATGTCGGAAAGAGAATGATTATATTGGGGCCAAAATGGCAATGAAACCAGTGCCAGCAACAACACCAACATGACCAACCTCTGGAATGCAAGAACATCTCAACTAGATTGAGGTATGAACCTAATAAACATGCAGAGCGCCACTGAACTAGCTTCCGGATAAAATGGGCCGGAACTATCGTACCTAGAGGCAGCGTATGCCGCACCTCACCTGAAGGAAAGGCTGATAGATGTAGGTTTCAACCCTAATTTAGACATAGGCATGCGGTCATGCCGCACGACAGAGGTGTAAGTAGAGATGAGCGCAAAGACCCACATTCGACCTTGCAACGTCAGACAAACAACCTGCATCACATTCGTCGCGCTTTCGCGATATAGCAATATTCGTTATTTCGCATGCAATATCATGACTAGCGACTAATTCGAGTAATATTTGCGTGCGCATAAATTGTTCGTTATTAATAATGTTTAAACAGCTTTACACGTATAGAAAGCTTGAAATGGCGGGAGTCATTTGAGTGAATGGAAGGGGCGAAAAGGCATGTGGAAATCCGTACAATACACTCAGCGTACTGGAGTCTGACACGACCTGTTAACGCTAGGTAGGTAAGGGAATACAAACCGCGAATAGATTAATGCGATTATTCAAGTGACGAACATTATTAAATCTCTATCGTTTAATCTCTACTGTGACAGGAATAGTGGAACTGTGAAAGCAGCAACTAAGGTCGGGGAAATTATGTCTGAATATAATTATTATTTTTTTTTTTCAGATACAGTTTCTTTATCACTGACTATCCATCTCAAGAGCGAATATACGTAATTGCAAATATGGGGTCAAGTATTTAACATATTCGCAAACCTCAAAATCACAATATTCAAGATCAAACTCGCCTTGCGAATACTCGCGCCCAACACCAGTGGCGAGTGGGCCGTGGGAACCCCAACAGAGTACTCGCAAGGCCTTGGTTTGTTACTGCTGCCAGTAATTGCTGATAGACACGAACCGGGCACCCTGAATAGAAAGTCGGAAAGTAAATGATTATATTGGGGCCAAGAAATGGTAACAAAACCAGTGCCAGCGAAAGCATCTGAAGAAAAATAAAATGGTTGAAACCGCCGTGCCCTGAGCGACGTGTACAGTTTGACGTTGCGATACTGCAACCTGATGAAAACGTGACTTACCCAACACTGAACCTATAGCAGTCTTTGAAGAAACATCAAGTAGCGAGTTTGTAAGCTGATAAAGTTTCACACATACTTTACTTTCCATTTAATTTTAGGTCCCCCGCGACCTTAGCAACAGATGTAATTGACCACACCAACTAAGAATGGCGAGCTGTTACGCGACCTGAAGAAGCAAATGACATGCCAAGATGCTCCTGGCTGTGGTAGTGCCGACACACACGTGGATGCCTGTAGGCATCAGAACCAACGAAATGGTTGACACCGCCGAGGCCCGAGTGACGGGTCAGGTCTGATGTTGTGACACCGCAAACTGATGAGAAATGACTTACCCAACATTCTGGACCTATAACAACCTAAAAATAAAACGTCAAGTAGCAAAGCCCGCAACCTAATGGGAAATCCACACATGATGTGATTTTTTTTTTTTTCCCCCACTACCTTAGCAACAGATGTAATTGAGCACACCAACTGAGAATGGCGAGCTATGACATGACCTGAAAAGCAAAATTACATGCAATGAATGAAGCTGGCTGTGGTAGTATGCCGACACTGACATGAGGCATCGGAACCAACAAAATGGTTGAAACCGCCGAGGCCTGAGTGACGGGTCAGGTCTGACGTTGCGAGACCGCAAACTGATGAAATGTGACTTACCCAACATTCAGAACCTATAACAACCTAAAATAAACGTCAAGTAGCAAAGCCCGTAACATAATGAGAAATCCGCCCATAATGTGAATTTTTTTTTTTTTTTCCCCTACTACCCAAGCATGAGAAGTAATTGACCACATCAACTGAGAATGGCGAGCTGTGACGTGATCTCAAAAGCAACGAATGACATATAAAGACAATCCTGACTGTGGTAGTATGCTGACACTAACATGAGGCATGCAGTAATATAAACAACCTGTACCACACCACTCCGCTATAGGCGAGTACATGCAAACGTCGCCACCATCAGCACATGCGCCCAGTAGAGATGTGGGCGTATAAGCCGTAAAACCAAACAAAACTCAGTTCTCGGCAAAAGCCACGCTTCTATCTATTTTTAGCACAAATAAAGCAACAAAACGAGGCAAAAATAACAAAATAAAATGTCCTCATGGGTCTCTGCAATTACCTTTGTAGCAAGCAGCTCCCCAGTGTCCAGCTCACGCTCTGAACTGAAGATGGATCCCCAGCACCAAGCACAGGTGCTTATTAAGTGCACAAACTCAAGTTTACAACCTTAAAGTGATACACACACATTTTACATTTCCAAAACAAATGAAACAAGACAAATGAAATATACCTCAGCGCAGAGGAGCTTACCGTCTACTCAATAAACATATCGCAAAATAGCAGTTATACTAAAGAAACAATAACACTCTGAAAACAGCAACTCTGCGTCACCTGGATTAATCAGCTGCCTCACCCTCTATAATGCAAGTAAGGGGATAATGCCGAATGTCAGTGTGAACAGGGCCTTAGTCTGTCTGCAGAAATAATAGTGGATAGCGAGAGAGGTTTGCTGGGAAGATACCTCGGCACAGAGGAGCTGACCGTCTACTCAATGTACATATCGCAAAAACAGCATTTATACTAAAGAAACAATAACACTGATAACAGCAACTCTGCTCCACCTGGATTAATCAGCTGCCTCACCCTCTATCATGCAAGTAACGCTGGATGTCAGTGTGAACAAGGCTATAGACTGTCTGCAGAAATGATAGCGGATAGCGAGAGAGGTTTGCTGGGAAGATACCTCAGCACAGAGGAGCTTACCGTCTACTTAAACACGCATCATAAATAGCATCTATACTAAAGAAACAATAACACTATGTAAACAGCAACTCTGCTCCACCTGGAGTAATCAGCTGCCTGAACCTATCCCTCTATAATGCAAGTAAGGGGATAACGCTGGATGTCAGTGTGAACAAGGCTTTAGTCTGGCTGCAGAAATAATAGCGGATAGCGAGAGAGGTTTGCTGGCGAGCAGCGAAGTGAAAAGCAGACAAGAAAGACATGCAGATATACACGGACAGACTAAGCAAGGTGACCTGTGCAAGACATGGAAGCCTGCGAGACGGAGTCACGCTGACCCCTGCTGCCTAGATGTGCCGCCACGTGGACGCCAAGCGTGGGCTGTCAGGCGCGAGAAAACGAGACGGAGTCACGCTGACCCCTGCTACCTAACCGCACTGCCACGTGGGCACCAAACGTTGGGGTGCCAGGCAGGATCGCTCCGGTGCAGTGCTGCTCCTACTCACCAAAGAAGCCGACACACTGCCGGCCGGACTAATCGTGCTGCCGCGTGGGAGCCAAACGTGGGCTGCCAGGCAGAATCGCTCCGGTGCAATGCCGCTCCTCCTCACCAAAGGAGCCGACGCATCGCCAGCCGGACTGTAACGGGACGATGCTGCACGAGCTGGTTGCAAACCCTCACCCGACCGGAACGACCTCAACTGGGATCCTGGACACTGACTGGGTATGGAAACTGCAGATTCAGCCCATGTGCTGCAACAGGTGGCTCTGACTGCACACAGGTACGCAGCAGCCGTCGACACGCCCAAGGGAGGCGCCTGCCTGGTATAAATGTGCTACTTACGCCCCTCCCACAAATGCAGGCCAATAAACTGGCCTTCTAACTTATTCAAAAAATACCAAATTTACCAAACATTTTGAAAAATTAGCAAATTTCCAAGTTTCAATTTCTCTACTTCTATAATACATAGTAATACCTCCCAAAATAGTTATTAATTTACATTCCCCATATGTCTACTTCATGTATGGATCATGGCATGGGAATGCTATTTTATTTTTTGGGGATGTTACAAGGCTTAGAAGTTTAGAAGCAAATCTTGAAATTTTTCAGAAATTTTCCTTTTTCTTTTAAATTTCTTTTTATTAATTTTATCCAATACAAAACAGTGTCAACATACATCAATGCAGGATGGAGTAAACGGTGATCATCCGTTAACACACTGTACAGCAGTCTGAAATAGTAACAGTAATACTAATAACATCAACTTTGAGGTGCGGCCCCAATGTCACGATGGGGGGAACTGTACCATTAGAAATTGCAGATGAGAACAGAGGAACCGGTGGGGGGGAAGGAGGGCAAACAAAACATGGGGCTGGGGAAAGAGGGATAGAGGAAGAGGGGGGGAAATGAAGGACAAAGGAGCGTAGTGAGGGGGATATCCCAAAAGACATACATATTAAATGTAAGGAGAGGAGAGAGAAACGTAAAATCACTGAGGTAGCTGAAGTAATAGAGTACTGGATGAGAAATCACTAGTGTTGAGCGGAATATTGAGCGCATGGAGGATATCTTGCATAACCATACAGTCGAACAGTCAACTAGGAGTAACTTAGAAAGTACAATTGTTCTATTATCCACCGTGTTGCTTTAATAAAAAATATAGTGCCATTTGAGAGTATATGAGGGCTAATTAGATAGACACATTTAGAGTGTGTATGTGCAATGAAAGTATGTACTTAGAAGACATGTGTATTGCAAACTGCACATTGACGGTAAGTACGTTTAAAGTAAGTACGTTGAAAGTATGTACGTTGGAAGTATGTACGTTGGAAGTATGCACGATGGCTTGACATAGAAAGAGGCAGAAATTACGGCTATCTGTAGAAGGCTTACACAACATACCTACCATAGACAAATTTAGGAGGAAGGTCTTGACTTCCAAGGTGACCAAATCTCCATATATTTAGAATAAGTGCGAGTTTCCCAATGCGATAACTCCTCTAATCTGGCTATATCGTTAACTTTGCTAATCCAATGGGGAATGGTTGGTGGGGCATCCATTTTCCAGTGTGAGGCGATTAACAATCTAGCCGCCGCCAATAATATTCTAATCAGAGTTTTTTCCCTAGGTGCTGCTTGCTCCGTAATCAAGGACAGTAGAGCCGTTTCCGGGAGTGGGCGCAATTTGTCATTTGGTAGCGACAGGAGGGATCTAATTTGTTTGAATACTTCTTCCCAGTAAGGGACAATCTTTCTGCACGTCCACCAAATATGCAAGAAGTTACCCTTCTGTTCTAAACATCTCCAGCAAGCACTTGAGGTAGTCGTATATATTTTGTGTAATTTTTCAGGTGTCATGTACCATCTTGTGAGGAGTTTAAACGCATTTTCTTGGATAGTAACACATCGGGAAATCTTTTTGGGTGCTATTAGTAACGCTTTGATATCATCTGCAGAAAATGTTAATTGTAAATCTTTTTCCCATTCTTTGATATAATAAAGAAATTTTGGCCTTTCAATCTCTACTAGTTGTTTGCTTATTTTCGAGATAACTTTAGTTGGTGTGGATGTTTGTGAGAGTAATGTTTCAAACCAAGTAAGGTCTCTATTGTCTAGACCGGATGAAATGATTTTCAGTATGCAGGATCTGAGAAATTGATACTGCAGTATATTCAAAGTTGGAAAGTGCAATTTTTGACCAAGGGAGGACATATCCCAGACAGAACCATCTTGATCCAATGCGTGGTCCAGGGTAATTTTGCTAGATCTCACAACTTGTGGGAGAGACTGGAAGCCCAAATGTGATTTTCAGAAATTTTCCAAAACCCACTTTTTAAGGACCAGTTCAGGTCTGAAGTCACTTTGTGAGGCTTGCATAATAAAAACCACCCAAAAATGACCCCATTCTAAAAACTACACCCCTCAAGGTATTCAAAACTGATTTTTTTTTCGTTCCCTGAGGCTTATAAGGTCAGAGGTAAGGGGTCCATCTGCTCCTGGTCTGACGAAAAAGACAGAAAATCCAAAAGGTGCTTATAGAGCAGGGATGGCCAAAACTGTTGGCTGTTCCAAAACTACAACTCCCAGCGTGCAAAGACTGCCTACAGCTATCAGTCTACAGCAGGGCATGATGGGAATGGTAGTTTTATAATAGCTGGAGAGCCGCAGGTTGGCCATCCCTGTTCTAGAGCATCTCAGCTCTGTACAAAAAAAAAAGAATGCCATATTTTTTAATAAAGACCAATTTAAAAAATAATTTTTATCTCAAAATAAGGTCAATGCAGTAATAAAAAAATTGGCCCCAAACATGCCCATAGCTTTTAAGCATTTTATGTCTCGTCTAACAAGAAGGTGTGACTTCACAGGAAAGGGACTGTGGCTTGAATACACCTTTGTTCGCTTAAAATGTACAGTACCAAAATTTTGTCAAATTTTTAAAGTGAAACTATGCCAATTTATAGTTAACAGTAGACTTAGACTAGACAGTTTTTTTGGTGCAGAGACAACATTTTTGGCATACGAACGATATTCTAGTGTAAATCTGGCGCAGG
Source organism: Bufotes viridis (assembly GCA_033119425.1). Taxonomy (NCBI): domain Eukaryota; kingdom Metazoa; phylum Chordata; class Amphibia; order Anura; family Bufonidae; genus Bufotes; species Bufotes viridis. The sequence goes on along the minus strand of CM065589.1, from coordinate 66,736,170 downwards.
ATTTACGATACTCCATATTTACAAAGGTCCATGCCCAGAATAGTTATTTTGGCTAATATTGAGATAGTGATCTGTATGCAGAGTGTGACACTATTAGTAAATCTGCCCCACTGTGTTCCGGTGTCCCAGACCCTTAGTAATGACTCAATAATCCTTTCCAGATTGGAGCATTTGATAGGAATCATCTAATATGATATACAGGCTGGGATATGTATGTACAACGTCCTCTGCAGATTGCATCTTCAGCATGATTTTACTACCGTGCATGCAGAACATTGCAAATGACAATTCTGGAGAAAAAAAACGTACAAATGTTCTTATTTATCACTATGTATGTATCAAGTATTTGCCTTATGTAACAATCTCACTTGTAGTAGCAGAGAAAAGCGGCTAGAAATAAGTTCCTTTTATGACAAGAGCTATTTATCAGCAGCCAGCAGATGTAGCTGTGTAAGCACTTTCTCTGCCTATAAATCTAAATGCATTATGCAAATGCCGATCGTCTTCTAGTGATCTGTGAGGAAGAAACAAAATGGAAACCCAGACAGATACTTGACCTAAATATCGTGCAGTTTCAGTCTGATAGTTAATGATCAGCTAAACATAGTGATTTAGGTGTATTGTCCCCAGGAGGTGTTCTGTTTCTAAAGTATTTGGGTAAGTAGAGCACACAGTGATGTTCAGGCTCCATTATATGCATTATGTGGACAAGTACATCAGAAATTCTCCTAAGGGTACGACCATTCATAGAGTCAAGGATGACCATTTTTTTTTTATAGAACTGCGGGCATAAAATCTGCAGCCTGTACAGTAGCAAAGTGGGGGAGATATAAGAAATCTACACCCTGTGGAAAGTGTCCACCACACATAACATGCGAAATTGTCAATTTCTGTTGATTTCCACAGTGGATTTCACTCCTTACAATAGCAGAATTCCTGAAAGATGCAAGTCTCATCTGTGGGATCCACACCTTCCTTCAGATCGTGACGCATAAACGGATAGTGATGAACGAAGTATTCAAAAATTCTATTTGGCTGCTTCACCGAATTTTACAAAGAAATTCGCTTTGTGGCGAATTACTTTATCACGAAGCATATTTCTTTGTAAGGCTACTTTCGCACTAGCGTTTTTTGCGGATCCCTCATGGATCTGCAAAAACGCTTCTGTTACAATAATACAACCGCATGCATCCGTCATGTACGGATCCGGTTGTATTATGTCTTCTATAGCTATGACGGATCCGTCTTGAACACCATTGAAAGTCAATAGGGGTCGGATCCGTTTTCTATTGTGCCAGATTGTGTCAGAGAAAACGTCTCCATTGACTTAGATTGTGTGCCAGGACGGGTCTGTTTGTCTCCTCTTCATCAGGCGGACAGCAAAATGCTGCAGGCAGCGTTTTGGTGTCTGTCTTCAGAGCAAAATGGTGACAGAACTGAGGCAAACTGATGCATTCTGAGCGGATCCTGTTCCATTCAGAATGTTTTCGGGCAAAAATGATACGTTTTTGACCGCTTGTGAGAACCAAAGACGGATCTCACAAACGGAAACCCAAAACGCTAGTGTGAAAGTAGCCTAAGTAGTGGGTACAATGACAGGGAGTGACGATTGTGCTGCCCCCCCATCATTGTCTCATTGTACCCCTCGGATGCCACGTTCATATGTGATCGCAGCATCTGATAGCAATAATACAATGTAAAATAAAAAAATTTGTAAAAATTATACTTATCCTCCGCTATTTGATCGTAAATGAAGATCTGGCAACGAAATCTCATGCAGCCCCTGATGACATCATAAAGTTGGCCGGCATAATACTGTCATACATCACCATGCACGGGATTTCAATATAGATGGCGCCAGCTGGCTCTTCGTGCTCAAACGGATGTGGGAAGTATGATTTTTTTTTGCTTTTTTACCCCATTTCAGGTAAAATTGATGAGTTACCACAAAGGAAATTCGGCTTTGTTGCAAATCGAATTTTCCCTGAAATCCGGATTGAATTCCAGTTCATGTAGTTCGATTCGCTCAATACTAGTGACAGAGATAGAGGAAACCCGCATTTATCAAACATTTATGGCATATTGCAAGCTGTGGGAACACCTTACTGATGCAAATAATGACAAAAAAATACACAATTGCGAAAGTGCCCCAAAAGGTCATCCACTGATGGATTACATTTCTATGAAATTGTTCCTAGTGTATGTTTGAGATAGTTAAATTAGATTGTGAGCTAGATCGGGGACAGAGTTACAGTCTCAGTAAAGTGCTAGAAAGATGGTGGTTGCTAGATAAAAAAGGCAAGATAAATAAATATATATTTAATACAAAACATACTCTTCATAGAAAGTAAAAACAATTCCATTTTATTCAACATTTTCTCCTGAACCTATGATTGGTAACTTCTGCAAATGTAGTGATGGTGCCACTGCAGGATGCACTATGTGGTGGTGACATATGACTGATGGACAGGATGCAGGAGTTACCGACCAGGAGGCCAGGGAAAATGTGTTCCACTGCCACTTATAATTCTGTTCTAACACCTCTCCTGAAGCAGTTTAATCACACCCAATAGCTTCAGTTATGCAAATTGCAATCAACAATCTAGAAGCCCACTGGAGTTAGGTGCACCTAATTTATTAGGAAGCATACACCTCAAATATCATTTACTTTGCTGATACTATAATATATGCTGTGGTTCTTCCACATGAAATTCCGCTTGGAAAAAAACGCATGTAATCTGCAACGTGTGATGGTACTCTTATGCAGTAACTTCAGTCATTTATGTAAGTTTCCAACCCAACTGGCCACAAATGAAAAGTAAAGTGAATGTCATACACACCCAAGAGGTTTGAAAAACACATTAAAGGGGTTTTCTGAAATCCTGATGATGATCTATCCTCAGGATAGGTATAGGTCATCAATATGAGATTGGTATGACATGCGGGATCCCTACCAATCAGCTGTTCTATAGCGGCTGTGCTTGGTATTGAAGCTTAGTCCCATTCACTTTTATGTAACGGAAGTGCTCCTGGGCCACATGACTAACGAATGCGAGGTCACTGGCTTAGGAAGAGGCCGCTAAATTATCACCCCCTCATGTCACATGACATCATCACAGGTCCTTCACCACTACTTCTCCTCTGTACTGCTGAGCTCTGTTACCTTCTGCACTGATCACATGATGGTGACATCATAACAGATCCTTCAGTTCTTGCAGTGTGGCAGATTCAGAGCAGGTCCTGGTGAGTAAACACTGCCGTTGTACTAGAGCTCTCTTTTTGGGATGCATTTAAAGGGGTTGACTGGGAATTTGATATTGAATTTCACTTATGCTCAATTGTTTGAAGAGCCTGCAGTACTCTATAAGCACTTAGGCCTCTTCCTAGGCCAGTGACATCACCGTACATAGGTCACATGGTCTAGGTACAGCTCAGTCCTATTCAAGTAAGAGGGGATGAGCTGCAATATCAAGGACAACCACTATACAATATACGGTGCTGTGCTTGGTAAGCTGTGAGGAGACTGCAGTGCTCACTGGAGCTCTGGTGAGCACAGTGGGCTTTTCAAACAGCTGACCGGTAGCGGTGCTGGGACTTGGTGCCCCATTGATCTGATATTGATGACCTGTCATGAGGATAGATCATCAATATCATTTTAATGGAAAACCCTTTTAACTTGTTACTACGTTTTGCTCAGAAAAAAATAAATTATTAAATCATTTATGTCACCATATTCATACCATAGCAACTTTTTAATTTCTTCATGGACTATAAGGATTTGTGTTTTTTGTGTTTTGTGGGATGAGTTGACATTCATTAGTAAGGCTGGGTTCACATCACCATTTAATTTTTTGTTTTCTGATCCATCAGAAGAGCAAAAAAAGAAATAAAATGGATCCTGTACTTTAGACTTTTTTTTCTGCTCTTCTGTTGGATCAGAAGAATGGAAAATGAAGTAGTGATGTGAATCCAGCTTGATATGTTGGGTCATATCCAATTTTCCAAATGTTTCTTTTTTAAAGGTTGCTCCCCATGCAAATGAAATAATGTGGTTGGTTTGTAGATCAGGTCATTATGGACACATTGTTAAAGGATAACTGTCATATTTATATTTTTTTTGCTAAAGTGTAGGGCAAGTGATAGGTAACATAATTTTAACTCCTAAGACTCCTGTGCCCACCAGGGAAGCATGGGAGGCAGAAGCACAGCACCTGCACAGCCCTTCTTCCCTTTTCTAATAGGAGATGGATGGCCCTTAGCAACGCTCATTTCAGATAGGGCTGTTAAGGGCCATTTCCTCCCCAGTTTTCTACCAAAAATAAATGTTTTGGCTAAATAAAGTCTATTTAAAAAATGTTACCCATCACTTGCTCTAAACTTTAGCAAAAATAAATATGACAGTTATACTTTAACAATTATGTGTGTTTATTGACATAAGAAAGTATTTTATGGGGAAAGGTTTTTGTAATACGTATGTGTACATGGTAGACCTGGGAGCTACGGTTAGGACCGAGGCTGCCATATCTACCATTACACCCCACTATTTTTCCTGGGGGACGTTGGAGGTAGAGCAACACACAGAACACCCTCTGTCTAGCCACTTAGGTGCCTCAGTCACTATTGACCATGGCATCTAAGGGGTTTAAGCAGTTGTTATCAGAGTTATCGCAGAAGCTTGGATGTGTATTATAGCTGCTACTACCTGCTGCTGATCTTGTGGGCACATCAACAGTGCCTGCATGATCATAGCACAGTGTTAACATGGCTGGATCTTTGGGGACTGGCCAGTGCCATACTCTTATGGCATTGGTCATTAATGGGTTGAACATGAAATCCATGTGCTGCCGCAATTCATATCCTTCTTATTACCATCTTCTTTTGATTGCTATGATTAAGGAGTTCCCAACCTTGGACAACCCATCTCTGAAAAGAATGGCCCCACAGTGATGGACTGTCTGTATAATGTATGAGAGTGCTGGGGCTTTAACAACCTGAGATACTCTTGGCAGTTACTCTGTTTCCCAGCTTAAAGATGAGGGTCCTATGCAAGAGTTTTATTCGCTTAGAATTCCTTACTAGGGTATTAGAAAATAGATTTTCGAAAGAACCACCAAATCCAACGCTGCCAAATTCTAGTGAAGCACCCTTTTATTAAAATAGAATCTCGCTAAAAATATTCAATGACAATATCTATGATGTTTTCCATACATTTGCCAATTTACAAAGGCACATGGCCTCTTCATCAGCTAGATTCATTTTATTATGAATTACAGATGTCTTAAAGTGAGAGAAAGAAAAAATAGCATAAAAGACAAAATAAAATAAATCCAATGACCCAATTCACAGAGTAAATGTATATAATGATCATGTCCAGGTCAAATCTCCAACCACGGCTATCATCTTCAAAGTCAAGTCGGTGCTCTCCGTGTGGAAACTGCCTTCTTCCTATAGGACCCATGTGTCTCCTAAAATCTGCCAAAAAAAACAAAACAAGTGTAGTGAGAGAAAGTACCACATAAAAAAAAAAAAATGGATAATACATATGTAAAACCCTGTTCACATTATGTTCACGGCATGTATACACTGAGAACTTCTGACATTTATGCTGACCGTATAGCCAATGTATTCAACTCATTACTGTAGAGCTGCTCTAGTTGGGAGCATGACTGAAGTAACTAGCTCCATCCTGTCACTGGAGCTACTCCCAAACAGCTTATCTGCAGGACCCCCCACCCCCACCTGATCACATATTGAGGATAGACCATCAAAGAGCAACATCAGTTTGGACACACTTTTTAATTCCAGGATTTTTCTTTTTTTTCTACTTTATGGATTCATGTTGAAGACATGAATGCACATTCTGTGAGTTTCTTGGCCCAAGCTATTCTCTTCGTCTTCTTGTTGTTACTCTTGGTTTCTTTGCAGCAATTTGACCACTAAGTGTAGATTCTCGCAGTTTCCTCTGAACAGTTGTAGAATAGGGCTAAACACTGTATGGAACTCTTGACAAGGCATACAAGTTCATTGAGAACCATTCCAGGTGACTTCCTCATAAAAACTGACTGAGAGAATGGCAAAAGTGTGCAAAAGGTGGCTACTTTGCAGAATCTAAACTACTGCATTGAATATATTCTGGTTTGTTTAACATTTGTGTTCCTTCATCGTTCTTGTGTCTTTAATACGAATTCTCAAACAAAAAAAAAAGAAAAGAAAAAAACATGGAATGAAGAGGTGTGTCCAAACTTTTGACAGGTACTGTAAAAAAGAAAAGACAACCCCTTTAAGTTATTGGGGTCCAACAGGATTTACAAGTAACCATTTGCAAATGAATCTGGTATAACTGTCATGGCTCTGTTATAAATGGAAAAAAATGCCACTAATGGGTCTTATAATGTCTACTGTACTGTACGAGGGCTGTTCAATAAGTTATCTACCCCAGCATGTTCTGTCATGTTTTGTCAGCTGAGCTTGTCTGTGCAGGTTGAGACATGTCTGGACATGTAACACACGCTGTAGCAGTTCAGCCTGATGAAACGCTCTAGAAATGACAGGATGGCAAGTGCAGTACAGCGCAGATCTGCAAAGAAAGTGAGGGATACGATGATGATTGACCTTCCAACTACCAAGTAAAGTTCTGGCCCGTGCAGTTTACATAGGGTAGGGAATCAATTGTAGATGACCCCCATTCAGGGTCACCTGTCGACGCATCTTTAGAGGAAATGTGCCGTAAAGTGAAGGCCAAAATTTTTGGAAGATTGCCGGCTCAAAGTCAGTGTTATAGCTCATGAATTAGGCATTTCAGTTGGCACAGTTTGTTGTAGTATCATTCATGATGTTTTGATGATGTCAAAGGTTCCTGGTGGGTGCCATAAAAGTTGACGCCTGCTTGTCACCAGCAATGTAGCCAAGAGAATTTAGACACGCGTAGAGAAAATCTGGGAGACTTCTATTCTCGAATTATTACGGGTGATGAAACATAGGTCCACCACCATGAGCTTGAGACCAAACAAGGGTCCATGCAATGGAAGCACAAGGGGGTCACCAACCCCAAAAATATTTTGTGTGCAGTGACTGCTGGTAATCTGATGTCATCTTTATATGAATTGGCCTGCACATCAGTTTAGAGGTATTTTGACTACATAGCTTATGGGAAATGTTGGCTTTGCACAGTTAAGAAGCCAAAAATCCACTGATATTTCTTGACCCTATGGAGACACTTTTTAGTCAAGAAAAGAACCATTCAGCGCTACGTCAGTTCTATAGTAACAAATAGAGATGAGTGAATCGAAGTCCTCTGAGTTTTATATATTGTATGTAGGAAAATATTGAAGGATAGATAGACAGACAGATAGAAAGATGCTGCTGTTCCAGGTCTCCTGGAAAGCAGTTTCTAAGGGTACTTTCACATTAGCGGCATAGCTATCCGGCAGGCTGTTCCAGCGGATGAACAGCCTGCCAGATCCGCCATGCCGCAAGTACCCGTGCTCTTCCGTGCTGCCGCTCCGTCCCCATTGACTATAATGGGGTGGGGGGGGCGGAGCTACGGCGCAGCACGTCTGTGCACGGCAAAGATCGCCGGACTTAAAAAGTCGGATCTGCAGTACTTTTAGTCCGGCATTCTCCGGCCGTGCACCGCCGTGCTGCGCCGTAGCTCCACCCCCGCCCCATTATAGTCAATGGGGATGGAGCGGCAGGACGGCAGTGCACGGGTACTTGCGGCATGGTGGATCCGGCAAGCTGTTTACCTGCCAGAACAACCTGCCGGATAGCTATGCCGCTAGTGTGAAAGTACCCTTAGAAACTGCTTTCCAGGAGACCTGGAACAGCAGCATCTTTCTATCTGTCTGTCTATCTATCCTTCAATATTTTCCTACATACAATATATAAAACTCAGCTATGCCGCTAGTGTAAAAGTACCCTAAATATGCTTTATTCACATTTAAAATCTTACCTCCAAACACTCTAAATAGTCTGTTGCAGTAGGGTAGAGGCCATTTTGCACAATTTGCCCTCTGAAAACTTTGCTTTCTTTTAAGATACTCATTTGGAAAGAATGCAACAGAACATTTGCTGAGATCTGTAATTAAGTAGATAAAAATGAGGTCATGTTCCAAAGCAATACTGTTATAGAATCTGCCTACAGCCAGCACCAGCAAGAGTTGCTGATTCAGCACTATTCTGTATAACAGTGCATTTAATACAATGGCATAAATTATATTTAACGAATATGACACGCTTTAACAGCAATATATCCCAAATGCTGGCATTAGCGCACTATTCTCATTTTACATTTAACCCCATGTTAACCTTTGCAGTATGTGGTGCACTAGAGAATTTATATAATTGGTTTTCCTTTGCAGCCATTTTACGTTTTGAGTGGTGTTTCCTCAGTCTTACCATGCTCCCACGTTGATTCGACTATGTACAACTGTATACTCTTCATTACCACTGTGAAGGCCCCTTTACACGGATTGACTGTGCACCTCTGCTCACCATCAGGCAATTATCGGGAACAAATTGTTTGTTTCCAATAACTGCCTGATCTTGAGTGGAGGTAATGCTCCATTTACAATGCTTTCACCTGATAAATGAGCAAATGTTCATCTGGTAATCGGTGATACCTGTACACAGGGCAATTATCACTCTTCCAGTACATTGCTTCATTCATCAGCTCGTGTAAAGGGGGTTTTAGCGACATTGATGTCCCTATTATCTGAAAATGCTTCCAACAGTGAAAGTGTAACAGGGGACCTGTGCTTTAGATGCCATTTTCTGCTCTCTAGTATTAAAGACCCTTTTGATACATTCTTTTACAGTCAAAAAACTAACGAACTTGGCTAGTAGGCCGATATTTGACTTCCCATTTCCCTTCCATTCTCACCAATACTTGTTTTATTTTATTTTTTTAAAGAAAGGGTAAGAACAAGAGACAGACAAAGCATAATGCTAATCATCACAATTCTCTACACCCTGAACTTGCTCTGTCTCTCTTCTATCACTTGTAGGGAAGCAGCACATAGACTGCAGCTGTACCCTTTGCTTATGGTGGCCTATGTAATAACTGGATCTAGGCTCCATTCCACCATTGAAGAATATGGCATGCTTAGAGCCTAAATTCTGTGCAGGTGGATCGAAGCTGGGAGACATGAGGGTTTGCAAAAGAGTTGTAGAGGGTTACTGGGGTGAACCATTGAATGGGAGTGGTTAAAAAGTTCTACTGAGCGAAAGTGAGTCATTTTTGGAAAAGATGGTGAGCTAAAGCTGGACATAATGTATACATTCAGCAGCTGCTGGCTATCTCTCCTGACTCCTTCCCGACTTCCCAATACACCTACATGTTTAGGTGATGTCATGTTCATTAGTCACATGGGCTAGGTGCAGCTCAGTCCCATTCAAGTGAATGGGGCTCAGCTGCAATACCAACACAGTTGTTATCTAATAGACGGTGCTGTGCTTGGTAAACTGTGAGGAGGTCTTGGCACCCACCGGCATGCCTCCTCAAAGAGCTGTCTCCCCAGAGAGGTGAACAGCAAGTCGGATGGGTGTCAGACCCCTCCCCCCATCCTATATTGATGTCTTATCTTGAGGATAGGTCATCAATATTAAACACCCAGAAAACTCATTAATGCAGTATTCATTAAAATAATCTGTAAAGCAGGAAATGCAGATCTTATGCAAAGTTTGCAATACAATGGGCAGTTCAAGGAGTTTTCCAGGGTGTTCCTGGGCGGAATGAAAGTGGTGCTTCCAAATGTTCTCCAATTTTTGGTTTCAAATATTGGTAAAAAAAAAAAAACATTATGATATATGATCCAAATGTTATACATTGGAATTACCTGAATGGAAGTGAACCCTTGTAATAAATGATCTGCACAGCGGACATGGGGTTCTTGTTGGATTGTCTCTCGCCAGTGTGCGTAAACATGGCTCACAAAAAATGTGCCGGCATGGATAACACAAGTAAGGGTTGAAATACACATCTAAGCACACGGCGCATGTGTAGCTCTCCTTTTCTTTGATAAGTTCATCGTCCTCTTCTGTGGCTATGTAGTGTGATGTATCGATCTATAAAAAAAAAGAGCCTAGACGTGATATATTGGCTTTTGCACACAAAGTAATTTCACAGGACATCTAATGACTCATAAACCCATACTAGCATAGTGAGTCAATTTAACACAGAATTAACAGGCATGTCACAGTGTCACGTGAAAGCCAGTTATTATACATTCCCAGCAATAAGGGGAGTGAGTGGGAAGCAGGAGAAGAATGGAGCCATGTATCATTGTAGACAAATCTCAGTCTTCCATTAGCAAGTGGAAAGAAGGCTTTTCCCTACCTAGATTAAGCCGATAAAGAGTAATTGGTTGCAGACATCTGCATAGTAGACTGGCTAGGACATTTCTAACGTGATCTCTTCTGCATGCAGGCAACAGTGATTGATGCGTCACAAGTCTTGGCACATTTGTCATACAGATAATGAGCTGAGCCTACTGTGTTCCAAAAAGGGATCAATCACAAGTCTGCTCAATCTTCTATGCCTACTTGTTTTCCAAAGTCGAGTAAAATGAGGATGCACAGGGCTGAATTTCAAATCGGTATGAAAACAAATCCTTTACTTGGTTCATTAGTAGGACAAAAAATGAATTTTTCCTAGAGAATCATGATAATAGAAGTGGAAGAGGTAATTAATATAGAGTAGTAAATGATAATACTGATATCAAGTCAGATCAAAGTATCATTCACACAAGGGCATGAGAAGATTCTGGAGCAATGCTATGCCTCCCATTATCCTCCCTTTTAGTAATACACAGATTGAGCAGGTTGGGTCGATACAGATATGGCTGTCATAGCGCTTGCTTCATTACTACTTGGCGTGACAGCCTGCACACATTGTGTGGGTATGGGGTAGGGCTGCTTGTCACAGAATGCCAATAGAATCACCATACATTTCAATACAGAAGTATTGCATTGTATGGTCTGGGTGAGCGCATGCTCAAGTTCCCTAAGGGTGCTAAAAGGGAAAAAAAAAGGGTAAATAGAAATATTAAGCATTTTTAAAAAGTAAACATTTATCTATGTATCATATTAACAATTAATAAAACATAATTGGTATGGCTGCATCCAAAAATTTCCAAAAAAGTTAAATGCTGTATGATGTTTTATCCTGCATGGGGAATGATTCTTTATTGAAAAATAATTAAAAGTAGGTAGGAACAAAATACAAAAGTAAAAGTACCGATGTAAACGAGGAGAGTGGTGGCACCGATATCAACTATATCACTCAACCGGGGAAGTAGGCGTAAAGATCGTCCGCACATGTAAGTGTGACCCTGGTGAGGAGGTATGGGGAGCTAAAAATAGCCCCCACTAGTCCACAATATGGGTCTGTCGCACGTGGAGCCCACCTGGCCAAATATGGCTCAGTCTAACTCCCTCGACTCCAATAGTGGTCAATTAGTGGGTGCTTCCCCTAATTCCTAAAAGCTACAGCTGTGTGAGGATAGGCTGGGGTCAGCCATTATTTGCTGGAGCTGACTAATACTACACTGTAAGACAGGAATGGTATCCCTCTCACTTAAAAATCGTACATTTATATTATGCAAATTACTTCACTACCAGCAACTTGGACGGTTACTTGCTGGTAGCCGCCGCATCCTCAGACTGTAAACACACCCTCTCTCCACTTGATAGACAGGGCCAGCGAGCGCTCTCCTCCTCCCGCTGGTCCTGTCTGCCCATGTAACGTTCCTCATTCTGCGCAGGCATTCTGAGTGAAGGACGCACGCTTGCCAGCTCCTTCCTCAGTGCGCCTGTGCCGATGACATCAGACTACACCCTATGCCGGCAGTCTTCTTTTCCGGGTGTAGTCTGACGTCGTCGGCGCAGGCGCACTGAGGAAGGAGCTGGCAAGTGCAGGATTTCATGGGCAGACAGGGCCAGTGGGAGGAGGAGAGCGCTCGCTGGCCCTGTCTATCAAGTGGAGAGGGGGCGTGTTTACAGTCTGAGGATGCGGCGGCTACCAGCAAGTAACAGCCTAAGCTGCTGGTAGTGAAGTAATTTGCATAATATAAAAGTAAGATTTTTACAGAAATTACCGCACAGAGAGAGTTAAGAGTGATATGTTTGGACTCAGCTGACATTAGCAAATAGCTAATGTCCGATACTGAAAATTGCAAAATAGGGGGTGACAGAAGCCCTTTAATAAGGCCCCCATTAGTGGCCCAAAGTATTAACAATGCCCCATTTGTCCCCTGTATTAATAAGGCCCCCATTAGTGGCCCTCTGTATTAATAATGCCCCATTAGTGGCCCCCAATATTAATAAGGCGCAGTACAAGATCTGTGCTCCAGCATGATGACATTTCACAGGTCCTACTGCTTCCAGTGAAAGTTGTGAAACGTCATCACGCTGTAGCGCAGGGTCTTTTCCTGCGCATCCAGTGAGAAGCAAGTGGTCCATGTGGCGCAATCAAATGGATGAGGTGAGTTTTGTTTATATTATTTTTTTAACACAAGCAGAAGAGGGGGGGCAAAGGCTGTACTAATGAGCACTCCAGAATGGAAGTGCTTATTAGTAATAGGACACAGGGAACCACCTTATGAATGGCCCACACAGAGCTGCATGCTCACAGAATGGGCTCGGAGTGCCCCCTCTGGCGCGCGTGGCATAAGTTCGCCACCACTGGGATAGGGGATAAATATGAGATTGGTGGGGGCCCTATGCTGAAACTCCCACCGATCATGAGAAAAGGGGCAATGCACCCCCAGGAGCCCCCCTGAAATAGACAGAGCAGCTGATCGGAAAAGCGTGCCACTGCTCCATTCATTTCTATAGGAGGGACGGAAATAGCAGAGTACAGCACTGAGGATATGTCATCAATATCGCAAAACTGGACAACTCCTCAAAAGGGATTTTCCAAGAGTGAAATACAGATGAACCATCCTCAAGATAGGTCATTAATATCTCATAAGTGGGGTCCAAGTTCCGACACCCTCACAGGCCACTGCGCTCACCCTTCCTGTGACATCACGTCCATTGTTCACGTGGTCTTCGCGCAGCTTAGTTCTATTCAAGTGAACGGAATTGAACTGCAATACCAAGCACAGCCACTAAGCAATGTACAGCGCTGTGCTTGGTATACACACACTTGATAGTCCACCGATCAGATATAGATAATTTATCCTGACAGGCATATGTACAATAAAAGATTTATTTGGATTATGAAGATGTATTTTCTGTAATCTAAATGATATGGTAGAGATGTCCTTGGTCATAGTTTGGAAGTATAGTCCTACAATGCTTGCTGTAATACCCAAAATGATTTGATGTCTTAGACAGTGTCTTTGTGTGGACCACACAATAAAACTACTGTATATTCCGTATCCAATAAACATCAGAACCCTGGGGAATTAAAGAACATAAAACAACCAAGGCTTTTCTTTGTGGATTAAAAGGTCACATTGTATTTCATGAGTTTTCTTTATCTGAATATCTATATCCATGGATTATACGTCACCCTGACATCAAATCAGACATAAAAAAATCAACTCCTCACCCCAGGCCATTTTCCTTTACTGTTTTTAAGAAAAGATCAAGCAATTCAATAAATCAAACATGTTCAGATTAACTAATCTTCGTCAATGTTCCACATACATAAGGTAGGATCTATACTTATTGAATGGTGGAAATTGGCCTTAGTTGCTAGTATCCACAAGAAAGAGGTCTGGTCCAACAGAATAAATATTTTTATTTTATATGTAGGACAGAATGGGTTAAAAAATAAGCATTACTTACCTCTCCGATCCCCCGTTGTTGCCATTTTGACATGCAGGTCACTGCTTCCAGGTTCTGGCTTAACACACAGGAAGTGCCTGAAGATATCTGATCAGCCAATCAATGGCTGAGGTGGGTCACAGTAACCTATGATTTGCTGAGCAGGAATCTCCTGCCACTTCTTGTGTCTCAAGACGGAACCTGGAAGCAGGGACCAGAGGGGATCTAGTAAAAATCGCAATGGCAGTGATGCGGGATGCGTTAAGGATGAGTATGGCTTATTTGAAAAAATAAAATTAAAATCCTGCCTCTTATATATAAAAAAGGAAAATGATCCCTTTAAATATTTGATTGGGCAGTTCATCAGGAGTGGTAGCATTAGTGAATATTTAGAATTACATAGGTGGATATACTGTATCCATGTGACTCCATTATTCAATCAGCACCAAACAGTGGCGGTCAAATCCTTGATGTTTCCTTTTGAATTATGTTGGACAATTGGACAATAGTGGCACTGTTTCTGAACAAAAAAAGATTGACGATTAACCCCTTCCTGAATGAAATATTATCAGTGTTTGTTTTTTTATTTTTCCATTCACATAGCCATACAAGGACTTGGTTCTGTTTTCTACTTCCACTATTTAATACTGCATACAATATAGTGGGAAGCTGGAAAAAAATCAATATGTGGTGGAATTGAAAAAAAAAATGCAATTCTGCCATAGTTTTATGTGTTTTTTTTATATGGCTTTCACTTTGCAGTAAAACTGACTTGTGCTCTTCATTCTCCAGGTCAGTATAATTATGGAAATACCATATTTGTATAATTTTTCTTGTGCTTTAATACTGAAAAAAAAAAAAAAAACTTTTGAAAAAAATATTTTTTTCTTTTTATCGTCATATTCTGACCCCCATAACTTTCTTATAGTTAAGTCTACAGAGTTGTTTGGGGGATAATTTTTTTGCAAGACAATCTGTTTTTTATTGATACCATTTTAGGGTGTGTACGGCTTTTGGATCACTTTTTATTCAAATTTTTTGGGGAGAAGAAGTGATGAAAAAAAGGCAAATCGGCTATTTTGATTTTTTTTTCCCCCCATTACACCATTCACTGTATGGGATATGTTTTTTTTTTATATTTTAATAGTACAGGTGTTTTCAGACGCAACAATGCATATGATATTTATTTTTTTATTGTTTATTTTTATTTTGGGGAAAGGGGGGGGGGTGATTAGAATTTTTATATTTTAAAAAAAATGTTTAGGTTCCCAAGTGGACCCCAACTTGCCATTATTAGATTGCAATTTGTATAGAAGGGATGCTAATGAGGTCTTAGCAAGCTCTGCCTCTGCCACCAGATATAAGGTAGCTATCCTATACGTCAATGTTCAGCTCTTTAAGGCCTCTTTCACACCGGCGAGTTTTCCGCGCGGGTGCAATGCGTGATGTGAACGCATTGCACCTGCACTAAATCCTGACCCATTCATTTCAATGGGTCTGTGTACATGAGCGTTATTTTTCACGCATCACTTGTGCGTTGCGTGAAAATCGCAGCATGTTCTATATTCTGCGTTTTTCACGCAGCCCTGGCCCCATAGAAGTGAATGGGGCTGCGTGAAAAACGCATTGCATCCGCAAGCAGGTGCGGGTGCGTTGCGTTTTTCACTGATGGTTGCTAGGAGATGTTTGTAACCTTCAGTTTTTTATCACGCGCGTGAAAAACGCATCAAAACGCATTGCACCCGTGCGGAAAAAACTGAACAACTGAACGCAATCGCAGGCAAAACTGAATGGCTTTGCCTGTGAAATCGCACAGTTTTCCCTGAACGCATCCGCAACGCATCCGGACCTAATCCGGACACGCTCGTGTGAAAGAGGCCTAAAGAGGACCTTTCACTATGATTTAGGTAGTGAAATACTTACACTACCTTACTGGGCGGCCCCGGCTGACGTCCAGGCAACATTTTTTTTTTTAAAACAAACCTTAATCTTAGTGAAAGGTCCTCTTTAAAAAGGCCTTGAGACATGACTTAATAATAATAAAAAAAAGTTATAATAAAAATCTGCAGACAGCTTTTTCAAGGTGATTGCGCAGACGCCTGTTTCAGGGTGATTGCCCCTCATCACTGCAGAGCAGAGAGTACTGGCTTAACTGGGTGACAGGACCTTAATCGGTGGGAAGAGGCTTATAGGCCATACATGCTCCTCTGGAATTCTGGAAAGAAGCAATACGAATGAGCTCTTAGCAAACTCTGCCTCTGATGCCACCAATTAGTAGAGAGAAGTAGTACACCCCAAATCCTGACCTAGGCCTCTCACGCAGTTAAGCCAGTATGTGGCAATCACCCAGTCTGCATATGAAGTGTTGTTTTTAAAGGTTCAAACATTGACTAATAGGATAGTTGCCTTATGTATGGTGGCATCAGAGGCAGAGCTTACTAAGAGCTCATTTGCATCCCTTCTTCCCAAAATTCCAGAGGGGCAAGTTTGGACTATAAGTCTCCTCACTCCGATTAAGGTGCTGTCCGAAAGAAGAGATAGTGCCCCTAAAATCTGTATAGTTATCTATAATGTAATTTTATCCATTACCCTATATAAAGATCGCTATATTACAATTCAGTGCTGCCACCTGCTGGCCTGAATTGTAATACACAAGTAATAAGCCTAGAAGCCTAGTACAGGATCTGGCTTATTACTTCTATGGAACACCTTCCACGATCTCCGCACAGGGGAGGCATTCCTGTCCAGCAAGTGCATGCTTCCCGGTCCTATCCTTGTCTGAAATGCGGATAATAATAGGACATATTCTATTTTTTTGTGGAACGGAAATACGGACATATGGAAATAGAATGCACACGGAGCAACTTCCGTTTTTTTTTTGCGGCCTATTGTAATGAATGGGTCCGCATGCAAAAAAAATGAAACAGACATGAAAAGAAAATACGTTCGTGTGCGTGAGCCCTTACAGGAACACAACTCTTAGCTAATGCCTGATCGTTTTAGATCTTCAAGATTGAGAATGTTTGTAGTAGGTATGACTAGCCCCAAATAGTGATGGCTCAGGGTTGTAACTGAGAAAGGAGGTGGTCCACCTTCAAAACACACTGCACATTTATGTACAATAAATTGTAATCATTCTAGAACAATAGGGTCCGGTTCTTGTTTAACTCCTTTGACCCCTTACAATGTCAGCTTATAATAAAATAAAAGTTATATAAAGCAAAGCTACGCTTCCTTGCTGGCATAGATTTAGAACATTAACATTTAGACTTAGAAGATTTAGAACATTAAAACAGGTATAGAAAATGATAAGTGAGATGGGCCTACTGGCCCACTCCTTCCCTGCCCTAGACACAAACCCCTTTTTAGACGTGGCGTGAGCGGGGAACATTCGCAGATTGTGGTGCAAATAACGAAAGATATATGCCAGAAAGCTGCCATTTTTTTTTCAATTGGTCATTATTAAAACTATGCCACATTCAGTAGGAACAACGGATATACTTTCTATCACAGGTTGCACACCTCTAAGTACAAGCCTGCAGAGGGACAGTCACTCTGAAACCCTAGTGCTTAAGTGGGCATGGAAGCCACCTTATAACATAAGAACTATAAATGGCACATGATACAAGTGGGGGTCCTGGGACTGATTAGGGGTTGAGGCCTAAGAGCTGTAAAATATCCCCTGGGATTTTTTTTTACTTTACTTTTGTTGTGAAAACATTGTAATTACTATACAGAGTAGATCTAGTGCTCATGAGACAATAAATCACACAAGCTTAATTTCCAAGAGATAAATGTTTTACCAGCTGAACTCCTAGATGTGCACTTTTAGGTATTGAAGGAAGTAACTATTAATGGGAATAGAAGGAGAATTATTACTGAACAGTGGGTCATTAATCAGACAGGCCTGCACAGGCTTCAGGTGCTGAAAGGAATTATCATTGAGGCCCCTTGCACACAAATGTTTTTTTTTTCCATTTACGTTCCGTTTTTTGCATTCCATATATGGACTGTATACGGAACCATTCATTTCAATGGGTCCACACAAAAAAAACAGAAGGTACTCCGTATTCCTTTTGTTTCCGTATTTCTGTTTTTCTGTTCCGTTAAAAGATAGAACATGTGCTATTATTGCCTGCATAATGGACAAGTATAGTACTGTTCTATCAGGGGCCAGCTGTTCCGTTTCCGCAAAAAACAGAATGCACACGGGCGTCATCCGTATTTTTTGCGGATCGTTTTTTCAAGTCCGGACCTTGATTTTTATTGAATAACATTTTCTATCCGCCGCAGTACTGAAGAAATTGCCGTCTGTAAACGCCAGAAGAAATTGCCATCCTCAGGCGCTAGGACCCGGCAACAGCTATTCCTCCTATCCCCGATTCGCTCCGCTTAGCCTCAGGTCACGTGGGACGCCACGTCAGGACCGTCACCACGTGGGACGCCAGTGGTGCCAGGAAGGCTTACACGCGCGGAGGGCAATAAACTGACACACGCCGGGAAGGAGGTAAGAAGAAAATTTATGCGGCTGTAGTGATTTACTTTATCTAAACACTTATTGTGAGACTGTGGAAGTACGCTAAGGTACATTGCGACCCAAGAAGAAGGGTCGCTCTGCCGGTATCGGCACCATCAGCTAGCTTTGCACCTGATATAGACTGGACCGAAAGCGGAGCTATTAGAAACCATATTGGAACCTGATTGGCAGCTATCCAACTATGGACTGTTGTTTTTAGCCACTTTAGGGTTATTTGTTAGACGTGTTATTTTATGAAGGAGTCTTATCTACATTTAGTTTGCAGAGATTTGCACTGAACTAAATTAAGTTTGCATAGGTTGCACTGAGTTCTCTATTGCACTGAGTTCACTGGGATTTTCACGCGATTTTAATTAATTAATTAATAAATTTTATACTGGATGTATCAATTTTACACTTGATGTATCACTCTGTGTATGACCCAATTGGAGCAGTGTGCCCCCTTATTGTTACTTGTTTTTCCAAAATACTGAAAAAGCCATACGGTCGTGTATATGAGGCCTGACTTGCTTATACCTAATGTACTCAGGCTTAGCCTCTAGGTTCGACTTTCAGTTGCTCAACTGTATTCCTTGCCATAAACTGTAATCAGTACACATATTCTTTTTATTAACTAAAATTTGCAATATCTTCCCATCTCCAAATCAAAAATATTTTCCATATCTGCCTCTTTCCCATACAGAAGAGGACCAAGTGTGTAAACACACTTATACTTGGTAGATGACTGTACCACTCTCCTTTGTGTCCTCTTGAAAAACAAACAACAGTTTACCAATCTATCCTTAGCAAAACAATTCACTTCTCCTTCCATTCCTCAATTGCTACAACCGCCCGTCAGTCCCTCTGCATAAAAAATTTCGTCTTTTTTTATTTGTTAACTACTAATTCTTTCAAGCAATGAAATACTATATGATCCTATGGTTGCACCGGGTATCAAGCTTTCGATACCCAATCAGCACTTTTGTACCTGGATTGATACAATACCGGGATTTGCTATTTTCTGTTAGAGAACATGGCACACACCGCCCTCACCGCGCACCATGTTCTCCTGAGCCATCACAGTGGAGAAGGAGGCAGTCCCTCCCCATTGTGACGCTCATGGCCGCCACTGTCACCAATGAGAAGGATTAAGGGGGCTGTGAAGCTGCCACTGACACCAATAAATATAATACAGTACTGAGGAGGGGGGCATGCACAGTTCGCTCTCCTTAATCCTGACATGACGCAGCAACACAGGCCACAGGCCTACATCCCCGGTCTCAATGATGGGAAACGACGATCCCACCGAACCCCGTCAATTAACCGCTCAGGTGGCACATCTAAGGGGTTTATTGACGCAGTTCAGTGGGATCACCATTCCCAGTCATTGAGGCCGGGGATGCAGGCCTGTGTTCCTGCAGATGTTTATGACCACATCATCGCACCACCTGCGGCCTATGAGGCTGAATGGTGGGGACAGGAGCCATAGGCTGGCCACGTGATTGAAACTCCTGATCTAGTGTAACTTTATATACCAACTGTTGGCTTATTTTATGCCACAATTTTGCACCAAAATGTTGCTGATTTTTTTTAGCATACGGTACATTGTAGCATATTGAGCCATAACACTTTCTAGTAGGCTACACCTCTTTACCTTGCTAAGCCACACAACCTTGTTGGGTAAAAAAGTGACTAAATCAAAAAAGTGTCTAAAACACTTTATAAATGTGGTGCAAACCTGTTATTTTTGGCACTAGAATTCTGGGTCATTGTCATTAATCTCCTTCCATAGGATCCTTTTTTCAGAAGTCTCTGAACAGTGCCAAAGCAGTTTGAGTTCCCTATGGAGTCCATACGTGCAGGAGCTCAGTGGTGGTCTCAGATCGCAGACTTCAGTAATCTGGTTGCCTCATACGTATCAATGACATATCCAAAGGTCGTTTAGATAGCATTTCCCAGTTTTTTTCAGTAGATCCAGTAACTCAGAGAAAAGCACATTGGAGCTTCACCAGAGAACCCTGCTCACAAAGTATTACATCATGCAAATTCCGAAAGGCAGATAAAGAGCGGTCTGACCTACAGTCTCATATTCCATTAAACCCTTCAGTGAGAACCATTTTTCTCTACCAGGGAAACAAAATTAATAATTAAAAGAGCTTTTAAGTACCACAATCAATACTACTGTTTTAATGCAACCAAAGAAAAAAATGCATAAAGAAATCACCTTTCCATGAATGGGTCCAGCGCAGACAAATGTAGACCTGTTCAGGAATTTGCCAGCTGTAGATAAGATGGTGGCATTTACCCATGGTTACCCAGCCTCTACTTCTGCTTCCATGTTCCTGCCACTGACAGCATCACATATTTAATAGCATCTGGCACAGTGTGTTGCATTAGATGCTTTTCCTTCAGTAGGCATTATCACTAAGTGCAGAAAGAACTTACTGGAATGTATTGGGGTGAACCTACCTGATGTCTTGGAAGAAGCTGCAGAACCTCCATTAGAGTATCCTCTACAG
Source organism: Bufotes viridis (assembly GCA_033119425.1). Lineage (NCBI taxonomy): Eukaryota > Metazoa > Chordata > Amphibia > Anura > Bufonidae > Bufotes > Bufotes viridis. The sequence continues at coordinate 66,715,362 of CM065589.1, read as the reverse complement.
ACCCGCAAATCGACAACTTTTTAATTTAGTTTAAAAAGTTAGGAACAGAAAGCAAAACGTGATGTCAAAAAAGCAACCCATTTCTGTTTTGATAGATCTGGAAAAAAGCCAAACAGAGCAGAATACATAGCAGCTGCTTAAGCAGCTCAATTTACATTACGTCTGCTCATTTGCTTTTTAGTCATAATTTATTATTTACTATACACAATATGATTAACATTAGGCTCATTTACAGCCAATTTATTTAATACAGGTCTATAACCTTCAACTGCTGCAGCGGGAGAACACAGACAATTTAATATCAAGTGGCAGGGAATGTGACCATAGGACTGTAGTCCCACCAAGGCATCACTTATAAAAGCGTTTTTACATTGTGCCTAGCGACAGGGGTGGGGGCTACAGAGGTAGGTCCAAGGCCCTCCGTCACAGACAACACCTGTGTTATACCATTGATCAGCCATAATATAAAGGTTCCATTCACGCCCTCAAAATTTCTCTGACCTGCCTCTAGAGGTGTCCTGTGGCATTTGGCACCAAAATATTAGCGGGAGATCCCTTAAAGGGGTATTCCCATCACAGACAATGGGGGAATATATCGCTAGGTCGGATAAGTGCAATAGGGACCCTCACCTACGCTGAGAACAGAGTGGGGAGAGCGGTGGCTGGAGGACCTCGGGTTTCCCAGGGTCCAGTCACCGCCAAGTGCTCTCCCCATACAAGCTTGGCTATTTTCGGCGGCTCCATAGAAATATAAATATATTCCCATCTCATACATTAATGGCAAGTCTCTAGGATATGCCATGAATGTCAGCTAGGTACGATCCCACCTCTGGCAAACTCTCCTATCTCCAGAATATCCTATCTCTAGGGCCTCCGCGAAGTGAAGGAGAGTTCACCGCTCAAGCGTGGCCACCCTATATTCACCACTATGGGAGTTCCATAAATAGACGAGTGCTGGTTCGGCTATTCCCGGCAGTGCCGTAACGGTAAATGGTTGGATGGCTGTGCATGCACAGCATAGCCAGAATGACTTTTTAGGTAGTTTGTCTTAAAAGGCAATCTTCTGGCCTTATAAGACCTTTATCAAGACAAGCCAAAAGCAAGTCCTATCTTGATAAAGGCCTTTTATGGCCAAAACGTTGCATTTTATGATGAGCTAAATAAAAAAGCTATGCTTTATTGGAGTTCCAGTGCCCACAAGCAGAGTGAAAACAAATGGTTCAAGGAACCAATGTTGTGTATCTCTTTCAGCAATTTGTGCTACAGTACAGTGGTTCTTCTGTTAGATCAGACCAAAACGAGGTAGCTCACCCACGCACCTTAATATATTTTGGGTGCCCACTACCATGTCTCCAGTTCTGTATAAATTTTGGGGTCTCAACTGGGGTCTGTATTAAGTAATAAGTAAACACAGGTTACATATTAATAAATAGTAACCTAAAATAAATAAAGGGAAACATAACTCCTCAATATTAGCCCACCCAACATGGAACAAATATACTTGGCATTGCAGTGGAACACTTGGGATCTCCCATAGGTTTCTTATAACTAGAGATGAGGGAAGTTTGCCAGATTCGATTTGGCTGCTTCGCCGAAGTTCACTAAAAAATTCGATTTGTTACTTAATCACATATCACATTCCACTGTATATAGCAGGCCCCATTACGGGGAATGGTGATCACACCGTCCCACGTCATTGAGTCCTTCAGATGCCACGTACAATGCTGATCGCGGCATCTGTGGGTCACATCAGGGGTAATCTATTCTCACCTCATCCATTTGCTCGCAGAGAGGACATCGCGGCCATATTGATTGAAGAAAACACTTCAAATCTAATGCGAGCTGAGGTGATGACATCACCATGTCATCTCGCTGGGCAGATGCAGTGACGTAACTACTGAATACAATAATATATGAAGACAGCACCAATGTCCCATTAATGGGATTGTTCAGCTATGAAGTTTTATAAACTGCTTAGAACATTATAAAATAATGAAAGTAATATTACCTTATTGATCCCAGCTGCTCGCTTCCCAGTCACTGGCTGCAGTGTGTTTACATGTCCAAGTTGACAGGAAATTGGAAGTAAGGAGACCTGCAAGGACTGAGGAAGCAGCGGAAGGAGAGCGGCAGGGATGAGAGAGGCATTACTAATTTTATTATTTTATAACATTGTAATCAGTCTTCAAAAATAAATTTTACATGACGAGAAAGCCCCTTCTTAATACCCCATATACCTATACAAAAAAAGCTGAGTCTAAACAGGCTTCAAATAATCAGTGATCTTTATTAAGTCTACATAAAAAATAATTAAAATAGAGACCAAATGCATTAAGACAAAAGGTGCAGTATACACCTGAGGTAAATTTCTACATGATAAAGAAACTCATATGGGGGAAAGATATCAATACATCCCTCAATTGCAGGTAAGGAGCAGAGTCAAATATATAAGGTAAATACTAGTGCACTGTGATACATATAGTCTCCATCCAAATTAACCCCTTATAAGAGGTAACAACAGTCTTTCACATACCCATAAAGTGGGAGAATCGCCTCAGGAGACCCTCACACCCGACGCGCATTTCGGCAACACCTTCATCTGGGGGCGCACTTGCTTCCTCAGAGCGGCTGGCGTCCTCCATCCCCTAGACAACGAACAGGAGGGGAGCCGACAGTGGCCAAGTCACATGATCCACCCTCTGGGCCTATTTAAACAGGCAGCCTGCTGGCCACAGGTTGCCTGTGATTGGTCTTTTGTTACCCTCACCAGCGTTCCTTAGGTTTGTGTCTATCGTGTGTGCTTTGACCTCGGCTTTGTTTGTGACCTCGACTTCGCTACCTCCTTTAGTACTTGATGTGACCAGTTGGCTTCTGACCTCGGCTTTGGTTGTGACCTTGACCTTGCTGGCTCCTTTTGTATTTACGTGTCCTCCTGGCTTGACCTTTGCTTTTGTCCACGGTATTCGTACATGTCTTTAGGCCCCTGCACTTATTGAAGTAAGGGACCATCGCCAAGTTGTACGCTATCAATTAGGATGGGCGGTGCGGATAGGTAGGGACAGAGGTGCGGGTGGATATCAGGGCTGCACTTATCCCTACCTACCGTGACAGAATCACAGGCCTTACCTAAAACCATGGACCCTACGTGAGTTCTTACGGATCAGGTACATAGTCTCGCTCAAATGGTGGAGGATTTGGCAGATAGGCTACAGCAGCAGGAATTACATCAACCCCCACCTGTAGCGACTTCATCCACTCAAAATCTGGAACCTCGTGTCAAACTGCCTGACTGTTTTTCAGGGAATAAGAAGTATTTCCTGACATTTAAAGAAGGCTGCAAACTTTATTTTCGTTTATGTCCACATTCTTCGGGCTCTGAACAACAAAGGGTAGGCATTGTTATCTCTTTGTTGCAGGGAGACCCGCAAGAATGGGCTTATTCTCTCCCCACAGATTCCCCTTGTGTAGCTAATGTTGAAGCGTTTTTTCAAGACTTAAGTGTACTGTATGATGAACCTGATAAGTCGGCCGTAGCTGATAGTCAATTAAGGTCTCTTAGTCAGGGAGACAGACCCATGGAGGAATATTGCACCAAATTCCGGAAATGGTGCGTTTCCTCTGGTTGGAATGATCCAGCGCTTAGATGTCAGTTTCGGTTGGGGCTCTCAGAAGACTTGAAAGATATGTTGGTAGTTACCCCCTCCCTGACACTTTAGAACAGACTATGACTCTAACTCAGGGATGGCCAACCTGCGGCTCTCCAGCTGTTGCAAAAGTACAACTCCCAGCATGCCCAGTCTGCCTACAGCTATCAGCCTACAGCAGGGCATGGTGGGAGTTGTAGTTTTTACAATAGCTGGAGAGCCGCAGGTTGGAAAGCCCTTCTCTAGCTGTTAGACTAGACCGACAAATTAGGGAAAGACAAAGAGAACAACTGACATCTCCACTGGTGGTGGTAACACCCGACCCCTCACGCTCAAGAGTCCAATTGGGGAATCATCCAGAAGAGCCCATGCAGGTTGGTGATGACCAGGAGGGATCTAAGACGTCAAAATGGTTCCTGCTTCTATTGCAGAGAATTGGATCAGTGGTTACGTTAATGTCCTAAAGTTCCTTCTCCCTGGAGATCTCCACGTCCTGATGCACAGAAGGATAAGGTACTTAGTGTTGTTGCCAGTGGTTGTTTCTTTTGGCTCCAGTAAGTGCTCTGGGAAGGCGTTTATTGCTTCTGGGTCCACCTCAAATTAAATTGACCATGATTATGCTCTTTCCCTTGGTGTGCCCATGTTGTCTCTGGCCAACCCCATTCATATTATCGCTATTGATTCCACGCCTTTAGTGAGCAGGGCATTGGAATATTGTACTCCGGAAGTAATCCTGACTGTGGGGGCTTGTCACACTGAGTTTCCCACTTTTTTGATTCTTAAGAATTTGCCCGTGGAGGTAGTTCTGGGTTTACCTTGGCTCTAGGTCCATAATCCAGCAATCAACTGGTCCACCGGTGAATTAGAGAAGTGGGGGGGGGGGGGGTGAAATGTGATTCATGCTGTCTACATGTGATGCAGGCTGGGGTCACTGCAGAGTCAAACTCTCTTCACTCTTACATTAGTAACTTTTGCATTACTTCCAGGCCCGGAAGAAAAAATGTCAAAGCGGATGCCATATCCCAGAGTTTTTGTGCCTCCTGATACTCCTCCAGAACCTATTTTGCCTGGAGGTACTGTATCATTGTGGCTTCGGTCTCCTCCGACTTGACGACCGAAATGACTGCAGAACAACATTTGGCTCCAGTACAATCCCCTAAAGATAAGTTATTTGTTCCTGGTCATTTGCGTCTGCAACTGCTAGGTGAGTGCCACAATTCTGTGTTTAGTGGGCATCTGGGCATTAATGCCATCAAGGAACTAGTGTCCAGGTTTTATTGGTGGCCCACCTTGTCTAGAGATGTCCAGGCGTATGTATCCGCGTGTGAGGTTTGCACCAGGTCCTAGGTCCCTTCCTGCGGGTGAGTTGCAACTGCTGCCCATCCCTAGTAGACTGTGGCCCCATATTTCTATGGACTTTATTACCGACCTACCTATGTCAGAGGGTAAGTCGGTGGTGTGGGTAGTTGTTGACAGATTTAGCAAATTGGTTCATTTTATCCCTCTGTCAAAATTGCCCAATGCTAAGACTTTGGCTTCCCTGTTTATGGATCATGTTATATGTTTACATGGTATACCGGAGAATATAGTTTCGGATAGAGGCGTTCAATTCATCTAAAAAAAATTTTACTCTTAAATATGACATCTCTCTGTCTTTTTCTTTGGCCTTTCATCCAGAAACCAACGGCCAAACTGAACATTTAAACTAGTTTCTAGAACAATATTTGAGGTGTTACCTCTCCGATAACCAACATTGTTGGGTGAAACATTTGTCCCTAGCTGAATTCGCCATTAATAATCAGGTGAACTAATCTACTGGCATGTCTCCCTTCTTTTGTAATATGGGATTTCAACCGCGATGTGATTAATTTTCGCCGTCTTATTCTTAGATTCCTGAAGTTGATTCTGTAATTAAAGAACTGTGCACAGTCTGGGCCCAGGCTCAGTTGAACCTGTAAAAAGCCCAGGAGGTTCAGAAAATTAATGCTGACAAAAGACACTCTTGAGGGGTAGATTTTAGGTTGGGAGAAAAAGTGTGGCTATCTACAAAAAATTTGTCTCTGAAGGTGCCTTCGGGTAAATTTGCACCTAGATTGGACCTCATTGGACCTTATGAAATTGTTGATATCATTAACCCTGTGTCTTTTGAGTTACGGTTACCCATCTTCTTTCGTATTCATAATGTTTTTCACAAGGCTTTACTCAAAAAATATGTGTCATCTGGTCAACTTGAATTCAACGTTTCTAGAGTTGGAAGGAGGTGGTAACACCCGACCCCTGGTGCATAACCACTGCTGTGGTTATTGCATCCATGGGAGTTCTACCCTCCACCCATGATATTTTTTGCCCTGGGTTTTGCAGCACTGAAGATTTGATTAATAAAGTGACATTTCTTCTATGGATGGTAAGTGCGGCTCATCTTTACCCTCTGCTCATCTGTATTAAGAAGGGGCTTTCTCGTCATGTAAAATTTCTTTTTGAAGACTGATTACAATACTATAAAGTAATAAAAGTAGTGATGCCTCTCTCATCCCGGCCTCTCTCCTTCCACTGCTTCCTCCGTCCTTGCAGGTCTCTTTACTTTCAACTTCCTGTCAACTTGGACATGTGAACACTGCAGCCAGTGACTGGGAAGCGAGCAGCTGGGATCAATAAGGTAATATTACTTTCATTATTTTATAATGTTCTAAGCAGTTTATAAAACTTCATAGCTGAACAATCCCATTAATGGGACATTGGTGCTGTCTTCATATATTATTGTCTTTAGTAGTGACGTCACTGCATCTGCCCAGCTAGATGACATGGTGATGTCATCACCTCAGCTCGCATGAGATTTGAAGCGTTTTCTTCAATCAGTATGGCCACGATGCCCTCTCTGCGAACAAATAGATGAGATGAGAATAGATTAACCCCTGATGTGACCCACAGATGCCGCGATCAGCATTGAACGTGGCATCTGAAGGACTCAATGACGTGGGGCAGTAATCTAATTTCTTTGTGAACTTCGGCGAAGCAGCTAAATCGAAATTTTGGCAAACTTCCCTCATCTCTAGTTATAAGCAACCTATGGGAGATCTGAAGTGTTCCACTGCAACACCACCATGGCAGAAATGAAGTATTACACAATGCCCAATCAAATCACTGCTGTCTGACTAATGCATGAATGTACTAGCATTACACCCAAAATATAAAAATTACCATATAATCATGAATTAAAAATTCAAGCAATAGCTACAGTGTGTTATTTATGTAATTTTTTCTACTTCAATATGAATATATTGTCATTTTTCATGTTTTGTTGTAGCAGGCACATTACTGGTCATTTTAATAATCTTCAATAACTAGTAAAGTTCTCACTTTGGTAATGAAAAAATGATTTGAGAAAGTAACAATTAATATGCATTCCCTGTTGTCTTCTGCAAAAAAAGAAAAGCTGGCATAGATAGCAAAACTGAAAAATGCCAAGATCTCTGTAAGTAAAATAACTATAATTACCAAACCTCTGATTTAATATATAGCAAGTTACATAAACATGTCATAACATTGTGAAGGCCCTATGACAAGTCAATTAGCAAAAGCTGAGAGGCAATTCCAGCAATGCTCTTGGCACTGGAGGACTGCAGGACTGAAATCAATTCATTTTAATGGGTGCCCTGCCGAGCTTTATTTTTACTGCAGTGAATATGAGCTTTTAAATTGTGACTCTTCTATTATCTCATTGCAGTGAGAAAGCCCTAACAATCTAAGAAGGGTCCAATGCAGATGACTCCTTTAGATAGTTTACCTTGAAAACAGGTTACCCCAAAATGACCAACTCATTGAAAGCATGCCTAAGAATAACCTACACAGCACTTACATAGTTAAAGGGGTTTTTCACTTTGGGCAATATCTACTTGTTAAAAGGATCCCTGGACAATAAACGTTCTCTGTGGGGTAACCAGGTAGTAAGTGTTTCATTTTCCTGCAGCGCCACCACAGGGCAAATGAAGCATTACACAGTGGCCATTCAAATCTTCAAAGAGTTCAAAGAGTTGTCTGGACTGGACAGGACAGGTTCTCCAGAGCAACATGCTCTTTTTGCAACCACTCTACACTCAGGGAAATGCCCGCAATGCCTGCATTGCTGAGAAAAATTATGTTTTAATATATGCAAATGAGCTTCCAGGAGCAATGGGGGCGTTGCCGTTACACCCAGAGACTCTGCACTCTGTGCAACTGCCAGCAGGCAATGTAAATGTGATCACGCCTTGTCCTGTCAATCAAAATGGGGAGGGCACTGCAGTTGCAGAGAGAGCTGAGTCTCTAGGTGTAACAGCCATGCCCCTGTTGCTCCTAAAGAATAATTTGCATATATTAAAACATATTTTTCTCCACAATGCGAACACATGAACATGGGAACAACACAGATGCCTTCAGCTGCCAAGTGCAACTGTAACAGGTCAGCCAGCTTTATGGGTAAAAGTCTGCTGACAGATGCCCTATAAACTTCTGTAATGATGAGATAGTTGTTTGCAACTCTACAAAGCTTGACTTCGCCTATAGCAGTTGCAATAACCAACAAAGAGGCACAGAAACTAAAAGGTATTTAAAAGGCATAACAATCAAAAAGCCCCTCCCAGCCAACCACACCAAGCAAGTTGATAAAAGAACCATAGTCAGGTTTAAGGCAGTTGCCTCAAACTTAGTGAGAAATAGGGATGAACAAATCGACTTAGGATGAAACATCCTAAGTCGATTCGCATAAAACTTTTTTTGAATACTGTACGGAGCGAGCACTTCGTACAGTATTAGAATGTATTGGCTCCTATGAGCCAAAGTTATTACTTCGCAAAGTCTCATGAGACATAACTAGTGGTGAGCGGCAGGGGCAATTTTCGAAATTCACGATATTTTGCGAATATTTGGTAAAATATTCGTCATATATTCACGAATTCACTATTATTTTCTAGATTGCGAAAAACAGCAATGTAATATTCGCGTAATACGCGCGCAATACAGGCGTGGGTCACTATAGCTACATTTTTCAAACTGCTTGAAGTTTAATGAGACTGGAGAAAATTGTTGGCATGGCAGAACATAACAATAGCTTTATATGCAGATAGAGTGCTTCAATATATTCGTGATTGCGCAAATAGGCAATAATGATGCGAATATTTTGGTGCAATATGTGCAAATTCACATTTTAACAGGTCTGACTACATATTAGTGATTGGTGCATTAAGCATTGTTATGAACTTGTGACATCACATCACTATGTATGTATGTATGTAGCATACATACATACATACAGCACTATGTATGTAGCATGTATGTATGGACAGCAGAACCTACCTACGCTATATCACTATCTAACCTACACTGACTATATCTCACTAACTATCTGTATTATATATATACAAACCGGATTCCAAAAAAGTTGGGACACTAAACAAATTGTGAATAAAAACTGAATGCAATGATGTGGAGATGGCAAATGTCAATATTTTATTTGTAATAGAAGTAAGATGACTGATCAAATGTTTAATCCGAGTAAATGTATCATTTTAAAGGAAAAATATGTTGATTCAAAATTTCACGGTGTCAACAAATCCCAAAAAAGTTGGGACAAGTAGCAATAAGAGGCTGGAAAAAGTAAATTTGAGCATAACGAAGAGCTGGAAGACCAATTAACACTAATTAGGTCAATTGGCAACATGATTGGGTATAAAAATAGCTTCTCAGAGTGGCAGTGTCTCTCAAAAGCCAAGATGGGTAGAGGATCACCAATTCCCACAATGTTGCGTTGAAAGATAGTGGAGCAATATCAGAAAAGTGTTACCCAGCGAAAAATTGCAAAGACTTTGCATCTATCACCATCAACTGTGCATAACATCATCCAAAGATTCAGAGAATCTGGAACAATCTCTGTGCGTAAGGGTCAAGGCTGTAAAACCATACTGGATGCCCGTGATCTCCGAGCCCTTAAATGACACTGCACCACAAACAGGACTGCTACTGTAAAGGAAATCACAGAATGGGCTCAGGAATACTTCCAGAAACCATTGTCAGTGAACACAATCCACCGTGCCATCCGCCGTTGCCAGCTGAAACTCTACAGTGCAAAGAAGAAGCCATTTCTAAGCAAGATCCACAAGCTCAGGCATTTTCACTGGGCCAGGGATCATTTAAAATGGAGTGTGGCAAAATGGAAGACTGTTCTGTGGTCAGACGAGTCACGATTCGAAGTTCTTTTTGGAAATCTGGAACGCCATGTCATCTGGACCAAAGAGGACAAGGACAACCCAGGTTGTTATCAACGCTCAGTTCAGAAGCCTGCATCTCTGATGGTATGGGGTTGCATGAGTGCGTGTGGCATGGGCAGCTTGCATGTCTGGAATGGCACCATCAATGCAGAAAAATATATTCAGGTTCTAGAACAACATATGCTCCCATCCAGATGTCATCTCTTTCAGGGAAGACCCTGCATTTTTCAACAAGATAATGCCAGACCACATTCTGCATCAATCACAACATCATGGCTGCGTAGGAGAAGGATCCGGGTACTGATTTGGCGCATCATAAAGAGGAAGGTGCAACAAAGAAGGCCCAAGACGATTGAACAGTTAGAGGCCTGTATTAGACAAGAATGGGAGAGCATTCCTATTTCTAAACTTGAGAAACTGGTCTCCTCGGTCCCCAGACGTCTGTTGAGTGTTGTAAGAAGAAGGGGAGATGCCACACAGTGGTGAAAATGGCCTAGTCCCAACTTTTTGGGGATTTGTTGACCCCATGAAATTCTGAATCAACATATTTTTCCTTAAAAATGGTACATTTTCTCAGTTTAAACTTTTGTTCCGTGATTTATGTTCTATTCTGAATAAAATATTAGAAGTTGGCACCTCCACATCATTGCATTCAGTTTTTATACACGATTTGTATAGTGTCCCAACTTTTTTTGAATCCGGTTTGTATAAACTAACTATCTAATGTAATGTGACAAATGGAAACAAGAGAGCACAGCAATAACACTTCTGTCTCTCTCAGAACTGTAATAAATTGTAGAAAATGGCTGCTGGGGAGGTTCTTATATACTAAAGGGGTAGGCAACTTTCCTATTGGTTGCCAGGGATGTTACTAGGCTCAGACAAAGACATTGCAGCCTTGTCATTGGGCCACAAGCAAAAAGGGAGTATACTGATGAAAAAAAAGTAGAATATTCAAAAATATGAATATATATTACTATATTCAAAATATTTGCGAATTCTCAAAGTTGCGATATTCGCGATTAAAATTCGCTTCATAAATTGATTTCTACTGTAAAAAAACATTCCCCGAACTCGGGTTCGGTTCCAAGGCAGTAAATCAATTTATGAAGTTATTACCCGAAGTCTCGCGAGACTTCGCAAAGTAATAACTTCGCTCATAGGAGCCAATACATTCTAATACTGTACTGAGCGCTTGCTCCGTACAATATTCAAACAAAGTTTTATGCGAATCGACTTTGGATGTTTCATCCAAAGTCGATTTGCTCATACTATGTATAAATATATCAGGGGTCAGTACAGAGATCTGTCCCATCATCTATTTATCCCCAGGACTGTGACTGTGAAAAGGGGACATCCTCTGCGTCTGGAGGAAAGAAGGTTTGTACACAAGAGCAGTGTAAGAGCAGTGAGACTATGGAACTCTCTGCCTGAGGAGGTGGTGATGGTGAGTACAATAAAGGAATTCAAGAGGGGACTGGATTTATTTCTGGAGTGTAATAATATTATAAGCTACAGCTACTAGAGAGGGGTCGTTGATCCAGGGAGTTATTCTGATTGCCTGATTGGAGTCGGGAAGGAATTTTTTTCCCCTTAAGTGGGGAAAATTGGCTTCTGCCTCACAGGGGTTTTTTGCCTTCCTCTGGATCAACTTGTAGGAAACAGGCCAAACTGGATGGACAAATGTCTTTTTTCGGTCTTATATACTATGTTACTATGTTACTATCCTAGTAAGAAATAACAGATCCATCTTGCTCGTAACAACTTGGTGAGTTAATCATTCTTCTTGGTGCAGAAGACTGATTGATTAAAAAATTGCAGGTTCTCTCCTTCCACCGACTGGTCTCTCTAACTATGACTAACAGCTCCTCCATATTAACTTCCTAACAGTCGCATTAAAATTGGAAAAATCCTCCAAAAAATGTCACTTTTTTATTATAGATTTTCAATATGTGTCTGCAGTAATATGTGTCTGCAGTAAATCTTGTTGGGGCATATAGTGTATTAAATAACTTTTATAAAAAAAAAAATTAGGGGGAAATAAAAGAAACAGCAATTTTTACATTATTTTGTGGAATTTATTTACAACGTTCACTGAGTGGCAAAAATAACACAATTTTATTATGTGGGTCAGTACAATGATGATAATGCCACATTTCTATATATTTTTACTATTTGTTTCCTTTCCTCCTGAAGCCTGTCAGCTCTGTAACTGCTCTTTCATTCTCCTCCAGATTGAAGGCGTGGGGGGCTGCTTTAGCTGCTCATATCTCTGGTTTGGTACCAGCTACAGATATGGGAAGTGAAAGCTGGCATTCCAAGCTTCCCAACAATGCGCAACAGACAGATATATCTTCAGTATATGGGACGATATCACTGTTAGAATTTGGGATGCAGTGAATAGAGATGAAAGTGAAAGTAAAAGCAGGTTTAACTCGTGATTTTTCCCGACTCGATTTCTAACAATGATATCTGCAATTTAACTTAAACTAATGTCACCGAATGCCAGCTTTCAAACAAGACCAGTTCTGTGCTTCTAGCTGCCACAATTCAGGAGATATCAGCAGCTAAAGCAGCCCTCCGGTCTCAACTTTCTGCCTGAGCTCAGCTGGGCAGAACAGTTAAATACTTTTCTCATTGCCTGAGCTGAGCTCCAGCAAAACAGGTGGTTAAAGAGGCCAACTGCCATCTGCCTCTTAAAATATTTCCTGCGTCGGGTAGTGGACTAAAACAGTTGTGCAGGCATACCTTTATGTTCCTGGAGAGAGGTCCAGTTACAGAGAAATTAAAGTTATATATAAAAATGATCCAAAAAGAATAAAACACAGTGTGCCAACTCATCTTCAAAATCAATGTCCTTTATTTAATTTTTCCATTAAATACAGCACAAGCGGGAGGCGTGTGATGCATCAAATGGCCGTCACCTGTTTTTCTACATTCATCCTGCCTGTGCTGTAGTTTATGAAAAAACGAAATTAAGGACATTGATTTTTATGGTGAGTGTCACACTTTCTACTCTATTCTTTTTGGATTATGGAGGCCATATAAGTGTAGAGCACCATCTATAATTTGATTTCTCCCTTGAGAATACACTCTGTATAGATTCCCGGCAATGCCGACAAGTATCTTTCTAGTGGATATAGACAAATGAGTTTGCAAATTCCCAGGGGGTAGTTCTGACTCTGAAAGTCCTCACTAAACCCTGTCCCTATCCGCATCTTTGGTCTTGATTGGTCAAACAAGAAAAGGGGAGATATGAGGCAGCGTTGGGCACATGGGCCGTTTACATACTGGCTCACACAAGTTTCTCGGTGACTGAAACTTGGAGACATAAATAAAGTATGTGTCCAAGTTTCATAGCTCGCTATTAGGCCCCTTTCACACGGGCGAGTTTTCCGCGCGGGTGCAATGCGTGATGTGAACGCATTGCACCCGCACTGAATCCGGACCAATTCACTTCTATGGGGCTGTGCACATGACAGTTGATTTTCACGCATCAATTTTGCGATGCGTGAAAATCGCAGCATGCTCTATCTTCTGCGTTTTTAACGGAACGCAGGCCCCATAGAAGTGAATGGGGCTGCGGGAAAATCGCAAGCATCCGCAAGCAAGTGCGGATGCTTTGCGATGTTCCCGCATGGATGCTATGCAACCTTTGGGATGTGTAACCGGTTCTGTATTATTTCACATTATAACATAGTTATAATGTAAAATAATACCCTTGGCCATCTTCCTAATGGTTAAACAGGTGCAGAATGGGTTAAAAATAATAAACTAGTAATAACTTACCTGTTCCATTTGATCGCGAAGCCCGGCATCCTCTCCGTTAGCTTGCTAGTAGGAAAAGGACCTGTGATGATGTCACATGGTCACATGGACCAATCACATGCTCCATCACCATAGTGATGGAGCAGGTGATAGGGCCATGTGATGCTGTGACATCATCACAGGTCCTTTCCTACTAGCAAGCTAATGGAGAGGATGCCGGGCTTCGCGATCAAATGGAACAGGTAAGTTATTATTAGTTTATTATTTTTAACCCATTCTGCACCTGTTTAACCATTAGGAAGATGCCCAAGGGTATTATTTTACATTATAACTATGTTATAATGTGAAATAATACCAGCGGGACAATTTCTGACCCAAACATGCACTTCTGTGAAGAAGTGCAGGTTCGGGTCTGGGTACCAAAAGTGCCGATTTTTCTCCCGCGCGTGCAAAACGCATGACAGCGCTTTGCACTCGCAGGGAAAAATCGCGGCGATTCCCGCAACGCACCCGCACTGTTTGACGGAGTGCACCCGCAACGCCCGTGTGAAAGGGGCCTTAGTGTTCACATAACAGTGCCAGTTGTAGTGCTCCTATAGTAGTCCCTGATACAGTCCTCCCATAATAGGGCCAACAAGGCATATATTGTTCTGCCAATAATGTGGTGCTTGCCACTATGCCCTACATAAGTACTATCTAAAGAGTACTAATATGGTGCCCACCACAGACCCAATTAAAAGTATCTGCCCCGATATGCCTTTGGCCCTTTGTAAGAAATACATTACTGTCATTATCATAAGTCATATTGGGTCTTACAACTATACATACAGTATTATGGATAACAAAAAATGAAGCATTTTCCTGCATCAATCAGGTGTAGAATCTCAATTTTCCTTGTTGTGAAAATCAAGCAGTGATCTAACTGGTGGCTATGGTTAAACCCCTTCCTTAGATGCTCTGCAGTATTATAGGGGTTGGCCCATCTCATAGATTGCGGGCAAATCAATGATTGATAGGTGCGGATCCCACCTCTGAGACCCACTCCGATCTTTAGAATGGAGCCCGCAAAGTGAAGGAGAGTGCACTGTCAGTCCCATAGAAGTGAATAGAGCAGTGGCTATGCTTCCTATTCATGTCACTTGGACTTACAAAAATAGTCAATTGTACTGATCGGCTATTTATGGCACAGCTACAGTATATTAATGAATAGAGAGCAGCTTTGCATGCGCGGTACGTCCTCCTTCACTTTATGGGTCAGAGGTTGGACTCGCACCTATGTGACATTGGGGACATATCCTATGTATGACTTATGGATGCCAGCTGCCCAGGGCTGTGGAGTCGGTAGATAAATTGTCCGACTCCGACTCCTCAGATTTTGAAACTTCCGACTCCGACTCCGACTCCGACTCCTCGACTCCGACTCCTCTGTATTTAATATGCAAATACGAAGCTGTTCCACCAAGTTCTTTTAATCTTCTCTAGCACAGAGAGGTAGTTGAGCAGAAGCTGCTGCCTTCTGCTTTGTGTGCTGATCTTCTGCTGAAGATAGAGCAGTGGGAGGATCCAGGAAGGGGCAGGGGAAGGGGCATTTATTTTAAAACATGATTTTCCTAGTAGAATCCCATAGTCATGTTTAAAATTTAAGCTAACAATCTGAGTTTACATGTTTTATAGCCTTAGCTGAATGATAGCAGTTTTTCAAATGGTTTACAGCTTCAGTCTTGAACCATTGACTATCCATTCCCTTCACTTATACAAGTGTCTCCAGT
The DNA here is from genome assembly GCA_033119425.1 of Bufotes viridis. NCBI lineage: Eukaryota > Metazoa > Chordata > Amphibia > Anura > Bufonidae > Bufotes > Bufotes viridis. Next base: position 66,699,939 of record CM065589.1, on the reverse strand, counting down.
CCTTAATCAGTTATCAGTGAGAGGCGAGGATAACCATGGGTTCCCTGTAACAGCAGACCACAAGACGATGGAAAGTGTAAGTATTGCCGCTCCTTAAAGGGACACTGACAGGCTGATTTTCCAGCTAAAGATATATATATACTGGTATTCATCAGAGAATTAGGAATAAAACTATACTAATGTTACCCCAGTTAAGCTGTACTTGTGTTTAAGAAACATTTTAATCTGTATGCAAATTCACTATCTTTGTGCCCAATGTGGCAGCGTCTCCTGCGGCTTTGTGCCCAGCCGCGCCCAGTACAGCTTCCCAGCGCTGTTCCCCTCGTTATTATTCACTGCACTGGCCTTTTTTTCAGGCTAGCCGAGCGCTGAATTCCTGCGCAGGCGCACGTGTAGAGTGCTGGCAGCAGCCTCGTCTGGCTATGCTGAGGCTGTGCCAGCTTTCTCTCTTCCTCCTCGCTACCTAGTCCTGTCTAGTGCTGCCAGTACTCTACATGTGCGCCTGCCCCTTGGGCACAAAGGTAGAGAATTTGCATATTGATTAAAACGTTTTTAAACACAAGTAAACCTCAACTGGGGGTAACAGTCGTCTAGTTGTATTCCTAATCCTCTGATGAATACCAGCAGATATATCAGCCTGTCAGTGTCCCTTTAACTGCATAGTAAAGCATATGAAAAGCATGCTTCTTCACGGTCACTTAACGTCTTTGTTTAACGTGACGCACTGCATGCATTGGCCTTTATTCTTACAGTAGAGAAGTAATTCATTATAACTTTATCTGAATTGGGACATTTAAACTTGCTTTTTTTTTATTCTAATTTTTTTTTATTCCAATTTAAATCTAGTAGGAGTCGGAGTCGGTCCATTTTTTGCCGACTCCGACTCCAGGTACCCAAAATTGCCTCCGACTCCGACTCCTCGACTCAGACTCCGACTCCGACTCCACAGCCCTGCAGCTGCCGATCACGGAGTATGAGGTAATCAGAGTGGAATAAGTAGTAACTCATGATGACGACGACAAGGACACTGTACTGCATGTGGATGTGACCTGGCTGCTGCTGCAATTGAGAACAGGAGAAGGAGGATACTCTTGCTGTGAAAGCTGACTGCAACTTCTATTTCCCACAGTAACCGGTAATACTGCTTTAAGTGCTGCAATAGAGCCATGTTGGCTATGTTTGTGTTTGAATGACGGCTTTTTTAAATCCTGCAGATCTTGCAAACAGCAATGCTTTTGTCTTCTGGCAATGTGAAGAAAAACTGCCAGACGGTAAATACTCGCCAAGAGCTAGTGGCAGCCGAGTTTGACTTAGGTCTGGCACTTTGTGAGCCTGCCCCCACAGTATCGGTGACATCACCAGTTCCTGAGCTGCCCATAATAGAAGCAGATCTGGCCTTGGCAGTTTTTTTGGATGTATCTAGTTGTATGTTGCATCTGCTCTTTATTGCCGCCGCTGTGGCTACCATCCTCCTCCTCTGATGTTATCTCTTCCTCCTCAGCACCCCAATCCACCTCCCAGGTCCTATCCAACACAAAATCATTGTCATAGTCCTCACCCATCCCACCACTTTTATCAAACTGTGATAGGTCATTGTGGGCTCCTTGGCCCCCAACCAGATTCCCTGCTTCATATTTGCCCGGAGTACCACTGTCTTTCATCAGTGAATAGCACTGAGGATCACTCGTCCCTTGTCCGGCGTAGATATTCCCTGGCACATGCAAGATGATGACGCCTGTGGTCAGGTACCCTTGCAGGTCATCTAACACGCAGACCATGCTGATGTAAATGGTTTCGAATGGTCTGACGTGACACTTGGGTGCTTCTCACCTCCCTTAAATACTCCTGAAGTTGTGTGGCATTCATTATCCAGTTCCGCAGGGCATTATTCACAATGAAGCGGTCATCAGTGTGGGATGTGGCCAAAAGACGTCCACTTCTAGGCCTTTCTATGACTTTTCCAGTCTTTCTGTATCTCTCTGTTGCAACCTGCTGATAACACTCTGTGATGCTCTAAGCTCAGTGGCCACTTCCATCTGAGAACATCCTTCTTTTAGCCTCGTAATGGCAAGGTACGGTTGATCAATTGTTAGGTGTTGTCTCGGTCTCATGATGTCAAAATATGAACAGCATGATGAGGAGGACTGTTTAAATACCCATTCTAATTGAACCAGAAAATTTTCTGGATGATTCATGGATCAAACACCTACTGTGAATTTTGCTGTTAAGCTCTTTGTTAGAGAACAGCAAGTTGTGCAAAAAGTACTGAAACACTGAACAGTGGGACATGTGCATTCAAAAGTTTAGAGGTCACATTTAGTTCACCTGTGAAGGTAAGAGTGCATTTTAGGTTCATCCTGAAATTTCACCCATTAGCCCAATATCCCTAACTTTTTCTGAGTAATGTATATATAACGCTAAACATAATTGGTATTGCAGTGTTTGAATGTGTCCAAATTATTGAAATATATTTACCACAGTTGGTGAATGCCACTTAAAGGGGTTATCCCATGATGACTATTGTAAAAAATGAAAATCAGACATCATATAGTACATGACAAAGCTAGAACCAGCCCTGTAGCTCACATGGATCCAGAGATCTCCCCATTCATTGCTCTACTAGATTTATATCAAGCTGGCAGCTCAAGGGGAGTGTCTTTTCTGCTGAAGCTCAGAGGGCGTGTCTCAGCTCTCCCTATCACAGCTCAGGAGATAGTTGAAGGATGAAACTGAGCATGTGCGGCCTTCTCAGTGAGCAGGTCAAAGAAATAAGAAAAAAAAAACAGCAGGTGGCGCTATACAGATACATTTCATCGAATAACTCAGTGGCTATGCAAAATTTTTAATTACATTTAATTACAAAAGTATTCAGATCCAGGTGCTGGTTTGAAAACTGTAGAATATTTTTCATGGGACAACCCCTTTAACTTGCCATCTCAAAGAAACTGAATAAAGAATTATCAAAAGGTTGGATGTTTTCCTAACTAGTAATAAAAGCTACTTAAAAAAAAAAGTGACACATATCAAAAACCTTCTAACTTTGTAATCTCCATAATCATACTGACACACAGAATACATTTAATGTCATTTTTACCATGCAGTGAACACCAAATCCCCCTCCCCCGACCTAGAACACCAAAACACCATTCACCCTAAAAACACACCTTAAGGACGTTACATTAAGATTTCACATAGACTCCCATGCAACATCTGAAGTTGGCCACAAAAAGACACTGCAATTAAATCACTAAAAAACCTATGCGTAACACCAGGATAATAAATACCTACAGCAAATAATTGGTTAAACGATGTTCTCCCAGGAGAGATCAATATGTCCTAAGTTTGGTATACAGTCCTCTCCTGGAAAGAAAGCAACCTTTCTGTGCAGAGTCATGAACGATAAAGAAGACTAAGCAGGATTGTGAACATGTTATACTGTAGGCACTGGTCCACCTCAGATGTAATAATGATGGAAGTAAACATGATTTTATCACATGTATACTTAAAAATATACGTAAAAGCAAGAAATTATAACAAATTGCAAGTAAAATTGTTAATTGGTATAACATAGGCTTTACTGTAAAAATGGATCTCACAAAGCTTAGAGAGATTTTAGGGAATTTTTTTTTATGGCTTTTGAAGCCTGAACTTTGGTGCCCTCTGCTGTTAATAAACAGACATTTCACCGGGAGTCCTCTTCTCAGCAGTATAATACTGGTGCTATTTATCAGTCAACTACCAGGGTTAATTCATTTACAGAAAATAAGCTAGAACTGAATGGTATAAAACATATCGTCCACTGTCATCACCGGCATTTATACATTGAAAGGGTGTTACAGACATTACGATTTATAATGCTCAAGTTTAACAGTGTCATACTGGGGCAAATGTATCAATGAATTGCAGATACATGTGATAGTGGTTCAATTAATTGGTGCAGCTATTCCTATGCAAAAAGTGTCAATTAAAGGGGTTTTCCAGGATTTGATTGGTGGGGTTCCGACACCCAAAACCCCTGCCCATTAGCTGTTTAAGAAGGCATCAGCGCTCCTGTGAGCGCCATGGCCTTCTCTGTGCTTACCAAGCGCCGTACATTGTATAGTGGCTGTGCTTGGTATTGCTCTCAGCAGGGACAGACATACCACCTGTGGAGCCGGTTCAGCTGCGCAGGGGCCCAGCATGGGAGGGGGCCTATTCTAAAACATGAACTACATAGATATACTTGTACAATTCAGTGGCGTAGCTTTAGGGGTCAAAACGGTCATAGTTGCGACCAAGCCTCTAAGTTCGTCTTATAAAGTGATTACTAGTGAGCGCTTCCATTAGGGGAGTGAAGCACTGTGAGCACTGTACTCACCCCTCCTCCCTGGTCTCCTCTGGGCCGCACTGTACTGACTTTGTACAGCATCAGGATGTACAGCGCACACTATGACCTGACATTGCACGCGGTCAGGTGATGGTGCAGCACGGGCCGGGACGAGACCAGCGAGTAGGGACTGCAGGAGAGGACACCGGATATGGTGAGCAGCAGCAGAGCAGTAAAAGATATGTTTATTTATTTATTTTAAGTCTGATCTGAGGTCTGGTCTGAGCATCTCGTATGGGGGCCTGAGCATCAATATGGGGGCCTGAGCATCAATGTGGTGGCCTAAGCATCTGATATGGGGGCCTGAGCATTGATACAGGGGCTTGAGCATCTGATATGGGGGTCTGAGCATCTGATATGGGGATCTGAGAATCTGATATGAGGGTCTGAGGATCTGATATGGGGGCCTGAGCATCTGATATGGGGATCTGGGGATCTGATACGAGGGTCTGAGGATCTGATATGGGGGCCTGAGCATCTGATATGGGGGTCTGAGCATCAAAATGGCAGCCTGAGCATCTGATATGGTGTCTTGAGCATCTGATATGGGGGCCTGAAGATCTGATATGGGGGCCTGAGCATCTGATATAGGCCCTGTGCTGTGTGTGTCTGCCCCTTCATTTCAATAGGGCTGAGCGCGATACCAAGCACAGTCGCTATAAAATGTACTTAGATGTGCTTGGTAAGCACGGAGAAGGCCATGGCACTCACAGGAGCGCTGATGCCTTTTCAAACATCTAATCGGTGGGGTCCTGAGGATAGGTCATCTGTATCAAAATCCAGGAAAAACCTTTAAGTACTTGCAACATCATAGTTACATAGAAAGATACATAGTTACATAGGTTGAAAAAAAAAGACACTGGTCCATCAAGTTCAACCTTTCTCAGATAAATTGTTTGACAGTAAAGGGGTATTCCCATCTTAATGATCACTGTTAAATCTGGTAATGATTTAACTGTGATAATTTTTCTAAATATATTTAAAGTGCTATGGCATTACTTTATAAGATGGGAATACTCCATTAACTAGAGAAGACAGCATCCTTAAAGCAAAACTTGTCACCTCTATTTTTTGGTGGCATAATGATCACGGTCACAAAGGGGTGTGACAGTGATTGAAGTGGAAGGGGGCCATGAAAGATCCTAGGGTAGGGACTCCTTTCAACTGTAGCTGTAGTCCAAGATGTGGATGCAGTAGAAAGCTATGGTGGAGCAGAGGGCCTTTGGCTCCCTGCCCCACTACTTGGTCTTCCAAGCCACAGCCTGCTTTAAAGTGGTTGTCCGGGTTCAGAGCTAAACCCGGACATATCCCCTTTTTAACCCAGGCAGCCCCTCTGAGATGAGCATTACATGCTTCAATGCTCTCCCTTTTTTGTTCACATTTTAACACTGCTAGGTGGAGGCTTCACCTAGCAGTGTTGCCGGTGGCGTCACCAGCACTAATCGGCAGACATCACCGGATCTGCGTAAAAAGGCCTTGCCCTGCGTGATTCAGCGCACCGCAAAGGAGAGCATAACATGCTCCAATGCTCATCTCAGAGGGGCTGCTGGGGTGAAGAAGGGGATATGTCCGGGTTCAGCATTGAGCCCGGACAACCACTTGAAGCTTGTGGACTAGCAGATATCCAAAGTTTTTGCTCCCAGGAGGTTGAGAGGTTGTAGAAGACATCAAGTGGGGTGATGATGTCACTGCATAGTTTAGAGCAAGGAGGAGAAAGAGGGTCGCTCATAAATTGGAGCTGGGTTAGGTGTGTTTCGTTTTATTAATTTTTTTTTGTGCAAAAGGGGCACAGTGGTACATTACTACAGAGTGGGGAACATTACTAGTCTAATACAGCATAGTTGGGGCATTAATGGTCTAACAGGCACAGTGGGGGACACTGCTATTCAAATGAGGCATACTGTAAGAAATAAATAAAATAAGGGGCACAAAGTGAACATTACTGTTGGGGCACAAGGTCAGACAATGCTACTGTATCTTGCACAAATGTGGACATTCCTACTATATGGGGACACAAAAGGAGGCATTACTATTAGGGCACAAAGGCAAACATTACTATTGTATGGAAGTGCAAAGGGGGACATTAAAGGGACGTCCCAACTGTATGGAGATACAAAGGAGGGCTTTACTATTGCTTTGGTGCACATATGGGGACACAAAGGGGGAAATTAGTAATGCATGGTATCATAAACAGGGATACAACTACTGAGAGTGCTGAAAAAGCAAGGAGCCAAAGATGTCTTTGCTTTATACTCTGCAAGTCATAGCTGAGAAAATGTTCATGGCAATGCGGGCCAGATGGAGAAGAAAAAGAAAAGTGAATGATTACAATGAAAGAGATGTCTCTTGCAATAAGTTCCTGGATATAATTGTACTGTATAGTCTTCAGAGCACTTGTGTAGAACTATTATCTGCCACTATATGGTCACTCTATTGTGGTAATTTTGTTCCTAGTACATTGATTTATATTGAATATAGGTATGGAGACATTCAGTCACTATGTAGTGGTAATCTTTGATCATGATCTTGTGGGATTACGATTACTTGTCTAGTCTTATTATTGATAATATTGTATAATGATATTTTTTGTTAACTGTATGACTTATTTAGATATGCATTATGAAATATATAAATTATATATTAAATATATATATATATATATAAATATATAAATATATATTATTATATTAATAAAAAATATAAATATATATATATATATATATATATATATATATATATACACTGTATTAATTCCGGCAGCACTCGCTTTATAATTTTCAGGTGCACGCGTCTCACCCTTGACATCAGATATGTATATCCATGAGAAATCAACGCAGCACTCTTTTTATGAAAAAACACAGTTTTTTCATAAGAAGAGTGCTGCTTTGATTTTTCATGGATATATATATATATATATATATATATATATATATATAATTTGGGCATATATCTTTATATACATAGCAATGCCACTAAATCTAGCGCTTCTGAGCAACATAGGGGAAGCAAAAATGTGTCCTAGGGCCAACAGGATTCTAGTTACGTCCCTGGGAGCATCTCTGTCCATGTAGACATACAATATAGGTGTAATTATGCATAGCTAACAGAAACCTGTTTGTGTCTGCAGCATATTATACAGTATAACCAGTATTTAGACAGAATACATATAAACAAATACAACACTACTGGCAGGCATTAGTATATGCATGTCAGCTATACCTCACTATTACATCAGTAATCCCTTTACCTTTATCGTAATGCTTACACAATCATTACCCTGTAACCCCAGTCTATGAGGCAGAATACTGAGCTGCCATGTAAAAGTCACAGTGGTAGACTCGAGTTGTATTACATGGACAGCAATTCATCTGAACAATCGCCATGCAATACTACATATTCTCTGTAGCAGCTGCTGGAGGCCCAACCAATCGTGGTGGCTGTAATTCTGCGGGATAAGATATAGTTTTCAATGAAACCATTATGGGGTACTGTAGCATCTGAGGTCTGTGCCTGATGGCATCGCTCTGCTCCTTCACTGCTGGCATGGCCTCTGGAGTAGTATTAGACTTGTCCACTTTACGTGGGATATGTGGCCTATCATTTCTTGCCTAAAATCCTCTTCTTGCCATCTGATCTTCCATGCCGGACCTCTGCCTGTTCACTGTATTGTACATATTCACCCTCCCTGACCACTGCCTGTTTACTGTATTGACTCTGTTCTTCCTGCCACGACCTTTAGCCTATATACCAGACTGAACAAATTCTGCCTGTTCTGACCCTGGCTTGTCCCCTTATTCTGCCTCCTCCCTTAGGTGCCACACACAAATGCTTATTGACTATAACAAAAGGTAGCGTCTTGTGGTTCTTCTGTAGTGGAGAGCAGATCCCTGTATGGGGGTGAAAGGGTCAAGACCAGGAGTAGTCCTAAGCCAAATATTTTCAGTGACACAGTGGATCTACACTAACCCCGCTGCATTTGCAAGGGCCCATGAGGCAGAGGATGTCCCATCCTTCTCTTAAACTGCCCAGATACCCCTGTCACTATTTATTCTATCTAGGGGGTAAAGAGCCCAGGATAAGAGTTAGCTCTGATTCCGGCCTTTACAGCGGGAGCCTTGCTTCAGTCAGTGGCAGGCTCAGGCAGTATTCATGTGGCCCAATATTATCCCCAACTGTAGGGATGGAGCTAATACTGATTTCAAGGGTCTGATAAAATCAGAATTGTGCTTCACTGAAACAGTGGTTAAGCAAATAAATTTTCATTAATGTGAGTTTTACATTGGGGGGATTATATTTCAGAAGGGATTTAAGACAAATTAGTATTTAAGAGTATAAGCAATATCACCCCCAAATAGTTAAATACAAAGTTCATATTTGCTGTATCCCTATGTCGCAAACAATACAGTATGTTTAAGGGCTAGACCATCTTTACCTGTTTCTGCCCAAGTAGCCACTTCTCTCTCTTCTTTTGCTTTCTTCTCAGGTTCTTCAGTCTGTTAATTTCCCTCTTGTTTAAGCGTTGGTTGATGAAAGTTGAGTTGGGGAGTGTTGGCTGCATAATCTGAGTAGGAACCTCTACTGGGGTCATGATACCTTCTCCTCCAGGTGCTATCCTCACAGGAGTGATGGGCACCTCAGATGAAGAAGGGTCTGTGCTTTCTTCAAGACGTGAAACATCAGGAGCATCTCTGAGGTGAAGTGTTTCTCTAGCACCTAGTTTTACAGTTCTTGGTGGAGCTTCAAACATATGACAATTAGGAGTTTTATTAGAACCAGCAGCGGCTGAGCTCAATAATGGAACATATGATCTTTGCTTTACAGAAGAGGCCCCTTTCATGTTTATATGAGGCTTAAGTGGTCGTTTTTCTGTAGACTCCCAGTCCAAGCTATACGATTTTCTATGAAGCACATTTCTATTACAGTTTGCCTTTCGTTCCTGTAATACTGAGTTGTAGTTCTTAACATTGAAGGTGATGCAAGGTCTTTCACCACTTGGCTCAAAGTACATGTCATGTTTAGGCACTTCAAGGCACAGCGCGTCCACTAATGTCCCAGCCACATATCTGTCCATGATCCAGTTTCTCTTGTAATGTTCTGCCATCCCATGTCTGAATTTCTTGTCAAAATGTGTAGAAAATTTAGACGCAGATGTAGCTTGGCATGGTGTTTTCACAGCAACGTCCACATCGATTTTGCTCTTACAAAGATGTATGACTGCGAGCCTGCCACAGGAGCATTTGGTGCTGTCAACAAAGTTAAAGGCCCCGAGACGTGTTCTGCAATATGGACAGTGCAGCTTGCCAGCCGTCCAGTGTTCCTGAAAGTAAGGAAGAGTTGGGCAGGTCATGCTATACTATAACACAATAGTACTGCAACAAAGCTTTGTTTCACCACAAAAGAATCCTCTTTCCTGATGTGCTTTATGTGAAATACAAGCTCGTCAGCAAACTGAACAATTTTCAATGAGCTTAAAAAGCAAAATACTTAGCTACATAGACGCTCCTAGAAAAGGCTTTACAATGTTAGTACAGGCCATATCCTACAACAAGATAAAGACATTCTGTGTAAAGCCCCCGCTATTTAGTATGGAAAATATGTGACCAAGTGAATAAGAGACTGGGTGTAACACTCACAGAGACTGTGCCTTAAAATAACCCTGGATTCATATGTAACAAGAACAGCACCAATGCTGGGAAGTCCAATGACGTGATTAGACACAAAGGCGAAAACTAATCAGTTCTGACTGGACAAATAACCTGTGCATTGAACTTATATTGTCATACATCATAGGCCATCTTATAATGATTGTATAATCAGGAAATATGTTATGTAAAGTGTACCTGTAGTTTCAGGAAGCTTCTGACATACTGTAGAGTCATAGTGACATGTCAAAAGTTTTGATCTCTCCAGGTCTAGATGCTTAGCTCAGCACTACACCCCTTTGGCTGTAATGGGTAGAGATAAGCGAAGTGTTGGAAAATTCGATTTGGTTGCTTTGCCGAATTTTCCAAAAAAACTTGCTTAGTGACGAATTACTTTGTCACAAAGTGCATTTCTTTGTAAGTAGTGGGTAGTAGTGGGTGCAATGACAGGGAACGGCTACTCCCTGTCATTGGACCCCTCAGATGCTGTGTTGATTGCTGATCGTGGCATCTGACGTTAATATTAAAGTGTAAAATAAAAAAATTAATAAAATCATACTTACCACATCCATTTGATCGCGAAGAGCCGGCTGTCACCATCTAGATTGAAGATCCAGTGCGAAATCTCGCGTGGCCTGTGATGATGTCATACGTTGGCATATGTGGTGATGTCATACGTCACTGTGCATGGGATTTTGAACAGGATCTTCAATCAAGATGGCGGCGGCTGGCTCTTGATTTTCAAATGGATTAGATAAGTATTTTTTACCGCCATATCAGGGAAATCGATTTGTTATCACAAAGCACGAGGAAATTCGGCTTCGCGGCAAATCAAATTATCCCTGAAATTCAGATTTACTCAACACTCATGATGGGCTTTGCTCATCAGAGATCTGAGCAGAGCCCAAACACCACTAGCCCTACCGCTCTGAGGATCAGCCGTGCACAGCCGATCACAGCCAACAGGCCACAGGGTTCAACTGAGTGCTTCTGACTCTTCATTTCATAGATTGGTGGGGGTCTCAACACACAAATGCCCACCGATCAAATACTTTGACATGTCACTATGGCAAGTCAGAATATTTCTGACACTCCATGGTGCTTTAAAATCACATTTTTATTACATGTATATTTAGTTTGTCACATTTTGGTGCTTTCTTTGTGCGATGTGCCAATAGACCAGTCACAACGGTGCTACCTGTTTTCTGCAGCTCACTTCTTAGCTTTGCTGTGTAGACTGGATGAGTATAATCGTTTCATTACCTCTGTATTTGGCCATATTATAGAGATGATCTCTCAAAGCAATGCTTCTAGATAAGAATACTATATGGCCCGCTTGCCTTATGAAGTCAAAGGCATATAAAGATATAGAGGGGCCCTATAAACTTCTAGAGGTGTCTTATGACAGCTCTGTATAGCCCCATCCAGGGGCCCTGGAAAAAAAACTAAAAGTGGCCCCAAATACCACAGTGCAGCACAAAATAGCACCTTAGCAGAGCCAGATACCACAGTGCAGCACAACATACTGCCAAACTTAATGCTAAGAGCATCAGATCTTTATGTACCTGTCTTTTGGCCAAGAGGAGGGCTTAGGTGGCCCTCTGGGCATCAGCCCATTGGGAAATTTCCCTGTAGGGTCTATGGCCAGTAAGTCCCTGGCCCCCTACATTGTACAGAACCCCAATATAGTAATCAGTATGAACCATAAGAATGAAGAACAACTCATCGTTCTCAGTGGTCCTCACCCTAATGGAGCTTACAATATAAATCTTCCAAAATTAATCTATCAGTATGTTTTTGGAGTGGGGGGAGGAACCAAAGAAAACCAGGGGAACCCACGCAAGCGCTATACCAAGGACAGATGTTTCCTCTTGGTACAGTCCTAACCAATGCCAAGTATATACACAGTGGGGTACATAGAGAATTAAGGGCCCCATAGCAAGGATGAAATCAGGCCCCCACACAGGACATAAGGGTTTTCGCCTAAACCCCTTTCTGTGACCAATAGGCCATGTTTTCCACTGCCTCATTTGCTAAAAGTTGTTTATTTAGAGGATAGAGTCCTGACCAAGTTTTCACCCCCAGTAGGAGAGGAGATGATCCCAACTGGGCCTTCTCTTGCCCTGAGCCCCATAGCAGTCGCATGGTCGGCCACTATGGTAGTTACGCCCCTGTATATACACTACCTTCTCAATTTCCTTTTTTATCCAGTTAGGACTTGCTTCAGCTTCCAGGTGCCATATATTACAGGTCTCCTGAGATGGACGTTGAATTAAAATTTCCTGCAAGAAAAAAAAATATATATACTCTTTTAGACGTGGCAACACAAAGCAACATTGAAAACCACAAGTTCCTATCAAAGCCACATCATATAATTAAGTACTTTAAAGATAAGCATGCTGGGCTGTCTAATCCTGAAAGTCTTTATTTTTTTAATTTTCTTTTTGTATCCTTTAGAGAAGTTCTGACTTTAAACCTAATTAGAGATGGATTTGTGGTTTTTGAGATATGAAACAAGAAGGGATAAGTATCTGAGAGAGGTGGGCATAGCTCTGCTAAGCTGGAGTATGATGAAAGGGTCTGCTGTCTGATTTCTGGGATTTATATAGCAAGAATATAACTAAGAGAATTTCACATTATATTAATTGGCATTCTCATTGAAACAGTATTGCTCTAATTACATCTAATTTAGTTAGTCATTCATATATTTGGGGAAATGCTGAAGTTGGTACTGGTAATCAATGTCAGTCAGGAGGAATAAAGGATTAAAGCATGTTTTGCGTACATGATAAATCGAGAAAAGGGCAATTCTTTTAGACCAGCATCCAGTCTTTTGCAGCAATCTGATCAGATCAGTGGCAAACGGTGTGAAGCGGCTGCGTAGGCAGGAATCACACATTTTACAGCATACAATGAGAAGAATGAACAAGGTTTTGTCTGGTCAGCCATAACTAAAGGAGCTGTGCCTCCTTCTGCTGAATGAATAGGACTGTAAGGAAAAATATGTCCGTTTAACCCGCAGCAAGTCATTTTATAGACAATGATTTGAACACGAAAATCTAACACAAGGCTATTTTAAACCTCATTGCATATAGACTAAAAGAACAGCGCAGAAATAAGTACTATTGCCGCACAAGGCCGAATGCACACCCAGCACTTTAGATCTACGTGACCATTTTTACTGTTTATTGGACGCTACAAATGCTTTGGCTTGATGGCTGTAGGTCGTCAATAAGAGAATAGGAAGTGCTCTGCACTCATGGGGGAATGTATCAAGCTTGTTCCAACATTTGCAACTTTTTGGTATTTTACACTTCTTTTTGAAAAGTGCTTTAAACCAGTTCAAGACCAGGCCATTTACCCCCCTTCCTGGCCAGACACATTTTCCATTTTTTTAGCATATGCGCCTGAAATTTTAATTTTTTTTTGCCATTCAGTTATTTAAATAATTTATCACCGTTTTTTGGTGATACATAGGGATTTATTTAAATTTCATTTTTATTTTACAATTTTTTTTTTTACTTTTTATACCAGGGGAAAATTCTAATTAAAAAAAAAAATCTTATATAGTAAAAGTGCAAATAAAATAATGTTTTAAATTATGTCCCTTTTCTGTAAAAGTTATTTTGATACAGGGTAAATATAGTTCTACAGTCCTATTTCTTTTATCTTTTTATTTTATTTTATACTATGTGCCCCTTTGCCCCATTATGTCATGCAAGACTTTGGGGCGCATTCCACAGTACATTATTTGATTGCTGATTCCTCCTATAATGGGATGACATATTAGCCCTAGTTACAGGGGGAATTCAGCCACAGAGACATTGTATAAAGCTATTCAGCCTCACTGTAGAGCGCGATCTGGGTCTGTGAAGACCCAACAGCTCATGCAGATGTCCAGCCCATGATAATCATACGATCACTATGACTGGAGCATTACTGTTTCCTGATCTGTATATAGATAGTGCTCATTGAGAGTTGTGGCTACAGTGATGAGAAAGGCAACGTCCCTGCTTTTTCTATGGGGAGGCCTACTGTCACTGACAGCGGGCTCCTTGTCCTGCAGCTCCACAATTAGCATGCTACAGTCTCTGCAGGGATGTTCAGAAACGTCTTTGCAGAGTTAAATGTTGACTACTTGGTTGTTTTTAGTCAATGGACTATCCTGCAGCGGTTAAAAGTAGGCTTGCTTAGGTATGGTAATTAATTTTATGCTAGATTTATTACTACAACTTTTTACTTACCTGCTCCCCACCGCTCTGGTCCTCCAGGCGGTCTCTGGTGTTTCCATATTCTGCAGTGTATACATTTGATGCAGCATGGGCATAGTAACACGCTCCGCTGCAGCCATTGACTGGCTTCAACAGTTATGTGCTGCTTGGGTCCGGTCATTGGCTGCAGCAGAGAATCTGATCATGCCCATGCTGCATTAGATGTAAACTTTGCCGGGAGCAGAACATGGAGACACCAGAGGCAGCGTGGGGGACCTGTGTGGTAGGGAACAGGTAAGTATGAATCTACTGTTTAGAGAGGCAGGCTACTGGCACTTTTCGGTTTTTTACTCACTGCCTTCCCAGAGCCACAGCTTTTTTTATTTTTTTCTGTTCAAATAGCAGTATGAGGGCTTGTTTTTTGAGGAACAAGTTGTACTTTCTACAACAAGTAATACAATTCAAAATAAGGTGGACTTGGAAAATAAAATGCAATTCCGTCACCTTTTATGGGTTTCATTTTTATGGTGTTCTCTAGAGATAAGCGAATCGAAGTTGACGAAGTGAAATTAGATCAGAATTTCAGAAAAATTTGATTTGAATCCGAATTTCCTCAAACTAAAATGGCTGCTGCATGTGTTAGTACATGGAGCAAAGAACTCTGGGAACGAGGAATCACCCACAATGCCATGCATACAGCCAATGAGCAGCCAGCCCTGTGATGTCACAGCCCTATAAATAGCATCAGCAATCTTGGATTCTGCCATTTTCCAGTGTACTTAGTGCAGGGAGAGACAGCAGGCGCTAGAGGCAGCGGTGAATCACTCCGCAGTGCCATGCATGGCCACGAGCAGCCAGCCCTGTGATGTCACAGCCCTATAAATAGCATCAGCAATCTTGGTTCTGCCATTTTCCAGTGTAATTCAGCGCAGGGAGCAGCCAGCAGGCGCTAGTGAGGTGGTAGCACGCTGTAGAACTGGACTTTATGAAAGGGTTCTGTGGCTGAAAGGCTCAGGGAGGATCGGTTGTGACATTATTGGAGCGACACTGTGGCCCTAGACACTTACGGGTGCACAAGAACAGCCATTACACCTATTACACCTTGCTGCACTGACTGGGGATTAAAATTACCATTATACAGCTCCAGGGGCGTAGCTAGAAATGACTGGGCCCCATAGCACCATGCCCCGCTACACGGCATGGGGTAGGTCCGATCGCGGCCCCTACTCCACTCACTACCTCCCTCATACTTACCTTATTGCTCCTCCGGCAGGTTGTCACCCTTGGTGCAGGGATGGATGCTGGCAGAGAGGCATCTGCAGCTGGAATGTCACGTCACACTCGAGTCACGCAGCAGGTCTGAGAGTCAGTCAGCCACTCCTCCTTTCTCCCTGGCCGGAAGTTCCGGAACGACAGATTAATTGTCGGTTCCGACCAGGGAGAGGTATACCCCATTGCGAAATAAATAAGTCCCCTCACTAGCTGCCTCTGCTGCCAGCTAGGGGAGCCTGTAGATACCTGTATTTAAGTACTCACCGTACAGGTAGCAACGCAAGTGGTGTTCACGGCTCGTTGGGGTGCCTGGGCGCCACTTTTGTATGCCCTACCTGGGGACCTGTGGATGACACTTATGAGGGACCTGTGTATGACACTTTACGTGCTCACCGTTACCATGGTAGCGACGCAAGTGGGTGTTCACGGCGCTTAGGGTGTCTGGGGCGAGCCTGTGTAATGACACCTACCTGGGGACCTGTGGATGACACTTATGGGGGACCTGTGGCATGACACTTCATGGAGGACCTGTGTATGACACTTATGGGGGACCTGTGTATGGCGCCTTAGGACTGTGTATGACCTTATGGGGGGACCTGTGGGTGACACTCATGGGGGACCTGTGGGTGACACTCATGGGGGACCTGTGGGTGACACTCATGGGGGACCTGTGGGTGACACTCATGGGGGACCTGTGGGTGACACTCATGGGGGACCTGTGGGTGACACTCATGGGGGACCTGTGGGTGACACTCATGGGAGACCTGTGGGTGACACTCATGGGGGACCTGTGGGTGACACTCATGGGGGACCTGTGGGTGACACTCATGGGGGACCTGTGGGTGACACTCATGGGGGACCTGTGGGTGACACTCATGGGGGACCTGTGGGTGACACTCATGGGAGACCTGTGGGTGACACTCATGGGGGACCTGTGGATGACCCTTATGGGGGACCTGTGGATGAAACTTATGGGGGACCTGTGGATGACACTTATATAGCATGTTATGCTATATGTGACATCCACAGATCTCCCACAGACACTCTGCTGACACTGCAGTGGGGAGGGAGGAGGAGGGGACACTCGCGGCGGGCCGGTGCTGTGACTCTGCTGCTTCCTCTAATACACCGGCCCCTCTCCTATACCACATTCATGTAATTAAATCTGTACAAGTAGCGGCAACCAAGGTGTAGTTAGTATGGTACTTACTAACAGAGGCGTACAAACAACCCCCGGTGCGAAACTGATCCATGGGGCCCCCTCCCCGTCGTCGCCCCCATCAGGCCTCAGATCAGCCCAAAGACGGTCGACCCCCATCAGACCCCCACTCTTCCCCCATCGGCTCAGGGCCCAGGACAGGCCCCAACATGCTTACCTGTTCTGCACCGCCACCGCGGCTACTCTTCCTCGCCAGAAGTCTTGCTCCTCTCTGCCTTCCCGGCCGGCACTGCACTGTCACCTGACAGCGTGCAGCATCAGGTCATAGTGTGCACACTACGTTCTGACGCTGTACTCGCTAAGGACAGTAAAGCACCGGCCAGGGAGGGTAAGTATAAAGGGGCGGACGGCCCGCTGGCAACGAGGGGAAGAGCACTGGGCCCCGGGACGGGTATACAGCACTACTGCAGGCAGGGCCGTCTTTGATATTGAGTGGACCCTGGGCAAGAATTTACTTGGGTCCCCTGGATCGTGATTGCTAATGCTCTGTGTCTCTCTGTGATCTTTTCAATACAAAATCACAGTGAGATAAAGTTTTAACCCTGATTATGTAGCAAATAGATCACAGAGAGGCACAGAGCGTTATCAATCATGTTACTGCTCTGTGTCTCTGCTGTCCAGAGCCGGGCTTGGCTCTCTTTCACTCAGCGGATTAGCCGCACGGGATCAGCTTGTGTGAAAGAGCCCCAAGCCAAATGCATGGCTACACTCACCCAGTCCTAATACAATCTGGTCCTACCTCATTGAGGATGTCGCTGGTGTCGGTGTGATGTCCACTGGATCCAGAACAAGGTCCCTGTGGTGAGAAAAAAAGAATAATTACATAAGGAAGGGATGGTGACTGCCCCTGTGAAATCACCAGCAGGGGGCGCTGTGCTGGTCTGTAAGACTGAGCCATGCCAATGTATAGCTAATCTAGGACATTTCCCCTAAGTGTTACCACACAGTACTAATGCCCACCTTGTGGTCCCTTCAAAATAGTTATGTCCTCCTTGTGCCCCCACAGTAGTTATGCCCAGATATTTGCCTGCTCACAGTAGTTATGCCCGCATATGTGCCCCCTCACAGTAGTTATGCCCGGATATGTGCCCCCTCACAGTAGTTATGCCAAGATATGTGCCCCCTCACAGTAGTTATGCCCAGATATGTGCCCCCTCACAGTAGTTATGCCCAGATATGTGCCCCCTCACAGTGGTTATGCCCAGATATGTGCCCCCTCACAGTAGTTATGCCAGGATATGTGCCCCCTCACAGTAGTTATGCCAGGTTATGTGCCCCCTCACAGTAGTTATGCCCGGTTATGTGCCCCCTCACAGTGGTTATGCCCAGATATGTGCCCCCTCACAGTAGTTATGCCTGCATTTGTGCCCCCTCACAGTAGTTATGCCCAGTTATGTGCCCCCTCACTTTAGTTATGCCCGCATATGTGCCCCCCCACAGTAGTTATGGCCAGATATGTGCCCCCTCACAGTAGTTATACCTGGATATGTGCCCCCTCACAGTAGTTATGCCCGGATATATGCCTCCTCACAGTAGTTATGGCCAGATATGTATAAATAATATGACCCCCCTCTTCAGCCCCTCCATCATACAATACCATGTAAATAAACCTCCATCATAGTTTTATGTAAATAATATCCCCCCTCCCAACTCCTCCAGCATAGTCTTATGTAAATATCACCCCCCTCCAGCATACAGTCCCTTCAGACCCCAAGTAAACATAACAGTGAATCTTCTCCACTGTCCACATACTGACCTGAAGCTTCTGCTCTTCTCTCCTTGGTCTGTACCTCCTGCACATCTTAAAGCTGCATGACAAGACTCCGCCTCTTCCTATCATACCTGGAGCCACTCCATTCTAGTGCCGAAGGGGAAGGGAGCCAGAGGCATTGAAGTGCTTGCTGCCTCTGGGGCCCCCCCTCCCCCGAGATCCGCCAGTGAGCATTACTGCAGGGCAACAGGGGTCCACAGGCATCCGGGTGGCCATGAATATGAAAAAATACTCAGTTGCTGGCTGGGCCCCCAGTGGCGTAGGGCCCCATGGCCATTGCTATGGCTGCTATGGTGATTCCTAAGCCACTGTACAGCTCAATAATTACAGAAAAAACGTTCTTGTTATTGGGGTGCAAGCGCTGTTTGATACAGCCATTAACAGGGTTTATTACAAATAAATATTTCTAAATCTTATTTGCCCTTGTGCGGTGCAGTTATATATTCTAAAGCATTTTTTGGCTTGTATTAGTGGGAAAAAAGGGCTTATTAGCCATTGTGTGGTGAGTTGAGAAAATTACGTCCCTGTTTGCCATGCATTAGTGGCAAAATATATATTATTTGCCATTCAGCGGTGCAGTTATATGTTCTAAAGCCCATTTTGACATGTATTAGTGGCACAAAAAAAGTATTTCCCACTGTATGGTGAAGTGAGAAAATTACAGCCCTTTTTGTTGTGTATTAGTGGCAAAAATATATATATTTGCTGTTCAGCGGTGAAGTTATATGTTCTAAAGCCTTTTTTGGCATGTATAAGTGGAAAAAGTTAGGGCCTATTTGCTGTTCAGCGGTGCAGTTATATGTTCAGAAGACCTTTTTGTTGTGTATTAGTGGCAAAAAAGTAAAGGCTTACTTGCCAATCAGCGGTGCAGTTATATGTTCTAAAGCCCTTTTTAGTGACAAAAAACTAACAAAAAAATATATATTATTTGCTGTTCTGCGGTGTATTTAAATGTTCTAAAGCTTTTTGTGGTGTGTATAAGTGAAAAAAGTAAGGGCCTATTTGCCGTTCAGCGGTGCAGTTATAGTTCTAAAGCCTTTTGTGGCGTGTATAAGTAGAAAAATGTAAGGTCTTATTTGCCGTTCAGCTGTGCAGTTTTATGTTCTAAAGCCTTCTTTGGCGTGTATTAGTGGGAAAAAAGGGCTTATTAGCCGTTGTGTGGTGAAGTGAGAAAATTACAGACTTTTTGGGGGTGTTTTAATTTCCTTTTTATTTATTTATTTAATCTAACAGTATGTTAGACAGAGAAGTGCCAGACCCTGAACAGAGTAGTGGCCTAAATGTTTCTGGCGCAGCAGGGACATGGTTGCAGCAGAGTAAGGGGGCATGGCAGCAGGAGTCACAGCGAGAGGCCTGAGCTCTCGATGTCATCTAGCGGTTGTGTCTTGACCAGCAACCCAGCGGTTTTTGAATGGCTGACTCAGTCATCCACTTCGTCCCAAGAGTCGGTGGGTTCGTCAGACAAAACCCCTAGTTGTCATGGCCCGAGAGCAGGCCCTGTTCCCTCACCTGTCCTCAACTTGCCTCTGTCCTTTTCTGTTCCATCAGCTAGACAAATATTATATGCTGTGGGCTCAGCTCCACTATACAGCAAGAACAAGCTACTAGAGGACAGTCAGCAGCTACTGGCCAGACAAGATATTGAGGAGACATCCGCCGCTTCCTTCGCTAGGGAAAGTAGTCCTGAGGAGAGTGGCGTGGGAGCTGGTGATGCAAGTGGTCAGGCTCCTGACCCAGAGACCATTGAGGAGGACATCAGTGACGTGCAGACAGTACTCGATGATGAAGATGTAGCTGATCGCACTTGGGAGCCGGGTGATTTAGGGGCTTCATCATAATCGGTAGAAGAGGGTGGCAGCTTGCCTGCAAGGCAGCGGCAGAGCCAGCAAGTCATTAGCGTGGCTGGGAGTCAGCAGGGTGGCAGCAATGGGAGGTGGGGAGCCAAACGTGCCTTGGATAGACCACCTGCCTCGCAGGACCCTTCCTGCCCGGAAAGTAGTGGTGTAGGGGTTCACGGAAGCAGCGGCGGTAGCAGTCAGTCAGTGCGGAGTGTTGGGGGTAAAATCACCTTTTCAATGGTGTGACAGTTTTTTGTTCAGATGCCGGAGGAGGTGAACATGGGCATTTGTAGAATCTGTGGGCAGAAAGTGAAGCATGGCCAGGGTGCTAATGTTGGCACCACGGCCCCGTGTCAACTTTTGCAGCGTCACCATAAAGTGGCCTGGGAAAACCGTGGCTCTGATGTGGCAGTCCAGCCTGCAGCAGAAACCGCTGCATCACCCAGTGGCACGCACCCGATTTCAGGCAGTCAAGGCTCCACCACCTCAGCCGAAGGGAGCTGTCTGTCCTTCCCATCATCTGCTGGTCCTGATGCTCCTGCTCCTCCTCCTCCTTGTCAATCATTCTGTCAGCAATCAATCACCGAAGAGATTGCCAAGAGACAACAGTATGCGTGCACTTATCCAATGGTGCAGAAGCTGAATGTGCTCCTGGCCAAGTTGCTGGTGCTGCAGTCCCTCCCTTTCCAAGGGGTGGACTCTGCACCTTTCAGAGAACTGATGTCTTGTGCCGAGCCGAGGTGGAGAGTTCCAAGCCATCATTTCTTTGCCAAAAAGGCAGTACCAGCCCTGCACACGTATGTAGAACAGAAGATGGGCCGGTTCTTGAGCCTGTCGGTCCAGCGGGGCACTTTGGCAGACACCAACATGTGGAGCTTTAACTAAGGTTAGGAACAATACATGTCCATTACGGCCCACTGAGTGAATGTGGTTCCTGCACTGCCACAACAGCAACTTGGCTTCTGCCTCCCCGTTCTCACGTCATTGGTCCTGCGACAATGTCTGCTTCTGCCTCCTTATCCTCCACCATGTCCTCAGCCTCAACTGCAGGGTCAAATCACAGTGCCCCTCCAGCATACCACATGTGCAGGACACGGCGGTGTCACGCTGTTCTGCACCTCGTTTGCCTGGGCAAACGGAGTCACACAGGGGAGGAAGTGCTCCATGTCCAAGAAATCGAATCCTGGCTTTCTCCGCGACAACTGAAAATCGGAACCATGTTGACCAACAACGGGAAGAACATGGTATCGGCGATGCGTCAAGAACGGATGAGCCAAGTGCCCTGCATGGCACACATGTTCGATCTGGTTGTCAAGCAGTTCTTGAAGACTTACACCCATCTGCAAGACATCCTAAAAATTGCCAGGAAACTTTCCCTGCACTTCAGCCACTTGTACACCACAAAGCACACCCTTCTTGAGCTGCAGCGGCAGGACGGTTTCCCCCAACTTAGGCTGATATGCGGCGTTTCTATTGGAATTCCAACCTTCGTATGTTGGAATGACTATACGAACAGAGAAAAGCCATAAAAAATTTCTTGATGATCCAAGCGGACAGGAGTACTCCCCTGTGTAACTTCGATATTAGCCAGTGGCAGCTCATGCATGACACATGCCGTTTGCTCAGGGCCTTTGAGGAGGCCACATAATTTGTCAGTCGCAAGGACTACGGGATGAACAACGTCATTCCACTGCTTCATGTACTGGAACAGATGCTGGTAAATCTGGCTGGTCAGGGGACTGGAGACGTGGCGCCTAGATCTCACGGCCACCTGAGTACTGTGGGGGCAGAACTGGATGTGAAGGAGGAGCACATTGAAGCACAAGATAAGTGTACCAAAATGGGTGGTTTTTCTACACAGGTGGCAGGAGAGGAGGAGCAGGAGCAGCAAGAGGAGCTACAGGGCGATAAGGAAGATGAGGCAGAGGACCCAGACACACCATGGCAGTATGCAGTGGAGATGAAGGCAGGGAGTCTCTCCGAGTCACTTGCACAAATGGCCCAATGCATGCTCACTTGTTTGTGCAGTAAAAGGTGAATTGTCAGCATTCAGCAGAGGGATGACTTCTGGCTCTCCACCTTGTTGGACCCTCGCTACCGGTCCAAAATGGGGGCCTTTTTTACCCCCGCTAAGAGGGAGGACAAACTGAACTACTAAGGAATCCTATGTAGTTAGTTGGCCGCTGCCTATCTGCGCTATCGTCCATCCTCTTGCAGGTCTGACCGGGGCCCCCTGTGCTCACGTTCCTCTGCCATGGCTGCTGGGGTGGGGGGGGGGCAGTTAGGAGCAGTTTCAGCTCCATCAGCAGCAACTTGAGTCTAGAGTCGCTGATGAGCAGCTTTCTTCACATACCTAGTAAAGAAAGTAAGAAAGTACTCACCAGCTTCAGCAGCTAGACCTGGAGCAGGACCTGAACTCGCAAGTGGTGGCATACTTGTACAGCACCCTGCCACCCCACATTGAAGATCTGCTGGACTACTTTGCAGCCAAACTGGATTTATTGCCACAACTGGCAGAGTGTGCCCTGGAAAATCTGTCCTGCCCGGCCAGTAGTATGGCATCAGAGCAGGTGTTTAGTGTGACGGGGGCCATAGTTACCCCAAGAAGAACTCGCCTGTCCACCCAAAGGGGAGAGAGACTGACCTTTGTCAAGATGAATCTGGCATGGATTAGCCAGGATTTTCACCCACCAATGCCTGATGCATCAGACTAGATCATCCATAGAGCCACACCAACACTTTGACAAAAGAGACCCGTTTCTTCTGGCTACCTGTCTACGTTTTTAAAACGTATTATTTTTAATAATTTTAAGTCACCTTAGGGGAGTTGACTAAGCGATTGCTTCTCCCACAGACAGTTAAGATTTAACATTGCCGTCTATTTGACATTCACAATGTTCCTATGAAACACTGCCATACACAGGGCTCCACAGGAACATCACTGAGGCAGGCATTCGTGGCCTTCATAAGGACCGAGGCTGCCACAGAAACCCAATGACTTCCTAAATCTCGGGGGTAGCCATTTGCGCTCTGGGAAAGATGCACCGCTCAGATGTTGTGGTCGCAACTGATCACACCATCGGAATTATTGCTAATCACAGAAATTGTCTCGAGGTATCTGCTGAGTAAAACAACAGGACCAGGCAGGTGTGGTGCACGCTTAACTTCTGAGCGGGCAGCATGTTAAAACCCCAGATTTCATTAGATGTTCGGCCGTCGTCCTTAAGGGGGTAAACATGCGCCATATTTAACATAGTGACAATTTTCATAAATTTGGCGCACTTTTTGCCAATCCAAAGTCAAAGCAAAACTGACTTTAAAAAGTGACATCATGATACATTCCCTCCATAGTGCAAAGGAAAAGGGGAGGAATTACCCAGAGCAACCAATCAAGTTGTGTTCTGGAAAATGAAAGCTGGAAGCTGATTGGTGCCTATGGGCAACTGCTCAGCCTCATCCTTGCACTAATTTTCCCCAACAGGCCTCAGTTATCAAAACTGCCTAACAGACAGTCTGTGTTGCCCATAGCAAGTTGCAACCAATCAAAATGCACCATTCATTCTTTCATAGCAGTTTATAAAATAAAAACTAGCCTCTGATTGGCTGCAGGAACTAAAGCTTCCTGTGTGACCTGTACTACAGTTTTTAGGCTGGAAACACACATGCCATTTTTGGGGTTTTCTCAACAACTAATGTGACCTCTCCAGTTTGACTGGCAGGACCAGGCAGTAAAAACGACATCACATCTGACCCTGTCAATCAAAGTGCAGAGTGCCCGGCAGTTGCAGAGTGAGAGGAGCCTCTAGGTGTAACGGAAACGCCCCTATTGCTCCTAGAGGCTTATTTGCATACATTAAAACATCATTTTTCGCAGCAATGAGGGCACATACGAACATGGGACCAACACAGATGCCTTCAGCTGCCAAGTGCATGTCTAACAGGTCAGCCAGTTTCATAGGTACAAATCTGCTGACAGATGCCCTTTAATTTACATGACACTGGTGCACTCCATATTTATATGCTTACTATAGTGAATAATACATATAATCTGTCATATCATCCTCTCCAGATTTACCTAACCAGGGAGACACTTGCAGCCAATGTGTAGGTTTTCACAAATGTTTAAACATCTGTTCCTCGCACAAGCTGCTATGAATAAGTTAAGCCGCCCCAGGAACCACAGGGACGCTTAGAAATATTAACTATAAAATAAACGCTTGAGATTTATTTGTGGATTGTTTGCCTGCCCCATCGATGAAATCACACTTTTCAAGCCTGCCTTCACTTGTTTTCCGTGTGTGATGCTAATACAAATGTAATTTTCTTAGTGCTTAATGACATGTGACAAGGACAGCATTAATGCATTAAATAACTGCAGGGTTTTCTAGCTCGCAGTCAAATTTGTTGGCGTGAAATCCTGCGGAAGGGTCACACACTTCAAGTTCATAATAAATGACAGAAAGATAACAGCCAGGATGTCACCAGTGATAAGTGGTAGCTGAAGAAAGGGCCATGGCTTTCAATGCAGGATATCATTTGGAAGCATAGATTTTCCATAATGATCTTTCTTCATTTGACCAGCATGGGGTAGATATGACCAGGGGAGTAGCTAAAGGCTCATGGGCCCTGGTGCAAGAGTTCAGCTTGGGCCTCCCTTCCCTCAATGCTTTGTGGCCAGGGTCAAGGAAGCACGTGGCCTTCAGGGTGCCTGAGGCCTGCCCCCATGCCAAATTCTTGACCTAACCCCTTCCCTAAAGCCAGACCTGCATGTACTTTCTATAATACCAGTGTCTTCTTAGGTGGCACAGAGGGCTGAACTGGCCTACCGGGATATCGGGAAATTTCCCGATAGGCCGCTGGCCCTGGGGCTGCATTAAAAGAGGCGTACTTACAGGCAGAGGCAGGCCTCACGCTGATGGGGGCCTCGCTCTGGCTCCGGGAAGGGGGCCCATGGCGGCAGGTCACAAGGAGATGAACGCTTCCATTGTGGAAGCGTTTATCTCCATAGTCATCTGTATCGCCGTCCTCAGGACAGCGATACAGATGGCTGTGCTGTGGGAGGAAGAGGCGTCTCCCTTCCCTGTTCCTCTGATAGGCTGCCGGCACAAGGCCCGCATCCTATCAGAGGCTGGTGAAGGCAGCGTGATGACGTCAATCCAGAAGAGGCGTGCATCGCATTGCTGTGTGATGGATTAAGTATAAGTGTTTCTTTTTTTTTATACTGGCACATGGGGATGGGGGGGGGGGTCGGCACTTGATACTGGCACATTGGGGTGGGGGGATTTGGCACTTGATACTGGCACATAGGGGTGGGGGGATTTGGCACACTTGATACTTGCACATGGGGGGGTTAGCACTTGATACTGGCACATAGAGTGGTTTGGCACTTGATACTGGCACATTGGGGGGTTTGGCACTTGATACTGGCACATGGGGGTTTGGTACTCGATACTGGCATATGGGGGGGTTGGCACTTGATACTGGCACATGAGGGGGTTGGCACTCGATCGCATTGCTGTGTGATATAAGTAAGTATAAGTGTTTTTTTTAATACTGGACTATCTATTACTGCCACGTGGGGGAGCGGGAGGCACTTAATACTGGCACATAGGGATGGGAGGGTTGGCACTTGATACTGCCACATGGGGATGGGAGGGTTGGCACTTGATACTCTCACATGGAGGTGGGGGGATTTGGCACTTGATACTGGCACATGGGGGGTTTGGCACTTGATACTGGCCCATGGGGGGTTTGGCACTTGATACTGGCACATGAGGGGTTTGGCACTTGATACTGGCACATGCGGGGGTTTGGCACTTGATACTGGCACATGGGGGGTTTGGCACTTGATACTGGCACATGGAGGGGTTTGGCACTTGATACTGGCACATGAGGGGGTTTGGCACTTGATACTGGCACATGAGGGGGTTTGGCACTTGATACTGGCACATGAGGGGTTTGGCACTTGATACTGGCACATGGGGGGTTTGGCACTTGATACTGGCACATGGGGGGTTTGGCACTTGATACTGGCACATGGAGGGGTTTGGCACTCGATACTGGCCCATGGGGGGTTTGGCACTTGATACTGGCCCATGGGGGGTTTGGCACTTGATACTGGCACATGAGGGGGTTTGGCACTTGATACTGGCACATGAATGGGGGGGGGGTTTGGCACTTGATACCGGCACTTGTGGGGTTGGCACTCGATACTCGCACATGGGGGGTTGGCACTTGATACTGGCACATATTGGGGTTGGCACTTGATACTGGCACATGGGGGATTGGCACTTGATACTGGCACATGAAGGGGGGGTTTGGCACTTGATACTGGCACATTGGGCTTGGCACTTTATAATGGCACATGGAGGGGTTTGGCACTTGATACTGGCACATGGGGGGTTTGGCACTTGATACTGGCACATGAGGGGGTTTGGCACTTGATACTGGCACATGAAGGGGGGGTTTGGCACTTGATACTGGCACATGTGGGGCTGGCACTCGATACTCGCACATGGGGGGTTGGCACTTGATACTGGCACATATTGGGGTTGGCACTTGATACTGGCACATATTGGGGTTGGCACTTGATACTGGCACATGAGGGGGGTTGGCACTTGGTACTGGCACATGAAGGGGGGTTTGGCACTTGACACTGGCACATGGGGGGGTTGGCACTTGATCGCATTGCTGTGTGATGGAGGTAGGTAGAAGTGTTTTGGTCTTTTTTAATACTGGACTATCTGTTACTGCCACATGGGGGGAGCAGAAGGCACTTGATACTGGCACATGCGAATGGGGGTTGGCACTTGATACTGGCACATGGGGGTGGGGGGATTTGGCACTTGATACTGGCACATGGGGGTGGGGAGATTTTATATTGGCACATCGGGATGGGGGGGTTGGCACTTGATACTGGCACATGGGGTGGGGGGATTTGGCACTTGATACTGGCACATGGGGGTGGGGGGATTTGGCACTTGATACATGCACATGGGGGGGTTGGCACTTGATACTGGCACATGGAGTGGTTTGGCACTTGATACTGGCACATGGGGGGGTTTGGCACTTGATACTGGCACATTGGGGGTTTGGCACTTGATACTGGCACATGGAGGGGTTTGGCACTCGATACTGGCACATGGAGGGGTTTGGCACTTGATACTGGCACATGGAGGGGTTTGGCACTTGATACTGGCACATGGGGGGTTTGGCACTTGATACTGGCACATGAGGGGGTTTGGCACTTCATACCGGCACATGGGGTCAGGAGATTTGGCACTTGATATTTGCACATGGGGTGGTTTGGCACTTGATACTGGCACATGGAGTGGTTTGGCACTTGATACTGGCAGATGGAGGGGTTTGGCACTTGATACTGGCACATGGAGGGGGTTGGCACTTGATACTGGCACATGGGTGGGGTTGGCACTTGATACTGGCACATGATGGGGGTTGGCACTTGATACTGGCACATGGGTGGGTTTGACACTTGATACTGGCACATGGGGGGTTGGCACTTGATACTGGCACATATTGGAGTTGGCACTTGATACTGGCACATGGGGGGGTTTGACACTTGATACTGGCACATGGGGGGTTGGCACTTGATACTGGCACATGGGGGGTTGGCACTTGAAACTGGCACATATTGGGGTTGGCACTTGATACTGGCACATGGGGGGTTTGGCACTTGATACTGGCACATGGGGGGTTGGCACTTGAAACTGGCACATATTGGGGTTGGCACTTGATATTGGCACATGGGGGGTTTGGCACTTGATGCTGGCACATGGGGGGTTGGCACTTGATACTGGCACATGGGGGTTTTGGCACTTGATACTGGCACATGGAGGGGGTTTGACACTTCATACTAACACATGGGGGGGTTGGCACTTTATACTGGTACATATTGGAGTTGGCACTTGATACTGGCACATGGGGGATTTGGTACTTGATACTGGCACATGGGGGTTGGCACTTGATACTGACACATGGAGGGTTTGGCACTTGATACTGGCACATGGGGGGTTGGCACTTGATACTGGCACATGGAGGGGTTTGGCACTTGATACTGGCACATGGGGGTTTTTGGCACTTGATACTGGCACATGGGGGGTTTGACACTTGATACTGGCACATGGGGGGTTTGACACTTAATACTGGCATGTGGGGGGGTTGGCACTTGATACTGGCACATGAAGGTTTTTTTTTAATAGTGGACTATCTGTTACTGCCACATGGGGGGAGTGGGAAGCACTTCATACTGGCGCATGGGGATGGGGGGGTTGGCACTTGATACTGGCACATGGGATTTTTTGGCACTTGATACTGGCACATGGGGGGTTGGCACTTGATACTGGCACATATTTGGAGTTGGCACTTGATACTGGCACATGGGGGGTTGGCACTTGATAATGGCACATATTGGAGTTGGCAATTGATACTGGCACATGGGGGGGTTTGGCACTTGATACTGGCACATGGGGGTTGGCACTTGATACTGGCACACGGAGGTTTGGCACTTGATACTGGCACATGGGGGGTTGGCACTTGATACTGGCACATGGGGGGTTGGCACTTGATACTGGCACATGGGGTTTTTTGGCACTTGATACTGGCACATAGGGGTTTGACACTTGATACTTGCACATGGGGGGTTTGGCACTTAATACTGGCACGTGGGGGGGTTGGCACTTGATACTGGCACATGAAGGTTTTTTTTTTTAATACTGGACAATCTGTTACTGCCACATGGGGGGGAGTGGGAAGCACTTCATACTGGTGCATGCGGATGGGTGGGGTTGGCACTTGATACTGGCACATGGGGGTGGGGGGATTTGGCACTTGATTCTTGCATATGGGGGGTTTGGCACTTGATACTGGCACATCGATGAGTTTGGCACTTGATCTTGACAAATGGGGGGGTTTGGCACTTGATACTGGCACATGAGGGGGGTTGGCACTTGATACTGGCACATGAGGGGGGTTGGCACTTGATACTGGCACATAAAGCGGGGGTTTGGCACTTGATACTGGCACATGTGGGGTTGGCACTTGATACTGACACATGGGGGGTTGGCACTTGATACTGGCACATGGGGGTTGGCACTTCATACTGGCACATGGGGGTTGGCACTTGATTGCATTGCTGTGTGATGGAGGTAAGAATAAGTGTTTTGGTTCTTTTAATACTGGACTATCTGTTACTGCACTGGATATGGGAAACTGTCAGGTCAATTGAGGTCGAACGGCTGGGAGCCCCACCATTTAGGAGAATGGGGATCACATGTTCCCCTTTTGAATAGAACAGCCATTAAAAGGGTTGTTCAGGATTTTGCTTTTGATGATCTATCCTCATGATAGGCCATGAATATCTGATTGGTGGGGATCTGACACTCTGCACTGCTGCTGCAACGGGCACCTCCCCCCAGGGACCTCCTATCTCGTGCCAGGTGTAGGAATGCCTAGTGGTATAGTGCAGCCTAAATGTCTTATTATGTGTCACGGTGCTCCTACCTGGATACGGCTCTACCCCGGGCTTTGGCTCCAAAGCAAAAAATAGGGGGAATAAATGAGGGATTGAAAAGAATTGAGTCCAGACCTTGAGATAAAGTTTAATGGCAGCTTTTCTTTGAATAAACGTTTCATCAAACAGTTTACAGGATTTGTCTTGTTACCAGCAGGCCTTAGCATATAAATGGCAGACAAACTCTACTCTGCTCTCTTTCTCTTTGACTCTCTTTCTGCTGTAGTGACAAGCTTAACCACATAAGCCCCCCTAGCTTAAACACCCTTAATGACCAGGCCACTTTTTACAATTCTGCACTACACTAATTTCACCGTTTATTGCTCTGTCATGCAACTTACCACCCAAATGAATTTTACCTCCTTTTCTTCTCACTAATAGAGCTTTCATTTGGTGGTATTTCATTGCTGCTAACATTTTTACTTTTTTTTGTTATTAATCAAAAATGACCGAAATGTTTGCAAAAAATGACATTTTTCACTTTCTGTTGTAAATTAAAAAAAAATACATTTCTATATAAATTTTTCTCTAAATTTATTGTTTTACATGTCTTTGATAAAAAAAATCCAATAAGTGTATATTTATTGGTTTGGGTAAAAGTTATAGCGTTTACAAACTATGGTGCAAAAAAAGTGAATTTCCGCATTTTTGAGGCGGCTCTGACTTTCTGAGCACCTGTCATGTTTCTTCAGGTGCTAGAATGCCAGGATAGTATAAATACCCCCCAAATGACACCATTTTAAAAAGAAGACACCCCAAAGTATTTGCGGAGGGGCTTGGTGAGTTCATGTATCATTTCTTTTTTTTTCACAAGTTAGCAGAAAATGAAGCTTTCTGAGGAAAAAAAATATAATAAAGTTTCCATTTCTGCTAACTTCTGGCAAAAAAAAAATAAAATCTCCCACGGACTCACTATGCCCCTCAGTGAATACCTTGGGGTGTCTACTTTCCGAAATAGGGTCATTTGTGGAATGTGTTTACTGTTCTGGCATTTTGGGCGGGGCTAAATTGTGAGCAGCCCGGTAAAACCTAAAGGTACTCGTTGGAATTTGGGCCCCTTTGCGCATCTTGGCTGCAAAAAAGTGTCACACATGTGGTATCGCCGTACTCAGGAGAAGTAGGGCAATGTGTTTTGGGGTGTATTCTTACATATGCCCATGTTGGGTGAGAGAAATATCTCTGTAAATTGACAACTTTGAATAAAAAATTTAAAAAGTTGTCGTTTACAGAGATATTTCTCACACAAAGGATGGGTATATATAAAAATACACCCCAAAACACATTGCACTACTTCTCCTGAGTATGGCGATACCACATGTGTGCCACTTTTTTGCAGCCAAGATGCGCAAAGGGGCCCTAATTCCAATGAGTACCTTTAGGATTTCACAGGGCATTTTTACGCATTTGGATTATCACGCTTTAGGGCCCCTAAAATGCCAGGGCAGTATAAATACCCCACATGTGATCCCATTTTGGAAAGAAGACACCCCAAGGTATTCCGTGAGGGTTATGGCAAGTTCACAGAAATTTATTTATTTTTGGCACAAGTTAGCGGAAATTTATGTATATATATTTTTTTAATTTTTTTACAAAGTCTCATATTCTACAAACTTGTGACAAAAATAAAATTTTACATGAACTCACCATACCCCTCACGGAATACCTTGGGGTGTCTTCTTTCTAAAATGGGGTCACATGTGAGGTGTTTGTACTGTCCTGGCATTTGAGGGTCTCCGCAATCAGTACATGTATGGCCAGCATTAGGAGTTTCTGCTATTCTCCTTATCTATCTACAGGACCGCCTAACGCAGGGATGCGTCCTGCGGGCGGTCCTGTAGCTCTGTGTGGACGCATCGGCGCGTCATCTCGCGAGACGCGCAAGTTCCTGTGAACGCGCGCGCGTTCACAGGGGCGTGCGTCTCAAGAGTTGAACTACAGCCTGCCAGCGATGATCAATCGCTGGCAGGCTGTAGATGCGATATAATTCGCATCAAACATGTATACCAGACGCTGTTTTGTGAACAGCGTCTGGTATACCTGCTACCTGGTCCTCTGGTGGTCCCATTTGCTGGGATCGACCACCAGAGGACCAGGTAACTATGTAAAGTTGCACCAAACACTACACTAACCCCCACCCCCTCACCTATTAACCCCTTGATCACCCCATCTAGACCCCCTGATCACCCCACTGTCATTGATCACACCCCTTGTAAGGCTCCATTCAGACATCCATATGTGTTTTGCGGATCTGTGGATTCATGGATCCGCGGAACTGATCCACGGATCCGCAGATCCTCAAAACACGGACACCGGCAATGTGCTTTCCGCATTTTGCAGATCCGCACATTGCCAGAACTATATAGAAAATGCTTTTTCTTGTCCGCAATTGTGGACAAGAATAGGACATGTTCTATATTTTTGCGGAACGGAAGTGCAGACCCGGAAGCGCGGAACCGTAATTCCGGATCCGAGCGGGACAAAGTCTGTCCCAATAGAAATGAATGGGTCCACAATTCCGTTCCGCAAACAGAATTTCTTACGTGTGAATGGGGCATAAGGGTCCCTTATCACCGCCAGTTAGTTAGCTACTTGTTAGGTAGCTAGCGCCCAGCCCACCGCAGTCACTGATTTTGGCAGAGATTTTTTCATCCACATTCATTGATGCGAATGAGGAAATCTGTGCCGTTCATTTTATTTTTTTTCAGCCCAGAGGCTGAACGGAAAAAAAAAATCTCATTACCCGTATGCTCAATATAAGGAGAATCGCAGAAACTACAAACAAATGCCAGGGCAGTATAAATACCCCACATGTGACCTCATTTTGGAAAGAAGATACCCCAAGGTATTCGCTGAGGGGCATAGTGAGTCCATGAAAAATTAAACTTTTTGTCAAAAGATAGCGGAAAGGGAGACTTTGTGAGAAAAAACAATAAAAAATTAATTTCCACTAACTTGTGCCAAACATTTTTTTTTCTATGAACTCGCCATGCCCCTCATGGAATACCTTGGGGTGTCTTCTTTCCAAAATGGGGTCACATGTGGGGTATTTATACTGCCCTGGCATTTTAGGGGCCCTAAAGCGTGAGAAGAAAAATGCGTAAAAATGCCCTCCTAAAAGGTACTCATGGGAATTTGGGCCCTTTGCGCATCTTGGCTGCAAAAAGTGGCACACATGTGGTATCGCCGTACTCAGGAGAAGTAGGGCAATGTGTTTTGGGGTGTATTTTTACATATACCCATGTTGGGTGAGAGAAATATCTCTGTAAACTGACAACTTTGTATAAAATTTTTTAAAATTTGTCGTTTACAGCGATATTTCTCACACACAGTATGGGTATATATAAAAATACACCCCAAAACTCATTGCCCTACTTCTCCTGAGTACGGTGATACCACATGAGTGACACTTTTTTGCAGCCAAGATGCGCAAAGGGGCCCTAAACCAATGAGTACCTTTAGGATTTCACAGGCCATTTTTACGCATTTGGATTCTCACGCTTTAGGGCCCCTAAAATGCCAGGGCAGTATAAATACCCCACAAGTGACCCCATTTTGGAAAGAAGACACCCCAAGGTATTCCGTGAGGGGCATGGCGAGTTCACAGAATTTTTTTTTTTTGGCACAAGTTAGCGGAAATTCATATATTTTTATTTTTTTAATTTTGTTTTTTACAAAGTCTCATATTCCACTAACTTGTGACAAAAAATAAAATTTTACATGAACTCACCATACCCCTCACGGAATACCTTGGGGTGTCTTCTTTCTAAAATGGGGTCACATGCAGGGCTGTGGAGTCGGAGTCGGAGTCGGAGTCGAGGAGTCGGAGTCGGAGGCAATTTTGGGTACCTGGAGTCGGAGTCGGCAAAAAATGGACCGACTCGACCCGACTCCTACTAGATTTAAATTGGAATAAAAAAATTGGAATAAAAAAGCAAGTTTAAATGTCCCAATTCAGATAAAGTTATAATTAATTACTTCTCTACTGTAAGAATAAAGGCCAATGCATGCAGTGCGTCACGTTACCGCTAAACAAAGACGTTAAGTGACCGTGAAGAAGCACGCTTTTCATATGCTTTACTATGCAGTTAAAGGGACACTGACAGGCTGATATATCTGCTGGTATTCATCAGAGGATTAGGAATACAACTAGACGACTGTTACCCCCAGTTGAGGTTTACTTGTGTTTAAAAACGTTTTAATCAATATGCAAATTCTCTACCTTTGTGCCCAAGGGGCAGGCGCACATGTAGAGTACTGGCAGCACTAGACAGGACTAGGTAGCGAGGAGGAAGAGAGAAAGCTGGCACAGCCTCAGCATAGCCAGACGAGGCTGCTGCCAGCACTCTACACGTGCGCCTGCGCAGGAATTCAGCGCTCGGCTAGCCTGAAAAAAAGGCCAGTGCAGTGAATAATAACGAGGGGAACAGCGCTGGGAAGTGGTACTCGGCGCGGCTGGGCACAAAGCCGCAGGAGACGCTGCCCCATTGGGCACAAAGATAGTGAATTTGCATACAGATTAAAATGTTTTTAAACACAAGTACAGCTTAACTGGGGTAACATTAGTATAGTTTTATTCCTAATTCTCTGATGAATACCAGTATATATATATCTTTAGCTGGAAAATCAGCCTGTCAGTGTCCCTTTAAGGAGCGGCAATACTTACACTTTCCATTGTCTTGTGGTCTGCTGTTACAGGGAACCCATGGTTATCCTAGCCTCTCACTGATAACTGATTAAGGACTGGAGACACTTGTATAAGTGAAGGGAATGGATAGTCAATAGTTCAAGACTGAAGCTGTAAACCATTTGAAAACTGCTATCATTCAGCTAAGGCTATAAAACATGTAAACTCAGATTGTTAGCTTAAATTTTAAACATGACTATGGGATTCTACTAGGAAAATCATGTTTTAAAATAAATGCCCCTTCCCTGCCCCTTCCTGATCCTCCCACTGCTCTATCTTCAGCAGAAGATCAGCACACAAAGGAGAAGGCAGCAGCTTCTGCTCAACTACCTCTCTGTGCTAGAGAAGATTAGAAGAACTTGGTGGAACAGCTTCAGATTTGCATATTAAATACAGAGGAGTCGGAGTCGAGGAGTCGGAGTCGGAGTCGGAAGTTTCAAAATCTGAGGAGTCGGAGTCGGAGTCGGAGTCGGACAATTTATCTACCGACTCCACAGCCCTGGTCACATGTGGGGTATTTATACTGTCCTGGCATTTTAGGGGTCTCTAAAGCGTGAGAAGAAGTCTGGAATCCAAATGCGTAAAAATGCCCTGTGAAATCCTAAAGGTACTCATTGGAATTAGGCCCTTAGCATCCAGGCTGCAAAGTGTCACTCATGTGGTATCGCCATACTCAGGAGAAGTAGGGCAATGTGCTTTGGGGTGTATTTTTATATATACCCATACTTTGTGTGAGAAATATCTCTGTAAACGACAATTTTAAAATTTTTTCATACAAAGTTGTCAGTTTACAGAGATATTTCTCTCACCCAACATGGGTATATGTAAAAATACACCCCAAAACACATTGCCCTACTTCTCCTGAGTACGGCGATACCACATAAGTGACACTTTTTGCAGCCTGGGTGCGCAAAGGGCCCAAATTCCAATGAGTACCTTTAGGTTTTACATGGCGGCTCACAATTTAGCCTCGCCCAAAATGCCAGAACAGTAAACACACCCCACAAATGACCCCATTTCGAAAGTAGACACCCTAGGTATTCACTGAGGGGCATAGTGAGTCCGCCTGAGATTTTTTTTTTTTTTGCCAGAAGTTAGCAGAAATGGAAACTTTATTATTATTATTTTTCCTCAGAAAGTGTCATTTTCCGCTAACTTGTGAAAAAAATGAAATGATACATGAACTCACCATGCCCCTCTGTGAATACTTTGGGGTGTCTTCTAAAATGGTGTATTTGGGGGTATTTATACTATCCTGGCATTCTAGCACCTGAAGAAACATGACAGGTGCTCAGAAAGTCAGAGCTGCTTCAAAATGCCGAAATTCACTTTTTGCACCATAGTTTGTAAACGCTATAACGTTTACCCAAACCAATAAATATACACTTATTGGATTTTTTTATCAAAGACATGTAGAACAATAAATTTAGAGAAAATTTATATAGAAATGTAGTTTTTTTGAAAAATTTTACAACAGAAAGTGAAAATGTCATTTTTTTGCAAAATGTCGTTAAATTTTTATTAATAGCAAAAAAAGTAAAAATGTCAGCAACAATGAAATAGCACCAAATCAAAGCTCTATTAGTGAGAAGAAAAGGAGGTAAAATTCATTTGGGTGGTAAGTTGCATGACGGAGCAATAAACGGGTAAAGTAGTGTAGTGCGGATTTGTAAAAAGTGGCCTGGTCATTAAGGGTGTTTAAGCTAGGGGGGCTGATGTGGTTATATTGAGCATACGGGTAATGAGATTTTTTTTTTCCGTTCAGCCTCTGGGCTGAAAAAAAATAAAAAAATAAATGGCACAGATTTCTTCATTCGCATCAATCATCGTGGATGAAAAAATCTCTGCCAAAATCAGTGACTGCGGTGCGGTGGGCTGGGCGCTAACTACCTAACAAGTAGCTAACTAACTGGCGGTGATAAGGGACCCTTATGCCCCATTCACACGTCCGCAATTCTGTTTGCGGAACGGAATTGCGGACCTATTCATTTCTATGGAGACAGACTTTGTCCCGCTCAGATCCGGAATTGCGGATCTGCACTTCCGGGTCTGCACTTCCGTTCCGCAAAAATATAGAACATTTTCTAAATAGTTCTGGCAATGTGCGGATCTGCAAAATGCGGAAAGCACATTGCCGGTGTCCGTGTTTTGCGGATCTGCAGATCCGTGGATTCGTAAAACACATATGGACGTCTGAATGGAGCCATACAGGGCGGTGATCAATGACAGTGGGGTAATTAGGGAGTCTATATGGGATGATCAGGGATTAATAAGGGGTTAATAAGTGAGGGGGGGTGTAGTGTGGTGCTTGGTGCTATTTTACATAGCTACCTGGTCCTCTGGTGGTCGATCCCAGCAAATGGTACCACCAGAGGACCAGGTAGCAGGTATATCAGACGCTGTTAACAAAACAGCATCTGATATACCTATTTGATGCGATTTATTTAACTTCTACAGCCGGCCAGCGATTGATCATCGTTGGCAGGCTGTAGTATAACTGCCGAGCTGCGAGCTGCTGTGAACGTGTGCGCGCGCGTTCACAGCAAATCTCGCCTCTCGCGAGATGACGCGTCAAGGAGGACGCAGCCCTGCGTTCGGCGGTCAGGATGAGGTTAAATAGCATCTTTGCTTTCTTCTTAATACTGCACTTTCTCTCTGTAGTCTGACTCTAGGTTATGCCAGGGAACTTTCCTCCTGGCTCCTGAAGCTTTAGGCTCCATTCATACGTCCGCAATTCTGTTCCACATTGTGCGGAACGGAATTGCGGACCCATTCATTCCTATGGGGACAGACGATGTCCCGCCCAGGTCTGCAATTGCGGATCCGCACTTCCGGGTCTGCAATCGCGTTCCTGAAAAAAATAGAACATGCAATTGCGGACAAGAAAAGGCATTTTCTATATAGTGCTGGCGATGTGCGGTCCGCAAATTGCGGAATGCACATCGCCGATATCCGTGTTTTGCGGATCCGTGGATCCGCAAAACACTTGCGGACGTGTGAATGGGGCCTTAGGCTTCTGCCTCTATGGCCAGCAGAGCTTAAGGTGCTCTGGCTGGCGTGGGCATGTCCAGCAGAGACGTGCCCCTGCACACCCTTCCCCTTGCAGGGGTAAACTACAACTGGAACTAACTGGTCTCCACCCTTCCTACAGGAAGTAGGACTAGCCCACTCCCCTACAAAGGGGGGTTAGAATGGAATGGAAAGTTCCATTCTATCTAAGATATCTCTGCCATATTTGCTGCCACCTGCTGGTGAACCAAGCATATTACATTAACAGGATTTACAAAAACAGTTGTATAAAGATATTAACATTGCACCATATAGAGGACCTGGACAAAAAATCATAAGATGACATTGTGTTAGCCCATTAGAAATAGTTGCAGGGTGCAGGAGTGGTAACACCCATTCTGGGGTGACACTGCTGATCAGCTATTTTTGGGTATCTTTGCAAGAGGAAGTTGGCACAGAAACTAAACAGCTCGGTCCATTGTGTAGAAGAGCTGGTCACTGCAGCGCTGTTTCCATTTACTACACAGTGGACAGAAGCTTTGTAGTTGCAGCACTGGAGCTGGGGGGCCAGACCCCCTCTGATTTTCTATAACATCCCTGACTGTATTAAGTCCAACAGAGACTGTACAGCAGTGCACAGAGGCTGTCAAACTCCACATTTTATATGAACTTTGTTGACTGCTGCAGGAGCTTAGCTGTCCATTGGAAATCTGGAATGATAGGCAGGGCTAGTTTTAGACAAAATGTGGCCCTGGTCAAAATCAAAAGTGGGGCCTCAAATCTTGTAATAATGTTCCGGCCCTCCCTCACAGATTTACACCTGATAAAGCTTCTCACACAGTTTTTCACCCTCATGGTCCCAGAATACGCCACATGCCCCTCCCCTCACAGCAATAAATTCCCCTCACTCACTGCATCTGAGAGTGTTAAAAACTGAAAGCATGGGATTCCTCTTCAGACACGCTTTCCCTCCAGTGGATATTGGGAAAAGCACCTTGTTCTATAAATAAGCTTCCAGGCTCATTGTTACTATATCCCACTTCAGGCCACTAGATGGCAGCACTAAACTGTGATATAGTGATTTCTATACAGACTAAGGGCCCTTTCACACTTGCGTTTTTATTTTCCGCCATAGAGTTCCGTCATCGGGGCTCTATGCCGGAAAAATACTGAACTGTATTATCCCCATGCATTTTGAATGGAGAGAAATCCGTTCAGTATGCATCAGGATGTCTTCAGTTCAGTCACTGAACGTTTTTTGGACAGGGAAAATACCTCAGCATGCTGCAGTATTCTTTCCATCCTGGGATGCAAGTCAATGCGGACGGATCTGTTTTCTCTGGCACAATCTGCCACAATAGAAAACGGATCCGTCCTCTATTGACTTTCAATGGAGTTCAAAACGGATCAGTTTTGGCAATGTTAAAAAATAGTTAAAGTTAATACAAGCGGATCCGTTCAAACGGATGCATGCGGTTGTATTATCTATAACTGAAGCGCTTTTTTCCGGCTTAAAGCCCCGACGACGGAACTCTATACTGGAAAACAAAAACGTAAGTATGAAAGTACCCTAATGGAGCAATTTACACCTAATGATTGTAAGTTGTGATCCAAAGTAAAAAAAAATTACAAAAGTTTTGAAAATATAAAAAAAACTTAAAAATTAAAATCACCCCTATTTCCCAAAATAAAAAGAAACAAAAAAAAATAGCATTATGGGCATCACCACATGCGAAAACGCCCATACTATTAAAACGTTTAAAAAAGTTAGCCCATATGGTCAATGCCGTAATAGAAAAAAATAAAAAGGCGATTCGTGTTTTTTTTCATCACTTTATCTCCCAAGA
Organism: Bufotes viridis; assembly: GCA_033119425.1. NCBI lineage: Eukaryota > Metazoa > Chordata > Amphibia > Anura > Bufonidae > Bufotes > Bufotes viridis. The sequence continues at coordinate 66,660,551 of CM065589.1, read as the reverse complement.
AAATTTAATAAAAAGTGATCAAGTCATACACACCCCAAAATGGTATTGTCAAAAACGACAGATCGTCCTGCAAAAAATGAGCCCCCACACATCTCCGTAGACATAACTATAAAAAATTTATGAGGGTCAGAATATTGCGATGAAAAGAAAAAAATTTTTTTTTACGAAGTTAGTCCTGATGAGGCTTAGCTTGCTGCAGTGAGCTAGACTATAAACGTCCTGAGCGGGCGTGCTGTTAGGGTTGCAACCTTTACCAATTAAAAATACTGGTTGTACAAGTTAAAAATGTTGATGTGGTTTAATACGGGTGTTATTTGATCATATTTTACATTTTTTTTCTCAATAAAATCAAACGTTTTACTGTTGGGTACACCCTGTGTATTTAAGTTTTATTTAGCCTCTATTTTTAAAATGTTTCTGTGTTGATTCAAACTCACAACCATCTACATTAATGGCAAGAACCTTAACCACTGGGCTATAGGGCTCAATGCTCAGTCAGTGCTGAGAAACCTCTTAGAAGTTTATCATCTATTAAAAACCTCATAGAAGTTTCTCTTGTATTATACAAGAGAAACTTCTATGAGGTTTTTCAGCAATGACTTAGCATTGAGCTCTATAGCTCAGTGGTTAAAGTTCTTGCCTTTAATGTAGATGGTTGTGAGTTTAAATCCCCACTTAAACATTTCAAAATTAGAGTCTAAATAAGATTTATATACACATGGTGTCCACAAGCATAGTGACCATGCTTGGGAATACCCCTTTCATATTCAGACACATCCATATATGGAGTCAGAGCAGGGAATCCTAAGCCGGGACATTCCCCACTCTAGAGTCCTGACTGTTCGGAATCTGCGGGATTGAAGCAGGGGGCCCCTTAGAGGATCGGGGCCCAGTTTGCTGGCCCTGGTGATATTCCATTTTTCACTTGGCTAAGATCAAGTTTATATAAAGAAGTTTTTTTCCTTCCTCTTTAAATTTCTCTCAGCTCAGTAGGGGTTAGCAGCTCAGCAGTACTCATGCAATGCATTTTCCCCGATAAGCTGGATACATTCATTAGCAGATCAAGGATCATGGCACTATTTTCTATTCTGTGCAAGCGCTGGTACTTCATATTCTTCTCTTTCCCCTGTGTCATAAAAATGCATGGAGGGAATGTCTTTCTATAGTATACTGGATGAAAAACAATTCTTGTTCTCATCAACTTGAAAAAAAAATGAAAAAAGTCTCTGGAATATATTACATGTTCCACCAAAGAGGAGATAAAGAAAATGTTTCCAACTCTGCTCAGCAGAAGTGTATACGCCGGGACATGAGCTTCACGTTGGGGCATGGGCTTAACTACCAGGGTAGTAGACATAGTAGCTGCTGTGGGTCCCAACAATCAAGGGGTGCCCGTTCCTGCTCAGACTTAAGATGTATTTAATGATAACATGGTCAATGGCATTTATTATGTTCCATTTATTAAGGGACCCCATAGTTACCCCTGCTGTGTGCATTAATACTTATTTATGGCATTGCTTTTTGCATTATTTTTCTGCGGTGACATAGAGAGAAGTTAATCAATTCTGAACAAATCAGGTTTGTTACAAATTTTGCAAAAATACTGCTGCAAAGCAGATTTAGAGTTTTGGCGATTCGACGAATTGTGCAAACCGGCGCCAACACCATTTTACTGTGAAAATTGGCAGGAAAAATGGCAGGGAAAATGAAGACAGAAGGATAATAGGCTCTGGGAGGGAGGGGGCTTGCCCTGATTGGCTCAGAGGCTAGCAGACAGGCTGTGAGCCAATTGGGGGCAGGATTTTGGCAGGTCCTTTAGTCTCTGGACTTGCTTAGAAGAGATGCCATTCTGAGCTCAGCTTGAGTTCTGAGAGCATGTGTCTTGGCTGTGTCTGGCAAAAAACATTTACAGACACAAGCCAGTAATCTTAATTTTTTGTGAAATCAGTATAGGGACATATTTAGTTAGGTCGATTGAATCAACAGATAGAAAAATCTGTGTTTTATCAGGGAAAGCACAGGTTGGTCAGTCAGAGTTCTGTATGTGTGTGTGTCATATTAAGGGGCAGCTGCTGGCGGCAAGTGGAAAGTTTATGTACAGTATGAACTGCAAATTCTGCAATCGCCAAAATCCTGCACCAACTTAATTTCTTTCTGTAGTGACTAGCCTCTTTGACACAGCAAATTTTTTTTTTCATTTTTTCATTGTCATCTTCCAAGACCTATAACATTTTTATGTTTCCATCAATGTAGCCTTATGAGGGCTTGTGTTTTGTGTGGGACAAATAGCAGTTTTTAATGGTGTCATTTTTGGGTACACATAACTTACTGATTAACTTTTAATAATGGGAGGGGGACGGGGAAAAACAGCAATACTGCCACTGAGTTTTTACATTAAAAATTTTGCGGTGTTCATACATCGTCACGCCCAAAAGGACAAAGTAATCCTCTGTGAGTGTACAAAACATCATTTTTGCCAAAAAGGAATGAGGCATAGATCTGAGGCAACTCCATCTGAGGCAGATTAACACATCTGGCATTGCTGATGGTGGATATTTATCGCCTGCCCGATCATGCCAATGCCGCTGTCTGCCTGCCTACATTCATGTTTGGCACTGCTGTTGCAGCCCCAACTGCCCCTACTACTCCTACTACCCCTACACAGCCACACACAGGTAAAACAATATTTGAAAGGATATGGATTCTTACAGCATGCATTAATGGGGCAGTGCTTACAAAATACAAAAAGAGAGAAAATAATATGAGATGCAAAACTAAAATGAAAAGGAAAAAATTAAGCGAGAACTGATACAAGTCTTTTTGTCTGTAGGAGGGTAGCAGGAGCAATAGAGCCTTGGCTGCCTTTAAAAATATGAACTTTGCTTTATTGTACCAGTTATGTTTTATGCCTTCAGTTTGTGTTTAATAATAACTGGGTCCCACATCACCATTATAGCTTTTATAGTGGAGAGGGTACAGCTGATGCATGAGTTGAGTAGATATTTGGAGATAAGGAGATCCTTTAGTGGATGTTTACCTAGGAACTGCTTTTCTATTTGGATCCATGCTTTAGATGCATCCTCATGCCAAAGCCATTTCAGTTCCTGTATTATTGTAGCCCTATAATTCTCTGCTTCTCCATTGAAAGGAGAAGCAGAGGGTTTAATTCCCAGATATGGTAAGGAATGCTCTACCCATTTGTATTAGAACTCTTGTTTAAGGATTTTAACAATTCTCTGAGGGGTTCCCAAGTTTAAAATTTGGGATTTGGTAGTATTAATCTTGTAATAAGATGCCTTGGAAAAATCTGTTAAGACACTGGATGTGGCTCGCAAGGATTCAGTAGGATTTGGCAATATAAGAAGGACATAATCTGCGAATAAACCTATTCGACAATCCCTCCTTGAAACCGAGATGCCTGAGATAAAGGTTGAGGATCTGACATGCTGAGCTAAGGGTTCCATTATTAGGCAAATATGAGGGGAGAGAGCGGACAGCCTCGCCTAGTGCTGTTAGTAATGGGGAAAGAACGGGACTTAAGGATGAGAGATGCTTTGAAGGAAGTTATTAATGTCCGAAAGAGTAGGTTGATATAAATCTGAGTAATTTTTCAGATTATAGAGAGAGGTGTAGTAATTAGCAAACTCATCAGCCATTTTTTGAGGGTTCATTACTTTAGTCTTCTGGGGAGACCATAAGTAGGGGATCCCTGAGTGTGCCGCTCTAGTTTTGATTCTATGGGCTAGTAATTTAGAGGCCTTATTTCCTTGTCTGTAAAACTGAGCCTTAGATTGTCTGAGATGGCGTTCAATATTAATATTGCTTAAGAAGGTATATTTCATGTCTGGTAGTTTTAAGGTCATTGGCAAGTTGTGTAGTAGGGGACGCTTTATTAGCTTGTTCTAAATCTTTAAGCTTTTTATACAGTTCTTCTATTTTGGCTGATCTTTTCTTTTTTTGCAAGGCAGATTATTTAATATATAGGCCTCTAATTACAGTTTTGTGTGCACACTGTGGAGGGATTAACTTCCCCATTTGCGTTATGTGAAAAATATTCTATTAGAGCTGAGGACATCAGTTTTTTGTAGTATTTATTAGAAAGGAGACGATAGTTCAATCTCCAGGGGGAGTACTGTTGAAGGTTTTGAGTTTCTTGGATAGTAATAGTAATTGGAGCATGGTCAGACCATGTAATCAGGCCTATCCTGGATTCCGGCACCTTTTGAAGAAGCCACTTGTCTACTAGAGAAAGACCGATCCGAGAGTATGAATTGTGAGGAGTAGAATAGAAGGAGTAGTCGATCTCCGAGGCATAAAGAATCCTCCAAGCATCGAAGAGCTCCTCTCTTTGAGTTTATAATTTCCAGATTTATTTACATGGATTTATCTAGCAGGGGATACATGACAAGTCCCGCAAATAAGAGACCCTTTCTGGAAGGTAGAGATGGAGTCCAGGACAGACCTGAAGAAACTCAAAGACCTATAATTAGGGGCATACAGAGATACCAAAGTATATGGGATGTTGTTAATAATACATATCACACTTAAATATCTACCCAGAGGGTCAGAGTGGAGGCTGAATGGCTACTGAACTTTTTATGGCTATCAATGCACCTCTCTTTTTGTTTATAGCATGAGAAAAAAAAATAGTTGCGTGAACACCTGGAAGTTTGGGTTCGCCGGATTCGGCCGAACGTCGTCGCAAAGTTCGAGTTCGGGACCTGAACTTGACCCCGAACCCCATTGAAGTTAATGGGGACCCGAACTTTGGAGCACTAAAATGGCTCTAAAAAAGTAATGGGAAGGGCTAGAGGCGTGCAAAAGGAAGCAAAATAGGGGTAAGAGCTGGACAATTGCCATGCAAACAAATGTGTATAGGGAAATGACTTAAAATAACAAAATACATAAAAATTAAAAATAATAATCTGCCTAGGAGGACGAGGTCCATATGGAGTAGGAGGTTGAGGAGGCGGTGGGCGTGGCGGTGTAGGTGGAAGTGGTGGTGGAGGAGGTAGTCGCCAACAACACTGTTTTTTATTTTTAACTTTTTTTTTTTTTAAATTTGGGTAGACCCCAAAACTTTGGGAAATATAGAAAAGAAAACAAAGAGAAAGTGCGCTGGAGTATAACAAAGGGTGAGGCCGGTATACATGTCTATTCTGCACAAGGTACGGAGAAGTCCTGTGGGATCCATGCCTGGTTCATTTAATAAATGTGAGCGTGTCCACATTGGCTGTGGACAGGCGGCTGCGCTTGTCTGTGATAACGCACCTCCAAAGCGTAAAGGGCAAGCTCAGGCCATGTGCCCAATTTGGAGACGCAGAAGTTGAATGGGGAAGACCCTGCGGGTGCAGAGGAAACGCCTCTATGCCTGCACGCTGCACTCTTCTGTTTACCGGCGCCATCTTGGATTTGTGCAGGTGGTAAGTTTTGTCTGCTTATCTGCTTTTTTCTTTCCCCTGGTCATCTTGGACATCTTGGTAATCTTTCCTTCTTTGGCACTTCAGAGAGTGGTTTCAGAGAAAAAAATGTCGGCTGTATACTTCCCTGTGAGCCGCTGTTAGGACCACTACTGACGGAACTTCAGGAACATGCGTGCGCTGCGATGCGTGCCAAGCAACGTCCCCTGCAACTTTTTATTGTCACTTCCTAGGCACAAAGGAGATGATAATTCTCCCCTGTAGTGTCAAAAGTTTCACTTACTCTTCTCCAAGAGAGCTCTGGTTACTGTTTCCCCATCCTGCCATAAAATACCCTTAACCATTCATAGAAGGGCTGGGGAGGGGGGGGTCATCCAGAAATTAACCATGTTGTGTACAGTGATATACAGAGATGTCACCTTTTAATTACAATGACCTAACCTCAGAATATCAATATCTAATTGGTGGGGATCCGACTCCTGGCAACCCTGCCCATCAGCGGTTTGAAGTGGTCATGATATCACAGGCTGAGGAAGAGGTCTGTGACAGTGGTCAGCAGGGGTGCCACCAATCAGATATTGATTACCTGTGCTGAGGTTAGGGTTGGGCGATATCAAAAATATTGCCACGATAACGATATTAAGAAATTTATCGCGATAACGATATATATCACGATAAATGCCCATTTAGAAGAAAAAAACACTTGGAGACATTATACTGTATGGGGGCAGCGCAAGGAGACGTTATACTGTATGGGGGCAGCGCAAGGAGACGTTATACTGTATGGGGGCAGCGCAAGGAGACGTTATACTGTATGGGGGCAGCGCAAGGAGACGTTATACTGTATGGGGGCAGCGCAAGGAGACGTTATACTGTATGGGGGCAGCGCAAGGAGACGTTATACTGTATGGGGGCAGCGCAAGGAGACGTTATACTGTATGGGGGCAGCCGCAAGGAGACGTTATACTGTATGATGCACTGTTATGGGGGCACTGTGGCTGACGCACTGTTATGGGGGCACGGTGGCTGACGCACTGTTATGGGGGCACTGTGACTGACGCACTGTTATGGGGGAGCACTGTGACTGACGCACTGTTATGGGGGCACTGTGGCTGACGCACTGTTATGGGGGCACTGTGGCTGACGCACTGTTATGGGGGCACTGTGGCTGACGCACTGTTATGGGGGCACTGTGGCTGACGCACTGTTATGGGAGGGCACTGTGGCTGACGCACTGTTATGGGGGCACTGTGGCTGACGCACTGTTATGGGGGCACTGTGGCTGACGCACTGTTATGGGGGCACTGTGGCTGACGCAATGTTATGGGGGCACTGTGGCTGACGCAATGTTATGGGGGGCACTGTGACTGACGCAATGTTATGGGGGCACTGTGGCTGACGCACATGTTATGGGGGCACTGTGACTGATGCACTGTTATGGGGGGGCACTGTGGCTGACACATATATAGCATCTTATGCTATATATGTGTCATCCACAGATCCCCCATAACAATGTCAGCCACAGTGCCCCCAACACTGTAATGTCTTTAGAAGTAGCCCGACCTGATTAACTATTGTTGCGCAGGCTCCCGGGCAGCTCTCTGTTCCTCCATGTGCCGTCTGCTCCTTCATTCATAAAGTGGGCGGAGCATGGAGGAACAGAGATTAACTACATAAATACTGGATAAGAGCTGCGGGGCCGGTGCAGTGTTACTCTGCAGTAATACACCGGCCCCGCAGCTCTGATCCAGCATTTATGTAGTTAATCTCTGTTCCTCCATGCTCCGCCCACTTTATGAATGAAGGGGCAGACGGAGCATGGAGGAGCAGAGAGCTGCCCAGGAGCCTGCGCCACAATAGTTATTAAGGTCCTGCTACTTTAAAGAGATTAACTACATAAATACTGGATAAGAGCTGCGGGCCGGTGCAGTGTTACTCTGCAGTAATACACCGGCCCCGCAGCTCTGATCCAGTATTTATGTAGTTAATCTCTGTAGAGTAGTCGGACCTTAATAACTATTGTGGCGCAGGCTCCCGGCAGCTCTCTGTTCCTCCATGCTCCGCCCACTTTATGAATGAAGGGGCAGACGGCGCATGGAGGAACAGAGCGCTGCCCGGGAGCCTGCGTCACAATAGTTATTAAGGTCGGGCTACTTACTACATGTCCCGGGCGCCAGGAATTCGGCCCTGACATGGATGTTTTAGGAGCGGTCGGCACACGTGCGACCGCTCCTATGACGTCATTAAATACCGCGGTTATTAGGAAACTGTGATATCGCCATATCGCAGTTTCTTAATACCGCGGTATATCACAGCCACCGGTATATTGCCCAACCCTAGCTGAGGTTAGGTTATCAATTTTTCAGTTCCAGAAAACCCCTTTAATTGACAAGTACTGTTGTTCGGGTTGCAAAATGGTTGCAATTTTTGCTCATCATTGATATGATCTGATATTATGTGATATGATCACATAACTGATTTCTACAAATGACCCCTTTAAGGCAACCCTTATAAGAAAACGGTGTCACATTAAGGGGGTGTTCCCACCAAAGACTTGTCTGACAGCTGGGACTGCTCACTATGGGGGTGCTATAAAAGTGTTGTCTGCTATATCCCCTCCAAAGCACAAAGAAAAAAAAAGAGGAAATGTATAAATCAAAGGCTCATTATAGACAGAGCATCACTATAGACAAGCGATATAGAGACTCCAATACTGACCAGAGTTTCTGTGCATTCTTCATCGTTGATGATGCATGCCGAGTTTGTTACATACTTTCTACATTTCCAGCAACGTAAAAAAAAAGCGGTGCCTCTGTAGCTCATTTTTTTACCGTATATACTGTATTCTGCAAAGTAAGCAAAAAAGGGAAATACCGTAAGTGTCAGTGTGTTTCCATAAATACTATAATTAGAGTCCTTCTGATGTCACCCAAAAAATGAAAAAAGAAACCCGGGAAAACTTAAGATTGAGCTAGTGGTGCTTGGTCAATGGTCCCACAACCAAGATGGTGCCCCCTTTCTTTTGGTTCTTCAGCAGGGTATATGTTGCGGCAGGATCACAATAAAGGGCATCTGTTATCACTCACCAGTAGGTGAAATGGCCAGCCACTGTTGATCGGTGCTTATCTGCAGAGTCTGGTGATGTCTCTGGTATCTCCATATGTGCCAGCAATCTGTAGATCCCAGAGCTCATCTGCCTGGCGGTCTCCATACTGTGCCCAACGCACTCCTGCAAGACTTCAGGGCCAGACATGAATATGTTTTCACTGTCTGGCCTGTCTGTCACAACAGTGGGGACGTGGCACAGCAGACAGGTGGTGGAGTCTATGGGTGCAACAAAGTGCAATGGCCCATCCTCGTTGCACCTAGGGTAAATTTGCACATTATAAAAAACTTTTTTTCTACAGATTGCTGGCATGTATGGAGATACCAAAGATGTCCTAAGACTCTGCAGACAAGCACCTGACCATTTCACCTACTGGTATGTGATGAAGTAGATTTGTACTTACAAAATTGGCTGACCTGTTACATGTGCACTTGGCAGCTAAAAGTATCTGTGTTCATATGTGCCCGCATTTCTGAGAGAAATTGAGTTGTAATATATGCAAATGAGCCTCTAGGAGCAATGGGGGCTTTGCTGTTGCATCCTCTGCACTTTGAAAGGGTCGGGTGTTATGATGTTTTTACTTCCTGGTCCTGTCAAAGTGCCGAGGGGGCCCAGTTGCAGAGAGAGCAGAGCCTCTAGGTGTAATGGTAACGCCCCCATTGCTCCTAGAGGCTAATTTGCATATATTAAAACATAATTTTTCTCAACAATGCGGGCACATATGAACATGGGACCAACACAGTTGCCTTCAGCTGCCAAGTGCACATGTAACAGGTCAGCCAGTGTCATAGGTACAAACCTGCTGACAGATGCCCTTTAATACTTTGTGGTACCTTGCTGTGATACAGGTAGCCACTTTAGCATGGTAACATTCATATCTTTCTTTCTACCAGGGCTATATTTAGGGTGCCATCAGACGCTGCACATTTAATTGCAGAATTTTCCACTACTAAAAATCAGCTCCATTCAGCTGATATAATAAATAATAATTATACATATTTTATTTATTATAATAAATAATAAAGATCCGGTCCCCATCCCGATCGTCTCTTAGCAACCTGGCGGGAAAATCGCCCTGCATCCGCACTTGATTGCGGATGCTTGCAATTTTCACGCAGCCCCATTCATTTCTGCGTTGTTTTTGCGTGGAAAACACACCATATAGAGCATGCTGCGATTTTCACGCACCGCTCAAGTGATGAGTGAAAATCACCGCTCATGTGCACAGCCCCATAGAAATATATGGGTCCGGGTTCAGTGCGGGTGCAATGCGTTCACGTCACGCACCCCAATTAGTATATGCATGGAAATGTGGTACAAGAGAGATGAATTATTGCGCAAGTCTCCATGAAAGTAAGCAAATTGGGGTGCAACTCACCATTCAAAACAGAGACAGAAAAGTACGCCAAAAGTTTGAAAACTTCTGAATTTGTCTTAAAACTCACAATAGACACAACAGGTAAATGCCTCCAAAACAGTTGGTAAAGGAGACTTAAACAATAAGACAGTCGTACACATGCTTTTTACTCATGAGAACAGGCACAGACACTTTAGTAAATGTGCCCTATTGTCTTTCCTGGGGGGGATGGGATCTTCCAGTGCGACATGTTACACGACTAGAAATGTCCAGCACTGGTTGGAAGAGCATCGCCAAGTCTTCCGAGTACTACCCTGGCCCCTAATTTCCCAGACATGAACTGAACTGAGCATCTGTAGGACCACCTGTACCGCTGTGTTTGCTCTACGGATCCTCCCCCCCACACCCCCCCCCCAGCAGCTGTGACATAAAGCTGGACAATCCCTTAAATGCAGTACATATGACAAGAGCTCCGCGGCAACATTGAGACCAGGGGAAGTTTTCTGGTTGCACACTATGGCTTTCCAGCAATAATAACATTAAGGCACAGTAACACGCAGCACTAGATCTCATATTCCTGATTCCTACATGTATACGCTGTACTGCGGTCATCTGCCACCTATAGCTCACCAGCCGCTGAGAGCTGTAGTTTATGCAGATGGGAATTGTAGTTTCACAACAGATGAAGTTGTGTACCGTAGGTTGCAGACCACTGATGGTTGCTGCAGCCTGGACACTAGCTGTGGCAGACAGGATTAGCTATGTACATGCATATCTAATTTGTCATGATAACTCTGCAGGTGACGTAACAATGTATCAGTACCTTGTCCTGCACGGCTGCAGTCTGCTATGTGGGTATAACCCTTAGGACGGACACATATTATCTAGTAATTGCGGTAATATCAGATGTGGCCTCCACAGTCACAGGCTGCACTCAACTTCCTGGTACTAGAAAGTCACCTGACATTTAGTCACCCAATAAGGGATAGAGAAACACGGCTAATGCAGTCCATGTACCGTATATATGCGTATATAGCAGCCTCTCTCAGGACTGAGACAATATGCCCACTATTCTCTTGGAGTTGTATATTATAGTGACTTGTGGGGTCTGTGCAGTTACTGGCATAAGTACCAGCATATTGCTGGACAAAATACTGGACATGGTCTGTGGTAGCACAATCCATAACGGAATTCTTAGATAAGGGCTTATGCACACGAACGTATTTTCTTTCCGTGTCCGTTCATTTTTTTTTTTTTTGTGGACCGTATGCAGAACCATTCATTTCAATAGATCCGCAAAAAAATGGAAGTTATTCTATGTGCATTCTGTTTGCGTACGTCCTTATGTCCTTTCCGCAAAAACAATAGAATATGTCCTATTATTGTCCGCATTATTGACAAGAATAGGACTGTTCTATAACCCTCAGTTCACACCTGCGCGTTTTACAGCGCGTTCGAACGCGCTGTAAAACACTCAACAGGAGAAAACTCATGTTTCCCAATGGGCATGGCTCTCACCTGAGCGTTTTACAGCGCGTTTGAACGTGCTGTAAAACGCCCTACGCTCAAAGAAGTTATTGAGCTTCTTAGGGGCGTTTTGTCGCGCGTTTGCATCCATAGACTACAATGGGAACGCGCGTAAAACGCACGTTTAACACGCGTTAAAGTGTAGATATGCCTTTTTCGATTGGTCTCCAGAGTCACGAACGCGCGTATGACGCGCGTTTCCTATTTGCAAAAACGCGCTGTAATACGCGCGACAAAAACGTGCATAAATCGCGCGTCTCAGAAACGGTCAGGTGTGAACCCAGGGTTAGGGGCCTGCTGTTCCATTCCGCAAAATACGAAATGCAAACTGACCTCAGTTACTGTTCTATTAGGGGCCTGCTGTTCCATTCCGCAAAATATGAAATGCAAACTGACCTCCCTATTTTTTACAAATACGTTTTTTGCGGAGCGCAAAAATAGGATGACTTGATTACTTTGTACTTCCAGTGTGTTGCATGTTATCCTAGGCTTTCATAGATGGCAGACCTGGAGGCCATTATTAGCGTCTCTCAGTTACTGTTCTATTAGGGGCCTGCTGTTCCATTCCGCAAAATACGAAATGCAAACTGACCTCCCTATTTTTTACAAATACGTTTTTAGCGGAGCGCTAAATACATATGGTTGTGTGCATGAGCCCTAACCCAAACCTTGAACGCCGAACTTGAAATGCAAGTTTGCTCATCCTTAGGCCTAATGCACAAACGGATTTTGTTTCCATGTCCATTCCTTTTTTTTTGCGGATTGAATGTGGACCCATTCATTTTAATGGGTCTGCAAAATATGCAGACAGCTCACCGTGTGCTGTCTGCATCCATATGTCTGTTCCATAGCCCCGCAAAAAAGATAGAACATGCCCTATTCTCCGTTTTGAAGACAAGGATAGGCATTGTTACAATTGATCCGCAAAGAAAACAAATGCAATACAGATGCCAAATGGACATCACCCTTATTTTTTGCTGATCCATGTTTTGTGGAACGCAAAAACGCATATAGTCATGTGAATGTAACCTAACTTGTATTTTTGTAGATCGAGCTATAGTTTTTATTGGTACCATTTTGGAGTGAGGTATACATGACTTTATGATCATCTTTTAGTGATGTAAGGTAAGGAGATCATTGTGGATTTTTTTTTTGTGTGTGTGTTTATTATGTGGGGTAAATTAGGTATTATATTCTTTGAAGTTTTCTGTGGTGTTTAATGTATTTTTTTTATATTTTAAAAAATGTTATTATACTTTTATTTTTTGTCCCATTAGTTACTATAGGATGTTTTGATTACTTTGTACTTGCAGTGTGTTGCATGTTATCCTACGCTTTCATAGATGGCAGACCTGGAGGCCATTATTAGCGTCTCTCAGTTACGCTTTCGGGTCATAGAACATGCAGCTCGACCACGACGTGGTGGCAGTAGGATACTCCATTTGCAACAACGTTAATCCTTCTGGATTCGTAAACTTAGTACACTCATGCCAAAATGCCTCAATAGGGAGTGTGGCTTTTTAATTAATGTATGACATGAACTCATTCTCATCCTTTTTTTTCACAGGCCCTTTGAACTACCATGCCCCTAGAGTAAGGCTGAGGCCTCGTCCACACTTCTGTTTTTCATGGACGCATGCTGTCCCCCTTTTTTTTTTTACAGACTGCATACTGATCCATTTATTTTAATATGTTTGTCTACATTTTTGTGATTTTCTGCGGTCCGGGTGTCCGCAAAAAATCCACGGAGGCATGTACTACTTTCATCTGTGCCCCGGACTACACACGCCCATTGAAGTCTATGGTTCAGTGAAAATCAAAGAGACAACACAATGGCAGGAAGTCATGGAAGCCAGATAGAAAATGTAATAGAAGCCAGATAGAAAATGATTGTTGCCATTTTTATACTTAAGAGATAGGATAACCGGATTAAATTGCTTCTGAACTTATCTTGTGGATTACAGCAGATCTCTGATGGAGGACAAACTCACACAGGCACCATGCTTTTGTTTCCTCAGGAACACACACTGCTCTGCTTACTGCAGCCTATTCTTTTTTTTTTTTATTCTCTGAGTGCAACTTTATTTAAACACTTCTTGGTTAACAAACAGACAACATATTCATATGACTGTAGATCAATGGATAAGCTGTATAAGGGCATATAAAGAAATGTCATATATCTTAACACCCCCACTTGCTCTTATACTGCTTATAAAAAATAGTTTGGTACAGTTACATCATTTTACTGTCTATATTCCAAAAAATATAACTCACAAACCTATCAAGCTTAAACTTTGTTATTGGTTTAGTCATAACATCAGCTACCATTTTATCCGTAGAACAATACTCAAGATCTATCTTGCCTTCACTCAGAACAGATCTAAGGAAATGAAATTTAATGTCAATATGTTTGCATCTCTGATGGTAAACTGGGTTCTTTGCGAGAGCTATCGCACTCTGATTTTCTTCAAAAATCTTTACTGGCTCATACTGACATTCACTGTCCAATTCTCTTAGCAATTGTGCAAGATATAGACTCTCCTGTGTGGTTTGCGGCTAATGCTATATATTCAGCTTCACAGGAAGATAGTGCGATTGTTGGTTGTTTCTTTGACTTCCAAGAAATCAGAGGTCCATTTTCAGTCAGGCTGAAACAATATCCTGTTGTGCTTCTCCTATCAATCTGGTCCGAGGCCCAACTGGCATCACTATACGCCTCTAGTTTTAATTTCTCTTTACATTTTCTGTAGCATAGTTCAAAATTGACAGTTCCTTTCAAGTATCTCAGTACGTGTTTGGCCGTGATCATGTGTTGTACACTTGGTTGTGAAAAGTGTTGTGACAGTTTGCTTATAGTCCAACTCAAATCCGGTCTTGTACACGTAGCCACATAAATCAAACTGCCTACTATCTCCCGATAGCTTTTTACATCTGCAAGTTCACCTTTGTCGTCGAATGCTAATTTTTGTTCACAAGGAGTAGATCTCGGTTTACAATCTGACATACCAAATCTTTCTAACATTTTCAAAATGTATCTCTTCTGATTCATCTTCACCGTTTCAGAAGTCTGTCTAAAATCGATGCCCAAAAAATAGTTCAGTTTCCCAAGATCCTTCATTTTGAATTTTGTCGCAAGTGTTAACTTCACATCATTGAGTAGTTTTTCATTGCTTGCAGCAATGATCAGATCATCAACCCATATTAGTAATATTGCTTGTTCATTGCCGTTCTGTTTGACATATACACAATGGTCTACAGAATTTTGTATAAATGCATTTGAACATAGATAATCATGTAGCATCTTGTTCCAGTTTCTTCCCGATTGCTTAAGACCATACAGTGACTTTTTAGTTTGAGAACTAGCTTTTTATTTGTGTCATCTTTGATCTCAAAACCTTCTGGTTGGTCTATATATATATCACAATCAATTGGGGCATGCAAGTAAGCTGTCTTCACATCCATTTGATGTAAAATTAAATCATATTGTGCTGCCATTTGCATCAAAATGCGTAATGAAGTAAAATTTGCAGTTGGAGAAAAAGTTTCCATGTAGTCAGTTCCCTTTACTTGATTATAACCTTTTGCCACAAACCTGGCTTTGTACGTTTCAGTTCCATTTGCATTGCTTTTTATCACATATACCCATCTACCCCCACTGAATTTTTGCCTTCTGGTAATGTGGTCAATGTGAAGGTATCATTCTCCTTTAGTGATTCCATCTCTTCTTTCATTGCATTTAACCAACTTTGTGACTGGGGTGTTTCCATGGCTTCTCTGAAGGTCTGGGGTACATCATGTGCTCTATAGCAGTAATCTATATTCATCAGTACCTGATCATCACAAACAGATTCTAGTACATAGTCATTTAAATACTGAGGAGTTTTTCTATTTCTTGTAGGGTATCTTGTACCATGGTCATCATCTTTGTCCTCTGTAATCTCCGCTAAGGAATCTGGGGTCTCTTTAGTCATTGGACTTGATACAGGAATTACATTCCTTTCCTCATGGTCATCATCATTATTGTCCAACAGCTCAGTCTGAGTTTGTTTCTCGATTACATTCTTTTCAATGAATTTTACTAGTCTGTGCTTGAAGACTTTGCCAGTTTCAGGGTAATACACCAGGTAAGAGGGACTATTTTTGTCATATCCTACAAAAATTCCTTTTGTGCATTTTGGATCCAGCTTTTTCTTATTCTGTTTGTATGCAAAACATTCTGACCCAAAAATCTTCATTTTTGAAAAGTCTGGTTTCTTCCCTGTCAGTATGTTGTATGGCGTTTGCTTCAAACGACTGTTAAAACATCGATTTTGAATCATAGCTGCTGTCATCACTGCATATGTCCATAACTCTTTTGGTACTTTGCTCTCTATTAGCATGCATCTTGCCATCTCTATCAGTGTTCTCCAGTTTCTTTAAGCCGTTCCATTTTAATGTGGTCAGTAAGGTGCTGAAGTCTCATGTCTTATGCTCCTCTTTATGATTAGTGACTGGAAGTTTTTCGATGTGAATTCGGTACCATTGTCTGACCTCATTTTCTTGATGGTCCCATAGGGGGCAGTATCAGCGATAAACTTCTCTGTGGCTAGAACGGTGTCACTCTTGTTTTTCAGAAAGTATACAAACACTGCACCAGAATAATCATATGTGAACGCTATGATGTATTTGAATCCATCCTTTGCAACTGGCTCTATAGGACCTGTTAAATCTGTGTGCACTAGTTCAAGTTGGTATTTTGCACGGGTGTCAGACTCTCTGTTTCTACTCTGAGCAAATTTCCCTTGGGTACAAATCTCACAATTCAGGTTGGACTTATTAACCTTACCTTGGATCTTCATTCCATCTACGAGATTCTGTAGTTTCAAGATATCATCGTAATTAAAATGACCAAGGATTTCATGCCATATCTGAATATCATAACAACCGTAACAACTGTCGTCACGTCCCTTATAGGTGTCCAAATAGTAAAGCCTGTTGTATTTCTTTATAATAAATTTTGCACCATTCTTATGAACCAGAACACTGTCATCTTGTCGGAATTCAACAGATGCCCCATTCCTTGTTGCTGCTTCCACGGAGAAAATGTCTTGTGGATATGTGGGGATAAATAATGCGTTTTGTAGCAATGTCCTTATTTGTTTTCCCTTACTGTCCATTAGGTACACTTCTGCGTCGCCTCTCTTGAGTGCTACACCGGAAGTTCTTTTCCCATCTGCCAACTCCATGTAGTGTTTCTCTGGCTTAAACGAGGTGTCAAATCTTTTAAATTTCTTAATGTCTGTGATAATATGCGATGTTGCTCCTGTATCTACCATCAGGCTTTTTGTTACAGGATTGCTTAACTGGTCTTCGCTTATTTTAAAAGCAAATGTTTGTTCTGTATCATCAACTACATGCTTCACATTGTCTCGTGCTTTTCGTCTGCACAATGTCTCTCTGTGAGTGGAGCTCTTGCAATAATTACACCACTGTGTCTTCCTTTTACTCACTCTGCTTGGACATGCATTGGCTTTGTGACCTTTCTGATTACAACTGTAGCAGATAATGTCTTTCTCCTTTGTAGGTATAACAGGGGTGCTGACCTTCATAACATTATCAGTGCTTGTGCTGCTACGATATTTTTCAGTGTCCTCAAAAATCCTTAACTGGGTTTTAAAGTCAGTAAAAGTCATATCTTCTTTACCTTGTGTTATATGGATTGCAAATGGTTTGAATGATTCAGGCAGGCCTTTAAGAATCATAGCAACTAATAGTCCATCACTGAGGGTCTCTCCTGCATTTCTAAGTGCTGTAATAGCTGTTTCTGTGCGTATGATGTAGTCTGTGACACTTTCACATTCAGATTTCTGAAGAGATGTTAGTTCTGTGTATAAATTTATGATACGTGGCTTACCTTGGCCCGCATAATGATCTCTCAGGATTTTCAGTGCTTTTCTTCCATTATCAGTTGCTTCTCTCATTATAAGAGATAGACTTTTATCATCTAGGAATTGTATTAGTTTAGCATAAGCTTCTTCATTCTTATTCCTATCTTGCAAAGGGTCTGCTCCATCTGCTGGTTCATGCAGGATGGTTTCTTTAAGATTCATCAAGCGTAGATGGCCTAGGAATTTTGTCTCCCACAGCTCATAGTTCTTCTCATCTCCATCGAAAAGTAGCCTGTTCCATCGGCTTGTTCCCTCTCTTCTGGGCCCATAACCTGTTGCCATTTTTATACTTAAGAGATAGGATAACCGGATTAAATTGCTTCTGAATTTATCTTGTGGATTACAGCAGATCTCTGATGGAGGACAAACTCACACAGGCACCATGCTTTTGTTTCCTCAGGAACACACACTGCTCTGCTTACTGCAGCCTATTCTTTTTTTTTTTTATTCTCTGAGTGCAACTTTATTTAAACACTTCTTGGTTAACAAACAGACAACATATTCATATGACTGTAGATCAATGGATAAGCTGTATAAGGGCATATAAAGAAATGTCATATATCTTAACAATGATCATGAAATTAAGTTTCATCTGTGCAACGTCCATGGATTACTGATGACACACCGAGAGTGAAAGCTGGCAGATGGACCAACCACAGATCCTTCATTTTCACGGATTATGTAAGGACGGCTTAATTCACGTATGTCAAACTGCCACAGAGGTGTGGACAAGGCCTGAGACCAAGTTCCCACCCATTCCCCTCCCCACACTTTCCCTATATCCTTCTCTCCTTCCCTTCTCCCTTGTTTCCCCTCAATCCATCCTCCCTTGTGTCCTTCCCTTCCCTCCTCATCCCCATTTCCTCCTACTTAAGGCATTATTGTATTGAGTTCCTGTAGGGACATTTATCATTTTGAGTCCCCATTTGTGTTATCACTTAACTATATTGCTTTTGTCATCCTTCTTATTTATTATTTTTCGTGTTATCATGTACCCCTTCACTCTATTCTTTATACTAGCTTTGTGGTCACTAGCTTAGCGTCTTATTAATCATATCAGTCTTTCATCCTGTACAGTGATCCCTCAAGATACAATGGCCTCAGGATACAATATTTTTAACGTACAATGTTCTTTTCTGACCCATCGTAAGTTGAAACTAGACTCAACATATAATACAATGCCTCAGACTTGGATCCAAACAATCAAGTCCACTACTCTGGTAAAATACTGTAGTGGTATTAGTTGCTAGTTAGCAGCTATTCCTGACTGTTATATGTAAGGACTTGTTTTATCTGTCTTAGTTATTTGCTTATTTTTCTTAAACCTTCCTTTTTCTTATCTTTGGATGACATTTTGGAACCGATTACTCAACTTACTATGATTTTAACATACAATGGTCTTCCTGGAACCAATTAATATTGTAACTTGAGGGACCACTGTAAATTTATCCCACATCCATATACATTTCATTACTGCCTCTACACGTCTGGCATCCTGTCTCCTTGACAACGACGCTCTCCAAGCTTGATGACATCAAGAAGCACATGTGCATAATGGAGGAGACGCGTTCTGCCCATACCCTTAGTTTTCACCCAATAGCACTGGATCAGGTCACGCCGCTAGACGCAGGTGCACCATAAAGCAATACACGCCGGGCTTATCCAGGCAAATGATCCTTCAGCCACTCGCCCCTCTGCACATTTCTGCCACACATAGTGTAGATTTAATATTTATATGGTCCATTATTTTGCTTACTTATATACAGGATGCCTCTCTCCACTATCATATCATTTTATCTGTGTATTCCATCATTATATATGGGTTAATTTTATTACTCTTGCTACAGTACTTCTGCTCCATATATGTACAATGTCTGTCATGATTTACATTCAGGCTCTAGGTCAGGGATACCCAACCTGCAGCCCTCCAGCTGCTGCAAATCTACAACTCCCAACATGCCCGGACAGCCTACAGCAGGGAATGGTGGGAGTTGTAGTTTTGCAACAGCTGGAGGGATGCAGGTTGAGCATCCCTGCTCTAGGCAATTTTAGCCATATCTTTTTGATATACACAGGCTACAAGATGTTGTCAAGAATGTATTACCGTACTTATTGTATATATCATTCTCCATTACAGATCCCACTGCTGAGGAAGGTCCTGTTGGACAGTAACGTCCAGGAATTTAGGATATTATGTGGTGTTTTTTGGACATATTATGCTTAACAAAATCATAATTAACTCAAAATTGGGCATCATTCTTGAGTATCGCAAAATCTTTCTAACTATATTATATGACCGGCAAGTTCTTCATGGACACATCTTCAAGAGTGGGGACCACATTTGCTCTTCAACGATTAGCATGGCTGACGTTACAAGCCCTCGCTATGACGCAATCATGGGGGGGCAATCGTATGACAGAAGAAGCCCCCTGTTTCTGTCTAACTGCTTAGATGCTTAAAGTATTAGGGTAATACTCACTCTAGAGTTATATTCACCTTGCCAACCCGCTGCCCTTTCAGGAGGACCCACCAGTCTTTATATTCTGAACATCCTGATGGAACCCAATCAACCATTACAAGTGAATGTGATCTGTTTGGGATCCATCATAATGGATGGAAGCCACAACAGAGAAAAATCATCTAACAATCAACAATGAATAATGAATGAACAATCAAAAACAGGATTTTAGCTCATAGTGTTGTTTATCTTCATATTCCCTAGAGGAAACCACATAAATCTGAAAGATTTATATTTATTTGCAGCTAAATACAAAAAGTTGAATAGGAAGATATCCACATATTGTGGCAGCATTTTAGTTGTCTTTTGTGCCTATTGTTACATAAGCATATAAAAAGCTTTGGTTGACTACTAGTTCAGTTGTACGCAATATGACATCCAAGGGGTTGTACACATTCAAGCTACCATGTTCACGGTGAATCGATATTAGTCAAATCAAAACAGACCCTGACAAGTGTTTTATCCAGAAGACAGCAGAGAAATAATGTACAGATCAATCCATCGCAAAATATTAAGGAATTACTATTTGAGATAGAAGGATTTGGGACTTAATTTGTGGTGTCTGAAAATAAATTACATTATGGCATAAAGCGGAAAAATAAATCTCCCTGTCTACAATCTTTCTCACAAGGAGGTTACTCTTACTATCAGTTACAACGCAACAGAAGCTTAAAGATCACCTTTAATCGGGGCAAAAAATATGAACTAAGTATGCTGACATATAGAGCGGCGCTCAGGGATCTCCCTACACTTACTATTATCCCTGGGCGCCGCTCCATTCGCCCGGTATAGGCACCGGAATCTTCTGTGACTTGGTCATACTAGGCGTATCCCAGGCTGTAGCGCTGGCCAATCGCAGCGCACAGCTCACAGCCTGGGAGTTTTTTTCATGCCTCACTTCTATGGGAGAGTTTTCTGGGCATGCTCTGTGACCTGTGCAGAGGTCATTTTACAAGGAAAGAATAGATACGATTTAACAAATTACCTATTGTGAATGGTGGATGCCGTCTTATCTATACACAGAGGTGATATCATTACAAGCAGGATTAGAATGAGTTAACTAAAGTAAAGATGCAAGATCTGCAAGAATTTTTGGTTTTGGTTTATATATAAAAAGTGAATTGAAAAATTAAAAATAACATCAAAAATTATTTAAAAATATGTTAAACATAAAAAAGTGATTTAAACAGCAAGTCATTTTCTGATGATACATTCCCTTTAAAAACTAACTCTGCCTCATTCAACTGTTGGGTTAAGGTATGTAACAAACCTTTATCCTTCATGTTTTCTTCTTTGCAAATGTTCCAAAGAAAATAATAAATTAAATTGTATTGGAAAAGATTTCAATTGTGTAGTGTTCATAACAGGAATACTAATCTTTCCCTTACCCATTGTTAGTTTTGAAATCTTAATACAATATGACCCTCTGATTAAATTTTCTGCATGCGTGCAAGATGAAAAAAGTGCTAAAAGTCTGTCTCTTTCTGACGTAACATAAGCGACACCTTTACTTGTTTTACTGGAGTTACTAAATCATGCGTTGTATACATTTGGAATCCAAGCATGACAGGAGGTTTCATTATGAAAACAAGAATGATATACGACTTTGTTTTGCTTAGGTACATAAATTACATTAAAGGTAATGTGTAGATGCAGTAACCCAGACCTGGGGGTATCTGCAAATGTTTGTAATGTAATGCAATGTTACACATTTTTCATTGTAGTGGCCATGTGGTCCAGGTAGAAGAGGAATGGTTGGTAATGTCTAGCAGGAGCAGGGCTAACCACCCTGTCCCTCCCTTCCTGGTAGAAGTGGGCTGGTCCTATTTGCTGCCATGAGGGGGAGCTCCAGTCTAGTGAGACAGAGATAGCAGAAGAGAGAGTTTCTATTCTGATAGGGGGGGGGGGGAGCACATGCCAGAGCTCCTACTCCCGAGAACCATATCTTATTCCCCTGTGTGACCAACACTCAGGAACCTGATAACCTATTTTTTTTCCTGTGAGATCAACACTCTAGAGCAGGGATGCCCAACCTGCGGCCCTCCAGCTGTTGCAAAACTACAACTCCCAGCATGCCGGGACATTCTACAGCTATCAGCCTACAGCCGGGCATAATGGGAGTTGTAGTTTTACAACAGCTGGAGGGCCGCAGGTTGAGCATCTCTGCTCTAGAGGGACCAGCAAATTTAGCTTTAAGAAAGCTTATGTTCGACTATGACTTATTTATTATACTGCCCTGTCTATGGAATCCATAGACATGGCACTATAATACATAGGTCATCGTCGCGGCCCAAATCTCTGTGTAGCCATTTTATGTTTGTGGGCTGGTGACGTTTGTGTGCCAGGGCTGCTTTTAAGTCCCAGTCCATGTTGATGTTCTAAAGTAAAACCTCAGTATTCAGGTTAAATTACCATGATGGCACTTTGCGATAAATAGGTGGGTTTTGGGTTGTAGTTCGGGCACTCGGTATCTAAAAGGTTCACCATCACTGCTCTAGCTACTTGTGTTTTGTGCACACTTTCTATCAAAACTACTGTGGCATCCTAAAGATGTCAGATGAAAATTCTAATACTGCTGCAGTATTCAAGAATCTGATTTCAACTTTTCGGAACCTTAAAGGGGTTATCTCATCTCGCCGTTTCTAAGCCGCGATCAGTCCTGACCACATCCTAGCAGGGAAACAGCAGAGCGCTCCAGAGCTCTTCTGTTTCAGTAGCTCTTATTGCCATGCATAACAGCTATGGAAACAGCGTAGCACAGCAAGCTATGCTGTGTCCCTAACTCATGCATGGCAATGAGAGCTACTGAAACGCTCTGCTGTTTCCCGGCTGGGATGTGGTCAGAACTGTGTCTCATCTCGCCTTAGCAACTGCAAGATGAGATAACCCCTTTAACCCCTTTGTTTCCTATATAACCAGATCAGATTTTAAAGAATTTACAAGTGCACACAGAGTGATCTATTTCAAGCATTGATTTATTTTATTGTTGATGATTCTGGCATACATCTAATGAAAACCCAAAAGTCAGTATCTAAGAAAAATAGAATATTGTGAAAAAGTTCAGTATTGTAGACTCATTGTTTCAAAGTGTGGTAGAAAAAGGTGCACAAGCAACAGGGATAACTACAGCTTTGAAAGGACTGTCAAGAAAAGAACATTCAAGAATTCAATGCAGATTCACAAGGAGTATACTGCGGCTGGAGTTAGTGCCTCAAGAGTCACCACATACAGACGTGGGCTACAACTGTTGCATTCCTTGTGTAAAGCCACTCATGACCCAGAGAGAAAGTTAGAAGCGTCTTACCTGGGCTAAGGAGAAAAAGAACTGGACTGTTGCTCAGTGGTCCAACGTCCTGTTTTCAGATGAAAGTAAATTTTGGA
The DNA here is from genome assembly GCA_033119425.1 of Bufotes viridis. Taxonomy (NCBI): domain Eukaryota; kingdom Metazoa; phylum Chordata; class Amphibia; order Anura; family Bufonidae; genus Bufotes; species Bufotes viridis. The sequence continues at coordinate 66,637,315 of CM065589.1, read as the reverse complement.
TTTTATCTGGAAATCAAGGTCCCAGAGCCTGGAGAGAGAGTGGAAAGGCACACAATCCAAGTTGCTTGTGGTCCAGTGTGTATTTTTTTTTCACAGTCAGTGATGTTTGGGAGACCCAAATCATCTGCTGGTATTGATCCAATGTGTTATATCAAGTCCAAAGTCAGCACAGCCATCTACCAGGATATTATAGAGCACTTCATGCTTCCATCTGCTGACAAGCTTTATAGAGATGTTGATTTCATTTTCCAGCAGGACTCGGGGTCTGCCCACACTGCCAAAAGTACCAATACCTGGTTTAATAATTATGGTATCACTATGCTTGATTGGCCAGCAAACTCGCCTGACCTAAACCTCATAGAGAATCTATGGGGGATTGTCAAGAGGAATATGAGAAACACCCCACCTAACAACTCAGATAAGCTGAAGGCCGCTGTCAAAGCAACCTGGGCTTCCATACCAGCTCACAGGATAATTACCTCAATTGATACAGTAATGGCCCCCCCCCCCCCCAAGTTAATTCAAACTGACTCTGTTTTCTAATAAAAAGATTTAAACACATTTTATAAGAAACAGTCAAGGGTAAATCCAATATAAATGGAGTAACTTACAGACGATATCTCCATGGATTCCAGTTGTTCACTTTCCTTTTCTTCTCTATTTGGTCCAGACCATCATGCGCAGATGTCTGTGGCCAGGGGTGTACTACCCCCTGTGCTAAATAAGAAGACACCAGGATTAATAAATGGCAGATTTTATATTAGGGCCCAGGAGATTGGGTTACACTTTTGTCTTGACTACTGCTTCTGCAGTCCATCCTTACCCTCTATAGCAAATACCCCCTATCCAGCTGCCCCTTTAACACTGCCATCCTTCCACCAATACTCTGTCTGCTGCTGCCCTGTGTGCCCCCATTACTGTACTGACTGTGCTGCCAATGGCCCTCAATTACTGTACTGCCAAAATAAAAGATCCAAAGGACATGGCTACATAACTAGAAAATGATGGGCCCCAAAGCAAACCCCAGACCAGCCCCTAAAATTAATACAAACCTTTTGACACATTCATACAAACCCCAGATAAGACCCCAAATTTGTACAGACCTCAGGGTCTGACCCCAAATAATGTGGCTGCTTGAAGCTGCCACTCCACCATCCCTTAAATTAGACATATAATACAATGGGCTGGGTACTCCTTACAATAATTTTTGTAAAACTTAACTTTTAAATAGATAATTAAAAAAATCAACAAAAAAATGCTCAAGGTCATAGATATTTAGGGTTAAGTACAGGTCGAGGTAATTGCGGCTAGGTAGGATCAGATAAAGCTAATACAATTCGGTGGCGGTTTGTTTGTGTGCACAGACTGTTTAGTTAGGTACAGGATGACGAAGGGTTCCAGCAGGCTGGGGGTCGCTCTTTTCAGGGCGGTTACTCCGACGACAGCCATTGAGGTGCTCCCCTCGAGAAGAGTAATATCAGTAGGCACAGAGTAGCCAGGCAAGCAGCCATTTGCAATGCTGAGTTTACAAACCGCCACTGAATTGTATGAGCTTTATCTGAAACTACCTAGCCACAATTACCTCAACCTCTACTTAACCCTAAATATCTATGACCCTGAGCACTTTTTTTTTTACAGATTTACATTTTTTAATAATCTAAGTAAAAGTTAAGTTTTACCACTTCTGCACCTCGCTACTGTCTCCTATGGTTAACCTAATGTCAATCTGTGTATTTGTTTCCAGGTCCTAGATAATCTGCATATCTCTTTCCATGTAACTGTTTATGCTCATGTGTTATATGCCTGGTTCACCAGCAGGTGGCAACATAAATGGCAGAGCTACAGGTACATAAAATGGAGCTTTCCGTTCCATTCTACCCCCTGTGGTGTGATGGGCATGTCCCACTTGTTGCAGGGAGTGTGGAGTTTTAGTTGTAAGTCAGTGGAGAGGAAGGGAATTATTGGACAAGTCCTGTCTAGACCAGCTGGAGCACCTTTAGCTCTGCTGGACATGGAGGGCACAGTTTGGAGCCTCAGAAGCCAGGAAGAGAAAGTTTTCCCTGGGCAAATCTAGAGTCAGACTACAAGAGAAAAGTTGCAGCACCTAGAGGAAGCTAAGTTATGCAGCTACCCTGTCAGTACAGTAGAGTCAGAAGAGCAACAGATGTAGCAGAGAGGAGTTTGCCTGCCACAGATAATGCTAACGCCTGCTGTAACCAAAATACAGCCTGAAACTGTTGGAGAAATGTTTATTCAAGTAAAGCTGTTACTGAACTGCATCACAAGGTCTGGACTCAATTTATTTCATCATCCCCTTCATCAACAACCCCCCTTTTTATTGCTTTGAAGCCAACGCCTAGGGTCCAGCGTATCCAGGTAGAAGCACCGTGACATACAACACCTTAAGGGACATTATAGACTACCCTACACCACTCTGGCATTCCTACACCTGGGTATCATCCACAGTATCACTAAAAGGGGCCCTGTGCCCTTGTTGCTTCACTGCAACTGGCATCACAAAAACAAGTACTTTTTCAGCTTAAAGGGCCCTGGGGGGAGGCGCCCGCTGCATAAGGAGTACCCAGTCCAATGTATTATATGTCTATTATTCCTTGGGTCAAACTGTCAGTGATCCATACCACGAGTCAGAAGTGTTCATCGCTTAAATCAGATTTTAGATCAGACCCCAAATTCTTGTTGCCCCCTAAATCAGATGCCTGAAGACCTCATATCAGACTCCAAAATTCTCTTAGCCCCATAAAACCCCCTTCCCCCAGATTCCTGCAGACCTCAGATCAAACCCCAAAGTTCAAATTGCTCCCTAAACCCCCTTCCCTAAGATCCCTGCAGACATCAAAGACCCCACAATTAATGTACTCCGCCTCACTTAGATCCCTGCAAACCACAGATTGGACCCCAAAATGCATGCCCCCACTGAGATCAGACCTCAATATCATAATAATAATAACATTTATTTATATAGCACCACAAATTCATAGGGTTCATGTACAAAACAAAATTAACTAGCTAATATACAACTGAAACACTAGGAGTCAGGGTCCTGCTCGCAAAAGCTTACAATCTATGAGGATGTGCCATTCCTCCTACAGATACCTTCAGACCTCAGATCACACCACCCAACTCAGATCTCTGCAGACCTCAGGACAGACCCCCATCCCTGCAGACCTCAGATCAGACTCTCCCCCTCCCCCCAGATTCCCGCAGAACTCCCCACTCAGATCCCTGCAGACCTAAGAACAGACCCCCATCCCCCTGATCCCTGCAGATCTTAGATAAGACTACCTCCGCAGATCCCTGAAGATCTCAGATCACACTACCTTCCTAGATCCCTGCAGACCTCAGAAAAGACACCCTCTAGATCCCTGCAGACCTGAGATCAGACCCTCACCTAGACCCTTGCAGATATCAGATCAGACTCCCCCCAGATCCCTGCAGACCTCAGAAAAGACTCCCCCAGATCCCTGCATAACTCAGAACAGACCCCCAGAGCCCTGCAGACCTCAGACCAGACCTTCCTACTCAGATCCCTGCAGACCTCATACCCCCCAGATCTCTGCAGACCTCAGAAAAGATTCCCCCAACATCCCTAGAGACCTCAGACCAGACCACCTTCCTACTCAGATCTCTGCAGACCTCATACCCCCCAGATCCCTGCAGATCTCAGACCCCTCACTCATATCCCTGCAGTCCTCATTACCCCGCAGATCCATGCAGAACTCAGATCAGACAAAAAAATAAAAAGTATTCCTCTCCAGCTCTCCTTGCAACTCTGCACTGTAACCTGATGTCTTCACAGCGTCAGGTCAGAGGGCATATCTACGTTTGGCCTTACTCTGTACAGTCAGAACACAGCGCTGCTGGAAGAAGGACAGGTAGAGGTGAGTGATAGCAGTAATACCCTCACAGCTCGCTGGCTCACAGCTGCTATGTACTAATAAGCAGTTCCACAATAGAATAGCTCATTAGTAACAATTACAAAGTTATTTATTTATTTTTTACTTACCAATTTGTGCCCCAACTCATACACATATTTCCTCTGATGTCTCTTGTATTGTTCTCCCAGTAGGTATTCCAGAGTGAATTCTCTTGCCTTTCGAGGATGTGGTGTCTCTTTTTATTGGTCTAGCATCTCAACATGAGTTGTCTTATGGTGTTGAAAGACTTCTGTATAAATAGCAACCAAGATGAAAATCTACAGAAGTGAAGTTCCCATCAAGTCCGATTCATTCCCTGTGAAAACAAGTAGTATCATTACTTTGCAATATACAGTTAGCATTGATCTATTTGAACCCACATTTCTTGTTGGCTCTGAGTATTCTTTATTATATTAGGTGCTCTTTGCACCGGAATCATTACCTGTCCCATTGTATCTATAATTTTAGTGGGACCTTCCCAGTTACTTTCCCAAGGTCCACCCTTGCTGAAAGTTTTAGTTATGACAAAGACACCTTTCACAAACTTTGAAGAGGGAGGTAGTAACACAGCAATACATTGCATTGTTGATGCTGCATGCATGAGGATTGTCCTTAAAGGGGTTTTGTCACTTCAGCAGTTGCATTTATCATGTAGACAAAGTTAATACAAGGCACTTATTGATGTATTGTGATTGTCCATATTGATTCCTTTGCTGGCTGGATTCATTTTTCCATCACATTAAAAACTGCTTGTTAGCATGGTTACAACCACCCTGCAATCCATTAGTGATGGCCATGCTTGCACACTATAGGAAAAGGTGCGGGCCTTTCTCGTGGCCAGGGCCGTGGGAGCTCACATAGGTTAGTTGTAATGCAAGGCACCAACAAACAGACCAGTGATGAAAGCAAAAAGGTGTTTATTCACCAGAAACATAAACGTCCAGAACACTTGCTGGTAACAAGAAATAATAACAAAAACCAGGCAAGGAGATTCCAGGAATAGTCCCAACCAGTGCTGAATGATGCTGTGCACTTGGCAGTCGAGTCACTCCAGATCTTGGGTCCGCTGCAAAGGACAAAGTTCCTGGCAGTCTTCAGTCACTAGCAGTTGTGACCTATACCTGGTTGAGGGAAAATAACAGTGGGCACTGATCACCCTGAGAGACCTCCTTTTAAAAGCCTGCTGACCAATCCCAGGGTGCCAAGTGTCCACTTCCATAGGTGAACAAATTGCCCTGCACCTGAGTACATGGCCTAAAGCAATCACAAGTTGATTAACCCATGGCTGGCTCCCTAATCTACTTTGCTCTTGTGAGTCAGTATATTATGCGCCACTGGTTGACGAAGCGCATAAGAAGCGCGTACTCGCGACCGTTGATTCCTTTTGCGAACCTGCACTCGTGCGTACGCACGGACGCATGATCGACTCAGCGCGAGTATGCGAGCGTGTGGACCCAGATGCGGAAACGGAAGTCGCAGGAGACACCGGAGACAACCCTGGCCGCGGCGTCTTGTCACTTGCCTGGCCACTCTGTCCCCGGGACTCCGACGGTCCTCCCCTCCGATGTCCACGTGAACGCATCCCCGCACTGGTTCGCAAAGGGGTCAGCGCTGGTGCATCAGAGACACGCATAACCTGTCCCGCAACTTCACGAGGACCCCTCTTGGTTCCCCTGGAGTTCAAAGCAGGTGAGGATCTTACATTAGTGCTTTTTTTCTATAGTGTGCAAGCATGACCACCATTGATGGATTGTACGGTGGTCGTATCCATGGAAACAAGCAGTGTATAACGCGATGGAAAAATAAATCTAACCAACAAAGAAAGCAATATGGATAATAACAGTATATTAGTAACTGCCTTGTATTAACTTTCTCTACATAATAAATCCTATTTGCTGAAGTGAGACAACCCCTTTAAGTTCTCCTGTAATAATTGTAAGCACTTGTACCTTGCAGTCGCCTCTTTTGGTGGAGTCGTCAAAAATGGTTCATGAGGAAAAATTTATGGTATTTTCCTTTTTGTCATTAATTTAAATGACGTGAACTGGGTTGTGGATGAAACTATACCCGCTATACTCAACCCTCATGTTCACTTTATCAAGCAACATTTTTGGATTTAGATGATTGGGGCTAGTAGGTACATGGAAGTGTTACTGTACCCTCGAAATAGCACAAACAGATTGCATTATGTTTCCAGTTAAATGACTTTCTCTGTCAGCAGTAATCATTCTTGGGTTCCCCTAAGTACACGATACCCGATTTACTAATGCCTTTGCTGTAGACAAAGCATCATACTCTCTGACCGGTAAGATTTCCACCCATTTTGAAAATACAGTACATTTACTCTAACTAATGCATACCTGAGACCATGCTTACCTGTTGGTAGAGGACAGTATGTAGTCTGAAATGTAGACCATGGCCCGTATGCAGGTGCAATTCTTAGAAGTAGGGGTTTTGTCCTTTAGGTCGTGCGTTCACTTGAGCACAAATGAGACAAGGCTGAACAACGTCTTGTACAGTCATCTCCATATTTCTCTTTAAGAACTTCAAGCTATTTCTGTTGGCCCAAATAACCTAAACTTTCATGATTGTATTGTGTGAATTTGATTTGTAAGTGTTTTGGTGGAACAGGAGGCAAGTCATAACACAAAATCACATTTTCACAAATAAAAGGAGGTTTTGAATCAGCTTTAGAAGCAGCAATGCAAGAATCTGTTGCTTGTTTCTGTATAAAATGATGGTATTTGCACCTCCGTTTTCCTAGAGGGTAAAATCTTCAGTGATTCTTTTTCAGTTTCCTTTCAACTCTCCTGATATAACTGCTTCCTTAGCAAAAGAGTCTGTGGTGTTATTTCTAGTAATAACTGATGAGTTTCTTTTTTATGTGCAGGTACTATGGCATATCCATTAGGATTTTTGGAAGCTAGCTCCTGGCGCTCCCCCCGCAGGCCGCATATGGCATTGCTGGCTGTGAGAGGAGCGCCGAAAGCCTGACACTCGGCCTCCAACACAGCCAGCAGCGCAATGTAAGTGTGGGAGCGCATCATCGGGGAAGAAGGTAAAAATGTGTTTTTTTTTTGTTTTTTGTTTTTTTCCCCATTAACCACTTAAGGACCACAGGTTTATACCCCCCTAGTGACCAGGCCCTTTTTTACAAATCGGCACTTTACAACTCACCCAGCATGGGTATATGTAAAAATACACCCCAAAACACATTGCCCTACTTCTCCTGAGTACGGCGATACCACATGTGTGACACTTTTTTGCAGCCAAAGGGGCCTAATTCCAATGAGTACCTTTTAGGAGGGCATTTTTACGCATTTTTCTTCTCACGCTTTAGGGCCCCTAAAATGCCAGAGCAGTATAAATACCCCACATGTGACCCCATTTTGGAAAGAAGACACCCCAAGGTATTCCGTAAAGGGCATGGCGTGTTCATAGAAACATTTTTTTGGCACAAGTTAGCGGAAATTGATATTTTTTTTTCTCACAAAGTTTCTCTTTCCGCTAATATGTGACAAAAAGTTCAATCTTTCATGGACTCAATATGCCCCTCATCGAATACCTTGGGGTGTCTACTTTCCGAAATGGAGTCATTTGTGGGGTGTTTGTACTGCCCTGGCATTTAAGGGTCTCCGCAATCATTACACGTAAGGCCAGCATTAGGAGTTTCTGCTATTCTCCTTATATTGAGCATATGGGTAATGATATATTTTTTTTTCCGTTCAGCCTCTGGGCTGAAAAAAAAAAATGAACGGCACAGATTTCTTCATTCGCATCCATCAATGTGGATGAAAAAATCTCTGCCAAAAAATATGCAAAAAATGTTCACCGCATCAGCATTTGCGGAGCTGCGGCCGCGAAATTTCTGGGTTTCGGCCCCGAAACATCCGGCCGCAGCTCCGCAAATGATAGAGCATGTTCTATTCTTGTCCGCAGCCTGCGGACAAGAATAGGAATCTCTATGGAGAGTGCCGGCATGGTGTGCTGCGGATCCGCAATTTGCGGGTCCACAGCACACCATGGACGTGTGAATGGACCCTAAAGCTGCGATCACTAATAAAGATCCAAAAAGCTCAAAAGTGATCTTTATAGTGCCGCAGCGATTTTACGGTGTTTTTGCAGTGATCAGAAAAAAAAAATTCTGTCACTGAGGTGGGGCGGACTGAATGCAATGCGGACTGGGCACAAGATCAGGCCTGATCGGGCGAACACTGCGTTTTTTGTAGAGCCCAAGGTGACCGTAATGTACTGATAGAGATCTGATTGCGATCAGTCTTGATCACTTACAGATACTATATAGTACTAGTGCTGATTAGCGACAGCGATGACACTAATCAGCGACTAATCAGTGACTGCGGTGTGGTGCGGTGGGCTGGGCGCTAACTACCTAACAAGTAGCTAACTAACTGGCGGTGATAAGGGACCCTTAGGCCCCATTCACGGGTCCGCAATTCTGTTCGACATTTTGCGGAACGGAATTGCGGACCCATTCATTTCTATGGGGATAGACTTTGTCCCGCTCGGATCCAGAATTGCGGATCCACACTTCCGGTTCCATAAAAATATAGAACATGTCCTATTCTTGTCCGTAATTGCGGACAAGAAAAGGCATTTTCTATATAGTGCTGGCAATGTGCGGATCCTCAAAATGCGGAAAGCACATTGCCGGTGTCCGTGTTTTGCGGATCCGCAGATCCGTGGATCCGCAAAACACATACGGACGTCTGAATGGAGCCTTACAGGGGGGTGATCAATGACATGGGGGCGACAGGGAGTGATCAGAGAGTTAATATGGGGTGATCATGGGTTAATAAGGGGTTAATAAGTGACGGGGGGGGCGTTGGTGTGTGGTGATTGGTGCACTTACATAGCTGCCCGTGTCTTTTGGTGGTCCCAAGCAAACAGGACCACCAGAGCAGCGGGCATATCAGACGCTGTTTACAAAACAGCGTCTGATATGCGATTTGGATGCGATTTACTGACATCCACAGCCTGTCAGCGCATGATCAGCGCTGGCAGGCTGTAGACTAAGTTCTTACCTGTCGGGCTGCAGTGAATGCGCGCGCGCGTTCACATGAAATCTCGGGTCTCGCGGGATGACGCCGATAGGCGTGATCGAGACCTGAGAGAACCACCTCCCGCACGCCTTTCGGTGTTAGCGTGATGGGAGGTGGTTAAGCTGTAGACTGGGGGCAAAAGGGGGGCCACTAAAAGGACGGAGAGTATTATTTATACTACAACTACAAGGAGGCATTACTTGAAGGGGTGGAGCTATGTGGGGCCGGTGGGGGGGACGGACGACATTATTTATACTTGTGCTACAGGGGGTCATTATACTATTTGGGGACTGTGTATGTCCCTAAGGGTTGCACCTAATCTGGCATAACTACTGTGATGGGGTACATACTGTATGTGGGCATAACTACTATGAGGGAGCACATATGAAGTCTTAACTACTGTGAGGGGGCACATAATCTGACAACTACTGTGAGGGGGCACATAACTGGGCATAACTATGGGAGGGGCACATAATCTGGCAAAACTACTCTGAGGGGGCACATAACTGGGTATAACTACTGTGAGGGGGCACATAATCTGGCATAACTTCTGTGAGGGGGCATATATCTGGCCATAACCACTGTGATGGGGCACATATCTGGATAACTACTGAGAGGGGGCACATATGGAGGCATAACTACTGTGAGGGGGCACATAATCTGGCATAACTACTGTGAGGGGACACATAATCTGGCCAAAACTACTGTGAGGGGGCACATATCTGGGCATTACTACTGTGAGGGGCACATATCTGGCCAAAACTACTGTGAGGGAGCACATATTTGGGCATTACTACTGTAAGGGGGTACAAAAGTGGGCATAACTACTGTCATAGGAACAAAGGTGGGTATGGCTGCTGTGAGGGGCCACAAGGAGGACATAACTTTTGTGAAGGGGCCACAAGGTTGGCTTAAAGAGGACCTTTCAGCAAAAAAATATTCATGGGATACTTACACCATCTTACAGGGCTGCTTCCGCTGATGTCCGCACACAGTTGTTTTTTTTCAAACACCCCCCCAGTTCGCCCGCAGTGCTCCCGGTATCTTCTGTGCCTCTTATGCTAATGAGGCAACTTGGTTATAGTAGGAGGTTTCATTTAGTTATGATGGTCAGTGTCTCTTCTCTCTGGCAGCGAGCGCATCCAATCGCAAGGGCTCCCTGGCTAAGAGAGGAGCGCTGCGATTGGATGCGCTCGCTGCCAGAGAGAAGAGACAGAGCCAGAGGGGGGGATTTTCCAAAGTTTGCACTGGGGCCCATAACACTCTTTTTACATCACTGGGAGAACGTATTTTGCTTCATGATCAACCTCAATCTGTTTTGGTGACACTGTCAACAACCAGTGTGCAAACCTCTGATGTGACACCTCTGGAAGAGTTTTCTGAAGGAGAAGTTTTAGTGCAGAAGGTTGCAATATAATTTTATTGAATCCACTTATGTAGCACTGTTGCCCTAACAGCAAAACGAACACTCATGTTCTGCACAGGTTTGAAAACCTTTTTAACAGGAGAGAAGCTTGGAGAAATAGCCAATAATTTGTCATTATATCCCTTGCAACTGAAAGAGTACAGCTGACACATCTGTGTCTGAGGTATGAACCTGCGAAGCAAATGGAGCTGAATGCATAACTATTGACAATGCTGGAGAACTAATATAACCTCTTAATAAATGATAAAAAGGTTCTGCTTTTTCAGAGAAATAATCAACAAAATCACAAAAGTAGTTTACGGTCTCTAAAATATGTCTTATGGCCTCATGTGATATTGGAATTGGTAGAGAATAGAGTTGAGCGAACACCTGGATGTTCGGGTTCGAGAAGTTCGGCCGAACTTCAAGAAAATGTTCGGGTTCGGGATCCGAACTCGACCAGAACTTCACCCCGAACCCCATTGACGTCAATGGGGACCCGAACTTTTGGGCACTTAAATGGCTGTAAAGGTGCCCTGGAAAGGGCTAGAGGGCTGCAAAAGGCAGCAAAATGTAGGTAAATGCCCTGCAAACATATGTGAATAGGGAAATGACTTAAAAAAAAAAAATACAGAAAAATAATAAATAAACATTCTAAACTTGAGCCCAAGTGAGTGACAGTGGCACCTGTCACCCAGCAAACAGAGGATGTGGCAGCAACGCCACCACATCTGTCATTGTCACCAAGCATCTCCACCAAATCCCATGGAAGTGTTCAGCTATCAGCTGTCCATCTCCCAAACAATGGAGAGAAAAATAAATAGAAAGAGGAAGTACCCCACTACCCATGGCTCTGAATGGCATATTTTAAACTTCCTGGTCCTTTGAAATGCTGTAATTCTGTCTGGTGGACAGTTTTAAAAACCTTATGGCGGTGGCTATCCCACAGTATGTGTATCCCAGCCGCCGCTACTTTTTCAGGCGAGCCATCCCTTTCCTGCAGAACCAAGTGGCGGACAAAATCAAGTGTGCACTGCGCAACGCTATCTGTGGCAACGTCCACATAACCAACAACACAGTGGGTAAATGTAGCGGCTGGCCCAACGGCGTATAGCATTTTTGCGAATGTCCTTCCACCCCCGAGGATTGCTGGGCATTTCTTTTTGTATCCTGTTACCTCCTCCTCCTCGGCTTCCTCCTCCTCTACCTCCTCCTCATCCATTCAGCGTAACACCTTCACCACCCACGGCAGCACAGCCAGGGGGAAACGACAGCTGTTTTAAAACTTGTGTGTTTGTGGCACAAACCCCGCACCGCGCAGGAGCTGTGGACAGGCATGGAACAACAGACTGACCATTGTTTGGTGCCACTGAGCCTCCAGCCCGGCCTGGTGTTGTGAGATAATGGGCGAAATATACTAGCAGGTCGGGGCTTAGCTGGTTTGACACACATCCCCTGCCTGCCACATGTGCTGAATTTGGGGTGCAGAAATTCCTAAACACCAGACAGTGAAAATCAATTCAGTTAATCGAACACACACAACACCCCCCCCCCTTTCACTCAAACCATTGACAAACTATTTACAAATTTTCTTACAAAGATATTAAAATAACTATAATGCAGCTAAACTTACTATATAAAGAAACAAAACTATATACACGCCTTATCCTTAACTTAAGGCCAACCAAATACAAGTGGCTCGGAGGGTGGTTATCGGCACCAACATAGGCCCTGGCCTGGAACACAATTGTCCAGCCAGGGCACAGTTCTGGAGGATGAGGAAGAGGAGTAGGAGGAACGCTGGGGGATACAGAGGACACCTCCCTCAAAGAGGATAGCTTGTCTTTGCCTCTGGGCAGCCTGGCAGACATGAGCGACAACATGCTGCAGTGCCTGTGCAACGACCGCCCAGTTACTGCCACATTCTAACTTTTGCTGATTACTGGGTGGCCACCCTGCTGCATCCCTGTTACAAGGACAACATGCCGTCCTTAATTCCCTCACTGGAGTGTAATAGGAAGATGAGCCCGCTAGTAGACACGCTGCTGATGGCATTCACACCCGACACCGGGGACTCAGTGGAAGCACAAGGTGAAGGCAGAGGAGGAGGAGGAAGATTTTGCCAATGCAGCTGGGTCACCAGCAACACCTCAGAAGGCAGGGTTAGCATGGGCAAAATGTGGAAAAGCTTTGTCATCACGTCACAACAACCTGCACCACCAGCTGATCTGGAACATCTTAGCAGGAGGCAGCATTTCAGCAACATGGTGGAACAGTACACGTACTGACTGATGGGTCTGCCTAGGGGAATAGCTACAGGGGAAGCAGAGGAAGCAACTGCTTTGGGGCTGTATCCTAGAAAGGGCCCATCCAGGAGGAGGACTAACAGTATTATACAATGAAATCATATACAGTGGCAGTATAGACAGTGTAGAAAGTGAATGGAACAGCTGCTGGGCCTGGTCTGAGAGAGCGATCTTTAGTAGCCACAGGCATAGTGGCATGAAAGGAAGGGGTTTGCGCAAAAATTACTGGGGGAGGGGGGCCCCATTCAAAAATTTGCTGTGGTGCCCAATCATTTCTAGCTACACCACTGGGTCTGCCCCATTCAACTTCTGGGTCATCAAATTGGGCACCTGTCCTGAGGTTGCCCTTTACGCCTTGGAGGTGCTAGCCTACCCTGCAGCCACCGTATTGTCTGAACGTGTGTTTAGCATGGCTGGGGGCATTATCACAGACAAGCGCAGCCGCCTGTCCGCAGACAATGTTGGCAAGCTTTTGTTTATTAAAAAGAACCAGGCATGGATCCCAAAGGACTTGTTTGTACCTTATGCAGAATAGACATGTATACCGGCCTCACCCAACCACTGTTATACTACCGTGCAGTTACACTTTGTTTTATTTTTTATATTTTCCCAATGTTTTGGGGTCTACACTAATTTATTTAAAAAAATAAAAAATAAAAAAACTGTTATTGGCGACTACCTTTGGCTTCACAGCCCAAAAAGGCTTTATTTCATGCAAGAATGTAACCGCCAATTGTAAGTTCCCTGTCAGTTATACAGTGCAGGGGTTTGTACCTGGCAAAAATGGTAATATTTCACCCAACAATTTAAAATCTATCATTTGCCGGACAGTATTAAACTTGGCCAGCCACAGCTGGAACCACTGATTAACGGTATTGCTATTTTGGCAATTGAATTTCACGGCAGAACAAAATCTATCCTTTGCCGGACACTATTAAACTTGGCCAGCCACTGCTGGGACATCAGATTTAGGGGATTGCTATTTTGGCAATATAATTTCACCCCAGAACAAAATCTACCCTTTGCCGGACACTATTAAACTTGGCCAGCCACTGCTGGGACCACTGATTTACGGTATTGCTATTTTGGCAATTTAATTTCACCCTAGAACAAAAGCTATCCTTTGACGGACACTATAAAACTTGTCCTGCCACAGCAGAAACCACTGATTTAGGGTATTGCTATTTTGGCAACTGAATTTCACCCCAGAACAAAATATATACTTTGCCGGACACTATTAAACTTGGCCAGCCACTGCTGGGATACCAGATTTAGGGGATTGCTATTTTGGCAATTGAATTTCACCATAGAAAAAAATCTATCCTTTGCCAGACAGCAGACAGTATTATACTTGGCTAGCCACAGCTGGAACACCAGATTTAGGGGATTGCTATTTTGGCAATTGAATTTAACCCCTCAATAAAATATAGAAATTTCTATCCTGAATTTCTAGGGGTGACAATAAGCACAGCCAAGCCCCTGATGTAGGATATAGCAAAAAAAAACTAGTATTGAGGGATTGATGGACTTGGTGGCAGCTTGTGCTGGTGGACCACAAGACACAAAATGGCCGCCGATCACCCCAGAAAAAAGTGACAGAAAAACGCTCTGTGCAGCCTAAAAACCAGTGAGCAATTAACTAGCAGAAGTTGAATGATTCACAGCAGTATATACATCACTTCTTTAGGTGTTTTTGCTGAGTTTTCCCTGCCTAATCTCGCCCTCACAGCAGCTGCCTCCTATCCCTACACTAATCAGAGCAGAGTGACGTGCGGCGCTACGTGTCTCCAGCTTAAATAAAGGCTGGGTCACATGCTGCACTTGGCCAATCACATCCATGCCATTAGTAGGCATGGCAGTGATGGCTTCCTAGGGCACGAAGTAAGAATGCTAGCTGATTGGCTGCTGTGCAGCCCTTCAGAAAGCAGGAAGAAATCACCGAACAATAAACCCGAACATTTTTGAAAATGTTCAGGTCCGGGTCCGTGTCCCGAACACCCCAAAATTCGGTATGAACCCGAACTATACAGTTCGCATTCGCTCATCCCTAGTAGAGAAGCCACACCTGTAATCCTTTCCTGGACTAATAACCACCCCTCCTTTTGTAACAACTGGACTTTCTTCATATTTAACTTCAAACCTGCCTCATAAAACAATGTGTAAAAATAAAAACAAAATGTAATCCATGTATTGCAATAAACATTTTGTATGCAAAAACTTCGATCACCAATGCTTGATGAAGAATACTGGGTTATAGGTGTGACCCCAGTGACAATCTTTAGAATGCATATTATTCATCCAAGAATGTCATAGCAAACTTGCTAATGTCCAAAACAGAGAAAAACTTAGCCTAAGCATTCAACATTAACTAACAGGTTAAATCACACCGTGATTGCGCGGCCAATGATCCCATTCATTTCTATAGGGCCGACGAAAATAGCTGAGCCAGTGCTAAGCTATTTTCGGTGGCCCCAAAGAAATGAATGAAGGGCGGCTGCACATGCACAGTGTGCCCTCTACCACCTTTCCCAGCTCCATTCTCGGTGTAGGTGCGGGCAAAGTAAACATTTGTTTACCCTGCAACGATAGTACCTAGTAGCACCCCCTTTGGCAAGTATCACAGATTGTAAATGCTTTTTTTAGCCAGCCAAGATTCCTTCTCTCGACCACCACTGTTCCTGTTAACTGCCATTTCTTAATTACATTTCAAACTGAGTAAATGGCAACCTGAAAATGCTTTGCTATCTTCTTATAGCTTTCTCCTGCTTTGTGGGCCTCAACCATTATCATTTTCAGAGTGTTAGGAAGCTGCTTAGAAGAACCCATGGCTTTGTTTTGGGACAAGGTTAGAAGAGTCTGGGTATTTATAAAGCTTTAGCATTTCCATCAATTGGTCTCTTCTAATGATGATTTTGAACAAGCCTTAAAGGGATTGTCTCATCTCAGACAATGGGGGAATACCGCTAGGATATGCCCCCGTTGTCTGATAGGTGGGGGTCCCTCCTCTGGGACCCGCACCTACACCGAGAATGGAGCTGGGAAAGGTGGTAGAGGGCACACTGTGCATGTGCAGCCGCCCTTCATTAATTTCTTTGGGACCGCCGAAAATAGCTAAGCACTGGCTCAGCTATTTCTGTCGGCCCTATAGAAATGAATGGGATCATTGGCGGCGCAATCACAGTGTGCTCCCATTCACTTCTATGGGGAGAGAGCTTGGTGGTGGCCGGACTCCGGGAAACCCCGGGGTCCCCAACCACCACTCTCCCCACTCCATTCTTGGTGCAGGTGCACTTCCTAGTGATATTCCCCCATTGTCTGTGATGGGAATACCCCTTTAACCTTGGTCAAAGTTATCTGGGAGCTAAAATCTGCTTGGGTTCCCATACTTTTGTGAGGTACTCCTTTTCTTTTTTCATTCTAAAATTGTACAAAACCAAAATAAGACACTGATATTGCTTAACCCTTTCAGCCCCTCAGGTTTTTTCGATTGTGCTTTTGCGTTTTTCACTCCCTGCTTTTCTGGGGCCATAACTGTTTTATTTTTCAGTTCCCATAGCCGTATAAAAGCTTATTTTTTGCTGGACAAGTTGCACTTTCTAATTCCACCATTTAATATTGCATATGATGTAATGGGGTAAAATTGGAAAAAAACACAATTCTGCAACAGTTTTATCAGTTTAGTTTTTATGGTGTTCTTTATATTGTAAAACTGACCAGTTACTTTCATTCTCCAGGTCAGTACAATTATGGCGATACCACATATGTCTAGTTTTTCTTGCATTTTTGTACTGAAAAAAAAAAAAAAAACTGTAACAAAATATTTTTTTTTCTTTTCGTCGCCATATTCTGACCCCTATAACTTGTTTGTAGTTATGTGTATGGAGCTGTGGGAGGACATTTTTTTGCGGGACGATCTGTACTTGTCATTGATATGCCTTTTGTGTCTTCGACTTTTTAACTTTTTATTTAATTCATTTTATTTCATTTTTTTGTGGGGTGGGGGAGAAGCAACCAAAAAACTGTGAATCGGCCATTCACCATTTTCCGTATGGGATAAATATTTTTATATGTTAATAGTACGGGCTTTTTTGCAGGCAGACATGCCTATGATATGTATTTCTTATCGTTTTTTTTTTTCTTTCATTTTGGGGAAAGGGGGTGATTTAAATTTTTATATTTAAATTTTTTATTTTTAAAAACTTTTATTTATTTATTTATTTACACTTCAATATAGCCACAGTGGCCTTTTTGCCCTCAAAAGTATAAGGTGAGTATTGTTACATTTTTTTTTTTTACAGATTAACCCTTGGGGTTCAATTATGTGGGGTGGCACAATCCCCTCATTGTGCCCGCTACTTACATAGAAATGTGCTTTGTGATAAAGTAATTCATCACAAAGCAAATTTGTTTGTGAAATTCAGTGAAGCAGCCAAATTAAATTTTTGTAAACTTTGCTCTTCACTAATTTACAGGGCTTACAGGATACTCATCTCACCTAATCCAGATGTTACTCCATTATTACTCTGTGAAAGATATCATGCAAAAGAATCACAATCTATCTGTTCTCTCTGTGACTTCGATGGGGCATGTTAATCTATTTTACAAGATCTTTCCCTGGTTCAGCACGAGCTCTGCATCCTTTACTATATTTTATCAGAGAAGGAAACATTCCATACATGTGGGGATTCCCTTTCCAATTGGTGGTCCATCAAAATTCCTGATGCTTTGAACTATGGGATCCAGCAAACCTTCCAGATTTTTGTGCTGTGTTAGACCTACTTAACACTGTGCTACAGGACTGGAGCACCATATCTCCATTCTCCTCTAACTCCCCTCTTCCCTGCTTGTCAATTCATAGGCAGAGAAGACCAGTTGTTCATGGTCACCAACCTGTAGCTGAGAAGCTGAGCTAAGACTTCGACTGGACTGTGCACACAGTTACAGATATGGACTGAATAGCCTTTAGGATGTACGAATGCTTCTTTCTCTAGATTAGTACTGGCACCTAAGCAAGAGGCTCTCCATGATACTCTATACTATCTGCTTTCTCCATACCTCACCTTTGCTTCTCTGCTTATGTGGAGCAATTTATTTGAGATATTATTATTATTGTACATGGTTACGGCTCTGGAGGTTTACCTTAATTGTTGATCATTTCTTGTGACCGTGTTGTATGGCCTTTGAGTACTAATGAGAGGAGAATCTTTTTTGTTATATATTAAACTTAATAACGTCCTAGAGGCCTTGCTGACCCAGCTTCTATTTGTACACTATATCTAATACTCTCCTAGAGGCCTGCTCCCAGGGGACCTTATAATGACATCTCACATGGTGGGGTTATCAAATTGAATGCATACCATCTTCTTTCCACATACCTCATTTTTGGGATCTTATTATTGTATATGGCTATTAGTGTTGCTTGGGTGCTCTGGTGCTCGAGTAGAACACTTTGGAATGCTCGGGTGCTTTACAGAGCACCCAAGCACAATGGACGTCAATGAGAGAACCCGAGCATTAAACCAGACACCACCTGCTCTGAAGGGGGGAGGGAGTCTGGTTCACAGGAAAAGGTCAGAAATTGATGGAAACTCCACTGAAATGGTTCGGGAACAGCATGGGGCAGGATGTCTGGATGCATCTTGGACTCCCAGGTCGCTGCTGGGAACGATGTTGTCCGAGTAGTACGCCACTTTTACAGATTGACAATAATACGCACAAAACCGAAGATAAAATCGATTTTAGAGGAAAAATTGTTAGGAAACATTCTTTCCTGTATATTTACTTGCATATAAAGTGCAAGTGCTGCCAAAAATTACAAGGAAGAGGCACTCCGATACAACCTGTATATCACATAAAGGAGGGCCTCATTCACATTGTGGCACAACTGTTCATGTAGTGGGACTCCTACACTCATAAAGCCTATGCACTAAGTTAAGGGCTGCCAAAAATTACAAGTAACCGGTACTCCAATACACCCTTTATTACACATAAAGGAGGGCATCATACACATCCTTGAAAAATTATGAATGATGGCCTGCTGGTGACCCTCAAAAACATTAGGAGCAAGGGCCTGCTGGTGATTATCTAAAACATTATGGGCGAGGGCCTGCGGCCAAGCTGACCATCTAAAACATTAGGGGCGAGTGCCTGCTGCTGAGCTGACCATCTAAAACATTATGGGCGAGGGCCTGCTGCCGATCTGACCATCTAAAACATTATGGGCGAGGGCCTGCTGCCGAGCTGACCATCTAAAACATTAGGGGTGAGGGCCTGCTGCTGAGCTGACCATATAAAACATTATGGGTGAGGGCCTGCTGCTGATCTCACCATCTAAAACATTATGGACGAGGGCCTGCTGCCAGAGCTGACCATCTAAAACATTATGGGAAAGGGCCTGCTGCCGAGCTGACCATCTAAAACATTATGGGCAAAATCCCTCTGCTGATCTGACCATCTAAAACATTAGGGGTGAGGGTCTGCTGCTGAGCTGACCCTCTAAAACATTAGGAGCGAGGGCAGCCTAATAAGCATGTTGATATGATGGAGGAAGAGGAGTAGAACGCCAGTTCGCGCCACGTGTCCAGCTTGGAAACCCAGTAGTTGTAAGGCACGAAGGGATCATTGAGGACGTGGACACGGTGTGCTACGTACTCCTTCACCATCTTCCCAAAATTATTCCCTCCTTGTGACACTAGGCCGCGCATCAGGGTGAGAGTGCAGGCGGGGTGTCATGAAACTGTCCCAGGCATTGGCCAAAATGTGAACAACGCAAGGGTCACGGAAAAGGCAGCATAACATAAAGTCAGCCATGTGTGCCAGAGTCCCAACAGACAAGACTTCACTGTCCTCATCAGGAGGATGACTCTCAATCTCCTCATCCTCTTCCTCCTCTTCTGCCCATCCATGCTGAACAGATGGAATAAACCTGCTTTGGGTACTACCCTCTGTAGTGGAGGCAACCGTCTCCTGCTCCTCCTCCTCCTCATCATCATACTATTCGCGCTGAGAAGACAAACTGAGGGGGGTCTGGTTATCACCCTGTGTACTGTCTTCCCCCATTTCCACCTCTTCCATATGCAAAGTGTCTGCCTTGATTGTAAGCAGCAAGCGTTTCAGTAGACACAGAAGTGGGATGGTTACGCTGATAATAGTGGCATCGCCGCTCACCATCTGTGTTGATTCCTCAAAGTTGCGTAAAACCTCATAGAAATCAGATATCCATGCCCATTCGTTGCTTGTGAAGAGTGGAAGCTGAGTGGAAAGGCGACGACCATGTTGCAGCTGGTATTCCACTACTGCCCTCTGCTGCTCACAAAACCTGGCCAACATGTGGAACGTGGAGTTCCAGCGCATGCTCAGGTCGCACAACAGTCGGTGAGCTGGCAATGGCACTGCAGCGTTGCCAGACCGACGGCAGCTGTAGATGACTTTTGGAAATGAGCACACACACTGCGCACCTTCACCAGTAGCTCAGGCAAATTAGGGTAGGTTTTGAGAAAGCGCTGAACCACTAAGTTGAACACGTGGGCTAGGCATGGTATGTGTGTGAGCTTGTCGAGCTCCAAAGCCGCCACCAAGTTACGGCCATTATCAGACACAAAAACCAACCATTAGAGATGTTGCGAACATAACATTTTCTGTTTGCGAATGGCGAACGCAAATTTCCGCAAATGTTCGCGAACGGGTGAACCAGGCAAACCGCCATAGACTTCAATAGACAGTCGAATTTTAAAACCCACAGGGACTCTTTCTGGCCACAATAGTGATGGAAAAGTTGTTTCAAGGGGACTAACACCTGGATTGTGGCATGCCGGAGGGGGATCCATGGCAAAACACCCATGGAAAATTACGTAGTTGACGCAGAGTCGGGTTTTAATCCACAAAGGGCTTAAATCATCTAACATTCCTAAATTGTTTGGAATAATGTGCTTTAAAACATCCTGTGTGTGTATACGATCAGGAATGATGTTGTATCGATCAGGTAGTGTAAGGGTTACGCCCGCTTCACAGTGACAGACCAAACTCTGACAGACCAAACTCCCCATTTAACGCACTGCAAACAACCGCAAACAGTCCATTTGCACAACTGCAAACTCCCCATTTGCACAAGGTTGGATACCAAGCTAGCCATGTATCTGTTCCTTGTCCTTACTGACGTCATTGAAAGTCTCTTCCTACACCCAGCCACGAACAACACCAAGGGTCCCCGAAAGGTGACAACAAGCCCCCTGGGACGCCTGCTGTGGTTGGTCTTCCACCTCCTCAAAGCCACCTTCCTCCTCTGACTCCTCTTCTTCAGACTCCTCTCTCTGCGTTGCCAGCAATCAACGACGACAAGGCTGCTTCTGGTGGTGATGGTGACCACAACTCTTCCTCTGCATGCTCATCTACGGCCTGATCCAGCACTCTTCGCAGGGCACGCTCCAGAAAAAACGCATATGGGATGAGTTCGATGATGTTGGGTTTGACTGACCAGGTTTGTCACCTCCGCAAAAGGACTCATGAGGTTACAGCAATTGTGCATGAGCGTTCAGTAACGTGGCCAAAAAATACCCAGCTCTGCAGAGGCTGTCCTCTTTTTTTTAAATTAAAAAATCTGTTTTTACCAGTTTAATCTCTGTTTTGTCCCCTATCAGGGGCCATTGTATGGAATAGATTTTAGGAACCAGGAGATGGAAAAAGATGGTTGGTCGGTCCTCTTCCTTCCAATTTGGGGCACTGCACGTGCACCGTGCAATGTACTGTGCCACCCTATATTAGTGTTGTGTTAAGTAGTACTATTCCTATCAGTTTAATCCCTGTTAGGAACCGGGAGATGGAAAAAGATGATTGGTCGGTACTCTGACTTAAAATTTGGGGCATTGCGCGTGTTAAGTTCCCTATCAGGCGACGTGTATTGAATTGAATCCTTGCATGGGGAGATAGAGAAAAAAGCTTGCTCTGTCCGCTTCCTTCTAATTTTGGGCACGCAATGGAATTTGCCAACAATGCATCTAGTGTTAACTAAATCCTATTCCTATCAGTTTAATCTCTGTTTTGTCCCTTATCAGGGCTCAGGGCCGGGGTGTAGTAAATAGATTTTTGGAACCGGGAGATGGAAAAAGACCCATGCTCGGTCCACTTAGTTTGAATTTTACGTCACTGCGCGTGCGCCGTGCAATGTAGTGTGCCACCCTATATGAGTGGTGGGCAGTGGGCACAGTACAGTCTGTGGGCCTGACACACACTGGCAGGCAACTGCAATTATATTAAAGGGTAAAAATTAAATTACTTTTTTATCTGCAAGGTAGTGTGCCACCTGTTATGAGTGTTGGGCACTGGCAGTGGGTATAGTACAGTCTGTGGGCCTGACACACACTGGCAGGCAACTGAAATTATATTAAAGGGTAAAAATGTAATGACTTTTTTTATCTGCAAGGTACTGTGCCACCCTATATGAGTGGTGTGCACACAGTACAGTCTGTGGGCCTGCGGCCTCTCACACATGGGCAGGCAACTGCAATATATATATACAGAAAAAAATAAATAAAAGCAGACTGATGTACCAGCCCTAAAAAGGGCTTTTTGGGGTGCTGTAAGGACGCTGTCCTTATAGCAGATAAGTCTTTGAGGACTAGAGTGGACACAGAACACTGGCCTAGCTAACACTTTCCCTATTAATTCAGCAGCAGCAGCACTCTCCCTGCGTTAACTAACACTGCAGCTTCAGAATGAATCTAAGATGGATGCTGTCCTTGCTTTTTTGATAGGAGGTGGGAGGGTCTGGGAAGGAGGGTATGCTGATTGCCTGGAATGTGTCTGCTGACTGTGAGGTACAGAGTCAAAGTTTGCTCAATGATGACGCATAGGGGGCGGACCCCCCGAACAAGCGATGTTCGCCGGGAACTGTTCACCGGCGAATTGTTCGGGACATCTCTACCAACCATGCCGGGTTATAGGTTGAGTGGTGAGAGCCACAGCTCAGTCTGGTCCCTTATACCCTGCCACAGCTCTGCAGCAGTGTACTGTTTGTCACCTAAGCAAATAAGTTTCAGCACGGCCTGTTGCCGCTTCCCCACTGCAGTGCTACACTGCTTCCAACTGCTGACTGATGGCTGACTAGTGCTGCAAGATGAGAGGTGAAAGTGGAAGAGGAGAATGGGGGTTTCAGCCACTAATATAGGTGGTGGTGGAAATCCTGATGGAATTAGGGCCCTTAATTCACCCAGTGTGCCGTCAGGGAAATGTAGTGTCCTTGGCCACAAGCACTTGTCCATGTGTCAGTCATTAAGTGGACCTTTCCAATAACTGCATCAGTCAGGGCATGGGTGATGTTACGGGACACATGCTGGTGTAAGGCAGGGACGGCACACCAGGAAAAATAGTGGCAGCTGGGACTTAGTAACGAGGGACAGCCACTGCCATCAGTCTGCGGAAAGCCTCTGTGTCCACAAGCCTAAATAGCAACATTTCCAGGGCCAGCAATTTGGAAAGCTGCGCATTTAGTGCTATGGTCTGTGGGTGGGTGGCTGGGTATTTGCGCTTTCGTTCAAAGGCCTGGGGTATGGACATCTGTATGCTGCGCTGGGGACACAGAAGTGGATGTGCTAGCTGATGATGCTTGCGAAGGTCCAGGGCGAGAGGCATCCTGGCCTGCGTCTTGGACAGGGGAAGAGGAGGCAGTGGTGCGACCTGCAGACACTGATTATGGACCCAGGTGTTCGGCCCACCTATTAGGGTGCTTTGATGCCGTGTGGCGGATCATGCTGGTGGTGGTGAGGTTGCTAGTGTACACGCCCCTGCTAATTTTGGTACAGCACAGGATGCAAATGACAATTCTTTTATTGTCCGCACTTTCATAAAAAAAGCTCCAGACTGCGGAACACCTACCCATTGGCAAGGGAGATTGCCACAAGGGGGTGCTCCGGGGAACAGTTGCGGGCCTGTTTGGTGTGGCCGCCTACTCTCTTTTGCCATCCCACTGCCTCTTCCAGCCTGTTGCGGTACTGCGGATCCCTCCCCCTCTGTACTGCTGTTCTCGCTCGGTTTGCCACCTTCCCAGGTTGGGTCAGTGATTTCATCGTCCACTCACCACCTCCTCTTCCGCTCCCTCAGTCTGGTCATCCTCCTGACTTTTTGACCTAACAAGAACCTCACTTATTGACTATGTCTGATTCTCTTCATCAACCTCTTGAGACAGTAATTCCGGTTGACTTATTGGCAACTGTGTCTCGTCATCATCCACCTCGTGAAACACTAATTGCCGTTCCCAACCGTCATCTTTTTCTGACTGTGGATGCTCAAGAGTTTGGGAATCAGTGCACAAGATCTCCTCATGTCGCTGTTCAAGCAGGCTTGGCGAGTGGGCCAAATCAAGGAATGGCCATGAAAAGAGCTCCTCGGAATATCCGAGTGTGGGATCACTTGTTTGCCAAGACTCTCCATGGTGGGAGGAAGAAGGACCAGGGTGAGGATTCTGAGTCTGTTGACCAGACTCTTGGCTACAGAGACTGGACTGTGGAAGACAGGGTGGTGCTTAACCGACTGGAAGCATTATCTGCTGTAATCCAACCGACCACCTGGTTGCACTGGTGTGACTTCGAGAGTGGTGTCCTGTGCCGCCCTGCAAACTGGGACATGAAGCTAGGTATCGTGGATGAGTGTGTTTCTTTATGCTTTGGCAGCAGGCACAGTTTCAGGGTCACGGCCTCTGCATGCATCATCGCCAGCACGGTCACTTCCCCATCCCTTACTGCTTGCCTTGAGCATATTAAATGGTATATATGCGTGCAAGTATGTCACAGTAGCGCAGGTTTTGTAAGTGTATGCGCAAATAAATTACACTGAATGTCACTGATATTTAGGACCTGCAAACGTTCTACCGGAGATGTAGAGCATGTAATGTCGCTGTCAGCAGTGACTAAGAAAAAATTCAATGGAATGTCACTGATATTTATGATGCGCAAACATTATACAGGAGATGAAGAGCAGGTAATGTCGCTGTAACCAGCGGCTAATAAAAAATTACAGGGAATGTCACAGCTATTTGGGATGCACAAATGTTATACAGGAGATATAGCGCAGGTAATGTCGCTACTGTCACCAGCGGCTAAAACAAAATTACAGGGAATGTCACAGCTATTTGGGATGCTCAAATGTTATATAGGAGATGTAGCGCAGGTAATGTTGCTGCTGTCACCAGCAGCTAACGTTATACAGGAAATGTAGCGCAGGTAATGTCGCTGCTCTCACCAGCAGCCAAAAAATTGCACACAATTTAGCTCACGTTGTGCTAATATATTTCGCAGCCAGATAAAACAATAGTCCTTAAAAGGACTGTTGGGTTTCCAACAAAGTTTCAACACTCAAAACTCCCTAAAAAAAAACCATACAATTCCTCTCCCTACACTATCTGTCCCTGCTGCTGCAGCTCGACCTGAACAACATGGCTATGGCATTACAGTGAGTGGCAGTACTTCCACACATGGTATTCGGCTGAACACCGCGATGTACCGAGCATCGCAATGCTCGAGTTGAACACCAGTTTGGCCGAGCCTGCTCGCTTAACACTAATGGCTATGCTTTTGCAAGTATTCTTTATATGTTGATTGTTTCCTGAGTCAATGTTATATGATTGTATGAGGACTCATGAGTAGAGGTTCCTTTTTGTCCTTTTAATCTTGTGGTGTCTCTTTTTGACTCATCATTGGAAGACCGTCTCCTCGTAAGTAGAGTTGAGCGAACACCTGGAAGTTCGGGTTCGAGAGGTCCGGCCGCACTTCCGGAAAATGTCCGGGTTCGTGATCCGAACTCAACCCGAACTTCATCCCGAACCCCATAGAAGTCAATTGGGACCCGAACTTTTGGGCACTAAAAAGGCTGTAAAAGACTCCCGGAAAGGGCTAGAGGGCTGCAAAAGGCAGCAAAATGTAGGTAAATCCCCTGCAAACAAATGTAGATAGGGAAATGAAGACTTAACATAAAATAAATAGAAATTAACCAATATTAATTGGAGTTAGGTCCCATAGCACAGAATCAGGCTTCAAATCACCCACCAATGGAGAAGGTCGGTTACTATTATTTCGACCCCAGCATCCAGACAAAGGAGAGAGGTCCCACAGCAGAGAATCTGGCATCATATCAACCACCACAGGAGAAGGCCACTTTCAGTGACTTAGGCCTTAGCACCCAGACAGAGGAGACATGTCAGATAGCACAAGCATTACATTTATACCATCCAGCACAGGAGAAGGCCACTTTTAGTTACTTTGACCCCTGCACCCAGAAAGAGGAGAGAGGTCCCACAGCACATATTCAGGCATCATATCACCCACCACAGGAGTAGGCCACCATTTAGTTAATTTGACCCCTGCACCCATGTCAGATGGTACAAGCATCAGTTTTACATCACCCAGCACAAGAGAAGGCCACTTTTAGAGACTTTGACCCTGCACCCAGACGGAGGAGAGGTTTCACAGCACCCAGACGGAGGAGAGAGGTTTCACAGCAGAGAATCAGGCATTTAGATCACCCACCACAGGAGTAGGCCACCATTTAATGGGACCCCGGCAACCATGTCAGATGGCACAAGTATAACAGTTTTACATCACCCAGCACAGGAGAAGGCGACTTTGAGAGACTTTGACCCTGCACCCAGACGGAGGAGAGAGGTTTCACAGCAGAGAATCAGGCATTTAGATCACCCACCACAGGAGTAGGCCACCATTTAATGGGACCCCGGCAACCATGTCAGATGGCACAAGCATCAGTTTTACATCACCCAGCACAGGAGAAGGCCACTTTGAGAGACTTTGACCCTGCACCCAGACGGAGGAGAGAGGTTTTCACAGCAGAGAATCAGGCATTTAGATCACCCACCACAGGAGTAGGCCACCATTTAATGGGACCCCGGCAACCATGTCAGATGGCACAAGCATCAGTTTTACATCACCCAGCACAAGAGAAGGCGACTTTGAGAGACTTTGACCCCTGCACCCAGACGGAGGAGAGGTTCCACAGCAGAGAATCAGGCATTTATATCAGCCAGCACAGGAGAAGGCCGCTTTCAGTGACTTAGGCCTTAGCACCGACACAGAGGAGACAGGTCAGATAGCACAAGCATCAGTTTCACATCAACCACCACAGGAGAAGGGCACTTTTAGAGACTTTGACCCCTGC
Source organism: Bufotes viridis (assembly GCA_033119425.1). Lineage (NCBI taxonomy): Eukaryota > Metazoa > Chordata > Amphibia > Anura > Bufonidae > Bufotes > Bufotes viridis. Next base: position 66,610,452 of record CM065589.1, on the reverse strand, counting down.
AGCCACACGGAGGAGAGAGGTCCCACAGCAGAGATTCAGGCATTTATATCAGCCAGCACAGGAGAAGGCCGCTTTCAGTGACTTAGGCCTTAGCACCGACACAGAGGAGACAGGTCAGATAGCACAAGCATCAGTTTCACATCAACCACCACAGGAGAAGGCCACCTTTAGTGACTTTGACCCTGCACCCAGAAAGAGGAGAGAGGTCCCACAGCAGAGATTCAGGCATTTATATCAGCCACCACAGGAGAAGGCCGCTTTCAGTGACTTTGGCCCCCTGCACCCACACAAAGGAGACATGTCAGACAGCACAAGTATAACATTCATATCACCCAGCACAGGAGAAGGACACTTTCATGTACTTTGGCCCGGCACCCAGACAGACGGAAGGTTCATTCAACTCTGGGTTGCACCCCAAGATCCTACTTAATTTCAAAATTGATTTTCAATGAAGAAGTGGCCAGGAGTACAAGACAACATGGTTTAAGGCAGTTATTAAGGACTACTCTGCACAAGGGAGGGTCAGGTCTTGTGGGATCCATGCCTGGTTCATTTTTATAAACGTCAGCTTGTCCACGTTGGCTGCGGACAGGCGGCTGCGTTTGTCAGTAATGACGCCCCCTGCCGTGCTGAATACACGTTCAGATAAAACGCTGGCCGCCGGGCAGGACAGCACCTCCAAAGCATAACATGCTAATTCTGGCCACGTGGACAATTTGGAAACCCAGAAGTTGAATGGGGCCGAACCATCCGTCAGTACGTGGAGTTGTGTGCAGACGTACTGTTCAGCCATGTTAGTGAAATGTTGCCTCCTGCTAACACGTTCCGTATCAGGTGGTGGGGCAGTTAGCTGTGGCGTGGAGACAAAACTTTCCACATTTCTGCCATGCTAACCCCTGCCCTCAGAGGAGCTGGCCGTGACACTGCTGCGTGGGCGACCTCTAGCTCCTCCTCTGCCTTGGCCTTGGCCTTCCACCTGTTCCCCTGTGACAGTTGGGAATGCTCTCAGGAGCGCGTCTACCAGCGTGCGCTTGTACTCGCGCATCTTCCTATCACGCTCCAGTGCAGGAAGTAAAGTGGGCACATTGTCTTTGTACCGTGGATCCAGCAGGGTGGCCACCCAGTAGTCAGCACACGTTAAAATGTGGGCAACTCTGCTGTCGTTGCGCAGGCACTGCAGCATGTAATCGCTCATGTGTGCCAGGCTCCCCAGAGGTAAGGACAAGCTGTCCTCTGTGGGAGGCGTATCGTCATCATCCTCTGTATCCCCCAGCCACGCACCAGGGATGTGCCTGCGCTGTGCTGGGTGCCACCCGCTGTGAACCTGCTTCATCCTCATCCTCCTCCACCTCCTCCTCATCCTCCTCGTCCTCCAGTAGTGGTCCCTGGCTGGCCACATTTGTACCTGCCCTCTGCTGTTGCAAAAACCTCCCTCTGAGCCACTTCTAACAGACTGGCCTGAAAGTGCTAAAAACGACCCGTCATCCTCCTCCTCCTCCTCCTGGCCCTGGCCCACCTCCTCTTCCATCATCGCCCTAAGCGTTTTCTCTAGGAGACATAGAATTGGTATTGTCACGCTGATAACAGTGGCATCGCCACTGGCCATGTTGGTGGCGTACTCTAAACAGCGCAACAGGGCACACAGGTCTCGCATGGAGGCCCAATCATTGGTGGTGAAGTGGTGCTGTTCCGCAGTGCGACTGACCCGTGCGTGCTGCAGCTGAAACTCCACTATGGCCTGCTGCTGCTGCACAGTCTCTCCAGCATGTGCAAGGTGGAGTTCCACCGGGTGGGCACGTCGCATATTAGGCGGTGGCGGGAAGGCCGAAGTTCCGCTGTAGCGCTGACAGGCGAGCAGCGGCAGGATGTGAACGCCGGAGCGCGCACAGACGGCCCGCACTTTATGCAGCAGCTCTGACATGTCTGGGTAGTTGTGAATGAACTTTTGCACCACCAAATTCAGCACATGCGCCAGGCAAGGGATGTGCGTCAAACCGGCTAGTCCCAGAGCTGCCACGAGATTTCGCCCATTATCGCACACCACCAGGCCGGGCTTGAGGCCCACCGGCAGCAACCACTGGTCGGTCTGTTGTTCAATACCCCGCCACAACTCCTGCGCGGTGTGGGGCCTGTCCCCCAAACATATGAGTTTCAGAATGGCCTGCTGACGTTTACCGGGCTGTGCTGAAGTTGGTGGTGAAGGTGTGTGGCTGACTGGATGAGCTGGTGGAAGCAGAGGAGGAGGAGGAAGCCGAGTAGGAGGAGGAGGCTACAGGAGGCAAGAATGATGCCCTGTGATCCTTGGCGGCGGAAGGACGTGCGCCAGGAACTCTCCGCCTGGGGCCCAGCCGCCACTACATTTACCCAGTGTGCAGTTAGGGAGATATAGCGTCCCTGGCCGTGCTTACTGGTCCACGTATCTGTGGTTAGGTGGACCTTGCCACAAATGGCGTTGCGCAGTGCACACTTGATTTTATCGGACACTTGCATGTGCAGGAAGGCACGGCTGTCTTGGAGAAGTAGTGGCGGCTGGGAACCACATACTGGGGACAGCCATGGCCATCAGCTGTTTGAAGCTGTCTGTGTCCACCAGCCGGAATGACAGCATTTCAAAGGCCAGTAGTTTAGAAATGCTGGCATTCAGGCTAAGGGCCTGAAAGACTAGGGTGAATTTGCGCTTCCTCTCAAAGGTCTGAGGAGATGGAGCCGAACGCTGCCAGTGAAATAGTGAGACGCCTAGTGACGGTATGTGGTGGTGTCGGTGGCACATCCTCTGTTTGCTGCCTGGTAGGTGGCAACATTCCACGAGGCTGGGGTTTGAGGCAGTGCTTAGAGGGACAGGGAGCCTGAGCTTAGTTCCTCTGTTCATGTGTACTCCACTGCAGTTCATGCTTCAGCGTAGATGCCAATCATGCAGGTGGTGCCCGTGTTAAGAACGCTAATGCGCCGCCTTCTAGGTTCGATATACAGCGCAAATCTCTGGTCTTGTCGCAGCATACTGTTTGAAGAAGTGCCGCTAGGAACTCTTAGTTGCCTTGGGTGTTGTCCCTGTTGGTTGCCACACAGCAGGAGAACCCTGACCGCGCCGTTCTACTTTTGCCCCTGCTCCTCTCTTTGGTTTCGCTTGCGTCTCGGTCTACCACTGCCTCTTCCTCTGAACCTGTCGGTTGGTGGCACGTACCTTCAGTCCATGTGGGCCTTAAGACTTACGCCCTCTGCATCGCCTTCCACCCAGCCTCTCCTGACTCTCCTGTCTAGCCCACACTGTACAAGACGCGCAGCACCTGTGTTTCACAACACTAGAGACCTGGTCATCCCATGTGGTGGGTATTCCATGTCCTCATCATCTGATACAAGGGTTAAAGGCCAGTGCATGGAATGTCTTCCACCGCCAGAAGGGCCAGTGGGACTTCCTGGGAAACCGTGCAAGCAGCAGAGTCTCCAAACAGAATAAGACTGCTGCATAACTTGGAGGCTCTGGGACAGCTCTGATATGCACAAAGGGAGGACAGACTGATGGGCTTGGCTTAAAAGAACAAAGCAGCTTTCCGCAGAAGATCAGCGAAGATAATGTGGTGAGCGCATGCTGGAAGCACTCGTCGGCCAACCAACCGACTCAATGCCTGAACACTCGCCCAGGCACTTACCATCCTCATAACGGCATCGGGCCCTACCAATATCGCTGTAAATTCTGCCGGCCACTTGAGGGGAGTTGGTCTCACTTTACTTTGTGCGCCTGAGGCCGAACGTGGCCGCGTCACTCCACAGCAACAGCATGCTCCACGGACACCCACCACGACCGCGTCCTCGTCCACTCAATAGAATGTTTCCGCATTGTTGCGCATTCAACCTCGCACCACAATAAAATATAGCTATTTTGTAGCCCCAAAATTCCCATAGATATAACTCCTTTTCCGGCATTAATTACAAGAAGCTGCATGCAAATTGGACACCAGAATTTTTAAAATGCTAGTTTTGGTACATAGCTTCCACACGGGAGATATAATTCTTTCTTTACAGGAGTAAAAACGCTGGCCTACTGTTTCGGTCCAACTAACACCAGATTGATTAAATCAGCCTTTTTCACCAAAATTACAACACTGGACAATGTAATGCCTTTTGCAGTATTAATTACAAGAAGACTGCTGCCAATTGACACCAGAATTTTTAAATGCTAGTTTGTGTAGCATAAATTCCCACACTGGAAGATATAATTCTTTTTCCGGTATTAATTACAAGAAAACTGCTGCAAATTGGACACCAGAATTTTTAATATGCTAGTTTTGGTACATAGATCTCACATCGGGAGATATAATTCCTTTTGCAGGAGTAAACGTGTGCCTACTGTTTCTGGTCTAACTAACACCAGATTGATTAAATGGCCTTTTTTCACCAAAATTACAACACTGACGATATAATGCTTTTTGCGGTATTTATTACAAGAGAACTGCTGGTATTTCAGAACACCGAATTTTTAAAATGCTAGTTTTGCTAGATAACTTTCCCACACACTGGGAGAAATATTGCCTAAGCTTCTTTTTACAGTTATTAATTACAACAGTGAGTGCTTCTTCTGGTCCAACACCAGAATAATTTTATTATTACGATTGACTTTCTTTTAATTTATATTTCTGGCAACATAAAAAAAAAAAAAAAAATTATTCTGGCTGAGCAGTATTGGACTCTGGCTGCGAGTCTGCGCTGGCTAGCCTAGCTGGAACAGCACATTCATGGATTTGGGCCATCCAAGTGGGTTACTTAGTTTCACCACTGATATTAAATATCTTTGCAGTTAGTAGGGGTGACACAAGCACAGCCAAACTCCCTGATGGTAGCATATATCTTATGAAAATCGACTCATTACATGAGATTAATGGACGTTGTGGCAGCTTTTGCTGTAGCACCACAAGCACTTTATGCAGCAGCTCTGACATGTCTGGGTAGTTGTGAATGAACTTCTGCACCACCAAATTCAGCACATGCGCCAGGCAAGGGATGTGCGTCAAAACCGGCTAGTCCCAGAGCTGCCACGAGATTTCGCCCATTATCGCACACCACCAGGCCGGGCTTGAGGCCCACCGGCAGCAACCACTGGTCGGTCTGTTGTTCAATACCCCGCCACAACTCCTGCGCGTGTGGGGCCTGTCCCCAAACATATGAGTTTCAGAATGGCCTGCTGACGCTTACCCCTGGCTGTGCTGAAGTTGGTGGTGAAGGTGTGGCTGACTGGATGAGCTGGTGGAAGCAGAGGAGGAGGAAGGCCGAGCAGGAGGAGGAGGCTACAGGAGGCAAAGAATGATGCCCTGTGATCCTTGGCGGCGGAAGGACGTGGCGCCAAGGAACTCTCGCCTGGGGCCCAGCCGCCACTACATTTACCCAGTGTGCAGTTAGGGAGATATAGCGCCCTGGCCGTGCTTACTGGTCCACGTATCCGTGGTTAGGTGGACCTTGCCACAAATGGCGCTACGCAGTGCACACTTGATTTTATCGGACACTTGCATGTGCAGGGAAGGCACGGCTGTCTTGGAGAAGTAGTGGCGGCTGGGAACCACATACTGGGGACAGCCATGGCCATCAGCTGTTTGAAGCTGTTCAGTGTTCACTCAGCCGGAATGACAGCATTTCAAAGGCCAGTAGTTTAGAAATGCTGGCATTCAGGCCAAGGGCCCGAGGGTGACTAGGTGGGAATTTGCGCTTCCTCTCAAAGGTTTGAGAGATGGAGAGCTGAACGCTGCTGTGTGAAATAGTGGAGACGCTAGGTGACGGTGGCGGTGGTGGTGGTGGTGCGGTGGCACATCCTCTGTTTGCTGCTCGGCAGGTGGCAACATTCCTCTCGAGGCGAAGCCGAGGCAGCAGCGGTAGAGGGAGCAGGGGGAGCCTGAGCGGGTTCCTTGTTTTTAAGGTGTGTACTCCACTGCAGTTCATGCTTTGTATGTAGATGCCTGATCATGCAGGTGGTGCTCAGGTTAAGAACGTTAATGCCTCGCCTCAGGGTCTGATGGCACAGCGTGCAAATCACTCTGGTCTTGTCGTCAGCACATTGTTTGAAGAAGTGCCATGCCAGGGAACTCCTTGAAGATGCCTTTGGGGTGCTGGGTCCCTGTTGGCGCTGGCCAATAGCAGGCGAACTCTCTGGACGGCGTGCTGTTCTGCTTTTGCCCCCTGCTCCTCTTTGGCTTCGCTGTTGTCTCGGTCTCACCACTGCCTCTTCCTCTGAACTATTTAAGTCAGCGGCACGACCTTCAGTCCATGTGGGGTCTAAGACCTCATCGTCCTCTGCATAGTCTTCCTCCCAGTCTTCCTCCCTGACCTCCTCCTGTTCAAACGCTCAAATGGGCGGCACTATATTGCAATCACAGGTGCGCGGTCAGTGAGTTGGAATCCCAGATAATCCGCAGAAATGAGGGAGCCCGGCACTCCGTATTCGAATCCAGAAGAAAATGGTATTTATTCGTCACCCATAAGTCTGGTGTGACGCGCTTTGGCGCACTAATGCGCCTTTGTCAAACACAAGGTGAGGAGTAGTGTACATTGATGGAAAAGTGAGGTTTAAATAGCCCACTCCCGACGTTACATGTTCGTGGCGTCACGTGATCAAGGCAATATATCACCATATGTATTCATGATATAGTCATTACAAAACATAATATTTGTGACAGAACTCAAGTGCAACATTCTGATAGGATCAGCAAAACAAATCAGATATCATCATCTAACATAATATGTTTTATCAAGCATCATACATAACTAACAAAGTAAAGCTACTATCGAAGTATCACCGCTCGATGTCACATGATCGTGACGTCACGCTACCGGGTAACATATCAACAAAAAAGAAAAGGGAAACAAAGAGAAAAGGCGGTATGTCGGATATACATGCCGCATGCATCCATTCAGAAGACTTGAAAAGATACTAGTGAAGAGATCGCACTGCATAATCATATTAGCATAGCATGTTACAAGTGTCATAGTCTCGATGACTCAAGTGAAGCTATTAAGAGAATATTCTTTTATACAACCCATGGGGGCTAGTGTCTGTAGTCGGTGTATCCAATATGCTTCCCGCTGATGTAACATACTGGATTCTGTCTCCTCCGCAGCGAGGCATGGTCACTTCCTCTATAATCTGGAAACGTAATTACGGAATATGGTGATTTTTTCAATAAAATGTTGGGGAACAGGTAACAGAGTGTTTGCTTTTCTAATAGTGGATTTGTGTTTCCCACACGATCCTTAATACGCATTGTGGTTTCCACATAGCACATTCCACTAAGGGCATTTTAATAAGTAGATGACAAAGTTACTGTTACGATGTGTAGTATCCACGTACTTGATTTGTTCGACCGTTCGTGGATGTGAAATGTGGGGCCCCTGATTACACTTGAGCAGTGGACACAATCCAGACAGGGAACGTACCATTCTTTCTTCTGTGGTCAGTGTTAATTGACGTAGTCCTGTCTTGCTGCTACCTATATCAGCCCTAATAATTTTGTCTCTGATATTCTTATTACGTTTGTAACAAATCATAGGGGGATGTACAAATTCTGGATGGAGGGGTAGGCTCGTTGTAAAACATTCCAATGTTTGTTGATACGGATCTCACCCGATCCATCCAAGGATGGTATTTTTACTATGAAAGGGATTCTCTGTGCCTTGTTGGCATTGTCACGCTCTCTAGGTTGTTCAACATTTTGTCTCTGTTCCTGTAACAGTTGTGAGGGATAGCCTCGCTCGAGGAATTTTTGTGTCATCTCCTGACTTTCATGCCGCATCTTCAGGTCAGTAGACCGATCCCGGCCACGCGTCTGAATTGAGAATATGGTAATGATTTTTTTACCGCTGGTGGATGGTTGCTAGTGAAAGACAGTAGACTATTTCTATCTGTCTTTTTAACATGTAGGTCGGTCTCTATCTGTCCATCTTGTCCTCGGATCACCCAGGTATCCAGAAAAGGAACACGTCTTGAATCATAATGCAGGGTGAATTTTAATTCCACTCTCACCTGATTAATGTAATTAACGAAATCGCTTAGGGTCTCAATGCCGCCCCGCCATACGCAAAATATATTGTCTATAAATCGTTTCCAGAGCAGGCAATGCTCTTGATATTGTGTATTAGAATAGACAAATTCTTTTTCGAACTGTGCCATATAGCAATTTGCGTATGGCGGTGCGGCATTATAACAAATCATAGGGGGATGTACAAATTCTTGGATGGAGGGGTAGGCTCGTTGTAAAACATTCCAATGTTTGTTGATAATGGATCTCACCCGATCCATCCAAGGATGGTATTTTACTATGAAAGGGATTCTCTGTGCCTTGTTGGCATTGTCACGTTCTCTAGGTTGTTCAATATTTTGTCTCTGTTCCTGTAACAGTTGTGAGGGATAGCCTCGTTCCAGGAATTTTTGTGTCATCTCCTGCATTCTACATGCGCGTACCTCAATGAACTGGATATGGATTTGAATCGGTTTTTCTGTAACATACGGTTAAAAACCCATTTCTCCAGCGGGACTTGTCAAGAAAAGGTTTCGGACATACACACGCAACCACTTTTAACACTGCATCAATTTGGTCTAAGGGTTAAAAGTCAATTTATGCCCCCTAAGATATACCATCCCACAGAAACATATATACAATTAGTACAACGTGATATTATGAAATTAACTTCTGACTTCAGGAGGGGGGGATATCATTTACATCACAATCTTACTATTGAAGAGAGACAAACAGTTAATCATCTGTTGGATGATGACTCCTTAATTTATAAACCCGCCGACAAGGGGGGAGCCCTGGTCATACTTGACAAACGATACTATATAGAGGAAATCATGAGTCAATTGTCTGACACCAATACATATGAAGCACTCCAGGGGGATCCAACATGGGCTATTAAACGGGAGCTACAGGATTTGATTGACGAAGGCTTGAAACAAAATGTCATTGATAGTAAATTAGCAGAGTTTCTGATCAATCAGCATCCTGTAGTTCCGGTTTTCTATACATTACCGAAAGTGCATAAATCACTGGAACGCCCACCTGGACGTCCCATTGTCGCAGCCACGGATTCCATCCTTTCACCTCCTGCAGTGCTTCTTGATAAAGTATTGACCCCTCTCACCAAATTGGCCCCATCCTACCTGCGGGATACACAGCATTTTTTGGAACAACTAAGAGACATTCATCTATCTGATGATTGTCTCCTAGTTATGTTAGACGTCTGTAGCCTATATACGAGCATTACACATGAGAGGGGATTAGAAGCAGTACAAATATTACTAGAACAGAGCACATATACGGACAATGAGAAAGATTTTTTTCTTGCCTTGTTGAACATTGTCTTACGTCGGAATTATTTTTTATTCCAGGATACGCTTTTTCAACAGCGCTAAGGGATCAGCGATGGGGTCCAATGTCACGCACCGCCATACGCAAATTGCCATATGGCACAGTTCGAAAAAGAATTTGTCTATTCTAATACATAATATCAAGAGCATTGCCTGCTCTGGAAACGATTTATAGACGATATATTTTGCGTATGGCGGGGCGGCATTGAGACCCTAAGCGATTTCGTTAATTACATTAATCAGGTGAGAGTGGAATTAAAATTCACCCTGCATTATGATTCAAGACGTGTTCCTTTCTGGATACCTGGGTGATCCGAGGACAAGATGGACAGATAGAGACCGACTACATGTTAAAAAGACAGATAGAAATAGTCTACTGTCTTCACTAGCAACCATCCACCAGCGGTAAAAACATTACCATATTCTCAATTCAGACGTGCCGGGATCGTTACTGACCCTGAGGCACGCGCATGGGAATGCAGGAGATGACACAAAATTCCTGGAACGAGGCTATCCTCACAACTGTTACAGGAACAGAGACAAAATATTGAACAACCTAGAGAACGTGACAATGCCAACAAGGCACAGAGAATCCCTTTCATAGTAAAATACTCATCCTGGATGGATCGGGTGAGATCCATTATCAACAAACATTGGAATGTTTTACAACGAGCCTACCCCTCCATCCAAGAATTTGTACATCCCCTATGATTTGTTACAAACGTAATAAGAATATCAGAGACAAAATTATTAGGGCTGATATAGGTAGCAGCAAGACAGACTACGCCAATTAACACTGACCACAAGAAAGAATGGCATCGCTCCTCGTCTGAATTGTGTCCACTGCTCGAGTGTACTAGGGGCCCCTACATTTCACATCCACAAATGGGCGAACAAACTCCCGCACGTGGATACTACACATAACAGCAACTTTGTCATCTACTTATTAAAATGCCTTCGTGGAATGTGCTATGTGGGGAAACCACAATGCGATATTAAGGATCGGTGGGAAACACGAATCCACTCATTATTAGAAAAGCAAACACTCTGTTACCTGTTCCCCAACATTTTATTGAAAAAATCACCATATTTCGTAATTACGCTTTCCAAATTATAGAGGAAGTGACCATGCTCTCGCCGTGAGGAGACAGAATCCAGATGTTACATCAGCGGAAGCATATTGGATACACAGACTACAGACACTAGCCCCCATGGGATTGAATAAAGAATATTCTCTTAATAGCTTTACTTGAGTCATCGAAACTATGACACTTGTAATATGCATGCTAATATGATTATGGTGCGATCTCTCTCACTAGTCTCTTTTCAAGTCTTCTGAATGGATCGTATGCGGCATGCATATCCTGACATACCGTTCTTTTTCTTTGTTTTCCTTTTCTTTTTGTTGATATGTTACCCCTGCAACGTGACATCACGATCATGTGACATCGGGGCGTGATACTTTCGATAGTAGCTTTACTTGTTATGGACGATGTTTGATAAAACATATTATGTTAGATGATGATATCTGATTTGTTTTGCGATCCTATCCAGAATGTTGCACTTGAGTTCTGTCACAAATATTATGTTTTGTAATGACTATATCATGAATACATATGGTGATATATTGCCTTGATCACGTGATGCCACGAACATGTAACGCCGGCGGGGCTATTTAAACCTCACTTTCCATCAATGTACACTACTCCTCACCTTGTGTTTGACAAAGGCGCATTATTGCACCGAAACGCGCGTCACACCAGACTTATGGGTGACGAATAAATACCATTTTCTTTGGATTCGAATACGGAGTGCCGGTCTCCCTCATTTCTCCTCCTGTTCAGTCTGCACACTGCAATAAGACGCGGCAGTGGGCACCAGTGTTTTCACCAAAATTACAACACTGGACGATATAATGCCTTTTTGCGGTATTAATTACAAGAGGACTGCTGGTATTTCAGAACACCGGAATTTTTAAAATGCTAGTTTTGCTAGATAAATTTCCCACACTGGGAGAAATATTGCCTAAGCCTTTTTACAGTATTAATTACAACAGGAATGCTTCTTCTGGTCTAACACCAGAATAATTTTATTATTACGGTGAAAGCTTTTTTTAATTTATATTTCTGGCACATAAAAAAAAAATAATATTTCTGGCTGACAGTATTGGACTTGGCTGTAGTGGCACTGGCTAGCCTAGCTGGAACAGCACATTCATGGGATTTGCTATCCAAGTGGGTTACTTTCAGTTTCACCACTGATATATTAAATATCTTTGCAGTTAGTAGGGGTGACACAAGCACAGCCAAACCCCTGATGTAGTATATCTATGAAAAATCGACTATTACATGAGATTAATGGACGTTGTGGCAGCTTTTGCTGTAGCACCACAAGTCCCAAAATGGCCGCCGCCTATCAGCCCAGTAACATGTGCCAGAAAACGGTCTGCCCAGCCAGAAAAAAATTGACTTTGACTGAGCAGCTGAATCGCTGTTGTTCTGATTCACAGGTGTAGATTTTTCACTTCTTTGGAGCTTTGGTTTAGACTCTGTGGCAGCTTGTGCTGGCGCACCACAAGTCCCAAAATGGCCACCGCCGGTCAGCCCAGTTACATGTGCCAGTAAAAATCGCTCTGGCCAGTCTAAACAAAATAGTGACTTTCAGTGAACAGCTCAGCTGAGTTGTTCTGATGCACAGGTGTAGAAAGGTAGATCATTCACTTCTTTATCCCTGCCTATCTCGCTCTCACAGCAGCTGCATCTATCCCTGGTCTAATCACAGCGGGAGTGAGCACGTCGTGACGTGCGCACAAGCTTATAAAGAGGCTGAGTCACATGCTGCACTTGGCCAATCACAGCCTTGCCAATAGTAGGCATGGCTGCGATGGCATCTTAGGGCAAGTAGTATGATGCATGTTGATTGGCTGCTTTGCAGCCTTTCAAAATGCGCCATAAAACATGACGAACTACGAACCCGAACCCGGACTTTTATGAAAATGTCCGGGTTCGGGTCCGTGTCACAAACACCCCAAAATTCGGTACGGACCCGAACGATTCTCGAACTGTTCGCTCAACACTACTCGTAAGTTGAATGTCGAATACATTTTATTCCTCTTTTCTCAGAGTACTTTACTATGTAGAGTCGATTCTGCGTATTAGTAGTGACTCCTGTGAGAACAGTATTTTCTCTGTTTTAGTTACCTTCTATCTCTTTACTTACAACTGTCTACTTTCTTCCTTATTTATTTATTTTTTTTTTTGCCTTTCTCTCTCCTTTTGTTTCCTTCCTCATCCCCTCTTCTTGCTGGCTTCCCTTCCTCCCATTCCTTGATATTGTACATGCAAACACATTTGAAGCTGGTCTCTCTGAATGTAAGGGATTTAATGTGCCTGAAAAAGGTCACAAATCCTATATCTCATGCACAGAGAGGAGGTGCAAATCCTGTTGCTGCAAGAGAGCCACATTACATCCAATCATATGTCTAACATTTATTCTAAACACTATTGGGGGGAATTTATTAAAAATGTACGTCACTTGTTTATTTTGAACTTTTGAATTTCAGGCTCCATATCTCACCATCCGCTACAGCTTCAAACATGAGACTACCATCATTTTATAGACAATCATCTTGGCTATCTCGTACATAAATTGGACTTGCAACTACTTAGCATATGATTAGTTATGCAGATTCTTGTCATGTAAAATAATTGTTACTGTTTTGCTCCTGGTGGTGAAACAATCCTTTTCTTCTTGTATACTACAAATTACAACCTGTTCTCACATTCCCTATTAGCTCAGTGTGTTATTAGGTTGATTCCGAATCAAAAGGTCACTGGTTTGAATTGAGGAGCAGCCATGAAGAAGATTTCGCAAGAAAAGAGAAACAGCATAATCTAGCTCATCGAAAGTGGTATATCGGCCAAGAAAATTGCCAAATTTCATCATGTGAATGCCATGGCAGTTGAATAATACAAAATTAAGTCCATTCATCCATTCCAAAGCCAAAAGGTGGATGTCCAGGCAAAATATCAGAGTCAACAAGTTGGCTCATCACAAGGTCTATCAGATCTGGCGCGACAAACACGGCAGTGGCTTGTATGCTTCGTAATAGTGAGATCACAGACGTCCATGCATACACTGTCCAACGCGCATTACACAGGAATTGTGGCACGAAAAAAGTCTTGACTTCAATATCATCAATATCGAGTTTGCAAAAAAGTATGAACAGTGGACAGTAGAAGATTAGGAAATTGTTGATTTGGACCAATTAGATGAAAGGCAATAGATTGGGCTCTGATGGGTACAAATGGGTCTGGAAGAAACAAGGTAAAAGGGAAAAGGGACTGAGAAATTGAAGGAACTGTCAAGTTCGGTGGAGAAGGCATGATCATATGGGGTTATTTCACAGCCAAAGGCGTTGGATACTTGACCAGGATCAAGCTAAATCTGAGTATCCTACAAGATGACTGTATATAATATTCATATTAGCACTGGCGGTAGTTCCCTCCATCACCCTATACTATGTTGCTGCAGTATAGCAGCAGTACCACACTACTTGCTGCATAGTGTTGAGCGCGAATATTCGAAAAGCGAATTTTTTTAGCGAATATCGGCACTTCGCTAATTCGCGAATATTTCGAATATAGCGCTATAAATTCGCTATTTCGAATATTCGTTTTTTTTTTTTTTTTTTTTAGTTATATTTTTTTCTTTCCCACTTCCCAAAAGTAGTTCTTACCTGTCATGAGGATTCCTGGCTTCCTGGCTGCTCCAGTCAGTGCCCGTTGCCGCTTCTGCCGACTTCCGTGCTCATGGAGCGTCCCCTTCCATGGGAAAATCTCTATATACTAAAATGTACTGTCGGATTTGAGGAATTACGTTGAAATCGCAATGCGATTAATTCAAGTTATATTAATCGCATTGCGATTACAACTTAGCACTGCTATCTTACATAGGCTAGAATTAACGAATATGGAATATATAGTATAGCTATGCACTAGCAGTGCTAAGTTGAAATCGCAATGCTGAATACTTTAAGTTAAATTAATCGCATTGCGATTTCAACTTAGCACTGCTGCTATATTCCATATTCGTTAACTTCGTTAATTCTAGCAAGCTGACCCATTATAAACCCAGCTCTAAGTTGAAATCGCAATGCGATTAATATAACTTGAATTAATCGCATTGCGATTTCAACGTAATTCCTCAAATCCGACAGTACATTTTAGTATATGGAGACGTTCCCATGGTGATGGGGACGCTCCATGAGCACAGAAGTTATGGTTGGCTTGGTAGAATTAGCGAGGATGACGAATATGACGAATGTATTCGTCATATTCCTCAAAACGAAGATAGCAGTATTCTACATCTTCGTTTTAGCAACCTATTCGTCAACCTCGCTAATTCTAGCAATCAAATAGGAAGGTTGACTTACCAGACAGCTGTGTTAAATTCGCTATGCGATTTTTTTTTTTTTAATAAATAGAATACTTATAATAATATTATCATATCAAGTAATATAATTATTGTATTAAAAAAAAAAATCGCATAGCGAATTTAACACAGCTGTCTCTATAGTCAACCTTCCTATTTGATTGCTAGAATTAGCGAGGTTGACGAATAGGTTGCTAAAACGAAGATGTAGAATACTTCGTTATCTTCGTTTTGAGGAATATGACGAATAAATTCGTCATATTCGTCATCCTCGCTAATTCTAGATATGAAACCAATAGGAAAGTAGCCTTAAGTACAAATCGCAATATGCGATTATTTAAATCGCATTTTAATCGCGATAACTAGAAAAAATGACGAATATTCGATTTCGACGAATACGAAACGAATATTCATTCGAATATTCGCGAATTTCGTCGAAATCGAATATGGCACCTGCCGCTCATCACTATTGCTGCACTCAATAAGCTCACTGAAAAAACAAAACATATGATACTGCGCATCCGCCACACCCACTACTACTGGTGTAGCTACTGAAGAATCACTTTGGGTACAGATAGCAAATCAAAGGTTCTTTACCTTATTGCAGACTTAAAGAATTGGTCCAAAAAGACAAAAATTTGAGTTTTTGTATAGGCAGGAAGTTGCCTTTATTGATATAAGACACCCAAGGATAGCTGCTTTTTACCATAACTGGAAGATACA
This sequence comes from Bufotes viridis, assembly GCA_033119425.1. Classification (NCBI taxonomy): domain Eukaryota; kingdom Metazoa; phylum Chordata; class Amphibia; order Anura; family Bufonidae; genus Bufotes; species Bufotes viridis. Next base: position 66,594,950 of record CM065589.1, on the reverse strand, counting down.
TAAAAATGCCCATATTTTCCCAGGGAGACCAATTGTGTCTTGGATTGATTGCCTGACTAGCAACCTTTCCAGATACGTGGACCAACGTCTCCAACGATGTGCACAAAATCTACCCACCTATATAAAAGATACAAAACACACATTGCAGATCTTAAATTATATAAAATGGGAAGCAAATAATATAATTGCTACATTTTATGCGAAATCACTGTATACTGTTATTGAATATAAAAAGGCTGTAAAGCAGCAAAATGCTGAAATGCCAAAAGAACAAATCAATTATATATGGGATTGTATTCTATTTATTTTACAGAGGAATTATTTGGTATATTAAGATTTTTACCTGAAGACGTGGGGGACCGCGATGGGGATGAGGTTCACTAATTTATATGTAGGGTGGTGGGAGCATCTCTGCATCCACTGTAAAGGGAGCTTCGTGCAGGCCTCGTTTTATGGCCGTGTTTTATAGACGATATCATTTTTATATGGAAAGAAAGTGAAGAAGCTCTTTTAGAATTTTTTAAAGATATCAATAAAAATTAGTTTATTTAGAATTTATACTTAGCTTTAGTAGGGAATCAATACATATTTGTACAAAAACATTCAAAAAACCTACAGATGCAAACCGTTTTATTTCAAGAGAAAGCTGCCACTTACCAAGGTGGCTAGATAATATACCTAGAAGCCGTTTTTTTACGGATTAAAAGAAATTGCACAAAACTAGTAGATTACGAAAAATAAGCATATATGCAAAAGAGATTTGAATATAAGGGTTTTGACGGAAAAACATTGATGGAACAAAAAACTGAAATAGGTGAATTAAATAGACAAATATTATTGGGAAAATAGGGAGGAACCATCAAAAAATGTGGTGTTAAAAAAGCAGGATGCGCTCATACCCATATGCAGTTGTGCATTTCTATAGGGGAGCACATCCTGCACTTGTAGTCCGTTGCTAATGGCAATCACCAGCAAAAAATGCATACAATGGATGATGCCAGCAACGGACTACAAGTACCACAGTGGACATCCTACATAAGATGAAATTTATGTGGATGTGGCAAGAATTCAGAACAAACACAGAACCAGAGATAGGTGCACACTGCCGTCACACTAAACTCTCACACTGATGTTAAAAATTGAGAGGTTAGTTCGACATATCCTACTAGAGGACATGTCCCAAGCCTCGGGCACCAGCGTCAAGGTCTCTCAAGTAGCCCGAGGCCCTAACACTCACCTACCTGCGCCATATGGGCGATATCAGGGGCCAGTGGGCAATTACAGGAGCATTAGGACGACTCATATGCAGTTGTGCCCGAGCTTAAGACATGTCCTCCTAGTAGGATATGTCGAACTAACCTATCAATTTTTAACATCAGTGTGAGGGTTTAGTGTGACGGCAGTGTGCACCTATCTCTGGTTCTGTGTTTGTTCTGAATTCTTGCCACATCCACATAAATTTCATCTTATGTAGGATGTCCACTGTGGTACTTGTAGTCCGTTGCTGGCATCATCCATTGTATGCATTTTTTGCTGGTGATTGCCATTAGCAACGGACTACAAGTGCAGGATGTGCTCCCCTATAGAAATGCACAACTGCATATGGGTATGAGCGCATCCTGCTTTTTTAACACCACATTTTTTGATGGTTTATATATATGTACGGAGGTGTATAAACTCCAATTTAAATGTGCCTGTTTTTCATCTTCAGGTCACATTTGGATGCACCTGCTAGGCTCTGGGCTATATCAGTCAGTCTTGGGTAGGGCTCATAGACACCTCCCACCTCCCATTGCAAGCATGGCTACATGCTGGAGGTAACAGAGGAGATGTTTGTGAGTCGTCCTAATGCTCCTGTAATTGCCCACTGGCCCCTGATATCGCCCATATGGCGCAGGTAGGTGAGTGTTAGGGCCTCGGGCTACTTGAGAGACCTTGACGCTGGTGCCCGAGCTTAAGACATGTCCTCCTAGTAGGATATGTCGAACTAACCTCTCAATTTTTAACATCAGTGTGAGGGTTTAGTGTGACGGCAGTGTGCACCTATCTCTGGTTCTGTGTTTGTTCGGAAAATAGGAGGAAAAAGGAAAAGAAAAAGAAGAAGAAAAAAAAATCAAAGAAGAAATCATAAATAATCCCACCTATTACACAATATAAATAATAGTCAAACTAGACTGTTAAGGAAAATAATTAGTAAGTATTGGGGTATTTTGAAAGAGGATAAGATAATTGAGTAATATATCCCTAATATACCTAGATTTGTGTACAGAAAAGCCAAGAATATAGAAAATATGGTGGCATCTAAGAAATGTATAGCCACCCAATGAAAAAAAATGGGAGACGATAAAATGGGACACTTAAATGACTTTTTCCCACGCAGAAAATGTGCGGGCTGCAAAAAAGCATGATCCACTAGACCAGTGATAGTGAACCTTTTACAGACCGAGTGCCCCAACTGCAACCCAAAACCCACTTATTTATCGCAAAGTGCCAACACGGCAATTTAACCTGACTACCACAGTCCAATATAGTATATCTTGCATGTATTTTATCATTTATCTATAATAGCCTGCCTACATTCAATGCGCTGCCTGTGCTGTTCATAGTGCGCCCTGTGAGGATGAATGGCAGGAACGCTTTGGTACGCTTTAGACTTTTTCCACAGAGAGGGCTCTGAGTTTTGCCTCTGGCACCTGTGCCATAGGTTCACCAGCACTGCACTAGACCATGTGCTCAAATAGTAAATACTGATGGCTCAAACGAGTATAACATCAGGGACTTTATTACATGTAATCGCCGGGGGGTAATTTATCCTATAACCTGCCCCTGTGAAAAGACATATATAGGGCGTACAAAAAGGCAGCTGAAGAAAAGAATAGGTGAACATACACTCACCTAAAGAATTATTAGGAACACCATACTAATACGGTGTTGGACCCCCTTTTGCCTTCAGAACTGCCTTAATTCTACTTGGCATTGATTCAACAAGGTGCTGATAGCATTCTTTAAAAATGTTGGCCCATATTGATAGGATAGCATCTTGCAGTTGATGGAGATTTGAGGGATGCACATTCAGGGCACGAAGCTCCCGTTCCACCACATCCCAAAGATGCGCTATTGGGTTGAGATCTGTGACTGTGGGGGCCATTTTAGTACAGTGAACTCATTGTCATGTTCAAGAAACCAATTTGAAATGATTCGAGCTTTGTGACATGGTGCATTATCCTGCTGGAAGTAGCCATCAGAGGATGGGTACATGGTGGTCATGAAGGGAGGGACATGGTCAGAAACAATGCTCAGGTAGCCCGTGTCATTTAAACTATGCCCAATTGGCACTAAGGGGCCTAAAGTGTGCCCAGAAAACATCCCCCACACCATTATTACACCACCACCACCAGCCTGCACAGTGGTAACAAGGCATGATGGATACATGTTCTCATTCTGTTTACGCCAAATTCGGACTCTACCATTTGAATGTCTCAACAGAAATCGAGACTCATCAGACCAGGCAACATTTTTCCAGTCTTCAACAGTCCAATTTTGGTGAGCTCGTGCAAATTGTAGCCTCTTTTTCCTATTTGTAGTGGAGATGAGTGGTACCCAGTGGGGTCTTCTGCTGTTGAAGCCCATCCGCCTCATGGTTGTGCGTGTTGTGGCTTCACAAATGCTTTGCTGCATACCTCGGTTGTAATGAGTGGTTATTTCAGTCAACGTTGCTCTTCTATCAGCTTGAATCAGTCGGCCCATTCTCCTCTGACCTCTAACATCAACAATGTATTTTCACCCACAGGACTGCCACATACTGGATGTTTTTCCCTTTTCACACCATTCTTTGTAAACCCTAGAAATGGTTGTGCGTGAAAATCCCAGTAACTGAGCAGATTGTGAAATACTCAGACTGGCCCGTCTGGCACCAACAACCAAGCCACGCTCAAAATTGCTTAAATCACCTTTCTTTCCCATTCTAACATTCAGTTTGGAGTTTAGGAGATTGTCTTGACCAGGACCACACCTCTAAATGCATTGAAGCAACTGCCATGTGATTGGTTGACTAGATAATTATATTAATGAGAAATAGAACAGGTGTTCCTAATAACTCTTTAGGTGAGTGTATATATAACATTCAGAGAAAATTTGAGGGACACCTGTTATCACGGAACTATGAGGAAAAACGTGAAGGGAAATTTGTAGACTGTAGTTTTTATGGATTAGAAAGAGGGGAGGAACGGGAGGTGATTTTATAAAATCAATGTCAAGGGCTGAAACTAGATGGAGTTTTAATATGAATACATTGGCACTGGTGGGGTTGAATGCTGAGATTGAATTATTAGTTTTTTAATAGGATAGAAGGAGTATGGAGGACAGGGGAAGTGAGCAGGTATTCAGTGAATCAGTAAAGGAATAGTTAAATCAATGCACACAACAAGGCAGTATATCTTGCAGTGGCATATGGAATCCTTGATGAAGGATAGCGTTATCCGAAACACATTGGAAGTTTGGCACAGCCAGCCGCCCCTAGCTATATACTGTGGCGTCACTAGGTGCTCCAGTGGAGCACAAGCTTTGGATAAGGAATGGAGTTGAGCCGCCAGCCGGGGAACACTCCTAAGCAGAAATACCGATCTACTATCTACTGGAGTTGTTAGCTACATATGAAGTAACAGTACGCTGTGGAAACCGAAGTCTGCAATAAGGTAAAGAACCTTTGATTATTGCGATCTGTACCCATAGGGATGTAGTGGGTGTGGTGGATGCGCAGTATCATATGGTTTGTTTTTTCAGTGATCTGCGTACACTCGAGTACCATGGGTATGAAAAGAATGACATAGTCTTCCAGCAGGACAACGGCCCGAAGCAGACGTTGAGATTGGTGAAGAAAAGTTTCAATGACAATGAAGTAGAGGTGCTGGATTGGCCCCCACAGTCCCCAGACCTCAACCCAATCGAACACTTGTGGATAGAGTTGAAGAATAAGATGTATTCGTACCCAAATGAGTCGACCAGTATGCACCAACATAAGGAATGTTTAGAAGAGACCTGGGAACAGATTTCAGTTGAGACATGCTAGAATCTGATGCAGTACATCACAAGAGTCTGCATAACTAATCATATGCTAAATAGTTGCAAGTCCAATTTAAGTATGAGATAGCTGAGATGATTGTCTATAAAATGATGGTAGTCTCACGTTTGAAGCTGTAGTGGATGGTGAGATATGGGGCCTGAAAGTCAAAAGTGCAAAACATTGTTACTGTCACGACCGCTATCCCAGCAGCAGTCGTGTTGCACCAGACGGAGGGGAAGGGGGACCCTTATCTACGGATGGGAAATGGAACGGCCACCCCTGACAACCCTACGCTGGCATCTGTCTGCCCTGATACCCTAGACGGGGTGTGAACCCGTGCGGCGAGCAGGATGCCTAAACCCTGAGTGACCCTTAGAAGACTAGACTGGGGAAAGGCAGATGGGAGCACTAGTCACCATCACTCATGTCTAGGAGAACAACAGGGGAAGACAGTAACAAACAAACAAACAATCTCCAGCAGAGATAGACTTATGCAGTCACGAGCAGAGAAGAGGATCCCAACAACGACAGTCCACGCCAGACACGAGCTCCACAGCAATACCGTCAAACGATCTCCTTCAAAGGTCAGAATAGCACTGGAAGTAAGGACTATATCTGGCAATGACTGCAAGTGAAACTGAAACTAATATAGTAGCTGGGAGTGGCAGACAGCACTCACCTGAGAAGAATGCCTACAAACTCCCGGTCAGGACAAAAAGGTTCACAAGGCAAAACCTGGATGACATACCCTGAACCATGAAGCAAACTCACAAGCTATCGCGAGTAGCAAGTCGCTGCGACCTTCTCTTCCCAGACCTATCTGGATCAGTCACAGTCGTGACAGTACCCCCCTTTCTCGAGGGCCACCGGACCCTCAAGACCAGGCCTCCCGGGTGGGACCTATGAAAAGCCCGAATGAGTCTGTCCGCCTTTATCTCTGATGCTGGCACCCACATTCTCTCTTGGAACCATAACCTTTCCAGTGCACCAGGTACTGAAGAGAGCGCGAACATATCGTGAATCAACAATCTTTTCTACCTGAAACTCAAGACTGCCATCAACAACCACCGGTGGAGGCGGTAGTGGCAATGGTTCAGGAGGTTCTACATATCTCTTAAGCAGAGATCTGTGGAAGACATTATGGATCCTTAGAGTCTGAGGTAGCTCCAGACGAAAGCCACCGGGTTAATGATCTTAATTACCCTATAAGGACCAATAAATCTCGGACCTAATTTCCATGAGGGAACCTTCAACTTGATATTTCTGGTAGACAACCACACCAAGTCATTCACCCCAAGGTCCGGACCTTCAGGCGCTTCTTATCAGCCACACGTTTGTATCTGCCACCAATTCTCTTCAAACTTTCTTGCACACTCTGCCACACTGATGAAAGTGAAGAGCGCAAATCGTTCCTCCTCGGGAATCCCAGACGGCCCCCTCACTAAGCGTACAAAACTGAGGATGGAAACCATACGCACCAAAAAATGGTGACTTATCGGTGGATTCTTGGCGACGATTATTAATGGCAAACTCGGCTAATGGTAAATAAGATGACCATTCCTCCTGATTTTCGGAAACAACGCATCTCAAATATGTCTCTAGGTTTTGATTGAGTGCGTTCAGTCTGACCATTGGACTGTGGATGGAAAGATGAAGAAAGCGACAGATGAACCCTAAACGAGAACAAAAAGCTTTCCAAAATTTAGAAACAATTTGGGTACCACGATCGAAACAATATCGGAAGGGACCCGTGAAGCTTCACGATGTGGTCAATAAAAACCTGAGCCAGTATGTTAGCATTAGGCAAAGCGGTCAGAGCAATAAAGTGCACCATTTTACTGAATCTGTCAGCAACAACAAGAATAACAGTCTTCCCGCTGATACTGGTAGATCAGTAATGAAATCCATTGATAGGTGCGTCCAAGGCCTGTTGGGGATGGCCAGAGGTAAAAGACGCCCTGCCGGACGAGTATGATCCACCTTAGAACGAGCACAGGTAGGACATGCAGTCACAAAATTCAACACCTCCTGGCGCCACTTAGGCCACCAGAACCGACGAGACACTAATTCAGAGGTTGCCTTACTACCTGGGTGTCCTGCCAGTGCGGAGTTATGGTGTTCCTTTAGTATCTCCAGGCGTAAATTTTCTGGCACAAACAGTTTATTCGAGGGGCAGGAGGCCGGGCGTCCCCCTGAGCTTCCAACACCCTCCCTCTAAACCTGAGTGTAATGCAGAGACCACCACCCCCTTTTGCAAAATAGGCTCTGGAACATCATCATCACCCCTCCGGGAAAACTCGAGACAATGCATCCGCCTTAGTATTTTTTGCCCCGGGCGATAGGTTATTACAAAATTAAACCTAGTAAAAAACAACGACCACCGAGCCTGTCTAGGGTGAGACGTTTAGCAGACTCCAGATATACTAAGTTCTTGTGATCGGTAATCACTGTGACGGGATGAACCGCCCTCCAAAAATGACGCCACTCCTCTAAGGCCAACTTAATAGCCAAAGTTCCCTGTTGCCAATGTCATAGTTCCTTTCTGCAGTAGACAATTTCTTCGAAAAGAAAGCACACGGACGCCATTCACCAGGGACGGGCCCTGAGATAGTACCGCTCCCACCCCCACCTCTGATGCGTCAACCTCTACAATAAAAGGAAGCGAGACATCTGGCTGTACGAGAATAGGAGCCGAGGTGAATCTTTCCTTCAGAGATGTAAAGGCAGTTTTGGCTGCATGTGACCATTTGGAAAAATCGGATCCCTTCGGTCATGTCCGTCAGTGGTTTGACCACCACGGAATAGTTCTTTATAAACTTCCTATAAAATTGGCAAACCCCAGGAAGCGTTGCAATGCCTTCAGGTTCTCAGGCAGATCCCAGTCCATAATTGCCTGGACTTTCTCTGGATCCATGTGGAAACCTGAATCTGACAACACATACCCCAGAAATGGCAGTTCTTTTACGGCGAACACACATTTCTCTAATTTAGCAAACAATTTGTTGGCCCTTAATATCTGCAGCACTTGTCTCACATGGATCTTATGTGTATCCAGATCCGGAGAATAGACCAGGATGTCATCAAGATATATCACAACAAATCTCCCGATAAGGTGACTAAAAATATCGTTGACAAAATGTTGGAACACCGCAGGCGCATTAGTAAGACCAAATGGCATGACCAGATTTTCATAATGCCCTTCCGGAGTATTAAAGCCGTCTTCCTCTCATCCCCCTCTTTGATGCGAACCAGGTTATAGGCTCCTCTGAGATCCATTTTGGAGAACCATTTAGCACCAGCAACCTGATTAAAGAGGTCGGGAATGAGAGGAAGAGGATAGGGATCTCGGATAGTTATCCGGTTTAATTCCGGAAATCCAGGCAGGACGTAGGCCCCCATCTTTCTTTTTAACGAAAAAGAACCCTGCAGCCACGGGTGAAGAAGAGGGTCTGATGTGTCCCTTAGCCAAACTTTCCGAAATATAATCTTTCATAGCCTTCCTCTCCGGGCCAGAAAAGATTGTATAACCGAGTTTTAGGTAGTTTTGCCCCAGGTAACAGATTAATTGGGCAATCATATGGACGATGAGGTGGTAACCCCTGTCAACCCTTCTCAGAGAACACATCCATAAAATCTGACAGAAAGGAAGGTAGAGATGTTACAGAGAGTGTTGAGCACCTACTACTCAAGCAGTTGTCCTTACAATGTTCACTCCACTCCACAATCTCCCCGGCCTGCCAATCCACCACGGGATTGTGAGTCACCAGCCAGGGAAGCCCCAAAACCATAGGAGCCGGAAGACCGTCCAGGACATAACAAGAGATATGCTCTTTATGGAGGTCCCCTACCTGCAGATGGATATTATAGACGATCTGAGTTAACTCTCTCTGAGTAAGAGGGGAGGAGTCGATGGCAAAAACAGGAATAGTTCTGCGTACCGGTTCCAGAGTAAAACCCAGAGCCAGAGCAAACTGTGAATCCACCAAATTGACCCCCGCCCCACTGTCCAAAAAGACGGAACAGATCTCAGTCTTATTGCCCGCCACAACGGTAGCGGACAACAAAAACGGAGACATGCGTATGGAGGAAGCGAATACGCCCAGACTGTTATCCTCCGCACAGTCTGGGGACTCTAGTTTTCGGCGGCTCCTTAGTTTGTGATCTCTTGGGTTCTGAGGACATACCTTTACAAAATGACCCCTCCCCACAACGAAAACAAACCTCTGACCTATGGCGGACCTTAGGAGGATTCACCCGTCTAGTGGCGCCCCCTATTTGCATTGGTTCGACTGGATCACAACAAACCGATCCCTGCCCTATAGAGGCCTCTGTATAATTTAATAGTCTCTCCCTGAGTCGTCTGTCGATTCTTATGGACAGAGACATAGCAGCCTCAAGAGACCCAGGGACCTCGTATACAGCCAGCGCGTCTTTTAATTTTTCAGACAACCCCTGGCAGAACTGACTCTAAGGGCCGGATCGTTCCATAATGTATCCGTAGCCCACCTACGGAATTCAGAACAATATAGTTCAGCTGACCGGTTCTCCTGCCGAAGTCTCACGTAGCTTAGACTCAGCCAGTGAGACCCTGTCAGGAGTCATCATACACGAGACCCAAGGCTTCAAAAAAACTCCTCCACTGATCGTAAGGCCGGAGAGTCAGATGGTAAAGAAAGCCCAAGCCTGCGGATCTCCTTGCAGGAGAGAAATTACAATGCCCACCCGTTGTTCCTCACCGCCGGAGGATATAGGGCGTAACCTGAAGAACAATTTACAAGCTTCTCTGAAGGTTACAAATTGGTCTCTCCCTCCTGAGAACCTATCAGGAAAAGCCACTTTTGGCTCAGGAGTACATTGATCTCCCATAGCAACGGTGGAACCCAAGGATTGCTGCTGCTGCAGTACTGTTGCTTTTAATCCTGCCACTTCAAGGATAACCCTGTAATTGTTTCGCCAAAACCGTAACCGGATCCATAGTGGAACAGAAGAATACAAAGCAAAACAGCAGGCAAAAAAAAAAAAAAAAGGAAATGTCACTTTTTTTTTTTTTTTTTAAAACCAGATATACTGTCACGACCGCTATCCCAGCAGCAGTCGTGTTGCACCAGACGGAGGAAGGGGACCCTTATCTACGGATGGGAAATGGAACGGCCACCCCTGACAACCCTACGCTGGCATCTGTCTGCCCTGATACCCTAGACGGGGTGTGAACCCGTGCGGCGAGCAGGATGCCTAAACCCTGAGTGACCCTTAGAAGACTAGACTGGGGAAAGGCAGATGGGAGCACTAGTCACCATCACTCATGTCTAGGAGAACAACAGGGGAAGACAGTAACAAACAAACAAACAAACAAACAAACAAACAAACAATCTCCAGCAGAGATAGACTTATGCAGTCACGAGCAGAGAAGAGGATCCCAACAACGACAGTCCACGCCAGACACGAGCTCCACAGCAATACCGTCAAACAATCTCCTTCAAAGGTCAGAATAGCACTGGAAGTAAGGACTATATCTGGCAATGACTGCAAGTGAAACTGAAACTAATATAGTAGCTGGGAGTGGCAGACAGCACTCACCTGAGAAGAATGCCTACAAACTCCCGGTCAGGACAAAAAGGTTCACAAGGCAAAACCTGGATGACATACCCTGAACCATGAAGCAAACTCACAAGCTATCGCGAGTAGCAAGTCGCTGCGACCTTCTCTTCCCAGACCTATCTGGATCAGTCACAGTCGTGACAGTTACCTTTTTGCGCGTCAGTGTATATACCCACCAAGATGTGACAGGATCAGCTGTTCATCTACACTATCTCTATACTGCGCTTGCACACTGGTGTTTCTCCTCTCCTTTTTTTTTTTAAATCTTTTTATTATTTTAATCATCTCGAAGAATACAATCCATAAAAAGACAAAATTACAAAATCATCCCCAGCGAGGGCAATTGGAGGAGGCTCTAAATCCCCTTCTGTGGAGCCATAAAGGTGTCACATATATTTTGTGCATAATATTAAACTGTACAACCATATAATTAAAATTGTGCGAAACCTGTCTTAAGTTATCACCTATGTTCTCCCAATCCGGGGAGCCCACCTCTGATAGTGAGCTAGACCAGGATCTCTGTCCTGGAGAAAGACATTCCGAAAAATAAATTATCTTCAAGTGTCTATAACAATCTGATAGTTTAACTTTCATACCACCTTTCTTACTGATCAAATTGTGCAAAAATTCAGGAGTGTCTACATTAAGTGAATGACTAACAGCGGTGCTAAGAAGTGCCGACCTCAATTGAAAATATGCATACCAAGCCACCTCACCTAGATTAACCTTTTGTTTTAGCTCCATAAGAGACAGGATTTGCCCATCTTTAACCACCTGATGCAAATATTGAATATTTTTCATCCTCCAGTATTGCCGACAATTTGGGTCATCTAAATTCAAAAACTTTGAATTATGCCATAGTGGAGTACAGATAATTGATGACTTGATTTTAAACCAGCTCTTTATAATCAGCCAGGCTTTTCTAGCCATTCTGCAGAAAGGTTTATAGCCTATCTGTATATGAAGTAAATAATCAGACTCTAGTACTGTGAATAAATCCGTAAAACCTGAATCTTCCACCAATTTTCTACAGACATGGCTATTTTCCCAGTCATTAAAAAAACAAAGTTGAGAGGCCATAAAATAACCCCTAAATAGGGGAGGTTAAGGCCTCCCCGATTGTAGGGCATGGAAAAATAGAGCGCCTTTAATCTCACGCGCTTCCTCCCCCATAGTAAATCGTTAATCATCCGCTCTATCAATCTAAAATACTTATCTTCAATCCATACAGGCGAATTGCGAAGAACATAAAGAACCTGGGGGAGCACCACCATTTTTATTAATGAAATTCTGTCCGCTCTTGCAGGTAGAATTTTCTGCCATATCTTAATTTTAGATCTCAACTTTGACAATAAAGGAATCAAGTTGAGTTGTAAGTAATCTTGAATTTTAGCAGAAACTGTTATCCCCAGGTATTTTATTGAATCGGAAATCAGTAACCGATTAGTAGTAGAATTCTCCATCGATCCTCGCAATTCATCTACAGGGAGGAGAGCAGTTTTCTCCCAATTAACCTCTAAACCGGAAGAATCAGAAAATAAATTAACTAGTTCCATTATTCGAGGGAGTGTATTTTCTATTTGATGGATAAAAAACAAGATGTCGTCTGCATAGAGGGATATACGGTCCTGCTTCCCCATTACACCAAAACCAGCCACTTTCAAGTCCTGCCTAATACTAGCTGCAAGAGGTTCAATATAGATATTAAATAGAAGAGGGGAGAGAGGACATCCCTGGCGAGTACCCCTTCCCAGTATGAGGCGCTCTATCAGCGTATCATTAATCCTGATCCTGGCTACTGGGCATTTATATAGCAACTGCACCATCGCCATAAACTTGGGGCCAAAACCCATTTTTTTCATCACCTCCCAGAGAAACACCCACTCGACCCTGTCGAACGCCTTGGTGGCATCCAACGACAGGACAGAGCGGGTGTCGCTCCCAGGAGATTGAATATTAGTGAAAAGCCTATGCAGGTTATGATGGGTGCCCCTTTTTGGCATAAAGCCATTTTGATCTGGGTGAATAACAGAAGACATAACCCCGAGAGCCTCTTAGCTAAAATTGGTCTGTATGAACTCATATCCATCGGATCTTTATCCTTTTTAGGGATTAGAACTATCAAAGCTTCCATCATGGACTGTGGCAGAGCCCCTCCATGCGAGGCTTGAGAAAACACCTCCAATAGATGCGGAAGAATGGCATCACTATACTTACGATAAAATTCATACGGAAGACCATCTGATCCTGGCGATGAGTTCCCAGAGATAGACTTCAAGGCCTCTTGGATCTCCGGAAGAGATAATTCTCGTTCCAAGAATTTTTTTTGGACTTCCGTTAATATTGGGAGAGAGATTTTCTCCAGGAACTGCCTCGCCAGGTCAGATGACAAACCAGGAGAAGCTCTATATATCTGAGAAAAGTATTGCAAAAAGGTGTCACTAATTCCCTCTGGGTCTGATATAATGACCCCATCTAAGTTACGGATCAGAGTAATAGCTTTTTTTTTCTTATCCTGCTGTGAGATTATTCTAGCTAAAAGCTTACCGGGGCGTCCGGACTCTGAAAAGTACTTCTGTCCCTTAAAAAATAATCTATGGTTTGCTTTCTCAATTACATAGTCCTTCAGAGAACAGCTGGCCTTCTGCATCTCTTCCTTATTATAATCAGTAGGTTGAATAATAAATCGCTCCGTTGTGGATGCCACGGTCTTACCCAAATCCTCCTCTTTTTTCCTAAATGTTCTTCTCACAGCAGTAATATCGCTTATAAGGACCCCCCTCAGATATGCTTTCAGAGCATCCCAAACTAAATTGATGTTAGCGGAGGGGAGATTCACCTCCCAAAAGGAGGATACATGTAATTTGGTAGATTGATAGTTATCCATAATGGTAAGCCAATATGAGTTTAGCTTAAAACCAAGCCCCCTACTCTGTTTATTCTCCCCAATGCGAACCTCTATTGATACTGGTGAATGGTCTGAAACTGTTCTTACTCCATATCGTATCCTTCTGATATTATTCAAGTTACTCTCATTAGTAAGCGCCAAATCAATCCTGGACATGGCTCTACCCCCCCTGCTGACACAGGAGTATACTTTCTTTCCTCCGCCAGCATATTCCCATATATCAACTAATCTAACTTCCAAGCAAAACTGGGGCAGTGGAGAATTACAAATGTTCCTTCCCCGATCTGCATCTAAAGTCAGTCTGTCCTTTTTAGGGTCCATAACAGCGTTAAAGTCTCCCATCAGGACAAGCCAACATTCTGGTTTCTTTTCCAAGAAACACAATAGTTGGGTAAGTGGATACATCGAGAATGGCGAAGGAATATAAAAGAAGGCAAGAATATAACTATAACCATAGAGCCTGCCGTACAAAAAAATAAATCTACCCTGATCATCTATATAAGATTCTATCAAAGAAAAATCTATAGAATTCTGAATCAGAACCTATACACCCCTGGAGGCACTACTAAAGGTTGAGTGGTAGGATTGGGTATGCCATCCCGTCATCAAGCGGGTCACGGTCTCTTCAGTAAGATGGGTTTCCACTATGCAAATAATTGCAGGAAGATATCTTTTTAGTGCATCCATAATGGCTTGCCTCTTAACCCTTTCCCCGAGACCTCTAACATTCCAAGAGACGATTCTAACAAACATCAGTTAAGAAGAAAAGAAAAAAAAAAAAAGAAAAAAAAAAACCTTCCCTGCAAGGCAAAGTGTTCACTGCCCAAGTTTTCCAAAATCAGATCCTTAAGTTGATCAGCTAGCTGCCGACCTTCAACTCCTTCTGGAAATCCAACTATGCGGATGTTATACCGCCTTGATCTGTTTTCCAAATCCTCCAGCTTATTTTGTAGAAGATGGTTTTCTGAAGCCAGGGACAAAGTCTTAGACTTCAACATAACAATATCGGTTTGCAGAGAGTCGACCATCTTTTCCACATTAAGAACTCGGTCGCGGATTTTTGCCAGGTCTTCTCTTATTAAAGATATATCACTCTGCATCGACCCCAATTGAGTGGACATCCCTTGCATTAGAATACCATTATTTTTGACCGCGCCCAGGATTTTTTCCAAAGCTAAGGGGTCATGTTCAGTTTCTGTTTGCATTAGCAGACTTTCTTCCCCTCCTTCCTGGCCTACAGTACCTCTGAAGACCCGTCCTCAGAAAATTCTTCAGCTTGGGGGGTTTTAACAGTTTTCTTATGGTTGACACACAGTTTCCCTTTAAGTAAGTCCTTTTCATTTAGAGAGGGAGATTTCAAAAACTTTAGTAAATTTTACTCTCTAGTGTCTTAGGCCCCAGCTTTGTTCCAGAAGAGTCAATTGAGCGCCGCTTTGGAGCCATTACTTATTTAAAGCCCCTTTTCAATATATATGTATATATTCTTGTATTTTTTTTTCCTTTAAATATATTTTCTTTCCTTTTTTTCCCTTCTTTCTCTTTTCCTTTTCTTTTCTTCCCCTTTCTTTCTTTCTTGAGGCCCCCCCTTTTTCTTCCAAATTTTAAGAAGTCTTTTAGGGCTTTCGCCTTCCCCCTTTTTTTTTCTCCTCCTTTTTTTTCCTCTTTTCCTTACCCCTTTTCCTCTCCTTCCTCTTTTTTTTCTTTTTTCCCCTTTTTTCCCCTTTTTCTTCTTTCCTTTTTTTCACTTTTTTCTCTTTTCGCTCCCGCCTTTATTCTACATTTGGTGCTAGTTAAGCTTCATATTTTAACCTTTTTTTTTTCCCCTCTTTTCTTTATGTCCTTATACTTCAAATACTTCAAATGCCCAAACCGATAGTCTTAATAGAGCACCACACAAGGCACATACATGTGGGCAGAAAGAGGGAGCAGGGACAAATGCATCAAACACACTTTCTCCCCACAGTTTTCTCACATGTCAGATGTCTTCGCCCAATAGTGCGGGCCCAGGCAGGAGCAGGAGACACGACCCAGCAGAGGCAGAGCAGTCAGAAGCCGACACGGCACGGCTCCAGCAGGGGGGGAGGCAGGACCAACAGAGCCGGTGGAGGAACGGAGGAGCGGAGAAGGCGAGGGAGAGCCAAACGGAGCCACGACAGGAGGAGAGGGAGACACCAGACAGCAAGCCGCAGCCACCCAGAGGTCCGTTCCTGCAAGCGGCAGCAAGCAGGAGGCTGTCCGAGACACACACAGGCGCACACAGGTTCAGGAGAGTTCACAAGGGGGTCAGCGTACTCAGCGTACTCAGGCTCAGGCATACTCAGGCTTCAGGCTTCAGACTTTCGGTGCGCTTCAGACTTCATGCCCCAGGCGCTAGCCGGAAGACGAGGAGGGAGGGAGGGCGGGAGGAGGAGAGCGCAACGTGAGGTGTTCACGTCATCACGCCGCCTGGGTGTTTCTCCTCTCCTACTGCTGCTTCTGTATATAGGACTCACATTTGCCTCTTCCTATAGTACACTGCCTGGCCTTTTCCTGTCCATTCTGAAACAGATTTCCTGATTGTCTCCTAAGCTTTGGTTCTATTCCCATCTACTGGAACATGCAGGTACACAGCACTGAGGTACTGTGACAGGATGTTTATGCACAGCAGAATATCTGGGTGTTACATATTATTTCCTGGCAACTTGAATATGTTACATATTTCCAAAATCTGGAAGTCAACTTGCCAAAGTGGAAATGTTGCAAATGTCTCAATTGAGAAGAGTTGTCTATTTCAGAGCTTGGATCTTCTGCTTCTACATACTGTAAATGGGACTGACTTTTCACCTCTCTAGTGGCTCTGTGGCTTTTTGTGCTTGAGCCTACCAGTCTTTATTCAAGAGCACCACCTTGGCTATAGGAAGGCAAACTGTTGTGGACTCCAAAGGTCTGCTCGCAAAGTTACTGTACATGGTCTCAGTATACTTTAGCACAACGTCCTGTACATGTTCCCTGATACCTTCAGGCCTCACAGCAAATCTTGTATCCAGGGGCTTGGCTGTATGATCCACTAGGTCATAAATCTCCTCCAATATGCTTCAATCCAGGTTTGCAGTATCCACTCTTCATTATAGTTACTGAATGGCAACTTCACCTTGAGTAGGCACTGTCTATTCCTCATAAGCATTAAGAAGAAGGGGGAGTAACCAGTGTTGTTGTACACCCATACTAGAATAGTAATGCCATAATTCCTTCTTCCATCTCCATAGACCATAGTAGCTTTAGCATGGTCTGGGTCAAACCCTTACAAGCACCATTCCCTTGCTGGTGGTAAGGCTTGGTATGCATTTTCTGAATCTAATACAAATGGCATAGCTCTTCGATTACCCTGACTTTAAAACAGGCCTCTTGATCTCAGGGCAACTGGAGGGAATACTTGGTATAGTGCAACTTTTGTTGCTACAGTTATTATGGACATGATCCAGATGTAAGCCTTAATTGATATGGTCCATATTCCATTAAGAAAATTCAATAGATTCAAAATTAAAAAAATTAAAATGTGCAAAAAAAGTCATAAAAAAACAGTGAAAGCACCCTTAACTGTTAAAATTCTGCTCTCGTCCAGTGCTTTTAGTCCCCATAGGTTCCTTACGATCCTCATAGGACCATTGCATGCAGTGATGTTGTGTCGATAAAATAGGTTTGGGTTATGTACGGTATTTGTCCAAATCTTTTAGGAATGACAAAGAAGGGGATTCCCTCTCATTAAACTCTTTATGATCCAGAATAGAAAGCCACTGTGTGATCCTCTGAATCACTTCCACATAATACTAAATTAGCCTTGCCACATACAGAGGTACTCAACACTCAAATTGCAGTGTTCTCACATTAATCTTTAAATATTGAAATGCAATTCAAATAAAATTGATCAATCATAATGTTTTAGACCTTAAAATTTAGGTCTTCATTAGAATAAGTTAGAAGTGCATATGAACAGTGACCCTGTCACATTGGAAGAGCATGTACCAATTAATTACAAAGTGCCTGAAATTTCCTATGAAGTGGCATTTCTCTTGCAGGAGAAGTGTCGGTCTGGCTGCACCTACCCCCTGGCAAAAACCAGGACCAGAAGAATCATGGCTATATAACTGCAGCATCAATCAAAATTTAAGACAGCACACCATGTGTGGGGATGCCGGTTCTGCACACACAAGCATATGGAACTTAGCCTGATGAAGGGCATAACATGTAAGCCCGAAACGTTGCAATGTCCGTCTGAATAAAACCAAATTTCATAAAAAATCATACTTGGTGTGTTGTCTGAAATTTTGATTGATTGCTTAAAGAATCCCTGAGGTGGAGTCAGGGACCACAAGTGATGAGCACCCGCCCCCATGCCAGTGATCTGCTGAGTGCTATGATCCTTTAAGAATTATATAACTGCAGCATGTTGCTCCGCAGGAAAAAGGCATGTGGGGCTGGATAGGATGGGAGTGGTGGTGGTTGTAATGATGGTGATTGTAGTCCTTACTCTAGCTAATCACTGCTCTAGCACTCTTCTCTTCAGCCACACATGCTGTGATGAGAGGGGAGCAACCCTTCTTCCCTTGTGCACACCCTGGACTTTGGGTTTTAGGTGAGCAGTGGGGTGCAAGGCAGGAGAATGGGAACCCAGTTGGATGTAGTGACCAATGATCTGGCTGGTCTCTTTTACTAAATAGATGCTGGATATCACAGTGCAAATACTTGAGAACTGTACCTACTGATTATATTTCACAGAGTAGAATTTTTTAAGGTTGTGTATACAGGATGGCTACTATGGTAGTCCTCTCTGAGTCGCTTTCCACAGATACAAGCAATCTTTCCAATTGACCAAAAGCATACAATTTCTCTTAATATCTCTCTGCAATGCCCAAACAAATTGGTTACAGTCCTAGATTGGATGATCAGTCAATCTCAGTAGTGTGGTGGGGACCACAAGCAATATAACCCAAACAACATGCAGTAAAGTCTACAGCCATATGTGTGCATTACCTATACTGTCTTTGTCCAAGCATGGTCTTAAACCTTCTGCAAAAATTCAATGCTTCTTTCCCTCACAAGTTGGTTCTTTGCAAAGTTGCTTTTCTGGTAGATTTTCACTGACAGGGATAGTGTCTCCCAGGAGAATAATTATTTTCTCCTTCTTCAGCCTGTCTGGCTTACACACTAGCAGCAGTATACATGTCTTGTCTAACTTGCCAGGAAATCTCTAGCCAGGGGAAAGTGGGGTCACCAAATACTCAGCAACTTTTACTAAAAACTGCCAGTTAACTATTTCCTATCCATATACAGCCTTTTGCAATACATAGTGCACAGTAAAGTTGCATTAGCCATTTGTACCACTGACAGAGCATCTCAGTAAATGTATTAAAGACTATAAAAGTGAACCATTGTATATTATAAATAATGTTAATGGCAGTGAACCTTAGCATTGACCCAATGTCAGTGAATGCACAGAAGACAGATAAGAAAAAATGTGAAGCAATTTTTCCCTTTGCATGGCTTAATTTCTCCACTAGACTGTGCAGTCAGTTTAAAAAAAAAAAAAAAAGATCATGGTTTATGTGTACTACTATTATCTGGATAAAGAAAATCCAGACATCTAGCCAAGCCTTTGCTTTCTCTGTTGATATTACACAACATCTGGCCCATTTACCTCAGTCATACATATATGCACATTCCTGGTATAATTTTGCCATGTCACTGTCTTATTAACCGCTCGTAGCAGTGCCATCTGCCAAAGAATACATGGAAATATGTTAATACAGAGTGACGTGTCTACAGAACAATTTCCTACTCAATGGAATATGAAGACGGACAAGAATCTCGGAGGTTTGTCAAATAAGTATCCTTCTCATTGGTCCTTCTTTCGTAGTGTTCTAATAAAAATAGGTCACCAGGTGCAGAAGCCTGTTTGTGGGCGTCTGTGCACAGAAGCTATGGAACATTTGAGCAGAATAGTGCCCTTAATCTCTCTTACTAAATATCCTGTTATCTTCCCAAACATCTGTTCATACGATTTTAGACCAAATTTAAGCTCAAGTAAGGCAAAGCTTCTGCCAGCACCATCCCCTCTAAATACTGAGCTCTGGCTTCTAACATCTTTGACAATATATTTCTGCATGTTTAAGGACCAAATACTGTGTTTCTTATTATTTTACCACAAAGAAGTTTAAATTGTTGTGGTATTTTAGTATTACATTCTTCAATCTACTTAAAAATGGTGTCTAGTTAAGAAAAGTTATAATGGAGTCAGATTGGAAGGTATACAGACGTTTCGTAACATTTTGACATGATCTTTTTATTATAATAAGGTGGTTTGTGAAATAATATACTGCCATTTTGCTATTTTGTACTGCTTAGCAAACATTTAAAATAACCTCAAACATTTGAGGTAAGGTAAGCCATTACAGTCTATTGTAGAAGGGTAAGGTATTCACATTTTAAGGTCTCCTAAAGCAGTCCCCAACCTTTTTTGTACCAGGAACCGATATCACGCAAAACTATTTTCCTATGGACCGATGGGGTGGGGGCGAGTGCCGTGGGGTAAATCACGCACATAACAACACATAGTCATTAATAATCACGTTTAGGCCCCTACTCAGTGAGTTACAGGTGATGTCTCCTTTGACTGGAGTTGATCTCTTTCCTTTTTTTGTCAGTCCTGCACAGATCACCATGATGATGTCTCCTGACCAAAACTTCTTTCTGCATAATTGAACACACCAATTTAGTATTAATACCTCCTTTTATGTCCCTACATAGTAGTCAGCCACATTTAGGCCCCCTATAGATCGCCTCCCCAGTAGTGCCCCATTTACAAATAAGGCCCCCCAGTTCTGCCCTCTTCACATATAATGCCCCTCAGTAGCAGTCTCTTTACATATAAGGTCCCCCAGTAGTGCCCTCTTCACATATAATGGCCCTAGAAGCAACCTCTTCACATTTAATGCCCCCAGTAGTACCCTCTTCACAAATGCCCCCCAGTAGCGACCCCTTCACATATAATGCTCCCCAGTAGTGATCTATTCCCATATAATCCCCCTAGTGCCTCCCAGTTGTGGTTATTTTTACAAAGTGTCCCCAGTAGTGGTTTCTTTAAATATGGCCCCCTGCCCCAGTATGTAGTTTTTACATATAGTGGCCCCCAGTAAATAACGAACCAAATCCTTCTCCTTGGTGCCTCCAGTAGTGTTCACAAACAAAAAAAAAAAAATAATCACCTCCCTCTGGCAGTCTGCGATGCAGGCCTCTTCCAATATGCTGCCCTGGGCACCTGCATTACAGTACAGGTGATTGTGACCACTGGCGCCAGGTCTCTGGTGGCGTGATGATGTTGTCAAGCCGTCTGTGACCCGGTGCAGGAGATTGCAATGATCTAATTGCGACCATCCTGCACCTTAGCACTCGTACCAGATGATCCCCGACCCAGTACTGGTCCACTGCTCAGTGGATGGGGACTGCTGCCTTAAGAGGATTCAGATCACCTCCTTTCAACATTTTACAAATAAAAAAAACAATAAAAAATAAACATCATTAGCATTGCCATGTCTGAAAATGCCTCCACTATTAAAATATAACAGTATTTATCCCATACAGTAAAATGTGTAAGAGAAAGAAAATAAAAATGCTTAATTCCGGATTGTGAACCCATTGAAGTGATATCCGTGATACGCCATGAACACGGCTAGTGCCTTTATGTTGCGGACTCGCTGTTTGTGAGCCGCAATACGGGCATGACCTGCAGGTCTTCCATCAGAAATTTTGGGGCCCCTTACACAGCTCAGTGCCTGGGCCCCCCCACCCCTGCTCTTCCATCATCCTCCCATCTTCTGGACAAATCATCCTACTATCCCCAATACTGTGCCCCTGTGGTCCCCAATACTATACTGTAGATAAAACCCTGATAATACTAGTACCACACAGAGCCCCTTATATAAAATATCCCTTCTTTGTGGCCTCAGTAGTGTCCGATAATAATTTGCCAGTAACAAGTGCCAACCCCCCCATGTGCCAGTAACAAGTGCCTCTCTTTCCCCCATGTGCCAGTATCAAGTGCCAACCCCCCATGTGCCAGTATCAAGTGCCAAACTCCCCCATGTGCCAGTATCAAGTGCCTCCCCCCATGAGCCAGTATCAAGTGCCCCGCCACGTGCCAGTATCAAGTGCCAACCCCCATGTCCAGTATCAAGTGCCTCCTTCTCCCCCCCATGTTCCCCCCAAACTGTAATTTAAACCAGGAGCCAATAGCCTTTAGCTATGCCATTGGAGCAAGACTAGAACATGGACACAGGAGCAGGACTGGATCATGGACACAGGAGCAGTATAAAGTGCCTCCTGCTCCCCCCAATCCCCATGTGCGACTGTATTTAAAAAAAACAAGCAACACTCATACAGTACTTACCTCCACTCTACCGCACAAGGCCCGCAGCCTATCAGAGGAAGAGGGAAGGGAGATGCCTCTCCCTTCTTTGCCCTGCCGCAGCACAGCCATCTGTATCGCTGTCCTGAGGAGGGCGATACAGATGACTATGGAGATGAACACTTCCACAATGGAAGCGTTTATCTCCCTGTGACCTGCCGCCGCCGCGGGCCCCCTCCCAGCAGAGCCAGCACAAGGCCACAAAAAAAAAAAGGCTCAGGATTGGGTCCGGGCCCCTTACTGGGATACCGGCTGTACCCCCCTGATGGCGACCCTGATAACCTGTGCATGAGACCTTAAGCTGGCAATCTGGAAAACCTCACGCTGCAGTACCCACCTGTTCTCAAAGGTATTTTGTGCATTAAAAATAAAATTACGAATCACATGTAACATAGTGTAATATATTTTCCTTTAGTCTAGATTAGGGATGCCCAACCTGCGGCCCTCCAGCTGTTGCAAAACTACAACTCCCAGCATGCCTAGACAGCCCACAGCTATTATGGCATGCAACAGCTGGAGGGCTGCAGGATGGGCATCCCTTGTCTAGATTGTTTTTCTAGAGGTGGACAGTGATAGTTTGTGTCCTACTGTATATCAAATATATTCCAAAATACCTGTCATTATTGATTGATCACAGTGGGAACATTTTAGAGATAAATTTTACTGTGGGTATAAATGCCAGAATGAAATACTATATGTGGCTTTTTTATGTACTGTAGAAAAAAATATGCCTACAGGAACATTTCCTTCTACTTAAGATTGATCTGTAAGTCTTTTGGACAGACATGCAGCTTTGGCACCGTCTTGCGACTTGCCTAAAAGCTTCCTTTTATTAAATAATAAGACTGTAATTTCATCATTGGAAAGTTTTCTTTGGTGTCTTTTGCGAAAGCAATTACATTAGAAAGAATGACTGTTCAATTAACTTGTCCCCTGCTTCTAAATGATCTCTAGAAGATACAGAGGATAGGTCCAATTTCAGCTGTTTATATCCTCCATGAGACATCCCAGAGTGCCGTGTCTATAGTCTGAGCCATATTATAGGAACAAGACAAATGAAACTTTCCCCTTGGTGTTATTGGATTGGATTTCTTTATATAACACATAATTCCACGTGAATAGATTTTTATATTCTGGAATATGACATTAGTAATAAAATGTTTCACAATTGCTGGAAACTGGGGGCTGTTGCTAAAAAAAAAAGTCAAGACAAATGACACATGAAATAATAGAATACTGCTCCTTTTCATCTTCAGATTGTCATCTTAAAAGGGAGTCTACCATAAATTTCACTCCTCAAAACAACTGTCAGCACTATATACGTGACAGGTGGAGCAGTGTAGGCATGCCTGGGGGGATGGTCATGACTAGAGATGGACCAAGTTTTGAAAAATTTGATTCGGCTGCTTCATCGAACTTCAACAAGCACTTCAACAAGCAATTAGATTTATCATTAATTACTTTGTCAAGAATCGCTTTCCATTGTATGGGGCGGGCACAAAACGGGGAATGGCGATAGTGCCACCCACCCATCATTTAACCCCTTAGATGCCACGTTCAACACTGATCGCGGCATCTGTGACTCACATTAAACCCTTTAGGGGTTAAAAAAAATTATACTCACCTCTATCCACTTGCTCACGGAGAGGTCGTTTGCTTCTGTCTTGATTAAAGAAAACCCCCAAAGGACCTGTGGTGAGCGTGATGACCTCACCATGTGATCAAGCTGGGCAAGTGCTTCTGAATGGATTTTAGTTTGATGCCTGATCTAATGCTAGATGAATAACAGCCCCCCTGAAAAATAACACCCATCTGCCATTGCTCTACCATATTAGCTATAAGGCTAGGACTTTGTGGTGACTAGAGATGAGCGAATTTTTTAAAAATTCGATTCGCCGGTTAGACGAATTTTTTGGGGAAAAATTTGGTTTGATCTGAATAAATTCGAGGCAAATTACATAAAAAAATGGCTATTTCATGGCTGCGCAGAGCTTATATACTGGTGTAGAACACTGTGCCTTGCAGTAACACACATATGGAGTCTGCTTTGATAGTGAAATAGTACTGTGAGTCCGTACGACATGCAGAAGACAGGCGCTTCACTGCAGGATCACTGCACACTTCACTGATTTGGGCAGTCATGGGGCCAAAACTGACCAAATAAGTTACGTATGCCTTACTGGTCAATGATAGCGCCACTCCTTTTCTACCGTCATTAGCTGATTCTACCTAGATGTCTACAGAACCTGTTCTATTAAACGCTTATACAAGTAGAGCCCCCCAACAGAAGGTGTCAGCAGTAACAGTAACAACGTGTGTTGACGTCACTGATTATTTTGCCCTTCCTCTGATCAGTCAGAATAAAACCTCCAAAAAATGGATCCTGTCTATGGAGCATCCGCCTTTACTCGGTCAGCATTTAGTCAGTAATCCATCAGCATTGCTAATGCCAAAAAAACAGGAGTGGATCCAAAACTGACATGACACATGAATAGAATATTTGCATGTCTTCTGTGCTTTGTACCCACTCCAGCTTTTGGCTACCAAATCACAAGCCAATTCTGATGGGACCATACAGGCCTTACAGCCGCTACACAGACAGGATCCGTTGTGCGTCTCATTTTACTTTCTTCTTACAGAACAGAAGAAGGGTCAAACAAATGATGATGTCAGCCCGGCCAAAAGGCAAAATAGTGGCCTAGTCATGAAGTGGAGAGAGTGGGAACAGCATGAGAAGTCCACAGAGTGGCACAATAACAGTGTGGAGGTGGAAGCAGCAAGAGAAGGCCACAGAGAGGCACAATGACAGTGTTGAGGTGGTGGCAGCATCAGGAGGCCACAGAGTGGCACAATTACAGAGTCTAGAGGTGGAGGCAGCATGAGCAGACCACAGAGTGGCCCAATGACAGAGTCTGGAGGTGGTGGCACCATGAGCAGACCACAGAGTGGCTCAATGACAGTGTGGAGGTGGTGGCAGCCTCAGGAGGACCACAGAGTGGCACAATTACAGAGTCTGGAGGTGGCGGCAGGATGAGCAGACCACAGAGTGGCCCAATGACAGAGGCTGGAGGTGGCGGCAGCATCAGGAGGCCACAGAGTGGCAAGGTGAGTGGCAATACCAGTACCCACTGAAGATGGTGGGTGAAAGAAGGAGCACTTGGCATCAGGCGGGTGACAGCATCAGAATAGTAGCTAAGGCAGGTAGCCAGAAGAAACCGGTCTCTTTTGTCAAAGTGTTGGTGTGGCACCATGGAGGATCTAGTCTGATGCATTAGGCATTGGTGTATGGAAATCCTGGCTTATCCACGCCTGGTTCATCGTGATGCAGTGTCCCACTATGTGCTATATGTGGGCACTTTTAATTCTTGCTCAATGTCATATCAAATGTATTGTGGTACCATGCTGGTTTTCCCTTTGACAGGCTTGCAGTGTCATTTACCTTTATTCGTCCCTAGGTGGTGCTGGCACCACTTATATATATAGCTGGGTGGGGTGGGGTAAAGTCAGTGTGTGTGTTGAGGATGAGAATGAAGAGAGGAGGAGGTTAATGGAGGAGGTGAATCAGAGCAGTCCACAATGTAGCTGCTATTTTATCCCCTTGGCTCTGGCTAGGCTAAGGGAGTCTAGATAACACTATTA
The DNA here is from genome assembly GCA_033119425.1 of Bufotes viridis. NCBI lineage: Eukaryota > Metazoa > Chordata > Amphibia > Anura > Bufonidae > Bufotes > Bufotes viridis. The sequence continues at coordinate 66,569,303 of CM065589.1, read as the reverse complement.
CAGCAGCACAGCACAGACCAGTGAGTCTACGTCTGGATATAGAGAAAGTCTAGTGGAGGTTAGAGCTAAATTAGTCAATGGACTTCACAAGCACCAATGACCAGGAGGAACCTAAAAGTACCTGGACACAGCCGAATGATTAATGCGCAAAATTATCCTTTACCACATGCCTCTATGGTCATTGTAGATCAGAGTAAATGAAGGCATCCTTACAAATAATGGAGCAGAGGATTTTGCCTGCCGTTAGGGAGACCGCCCTGTGGATTACTAATTACAAGTAAGAATTTATTATATCCAGTACCTGAGTGCTAGAGCGTGGACAAGGTCTAGAAAGATAAAGAAAGAAGTAAAACTCCTCAAGTTACAATTGCCATATATAAGGGAGTGATATTATGGTGCAAGGAGAGGAAGTGGAAGCTCCTCCCTTGAAGCCCCTCCTTCATCACCAGTGTGTGCTAGCCAGAGAGAAAACAAGATGGCGTGTCCTCATTAGCCAAACTGGGGCGGCATGTGTTGGGGTGATGAAGTACCCGAGATGCAGGCAGCACCCAAAGAGATACGCGTATCTCAAGTGCTCCAGCCCCTGAAAGGTAAAGAGGTGGCATTCCCGTGCCAGTTAACATGGCGGGGGCAGCCAGAGTCACCATTTCGCCGCCCAGGAAGCATGGCTCTTTTGAAGGACTAAATCCCATGGTCCTCAGAGAGATTACGGCCCATGGGGGAAATATGTGGCAATATCGGAAAGCTATTGAGGACTGGGCAGTCAGGGTATGGGATCGACCCAAGCCCAGGAACCCAATTTTTTAGAGGAGGATCGGGAGCATGGTGTGGTTGTCGGTTGAGAGGGGTCTGGTTTCATCCAAGAGGATAAGACCGGGCAGGAGCTGTATGTGAACAGGCGCTCTGTGAAGTGCCATTACCTTCCTCAGGCCCACCACAGGGTCAATTTGCTGTAGCGTTGTTCTGCCTTGAGAAACCTCTGGTCCTGTTGTCAGCACCGGAGGTATGGCTGGATGACCCAGCTGCAATAAGCAAAGTGCACTGTCTGCAAGAGTCGGCAGGCAGTGTTCTCCGCTTCTGAGAACTACCTCAGCCATTTCTGGAGCCACTCATCACAGAAGGTCTTTGCTATGGCCCTGTCTCCCAGGCAGAAGTTCGAGCTGAACCTTCCCAGCTTCCTTCAGAGCGAGAAACATGTTCCACCGTAAGCAACATGTGGCTTCAGCTTCCTCTGATGTGTATGCCTACAGAGTCCTTTTGTTATGGCTTTGCACAGGGAGCAAGAATGTTACCCACAATTCTGATGGAACTCCTGATCTTATGAAACTGGACTTGGTCTCCAAAGCAGAGGCTTTCCTGTCATGTCTTTGTGTGCTGTGGAGATCGAGTGCAGTCGGAGCAGATAAAAACATATGAATGTTTTTAACTTACTGAAGCTGCTTGATTTCGTTGTGCATAGATGGTAAAGGCAAAGTCTGCTGGTGTGCTGTCATCTGCGTCTTCATTATGTTTACTGCTGGACCCACGACGACGCAATTCGGTCCATAACACAAAAGAAGGTCTACAAACACTCATCAATTTTCCCAAAGAAAACATGGTTGAAATACAAAATTTCACCAATTCAAGGATTATGGAATTCTGTTTATACAGAAGCAAGTCTACATTCACCCATACATTTTCCCCCCCCCCCCAAAAAGCCAGTGTCAAATAAAGAATTTCACCACTAAGTAAGTCATTCCATACCGCAAATGGAGGTGTACATTCACCCATACATTTTCCGAAAAAACGCCAGTGTCACATAAATAATTTCACCACAAAATGTGTACATTCACCTGTAAGAAACAGTCATGTAATGTCCCCAAGTTTCATTACTCTGTTTAAACTGTGTTAAAATTCAATGTATATGTGTTTCTGTATTATTGTGAAACTGGTGCTTTAAGGCAGCAGCTAAGTGTTGAAGTGACACACCCCCTATGATGTCAGCATGACTCGGATGCAGACAGTGTAAGCATAGAGAAGGAGGAAGTGACGAGACTTGTGCAGAAGCTGCAGCCATGTTGGCAAGATACAGAACAGGTTTTGTGTTAAAAGTGTGTGGAGATACTAAAGGACTTCCCTGTGCAGCCAGGCTGTGTGAACTTCGGTGTAGAGACGGACAGAGTATAAAGAAACAGTGCATTTAGTGTAGCCAAGCTGAAAAGGACTGTGTGCAGCAACTACTCAGTGGAGCTGACATTGGGCTGTCTGAATTGCCACCAACAGTAAGAGACTCACAGTGCAGTCGAGGTACCGGACAGTAACTGTAAAATCCCGGATTACATCACACCCCAGGATATACTTTCTGCAGGAGGATCAGAGTGCCAAGGGGACATCTGCTGTTGAGCTCCATTATATCCAACTGGTTTCCAGCCTGCTGAGGAGGGCTCTATTTTTCCGGATCTTGTGTTCACTGAAGGAAAAGGACAACATCGGGCTCCACCGTGCACTTCTACGAACTTTAAGAGGTCCACTTGGACCACTGGGATAAGGGGGGTGCTCACCCATTTGTGAAGTTAGGGACAGTTTGTGGGACTATTGCTTATTGAGTGTCCGCACTGCAAATACGGACATAGAAAAGGTGAAAATTGTTGCAGGATTTGACTTGAATTGTTTATGCTATTCTGAACATTTTGCTTGTCTTTATCTATGTTATCTCATAATTAACCTGCCTTTATTAACCCCTTAAGGACCGGGGGTTTTGGGATTTTTGCGTTTTTGTTTTGCGCTCCCTGCCTTCCAAAAGCCATAACATTTTTATATTTCCGCTCACATAGCCATATGACAGCTTGTTTTTTGCGGGACAAGTTGTACTTTTTAACGCTACCATTTATTTTTGCATGTGATGTAGTGGGAAACGGGAAAAAATTCCAAATGGGGTGAAATTGCAAAAAAAGCAATTTCACCACAGTTTTACGGGTTTTTAAATTACAACGTTCGATTTGCGATAAAACTGACTGGTTAATTTTATTCTTCAGGTCAGTACGAATCCGGCAATACCTAATATGTATAGTTTTTCTTGCGTTTTGATAGTGAAAAAAATTAAAAGTGGGAATTTTTTTATTTCATTTTTTGTCGCCATGTTTTGACCCCCTATAACTTTTTTGTAATTATGCGTACGGAGCAGTGTAGGGGCTCATTTTTTGCGGGGCAATCTGAACTTTTAATTGATACCATTATGGGGTGCGTATGATGTTTTGATCACTTTTTATTAATTTTTTTAGAAATGAAGCGTCCAAAAATGGCGAATTAGCCATTTGGACGCTTTCTTCCGTTTTTATGTTTACCGTATGGTGAATATTTTTAATATTATTATAGTATGGGCGTTTTCGCACATTGCGACACCCATTATGTGTAATTTTTTATTTTTTATTTATTTTATTTTCATTTTGGTGAAAGGGGGTGATTTGAATTTTTATATTTTTTTTATTTATTTATTTTTTTAAACTTTTTTTACCACTTTCTTATAGTTCCCATAGGGAACTATAAGATGCAATCATCAGATTGCTATTCTCATATATTCCAATGCAATAGCATTGGAATATATGAGAAATATCGCATATTTCCTATGAAGCCTATTACAGTCATAGGCTCCATAGGAATACTAGTAGTAACCTAGGTTTCATTCACAGAAACCTAGGGTACTAAATGCATGCTCCGGCTCCCCTTGTGGCCATCAGTGAAACTTTCGGTTTTTGTGCGATCAGATGCCGTGGTCAGGATTGACCACGGCATCTGAGGGGTTAAATGTCCGCGATCGGCATCGCTGCCGGTCGCGGACATGAGCTGCGGGTGTCAGCTTGATAAATCAAGCGTTTACCCGCAGCTCATGCGCCCGCTCCGTGCGGGCGCCATCTTTAAAGTCCGGACGAAGGGCGTACATGTACGCCCTTCGTCCTTAAGGGGTTAATCTATAGTACATGCAATTTTCTTAAACTTGACTACTGTGTAAGCACTCATTTCTGGTCGCGGAGCCAAACCACCTGCCTTCCTCTCGGTTCACACACCCATACATTTTCCAAAAAAAGCCCCTTTCATATTACAAATTTCACCACTACATAATTTGCCCCGTACCTCAAAAGGAGGTGTAAAATTACCACAAAATTTCCCCCAAAAAAGCCTGTGTCACATTAAGAATTTCACCACTAAATAATTTGGTCCATACCGCAAAAGGTGTCCAATCACCCATAAAGTTGGCGAAAAAAAGCCTGTTTCATATAAAATTTCACCACTACGTAATTCGGTTCATACAGCAAAAGGAGGTATGCAGGTACCCATGAAATTTCCGCAAAAAAGCCCGCTTCACAGAAAAAATTTCACCACAAAAAAGGCCTTTACCACATATAACTGCACCGCTGAGAGGCAAATAGGCCTTTATTTTTTTCAACTTTTACACTACACAAGGCTTATCAACAGATAAATGCAATGATGAATGGCAAATATTATTTTTTTCTTCCACTAAAACACGGCAAACAGGGCTTCACAATATATCAATGCACCGCAGAACGTCAATTAGGCCCAAATTTTGTTCTACATTTACACAACAGACTTTTTAACAGAGAAGTACAATGCTGGACGGTGAATATATTTTTATTTTGCCAGTAATATCACTGCACCACAGAACGTCAATTAGGGCCAAATTATTTTCTAGTTTTACACTACAAGCTTTTCAACAGATACGTATATGCAACTCTAGACAGCGAATATATTTTTATTTCACCACTAATACACTGAAAACAAGGCTTCAGAGTATATCACTTCACCGCAAAATGTCAATTAGGCCCTAATTATTTTCTACTTTTACACAACAGGCTTTTCAACAGAGAAGTACAACGCTGGACAGAGAATATATTTTTATTTCGCCACTAATACACGTCTTCAGAATATATCATGCACCGCTGAGCGGCAAAGATATTTTTTCTTTTTCCACTAATACAGGGAAAAGAGGGCTTTAAAACAGATAACTACACCACAGAGCGGCAAATATATTTAGCCTTTTACCAATAATACACGTAAAAAAGGGTTTTAAAACAGATAACTGCACCGCTGAGCGGCAAAGAAATTTTTCCTTTTTCCACTAAGGCCTCATGCACATGACCATTGGTGTTTTGCGGTCCACAAACCACGGATCCGCAAAACAAGGAAGCTGCTCCGCGTTCTGTTCTGCAATTTGCGGAACGGAACGCGGCCCATTGTAGAAATGCCTATTCTTGTCCACAAAAAGGACAAGAATAGGACATGCTTTATTTTTTTTGCGGGGGCTACAGAACGGACAAAGGTATAATGGCAATTTGGATCCCCAGTCAGTGCAGCAAGGTGTAATAGGATTGTTCCTATTACCCAGGCTGTAAACTCCCCTACTGAACCCTGTTCAACTGAAATGCAGGTGGAATGATTCCTCCATATCCTTTCTCTACACATCTTTCCCTGCACTTGTAAACCATTTTTTTCACAACAATCAAGTCTTTCCTATCACTGTCCCTAGCGCCTGCAGACATGTGTCCCCCTGCACTAAGCACACTGGTGTACGGCAGAATCTAAGATGGCCGCCGTATTTATAGGGCTGTGACATCACAGGGCTGGCTGCTGATTGGCTGCATGGATGTCAGTCCCAGAATTTCTTGCCCCATGTCCTCACACATGTAGCAGCCATTTTAGGAAAAAATGCGATTTGTTACCACGAAGCGCAAGGAAATTCGCATTCGGTGCAAAGTGAATTTTTCCTGAAATTCGGATTGAATTCCACTTCATCAGCTTCGATTCGCTCATCTCTAGTGGTGACTAAACATTGAGATAAAACATTCCCAAACACACACCATGTACGGTACAGATATGTTTATCGCAGTCAGTGGCCACAGACTATGTTACAGAAGCAGTTCAAGGAAATGTTTCCCACCATTCACCATTTTTCCCCATACAATGTGGCTGCTGCAGTAGATTTCCAATGGAGATAATTGGCTGATAGCATGTAATGAGGACAATATATGAAGGCAGTTAAGGTTAGTGGTCTCCTGGTAGAGCACCCTCTTTTGTATTAGACCTCACTGAAGACTGGTGGCTGGACCATCAAGACACAGTCTGGGAATAACTAGGACCTGTGTCATGCCTTTTCATAAGTATATAAACATTTATACATTATTATTGTTATAACATGTATTCATGGCCTATAAGAAGCCATGTTGAACTTATATTCACCCTTCTGTATGGACCATCATTGTGTAAAAGAAAAAATATGGGTTCAAGGAAAGATTCTTCCTGGCAGATGTGGGCCTATCTAACCCCTTAAGGACACGGCCCTATTTCACCTTAAGGACCAGGCCATTTTTTCAAAATCTGACCATTGTCACTTTATGGGGTGATAACTTTAAAACGCTTTTTCTTATCCAGTCCATTCTGAGATTGTTTTTTCGTCACATATTGTACTTCATGACAGTGGTAAAATGAAGTCGAAAAATTTCATTTTTATTTAAAAAAAAATACCAAATTTACCAAAAATTTTGAAAAATTTGCAATTTTCCAAGTTTCAATTACTCTACTTCTATAATACATAGTAATACTGCCAAAAAAAGTTATTGATTTACATTCCCCATATGTCTACTTCATGTATCGATCATTTTGGGAATGCTATTTCATTTTTGGGGACGTTACAAGGCTTAGAAGTTTAGAAGCAAATCTTGAAATTTTTCAGAAATTTTCAAAAACCCACTTTTTAGGGACCAGTTCAGGTCTGAAGTCACTTTGTGAGGCTTACATAATAGAAACCACCCAAAAATTACCCCATTCTAGAAACTACACCCCTCAAGGTATTCAAAACTGATTTTACAAACGTCATTAACCCTTTAGGTTTTCCACAAGAGTTAATGGCAAATGGAGATAAAATTTCAGAATTTCGATTTTTGAAAAATTTTCCGTTTCAATCCATTTTTTCCAGTAACAAAGCAAGGGTTAACAGCCAAACAAAACTCAATTTTTATTGCCCCGATTCTGTAGTTTTCAGAAACACCCTATATGTGGTCGTAAACTGCTGTATGGCCAAACTGCAGGGCGCAGAAGGAAAGGAGCGCCATATGGTTTTTGGAAGGCAGATTTTGCTGGACTGGATTTTTGACACCATGTCCCATTTGAAGCCCCCGATGCACCCCTAGAGTAGAAACTCCATAAAAGTGACTCCATCTAAGAAACTACGCCCCTCAAGGTATTCAAAACCAGTTTTACAAACTTTGTTAACCCTTTAGGTGTTCCACAAGAGTTATTGGCAAATGGAGATGAAATTTCCGAATTTCTATTTTTTGTTACCTTGTCTCAAAAAAAGTGTAATATAGAGCAACCAAAAATCAGGTTTACCCTAGAATAGTACCAACAAAACTGACACCTTATCCCGTAGTTTCCAAAATGGGGTCACTTTTTTGGAGTTTCTACTGTAGGGGTGCATCAGGGGGCTTCAAATGGGACATAGTGTCAAAAACCAGTCCAGCAAAATCTGCCTTCCAAAAACCATATGGCGTTCCCTTCCTTCTGTGCCCTGCCGTTTGGCCATACAGTAGTTTACGACCACATATGGGGTGTTTGTGCAAACAAGAGAATCAGGGCAATAAATATTGAGTTTTGCTTGGCTGTTAACCCTTGCTTTGTTACTGCAAAAATGGATTAAAATGGAAAATTTGCAAAAAAATAGCTGTTTTGGGACTGTTTTTATTTTTTGTTATTTACATAGTTGAACTGACAGGTTAGATTGTGTGCTATTTCTATAGAGCAGGTTGTTACGGACGCGACAATACCAAATATGACTACTTTTTGGGGTTTTTTGTTTCAGTTTTACATAATAAAGCCTTTTTGAAAATAATTTTTTTTTAGTGTCTCCACATTCTGAAAGCCATAGTTTTATTTTATTTTTTTGGGCGATTGTCCTATGTAGGGGCTCATTTTTTGCGGGATGAGATGGCGGTTTGATTGGCACCATCTTGGGGTGCATATGACTTTTGATCGCTTACTATTACACTTTTTGTGATGTAAGGTGACAAAAATGGCTTGTTTGACAACGTTTTTATTTTTTATGTTTACGGCGTTCATCTGAGGGGTTAGGTCATGTTATATTTTTATAGAGCAGGTCCTTACGGACGCGGCGATACATAATATGTATACCTTTTTTATTTATTTTGGTTTTACACAATAATATCCTTTTGAATGAAAAAAACATGTTTTAGTATCTCCATAGTCTGAGAGCCATATATTTTTCAGTTTTTAGGCAATTGTCTCAGGTTGGGTATCATTTTTGCGGGATGAGGTGACGGTTAGATTGGCACTATTTGGGGGTCATATGACTTTTTGATCGCTTGCTATTACACTTTTTGTGATGTAAGGTGGCAAAAAATGGCTTTTTGACAAAGTTTTATTATTTTTTTTTACAGTGTTTACTTGAGGGGTTAGGTCATGTGATATTTTTATAGAGCAGATTCTTACGGACGTGTAGATACCAAATATGTCTACTTTTTAATTTTTTTTTACATTTAACACTAAAAGCATTTTTGAAACAAAAAAATCATGTTTTAGTCTGAGAGGCATAGTTTTTTATTTTTTGGCCAATTGTTTTAGGTAGGGGCTCGTTTTTTGCGGGATGAGATGGCGGTTTGATTGGTACTATTTTGGGAGGCAAACGCCTTTTTGATCGCTTTGTATTACACTTTTAGTGATGTAATGTGCCAAAAATGGCTTATTTACACCATTTTTGGGTTTTTTTTATGGCGTTCACCTGAGGAGTTCAGTCATGTGATATTTTTATAGAGCAGGTTTTTACGGACGCGGCGATACCTAATATGTGTAGTGTATTTTATTTTTTTTAATTTTTATTCAGTGTTATGTGTTTTTTTCATTTTTACTTTTTTTTCACTTTTTACATTTTTTTTGACCCAGACCCACTTGGTTCTGAAAGATCCAGTGGATCTGGTGTTCAGTAGTAATACAGTACAGTACACTATATAGTGCACTGTACTGTATTTTGTACTTTAGAAAGTCTGAATAGACCTTTAGCAGGTCTATTCAGACTTTCAGCACCATGGAGAGCAGGACGCTTCTGAAAGCGTCCTGTCTCCATGGCAACCATCACCCCTGCCATAACTGGGCAGGGGGTGATGGATGGGGAGGGAGTGGAGCACCCTCCCTCTGCGATCCCATCCTGTTGGGGGCTGCAAAGGCACAGCAGCCCCCGATGGGAGAGGGAGGAGCGCTCCTCCCTGTCAACCCTTCCATACCGCGGTCCGTACGGACCGCGGTACGGAAGGGGTTAAACGGCTGGCATCTGCAGCACAGATGCCAGCCGCTTTATCAGAGTGTCAGCAATGTGCTGACACTCTGATAGAACCACTAGACACCAGGGATAGATTACAGGGGAGGCGGGCGGGGATCGCAATCGCGATCCCGCCCGCCGCACCGCCCGCCTCCCGCCCGCCTCGCGCGCCCGCAACCACCCCTGCACCCCCGCAGCCACAATATGATTGGGGGCTGCAGGGCGGTTAAAAACCATTTTGGGGCATTAACTCTCTGATCCCCGCGGTCATAGACCGCGGGATCAGAGATCGCACAGAGCGCTGCAAACCGCAGGTCTGAATTGACCTGCGGTTTGCAGCGATCGCCATATGGGGGTCACAGGACCCCCCTGGGCATTGTAACAAGGTACCTGCTGAATGATTTCAGCAGGTACCTTGTTCCGATCACTGCCAGCTGAGCAGCAGTGATCGGAACAACTCATGACGTACCGGTACGTCATGTGTCCTTAAGGACTCGGGAAACATGCCGTACCGGTACGTCATGTGTCCCAAAGGGGCTAAGGGAGTGATTTTACCTCATCACTAGGCTATGAGCGGAGATAAGGTTCTTCCTGGCACACGTGTCATCTTTTTATAATGAGATGTATTAATGAGACAAACATATAATGTCTGTCTTTTCATATAGTGGATCGTATTTAGTCTTGACACAAGTTAATCGATATATTACATATGTGTTGTTTTATGTTTCACATATTGGTTTTATTTTGTTACATGTTATAATCGTATATTAACGTATATATATCCTGTGTGTGTATCACCAGAAGCGTGTATTCCTGAGGTATGTGGGAAAGCATGCTCAGTTGGATTTCTGCTCAGAAAAGTTGTGTTATTTTCATAAGATAAGGCACCTGTGAAATCCAAAACCCACACATTTGTTGTCTACATTTTAACTTTATGACATGAGAACAGTTATACTAGTTTCTGGGAATCTAAGGTTTTAATTGCTTCAAGTGTCAGGGGGGATGCCTCCCTTTTTTGATGTCTGTCCCAGGTGCTGGAAGTTTACCACCTAACATGAAGTCACATTATATAAATTTAACTCCTAAAAGCTTCACATTTATAGCTTATACAACATTGCCGCCTAGGTATCGGCAGGTAACATAACACGTTCACCACAAAGCATTTTGGGTAATGTATGATCTCACACTTTTGATAAGTCTGTGAATATTACTCATAGACGGGATGAGAGAAGGGATTCCAGGAGAAAGAAAGACTACAAACAAAAGATTAAACAGACACGTGGATTTGATCCTGGATCACGGGGAACCCTCTGAAGAGCTGACCGTCCCTCCGGAGCCCTACTCACCTTTTGACCCTTGGTAACGTATATCTTGCTTATTGCTTGCGGTATTGATAAGTTACTTAGCCCGGTATATAGTGAAAGGTCCCCATTTGTGGATCTGTAATTGATAAGGCTCCTGATCAAGTTTGATCATTCTCTTAGCAAAGATGCATATTGCTAATTGAGCATCAGACATTGGTACCTAGTCCTTGGGAACTTTGTTATTCCCTAGCCTGATACTGAGCTGGTAAATTTGTAGTGCCGCCATATACCCCAATTGGTTAAAAGGTGATAGAAAGGGGTACTTTTCTTTAATTTGGATTGTTGCATATCATTGCATTGATTGGCGATATTCAGTATTGATTGAAGGTAGTGGTATTATATTTCATTATTTATCGTTGTACAGGTTGTATCCTCGATTTTGTATTTAGAACTTACAGTATGTATAATAAACTCATATATATTTTTGCATAGATGATGGTACCTCGTTTTCTTTCTAGTTGCACAAAATAATTAAGGTTCTCGTCAACGAGCTGAGAGGTTATTATGTCGCCCTCTCCTCAATAGGATCAATAACTTTTATATTTTTCCTTTGATCCTTTCTTTTGTTTTGTTTTTTGTATATAAAGCATTTTACGCTTTATATCCGCGACACCTGATACATGATTAAGGAGGGTAGGAACAGTAGGTATATGGAGATGTTTTTGTAACTAGAGTCATGTAATACTACACAGTCCCAGTTACTACACTCCACTGACAGACGTGGTGTGGGGAGGCACTGGCCCCCCTGCATCCACTGTGACCACTATAGCTGTCCTAATGAAGTTAGCATTAACGGGTTTATTGTCTATAGTTACATTCAGTCCAGGGGCGGATTGGCTATAAACCATACAGGGAAATTTGGTGGTGGTCCGATGCCCAGGAGGCCGCTCGAGTCCTCCTCATGGCAACTGTCTGGATACATAATGATCTGATGCTCTCAGCATTAATTAACCTCTTAAGGACAAAGGGCGTACATATACGCCCTTCGTCCGCACTTTAAAGATGGCGCCCGCTCCCGCACGGAGCGGGCGCATGAGCTGCGGGTAAATGCTTGATTCATTTAACCCCTCAGATGCCGTGGTCAATCCTGACCACGGCATCTGATCGTGCAAAAACCGAAAGTAAATGTGCTCCGGCTCCCCTGATGGCCACAAGGGGGAGCCGGAGCATGCATGTAGTAGCCTAGGTCTCTGTGAATGAAACCTAGGTTACTACATAGTATTCCTATGGAGCCTATGACTGTAATAGGCTTCATAGGAAATATCTTGATTTTTATATATTCCAATGCTATTGCATTGGAATATATGAGAATAGCAATCTGATGATGGCATCTTATAGTTCCCTATGGGAACTATAAGAAAGTGGTAAAAAAAAAAAAAAAGTTTAAAAATAAAAATAAAATAAAAAAAATATAAAAATTCTAATCACCCCCCTTTCCCCAAAATGAAAATAAAATAAATAAAAAAATAAAAAAATTACACATAATGGGTGTCGCAATATGCGAAAATGTCCATACTATAATAATATTAAAAAATATTCACCATACGGTAAACATAAAAACGAAAAAAAAGCGTCCAAATGGCTAATTCGCCATTTTTGGATGCTTCATTTCCTAAAAAAAAATGAATAAAAAGTGATAAAAATATCATACGCACCCCATAATGGTATCAATCAAAAGTTCAGATTGCCTCGCAAAAAATTAGCCCCTACACTGCTCCGTACGCATAATTACAAAAAAGTTATAGGGGTCAAAACATGGCGACAAAAAAATAAAATAAAAAAAATTCCCACTTTTAATTTTTTTTTCACTATCAAAACGCAAGAAAAACTATACATATTAGGTATTTCCGGATTCGTACTGACCTGAAGAATAAAACTAACCAGTCAGTTTTATCGCAAATCGAACGTTGTCATTTAAAAACCCGTAAAACTGTGGTGAAATTGCTTTTTTTTTTGCAATTTCACCCAATTTGGAATTTTTTTCCCGTTTCCCACTACATCACATGCAAAAATAAATGGTAGCGTTAAAAAGTACAACCTGTCCTGCAAAAAACAAGCCGTCATATGGCTATGTGAGCGGAAATATAAAAATGTTATGGCTTTTGGAAGGCAGGGAGCGCAAAACAAAAACGCAAAAATCCCAAAACCCCCGGTCCTTAAGCGGTTAATGATAGGAGCATCAGGTATTATGCCCCTATACAGCAGGCACCCTCCTGAATTCAACTGTATATGGTGATAGGGCAGTATTTTATGCTGAACTGCGATATTTGGTTTTGCTGGTGCGGTACTTTGTGCTGCACTACAGTATTGCTGGTCCTGCCTACTTCTATTGTCCCTGCCTACTTATGGTCTGTGTTGGTCCTGCCTTCTTGTGTTGCCCCGCCTTCTGTCACTCTGGACTCGCCTACAACATGGGGTCACTTTCAGGTTTTTTCCAGGGCTACTTTAAGTTCCCAGTCCGCCCCAGATCCATTCCCATAAAGAATTTTTATATCCCCAGATATTTAATTAATAATGTTAGTATGGTGCCACCTGCTGTATCTATTGAACAGCCTTTCTGTGTCCATCACAGTAACTGTGTGAAGGTGGACACGACTGCTCAGACTTAACGCTTTCTCTGCTCTTTCAAGTATGTGGAAAGATCTCTGGTTTGTTGTGCAGAATGCATCCTAAGCTGCAGCGTCTTCATGGCTTTTGAGCAAGTGATAACAGAGTGACATAGCTTTGGGCTTTCACACAATCAGTGTTTGATCAGTTATTTCCATCAGTAATTGTGAGTCGAAACCAGGTGTGGGTCAAAAACACAGAATGAGTGCAAATCTTTACATGATACCTCACCTTTGTATAACCTCCACTCCTGGTTTTGGTTCATAATGACTGATCAAACACTGCATGTGGCTGTGTGAAAGGCAGATTTAGGGTACATTCACACATAAAAAAACAAACTGCCATTAAAAATGGTCACTTTTTTATGCCCATTTTGCATCAGTATGTACATGTATTTTTCCAGCCAGTTATTCATCTTTAATTGTTGTTTTGTGTCTTTTTACCACCCAATAAAGACATCCATTATCCCCTTGGCAAACTCCGCCGCTCACCATATTAGAAAGTACAACTTGTCCTGCAAAAAAATAAGCCCTCATGATATGTGAATGGAAAAATAAATAAGTTATGGCTCTGGGAAGGCGGAGAGTGAAAAATAAAAATTCAAAAATGGAAAATCGCAAGGTCCTCTAAGGATTAAAAATGGATGAATTTCATAGGCTTTTTTTGTTTTAAATCCCAACCCCTGCAGTGCCCTCAGTATACTTCTTCCTTAGAAGGTCTTTAGTCTGCAAAGGGTCTATAAATTCCTACTACCTCTCAGATGGATTTCCTGAGGGTTGTGACTGGGTGAACTCTTTGCACTCGTTCTGCGTGTCTGCCATTGCTGCCTCAGTGTTGTGCTGGTGGGGTGGTGGGGCCCAGAGCCAAGGAGGCTTTGCTGCACAGTGGGGATGCTGTGTGGCTTCTGGGTCCTGCTGTCTGCTGTTGGTGTGGTGCTGGTTGGTGTGGTGCTGGTCTAACTGCTGCGCCATTGAGGTTAGAGTAGGTCCCCACTTGTAGAGGCAACCTTGTCGCGGTAAGTGGGCCTATGCTCTTTGATCAAACTGTATACTAATGCCTCATTTATGCACATCATAAAATGTATTACAAATTGGGCTGAGATGCTATGTAAGTATGCTGAAGGACAGTCATTATATCAAAAGCATAGTACTGAGTATGTGCAATTAAGATTCACTCTTATATTCTAGATAATTCCTCCTTAGAGCCCCCCAAAATACGTCATGGCTCCCTTATTGCCCCCAGGATAAGTAATTGCCCCTTCATGGCCCCAGTATACATTATGGCCTCTTTGTGCCCCCAGTATAAGTAAGAGGCCCGCAGTGCCCTCAGAATATATATTATTTACCCCAGTTGTACCCTCAGTAATTGTACCATTGCTGTAATTGTGTTTGTGAAACAGAGAAGACAGAGCTGCTTCAGGAGCAGTCGGCTCACCATACCAGGGAGACCTTACAGACCCTAAAAAACAGAGAGAGAGAGACAAAACTGTGTGTCCACATTTCCTGACATGTGTCTATCCTAATATTATAGGATGCACTTTTTTATAATAACTATAAATGCTAAAAAATTATTATAACAATTATGGGCTGGATTTAACTATAAATAATATCCTTCATGGGACAAGCCCTTTAAAGAAACCTTTAACACATTTTTTTCCAGTAGTAGTTGGGCCACATTAAGTGCAAATTCTACTTTTGAAACCTTTTTAGACAAACATTTTTAAACTTTCTTTTCCCAATTTTTTGTACATTCTATGGATCCTTACTTCACATGCTCCAAAAACTGAGCATAGCTGATGAAAGTTGAAGGGGCAGAGCACTCTGAGCGCCCTTCATTTCTGTTTTCTTCCAAGGCTTAGTTCCCCTTTATTTCTCAGTGTTTTCTCCATTTATACACATTGCTGATTCTAGAATTCTGCTGGTTGCCCTATGGAACAGAAAATATGTCTGTTGTTGGACATGTGGCGTTGTATGGTTTCACATCAACTCTGTCATCTGTCACTTGAGCGTCCACAATCAACAGAAAAGAAATAAATTCTCAGCGTAGCTCCAGGCTTGATTGGAAAAGTAAACATCATGAGACTCAAAATTAGTACATAAAGAGTTAAGCAAAGTACTGGGTGACAGGGGGAACTAACAAGTCATTCTGTCTTAGTCATGGTATGTAGGTACTGAACATAGACCGAACAACTAACTGAATCTTTACCCTGGGTAAATGACAACATACTCATCTGCCCTTTTGGCTTTGGTTGTGTTTTCTTACTCAATAAAATGACCTGTGGTGCCAATCATCTCATTATGGCACCTCAAAGTTTTTATTTTCAGTTGTTAGTAATAGTAACCAATAGTGAAAATGTTTTTACTACATCTATGCTTCAGTTTCTACTACAATCTAATTCATTTACAATACATATAGTATATTTATGGTCATGTTGACTTAAATAATCTACCAAACAGTGCACGGATCCGCCAGTACAAACTCTGGACATATTGTGCTTTAATTTACTAAACCGTATTTGTAAAATAGAATCTGTAATAGAAACGTAGTATAAAATTGGAAGAAAAAATCCACAGGGTCCATCCGGTTTGTCCTTTATATTTTACTCTTTCTCTATACCATATAGACAAAAGTATTGTGACACCTACAGGAGCTTTTTTGACATCCCATTCTCTGCTGGTGGTAATGCACGAGAAGCTCTGGGGGGAACTGGCTGATAGAGGTGACTGGGGGTTTATCAATTCCCATTATGAATATTATAAGGCCATACCTTGATCTGCTTAAGAATGCCAGCAACTAGAGATGAGCAAAGTATTAAAAAATTTGATACGGCTCCTTCGCCGAATTTTACCAAACTATTCGCCTCGTGGCAAAATACTTCATCACAGAGCTCATTTCTTTGCAAGTAGTGGGTGCAATGACAGGGAGCGCTGCTCTCCGTCATTGTACCCCTCAGATGCTGCGTTCATAGCTGATCGTGGCATCTGACATTAATAACACAGTGTAATTTAAAAAAAAATAATAATTAAATCATACTTACCTCATCCATTTGCTTGCGAAGAGCGAGACAGCATCTTTATTGATGATCTAGAGCTAAATCTTGTGCAGCCCATGATGACGTCACCATGCAAAGGATTGCATGCAAGATCTTCAATCAAGATGGTGGTGGCCGGCCCGTCGTGGTCAAAATGATGAGTTAAGTATGTTTTATATTTTTTGTTTTTTACTACCATTCAGGGAAAAAATCGGTTCGCTTCCACGAAGCACGAGGAAATTCAGCTTTGCTGCAAATTGAATATTCCCTGAAAATATGGACTTTGATTCACTCCACACTACCATCAATCTTCGAGAAAAGACAATTTTGTGAGAAACAAAGCATTCGGCTGCATGGATTCATATTCTCCTGGGAACATGGAACTAAATATTGATGGGGGCAAAAAAGGATAGCACTTAGTCAATAAATTACGCTGTTTACCTATTTGACAAAGAAGTTGAAATGACAGTGTTCAAAAGTGACTGAGAAAAGCAACATATCAAAGAAAGGAGTATTTTGGGAGTAAAGATTTCCAATCAATACTCATAAAGGGAATCTCTTTTTATAATGCCACACAATACGTTGCAGTCAATAACTTTGCCTTTAATACGTTTTAGTAAATTATTTTCTCTTGGTTCTCATAGATGTGCTGCTGCTGCTGCTGCTAGATCTGTTCTTCCACGTCTGTCCACTTTCATAATCTATTTCTCTGCTGATTTACTTTTATTGTTGATAGACTAATGATATATTTAGTCTATTAGGATTTTATTATATCCTGTCGTTACCTACCAGAACTATATAACTTAATTCAAAATATTCTCTAAAAAATAAAATAAAATAAAAAACAAATGAACATGAACAGCCTCCCTATAAAACATTACAAGTATTGTAAATTCAGAAAATCAAACGACACTGTGATGTGAAACTGAGCAAACATTTTATGACACACTGGCAGTAACAAGACAATGTCCGCTGACCTGTTATTATTGGTAGATAGCAACTTCAAATTTCACGAATATCAGCATTTCAACTAGATTTAATACAGATTCCTGAAAATGTAAAAAATATCCTAATAGATGTGCACAAAGTTCTGGTATTTCTGTTTAAGCCTCATTCACAAGTTAGTGTTCCACAGACGTGTGCTGCATGTGTTCTCCACGGACAGCACACATCCCCATTCATTTTAATGTGTGTATTCCCACATCAGTGTTTTAGCACAGTCCCTGGGTCTGTGTTTTTAGTATGGATGCATGCTCTATTTTGTCCGTGTTCACGGATCCATCACGCCCATTATAGTCTATGGGTCCGTGAAAACTACTGATTATTAGGAAGAGATGCTTTGAAAATTATTATTTCAGCTGTGCAGGGTCAGTGAAATATGGATGACATACGGACAGCAAAAAACATGTACACACGTGGTCCGAGGGCCTAGGCTGGAAGGGGGCCCATGGTGGCAGGTCATTATGGAAGCGTTCATCTCCATAGTCATCTGTATCGCCATCCTATAAACCCCAGTATGTCAGGTAATACAGAGGCTACATGTCCATTATGGCGTTGTTCCTGGGCTCATGCAATGTAAATCATGATAAATGTTATTGTCCACTGATCTCTGTACTTACAACAAACTTTGCATAAATCAATAGTATCGGTGAATATAAGAAACTTTGTATTATATCTTATCAGAGAAAATGCCCTTTTCTTCTTCTAGCAACTTCCTCCCATCTCCATAGACTTCTATAGGCAGCATGTGGATCTGATCCTTCCAAAAGCTGACTGTCTCTCTCCTCTCTGAAGACAAACTTTGCAGTGAATGTAAGGGCCCTTGTTCTTAATCGTTTGCCCATGTGAAGGTGCAGCGGGCCAAGTAAAAGACCCTTTAAATAAGTGCCGGTTGACTTATATATCTTTGAACAGTGTTTTTTTTTATCAGGTAACCCTTAGTTTGGGGGGGGGAAGGATTTTATTTAATAAGATATATTACAGAGTGTCTCATATTCACCTTTACTATTGATACTGTATATGCAAAGCTTGTTGAAAGTATTGATAGCGAGCATTAATGAGCTGTAATCTGACTGACTGCAATAGTCTAATATCATCCTCCATAAATACAGAAAACAGCCACTTCTGGTTTTTATTATGTATTAATTCTTCCTGATCTACCTCTCGGGGAACATCTCCTGCAGTCATTCCTAGGCTTTATTCAATTGTACGTAAACTGTAGCCTAAAGACAACGCTTATTGCTTGGAATAGGGCAATCTTTTATAAATGACCCACATATCTAGAAATTCTTGACCCATTAATGTCCTTTTTCAAAGAGTGCTGGTGGCCATGTCCTCTTTAATAAATTCATCTGGAGTGTTACTGCTGAGGGGTATGATGCCGAACCCTCTGTTTGGGAATGCAGATAAATACACTGGCCATCTTAAATCTGTTTTAGTTAATTTATCATTTCCTAATTAGGAATGTGTTTTAATTATTTTTAATGGATATTTGCAGTTTCTAGTAGTTTGCAGAAACGTGAGGAATATTTTCTGTTCGGAATCTATTTTTCAAATGCAACCAACCCTGCTGTAACATGTTACAAATTGTTAGTGTCGAGCAAAGCATTCGAAGTGAAATTCAGTCCGAAGATTAAGAAAACTTTGATTCGCAATGAATCCAAATTTCCTCTTTCTTCATGGTAACGAATCATTTTTTTCTAAAATGGTGGCCTCATGTGTTACAAAGTGAAAGTAAGAAGCCTGGGAATGTGAGGGCAACCGTAATGCAGCCAGCCAATCCACAGATAGCCATCCCCTGTGATGTTACAGCCCTATAAAACCCTCATCCCGCGTGGTCACTTCCATTGTCCTGTGGGCTGAGCATATGGACAGATGTTACAAGCGCTCATGCTCTAGGGACAGTGATGCTGAAAATGATTAATAGAAGAATATTGAGAGGAATAGTACAGGGAAAGTGCATGGAGAGTGCGGGGAGACTTATGCTGCCTCAGTTTTATTTATTCCTACATTTACTTATTTCTACATCAGCCGTACATGTAATTTAATACCAATAAGATGGAAGCCTTCATTATTCCACTGCCAGCGTGCCAACCAATACCATCCAGTCTGCACCCCTTAGTTCTTCCAAATCATCCTTCAAAGTCTCCATGTCCTAGAAAAGTCAGCAAAATGCAGATAGAGGAAGAGCTGAATGTTCCTGATGACATTCTCATCGATATTAGATGATGTGGAAAAGGAGAAAAAGCAGATGGCAGAAGAAGGGTACCCAACTGTAGGGCAGGAGAGCCCTGGGAGTGGGTATGTCAGAGCTAATTAATATTCTGTGTTTACTGACAAATAACCTGCAGGAGATTGCAGGCCAGTACAGCAATGATATGCATATTGTTCCCCCAACCTAACCAGCAAAACCCCATACCAGCAACAGCCACTGTTTAAAGGTGCCGCGTGACCATTAACAATGAAAACCAAGTATACAATGTGGTCTTTATTATTACATGAAAGGCAGCTGTGGGCTAATTGGCTGCATGGTTGGTCACCGCAGCATGGCCTCAACCCGTCCGCAGCACAGCTGCTCCATGTGGCCATACCCTAAGGCAGAGTGGTGACGTTATTGAATCGAATATTTCAAAACTTCGGTCATCTCTAAATATAATCATTGACAAATACTTCTTACCAACATAATGTCTCAATGGTTACAATTAAAGGAGTTTTTTCTAATAGGAAAATATTGATCCTCCAATGATCAGCCCCTTCAAACAGGTGATTAGCGGGGGTGCCAGGGGTCATTCCCCCACAATTAGATATTGATGACCAATCCTGAGGATGGACCATCAATATTAAACTCCCAGAAAACCCCTTTAATCCAAATGCTTAAAGAAGTGTTCCAGGACTTTAAATATCCTTAAGATTGATTGTTCTATGTACAATCAGTGGAGCACTGTGGACTCTTTTTTTTTGCAGCATCAGGTACAGTCACATCCATATGCATATGGTTATGCCTGGTACCGCAGCTCAGCTCTTTCAAGTTCATAAGGCTTAAAAGGGTCAAGTGTTGTCCACAGAGTTCCCTTAAAATTATAAATCTAAAACTTTCCACCATAGCAGACATTAAAGGATAACTGTCACATTTAGACCCTAATTTCAGTTTTCATATATGTAGTTACTAATATGATAATATTCCTGAATCAATAACCATTAGACCTACTTACCCCTTATTTAATAAGATTCAGCCCTTAGCAACCAGTCTGCCTAAAACTACAACTTCACTATTCTGTTAAAATGGCCTTCCTAAGCCCTGAGGCTAATCCATAGGACACCTGCAGTGAAGTTAGTGAACATCAGCTCTGTATAGGGGGGTCTTGCAATGAAGTTCCCAGGTCTGGCTGAAGCCTGTAGTCCTTCTACAAGCTCTCCTCTTATCAGATAAGGCTTTCATTTATACACTGAGCAGCCGAGATATCTCCCTGGGCTCTACATTGTCCAGCACTGCTAAGGGAGTGTCTGCCAAGCACAGGCATGTGGAGAAGTTCACACACACAGCCCAGCACTGTTATCTCCTGTCAGGTAGAACCTGGCTTTTTATACATTCCCTTACAATGTTGACTCACTATCAGTTCCCAGTGCACGCAGCGTGCTCCGTCCTCATCTGGTAATTCCTCATCTGGTAGACGGAAGGAGCATAGCAACCTGATTTTAATCTCAGGTAAAAATAGCCAATACTGGGGACTTTTAGGTGGCTTTTAGGGGTTATTTATTAAACAATCAGAAATTAAAACAGGGCCAACAAGGTGATATTAATAACCAAAATCCAATAGTAAAAAAAAAAAAAATTTGACAGTTATACTTTTAAAAAAATGTACAGGCTCCAAGTTATTCAACTTACACACTCTGATTGGTGCTCCCAGTGTTTCTTCAGTAGATCCCTGGGCAGAGGCATACATAGAGAAATAAGGGCCCCATAGCAAGAATCAAACTAAGCAGAACAGAAGGGTTTCCGCCTAAACCCTTTTCGATGACCCTTGGGCCGTTTTTCCACTGCTTAATTTTCTAAAAGTTGTTCCTTTAGAGGGGAGAGTCCTGACCAAGTTTTAAGCCAAAGTAGAAGAGGGGATGATCCCAACTAAGACTGGGCCCCCTCTTGCCCTGAGTTCCAAAGCAGCAGCATGATCTGCCACTATGGTCGTTACGCCCCTGGTGCCTGGGCACTTCTATCCAGTGAGGTGTTCCGTGGAGGACACATACGAGCCGGGGAAAGAAGACTGCTCTAAGCAATGAGACAGCTGAGAGAGGGCCAATCAGGAAGAGGCAAATGCAAGGCAATATGGGGCTTTTGTGTGTGCCTCCTCCTTCTCACAGCCTCTTCAGTTGGCAATTGGGCCATGTAGGAAAAAGGGGACCCCTGCGAAAACTACATTTTCACCCCTTCCTGTGACCATTGAGATTAACCCCTTAAGGACACGGCCCTATTTCACCTTAAGGACCAGGCCATTTTTTCAAAATCTGACCATTTTCACTTTATGTGGTTATAACTTTAAAATGCTTTTTCTTATCCAGGCCATTCTGAGATTGTTTTTTCGTCACATATTGTACTTCATGACACTGGTAAAATGAAGTCGAAAAATTTCATTTTTATTTATAAAAAAATACCAAATTTACCAAAAATTTTGAAAAATTTGCAATTTTCCAAGTTTCAATTACTCTGCTTCTATAATACATAGTAATACCGCCAAAAAAAGTTATTGATTTACATTCCCCATATGTCTACTTCATGTATCGATCATTTTGGGAATGCCATTTTATTTTTGGGGACGTTACAAGGCTTAGAAGTTTAGAAGCAAATCTTGAAATTTTTCAGAAATTTTCAAAAACCCACTTTTTAGGGACCAGTTCAGGTCTGAAGTCACTTTGTGAGGCTTACATAATAAAACCACCCCAAAATGACCCCATTCTAGAAACTACACCCCTCAAGGTATTTAAAACAGATTTTTACAAACGTCATTAACCCTTTAGGTTTTCCACAAGAGTTAATGGCAAATGGAGATAAAATTTCAGAATTTCAATTTTTTGTAAAATTTTCCATTTTAATCCATTTTTTCCAGTAACAAAGCAAGGGTTAATAGCCAAACAAAACTTAATATTTATTCCCCCGATTCTGCAGTTTGCACGAACACCAAATATGTGGTCGTAAACTGCTGTATGGCCAATCTGCAGGGCGCAGAAGGAAAGGAACGCCATATGTTTTTTGGAAGGCAGATTTTGCTGGACTGGATTTTTGACACCATGTCCCATTTGAAGCACCCCGATGCACCCCTAGAGTAGAAACTCCATAAAAGTGACTCCATCTAAGAAACTACACCCCTCAAGGTATTAAAAACCCTTTAGGTGTTCCACAAGAGTTATTGGCAAATGGAGATGAAATTTCAGAATTTCTATTTTTTGTTACCTTGTCTCAAAAAAAGTGTAATATAGAGCAACCAAAAATCATATTTACCCTAGAATAGTACCAACAAAACTGACACCTTATCCCGTAGTTTCCAAAATGGGGTCACTTTTTTGGAGTTTCTACTGTAGGGGTGCATCAGGGGGGCTTCAAATGGGACATAGTGTCAAAAAACCAGTACAGCAAAATGTGCCTTCCAAAAACCATATGGCGTTCCCTTCCTTCTGTGCACCGCCGTTTGGCCATACAGCAGTTTACGACCACATATGGGGTGTTTGTGCAAACAAGAGAATCAGGGCAATAAATATTGAGTTTTTTTGGCTGTTAACTAGAGTTGAGCGAACACCTGGATGTTCGGGTTCGACGAGTTCGGCCGAACTTTCGAAAAATGTTCGGGTTCGGGATCCGAACTCGACCCGAACTTCATCCCGAACCCGAACCCCATAGAAGTCAATGGGGACCCGAACTTTTGGGCACTAAAAAGGCTGTAAAACACACCCGGAAAGGGCTAGAGGGCTGCAAAAGGCAGCAAAATGTAGTTAAATCCCCTGCAAACAAATGTAGATAGGGAAATGATGAGTTAACATAAAATAAATAAAAATTAAACAATATTAATTGGAGTGAGGTCCCATAGCACAGAATCAGGCTTCAAGTCACCCACCAATGGAGAAGGTCACTTACTATTATTTTGACCACAGCACCCAGACAAAGGAGAGAGGTCCCACAGCAGAGAACCAGGCATCATATCACCCACCACAGGAGTAGGCCACCATTTAGTTACTTTGACCCCTACACCCAGACGGAGGAGAGAGGTTACACAGCAGAGAATCAGGCATTTAGATCACCCACCACAGGAGTAGGCCCTCATTGAATCAGACCCTGGCAACCATGTCAGATGGCACAACCATCAGCTTTATATCAATCAGCACAGGAGAAGGCGACTTTGAAAGACTTTGACCCCTACACCCAGATGGAGGAGAGAGGTTTCACAGCAGAGAATCAGGCATCATATCAACCACCACAGGAGAAGCCACCATTTAGTTACTTTGACCCCTGCACCCAGGAAGAGGAGAGAGGCACCACAGCACATATTCTGGCATCATATCAGCCACCACAGGAGAAGCCACCATTGAGTTACTTTGACCCCTGCACCCAGGAAGAGGAGAGAGGCCCCACAGCACATATTCTGGCATTATATCAGCCACCACAGGAGAAGCCACCATTGAGTTACTTTGACCCCTGCACCCAGGAAGAGGAGAGAGGCCCCACAGCACATATTCTGGCATCATATCAGCCACCACAGGAGAAGCCACCATTGAGTTACTTTGACCCCCGCACCCAGGAAGAGGAGAGAGGCACCACAGCACATATTCAGGCATCATATCACACACCACAGGAGAAGGCCTCTTTCAGTGATTTAGGCCTTTGGACCCAGACAGAGGAGAGAGGCACCACAGCACATATTCTGGCATCATATCAGCCACCACAGGAGAAGCCACCATTGAGTTACTTTGACCCCTGCACCCAGGAAGAGGAGAGAGGCCCCACAGCACATATTCTGGCATCATATCACCCACCACAGAAGTAGGCCACCATTTAGTTACTTTGACCCCTACACCCAGACGGAGGAGAGAGGTTACACAGCAGAGAATCAGGCATTTAGATCACCCACCACAGGAGTAGGCCACCATTGAATCAGACCCCGGCAACCATGTCAGATGGCACAAGCATAAGCTTTATATCAATCAGCACAGGAGAAGGCGACTTTGACAGACTTTGACCCCTACACCCGGACGGAGGAGAGAGGTTTCAAAGCAGAGAATCAGGCATTTAGATCACCCACCACAGGAGTAGGCCCCAATTTAATGGGACCCCGGCAACCATGTCAGATGGCACAACCATCAGCTTCATATCAATCAGCACAGGAGAAGGCGACTTTGAAAGACTTTGACCCCTACACCCAGATGGAGGAGAGAGGTTTCACAGCAGAGAATCAGGCATCATATCAACCACCACAGGAGAAGCCACCATTTAGTTACTTTGACCCCTGCACCCAGGAAGAGGAGAGAGGCCCCACAGCACATATTCTGGCATCATATCAGCCACCACAGGAGAAGCCACCATTGAGTTACTTTGACCCCTGCACCCAGGAAGAGGAGAGAGGCACCACAGCACATATTCAGGCATCATATCACACACCACAGGAGAAGGCCTCTTTCAGTGATTTAGGCCTTTGGACCCAGACAGAGGAGAGAGGCACCACAGCACATATTCTGGCATCATATCAGCCACCACAGGAGAAGCCACCATTGAGTTACTTTGACCCCGCACCCAGGAAGAGGAGAGAGGCACCACAGCACATATTCAGGCATCATATCACACACCACAGGAGAAGGCCTCTTTCAGTGATTTAGGCCTTTGGACCCAGACAGAGGAGAGAGGCACCACAGCACATATTCTGGCATCATATCAGCCACCACAGGAGAAGCCACCATTGAGTTACTTTGACCCCTGCACCCAGGAAGAGGAGAGAGGCCCCACAGCACATATTCTGGCATCATATCAGCCACCACAGGAGAAGCCACCATTGAGTTACTTTGACCCCTGCACCCAGGACAGAGGAGAGAGGCTCCACAGCACATATTCTGGCATTCATATCACCCACCACAGGAGTAGGCCACCATTGAATCAGACCCCGGCAACCATGTCAGATGGCACAAGCATAAGCTTTATATCAATCAGCACAGGAGAAGGCGACTTTGACAGACTTTGACCCCTACACCCGGACGGAGGAGAGAGGTTTCAAAGCAGAGAATCAGGCATTTAGATCACCCACCACAGGAGTAGGCCCCAATTTAATGGGACCCCGGCAACCATGTCAGATGGCACAACCATCAGCTTCATATCAATCAGCACAGGAGAAGGCGACTTTGAAAGACTTTGACCCCTACACCCAGATGGAGGAGAGAGGTTTCACAGCAGAGAATCAGGCATCATATCAACCACCACAGGAGAAGCCACCATTTAGTTACTTTGACCCTGCACCCAGGAAGAGGAGAGAGGCCCCACAGCACATATTCTGGCATCATATCAGCCACCACAGGAGAAGCCACCATTGAGTTACTTTGACCCCGCACCCAGGAAGAGGAGAGAGGCACCACAGCACATATTCAGGCATCATATCACACACCACAGGAGAAGGCCTCTTTCAGTGATTTAGGCCTTTGGACCCAGACAGAGGAGAGAGGCACCACAGCACATATTCTGGCATCATATCAGCCACCACAGGAGAAGCCACCATTGAGTTACTTTGACCCCGCACTCCAGGAAGAGGAGAGAGGCACCACAGCACATATTCAGGCATCATATCACACACCACAGGAGAAGGCCTCTTTCAGTGATTTAGGCCTTTGGACCCAGACAGAGGAGAGAGGCACCACAGCACATATTCTGGCATCATATCAGCCACCACAGGAGAAGCCACCATTGAGTTACTTTGACCCCTGCACCCAGGAAGAGGAGAGAGGCCCCACAGCACATATTCTGGCATCATATCAGCCACCACAGGAGAAGCCACCATTTAGTTACTTTGACCCCTTCACCCAAACAGAGGAGAGAGGTTCCACATCAGAGAATCAGGCATCATATCAACCACCACAGGAGTAGGCCACAATTTAATGGGACCCCGGCAACCATGTCAGATGGCACAACCATCAGCTTCATATCAATCAGCACAGGAGAAGGCGACTTTGAAAGACTTTGACCCCTACACCCAGACGGAGGAGAGAGGTTTCACAGCAGAGAATCAGGCATTTAGATCACCCACCACAGGAGTAGGCCCCCATTGAATCAGACCCTGGCAACCATGTCAGATGGCACAACCATCAGCTTTATATCAATCAGCACAGGAGAAGGCGACTTTGAAAGACTTTGACCCCTACACCCAGATGGAGGAGAGAGGTTTCACAGCAGAGAATCAGGCATCATATCAACCACCACAGGAGAAGCCACCATTTAGTTACTTTGACCCCTGCACCCAGGAAGAGGAGAGAGGCCCCACAGCACATATTCTGGCATCATATCAGCCACCACAGGAGAAGCCACCATTGAGTTACTTTGACCCCGCACCCAGGAAGAGGAGAGAGGCACCACAGCACATATTCAGGCATCATATCACACACCACAGGAGAAGGCCTCTTTCAGTGATTTAGGCCTTTGGACCCAGACAGAGGAGAGAGGCACCACAGCACATATTCTGGCATCATATCAGCCACCACAGGAGAAGCCACCATTGAGTTACTTTGACCCCTGCACCCAGGAAGAGGAGAGAGGCCCCACAGCACATATTCTGGCATCATATCAGCCACCACAGGAGAAGCCACCATTTAGTTACTTTGACCCCTTCACCCAAACAGAGGAGAGAGGTTCCACATCAGAGAATCAGGCATCATATCAACCACCACAGGAGTAGGCCACAATTTAATGGGACCCCGGCAACCATGTCAGATGGCACAACCATCAGCTTCATATCAATCAGCACAGGAGAAGGCGACTTTGAAAGACTTTGACCCCTACACCCAGACGGAGGAGAGAGGTTTCACAGCAGAGAATCAGGCATTTAGATCACCCACCACAGGAGTAGGCCCCCATTGAATCAGACCCTGGCAACCATGTCAGATGGCACAACCATCAGCTTTATATCAATCAGCACAGGAGAAGGCGACTTTGAAAGACTTTGACCCCTACACCCAGATGGAGGAGAGAGGTTTCACAGCAGAGAATCAGGCATCATATCAACCACCACAGGAGAAGCCACCATTTAGTTACTTTGACCCCTGCACCCAGGAAGAGGAGAGAGGCACCACAGCACATATTCTGGCATCATATCAGCCACCACAGGAGAAGCCACCATTGAGTTACTTTGACCCCTGCACCCAGGAAGAGGAGAGAGGCCCCACAGCACATATTCTGGCATCATACTAACCACCACAGGAGAAGCCACCATTGAGTTACTTTGACCCCTGCACCCAGGAAGAGGAGAGAGGCCCCACAGCACATATTCTGGCATCATATCAGCCACCACAGGAGAAGCCACCATTGAGTTACTTTGACCACCGCACCCAGGAAGAGGAGAGAGGCCCCACAGCACATATTCTGGCATCATATCAGCCACCACAGGAGAAGCCACCATTGAGTTACTTTGACCCCGCACCCAGGAAGAGGAGAGAGGCACCACAGCACATATTCTGGCATCATATCAGCCACCACAGGAGAAGCCACCATTGAGTTACTTTGACCCCGCACTCCAGGAAGAGGAGAGAGGCACCACAGCACATATTCTGGCATCATATCAGCCACCACAGGAGAAGCCACCATTGAGTTACTTTGACCCTGCACCCAGGAAGAGGAGAGAGGCCCCACAGCACATATTCTGGCATCATATCAGCCACCACAGGAGAAGCCACCATTTAGTTACTTTGACCCCTTCACCCAAACAGAGGAGAGAGGTTCCACATCAGAGAATCAGGCATCATATCAACCACCACAGGAGTAGGCCACAATTTAGTTTATTTGACCCCTGCACCCAGGAAGAGGAGAGAGGCCCCACAGCACATATTCTGGCATCATATCACACACCACAGGAGAAGGCCTCTTTCAGTGATTTAGGCCTTTGGACCCAGACAGAGGAGAGAGGTCAGAGATTAGCTTCATATCCCCCAGCACAGCAGAAGACCGCTTTATTTGACTTAGGCCTCAGCACCCAGACAGAAGACAGAGGTAGCATGGCAGAGGTTATGGCTTCATGTCACCCGTTAGTTTAACCGGCCACTTTCATCTGGTTAGGCCCCGGCGCCCAGACAGAGAAGAGTTTCATTCAACTGTGGGTTTCATAAAATTTGTATCAAATAAAGAAGTGGCCCGTAGCACAACAAGACATGTTTTAGGCAGTTAATAAGGACTACTCTGCACAAGGGAGGGACAGGTCCTGTGGGATCCATGCCTGGTTCATCTTTATGAAGGTCAGCTTGTCCACGTTGGCTGTGGACAGGCGGCTGCGCTTGTCAGTAATGACGCCCCTGCCGTGCTGAATACGCTTCAGATAAAACGCTGGCCGCCGGGCAGGAAAGCACCTCCAAGGCATAACATGCTAACTCTGGCCACGTGGACAATTTCGAAACCCAGTAGTTGAATGGGGCCGAACCATCCGTCAGGATGTGGAGGGGTGTGCAGACATACTGTTCAACCATGTTAGTGAAATGCTGCCTCCTGCTAACACGTTCCGTATCAGGTGTCGGTGCAGATAGCTGTGGCGTGGAGACAAAACTTTTCCACATTTCTGCCATGCTAACCCTGCCCTCAGATGAGCTGGCCGTGACACAGCTGCGTTGGCGACCTCTTGCCACTCCTCTGCCTTCACCTTCCACCTGTTCCCCTGTGACATGTGGGAATGCTCTCAAGAGCGCCTCTATCAGCGTAGCGCTTGTACTCGCAGCATCTTACGGTCGCGCTCCAGTTCAGGAATTAAAGTGGGCACATTGTCTTTATACCGGGATCCAGCAGGGTGGCCACCCAGTAGTCTGCACACGTTAAAACGTGGGCAACTCTGCTGTCGCTAGCAGGCATTGGAGCATATATTCGCTCATGTGGGCCAGGCTACCCATGGGTAAGGACAAGCTGTCCTCTGTGGGAGGCGTATCGTCATCGTCCACCGTATCCCCCAGCCACGCACCAGTGATGGGCCTGGGCTGCCACCCCGCTGTGAACTTGCGTCATCCTCGTCCCCTCCACCTCCTCCTCCTCATCCTCCTCGTCCTCCAGTACAGTGCCTTGGCTGGCGACTTGTGAACCTGTCCTCTGCTGCTTAAACAAACCTCCCTCTGAGCCAATTCGAACAGACTGGCCCGAAAGTGTTAGAAACGAGCCCTCATCCTCCTCCTCCTCCTCCACCTGGGCCACCTCCTCTAACATCATTGCCCTAAGTGTTTTCTCAAGGAGACATAGAAGTGGTATTGTAACGCTGATAACAGTGTCATCGCCACTGGCCATGTTGGTGGAGTACTCAAACAGCGCAGCAGGGCACACAGGTCTCGCATGGAGGCCCAATCATTGGTGGTGAAGTGGTGCTGTTCGGCAGTACGACTGACGCGAGCGTGCTGCAGCTGAAACTCCACTATGGCCTGCTGCTGCTCGCACAGTCTCTCCAGCATGTGCAAGGTGGAGTTCCACCGGGTGGGCACGTCGCATATGAGGCGGTGAGCGGGAAGGCCGAAGTTCCGCTGTAGCGCAGACAGGCGAGCAGCGGCAGGATGTGAACGGCGGAAGCGCGCACAGACGGCCCGCACTTTATGCAGCAGCTCTGACATGTTGGGGTAGTGGTGAATGAACCTCTGCACCACCAAGTTCAGCACATGCGCCAGGCAAGGGATGTGCGCCAAACCGGCTAGTCCCAGAGCTGCCACGAGATTTCGCCCATTATCGCATACCACCAGGCCTGGCTTGAGGCCCACCGGCAGAAACCACTCGCCGGTCTGTTGTTCAATACCCCGCCACAACTCCTTTGCGCTGTGGGGCCTGTCCCCCAAACATATGAGTTTCAGAATGGCCTGCTGACGTTTACCCCGGGCTGTGCTGAAGTTGGTGGTGAAGGTGTGTGGCTGACCGGATGAGCTGGTGGAAGCAGTGGAGGAGGAAGCCGAGTAGGAGGAGGAGGCTACAGGAGGCAGAGAATGATGCCCTGCGATCCTAGGGGGCGGAAGGACGTGCGCCAAGGAACTGTCCGCCGGGGCCCAGCCGCCACTACATTCATCCAGTGTGCAGTTAGTGAGATATAGCGTCCCTGGCCGTGCTTACTGGTCCACGTATCTGTGGTTAGGTGGACCTTGCCACAAATGGCGTTGCGCAGTGCACACTTGATTTTATCGGACACTTGCATGTGCAGGGAAGGCACGGCTGTCTTGGAGAAGTAGTGGCGGCTGGGAACCACATACTGCGGGACAGCCATGGCCATCAGCTGTTTGAAGCTGTCTGTGTCCACCAGCCGGAATGACAGCATTTCAAAGGCCAGCAGTTTAGAAATGCTGGCGTTCAGGCCAAGGGCTCGAGGGTGACTCGGGGGAATTTGCGCTTCCTCTCTAAGGTTTGAGATATTGAGAGCTGAACGCTGCTGTGTGATATAGTGGAGACGCTAGTTGACGGTGGCGGTGGTGGTGGTGTCGGTGGCACATCCTCTGTTTGCTGCTCGGCAGGTGGCAACATTCCTCTCGAGGCGGAAGCCGAGGCAGCAGCGGTAGAGGGAGCAGGGGAGCCTCAGCGAGTGCCTGGTTTTTAAGGTGTGTACCCCACTGCAGTTCATGCTTTGCATGTAGATGCCTGGTCATGCAGGTTGTGCTGAGGTTCAGAACGTTAATGCCTCGCCTCAGGCTCTGATGGCAGAGCGTGCAAGTCACTCGGGTCTTGTCGGTAGGACATTGTTTAAAGAAGTGCCATGCCAGGGAACTCTTTGAAGCTGCCTTTGTGGGGCTGGGTCCCTGTTGGCGATGTCCAGTAGCAGGCGAACTCTGGGGCGGCGGCTCGTCTGCTTTGGCCCCCTGCTCCCTCTTTGGCTTCGCTGTTGTCTCGGTCTCACCACTACCTCTTCCTCTGAACTGTGAAAGTCATCGCCACGACCTTCAGTCCATGTGGGGTCTAAGACCTCATCGTCCTCTGCATCGTCTTCCACCCAGTCTCCCTCCCTGACCTCCTCCTGTTCAGTCTGCACACTGCAAAAAGACGCGGCAGTGGGCACCTGTGTTTCAGTCATCATCAGAGAGTCGGTGACTCTGCTGTGGTGGTATTCCCATGTCCTCTTCATCTGGAGACATAAGTGGTTGTGCGTCAGTGCATGGTATGTCTTCCTCCACTGGGGAAGGGCTAGGTGGACGCCCCTGGGAAACCCTGGAAGCAGAGTCTTCAAACAGAAGAAGAGACTGCTGCATAACTTGTGGCTCAGACCGTTTCCCTGATATGCTTGGGGGTGATGTGACAGACTGATGGGCTTGGTTTTCAGGTGCCACCTGTGCGCTTTCCGCAGAAGACTGGGTGGAAGACCATGTGGTGAACGTGCTGGAAGCACTGTCGGCCACCCAATCGATTAATGCCTGTACCTGCTCAGGCCTTACCATCCTAAGAGCGGCATTGGGCCCCACGAGATATTGCGGTACATTCTGCCGGCTAGTTGAGGGAGTTCGTTCCCTACTGTGTGCGCCTGGGGCCGAACGGCCACGTCCTCTACCAGCAACAGAGGCTCCACGGACACCACCACGACCGCGTCCTCGTCCCTTAATAGTATTTTTCTTCATTGTTGCGATTCAACTCGCACCACAATGAAATATATTATTTTTTATAAGCAAAATCCCTCACTGGAATACTTTCAGTCTTTTGACTGTATGGATTACAGATGGAATGACTGTTATATGTGAGTACCGCTTTCTTTGACAGATTCTAGTATGGGTACATATATGTTTTCCCAACCCCAGCACATTAATTTGCTAATTCCAGATGTATGAAACGCAGGCCTAACTGTATCTAGTATATTGAACGCCAGATAAACTAACTTGGCCTTTTTAAATAAAAAAATTCCCTCACTGGAATACTTTCAGTCTTTTGACTGTATGGATTACAGATGGAATGACTGTTATATGTGAGTACCGCTTTCTTTGACAGATTCTAGTATGGGTACATATATGTTTTCCCAACCCCAGCACATTAGTTTGCTAATTCCAGATGTATGAAACGCAGGCCTAACTGTATCTAGTATATTGAACGCCAGATAAACTAACTTGGCCTTTTTAAATAAAAAAAAATTCCCTCACTGGAATACTTTCAGTCTTTTGACTGTATGGATTACAGATGGAATGACTGTTATATGTGAGTACCGCTTTCTTTGACAGATTCTAGTATGGGTACATATATGTTTTCCCAACCCCAGCACATTAATTTGCTAATTCCAGATGTATGAAACGCAGGCCTAACTGTATCTAGTATATTGAACGCCAGATAAACCTAGATCTTGAGCCAGTCTTTTTAAATAAAAAAAAAATTCCTCACTGGAATACTTTATGGCTTTTCACTGTATGGATTACAGGTGGACTGGTATTAGTAGGGGTGACACAAGCACACCCAAGTCCCTGATGTAGGATTTCTATGGCACAGACCACTATTACAAGTGATTAATGGACGTTGGGAGAGATTGTGCTGCAGCACTAGTCCCAAGATGGCACCGCCTATCAGCCCAGTAACATGTGCCACAAAATGGTCTGCACAACCTTTAAAAAAATAGCCTTGGACTGTGCTGCTAAATCGCTATTGGTCTGAATCCCAGGTGTAGATGTCTGACTTGTTTGGAGCTTTGGAATGCACACTGTGGCAGCTTCTGCTGCAGCACTACAAGTCGCAAAATGGCGGCCGGCGGTCAGCCCAGGTACATGTGGATGGAAAAATCACTCTGGCCACTCTAAAAATAGCCAATCCCTATCAAAAAAGCAGCTCAGCTGCAGTTGTTCAGATGAATCACAGGTGGAGGAGAGAAATTTGCTTCCAGTTATTCAATTATCCCTGCCTATTCTCGCCCTAGCATCAGCTGCGTCTATCCCTGTTCTATTCACATCGGGAGTGAGCACGTCCCGACGTGCGCACAAGCTTATAAAGAGGCTGAGTCACATGCTGCACTTGGCCAATCACAGCCTTGCCAATAGTAGGCATGGCTGCGATGGCATCTTAGGGCAAGTAGTATGATGCATGTTGATTGGCTGCTTTGCAGCCTTTCAAAATGCGCCAAAATACATGCCGAACGACGAACCCGAACCCGAACTTTTTTGAAAATGTCCGGGTTCGGGTCCGGGTCCCGGACACCCCAAAATTCGGTACGAACCCGAACGATGCTCGAACTGTTCGCTCAACACTACTGTTAACCCTTGCTTTGTTACTGGAAAAATGGATTAAAATGGAAAATTTGCAAAAAAATAGCTGTTTTGGGACCGTTTTTATTTTTTGTTATTTACATAGTTGAACTGACAGGTTAGATTGTGTGCTATTTCTATAGAGCAGGTTGTTACGGACGCGACAATTCCAAATATGACTACTTTTTGGGGTTTTTTGTTTCAGTTTTACATAATAAAGCATTTTTGAAAAAAATTATTTTTTAGTGTCTCCACATTCTGAAAGCCATAGTTTTATTTTATTTTTTTTGGCGACTGTCTTATGTAGGGGCTCATTTTTTGCGGGAAGAGATGGCGATTCGAATGGTACTATCTTGGGGTGCATATGACTTTTTGATCGCTTACTATTACACTTTTTGTGATGTAAGGTGACAAAAAATGGCTTGTTTGACAACGTTTTTATTTTTTATGTTTACGGCGTTCATCTGAGGGGTTAGGTCATGTTATATTTTTATAGAGCAGGTCCTTGCAGATGCGGCGATACCTAATATGTATACCTTTTTTTATTTATTTTGGTTTTACACAATAATATCCTTGAATTAAAAAAAAAACATTTTTTAGTATCTCCATATATTTTTCAGTTAGTAGGCAATTGTCTCAGGTTGGGTATAACGTTTGCGGGATGAGGTGATGGTTAGATTGGCACTATTTGGGGGGTCATATGACTTTTTGATCGCTTGCTATTACTCTTTTTGTGATGTAAGGTGGCAAAAAAATTGCTTTTTGACAAAGTTTTTATTACTTTTTTTATAAGGTTTATTATTATGAAAGCGTCCTGTCTCCATGGCAACCATCACCCGCAGCCATAAGAAAGCAGCGGGTGATGGATGGTGAGGGAGTGTAGCCCCCTCCCTCTGTGATCCCATCCTGTTGGGGGGCTGCAAAGGCACAGCAGCCCCTCCGATGGGAGAGGGAGGGAGCTCCCTCCCTGTTAACCCTTCCATACCGCGGTCCGTACGGACCGCGGTATAGAAGGGGTTAGACGGCTGGCATCTGATCAAGCACAGATCAATGCTGACACTCTGATAGATCCAATAGCACCCCTCCTGCCGCCCGCAACCACCCCCCCTGCACCCTTGCTGCCATAATATGATTGGGGGCTGCAGGGGGTGTTAAAAATCAAGACTTTGGGGGCATTAACTTTCTGTGACCGCGGGGATCAGAGATTGCACAAAGCGCTGCAAACCGCAGGTTTGAATTGACCTGCGGTTTGCAGCGATCGCCCATATGGGGGGGTCACAGGACCCCCCTGGGCATTGTAACAAGGTACCTGCTGAATGATTTCAGCAGGGACCTTGTTCCGATCACTGCCAGCTGAGCAGCAGTGATCGGAACTACTTATGACTTACCGGTACGTCATGTGTCCTTAAGGACTCGGGAAACATGCCGTACCGGTACATCATGTGTCCTAAAGGGGTTAAACATTGTCATGGGACGTTTAAGCTGCAGTAAAAGGCACCACTACACGCGTATTGACATTGTGGTGTCTGGAAACTTATGTTCACTGACTGAGCTGTGCATTCATCGTATATAGTACTTTCCAGCCTCCCATCTGGCAAGATCGGCTGTTTGATATAATTGGCATGCATAGACACATAATATTGTGCTTTATCACATGAAGTCATACACATACAGAATAATACAGCACAGTTGGTATCAGGTGGTGTGTCCATTCTCAGGAGGAGCACCCTTTCTGCTGCAGCTGTCTCCCTGTAATTGTCGCAGCTTGTAAGAGCCGGTTCACATTACGGTTTTTGCCACTTTTTATTTTTTTTACATTTGAATGCTGAAAACCAGATTGCAGTTTAGCCCCACTGAACGTGGACGCCCACAGCAGTGTCTGTCCAGATGCCGTCCTTTCTTGGCACAGTCACAGCTATAAACTGCGGGCAAACTGAATGCAGCATGGCCTCCTATTGAAAACAATGGGAGGCAGATTAAGCACTGCTGCCCGCACCTTTTTAGGTGAGGACTCCGCACCAAGTTCCACTGGTAAAAAGCCTCGTGTGAAGAGGTCCTAACAGTAAATAGAGCTGGTGACAGTTCAAGGATGGAACGGAGAATGTGTTAAAACCTCTGCGATGTTACGGAGGCGGACAGAGAAGCAGGTGCTATACAGGTGCATTCTATTGAATAACTCAGTTGCTATACTACATTTTTATTTACATGCAATTACAAAAGTATTCAGATCCAGGTGTACAATATTTTTCATAGGACAATATATGGCACTCTCACACAGGCAAATGATTAGCTGTGAAGCCGAATTTGCTTGTGCTTCGTGGTATCAATTTTCCCTAAAATGCGGTAAAACAAAAAAAAAAAAAAGAATCATACTCACCTCATCCATTTGAACAAAGTCCTCTGCGACCATCTTGATTGAAGATCTCGTATAATGTCATCACGCACCATGTGAGATTTCGTGTTGGATCTTCAATCAAGATAGCTGCAGAGGACTTTGGCCGCAAATGGATGAGGTGAGTATGATTTTTTTTTTTCCAACCAAACTATTCCTTTGAATGATACAGATACTAAGGCCTCTTTCACACTTGCGTTCTGAGGATCCAGCAGGCACTTCCGACCCGCCGGATCCAGCAGAACGCAAGTTGCCTGAAAGCATTTAAAGACTGATCAGGATCCTGATCAGTCTTCAATTGCTTTTAGGTAACCATGGCAGCCAGGACGCTACTGAAGTCCTGGCTGCCATGGTACTCCGAAGCAGTGTACTTAGATCAATGCACTGCCCGGACCTGTGACGTCATGAAGGAGCACCCAGAGGCCACAGCGCAGGTAAGTACACTGCTGCGGAGTACTTACCATGGCAGCCAGGACTTCAGTAGCGTCCTGGCTGCCACGGTAACCGATCGGAGCCCCACCTTACACTGGGGCCCCGATCGGAACTGCTGCTGCGCATGCGCATAGCTAAACGTCGGATCCGGGGATGCACCAAAACGACGTTTAGCTTAATTCCGGATCCGGATTAATGCACTTCAATGGGCATTAATTCCGGATCCGGCGTTACAGCATGTCTTCCGGATTTTTTGACGGAGACAAATCCGCAGCATGCTGCGGTTTTGTAAACTTCAAAAAAACGTTCACATACTAAACGGAAGACATCCTGATGCATCCTGAACGGATTTCTCTCCATTCAGAATGCATTAGGATAATCCTGATCAGTATCTTTCCGTCCTAGAGCCCCGAGGACAGAACTCTAGGACAGAAATCAAAAACGCTGATGTGAAAGAGGCCTAACACAGCATTTAGAAATTTGAGTAAAACATATAAACAGTAGTACAGATCCTGTGGGAGATAGCGAGTCTTGACACATATCTCAATCAGGAAATAGTATATAGGGGCTTGAGAAGCCCCTTGAGACCAAATGTGCATACTGAAGACCCAGAATTCGTCCTCAAGAGGTATATGGTGGACTACAAAAAAACAATACTTTAATCGGACAATTGGATAAAAAAGTAAAAGAAATACTTACTTTCAGTCAACAGTCGGATTTTAAAACTGAAGAGAGTAAATAAAGGAGAGAAAGCATCATAAATACATCCGTGATAAACAGGACTTTGATACAGACCGTATATATACTTGGAAAAGTAAACAGAATTTTCCTGTTAGAACCACCAGATATACGAAGAGGACTTTGATCCGAATTTCAGGATAAATTTGATTCGCTGCAAAGGCGACTTTCCTCATGTTTCGTGGTAGCGAATTGATTTAACCTGAAATGGTGTAAAAAAAAATATAAAAATCATACGTCCCTCATCTAATTGCTTGTGATGGACCAGTAGCCGGCATCTTGCTTGAAGATCTCGCACGAAATACCATGCGTGGTGACGTATGTTGTCGCCATTCCCCACCGGTGTGATGACGTCATCACGGGCCTCGCGAGATTTGATCTTAACGCAAGATGGTAGTGGCACGCCTGTCACGAGCAAGTGGATCAGGTATGATTTTTTATTTTTTTTATTTTGAGATATTTGAGATTTGGGATTTATTTTGAGATATGAAATGCCACGACCATGTATAAACGTGGCATCTGCGGGGTACAATGTCAGGGAGTGGTGTAATCTCCACTCCCTGTCATTGCTTCCACTACTTACAAAGAAATGCGCTTCTCCCCCCTGAGAAAGGACACCCCCCGAGCTGTGATTGGGAAAGAGCTGCAACAGAAAGGACTCCCCCCTGTTTTACCAGCCTGAAATAAATCTAGTAGAACAATTTGACCATTGAATCGGGAGATTCTGGTACCATGTGTGGTAGAGGACTGGTTCTAGGTTTGTACTATATGATATCTGATTTTTATTTTGTACATCAATCAAGGCATAAACTCTTTAAATGTTAACCTATTGTTCCTCACTTCGACCATAATGCTCATCTACATACTATTAACACCAATGTAGCTCAAATAATATAATTATATAATCGTGTTGTGCCAATGTGTATTAGCAGATTCATGTTGAGCATACGGTCTGCAAGGCAAGCACATACATTCATGTTTACAGCTGGTGTGTCTATTAAATCCCATACCAATACCGCCTGCTGTGCAGAAGAGCTAACTTTAATGTGCTGCGCTCGGAACGGCACACACTGGCTGAGATTGGCAGGAGGAGACCATGTGCAGTAATGGAGTGGGTTGGCATGTGACTGATGCAGCTCTCATGACCCAATGCCATCTGTCCGAATCTTAGCTTAGCTGCTGGTTTGGAAATATGGGATAAGCCCTGGAGTATTTCACCTGCTGCAGTATCAGAGAACACTGCATAAATAGCAAAAAATATTAGACCGTTCATTTCATGAGCTGAAACTCTGGCTTTTTATGAAATGATTACAAATATATAGGATTTGCATCCATCTCAGATGTATTTAATATTATATAACTTTTACTGATTTTCAGGCTCTTGGACACGTGCATATGGCTCCCCAGTTGTTGCCAGCTGCAGATCATATTGTGCACTTGCGTAACCAGTGATTTCGTCATCATAGCATTATTGGCACCATTTCGTTGGCAGTTAACCCTATGGTAGACCCATTTCTTGAACAGGATTTTTAATATTCAGCCTGGCCCTCTACCATTTCGAGTATTTGAAAATGGCTCATAACTAGGGATGAGCGAACTTGTGTTTTTCAAGTTTGAGTTTGACGTTCAGGTATATTTGTGCAATTCCATTATGGATTCCGTTATCATGGAATTTAACGGAGTACTATGTCAGAATTCCGACACGGAAGCCTTTAAGAGCCATTCTGTCATAATAGAAGTCAATGGGCCGCATAACGGGTCTGTCTGGACTCCTGTCCTACATAACAGAAACGAGGTGGATCCGTTTCGCTGCCCATTGACTTCTATTACAACGGAATGCAAAAAGGAATGCCACTTAAAGGCTTCCGTGATGCATTCTGTCATAGCATTTCATAATAACAGAATCCATAATGGAATTGCACAAATACCCGAACCCAAACTTGAAAAACACAAGTTCGTTCCTCCCTACTCATGACCCAAAAAGGTTTGATGACCTCTGTCCTAAAGCCTTTCATTTGCACTGGCCTCCGGGTTGTGGTGACTGGATCCTGTGGCATAGGCTGATATTAAAGGGAACCTCTCACATTAACAAGGCAGTGCAGTCTGCGGGCAGCATGTGTTAGAGCAGGAGGAGCTGAGCACTTTGATAGATAATTACTTTTAGAAAATAACTGGATTTAGGAGTCCAGTGGGTGGGCCTAATGATTGACAGC
This sequence comes from Bufotes viridis, assembly GCA_033119425.1. NCBI lineage: Eukaryota > Metazoa > Chordata > Amphibia > Anura > Bufonidae > Bufotes > Bufotes viridis. The sequence continues at coordinate 66,529,828 of CM065589.1, read as the reverse complement.
TATCTAAGTCAGAATGTGCATACAGAGATAACATCAATCACTGAATGGAACTGCCCACTGGACTCTTAAACCCAGAATGAGCAGAGATTTAATGACTAATGACATAGCCTTGTGTGTCATTAGTCATTATATCTCTGCTCATTCTGGGTTTAGGAGTCCAGTGAGTGTTCCTAATAATTGACAGCTGTCTAAGTAAGAATGTGCATACAAAAGTAGCTATCAATCACTGAGTAGGAACACTCACTGAACTCTTAAACCCAGAATGATGTATGACATAGTTTTGTCAAAAAAAGTTCCAGTATAACTTGCCATTTAGTCATTTATGGGATAATTTATTAAGTCTGGCGTTTTAGACACTGATCTTAATAACCCTGTGCTGGTGCTTGATGCGCCTAAGTTAGATAGAGGCACTAGCATACAACAGCCTTTAATCTAGGCCAGCAAGGAAGTAATTAAAGGCCATGTACACCTTTGGGGGCAATTTTTTATTATATTATTATTATTATTATTATTATTATTGCATTGTACTCATTTTGAGCTAAAAAAATATTATTTTTCAATTTTCAAGTCTTTTCGAATTTCAAGTCTTTTTGGAAAATTTTAACCACTGTCTCTGTGCAGTCTTGTGTTTCTCTAAAAGCAGAATCTGAATTTTCACTCTGTTCCGTCAGGCACCTTATAAACACTCGTTATAGCTCAGTTCTTATCTTACCAATATGAATGTGGCTTAAATAAGTTTTTATGACCTCCTAGTAGTTTAGAGATAAGGTTTATCTCTTTGCCGAGAATCGCACAGATTATCGCTAACAAGCGCTCATAGTAACGCTCATTATTGATGATCAGGGGGTGGAAATATACTGCCGATTAGCCGAAATGCTCATTCATCGGGTAATCCAATTGTCTGTTTGCATGGAAAAATGATCATTAGCAATCGCCCACTCTCCACACTTCTCCACCAGCCATCAGCAGATTGTCGGGAAGGAAGGCATCCTTTCCAAATATCTGCTGTAATATCATCTCGTGTAAAAGGAACTTAACATGACCGGCACAAAGTGAAAGTAAAATGCAGATTCACCTAGCTAGAAAAACCCTTTGTGACAGAATGGCTCAATATTTTTAATAAAGACCCATTGAAACAATAATTCTTAGGCAAAAATTGGTAAAATGCAATCATAAAAAATTACATAGCCTTTAAGTCTTTGCTTATTCTGGTTTTAGGAGTCCAGTAGGCGGTCCTATTCAGTGACTGAAAGCTCTGAATGCACTCTAAGATTGTGATAACTGACAATCAGTAGGATCACCCAGTGGATTCCTAAACCCCATTACACTGAATCAATCTGCTCAGCTCCTCCTGCTCTATAGCATGCAGCCTGCAGATCCATGTGACAGGTTCCCTTTAATCCTGCAGGGGAGTGATGCCTGTGTTGCAGTGTTACATTTGCATCTGTCACACACCACTATCCTCCTCCATACAGTGCAGTGCGTGTGTGGAAACCTTTGTAATCCAATTATTTCAAAATCAAAGGTGACTATTTCTATTAATATTATTTTTTCTCATTAGCCATAAAAAGCATGAACAGTGTTGTACTGATGACTCAGATTAGAAGCTAATGACTTCTCTCACATGTCCATAAGGATCAATTTAATAGAAAGCCATTTAACTTCTCCGTATTTTAATTTTTTTTAAAACCTCATGATTTTATGTCTTACTTTATTATACACTCAGCCTTTATAACTAGAAATGAGCAAATTTCTAAAAAATTCAATTCAGCCGTTTCGCCGAATTTTCAGAAAAAATTTCGATAAAAAACAGCTATTTTTGGGCTGCATAGAGCCTTTATATGGGTGTAGAACACTGTGCCTTGCAGTAACACATAGGGAGTGTGCTGGGGTAGTGAAATAATACTGTAAGTCAGTATGACATGCAGATGACAGGCGTTGCTATTAGAATCACATTGCACACTTCACCTATTTGGGCAGTCACGGTGCCAAAACCGACCAAATAACTCAAGTATGAACTCAGCCTTACAAGAAGAAGCACAGTCCTTTTACACCCTTGTCAGCTGATTCCACATAGATGTCTACAGAACCTGTTCTAATAAACGCTTACACAAGTAGAGCCCCCCCTGACAAAGTGGAGAGGGTGTCAGCAGTAAGTTTGTGTTGACGTCACTGATTAATTTGCCCTTCCTCTGATCCGTCAGAACAATAACCCACAAAAAACGTATCCTGTCTGTGGAGCATATGCCTTCACTCGGTCAGCATTTGCTCAATAATCCATCAGTATTGCTAATGCCAAAAAAAACAGGAGTGGATCTAAAACAGAGATGACACATGAATGCAATATTTGCATCTTTTCTGTCAAATAAATGATGATGTCAGCCCGGCCGAAAGCCAAAATAGTGGACCAGTCATAAAGTGGGGAGAGTGGGAACAGCATGAGAAGTCCACAGAGTGGACTTATGACATAGTAGTGAGGTTGAAGCAGCATGAGAAGACCACAGGGGCCAATGACAGGGTCTGGAGGTGGAAGCAGTATGAGGAGAGCACAGAGCGGCACAATGACCAAGTGTGGAGGTGGCAGGTGGCATGAGGATACCACAGAGTGGCAAGGTGACATAGTGTGGAGATAGCAGCATGGCAGCAGCAGCATCAGGATACCACAGAGAGGCAAGGTGACATAGCGTGGAGATGGCAGCAGCAGCATTAGGATACCACAAAGTGACCCGGTGACAGAGTGGGGCAGTAGGTGGAAATACCAGTACCCGCTGACAAAGGTGGGTGAAAGAAGGAGCACTTGGCATCAGATGTGTGGCATCAGCTGGGTGGCAGCATCAGAGTAATAGCTGAGGCAGGTAGCCAGAAGAAACTGGTCTCTTTTTTCAAGGATTGGGTGAGGCAGCATGGATGATATAATCAGTAGTGATGAGCGGCAGGTACCATATTCGATTTAGTCGAAATCGAATATTCGTCATTATTCTAGTTATCGCGATTAATATTCGATTTAAATAATCGCGTATTGCGATTTTAACTTAAGGCTACTTTCCTATTGGTTTCATATCTAGAATTATAGATGACGGATATGACGAATGTATTCGTCATATTCCTCAAAACGAAGATAACAAAGTATTCTACATCTTCGTTTTAGCAACCTATTCGTCAACTTCGCTAATTCTAGCAATCAAATAGGAAGGTTGACTATAGAGACAACTGTGTTTAATTCGCTATGCGATTATATATATATATTTTTTTAATAAATAGAATAATTATAATAATTATATCAAGTAATATAATTATTCTACTAAAAAAAAAAAAAAAAAAAATCGCATAGCGAATTTAACACAGCTGTCTCTATAGTCAACCTTCCTATTTGATTGCTAGATTTAGCAAGGTTGACGAATAGGTAGCTAAAATGAAGATGTAGAATACTTTGTTATCTTCGTTTTGAGGAATATGACGAATACATTTGTCATATTCGCTATTCGCTAATTCTACCAAGCCAACCATAAACTTCCTTGCTCATGGAGCGTCCCCATCACCATGGGAACGTCTCCATATACTAAAATGTACTGTCGGATTTGAGGAATTACGTTGAAATCGCAATGCGATTAATTCAAGTTATAATAATCGCATTGCGATTTCAACTTAGAGCTGGGTTTATAATGGGTCAGCTTGCTAGAATGAACGAAGTTAATGAATATGGAAAATAGCAGCAGTGCTAAGTTGAATTCGCAATGCGATTAATTTAACTTGAAGTAATCGCATTGCGATTTTAACTTAGCACTGCTAGTGCTATATTCCATATTCGTTAATTTTAGCCTATGTAAGATGGCAGTGCTAACTTGTAATCGCGATGCGATTAATATAACTTGAATTAATCGCATTGCGATTTTAACGTAATTCCTCAAATCCGACAGTACATTTTAGTATATGGAGACGTTCCCATGGTGATGGGGACGCTCCATGAGCACGGAAGTCGGCAGAAGCGGCAACGGGCACTGACTAGAGCAGCCAGGAAGCCAGGAATCCTCAGGACAGGTAAGAACTACTTTTGGGAAGTGGGAAAGAAAAGAATATAACTAAAAAAAAAATAAAAAAAAATGAATATTCGAAATAGCGAATTTATAGCGCTATATTCGAAATATTTGCGAATTAGCGAAGTGACGATATTCGCTAAAAAAATTCGCTATTCGAATATTCGTGCTCAACACTAATAATCAGATGCATCAGGAATTGGTGGGTGAAAATCCTGGCTGATCCATGCCTGATTCATCTTGACAAAGGTCAGTCTCTCCACATTTTGGGTGGACAGGCGAGTTCTCCTTGGGGCCACCCGCTCTGATGCCACACTACTGGCTGGGCAGGACAGCTTTTCCAGGGCAAACTTGGCCAGTTGCGGCCACAAATCCAGTTTGGCTGCCCAGTAGTCCAGCAGATCTTTAATGTGGGTTGGCAGGGTGCTGTCCAAGTATGCCACCACCTGCTGGTAAAGTACTGCTCCAGATCTACCTGCTGCTGTTGCTGGTGAGTAGTTTCGTTACTATGCGGGTGAAGAAAGCTACTCATCAGCGACTGTAGACTCAGGCTGCTGCTGATGGAGCTGGTACTGCTCCTGCCACCCCCTCCCCAGCAGTCATGGCAGTGGAACGTGAGCGCAGAGGGCCCCCCCCGGTCAGACCTGCGAGAGGATGGACAATGGTGCAGATAGGCAGCGGCCAACTGACTGCATAAGATGTCTCCTTAGTAGTTCAGTTTGTCCTCCCTCTCAGTGGATGTAAAAAAAAAAGTCCCCATTCTGAATCGGTAGTGAGGGTCCAACAAGGTGGAGAGCCAGAAGTCATCCCTCTGCCGAATGCTGACAATTTGGCTGTCATTACGCAAGCAAGTGAGCATGCCACAGGCCATTTGTGCAAGTGACTCCCTGCCTCCATCTCCACTGCATACAGCCACTATGTGTCTGCGTCCTCTGTCTCGTCTTCCTCATCAGCCTTGTAGCTTCTCTGGCTGCTACTGCTCCTCTTCTCCTGTCAGCTGAGTAGAAAAACCACCCATTTCGCTACACATTGCCTGTGCTCCAATGTCCTCCTCCCCCTCCTCCTCTTTCAGTTCAGCCCCCACAGGGCTCATGCAGCCATGAGATCTAGGCGCCACGTCTCCAGTCCCCTGACCAGCCATTGTTTCCACCATCTGTTCCAGGACATGAAGCAGTGGAATGACGTCGTTCTAAAACGGCGTCCTAAAACGGCCTGAGCAAACGGCAGGTGTCAGGCATGAGCTGCCAGTGGCTGACATCGAAGTTACACAGGGAAGTACTCCTATCCGCTTGCATCATCAAGAAATCGTTGATGGCTTTTCTCTGTTCGTATAGTTGGTCCTACCTATGGAGGGTGGAATTCCAATGAGTGGAAACGTCGTAGATCAGCCCATGTTGGGGAATGCCGTTCTGCCGCTGCAACTCAAGCAGGGTGTGCTTTGCGGTGTATGAGTGGCTGAAGTGCATGCAAAGTTTCCTGGCCATTTTTAGGATGTCTTGCAGATGGGTGGAAGACTTCAGGAACCGCTTGACAACCAGATTAAACACGTGTGCCATGCAGGGTGCATGGCTCAGCCTTCCTTGATGCAGCGCCGACACAATGTTCTTCCTATTGTCGGTCACCATGGTTCCGATTTTCAGTTGTCGCGGAGAAAGCCAGGATACGATTTCTTGATGAATCACATGGAGCAGATTCCCCCCTTTGTGACTCCTTTCATCCAGGGAAACGAGGTGTAGAACAGCGTGACACCGCCGTGCTCTGCACATGTGGTATGCTGGAGGGGCACTGTGACTTGTCCCTGCAGAGGAGGCTGAGGACATGGTGGAGGATGAGGAGGCAGAGGCGGACTTTGTCGCTGGACCAACGGCTTGAGAACGTGGAGGTGGAAGCGGCGTGACCTGGCCAAGTTGCTAGTGTGGCTCTACAGGAACCCAGTGGGCTGTAAAGGACATGTACTGTCCTTGACCATAGTTACAGCTCCACACGTCGGCGCTTCCATGCACTTTGGCAGACGCCAGCAGGCTCAAGTACTGGCCCACTTTCTGTTCTACATATTTGTGCAGGGCTGGTACTGCCTTTTCACAAATAAATGATGGCTTGGAACTCTCCACCTCAGCTCGGCACAAGCCATCAGTTTTCTGAAAGGTGCAGAGTCCACTACTTCGAAAGGTAGGGACTGCAGCACCAGCAACTAGGACAGGAGCACTTTCAGCTTCTGTGCCATTGAATGTGTGCACGCATACTGCTGTCTCTTGGCAATCGCTTTTGCGATCGATTGCTGGCGGAATGACTGACAAGGAGTAGGAGAAGGAGAAGCAGGACCATCTGGACCAGAGGAAATGGGAATGACAGACAGCTCCCTTTGGCTGAGATGGTGGAGCCTTGACTGCCTGAAACCAGGTGCGTGCCACTGGGTAACACAGCGGTTGCTGCAGCAGGCTTAACCACCACATCGGAGCCACAGTTCTCCCAGTCCACTGTATGGCGATGCTGCATATGTTTATGCAGGACCGTATTGCCAACATTGGCACCCTGGCCACGCTTCACCTTCTGCCAACAGATTTGACATATGACCATGTTCACCTCCTCTGGCGCTTTGAGAAAAAACTGCCACACCACCGAGTAGGTCATTTTTCCCCCCAACAGTCCGCACTGACTGACTGCTACAGCCGCTACCTCCGTGAACTCCTGCACCACTACTTCCCGGGCAGGTAGGCTGCATGATATGGTATTAAATGCACGGATGTATATCGCTATATTTACAAAATCACTGAAAATAATGCACTATAATAATAGATGCAAGCATAACATATGGACTAAGCCCTCACTCTTGATAAAATCTGAGACACTTGGTCAATACATTTTGATCAAAATACATCTAAGCCCACCTACCAGGTGACAAGGTGGTCTCAGTTCAGGTGGGTTCCTATGCTAACCTATTCATGCTGTAGCGCATTCCCCACACATATAGTGTGCTGCCCCTTGTTACCTCCATGTGCATCAGCAACCGGTGGGAGGAGAGACACACACAGCTATATGTACCACCTTAATCAAGGTCACCTATTAGATAGGTGGGGCAAAAGTGCACTTGAATATTACTCCCAGTATAGGAGCGTATTAACACATGAAGGTGCCACTCCTTCAAGACAAATCAAACAAATCACAGAAAAAACTATATATAAACCATCCTGCATGATATAGTATTAAATTCGCAGATGTATATGGCTAGGGCAGCCAATCAGCAAGCCTTTCACTACTTTGCCCTAAGAAGCCATCACAGCCATGCCTACTAATGGCATGGCTGTGATTTGCTGAGTGCAGCATGTGACTCAGCCTCTATATAATCTGGAGTCATGTAGTGCCGCACGTCACTCTGTTGAAATTAGTGTAGGGACAGCTTGCTGTTGGTGCTCTCAGGGAGAGATTAGGAAAGAAATCCATTGATCGTGGTGGTGTGAAATCTTCAAGCTACAGCAATTATTGAGGGTGGGTGCTACTGCTATCCTACATTTTTGTACCAAGCCCTGAGCCCAGTGATACTGCAAAATATTTTTTTTAATCCATCTGTTACTGAGGTGCGGATCGACGGCCATTTTAGAAACTGCTGTGTCCTTGGAACTGCATGTGACCTGCCCACCCCCCAAGTCCCTTACATTGCCTATCTTATAATTTAGGGGTGACATTTCTGTAGTTGGGGCAAAAACCTATATTGTGGTGCTATAGAGAGCACTTGTGCATACAACGCACAAAAACGTATTTTAAATTTCAGCAATGACATACTGCATTCCTGTATTTTGGGGAAATAAACCGTTATTGTTGGTCCACAGACCAGTTTTGCATACAACGCACAAATACCTAATTTAAATTTCAGCAGTGAAATACTGCATTGGTGTATTTTGGGGAAATAAACCGGTATTGTTGATCCACAGAGCAGTTTTACATATACCGCACAAATACCTATTTTAAATTTCAGCAGTGACATACTGCATTTGTGTATTTTGGGGAAATAAACCATTATTGTTAGTTCACAGAGCAGTTTTGAATACACCGCGCAAATACCTATTTTACATTTCTGCAGTGATATATTGCATTCCTGTATTTTGGGAAGATAAAACTATATTGTTGGTCCACAGAGCAGTTTTGCATAGAACACTGAAAAAACTATTTTAAAATTTAGCAGTGACATACTGCATTTCTGTAGTTTGTTGCAATAAACACTGGTTTTGTGCTACATAGCAGATCTGAGGCCTACCCTGTATTTCAGTCATTTTAAGTAACCTTTTGAACTCCGCATTTACATAGTTGGTTGCAAACACACTGGTTTTGTGGTAGATAGCACATTTGCGGTGTACGCTGCATTTCTGACAGTCAACTTAAACCGTTAACTTCTTCTTATACATTGTTGGTTTGAAAAATCTAATTTTTGGTGATAGTGAAGTAATTGTATTGAATTGCTGCGTTACACTGTTGTGTGACCGAAAGAAATTTATTCTGTTTATGACACGGGCACTGCCTTACTGTTAGTTGACTTGATTAATTGTTGACTATTGGCAGTTAAATTGACACTTGAGATAAGCCATCTGTAAGTTTGGTGGGGGAACGCAAAGAACATCAAATAAAGGACGTGGGCATGGTCGTGGTGGTGTTGGTGGAGCTCCTGTTGCTGGGAGAGGACGTGGCCATTCAGTGCCAACTACAGGTCCAAGTGAAACACCTTCCTCAGGTGCGAGTAGACGACAGAACCTGCAGTGTTATTTGGTAGGCCCGAATTCCGCTCTACGGATGGTGAGGCCAGAACAAGTACAGGTGATAGTAGATTGGGTGGCTGACAGTGGCACCAGTTCCTTCACAGTATCTCCCACCCAATCCTCTGCAGAAAGCTCAGAGATGGCACCTGCAGCCCATGCCCATCAGTCTTTCACCTCACCCCCTTGCAAATCAGCCAAGCAGCCTGAGGTCCAAGTCATGCAGCAGATTGTTATGCTTTTTGATGACTCTGCTGGCAGGGTTTCCCCGGACCACCCACATAGCCCTGCCCAACCACTTATGTTACAGGATGAAGACATGGGAATACAACCGCAGCACGTCTCTGATGATGGCAAAACACAGGTGCCAGCTGCTGCGGCTTTCTGCAGTGTGCAGACCAACGAGAAGGGCACGGGTCAAGAATGGGTGGAAGATGATGTGGAGGACGATGAGGTCCTAGACCCGACTGGACTCAAGTCCATGCTAGTGACGTGTGCAGTTCTAAGGAAGAGGCGGTGGTCGCACAGAGGCAACAGCACAGCAAAAGAGGGATCAGGCTGCAAAAGCGGAGCAACCGTCCCCGAGAAAGTACGCCTGCTACTGCCCACCGCACCCAGGGACTTAGCACACCAAAGCCAGCTCCAAGGAATTCATTGGTGTGGTAGTTCTTCAGACAATGTCCTGATGACAAGACACCAGTAGTTTGCATTTTGTGCATCAGAGCCTGAAGCGAGGCATAAATGTTCTAAACCTGAGCACAACCTGCATGACCAGGCATCTACATGCAAAGCACGGACTGCAGTGGAGTAAACACCTTAAAAACCAAGAAAGGTCTCATGCTCCTCCTGCTTCCTCTTCTACTGCTGTCTCTGCCTCTTCCTCCACCTCTGGAGTCACAGTGGCACCTGCCACCCAGCAAACAGAGGATGTGCCACCAACACCACCACCTCCATCATCATCACCAAGCATCTACACCATGTCACATGCAAATTTTCAGCTGTCCATCTCCCAAACACTGGAGAGAAAAAGAGAAAATACCCACCTACCCACCCTTGATCCCTGGTCCTGAATGCCAGCATTTTAAAATGACTGGCCTTTGAAATGCTGTCATTCCGTCTGGTGGAGAAGGACTGTTTTAAACAGCTGATGGCGGTGGCTTTCTCACAGTACGTCGTTCTCAGCCGCCACTACTTTTCTAGGCGAGCCGTCCCTTCCCTGCACAACCAAGTGGAGGATAAAATCAAGTGTGCACTGCACAACGCCATCTGTGGCAAGGCCCACATAACCACAGATACATGGACCAGTAAGCACAGGCAGCAACGCTATATCTCCCTAACTGCACACTGGGTAAATGTAGTGGCGGCTGGGCCGGAGGCGAATAGCCTCCTGTTGCCTCCTGTTGCCTCCTCCTCCTTCTGCTCTGCTTCCTCCTCCTCTTCTACCACCTCCTCATCCGGTCAGCGAAAGACTATCACCATCAACTTCAGCACAGCCAGGGGTAAACATCAGCAGGCGGTTTTAAAACTCATGTGTTTGCAGGACAAACCCCACACCACACAGGAGCTGTGGAGGGGTAAGAAGAACAGACCGATGAGTGGTTGCTGCCAGTGAGCCTCAAGCCCGGCCTGGTGGTGTGCGATAATGGGCGAAATCTAATAGCAGCTCTGGGACTAGCTGGTTTGACGCACATCCCTTGCCTAGCGCATGTGCTGAATTTGGTGGTGCAGAAATTCCTTAAAAACTACCTAGACAAGTCAGAGCTGCTGCAGAAAGTGTGGTCCGTCTGTGCGCACTTTCGGCGTTCTCATCCTGCTGCTGCTCACCTGTCTGCGCTGTAGCGCAACTTCGGCCTTCCCGCTCACTGCCTCATATGCGACGTGCCCACCAGGTGGAACTCCACCTTTCATATGCTGGAGAGACTGTGCGAGCCGCAGCAGGCGATAGTGGAGTTTCAGCTGCTGCACGCACGGGTCAGTCGCTCTGCGGAACAGCACCACTTCACCACCAATGAGTGGGCCTCCATGCGAGACCTGTGTGCCTTGTTACGGTGTTTCGAGTACTCAACCAACATGACCAGTGCTGATGACGCCGTTCTTAGTGTTACAATACCACTTCTATGTCTCCTTGAAAAAACACTTAGGGCGATGATGTAAGAGGATGTGCCACAGGAGGAAGAGGAGGAGGAAGAGGGGACATTTCACAGGGTTTCAGGCCAGTCATTCAGAAGTGGCTCAGAGGGTGGATTCCTGCACCAGCAGGAGCCAGGTACACATGTGGCCAACCAGGGCACAGTTCTGGAGGAGGAGGAGAGGTAGAGGGGGAAGAACCAGGTTCACAGCAGGGTGGCACCCAACGCAGCTCATGGCCATCACTGGAGCGCGGCTGGGGGGATACTGAGGACACAGATGATACACCACCTACAGAGGACAGCTTATCCTTACCTCTGGGCAGCCTGGCACACATGAGCGACTACATGCTGCAGTTCCTGCGCAACAACCACAGAGTTGCCCACATTTTAACTTGTGCTGACTATTCGGTTGCGACTCTGCTGGATTCCCGTTACAAAGACAACGTGCCGTCCTTAATTCCCTCACTGGAGCGTGATAGGAAGATGCGCGACTACTAGCGCATGCTGGTAGATGCGCTCCTGAGGGCATTCCCAACTGACACTGGGGGACAAGTGGAAGCACAAGGCGAAGGCAGAGGCGGAGGAGGAAGAGGTCGCCAACGCAGCCTATCACGTCACGGCCTATACATACTGACTGATGGTTCTGACCCATTCAACTTCTGGGTCTCCAAATTGTCCACATGGCCTGAGCTTGCGCTTTATGCCTTGGAGGTGCCGGCCACCCTGCAGCCAGTGTATTGTCTGAATGTGTATTTAGCCCAGCAGGGGGCGTCATTACAGACAAACGCAGCCGCCTGGCCACAGCCAACGTGGACAAGCCCACGTTCATTAAAATGAACCAGGCTTGGATCGCACAAGACTTGTCTGTACCTTGTGCAGAATAGACATTTATACCCACCTCAATCATACATTCTTGTATTCAAGGGCCCGTATTCTTTGATTTCTTTTTTTTATTTGTCCCATTATTTTGGGGGCTACCCCAATAAAAATAAATAAATAAATAAATAAACATTGTTAGCTGGCTACCTCCTCCTCCATCGCCGCTTCCACCTACACCACATTCACCGCCTCCTCAACCTCCGACTCCGTATCCACCTCCGAGTTGCAGGTTAATAATTTTTAATTTTTATTTATTTTATTTTAAGTTATTTGCCTATGCTCATTTGTTTGCAGAGCACTTGCCATGCTCTTAAGCACATTTTGCTGCCTTTTGCAGCCCTCTAGCCATTTACATTACATTTTTAGGGCCATTTTAGTGCCCAAAAGTTCGGGTCCCTATTGACTTCAATGGGGTCCAGGTCGGGGTCAAGTTCGGGTTAAGTTTGGACCGCCATTTTAGGAAAAATTGTGATTCGTTACCACGAAGCATGAGGAAATTCGCATTAATTGCGAATCAAATTTTTTCTGAAATTCGGATCGAATGCCACTTTGTCAGCTTCAATTTGCTCATCTCTAGTTATGTTTAAAGGGCAGGGTCCAGGAGCAGAAAACCGCCCTGAGAGACAAGGCCACTGATGATGTGTCATCGAGATAGAAAACCAATACAGTGGAAAATGACCATGATGGGGTGCGAGAAAACGAGGCATTACAGATAAACAATCACTATTAGTAAGTGATAATGTGTTGTTTCTTGTCACTTGATGCTAAAAGTTTCTAAGCCAGAATACCCCTTTAAACATTAAATTTCTCTTGATAGCAGTATCAGTTTAAAAATCAAAGGGTATGTGGGCAATAAGTGAGGGCAGCCTTAGTTGGTATTGTGTTTAGTTTATCCAACCCCTTAAATGCCTGCCCTACTGCACGGGCCCCTTACACTGATTTTACTTACCTTGCTCCCCAGCACCTGTGTCGCTTCTGATGCCGACACACGACCACCACTGCATCTCTCTATCGCACGGATCAAAACATCCGTTGACGGGGGGAGCAGCCAATAGCAGGCTGCGATGGGGACGAGCCTGCCTAGCATCACCCGCAATGCTAGGGAGGCTCGTCCCTGTCGCAGCCTGCTATTGGCTGCTCCCCCTTCACTGGATGTTTTCATCCGCGGGGAGCAAGTTAAGTACAATCAGTGTAGTCTGTGCAAAAAGACTATTGCAGCCTCTATTGCCCTATTCCTCTATATTCCCCTGGAAGTTGCTTCAGGCAGAAAGTTTTTAATATGTTATGTAAAGGGAGGCAATGATTTTGAGTTGTATGGGTGAGATTTATCAATGCGTTTATGCCAGTTGTCTGCTTAAAATACAGTGAGAAACATAGTGCTAAGACTAAGCTCCATATTTTTTAAATCAGTTTTTTAGACATCAGAGAAAGAGGGAGACTTTTTTATTACAATTTTTGTTATTAAAATTTATTTTGCTTAATAAAAAAATGGTAAATTTGCCTAGGTGTGATTGGCACATAAGTACTGGGAAGCTGGATGTGGTAGAGAGGCTCACATTAATTGTGGCTATGGGACCTTTAAAATTGGTGTATGCCCTGCCCTGATTATGGACCTACATGCTCTTCATATTCTGCCATATGGTGCTCTTGTGTGGCACTGTATACTCCCCTACACACTTCTACAGAGATACAGTATGGGCACATATTAAGTTTTGGGCCCTTTTAAATTAATGGAGTAGTACCACACATATGTTAATTTGCATCAGGGCTTTGTGACAGATGAAACAAGAACATTTGAAGAGAGAATCTTTTTGAGCATGTCATATGTTTTATTTCAGTCGTCTTCCTAGAAACAGATTAATGCATCCCGTTCCCTTACTCCCCCATCAATCTTGCTGTAAGAGTAACCATGACAACAAGTTAAAAAAAAATAGGACAGTAAAGTTTAGTACATAGTCGGTCAAAGCAAGATTAGGACGAGAGGCTGGATGCATTGGCACACTTTGCAGTTCAGAAGATCTACATATGGCTGGGGGAGAGCCTAGAAGAAGCACTCATAGCGACGCGGGTTGATTGCATTTGACAGTAATTATGAATAGGCACTTGCAGACCACATCCGCACATTCTAGCTATGCGAGATGAAGAAGGCATTACTTAACTGTTCTACCCAATCAGCCTTGTCAATGTCACAGTCTTGTTAATGCCACGGTGTAAAGACTTATCGCCACATTTCTCAGAACAATTGTGTCAAATGACATGTCGGCACGTCCTCCACGAGACGACAAACGCTGCTGGATAATTGACTATTTAATTGGAGGTTTGTATCGATTTTTATGCTCACAGATACAGTATACGTATATAAGCAAAACTGGGTTTTGCATCGCTTAACGTCATGTTTAACGTGCTGTTAGATCTTGATATTTCGATCAATATCCATTACCCTGACTCTGACACAAAACACCTACAAACAATTTAGGAGCAATAACACCAGATACTGTACTGATGAAATGTGAGTGGGATTGATGAGGGGTTTTTATAGCTCTCAAGACTGTAGTTCTCTTACTTAAAGGGGTATTCCTATTACAAGCACTTATAATATGTCCATGCGATATGCCATAAACAGTGGACAGGTTGAGATCACACTCTTTGAGAGAAAAGGGTCATCCTGACCACCATTAGCTGATGTAACCTATTATTATTTATTTAAAGGGGCTATCATTTGCAAGGCTCAGCCAATTGCTTTTAGCAGGTGCTTGTCTTAAAGGGAATGTGTCCCCTATAATTTGTTCTTCGAGTTAAAACCAGATAGTGACACATATCCTTTATTACTAATCTGCTTTTTTTTTAAATTTTCTGGTTACTGATTATTTTATTCTGCTTCCTGAACACGATTATGGGGCAGCCATATTCGCTTGAGCTGTTGTTAAAAGAATTTAGAGATATGCTTTACAGCGGCCACCATAATGGACTGGAGTTGACCCCATTGCCTTTTATGGGAGATCTTTTCAGGCATGCTCTGTGACCTGTGCAGAGGTCATCCTACAGGGAGGGGGGTAGATAAGCCTTCACAGGTCTGCAAAAAAAATATTTTCAAGAGTTGTTTTGGTTATTCCACGTAATCTCTATGTTTTTTGGCACGCTGAATCTGAAAATGACCTTCATTTTGTCATACGACATCACGTTTTCTGACAATTTAGATAACTATGTTAAATAAGGCAATACCTCAAAATAAGAAATAGACTTATAAAATTAAAGTGTTATTACAATTTTTTCATGAAAATCCTTTTTTGAACTGAAATGAGCTCACCTACACACACTAAACTCGATTCTTCTTCCCTGTGAGGCATCTCTTGGTGCTTTTACGCTTTTACGAATTCCAAGTTCTCGTAGGTTTCCTTCAAGTGTACGGAATGACCTACAGATATGGAAGCGTAAAAAACACTTTTTGTGGAGTAAAACTGCTTTGAGACTTCTTTTTGAAGAATCTATAAAAATACGCCATTGCTCTGAATCATATCGGATTTTAAATTGACCCATCAGACCTTCAAAATCGATGAAATAAACCAACTCATCTTCCTGGACGAGGTAAGGAACGAACCATGAAGATGACACTCCTGGAACGAACCATGAAGATGACACTCCTGGCAACAATAAATTCCTGCTTTTCAGCCTTGATCCGAGTAACTCAGCGGCATCTTTGGGAAGATTCAAGTCTCTTACCAAATCATTTATCTCCTCCTGAGAAAACAATTTTGGTCTTGTATCATCTTCAAAGTCAGAACTTGATTCATCATCTGGTTCAGGTATGACTTTACCTTCATCAGAGCTAGGTATCTCTTCCAAGGTAGCAGGGGGCTTGGGTACTGGTATATCTGTGCCATGGGGGATGGGACGAATTGCTGAGTGAAGATTGGAGTATGAAACGGAATGCTTCTATTTGGAATTAAACCCTTTCACATCGCATGAACAAAAGTAGCAGTTGTCACTATGGTTCTTTTGCTCTCACAAAACCAGAGGAATCCCATAACGGAAATATTTTTTCTTACCCTTGAACCAGTTTCGGAGGTCCTCATCACACAGTTTGCACACTTTATGAGGTGCCCAAACTTTATCTTGATCTTCAATTTTTAGTCCAGAGTATGCGAAGTATACTTTTTTCAAAAAGTCTGTAATATTCTGCTGTTGCTTAAACACTGTATATTCACCACAGATGAAACAGAAACTGTCTGGCGAATTAATACACTTTTGCGGAGCCATAACATTTGAACGGTTGAAGAATGACGAGCTAACACGAACTGCGATGAAAAAGTGTGAACAGCCTAGAACCAAGAACCTGATGATACAAATAAACAGTTAATTTACTGCTGCACTAACCTCCAGTTTTTTAACCCCTTAAGGACGAAGGGCGTACATGTACGCCCTTCGTCCGCACTTTAAAGATGGCGCCCGATGAGCTGCGGGTAAACGCTTGATTCATCAAGCTGACACCCGCAGCTCATGTCCGCGACCGGCAGCGATGCCGATCGCGGACATTTAACCTCTCAGATGCCGTGGTCAATCCTGACCACGGCATCTGATCGCGCAAAAACCGAAAGTTTCACTTTCGGTTTTGCTCCGGCTCCCTGATGGCCACAAGGGGAGCCGGGCATGCATGTAGTACCCTAGGTTTCTGTGAATGAAACCTAGGTTACTACACAGTATTCCTATGGAGCCTATGACTGTAATAGGCTCCATAGGAAATATGCATTTTCATATATTCCAATGCTATTGCATTGGAATATATGAGAATAGCAATCTGATGATTGCATCTTATAGTTCCCTATGGGAACTATAAGAAAGTGGTAAAAAAAAAAAGTTTAAAAAATAAAAATTAAATAAAAAAATATAAAAATTCAAATCACCCCCCTTTCCCCAAAATGAAAATAAAATAAATAAATAAATAAAAAAATTACACATAATGGGTGTCGCAATGTGCGAAAACGCCCATACTATAATAATATTAAAAAATATTCACCATAAGGTAAACATAAAAACGGAAAGAAAGCGTCCAAATGGCTAATTCGCCATTTTTGGACGCTTCATTTCCTAAAAAAAAATGAATAAAAAGTGATCAAAACATCATACGCACCCCATATGGTATCAATTAAAAGTTCAGATTGCCCCGCAAAAAATGAGCCCCTACACTGCTCCGTACGCATAATTACAAAAAAGTTATAGGGGTCAAAACATGGCGACAAAAAAATAAAATAAAAAAATTCCCATCAAAACGCAAGAAAAACTATACATATTAGGTATTGCCGGATTCGTACTGACCTGAAGAATAAAATTAACCAGTCAGTTTTATCGCAAATCGAACGTTGTAATTTAAAAACCCGTAAAACTGTGGTGAAATTGCTTTTTTTTTGCAATTTCACCCCATTTGGAATTTTTTTCCCGTTTCCCACTACATCACATGCAAAAATAAATGGTAGCGTTAAAAAGTACAACTTGTCCCGCAAAAAATAAGCCATCATATGGCTCTGTGAGCGGAAATATAAAAATGTTATGGCTTTTGGAAGGCAGGGAGCGCAAAACAAAAACGCAAAAATCCCAAAACCCCCGGTCCTTAAGGGGTTAAAGGAGACACGGACTATACTGGTCCAGACGTGGCCAGGTAAACAATCCAGAGATAGCAAAAAAGATGTCTAGCTCCTTTTCCTTAAGAACCAATGCTTTATTCTTTCACATATTCTTTTAAAATCCATGTGTACAAACAGTGAAACTATAGTAGAATGTGACGCGTTTCGGGCCACTTGCATATGAGCTGTTCATCCAGAAACTTGTCACATTCTACAATAGTTTCTCCGTTTGTACACATGCATTTTAAATGAATATGTGAAAAAATAAAGTATTGGTTCTTAAGGAAAAGGAGCTGGACCTTTTTTTGCTATCTATTAAGAACCTGATAATGATTTGTGCACAAGTGTGGACTGCAGGAGAGAGCAGCTCTGTGTCTGTACACAAGACATCACAGTGCTGGTCATGCCCTCCTGCACTGACCGGAGATGCTGCTATCTGCTCTGTGTCTCCCTCCCACTGGATTCTTCAGGAAACGGCTGAGGCTTACACATACAGCATGCTGCTGAGTATCCCAGTAGTCAGACATGTCACTCAGAGCAGCACTTGTATTCACCCCCTTTGAAGGGGGGGGGGGGAGGGAGTATCAGAGATTGTTTACCTGCAAATAACAAAGGGCCAGAAGAGAACTAGGGAAATGAGGAAATAGATTTTTTTTCCCCTAAAACTTGCTTATCTTATGAATATAATGCTAATCATCAGATTTACAGTGCTATATTTTTTTTACATAACACGGACAACCCCTTTAAGTTTTTTTTGGCCATTTTATATCTTAAATGCACTTATGTGAATTAATTAATATCAATTTGGACTTTAAATTTGGTTAAAAACCCATAATAGAATAGATGGAAGCATAACATATGGACTAAGCCCTCACTAGATAAAATCTGAGACACTTGGTCAACACATTTTGATCAAAATACATCTAAGCCCACCCACCGGTGATAAGGTGGTCTCAGTTAAGGCGGGTTACTATACTAAGCTATTTATGCTGTGGCGCATTTTTCAGGAGCACAGTCCCCGCACATATGGTGTGCTGCCCTAGTTACCTCTATGTGCATCAGCAACCGGTGGGAGGAGAGACACACACACCTATATGTACCACCTTAATCAAGGTCACCTGTTAGATAGGTGGGGCAAAAGTGCACTTGAATATCACTCCCAGTATAGGAGCGTATTCACACATGAAGGTGCCACTCCTTCAAGACAAATCAAGGAATTCACAGAAAAAACTATATGTAAACCATCCTGCATGATATGGTATAAAATGTGCGGATGTATATGGCTACATAATACAAAATCACAGAAAATAATGCACTCTACAAATGGATGGAAGCATAACATATGGACTAAGCCCTCACTAGATAAAATCTGAGACACTTGGTCAATACATTTTGGCTTAGATGTATTTTGATCAAAATGTATTGACCAAGTGTCTCAGATTTTATCTAGTGAGGGCTTAGTCCATATGTTATGCTTCCATCCATTTGTAGAGTGCATTATTTTCTGTGATTTTGTATTATGTAGCCATATACATCCGCACATTTAATACCATATCGTGCAGGATGGTTAACATATAGTTTTTTCTGTAAAAACCCATAATATACACAAACCATCTGAAAGGTGGCATGAAGCAGGATGTGCTCAACCCAAAAATGCAGTTGTGCATATATATACAGGGGAGCAGATCCTGCAGTTGTGGCCCGTTGCTAATGGTGATCCCCAGCAAACCTCTCAATTTTAACATCAGTTTGAGGGCTTAGTAAGACCGCAGTGTTCATCTGTTTTGTCATTTGTTATTGCTATATTGTTAAAAACCCATAATATAAAAAAATACCAAAAATTAAAAAAAATTATACATTTGAAGACAATTTTGCATTTTGTGGCAAATCATGATGTCTAGGAGTTTTTTTTTAATATTTTATTTGTTTTCAGCACACCAAAATACATGGAAATTAGATGAAAATAATCAAACAGCTTTTTAGTCGCTATCCGACGTTTTAGTCTATACAAGCAAAAGAGGGATGTTAAAAATAAAACAAAAAAAGTTTATTAATAGCAATGGTGTAAAATAGCAAACACAAAGGTGAATTACCTAAAACCCTATAAAATAATGGGCTAACTAGGGTTGGGTAGCAGATTGAGGAGGTCCACTGGGGGTATCATGGTGCTGGTGTTGCACACAGTACCTCTCAATATGTGGACACTATGAAATAACCAGACCCGACCACCAGTGGTCATGCCCATAATAGGCAATGTATGGTCTATGATGTATGTACGACCAATATAACCTAAAAGCCCAACAGAGGGGCTACACAAAGTGGTAGGACCACTGGCCCAGAGGTTGAAACCTAATAATGAATGTATCACAAAATTGGATATGCGGCAATATGGTATATATTCTGCCACTAAATCTGAAACGTACCAATTAGGGTAAAACCTCTGGGCTGGACTAAGGTACCCAGCACCAAATGTACTTATTGCTGGATACTAAATAGTCAAGCAGGGGATGGCTGTGCACGCTACCATCCACTGTAAATACTGACTATGGTGCCGCGCTCAGGCCGGTGAGAGAAACAGCTGATGTGGCTCATACACAGCCAACTATCAGCACCCCCGGCCAAAGTCTAATGATCGAAGACTCAACGTGTTTCAGTGCACGATCTAGTGCACTTCCTCAGTAGTGTTGCGCGCGAATATTCGAATAGCAAATTTTTTAGCGAATATCGGCACTTCGCTAATTCGCGAATATTTCGAATATAGCGCTATAAATTCGCTATTTCGAATATTCGTTTTTTTTTTTTTTTTTTTTTTGTTATATTCTTTTCTTTCCCACTTCACAAAAGTAGTTCTTACCTGTCCTGAGGATTCCTGGCTTCCTGGCTGCTCTAGTCAGTGCCCGTTGCCGCTTCTGCCGACTTCCGTGCTCATGGAGCGTCCCCATCACCATGGGAACGTCTCCATATACTAAAATTTACTGTCGGATTTGAGGAATTACGTTGAAATCGCAATGCGATTAATTCAAGTTATATTAATCGCATTGCGATTACAACTTAGCACTGCTATCTTACATAGGCTAGAATTAACGAATATGGAATATAGCACTAGCAGTGCTAAGTTGAAATCGCAATGCGATTACTTCAAGTTAAATTAATCGCATTGCGAATTCAACTTAGCACTGCTGCTATATTCCATATTCGTTAACTTCGTTCATTCTAGCAAGCTGACCCATTATAAACCCAGCTCTAAGTTGAAATCGCAATGCGATTAATATAACTTGAATTAATCGCATTGCGATTTCAACGTAATTCCTCAAATCCGACAGTACATTTTAGTATATGGAGACGTTCCCATGGTGATGGGGACGCTCCATGAGCACGGAAGTTTATGGTTGGCTTGGTAGAATTAGCGAATAGCGAATATGACGAATGTATTCGTTATATTTCTCAAAGCGAAGATAACGAAGTATTCTACATCTTCGTTTTAGCTACCTATTCGTCAACTTCGCTAATTCTAGCAATCAAATAGGAAGGTTGACTATAGAGACAGCTGTGATAAATTCGCTATGCGATTTTTTTTTTTTTTATCGAATAATTATATTACTTGATATATTTATTATAATTATTCTATTTATTAAAAAAAAAATTATATAATCGCATAGCGAATTTAACACAGCTGTCTCTATAGTCAACCTTCCTATTTGATTGCTAGAATTAGCAAAGTTGACGAATAGGTTGCTAAAACGAAGATGTAGAATACTTCGTTATCTTCGTTTTGAGGAATATGACGAATACATTCGTCATATTCGTCATCTTCGCTATAATTCTTGATATGAAACCAATAGGAAAGTAGCCTGAAGTTAAAATCGCAATACGCGATTATTTAAATCGCATATTAATCGCGATAACTAGAATAATGACGAATATTCGATTTCGACGAATATGAAATGAATATTCTTTCGAATATTCGCGAATTTCATCGAAATCGAATATGGCACCTGCCGCTCATCACTATTCCTCAGGAGCTACTAATACATAGCACCAGAAGTCTAACTAAGTCGTACTCCTCTAGTTTGAGGGTCAGCGTGTTGATGTGACACACATATAGCCCCGACACTGTGATGGCCGCAAAGCGGCCGGAAAAGTGCCGCAGTTTAAAGGGCAGACACCCCGGCCCCGCTGAGCGAGCCTCTGTTGGGAGACATCGCTCATACAAAACCGGTCAGCTGACAAGCAGGAAGAGCAAGGTAGGCCCGGGGTGAACGCAACTGCGCTGATGATACACGGGAAAATTAAAGCGGCGGCTATGCAGAAGAGGAAAGAATAAACAGAGCCAAGGGTATACCCTGATAATGTACAGAAACACAAGTGAAATATAATGAAAGCAGTGACAATAAATCAGCACGCCTCACGCAAATGAAAAAAGGGGGAGCTGAGAGAGGTGATAAATATGTCAAAACAGGCTCAAGATGTTGATTTCAAATATCCTACCAATTATAAGCATCGGAAAATGGGAGTCAATGTGAAGTGACAAGAGCCACAGGTATATGCGAAGGTGAAACCACGTATAACATAAGCGGTACAGGGTACATATAAGGAAGATATCTAATAAATCCACATACAGCACAATAGACCCATAACCATCAAAGATAAGTAAACGGTGAACACAAAACTAACATGACAAGAGTGCCACATCGGAAACTGGGCAAACCGAAATACCCAAAGTGGGCATGAGGGGGTTAAATCAAGGGTGCATAAGAAATGCCATAATTAAGGCCATAAGGTTTTGTGGTATGTAGTCTAAAAATACGATCCCCGTCGCCCCCTCTAGATGACATCTTGATTTGGTCAATGCCCTGGAACTTCACGGAGGTGACTTACCCTTCATGACAATCCGAAACATGGCGAGCAATGGGTGTATCGTTAGTTTTGATGATATCAGAGATGTGTTCACCAATACTACAGCTAAACTCCCGTATCGTCTTGTCAACGAATTTAATACCACAGATACATGTCAAAGTATAGATCACTCCGACTGATTTACAGTTGGTGAATGATTTAATGTAATAAGTTTTGTCCAATATACTCCCGGTAAAGGATTTGCTCTTATCGATATATCTGCAAAACTTTCATGTATGGTATGGGAAGGTGCCAGTAAGAGAATTGCATAGCCAGGTGTGATGTTTGGGACTCTGATACAAACTATGAACCAAAAGATCCCGATAGTTGCCAATATCCGGATCTAATCTCAGAATGTCCCAAAATTATCAGCCAGGACCTGACACACTTCATCATGAGCTCTGTCATAAGTCCTGATGAGGGGAGAGCAACTGATCTCTGTTGGTACTCAAGGAGTGCTGGTATGCCTGTTTTAACACCCCACGTGGATAACCACGACGCACAAATCTCTGTTGTAGTTCCTTGGCAGCCACTCTGAAATCCGCTAGCTAGGAACAATTGCGTCTGACTCTCAAATATTGCCCTTTAGGTATTTCCCTTTTAAGGGCCACAGGGTGCCCACTTTCTCATTTCAAAATTTTATTGTTGTTATTCAATAGTATTTTCCAATAAGGTTTTGTTCTGAAAAATAGAAACACAGATCAAATATTATAAATATGCTGCATTTAAAATATTCTTAAAAAAATAAATTACAATTAATAATTTACATTTATGTAGACATGGTTCTGCACGTATTTGGCCTACTCCTGACAATATAAAGCCTTAATGCAGGGATGTCTAACCAGCAGCCCTCCAGCTATTGCAAAAACTACAACTTCCATCATGCTGAGACAGTATACAGCTATCAGGGGATTTTTTTTCTCTGAGAAGTAGGTGTCTGTAGCCTATAGCGTTTAAATATCCATACTCTCATACACAGCTGATATGATAGTGGTGTAAGGAAGTACAGATGTCACTGGAACTGCAGTGAGCGATGTACAGTACGCATCACTGCTCCTGGCTGTCTCCTTTGCTAAAGCATGGCATAGATGGGCTACGTCAGGCTTTAGAAGAGTGAGCACAGGAAGGGAGAGGGATATGTACATATGCAAGCAGAGCTGAACATGCGCAGAGCAGGAGTTCCTCTTGCCTAGGTCCACTCTGCCAAAGCATGACATAGCCCCCCATGAACTCTGCTTGCTGATGATGCTTATCATATAGAGGAGAGTGTTTGCTCCAGGCAGCCTCCCCCAAACCATGAACTCTCCTTGCTGCTGATGCTTTGTGTGGTTCATGGGGAGGGGGCTGGCTGGGGCTTTGTCCTCTACATAACAATCAACAGCAAGCAGAAATCAAGGGGAGAGGGCTCTGCTTGAGCCACACTGTCCTCTATATGATAAGCTTATATGGAGGACAGTGTGCCGCCCCCTCCACCATGAGTTCTGCATTCTGCTTGATGCTTCAGGCACAACTGCCACCCCCCCCCCCACACACACACACATACTAAACCCCCCCACCCACCTTCTCTTCCCCATTAACTTTTTTTTAAACTTTTGTCAGGGCAGTGAGTACACAGCAGTACATTCCTCACTTTGTCTGTGGCTGTGCAGTGCACGCTTTCTGGAGATGTTACCAGTCTCTGGGGGTTGGAGTTCCGCCCAGGTACTCATAATGGACTGAGCCAGGCCACGCAGTGGAAGACATGTCCTGACTCCTGCATCCTGCCTGCTGAGTCCTGTGTGTGTCTGCTTCGCTAGACTAGCCAATCAGCAGCAGACTCTTAGCACTGCTAAATGCTGATTGGCTAGTTCAGTGCCTAGCAGATAGAGAAGAGATCACTTGTGTAGGTTTCCTGGGGACTGTCTGTCACTGCAGGAGCCAGGGAAGGGAGATTCATAAAGAATGTAAGGGGGAGGGGGGGCATGAGTACAGAGGAAGCAGGGCCCGTCAGAGCCCAAGATAGGGATGGGAGAAGAGCTGGTGGAGCCACAGAAGCCATGGTAGTGTAATTAGGGGGCAGGGCCTTCCATCCACAACATATCGCCCCTTTCCACTGGCCCCATAGCAGCTGCGTGGTCTGCCTCTTAATAATTTTGATGAATTTGTGAAGGTCTGTGCCATAAAACGTGAATCTACGGAAGCAAAGGAGCTGTTGTACATTTCTGCTATAATCTATGCAAGCTTCCAGGTGTAGATCATAATAAATGAACCCTGCCAGCTATGACCATTCCTGCACTTATTTGGAAAGCAGCAAGCAGGGCTTTGTGACTTTTAGATTTTCTGCTGTATAGAGGATAATAAATGTCAGCTAAAGTGTTTGAAAATGCGAATGCAAAATTTGAAAGTCAATAATTTAGATTTGTCCCCCATGAAAATATTGTTTGTTGTCTTCAATTATTTTTTCACTATGTGGTCTGTTCAAGGATGATTTTTGTCACAATAGATAAAACAATTGGCAATTTTGCTGTAAAATTGATGTGTCTTGAGATGCTTGTTTAATAAACTCAAGAGTCCCCATATGTCCTTTTCCATTGCAATTTCTATGGTAGAAAATGAGAATTCTAGAGCTGGACAATCTTACATTCGCACACTCTTAAAAAGATTACTGAACATAGGAGATGTAATCAAGCTTTTAAAGAGTTTCCTTTTTTGCTAATCTCCTCCTGATGCTTCTACTTTAAAGGATATGTTAATCAGGCTGAAGAAATGGAACTTGCATTACCCTTAAGCATGGCCCACTTACTGGAAAATGCTTAACCCGTAACTGTCAGGGGTGAGCCAGGCAAGGCTTTGCTAGCATACAGAAAAAGTATGACTTGGGCCAAATAAGGGGTATAAATGATAAGTAGCTGAAAAACGTGAAGCTCTTTTTTCCTTTTAAAATGTAAAATCATACACTTTCAAATAAAAATAACGAAAGTTGCAGTGTTCAGACATTTTTTAAAAATAACTCCCAGGAGAAAACTATAGGCATAACTTGAAGTGTCCCAGATGCAAAACCTATAACAGGTAACTCAAACTACCATCTGCCATTTATAGCCCTGGGGGTCCTTCCATGTGGTAGATGGGTGATTGGGCCCCACCAGGCACAGATATCCATTTGCAACTGCAATATTTGCAACAACAATACCTACATCCCTGTCCACTGCCCTTCAAAGTGGTTGTCTTTCTCCATAAAATGTAGATGTGGAAAAGATTATTCTTAGGTTATGGGGACTTATAGTATAGATAGAGATATGTTTTATTTAATAGATAAATCTAAAACTATAACTAGAGATGAGCGAACACCTGGATGTTCGGGTTCGAGAAGTTCGGCTGAACTTCCTGAAAATGTTCGGGTTCGGGATCCGAACTCGACCCAAACTTTATCCCGAACCCGAACCCCATTGAAGTCAATGGGGACCCAAACTTTTAGGCACTAAAAAGGCTGTAAAATAGTCCAGGAAAGGGCTAGAGGGCTGCAAAAGGCAGCAAAATGTAGGTAAATGCCCTACAAACAAATTTGGATAGGGAAATGAATTAAAATAAAATAAAATAAATAAAAATTAACCAATATCAATTGGAGAGAGGTCCCATAGCAGAGAATCATGCATCATTAACCCACCACTGGAGAAGGCCACTTTTTCTGTTATTTCGGCCACAGCACCCAGACTGAGGACAGAGGTCCCACAGCAAGGAATCATGCGTCATATCACCCACCACTGGAAAAGGCCACTTTAAGTTATTTTGGCCTCAGCACCCAGACAGAGGAGAGAGGTCCCACAGCAAGGAATCATGCGTCATATCACCCACCACTGGAGAAGACCACTTTCAGTTATTTCGGCCCCAGCACCCAGACAGAGGAGAGAAGTCCCACAGCAAGGAGTCATGCGCCATATCACCCACCACTGGAGAAGGCCACTTTCAGTTATTTTGGCCCCAGCACCCAGACAGAGGAGAGAAGTCCCACAGCAAGGTATCATGCGTCATATCACCCACCACTGGACAAGGCCACTTTTAGTTATTTCGGCCCCAGCACCCAGACAGAGGAGAGAGGTCCCACAGCAAGGAATACGGCGTCATATCACTCACCACTAGAGAAGGCCACTTTCAGTTATTTAGGCCCCATCACCCAGACAGAGAAGAGAGGTCCCACAGCAGAGAATCATGCGTCATATCACCCACCACTGGAGAAGGCCACTCTCAGTTATTTAGGCCCCAGCACCCAGACAGAGGAGAGAGGTCCTACAGCAGAGAATCATGCGTCATATTATCCACCACTGGAGAAGGCCACTTTCAGTTATCTAGGCCCAGCACCCAGACAGAGGAGAGAGGTTCCACAGAAAGGAATCATGCGTCATATCACCCACCACTGGAGAAGGCCACTTTCAGTTATTTCGGCCCCAGCACCCAGACAGAGGAGAGAGGTCCCACAGCAAGGAATCATGCGTCATATCACCCACCACTGGAGAAGGCCACTTTCAGTTATTTAGGCCCTGGCGCCCAGATTGAGGAGAGGTTCATTCAACTTTGGGTTGCACCACAAGATCATGGTAAAGTTAAAAAAATGAGGATTCAATAAAGAAGTGCCCCGGAGTACAAGAATACATGGTTGAGGAGAAGGCAATTATAAATGTCTATTCTGCACAAGAGAGGGACAGGTCCTGTGGGATCCATGCCTGGTTAATTTTTATGAACGTCAGCTTGTCCACGTTGGCTGTGGACAGGCGGCTGCGTTTGTCAGTAATGACGCCCCCTGCTGTGCTGAATACACGTTCAGACAAAACGCTGGCCGCCGGGCAGACCAGCACCTCCAAGGCATAAAATGCTAACTCTGGCCACGTGGACAATTTGGAGGCCCAGAAGTTGAATGGGGCCGAACCATCAGTCAATACGTGGAGGGGTGTGCAGACGTACTGTTCAACCATGTTAGTAAAATGCTGCCTCCTGCTAACACATTCCATATGAGGTGGTGGTGCAGTTAGCTGTTACGTGAAGACAAAACTTTTCCACATTTCTGCCATGCTAACCCTGCCCTCAGAGGAGCTGGCTGTGACACAGCTGCGTTAGCGACCTCTTGCTCCTCCTCTGCCTTCGCCTTGGGCTTCCACCTGTTCCCCTGTGACATTTGGGAATGCTCTCAGGAGCGCGTCTACCAGCGTGCGCTTGTACTTACGCATCTTCTTATCACGCTCCAGTGCAGGAAGTAAGGTGGGCACATTATCTATGTACCGGGAATCGAGCAGGGTGGCAACCAAGTAGTCCGCACACGTTAAAATTTGGGCAACTCTGCTGTCGTTGCGCAGGCACTGCTTCATCCTCCTCCACCTCCTCCTCATCCTCCTCGTCCTCCAGTAGTGGGCCCTGGCTGGCCACATTTGTACCTGGCCTCTCTCTGAGCCACTTCTAACAGACTGGCCTGAAAGTGCTAAAAATGACCCCTCATCCTCCTCCTCCTCCTGGGCCACCTCCTCTTCCATCATCGCCCTAAGCGTTTTCTCAAGGAGACATAGAAGTGGTATTGTAACGCTGATAATGGTGTTATCGCCACTGGCCATGTTGGTGGAGTACTCGAAACAGCGCAATAGGGCACACAGGTCTCGCATGGAGGCCCAATCATTGGTGGTGAAGTGGTGCTGTTCCGCAGTGCTACTGATGCGTGTGTGCTGCAGCTGAAACTCCACTATGGCCTGCTCGCACAGTCTCTCCAGCATGTGCAAGGTGGAGTTCCACCTGGTGGGCACGTCGCATATGAGGCGGTGAGCGGGAAGGCCGAAGTTCCGAGGTAGCGCAGACAGGCGAGCAGCGGCAGGATGTGAACGCCGGAAGCGCTCACAGATGGCCCGCACTTTATGCATGTATGAAAGAAAAAGAGAGTTTTTGAGGGTTAATCGGATCTAGTGGACAATGTCTAACAGACTCGAGAAACTAGAGGCGCCAGGGGATGGTGAATAAACGTTGTGATAGGTAGATGGTTAAAATACAGAGGCTGCTCTAGGGTTCATCAAGCAGACTGGGTTGTCTGCAGGTTGTGCAATGTGTGGGGTAGGAAGAGATAGGAGGCGAGTGGGTGTGAACCTTCACTTCAATCACGCCTATTTCAAGAACCCAAAATGAGCGCCAATGTTTTAGTAGATAAGGGTATCTATAAATAACAGGGTATGTTCCATAATAATAGTCTTACTAAAAAGTAGTTGGTACATATACTACAATGACTAAAATTAAAATTTAAATTTAAAATCAAAAAGTCAAAGTAATCGTATATTTCAACTTACTTCACGAGGGGAGTGGTTTACTAGGATAAGCATAAAACACCTGTAAACCAGTTACCTCCCCAGCCAGGATCGCTTCAATGATGTTAACAAATTGGAGGCAGCCAACTCAAGGGGGCTTCTGTTCAATTGTCTTTTATTCCAATAAAATCCGGCTCAACGCGTTTCGGGACAGGCACGTCCCTTCATCAGGTAAAGTAAACCACTCCCCTCGAGAAGTAAGTTGAAATATACGATTACTTTGACTTTTTGATTTTAAATTTTAATTTTAGTCATTGTAGTATATGTACCAACTACTTTTTAGTAAGACTATTATTATGGAACATACCCTGTTATTTATAGATACCCTTATCTACTAAAACATTGGCGCTCATTTTGGGTTCTTGAAATAGGTGTGATTGAAGTGAAGGTTCACACCCACTCGCCCTCCTATCTCTTCCCACCCCACACACCGCACTTTATGCAGCAGCTCTGACATGTCGGGGTAGTTGTGAATGAACTTCTGCACCACCAAATTCAGCACATGCGCCAGGCAAGGGATGTGCGTCAAACCGGCTAGTCCCAGAGCTGCGACGAGATTTCGCACACCACCAGGCCGGGCTTGAGGCCCACCGGCAGAAACCACTCGTCGGTCTGTTGTTTAATACCCCGCCACAACTCCTGCGCGGTGTGGGGCCTGTCCCCCAAACATATGAGTTTCAGAATGGCCTGCTGACGTTTACCCCGGGCTGTGCTGAAGTTGGTGGTGAAGGTGTGTGGCTGACTGGATGAGCTGGTGGAAACAGAGGAGGAGGAAGCCGAGTAGGAGGAGGAGGCTACAGGAGGCAAAGAATGATGCCCTGCGATCCTTGGCGGCGGAAGGACTTGCGCCAAGGAACTCTCTGCCTGGGGCCCAGCCGCCACTACATTTACCCAGTGTGCAGTTAGGGAGATATAGCGTCCCTGGCCGTGCATACTGGTCCACGTATCTGTGGTTAGGTGGACCTTGCCACAGATGGCGTTGCGCAGTGCACACTTGATTTTATCGGATATTTGGTTGTGCAGGGAAGGCATGGCTGTCTTTTAGAAGTAGTGGCGGCTGGGAACAACATACTGTGGGACAGCCATGGACATCAGCTGTTTGAATCTGTCTGTGTCCACCAGCCTGAATGACAGCATTTCAAAGACCAGTAGTTTAGAAATGCTGGCATTTAGGCCCAGGGCTCGAGGGTGGCTAGGTGGGAATTTACGCTTTCTCTCCAAGGTTTGCGAGATGGAGAGCTGAACGCTGCCTTGTGACATGGTGGAGATGCTTGGTGACACAGGTGGTGGTGTCGGTGGCACATCCTCTGTTTGGTGGGCGGCAGGTGCCAACATTCCTCCAGAGGCGGAGGAAGAGGCCAAGGCAGCAGCAGAAGAGGGAGCAGGGGGAGCCAGAGTGAGTTCCTTGCTTTTAAGGTGTTTACTCCACTGCAGTTCATGCTTTGCATGTAGATGCCTGGTCATGCAGGTTGTGCTAAGGTTCAGAACGTTAATGCCTCACTTCAGGCTCTGATGGCACAGCGTGCAAACCACTCGGGTCTTGTCGTAAGCACATTGTTTAAAGAAGTGCCATGCCAGGGAACTCCTTGAAGCTGCCTTTGGGGTGCTCGGTCCCTGGTGGCGGTGGCCAGTATCAGGCGAACTCTCTTGGCGGCGGCTGTTCTGCTTTTGCCCCCTGCTCCCTCTTTTGCTACGCTGTTGGCTCGATCTCACCACTGCCTCTTCCTCTGAACTATGAAAGTCAGTGGCAAGACCTTCATTCCATGTGGGGTCTAGGACCTCATCGTCCCCTGCATCATCTTCCACACAGTCTCCCTCCCTGACCTCCTGTTCGGTCTGCACACTGCAAAAAGACACAGTAGTTGGCACCTGTGTTTCGTCATCATCAGAGATGTGCGGATTTCGATGAGGTGGTATTCCCATGTCCTCATCATCAGGAAACATTAGTGGTTGTGCATCAGTGCATTCTATGTCTTTCACCACTGGGGAAGGGCTAGGCGGATTCCCTTGGGAAACCTTGCCAGCAGAGTCTTCAAACAGCATAAGAGACTGCTGCATAACTTGAGGCTCAGACAGTTTCCCTGATATGCATGGGGGTGATGTGACAGACTGATGGACTTGGTTTTCAGGCGCCACCTGTGCGCTTTCTGCAGAAGACTGGGTGGGAGATAATGTTGTGAACGTGGTGGATCCACTGTCGGCCACCCAATTGACTAATGCCTGTACCTGCTCAGGCCTTACCATCCTTAGAACGCCATTGGGCCCCACCAAATATCGCTGTAAATTCTGGTGGGTACTGGAACCTGAGGTAATTGGTTCACAAGGACGTGTGGCTGTGGCAGAATGGCCACGTCCTCTCCCAGCACCAGAGGATACACTAACACCACCACAACCGCGTCCGCGTCCCTTACTAGATGTTTTCCTCATTGTTAACGTTTACCAAGCACCACAATAAGAAAAAAAATATTTGGCCCAATGTATTGATTTCAAATTCACCTAACACTATCTGCCTATTTATTTATGTAGCGTATTACACTAATCCAGGCACAGCAGTAACCACTGATTTAGGGGAATATCCCTTTTAGGGGTAGTATTTAGGCCCTGGATGAAAGGTATCCTTTTATGGACAGATTTACACTTGGAGATGCACAGTAGCGTGAGAAAAAGTATGTAGGATTATGCCTTCAGCAATTGTATTTTAACACTTTGTGTAATATAACCTTTAACGGACAGAAATACAATGGGAGATGCACGGTAGCGTGTGAAGTTAATGAGGATGACCCTCTCAGCACTTGTATATACACCTTGAGTGTAATATAACCTTTTACGGACAGATTAACACTTGGCCTGCAACAGCTGGGACACCAGAATCAGGGTATTGCTATTTTGGCAATTGAATTTAAACCCAAAGCAAAATATATGTTTTGGCGGACACTATTATACTTTGCCAGCCACAGCTGAAACCACTGATTTAGGGTATTGCTATTTTGGCAAATGAATTTCACCCCAGAACAAAATATACCCTTTTACGGACAGATTAACACTTGGCCTGCAACAGGTGGGACACCAGATTCAGGGTATTGCTATTTTGGCAATTGAATTTCACCCCAGAACAAAATATACCCTTTTACGGACAAATAAACACTTGGCCTGCAACAGCTGGGACACTAGATTCATAGTATTGCTATTTTAGCATTTGAATTTCACCCCAGAACAAAATATATGTTTTGGCGGACACTATTATACTTTGCCAGCCACAGCTGAAACCACTGATTTATGGTATTGCTATTTTGGCAATTGAATTTCACCCTAGAACAAAATATACCCTTTTACGGACAAATTAACACTTGGCCTGCAACAGCTGGGACACCAGATTCAGGGTATTGCTATTTTGGCAATTGAATTTCACCCCAGAACAAAATATACCCTTTTATTGACAGATAAACACTTGGCCTGCAACAGCTGGGACACCAGATTCAGAGTATTGCTATTTTGGCAATTGAATTTCACCCCAGAACAAAATATATGTTTTGGCGGACACTATTATAGTTTGCCAGCCAGTGCTGGGACACCAAATTTAGGGGATTGCTATTTTGGCAATTGAAGTTCACCCCAGAACAAAATATATGTTTTGGCGGACACTATTATAGTTTGCCAGCCAGTGCTGGGACACCAGATTGAGGGGATTGCTATTTTGGCAATTGAATTTCACCCCAGAACAAAATATATGTTTTGGCAGACACTATTATACTTTGCCAGCCAGTGCTGTGACACCAGATTTAGGGGATTGCTATTTTGGCAATTGAATTTCACCAAAGAAAATAATCTATCCTTTGCCAGACAGCAGACAGTATTATACTTGGCTAGCCAAAGCTGGAACACCAGATTTAGGGGATTGGTATTTTGGCAATTGTATTTAACCCCTCAATAAAATATAGAAATTGCTATCCTGAGTTTCTAGGGGTGACAATAAGCACAGTCAAGCCCCTGATGTAGGATATAGCAAAAAAAATAACTAGTATTGATGGATTGATGGACTTGGTGGCAGCTTGATCTGGTGCACCACAAGTCACAAAATGGCCGCCGATCACCCCAGAAAAAAAGAGACAGAAAACCGTTCTGTGCAGCCTAAAAACCAGTGAGCAAGTAACTAGCAGAAGTTGAATCATTCACAGCTGTAGATCGATCACTTCATTAGGTGCTTTTGCTGACTTTTCCCTGCCTAATCTTGCCCTCACAGCAGCTGCGTCCTCTCCCTACACTAATCAGAGCAGTGTGACGTGTGGCGCTACGTGACTCCAGCTTAATTAGAGGCTGGGTCACATGCTGCACTTGGCCAATCACAGCCATGCCATTAGTAGGCATGGCTGTGATGGGCTCTTAGGGCAAGAAGTAAAACGCTAGCTGATTGGCTGCTGTGCAGCCCTTCAGAAAGCGGGAAGAAATCGTCGAACTAACGAACCCGAACTTTTTTGAAAATGTTCGGGTTCGGGTCTGTGTCTTGAACACCCCAAAATTCAGTACGAACCCGAACTATGCTCGAACTGTTCGCTCAACACTAACTATAACATAATAAATGGCTAACAAAGAGAAAGAGAGGCAAAGGTGGTTGAAAAAAATAAAAGAGCCAACTCAACAGTAACCTTAAAAATTGCCAAAAACTAAAAGAGTTGTGACAAATAATTTTTTAATACTGTATGCTTTTAGTTAACAAGGTGAAAATCTATGAGAGGATCTTGTATAGACAAAGAGGGTCCTAGGCAAAGTGAGGTAGTATTTGGAAGGATTGGGACGGTTAAGTAAATTTTTATTTTTTTAATTTTTTTTAAGGGGGTGTGGGGTGGAGGGGGGGGATGGGGATGATTTTGTAATTCTGTTTTTTTACGGATTGTATTTTTCGAGATGACTAAAATAAAAATTTATATATAAAAAAAAATAGTGTATGCTTTTCAAGCTGTTTAAATAAGAGTGTCCAACAAAAAAAAACAAAATTTCAAAATCACTGGCTAACTGACTGGAATATTGATTGACAAATTTGATGATTTGTATGTTGACCATTGCATCTTTATCTGTCATAACTAGCAATGAGCGGAGTTTTGTAAAATTCAATTTGGCTGCTTTGCCGAATTTTACAAAAAAAGGGCATTTCTTGGTAAGTAGCGGGTGCAATGACAGGGAACAGCGATAGTGCCGCTCCCCATCGTTGTAACCATTAGATGCCTAGTTCATCACTGATCACGGCATCTGAGTTTAGTATTAAAGTTTTTAATCACAAAAAATATATAAATTCATCCTTACCTCATCCATTTGATTGCAAAGTGCCAGCCGCCATCTTGATTGAAGATGCAGTGCAAAATCTTGCACGGCATGGGATTTCACGTGGGATCGTCAATCAATAAGGTGGCGGCTGACTCCTCGCACTCAAACAGATAAAGTATGATTTTTTTTTTTTTAACCCATTTCAGGGAAAATCAATTCATTATCATAAAGTACAAGGAAATTCGTTTGCGAATTGAATTTTTCCTGAAATTTAGGATCGAAGTCGGTTGACTTTGCGGGCTTCGATTCGGTCAACACTAGTCATGACATTATGGAGCGTGTTTTAATACTAATAGAAGTATTAGCATGAATATTTCAGAACTAGTAAAATTAAAGACTAAAAAGGGTGAAAACAAATTACTAATGTGATTGGTATAAGTACATATATATATATTTTTGCTGCACATAGAGGTGCCAGGAACATCTGAAATGGGGAGAGTTTTACAAGAGCTCAAAGGCCTTTGTAAAATTCCGGTATTATAAATGACACATGGTAGCTTGGGACCTTCTTACAGATTTTGTTCCCTGGATCTTAAAGTTATGAGTTTTTCATGTACTTTCCACTGACAAATAGAAATGTCAGAAAAGTATTTTTAAACATTTGATATACGTCTTTTTATTTTGTATCCTTTCTTATAAGCCCGTGACTATTTTTATAAGACTTGAATTCAAGAGTTAGACTGTAATGACAATATCAGCTCTCGGACTAGATGCTCCTGATGATATTTCCTTGGTATGTAATGCTTAATATATTCTCTGCAATAAACTTGGGGTTATAGGTCACCTTGAATTTCTAACTATTATTCCCTAGTCTAGCCTTTTACCATCTGTTTTATTGAGATTTAGTCCAATCCTTTTGACACTCAGCTTTATAAAAATGAAATCCCAAGCATTTATTTATATTCATAAGACACACATAAAAGCCCTCTTGAGTCAGGCTAACATTACACGCAAATGAAAACAACCGTGTTTTTAATGAAAAATATACAACTACAGAATATTTTCAGCTTACATTATTGATGACGATTTATCCAAAGCAAATATAAATAATATAAAAGCACACGCAAAAACAATGATAAAACCACAGTAATGCAAGAAAGGAAAGGACATCTGTCAGCAGACTTGTACCTATGAAAGTGGTTGACTTGTTGTATGTGTGCTTGGCAGCTGAAAGCATCTGTGTTGGTTCCATGTTCATATGTGCCCGCATTGCTGACGAGGAGCAACGAGGGTGTTGCCATTTCACCTAGGGGCTCCGCTCTCCCTTTCACTGTATGCCTCCCTCTCGCCCTCTCCACTTTGATTGACAGGACCACGCATTATGATGTTTTCACTGCCTGGCCCTTTCAATTAAGGTGCAGAATGTGTGGCAGTTGCAGAGTGAAAGGAGCCTCTAGGTGTAACGGCAACGCCCCCGTTGCTCCTAGAGGCTCATTTGCACATAATATATAATTTTTCTCAGCAATGTGGGCACATATGAACATGGGACCAACACAGATGCCTTCAGCTGTCAAGCGCACATGTAAAAGGTCAGCCAATTTCATGGGTACAGATCTGCTTACAAAAGCCATTTAAAGTGTACCTAATTTTTGTTTTTCTTTTTTTTTACTTTTCCTAGTGAAATGGGCATCTAAAGTTCAGGTGGCTATCACACTTTTTAATCCGTGCTCCTGTACAAGGCTGTGTACTGGAGTACAGATTCCCCTGTGGTATGAAGGCTTTTAGCTGGCCAAAGCCTAAAAATCCTATCTATTTCACCAGAGAGCCGGCCAGACACATCTATGCCAGGCAGAGCAGCGATTCTCCAGCCTGTACAGCGCTCAGTGCGGCCACAGGAGAATCCATACACAGCAGGGTACGAGAGTACGGATTGCAAAGTGCGATAGGCACTGGAACTTTAGGTACCTATTTTACTAGGAAGAGTCAAAGTAAATAAGTAATTCAAGTATATCAGAGTTGGACTGGGAACTTAAAGTGGCCCTTGAAGAAAAAACTAAAAGTGGCCCCATGTTGTAGGCGAGTCCAAATTTCATCACTAGGTGAAGCCAGCAATATGGTGGTGCAGCACATAATACCACCCCAACAGAACCAACTACCACAGTCCAGCATAAAATACTGCCACCCCAGCTGCAGTATTGAACTATATCGCCATCTTGAGGATGGCAATACATTTGGATGCAGGAGGGTGCTTTCCGCAGCCATCTAGGTAAATAAGTATCTGATGTGCCTAGCATTAATTAATGTTGACAGCATCAGATCGTTATGTACTCGAAGGATGGCTTGGGTGGCCCACCAGAAAATTTCCCTGTAGGGTCTACGGTCAGTCCGGCCCTGAAGTATATTACAAAAATAATTTTCCTTACAATTAGAATAGATTTTAATAAAGTGTATTTGGAGGTTTAGGTACAGTTTAAGAATACCGTAATCAACATTTCAACCAGGGCAGCTTGGTGGCTCAGTGGTTAGCGATGTTGTCTTGCACCACTGGTGTCCTGAGTATTAATCCAAGAGCAATATCTGCATGGGTTTTTATCGTTTGTTTTTTCTGTGTTTCTTGGCACACTGCATAAAACAGATCTTATTAGAACACTACTAAGCCAATAATGTGAATGAAGTGTTCATATGGACGCTTCTTCCTGATAACTGGCCCATATAATCACCGACAGAAGAGCAAAAGCTTGTTTGTTAGCTGATTTGCATCTCTCATCAGAATAAAAGTTGCACTATTATCCTGCCTGTGTTGTGAGGGATATGCTTCTGAAAATCATTGAGGAGTGAATGAGGAAGCAATTGTTCCTTCCTCGACTCACTTTGCATTGGCCTGTTACAAAGGACAATCAACTTGTCTGTTGCTTGGCACTCATCCTGCCTTAATATCAGCCAGCCTAATAGGGACTACTAGAGTACTAAATAATAGTATGTAGTATTAGAAGAAACAGCAGTGAGTAGAAACCATAAAAGAGTGAAGAGTATTGATTTAATATCTATCTATCTATCTATCTATCTATCTATCTATCTATCTATCTATCTATCTATCTATCGATTTACTGTAGTTTATATATACACTCATTGACAAAAAAAAATAATTCACCAAGAAAGAGTTGTTGGAATTGAATGAACTGTCTATCTATGAATGTAAGTGATTACAATATTAGAGCGAGCGGATATGTTTATTGGGAAAAACTGTACAACTGAAAGCAGTCTCTAGTACTCTGTTGGGCCACCTTTAACCTGGATACAAGATGAGATATGGCCTCTAGCCTGGATAGAAGATGATATATGGCTGGTCATTGAGGCATACCGGTTCTATATGGAATCCTGCAGCACATTTGCCCACAGATGTTACAGCTGGGCCTGTAGATCCTACACACTCGTAGGTTGCTGAAACTGGCATCCCAGCTGGTCCCATATTGGTGATAAATCTGGTGACCGGGCATCAAAGGAAAGGGTTGCAATCTGGTGAAGACATTCCTGGGAAACTCTTGCTGTGTATGGGCGAGAATTATCCTGCTGACAAATTCCAGCTAGAAGCTCTACCATGAGAGCCGACATAGGTGGACACAGGACGTCCTGCACATATCACTGAGCTGTTAGTATCCCTCTTATCACTGCCAGGGGTGACTGACTGTCATATGCAATGGTTCCCTAGATCATCATACCAGCAGTTGTGGCAGGATTGAAGAAATCACTACAAGGCCTCCACAGTGGAACCCAACCATTGTGGCATTCCAAACAGATTTTTGATTTGTCACTAAAGGTGATATGGTTCAAGTTTGTAGCAGTCCAGGTTTCTTGTCCACCACATTACTGAAAACGAAGGTGACGATGGCTGGCTGACAATGGCAGGACATGCCCGTGGCACACACATCTCTGTGCTGTATGCTACAATAAATCTAGAGGTCATATCCAGTGGCGTTGCTAGGGCTGGTGTCAACAGGTGTGGTAGAAAATGGTGTCACCCCCCCAAGCCCCCCCACCCAAAGCTTAAAGCCCCAGCACCCCCTCTCCCCCCTGGCAGCATCTCACCTAGGTCAGGTCCACCCCACTTTTGCTGGCTGGCTGTCCGAGACACCAATCGGCAATCTGTCTGATCAGCCCGACCCCCCCCCACATCAGCAGTCTGTTTACTATCCAAACCCCCCCCCCCCTTGACCGCTCTGGACGGCCGGCAGGCTCAATGAAGGACGTGAAGGGACGTCAGCGGCGCTGTGGCGGCAGGGCAGAGCTTGATGGACGTCCCCTACGTGACTCGACGAAGGGGGATGGGTCGGGGGTGCTCGCAGACAGATCACCAATGGGGGGGTGTGCTAGCAGTCAGATCGCTTACTGGGGGGGGGGGGTTGCTGGGGGTGTTGGGAACTTGGGTCCAGCGGGTGACTCACCCCATCAGACTGGTGTCACCTGATGCGGCCTGCACCCGCCGTACCCCCCTTGCAACACCACTGGTCATATCAAAATGATTTGCCCTATCATTGGACTGTGGCTTTTCACCTGTCACATAATTTGAAAGATAATTAATTACTAATATTTTGAGGAAGCATAAAAAGTTAGCAATTGTTATCCTCTTTGACTGAGGAACACTAAACCGTAGATAAAACAATTTCTATTGTTTTGGCCCCTGGTATCAATTTATATATGTATACATTAATATTTTTTCTTAATTTCCACTTGTATGAGTAATGAGATATATTAATGCTTTTGCCTTATTGCTTAGGGACATACTAATTTTGCTTGCAAACCTTGCATTTAAAATTCTGATTAGTATTTCTATATTAAATATCACATTCTTGAGGATATGTAAATTCCATTTTTTTATACAAACATGCTGCCTGCCTCTGGCAGTTCCTCTTATATGTGCACACTGTATGTGTAAATGAATGGGGAGAGAAGGACTTTTTCTCTAAAATGCATTTTAGCACATTTGTATATTCATTAACCTAGAGTAAATAATGAGCAAATGTCATAAATCTATTTTTCTTAGCAATCAAGAAATAGAGCTAAGAAAATTTGGTGGGTAAGCGGTATGTTACGTGAGCTATTTGTTTTTTTTGGTGCAATATACTGGAGCCTACGTGATGGGTAACATTACATACTGTTCTTAGGTCAAGGCAACAAGATTCGGGCAATGGACTGAACATGAGAACGAAAAGCTAAATTAGACTCAAATATAGCTTCTAGTCATTGGGTCTGAAATCTAGGAAGGATGGTAGAGTTTCTTAATGATACTGGAATATGCCTTAAAGACAAAGGAAATATTTCAGATGATATAGATGCTGAAAAAATGAAAAAAAAGGATAAAAGGTTTAGTCAAATAAAGAATATCAGCTGGTAGCACTGACAACATATGAGGGAATGGGACAGAAGTGCAGAGAATTTGGCCCTGATTAATCAAAACTGTTGTGTGCTACTCCAGTCTTGATGGACCCTTCGCAGCTGGAGCAGGCATTTAGTTTATGAAATGGTGCAGGCCTCGTCACAAATTAAATGCCTTCTCTGGCAATCTATGCAGCAAACTGAAAGGTCCTCCAGCTTGTAGCTCCCATAGATTTAAAGAGGACCTGTCACCTCTCTTAAATTGTCTAATTAGTAGCTACTTGCATTCCCCATGCAATAACAATTCTAGAGAATCATTTCTTATGACTCTATGTTGTGCCTTTCTACTTTTATTCCAGCTAGAAGTTTATAGATAAAGGTAGAGATGGATGGTACCAGTTGAGGGTGTGTCCCTGCACAGTCTGACACTGGCAGCACTGATTGGACAATGCCAGACTGTGCAGGGACACCTCCCCCAACTGGTAACTCCCACCTGTACCTTTATTCATAAACTTCTAGCACGAAAAGAAGAAGAATGAAAGAACGTATAGTCATAAGAGTAGATGCTCCAGAATTGTCATTTCACGTGGAATACATTTATTTACTAAAACAAACATGTCAGGATTGGTGACAGCTTCTCCTTCTCACAAAGTGAACTTCGATCTGAATTTCAGGATAAATTTAATTTGCTGTAAAGCCAAATTTCCTTGTGCTTCACAGTAACAAATCATAATCTTTTTGCTTGTGATAGGCTGGCCACCTCCATCTTGCTTGAAGCCGGGCGGTGTTATGACATCATCTCAGGCCACGCGAAATTTTGCGCCAGATCTTCAAACAGGTTGTCAGCAGCCGACCCGACGTGAACAAATGGATCAGGTAAGAATTTTTGATTTTTTTTACACTCTCTTATTAACTGTATATCAGATGTCACGATCATTTATAAACAAGCATCTAAGGGGTACAATGACTGGGAGTGTTGCAATCACCGCTTCCTGTCATTGCACCCAGTACTAACATTGAAATGCACTTCGCGACGAAGAAATTCATCAGGAAGAGGATTTTTTCTTTTTTTATTCGGCGAAGCAGCCGACTCGAATTTTGGAATACTTCGCTCATCTCTACTCGTTATGTCATCATTTATACCAGTTTCTGGCCTTAATGATGATAAATGTGTCAATGCCAATGGCCCTGCACTCGCTGCACCCCCTTTTCAGAAACTGGTAATGGTGGTGTGAAAATGCCAGTTGCAAATCTGTGTTTTGTGACTTTTTAATGCCAGATCCATGGCATGGGAATATAAGTCTCCCCCTTTGTTCTTTGCTACAAGGTTTTCCAGAGAAAGTGCCAGATTAATTATTTGAGAAGTAATGTTGAGCGAAGCGAGCTTCGGGGTTGCTTTATCAAAAGTTGCTTGGTTCAAAACTTCGGTATTATACTGTACGGAGATCTGTCTACGTACAGTATTGGAATGTATGGGCTCCAATGGGCCAAAGTAAGTTAGTCACAAAGTTGTGAGTGACTTTGTTGAATAAGTTTGGTAGTTGGTTTTTAAAGTGGAAAATCACTTTAAAACTTGAAACTGAACTCGGCTTCGGTTCGAACTAGTACCTTGGAACCAAAGCCGTGTTCGGTTGCAAGTTTTAAAGTGGTTTTCCACTTTAAAAATCAACTAGTAATAACTTACTTCGGCTCATTGGAGCCCATACATTATAATGCTGTACAGAGACTGATCTCTGTAAAGTATTATTCCAAAGTTTTGAACGAAGCAACTTTGGAAGTAGCATCCCAAGCTCGCTTCGGTCAACACTAATGAGAAGTGTGGTATATTATTATTCCTGACAATAGGAGGCAAGGTCGTGGGAACAAAGATCAGTAGTAAGTGCTTAAATCTACATTTATGTTCCAATGCAAGTAGCTAAAAGGTTTTGGAGACAGAGCAAAGTAGGATATTGAAAGAAAGATCTGAAAATAGAAATTTGAGGTAGAAACACAACAGTAATGAGTCATGATCAGATCTCCATTGGATAGAAAAAGCTGGGAATAGTGTAAGGAGGAAGTAAGGAAAGTCAGCTTAGAAGATATGGGCGCAATGATCAGGGGAGGATTGGGAACTTAAAGTGGGCCTGGAAAAAAACTAAAAGTGGCCCCATGTTGTAGGTGGGTCCAAATTGACAGAAGACCAAAACAAGTAGGCAGGACCAACACAAGTAGGCAGGCCTACAATACTATTGTGCAGCACAGAATATAACCCCAACAGAACCAAATATCACAGGGCAGCACAAAATACTACTGCCCCAAAGACAGGATTCAACTGTTGAGTTCAGGAGGGCACCTGTGGCCGTTGAGCATCAGATAATTATGTAACTGGCCTGCGGCCATCAAGAGGGCTTAAGTGGCCCCCCTGGGCAATGGCCCACCGGGAAATTTCCCTGTAGGGTCTATGGCCAATTTGCCCCTGGCAATGATACAATCAATGGGGATATTGAATCATATAAGTGGGGGTAATTCACAGGATTGAAAATGAGCAAGAAATACTGTAGATTGGAAAAGCCTTGAGGATCACAAAGTACTGCAAGACCTAAAGAAATTTTTTTGACAGATTAGACTTCAAATTAGTGGAACTGGAGCCTCGACTTGAAGAAAGCATTTTGGAGATAGGAATAAGTCCTTCAGGTCTGCAAATAAAAACAGTCAAGCTGGACAATGGTAAATGTGAATTACTAAAGTATGTAACAAAGCCAAAAGAAAGGAATAGTTCTGTAATGGAATGAGAATATTGTGGGATCAAAAGTGATTGAGGCAAGCTGAAAATGAAAGAACAGCAAGAACACAGACATAAATATTTTGAGAAATGTGGATATAACTATAATATAAAAAATAATAGCAGATGAAGTGAACTGAAATTTTTTTTTTTTTTTACAGCAGGCAGAAAATGACCACTTCCTAGCAAAGCAATATCCACAGCAAGTAAGGATGATTGTAGAATTTGTAGAGATTGTATCTGAAACTATAATATTTCATACATTCCATCTGTTAAAGATCTAAGCGATATATCATATATCCACCTAACAGAGAAAGGATCATTGAAATCAAATCGGACATACACAAATTGCTGCTGGAATGTGTATGACACTTAAGAAATATGAGCTGAACAAGGAATCAGAACCTCAATGAAAATAACTAATATTTCTCCCCTTTTGATGATTTGTTTCATTGTGTACAGCACAAATTGTGAACTAAAATAAACCTGGGATCTACTACACGTCTCACGAATCACATAAAACGGTCTCTCTAA
Source organism: Bufotes viridis (assembly GCA_033119425.1). Classification (NCBI taxonomy): domain Eukaryota; kingdom Metazoa; phylum Chordata; class Amphibia; order Anura; family Bufonidae; genus Bufotes; species Bufotes viridis. The sequence continues at coordinate 66,487,289 of CM065589.1, read as the reverse complement.
CTATAGAAATTGGTGGTATATCTCTAAGAGATGCCATGAAAGTCCAATAGGCAGAGGTCTGATCAGCTAATTTTTGTCTCCTGTCGACTCAGCTTGTCATCTTTCAGGCAGCCACATGGTTGGCCATTTGGCTAAACAGCATATTGACCAACCAAGCTAAATGAGCAGACAAGAGAGGAACCACATAGATTACAGTGGTCAGATCCCCACTTTTCTGACATTCCCTAGCAATGTGTCACCAATGTCTATCATGGGACAACCTCTTTACTTTGAATAGAGTGGCGTTTTTACTTATGTTAGTCTTCCATATATGTGTTACAGTATTTTATGGGTTTATTAATACCACTATTAATATAACAACATCATCTATTGTGAGGCTGTGCATTGTAAGATAATAAAAATGGTTGACAAAGGCCATGGTAGTGACTGGGGATTGAAGAGGTGAGTAATGTTTTTTTTTTTTTAACCTTTTCTTATCTTTTATTTACAAATATTATCCTACCCCTTTGATTTGAAAATGGTGAATTGTGATGGTAGAATTGTTTCAAAGCAACTCAGAGTGATTCATATTATCGAGGATCAACAGAGAAGAAAAAGTTCAAGGATTCCCTCATGTCTACTGGAAACCAAAAAGGAATCAAGGACCAAACTTTGTAGTACATCACTTGGAAGAAGAAATGAAGACGGCTGAACAACAGAGTAGAGGAAGACTTTGGTGGCATAAACTTTTTATTGTTTTGCATTTTTTTTATTTTATTTTAAACATGTAGTTAGAGATGAGCGAATCAAAGTTGACGAAGTGAAAATAGATCCAAATTTAAGGAAAAATTTGATTCACAACGAATCCGAATTTCCTCAGGCTTCGTGGTAACGAATCACATTTTTTCCTAAAATGGCTGCTGCATGTGTGAGGACATGGAGCAAGGAACTCTGGGAAGGCGGATCACCCATAATGCCATGCATACAGCCAATCAGCAGCCAGACAGCCCTGTGATGTCACAGCCATATAAATAGCCTCAGCCATCTTAGATTCTGCCATTTTCGGGTGTACTTAGTTCAGGGAGAAACATTAGCAGGCGCTAGGGACAGTGCTATAAAAAACTTAATTGTGGTAAAAAAACGATTTACAAGTTGAGGGAAAGGTTTGGGAGGAATCATTCCACAGCATTTATGTTGAACAGGGTTCAGGAGGGGAGGTTACAGCTTGGGTAATAGGAACAATCCTATTACACCTTGCTGCACTGACTGGGGACCCAAATTGCCATTATACAGCTCTGTAATTCCAGCAAACCATTCTTGTTATTGTGGTGCAAGTGATGTTTGATATAGCCATTAACAGGGTTTATTACAAGGTAATAGTTCTATGTCTTATTTGCTCTTGTGCGGTGTAGTTATGTGTTCCAAAGCATTTTTGGCTTGTATTAGTGGGAAAAAAAGGGCGAAAATGCAGCCCCTTTTGTCGTGTATTAGTGGCAAAAGCAAAATATATTTTCCGTTCAGCTGTGCAGTTATATGTTTTGAAGAAACAGCTGTGAATCAACACAATATTTGTCCGCGTACACACCGGAGAGAGCGGCGGTAGCCTGAAGGAACGGGCTCTGTCCCTTCCGTATATATTGAAAGATAAAGAGGATGGTACCGCGCTAGGGAGGAACAGCAATCCGCAGCAATCAGAATCCTTAACTTAGAGTAATCCTAGAGACGAAGTTCACATTCAGTCTCTGGTCTCAGAGTGATCGTGGACACAAGTTCTTATCCCGACATGGACCGCATGGCAGATCTCACACACCGTGCAGATTGTACGGCGTCCCGATTCAGCCACCAACATCCGGTTCCGGGTAGGAGTACTGGACCTTAGATCAGGGAAAAAGACAAGACCACTGGTGCGGTATCTTTGATAGAATGTAAAAGCGCAAGTTTATTTTACTTACAAAATCCACGATAAAATGAACGTGTATATAAAAAGGCCCGACCCGGGTTTCACCGTGAAGGCTTCATCAGGGGCTTACATCTGACCAGACTTGGTCCGTAGTTGGTAATATACATGTCAGTAATTGGTGTGACCCGGAAGTATACGCCCAGTGGGGTCAGTATTGATCCCCATTGCATAACATTATCATAAGCAATTGCTGCTATATAAGAATTTCATTAATAAATATATAAAAAAAATATTCCATTAGTAAATACATTAAAAAACACACAAAACCAGCAAGAATCATAAATAATCAAATATAATCCTAACAACTCACTCAGAATCGGGGCCGCACCTAAAGACTCCATAAGACCTTTACATCCACCAGATAGTACCTCGCCCTAAGCCATACACACATTCTTTATATCCCACTCAATATTAAGGCCCCTCGGTTGCAGCGTGCCCATCTTAAAAATCCACTCCGCCTCTTTTTTGTTTATATAGGTGACAGGATTCCCCCCCCTCCAATGATTTGCGACTGTTTCAACCGCACAGAACTTCAAGCCCACGGGATTCTTTTGGTGATGTCGTTTAAAATGCGCAGAAACACTGTGTGTTTCCAATCCCTTTTTTATATTTCGGACATGTTCAGCCACTCTTACTTTTAACTTCCTCAAAGTCCTGCCTATATATTGGAGCCCATAAGGGCACTCCAGTAAATAGATGACACTTGCAGTTTCACAGGAAGAATTCCCTATGATCTTCAATACTGTTTTATTCGATGTGGCAGTAACTGTGTCCACCTTGTTCATCTTCTTATCCTCTCGTCCCCTATTTCTGCACGCAATACAGAAACCGCACCATGTGAACCCGCTTCTAACTTTTGGTGTTGATGTCACCTTTTTCAAACATCCATGGACCACACGGTTCCTGATCGTAGGTGCTTTCTTAAAGACAAAGGGGGCTTATCGGGTATAATGTCACCTATTATATTATCACCCTTTAGAACTTTCCAATTACTTCTAATGATCTGTTTTATCTGGGGGCAGCATGTTGAGAAAGTGGTGGAGAAAGCAAATCTAAACTTCTCTGCATTCCCCTCCCTCTCCAAATTCCTACCACTTGTATCGGGGATGGTCTTAATAACCTTATCTTTTAGAAGCACCTCCTCCTTCTGCTTATATAATGTGTCAGCAGTATAGCCCTTCTCCAAGAAACGACCTATAATGACCTCACTTTGGACCTCAAAATCCTTGTCTTCTGTACAATTGCGTTTTATGCGTTGCAGCTGACCCTTTGGGATATTTCTAATCCAGGGTTCGTAATGGCAGCTGTTTCTTTCAATATATCCATTTCTATCGGATGGTTTGAAGTATGTGTTGGTTTGCACCCTGCCATCTACAATCCTGATCACCAGATCTAAAAATGAATCTCACTGTCACTGATATCCGCTGACAGAACAATACCCCAAGTATTAGCATTTAACCTGGAAATAAAGTGGTCCAGTTCAGTCGCAGTTCCAGACCAAAAACACAAGCAATCATCTATATATCTTTTCCAGGCTAAAAGATGACCCCCTTTCTCTTTTTCTTGTAGCAGGGGATCGATATTGTAATATTCCCAATAGGACATAAATAAATTCGCAAAACTGGAGTGCGAATTTCGCACCCATTGCCACTCCTGAGGTCTGAAGGAAGAAATCATCGTCGTACCAAAAATAATTATGTTGAAGACAAAAAGAATGCAATCGACGATAAATTCCTTCCTTTCCATTGTCATTTGGGGGTCTTGGTCCATATAGAATCGTGCGGCTTCTATTCCTATCTGGTTAGGTATTATCGTGTACAGGAGGATACATCAAGGGTGCACATTAGTGTCCCCTCCGATAACTGTCCAAACTCTTTTAATAAACTTAAAACATGACCCGTGTCTTTCAGATGTGAGGGGTGGTGGGCACAATTTTTGTAGAAATAGATCAACATATTCAGAAACACGGCTAGTTATGGAGTCGATCCCGATACGATGGGTCTTCCTGGCGGTTTTTCCATATTTTTGTGGACCTTCGGCAGATAATAAATAACTGGGGTCCTCGGATGGGCATTATTTAGATATTGATACTCCTTTTTATTTAGCACACCTTGGGCTAGACCTCTGTCTAAAAGGGCTTTTAGATCGTTTTTATATTGCGTGACAGGATCGCTTTTAAGTTTTTTATAGGTGACAGCATCACTCAACAATCTTTGCATCTCCTTGTCGTAGTCCTCCTTGTTAAGGATAACTACCCCGCCTCCCTTATCAGCGGGTTTGATGATATGTTTTGAAGGCCTTTTTGGCGTGTAATAATGGAAAAATAAAAATATATTTGCCGTTCAGCAGTACAGTTATATGTAGTGATGTCGCGAACATAAAATTTTCAGTTCGCGAACGGTGAACGCGAACTTCCGCAAATGTTCGCGAACGGGCGAATCGGGCGAACCGCCATAGACTTCAATAGACAGGCAAATTTTAAAAGCCAAAGGGACTTTTTCTGGCCACAATAGTGATGGAAAAGTTGTTTCAAGAGGACTAACACCTGGACTGTGGCATTCTGGAGGGGAATCCATGGCAAAACTCCCATGGAAAATTACGTAGTGGACGCAGAGTCGGGTTTTAATCCATAAAGGGCAAAAATCACATAACATTCCTAAATTGTTTGGAATAACATGCTTTAAATCATCCAGTGTGTGTATACGATCAGGTATGATGTTGTATCGATCAGGTAGTGTAAGGGTTACGCCTGCTTCACAGACATTGACAGACCAAACTCCCCTTTTAATGCACCGCAAACAACCGCAAATAGTCCATTTGCACAACCGCAAACTCCCCATTTGCACAAGGTTGGATACCAAGCTCGCCATGTTCCTGTGATGTCATTGAAGGTTTCTTCCTCCACCCAGCCACGTACAAAACCAAGGGTCCCCGAAAGGTCAATTGAATAGATTTTTCGAACGGGGAGATGATTAAAAAAACGCTGGCTCCCTCCCCTTTGTTTTAATCCACGGTCACTGCGTCTGTGCCGTGCAATTTACTCTCACACCCGATATGAGTGGTATGTTGTACTATTCTCATCAGTTTAATCCCTGTTACGTTACCCAATCTGGGGTCCATTTATTGAATTGATTTTTCGAACAGGGAGATGGTTAAAAAAACGCTGGCTCCCTCCCCTTTGTTTTAATCCATGGTCATTGCGTCTGCGCCGTGCAATTTACTGTCACACCCGAGTGGTGTCTTAACTAGTACTATTCCTATCAGTTTAATCCCTGTTACGTCCCATATCAGGGATTGCCTTTTTTGAAAAAAAATTTCGTCCGGGTACCTTCCACTGTGGTGTCCCAATAGCGACAAATTTTTTGAAGGCCTCAGACTCCACCAGCTGGTTTGGTAAAAGCTGGCGGGCTAAGAGTTCCGTCAATCCAACTGTCAGACGCCGGGCAAGGGGGTGACTCTGTGACATTGGCTTCTTACGCTCAAACATTTTGTTAACAGACACCTGACTGTGGGCAGATGAGATGGAACTGCTAAAGGTGAGAGATGGAGTGGCGGTTGGTTGAGAGGGGGCAGGGAGGACAGCAGTGGTTGACATGGCTGAAGATGCTGGACCAGGAGGAGGATGGTGGCTTTGAGTTTGTGTGCTGCTTGTACTCATGTGTTGATCCCATAGGCATTTGTGATGTGAGATCATGTGCCTTCGCAAAGCAGTTGTACCGAGGTGGGTGTTGGACTTCCCACGACTCAGTTTCTTTTGGCACAAGTTGCAAATGGCATTGCTGTTATCAGAGGCAGACACACAAAAAAAAAATGCCACACTGCTGAGCTTTGCAATGACGGCATTCTGGTGGTGGCAACAGCATGCGTTGACTGGCGTGCTGTCTCGCTGACCCCGGGTGCCGATACATGCTGTCTGACTGTGCCACTAACTCCTTGCGACGACCTCCCCCTGCTTCCAACTTGTCTCCTCCTTCTCTCTGTCTCCCCTTCTGAACTTTCCCCCTGTTGTTCTCTTTGAGCAGGCACCCACGTGGCATCGTGGACACATCGTCATCATCAACCGCTTCACTTGTATCTGACAACTCAGCAAAGGAAGCAGCAGCGGGTACAACATCATCATCATCATCATCACACTGTACGTCCATGTGTGTAATCCTGCCTGCCTGAGACATATCCCTGTAATCTACATCATCTGGCAATAATAGTTGCGCATCACTAATTGCATCCAACTGATGTGTAAATAACTCCTCTGATGGATCAAGTGAAGCGGCTGTGGTGGCTGTGGTGGTAGTGGTGGTAGTGGTGGTGGTGGCGGCGGGTGGGAGCGTGGTAACTTAAGAGCAGGTGACCGAAGCTGAGCTGGAGGAGGATGGTGCGTCAAGGTTCTTAGCGGAAGCTGTTGAAGATTGGGTGTCCTGTCTAAGCCAGTCAACTATGTCCTCAGAATTTTTCAGATTCAGGGTACGTGGCCTCTGAACAATGGGCATTATTCCAGGGCCAGTGGAAATCACAGCACCACGACCACGACGGCCCCTGCGGAGTGGCCTGCCTCTGCCTGTCATTTTTTTAGATAAGTGGTACTACGCGTGCTAGGTACTGTGCCACCCGGTATGAGTGGTTGGCACTGGCAGTGGGCACACTACAGTCTGTGGAAGTCGGCCTGACACACACTGGCAGCAGGCAAGCAACTGAAATTAGACTAAAGTGTAAAAATTAAATGCCTTATTTATCGGCAAGCTACTGTGCCACCCGGTATGAGTGGTGGTGGGCACTGGCAGTGGGCACACTACAGTCTGTGGAAGTCGGCCTGACACACACTGGCAGCAGGCAAGCATCTGAAATTAGACTAAAGTGTAAAAATTAAATGCCTGTGCCACCCGGTATGAATGGTGGTGGGCACTGGCAGTGGGCACACTACAGTCTGTGGAAGTCGGCCTGACACACACTGGCAGCAGGCAAGCAACTGAAATTAGACTAAAGTGTAAAAATTAAATGCCTGTGCCACCCAGTATGAGTGGTGGTGGGCACTGGCAGTGGGCACACTACAGTCTGTGGAAGTCGGCCTGACACACACTGGCAGCAGGCAAGCAACTGAAATTAGACTAAAGTGTAAAAATGAAATGCCTGTGCCACACAGTATGAGTGGTGGTGGGCACTAGCAGTGGGCACACTACAGTCTGTGGAAGTCGGCCTGACACACACTGGCAGCAGGCAAGCAACTGAAATTTGACTAAAGTGTAAAAAATAAATGACTGTGCCACAAGGTATGAGTGGTGGTGGGCACTGGCAGTGGGCACACTACAGTCTGTGGAAGTCGGCCTGACACAAACTGGCAGGCAACTAACCTTAGATTAAAGGGTAAAAATGAAATGCCTTTGTTTGATGCAAAGTCCTGTGCCACACGGTGTGAGTGGTGGGCACTGGCAGTGGGCACTATGTAGTCTGTGGGCCTGCAGCTCCTCACACACGGGCAGGCCAGGCAACTGCAATATATATATGGAGAAAAAAAAAAGCAGACTAATGTAGCAGCCCTAAAAAGGGCTTTTTGGGGTGCTATCAGGACGCTGTCCTTACAGCAGAGATCAGATGAGTCTTTCAGGACTGGAGTAGACACTGAATACACTAGCCTAGCTATCAATTTCCCTAATAAATCAGCAGCAACTACACTCTCCCTCCTCTCACTAAGACTGCAGCTTCAGAATTAATCTAAAATGGATGCTGTGCAGGAGGTGGGAGGGTCTGGGAGGGAGGGTATGCTGCTGATTGGCTGGAATGTGTCTGCTGACTGTGAGGTACAGGGTCAAAGTTTGCTCAATGATGATGTATAGGGGGCGGACCGAACATCGCATATGTTCGCCCGCCGAGGCGAACGCGAACAAGCTATGTTCGCTAGGAACTGTTCGCCGGCGAATAGTTCGGGCCATCTCTAGTTATATGTTCTAAAGCCTTTTGTGGATTGTATAAGTGGAAAAAAGAAAAATATATTTGCCGTTCAGTGGTGCAGTTATATATTCTAAAGCGTTTTGTGGCGTGTATAAGTGGAAAAAATATATATATTTGCTGTTCAGCAGTGCAATTATATATTCTAAAGCCTTTTGTGTTGTGTATAATTGGAAAAAAGAAAAATATATTTGCCGTTCAGCAGTGCAGTAATATATTGTAAAGCCTTTTGTGGCGTGTATAAGTGGAAAAAAGAAAAATATATTTACCGTTCAGCGATGCATTTATATGTTCTAAAGCATTTTGTGGCGTGTATACAGTAAGTGGAAAAAATATATAATTACTGTTTAGAGATGCAGTTATTTGTTCGAAAGCGTTTTGTGGCGTGTATAAGTGGAAAAACGAAAAATATATTTGCCATTCAGCGGTGCATGTTCTAAAGCCCTTTTTTGAGTGTATTAGTGGCACAAAAAAAGTATTTGTAGTTGTGTGTTGAAGTGAAAAAATTGCAGCTGTTTTTGATGTGTATTAGTGGGGGGGGGGAGGGCTTATTAGCCGTTGTGTGGTGAAGTGAGACAATTACAGACTTTTTTGGGGTGTTTTAATTTCCTTTTTATTTATTTATCTCATCTAACAGTATATCAGACAGAGAAGTGCCAGGCCCTGCACAGGGAGTGGCATAAGCCTAAATGTTTCTGGCGCAGGCACAGGTCGCAGCAGAGTAAGGGAGCTTGGAAGCAAGAGTCGCAGCAGGGCCTGAGCTCCCGGTGTCATCTAGCGGCTGTGTCTTGACCAGCAACCCAGCGGTTCTTAAATGGTTGACTTGGTCATCTCTCTTTTGGATCCACTCCTGTTTTTTGGAATTATCAATACTGATGGATTACTGACCAAATGCTGACCGAGTGAAGGCGGATGCTCAACAGACAGGATCCGTTTTTTGGGGGTTATTGTTCTGACGGATCAGAGGGGGCTCTACTTGTATAAGAGTTTAATAGAACAGGTTCTGTAGACATCTATGTGGAGTCAGCTGCCGACGGTGTAAAAGGAGTGCGCTTCTTCTTGACGCTAACATCGACCTGTAAGGCTGAGTTCATACTTGATTTATTTGTTCAGTTTTGGCCCTATGACTACCTAAATAAGTGAAGTGTGCAGTAATTCTAAAAGCATTGCCTGTCATCTGCAGTATTATTTCCCTACCACTGCACACTCATGTCAGGCACAGTGTTCTACGATACTATAAAGGCTCTTTGTAGCCAGGAAATAGCAGTTTTTTTAACAAGATTCGTGGCGAATAAATTCGGATCAAACCAAACTTTTTCAAAAAACTCGCCGTAACGGCCGAATTGAAGTTTTGATTCGCTCATCTCTACATGTAGTAATATGGGACTGTTGGATGTATTACTACAGAAATTAAGAGGTTTCTATTTTAGAAGCTTAGAAAACAATGACAATCACTGTGGATGCTTTCTTCCTTTCCAGTAACATATATATATTGCAATAGCTGAATAGACTTTGTTCTAATATTACAGAAGAGGACAGATCACTGAGTGACAAGTTATTGATCTCAGAATTTCTAATAGTTTAGAAGTAAAAAGAAAGCAACAAAACAGTTGTTACAGAGGAAGCATTAAGAGTTGGATTTGTAGATGCTTAAATGGGTTTTCCAGACTCCTGATTTTAATGACCTGACCTCAGGATAGGTTATTGATATCCAATCAGTGAGGGTCCGATACCTCGCACCGCCATGATCAGCTGTTTCTTGCAGCCTCTGGCACTGGAATTAGCACTGTGAATGGAACATGAAGCACATTTTTTTTCAAAGTATAGTGCTCATGTTGGGTTACTGCAGCTCAGCTCCCACTCACTTAAATGGAAGATGAGATGCAGTAACCCAGTACAACCAATACACATTGAATGAGAATAGGCTTCCTGTTATATTCACAGTACTAGTTCCAGCACCCGAGGCTGATCGGAAGGAGTGCCGGGTGTCGGACTCTCACGGATCGGATATTAATGGCCTATCCTGACGAGCCTGGTGATAAAGTATTAAAAAGATATAAAGCAAGAGAAAAGACACATGGTTAGGTCAAACTTGGAAAGTGCAAAAAGAAATTTTAATTGGTAAGTGGTATTTTTTTCAATTCAATAATTATAGTAAAATATTTTTAGAATTTTTAGCTTTATTTCATTTCAGCAGTACCATGCTATCAAAGTTTAAATCCAAAATATTCTCCTTCTGTAGCAGTCAACATAGAGAGAGAAAACTGCTATATAGATAGATAAACTATTGTCATTTTACTGCTTCTGTGAAAGGAACTTGTTGTGTAATAAGGTAATCCTTATGATAATAGTAGGTGTAAATTTGGGATAACGATATGACAGCTGTATTGTCCTGTTGATAGGCCTAGACAAAGATACCTACAGAAGAGCATTCCACTGACGAATGTAATATAGTATAGTATAGTATGTGATGTTATAATTGAGTCACTACTCAAGGGGTCTTTCTCGCCGTATAAATGGCCTGAATGAGAGAATCAAGCAATACTGTTATAGAGCCAGGACGAAAAATAATATACATGGAGTGACATAAAAATCTATGTCCAGAATATATACATACGTTATTATAAAAATAAATTACGTAGGTTATCCACATATAGGATGTTAATATGTTTCATAGAAGTTTCCTTTAAAATGGGTTTTCCATAACTAAAAAAATTGATGGCCATCCTTAGGGTAGGACATCATCATCAGATTGGTGGGAAATCAACACCTACAGGTCAGCTGGTTGAAGGAGCCATTGATCAGCAGATGTTCAGAATGTCGGACTCCCACCAATCTTTAAGGGAACTGTAGAAAATTGTTGGAGGAATTTGATAGACTTTATTTGCAAATTTTGTTAACCTGGTCCTTAAAGCAAGAGGCATGTCACTTAGATCAGTACTAGCTGCTTTTTCCTGTCCCTATACATATATATTTTTTCATCTCTCTCTCTCCAGCTCTCATTTTTCTGAGGTTCTTGAACCCATCTGATAGGTTGCTGCTGTAACTTTTTTGCTTTTTGAAAAAAAGTGAGTTTCTATATATTCTAAAGATACAGTCCCTACTTCAGTCTCCCATGTAACCTATAGAGAAACTTATAGTATTTTCAGTCGCTTTTGTAACATGATTTATTAAACTGTGATGTGATGCCACTGTCAAGTTAGAAGCCGTTCCACCTGATCTATAGGCTTATATAACAAAGTAACATAGAGGATCATTTACCAATCTGAAATACGCCTAAGGATACTTTTACACTTGCGTTAGAGGATTCGGGCAGGCAGTTCCGTTACCGGATCCGTCTCCATGATGTTATCCGGAACACTTGGTACCGCATCCGGCATTAATACATTTCAATAGAAATGAATACCGGATCCGGCATTCCGGCAAGTGTTCTGTAATTTTCGGGGGAGAAAATACCGCAGCATGCTGTGGTATTTTATCCGGCCAAATACCGTAAGGGGACTGAACTGAAAACATCCTGATGCATACTGAACGGAATGCTTTCCAGTCAGAATGCATTAGGCTAAAACTGAAGTGTTTTTTTCCGGTATTGAGCCCCTGCGACAGAACTCAATACCAGAAAAGTTTAACTTAGTGTGAAAGTACCCTAAATAAGGTGTATTTCAGGCACAGATGGTGGCGCAACGTCTCATTCATCATTTTCTACACCTGCTTTTAGTGTAGAAAATGGTCTAAATGTAAGACCGAAGGAAGCTGTCTTACTTTTTGAACTGGCGCAGAAATTATTGGGAGGCCGGCTATAAGCCTTTATTAAGACCAGCGTCTAAAGCGCCTGTCTTAAATGAGCCCCATAGTTTGTAAGGCTAAAAAAAGACATCCATCTATCCAGTTCAGCCTGTTATCCTGCAAGTTGATAACTATAAACAAGGTAATGGCTATAGGGGTGCATAGATTCTCAAGCCTAGGTGCTTAAGGAGGTCCAAGGATCTTTTTGCCACTACTATAAATAGTAGGTGGGAGCTATTACAGATTTAGCATTGGGCCCATGACTTCACATAACACCTATGACTACAGACACATAGTAGATATCATGTTTGACGTATGCCTAATTATACAGTAATAAGCGCAATATAATATTTTAATTTATGGTATTTTTTTAGATCAATTTAATTTCATAAGGATTATATAGGCGACAGAAGAATAAAAGCACAGAAATATTTGATCAGAGGCAAATGTGGCTTTCTTATTCCATGTTCTTTTTAATACAGAGAAAGATTTCACTATTGCGTTAGTTTGCCAGTAGATTGGAATTTCCTTTAAGCTGATTGAGGAGCAGATGGGTTGCAGAGCTATAATAATCCCTTACACATTTCTTACCTACTGCGTGTGTCTTGAAAAAATGTGAAGAGACGACTGAATAGCTATTGATATGGTATTTTATAATGCATCATGCCTAACATTAACAGAAAAATAAAGTCACATTAATTCATACCTGATTCTTTTATTTTTCCATTCTAGGGAGGACCTTTCATTTTTCTGCAAGGGGAAATCCAATGAAAATTTCTGATTATGTCAAAATCAGCTCAACATATAATTAAAATCATTATAATAATTAAAGCTTCATATAACTGTAAAACGGTATTCAATACCCATCCTGCTTTCAAGAGCAACTATTAGTGCAACTGGAACCACTGGTGAGGTGCAGGGGTGCAAAACCTTTCCTGGTAGGGAGCCGCACTGAACCAATCATCATGCCTGAAAATGAAACTTAAAGGCTATGTACACCTTCGGAGGCAAACATTTTTTTTCATTACATTTTACTCAATTTTTTAAATTGACCTTTATTAAAAATATTGAGCCATTCTCTCACAAAGGGTTAACTGTTTTTCTAACTGTGTGACTGGTACTTTCACTTTCACTTTATGCCCTCATCTAATAACCCTTATCTCTAAACTACTGAGAGGTCATGAACACTTATTTAAGCCACATTCTTATTAGTAAGATAAGAAGTAAGCTATAATGAGCTTATAATGTTTATAAAGACAGAGAGCAGAGATAAGAAGTCCATCTGCTCCTGGTCTGATAGAAAAGAGAGAAAATCCACAGGCTGCTACTAGAGCCTCTCAGCTCTGTACAGAAAAAAGAACTCTATATTTTTAAAAAAGACCAATTAAAAAAAGTATTTTTAGCTCAAAATGTGTACAATGCAATAATAAAAGAATTGCCCCAAAAGTGTACATAGCCTTTAAAGGGGTATTAACAGCTTAAAATTTTATGGCATATCAATAATTTAAAGTAAACGATAAATGTCTGATACTGTAGGTGCTGGTTACGCTTCCACGACACATCTAATGGGAGAATATATGGAAAATACATGTGAGCAGCCACTGGATGCAAACAGGCATTTCTGTAACTGGATGGTCGAGGGGTCGTACAAAATGGTATAAAGGCCTGCATGTGGCCCCCAGGCCAAAGGTTGCGCACCCATGGTGTAGTTAGATTAGGACCCAATAGTGCACAAATACATTCTTCTTCTGATAGTATTGGATAAAATGACAGATAGGCTAACCAAAGAAATTCAGATAGTAATGAAAGGGGACAAAAAAGCCCAAATAATTTCAACAGTGGTATGAATGATCCACAATCTAGACACTTAAACATATGAGGAATTGCTTGTATAAATGCAAGGCTACAGTATAGAGTCAACAAATGCAACCCTAGACTGCAATAAAGTGGCAAACATCAGATTCAGTGCGGGTTGGTTTAAGGGGAACCCACATGCAAATATTTTTACTGTTTTGCACAGCTATAGTTATGATCAGCGTTGTTTCCATATATTTTCTTTTAACTATAGACAATCCTAGGCAGGAAAGCTGATTAGTTGATCCAATATTGGTTGACACAATATTTGCAATGGTGGTCCATATTCACCGGTCTCTATTCTTCCTGCGGTTACAGCCACCAAGATACTAACCTTGCCCACAGGGCTGGAGTCAATGCTGCTTGTGGCTGCTCCCACCCACTCCTTTCTGCTCCTGCTTGTGTGCGCTCCCATAGGGAGTGTGGGATCTCTCTGGCTCTTAAGTGGCCAGCATGCACACAGTATAATCTGTCCCCAGCCTATGACACTTTCCCTGAGGTATATATGGCACCTATTGAAGGGTGAATGAGTAATAAGGTTCCTAGCTTGTCTAGTTTTCATGAAGTTGTGAAGCTATAGTGTTCTGACCTCTGCCTTCTAACTGTATTGACTGTGTCATCTTCCCTGACTAACAGTATTGCCTGTTTTATTATATTATATTGCACAAACTCTGCCTGTCTTGACTTCGGCACGTCCTCTAGCTACGTTTCTGCCATTTCACTGGTGCCTTTTGATCCTAGTACAGGGTTAATAGGGTTAGTACCAGGGGCCCCCTTGACAATGCCCTCAGTTCAAACACATTCAGTGGTACAGTGGGTCCACAATTGCTGTGTTACAAAAAATCTTCAGCTTTATTTACCTTTTCAGCCTACTGGCTCAACGCGCGTAAGAATGCTGTGATACCAATGGGTTTTTAACTTCAAAATGTAATAAAACTAAAGATTTTAACAGTGCAGTCCCAGACTATTCACACCTATTCTCTTGGATGTATCTATAACCTGACATCCAGCAAGTGACCCATGCAACCTCCTGAATATGCCTCATATGACCTGCGTGCGCACTAACATCTAGTGTGTAAGCTGTATCGACCTTTATGATATTGGATTTTTACTGTGCATAAGGGAAGCTGTCAATCAGCTGTGGGCAGGTAGGTGAGAGCATACAGCTGATGAATACGCAGGGCTCATAGTTCAAGGAGCTAGCTTCATACTGCGGCTAATTAACTGTAAATCTTCTCATAAATGATACCGTATTCACACATCATACACATTACACATCCATGTCACTGCTTCATGCTGTCTTTAGAGATGGCAGTATATCCATATTGACAGGTTCCTTATATATTGATTCAGGTGTAGCCAGAATTCCTCTGCAATAACAATTCACATCACAATGTACAGTGGAGCTTGCCTGGCTCTTAGTGCTTATCACCCACAAACACTGTGTATATTTATGTCTGTTTTAGTAATGCGGATGTTTCTAAGTGTCTGTTGTTGGAAAGCAAAATGAGTAAACATCTGTCAAACACATATTTAATGTTTCCTGATGAGTAGTACACAAAGATGCAAATGCCATGGATTGCACATAATTTCAGGGAATAGAAATAACTAGAGATGAGAAACATTTTAAAAAATTCAATTCGGCCGGTTTTCAGATTTTTTTGAAAAAACTTGTTTCGATCCGATTTGATTTGCTGCGAATTACATTAATAAACGGCTATGTCTTGGCTTCAGAGAGCCTTAATAGTGGTGTAGAACACTGTGCCTTGCAGTAACACGCATAGGGAGTCTGCTGTGGTAGTGAAATAATACTATGTGTCAGTATGACATGCATATAAATCAGTGCACACGTATTTAGGCAGTCACGGGGCCAAAACTGATTAAAAATAGGTCAATGTTAGTGCCAAGAATAAGCACACTCCTTTTACACCGTCATCAGCTGATCCCACATAGATGTCTACTAGTGTTGAGCGAGGATGCTCGGCCGAACTGGCGTTTCAAATTGAGCATAGCGATGCTTGGCTAAATACCACATTTGTTCGAGTGCGATGCTTGAGTCAGTGTATTTAAATCTAATTTAGCCTCTATTTCTGAAAAGTTTCTGCCGAGATTTGAAATCACAACCTTCTACATTAGAGGCAAGGACCTTAACCACTTATCTATAAAGCTGAATGATAAACTGTGTCAGGAAAATCTCATAGTAGTTTGTCATGTAGTAAGTATTTCTATAAAGCAGAAGCAAATAGAAGGTTGTGAGTTCAAATCTTGGCAGAAACTTTTCAGAAATAGAGGCTAAATTTAATTTAAACATGCTCCTGCTGATTCAAGGCCTGCTCTAGGTCTAGCTGCTGCTGCTTCTGTTTCTTAACTAGAGAGCAAAAATTCACGGCACTCAGGATTATGATGCAACAAATCAAAGGATTTTTAATGTTTCCATCCACAAAATTAATAATAGTATATACACGGCCGTGAATTTTTGCTCTATTGTACTGTGGGCTATTCTCCCACATCACAGAGCACCAGGTCTTCTATAACATCGTGGTGTGCCGACCATTCCTATTTTGCCTTTGTCTGTTTCTTAACTAGGCAGGTGAAGTAAGCTGCTCATCAACGACTCTAGACTCAAGTTGCTGCTAATGGAGCTAGAACTGCTCCTACCCCCCCACCCTGCCACAGCAGCCATGGCAGAGGAACATGAGCACAGAGGGCCCCCCTGGTCAGACCTGCCCAGGCAAATGAGGTGCAGAACAGCATGACACCGCCTTGCCCTGCACATATGGTATGCTGGAGGGGCACTGTGAATTGTCCCTGTAGTGGAGGGACACGGTGGAGGATTACCCAGGCTGTAACCTCCCCTACTGAAACCTGTTCAACATAAATGCTATGGAATAATTCCTCCCTATCCTTTCTCTACATATTGAAAAATCTTTCCCTCAACTTGTAAATATTTTTTTCCAGCACAATTGAGTTTTTTCTAGCACTGTCCCTAGTGCCTGCTGATGTCTCTCCCTGCACTAAGTACACTGGAAAATGGCAGAATCCAAGATGGCTGAGGCTATTTAAATGACTGAGACATCACCGGGCTGGCTGGATGCTGATTGGCTGCATGCATGGCATTATGGATGATCCTGCCTTCCCAGAGTTCCTTGCTCCATGTCCTCACACATGTAGCAGCCATTTTAGGAAAAACCACGAAGGGTGAGGAAATTCGGATTCGGTACAAATCGAATTTTTCATGAAATTCGGATCGAATTCCACTTCATCAACTCCGATTCGCTCATCTCTAGAAATAACATGCTTAATGCCTCTAGAATATAGAAACTGTAAAGGCAAGTGAGCTGTGTTGATTTACATCCAATTTGCATCTCATTCGAAGTTAAAGGGTAACTGTCATTTTTTTTTTCTTAAGTAATTGGCTTGGTCTCACTAAGTACACCTTAGTTCCCTAGTCAATACTTTTCAATAGGTATTGAATTACCTAGCATTTGCAGCTTGCTCTTTTCTCCCCCAGGCATTTCAGTAGTACGG
Source organism: Bufotes viridis (assembly GCA_033119425.1). Classification (NCBI taxonomy): domain Eukaryota; kingdom Metazoa; phylum Chordata; class Amphibia; order Anura; family Bufonidae; genus Bufotes; species Bufotes viridis. Next base: position 66,470,242 of record CM065589.1, on the reverse strand, counting down.
CGAAAACAGCAGTGCTAGGTGTCCTAAGTATCCTATCTTGTATATACAGAAGACGGAGGAATTAGCAGTGGGTAGTCCTGAACTCTGTGTGCACGCTCCCGTTTGACCGCTGAAGTGACTTGCTTCTAGAGCGATGTAACTCCTGCTCTAGGGACTAATAAAGTACCAAGCGCTTTCAGGAGGAAGAAGGCTTGTTTAACTGTGGGAAAAGCCAATTGGTGAGGCTGCACGTTCCTGAGATGATCCTGATATGTAAATGGACAGTTAAGCTACTGGGAAGAGACCTGTTCTCTCCTCTGCTTCTCCTTGACTGTGATGCTGTCCAATTGCTTCACAGCTGGGAAGAAGACATGCCAGTCTCTTGAGATTTACAAAATCTCACGAGAAAAGCCTATGTAAGAAAGTCAATCTCGACCAACACCATTGTGATGAGAGGAAAAGACGAGAGGCACAGAAGAGAAAAGGAACAGAAAAGCGGAGCTCCAGATCTATCTATTTACTATCTATCTGCAGATGCAGTCGAGCTAAAACTTGATGAAATGGCAAGAAAAAGATGACTAACTTTTCAATGCATTTCAATGGCTTTTGTCACGAGATAACAAGATAAAATGTGTTATCAGAGTCAGTTTTAGCTCTGCTACATCTCTATCTATCTATCTATCTATCTATCTTTTATCTATGTCTGTCTGTATGTCTGTCTATCTATACTTCATGGACAAAAGGATTATCGCTAGTGATGAGCAAAGTTTACAACAATTTGATTCGGCTGCTCTGATGAATTTAACAAAGAAATTTGCTTTGTTGCGAATTACTTAATCAAGAAGCGCATTTCTTTGTAAGTAGCGGGCGCATTGACGGGGAATGGTGATCGCACTGCCCCCTGTCATTGAAGCCCTCAGATGCCAAAAATGAGGGCTTTCAGGGGTTAAATACTCACCTTACCGATTTGAGCGCTAAGATGCCACCACGCCACGTATGTTGGGCAAAATCTCACACAGTGGGTGAAGACTTAATATGTCACCACGCACGAGATTTCATGCAGGATCTGCAATCCAGATGGCCAAACCAGCCTCTTTACCCATATATGGATGAGGTTTTGTTTTGTTTTACTGCCATTTCAGGGAAAATTGATTAGTTACCGCGATTCATGAGGAAATACAGCTTCACGGGAGACAAATTTTCCCTAAAATTCAGATCAAGTCCACTTCGTTTGCTTCGATTCACTCAACTCTAATTAGGACACCTACATATTACATCGACACAAGATTTTATGACATTCCATTCTAAATCCATAGGCATTAATGCCACTCTTCTCAGGAGACTTTTTACAAGGTTTTGGAATGTGTCTATGGGAATCTTATCCCAATCATCCAGAAAAGCGTCTGTGAGGACAGACACTGATGTTGGACAAAAGGATCTGTCTCCCAATCCCCATTGTAGTTAATCTCAAAGATGTTTGATGGGGTTGAGATCAGGGCTCTCTGTGGCCAGTCAAGTTCTTCCACTACAAACTCACCATCTATGCCTTTATGGACCTTGCTTTATACACTGGGACGCAGTCATGCTGGAACAGAAAAGGGCCTTCCCCAAACAGTTCCCGCAAAGTTGGAAGCATACAATTGTCCAAAATGTCATGGTATACTGAAGCATTAAGTTTTCCCCCTCACTGGAACTAAGGGGCCTAGGCCAACCCCTGAAAAACAACAATATAGCAATATGCTTTCTCCATCAAACTTTACAATTTGTACAGCGCAGTCAGGCAGCTAATTGAGAAAGTCAGCCACATAACTGGCGATTCTGGCGAAACATCTTGAAGAAAAAAATTGAATAACTCCAGTTGCTCTAACTTATTACTACTGTCATACCATGGCCTGGATGAATGGGAACCTTCACATACATTCTCCTGGCATTCACCAAGCCCAGACTTGTCCATCAGACTACCAGATAGAGAAGTGTGATTCATCATTCCACAGAACAGGTTTCCTGTGCTGCAGAGTCCAGAGGCAGCATTCTTTACACTACTGTATTCCATCTGACACTTGTTATTTTTCTTGATGGTGTAAGGCAAGCATCCTAAAACTGCGGCCCTCCAGCTGTTGCAAAACTACAACTCCCAGCATGCCCGAATAGCCTACAGGTATCAGCCTACAGTAGGGCATTGTGGGAGTTGTAGTTTACAACAGCTGGAGGGCCGCAGCTTGAGGATGCCTGGTGTAAGGCATGCATGTGAATGCTAGGCCATGGAAATCTATGCAATGAAGCTCCCATGGCACAGTTTTTGTGCTGATGTTAATGGCTGAGGAGGTTTGGATTTCTGCAGTTATGGTTGGTGACTTTTATGCACTATGCTCCTCAGCACTCAGCGACACTGCTCTGTAACTTTACAGGGTCTACACTTTGTGGCTGATTTGCTGTGGTTCCTAAATACTTCCACTACACTACAGTAATACCACTCATAGTTGATGCTGGAATATCTAGGAGGGAGTAAATTTCTCCACCTGACTTTGAAGCGATGACATCCTATTACATTACCACACTGGAATTCAGTGATCTCTGTATAACATCCCATTCTTTCACATATGTCTGTAAAGGCAAACTGCATGTCTAGGGCTAGGGGGTGGATTTTAAACTCCTGTGGCAATGGGATAAAGACATGTCACATCCTGTGGAAGCAAACAGTGAAGATTCCTATTCAATGTCAGCAAGCAGATATTTTGGAAATAGAAAAAGTACATAAGAAAATTACCAAAACTGAAAAACCAAATTCCTCGTACTTTTGTGGTATATATGGTGGGGGTATGCGGGGGATGGAAATGAGAATTTTTTTGGTAATTTGGGATCTCTGTGTATGTTTTATTAGGTTGTCAATAAAAATGTGAATAAAAAGGGCAAATCTACCTAAGAGAAATATGAAGCAAACCTACACTTGATGATAATTCTAGTCAATTAATTATTTGGCTTGCCAAACAGGAACCATGGTTCATGAGGATGTGCATGGCTGACCATATTTTATTAAACATGACTTTATAATGAAAAAATATAGGGCCTGAGTCCAGAACCTGCTGGTTGACATAATCCATAGGATCTCAAAAATGTGAGTGCAACTTGCTGTGGATGAAGCTTTAAACACATTATGTGAACTTGTTACAGTATGTTTTTATCACTGTACATGGGGTCAAATACAGAATGAACCTCTGGCAGGAACTAGTACTGCTAGGGCAGAGGAATGTGGAAAGGAAAATCAAAATAACTTATAAAGGCATCTCTGCTAAATTCATTTTGTGGTTAATTTACTGTACATCTGATATAAGTGAAAAATACAAGATTCACTGCATTACAGACAGAAACAAACCCTGCATCATATTACCACAATGATTTTTAGTGTTTTCCGGTCACAACATGCACTAGGAAAGCACATTTCAGTAGATATCACGTCATATTTAATCCATCCTAATCTGAGTAAATAACGTTATGGAAACCTCAGATCTAGCATAATCTTGCATACACGGTATACAGTATGTCAGCCGTCGCTGACCTTATTTCCAGCACTGGCCTGTAGATGGCACCAAACTCTCTTGAAGCCACTTGTTGCTGTCCGAGGTCCTGAATCGGAGTGCTGAACCTCCCAGCAGCAAGTGTACAGGATCCTACATGTGAATGGTCAGAACCGTCAGCATGCATGATTACTTCATATTCAGAAAGGAATAGATGATAGCAGGACTTGATTGCTTAGGAAGGTTCTCTATTAATTATTTACACCCTGGATTGCAATAGATGCCTACACTTGCACTATAGCATGGTACATTTGGTAGGTGTATGTGGGTTAGTAAGAGCTCCTATCATCTAAGTTGTAGGAGCTCAGGATATGCAGAGCTGATTCCATCATGTGAAAAGAGATGAAACTAGTGCAGAAACTTCAGTGCCAATCTCCACCTGCTTCCCGTATGAAAGGAACTACTGTCCATTGCAATACCAGCCTAGCAAAGAGGAGAAGGCTCCCGCAGTAAGCTGCTGTGGTGCAAGCAGGGCTGAATAACCTGTCTTTCTTTACATATATTTGTTTGGATAAGAAGAACAGTGGAACATAGAATAATAAGAATTTGAAGTGTATATGAAAAAATATTTTCAGGACAATGTAAACATAAAATATAGGACATCAGAAAACAGAAAATAAAAAGTCAAAATGGAAAAACATTAAATAACATTGGAAAGTAGAAACATTAAGGGAAGGGGATTAACAAAGCCTTTCCCTGTCTCATTATCTTAATAATGAGAAGGAGTCGTGACATCTTAATCTATTGAAATTAGATAAGTGCAACTGCATAATTACAAGCTGTCCAATAATGTCAGTTTGTGTTACATTTTTACATAAGTGTTGTTTAGGAGCAAACATGTATTTATAGGAATAATTAGTATTGACTTTGGTAATAGTACTGTCTAATGAAGGTATATCTGAGAACCTCCAAAATTGGGCTATTAAAGAAGAAGCTCTAGTTAGAATGTGGCAAAGACCTACTCTTTGAGTATACAGTATTTGATCAATACCTAATTTCAAAATATGAAACTGTGGTGTAAATGGGATTTTTAAATCAAGAATTATATTGCAGATTGTTATCAAATCAAAATGTGGTTAAGATAGGGCATACCCAGAAAACATGTAGTAACGTAGCTACTTTGCCACAACCTCTCCAGTAGAGATTTAATGTTTAAAGAAATTTTGGACAGCTTATATGGTGTCATGGATATAATAGTTTTATGTTGGCTTCACGATATTTCACACAAGAAAAACTATTTAATAATATTTTGTAGGCTTTATTCCATTGTGAATCTGCGAATGATAAGTTCAAATCACCCTCACACTTAGTTATATGTATGGGTAAGTTGTTTGATCCTACCCTAGACAAACTTGAATAAAGCATGCTAATCTGCTGGTAAGAATAGGAATGTACTGTAAGTACTGTAGTTTGTTTCTCAGCTACGTCATTTGAAAGCATTTATACATCTCTTCCTTCTGTATAACTAGAAGAAAAAGCTGAGAAACAGAGTAGATCTGTGCCAACATATAGGCCTTCTAAAACTTAATCCCTGAATTTATCCGAGCAGTAATATTCAGTTTTTGAAGTAGAATGGATAAAATCGACAATGAGAATTTAATTGTCTTTACATGGTCACAAGGTAAATGCTGTATGTCTATTCCTAACAACATTACAAAGTTATTTTATGTAATATATATATATATAATTTATTTATTTATATTTTTAGGTTGGGTCTAAGGTATAAGCAAGTAAGAGGTATTTTACATTAGAGTTTCAGTAATTTCTTGTTTAATCTTAGTCCAGAGTTTCTCTGGAAAAGATAATCAATAATATTTAGTCTGATCTAATATTTATAGCATTTATTTAGGTTAGGCAAAGCTAATCCACCCTGTTTTCTATGTAAACTCATTGTTGTCATAGGATGGTTTTTAGACCAGGCAAATTTTGAAAGTTGGGAATTTAGTTATGTAAAAATATAAATTGGAATAAAGATAGGCAAAGTGAAAATAATCTAGAATTTTGGGAAGGATAAGAATTTTATAAAAAAGCAAAGTCATGGTTTGTAGTTGTATTCTATTAATAAATTGGAAGGAAAGGTTTGCTCTGTCCCCAAATAAGACTACTTTCACACTAGCATTTTTTGTGAATCCGTCATGGATCTGCAAAAATGCTTCAGTTACAATAATACAACCGCATGCATCCGTCATGAACGGATCTGGTTGTATTATGTATTATATAGTCACGGATCCGTCATGAACACCATTGAAAGTTAAAGGGGGACGGATCCGTTTTCAATTGTGTCCGAGAAAACAGATCCGTCCTGACACACAATGTAAGTAAATGGGGATGGATCTGTTGCTCCGCACCACATCGCGAACAGAAAAACGCTGCTTGCAGCGTTATTCTGTCCGCGATGAGGATACAACCAAACGGAATGGAATGCATTCTGGGGCACTCTGTTTCATTAGAGGCAAGGACCTTAACCACTTATCTATAAAGCTGAATGATAAACTGTGTCAGGAAAATCTCATAGTAGTTTGTCATGTAGTAAGTATTTCTATAAAGCAGAAGCAAATAGAAGGTTGTGAGTTCAAATCTTGGCAGAAACTTTTCAGAAATAGAGGCTAAATTTAATTTAAACATGCTCCTGCTGATTCAAGGCCTGCTCTAGGTCTAGCTGCTGCTGCTTCTGTTTCTTAACTAGAGAGCAAAAATTCACGGCACTCAGGATTATGATGCAACAAATCAAAGGATTTTTAATGTTTCCATCCACAAAATTAATAATAGTATATACACGGCCGTGAATTTTTGCTCTATTGTACTGTGGGCTATTCTCCCACATCACAGAGCACCAGGTCTTCTATAACATCGTGGTGTGCCGACCATTCCTATTTTGCCTTTGTCTGTTTCTTAACTAGGCAGGTGAAGTAAGCTGCTCATCAACGACTCTAGACTCAAGTTGCTGCTAATGGAGCTAGAACTGCTCCTACCCCCCACCCTGCCACAGCAGCCATGGCAGAGGAACATGAGCACAGAGGGCCCCCTGGTCAGACCTGCCCAGGCAAATGAGGTGCAGAACAGCATGACACCGCCTTGCCCTGCACATATGGTATGCTGGAGGGGCACTGTGAATTGTCCCTGTAGTGGAGGGACACGGTGGAGGATTACCCAGGCTGTAACCTCCCCTACTGAAACCTGTTCAACATAAATGCTATGGAATAATTCCTCCCTATCCTTTCTCTACATATTGAAAAATCTTTCCCTCAACTTGTAAATATTTTTTCCAGCACAATTGAGTTTTTCTAGCACTGTCCCTAGTGCCTGCTGATGTCTCTCCCTGCACTAAGTACACTGGAAAATGGCAGAATCCAAGATGGCTGAGGCTATTTAAATGACTGAGACATCACCGGGCTGGCTGGATGCTGATTGGCTGCATGCATGGCATTATGGATGATCCTGCCTTCCCAGAGTTCCTTGCTCCATGTCCTCACACATGTAGCAGCCATTTTAGGAAAAACCACGAAGGGTGAGGAAATTCGGATTCGGTACAAATCAGATTTTTCATGAAATTGGATCGAATTCCACTTCATCAACTCCGATTCGCTCATCTCTAGAAATAACATGCTTAATGCCTCTAGAATATAGAAACTGTAAAGGCAAGTGAGCTGTGTTGATTTACATCCAATTTGCATCTCATTCGAAGTTAAAGGGTAACTGTCATTTTTTTTCTTAAGTAATTGGCTTGGTCTCACTAAGTACACCTTAGTTCCCTAGTCAATACTTTTCAATAGGTATTGAATTACCTAGCATTTGCAGCTTGCTCTTTTCTCCCCCAGGCATTTCAGTAGTACGGCGAAAACAGCAGTGCTAGGTGTCCTAAGTCTCCTATCTTGTATATACAGAAGACGGAGGAATTAGCAGTGGGTAGTCCTGAACTCTGTGTGCACGCTCCCGTTTGACCGCTGAAGTGACTTGCTTCTAGAGCGATGTAACTCCTGCTCTAGGGACTAATAAAGTACCAAGCGCTTTCAGGAGGAAGAAGGCTTGTTTAACTGTGGGAAAAGCCAATTGGTGAGGCTGCACGTTCCTGAGATGATCCTGATATGTAAATGGACAGTTAAGCTACTGGGAAGAGACCTGTTCTCTCCTCTGCTTCTCCTTGACTGTGATGCTGTCCAATTGCTTCACAGCTGGGAAGAAGACATGCCAGTCTCTTGAGATTTACAAAATCTCACGAGAAAAGCCTATGTAAGAAAGTCAATCTCGACCAACACCATTGTGATGAGAGGAAAAGACGAGAGGCACAGAAGAGAAAAGGAACAGAAAAGCGGAGCTCCAGATCTATCTATTTACTATCTATCTGCAGATGCAGTCGAGCTAAAACTTGATGAAATGGCAAGAAAAAGATGACTAACTTTTCAATGCATTTCAATGGCTTTTGTCACGAGATAACAAGATAAAATGTGTTATCAGAGTCAGTTTTAGCTCTGCTACATCTCTATCTATCTATCTATCTATCTATCTTTTATCTATGTCTGTCTGTATGTCTGTCTATCTATACTTCATGGACAAAAGGATTATCGCTAGTGATGAGCAAAGTTTACAACAATTTGATTCGGCTGCTCTGATGAATTTAACAAAGAAATTTGCTTTGTTGCGAATTACTTAATCAAGAAGCGCATTTCTTTGTAAGTAGCGGGCGCATTGACGGGGAATGGTGATCGCACTGCCCCTGTCATTGAAGCCCTCAGATGCCAAAAATGAGGGCTTTCAGGGGTTAAATACTCACCTTACCGATTTGAGCGCTAAGATGCCACCACGCCACGTATGTTGGGCAAAATCTCACACAGTGGGTGAAGACTTAATATGTCACCACGCACGAGATTTCATGCAGGATCTGCAATCCAGATGGCCAAACCAGCCTCTTTACCCATATATGGATGAGGTTTTGTTTTGTTTTACTGCCATTTCAGGGAAAATTGATTAGTTACCGCGATTCATGAGGAAATACAGCTTCACGGGAGACAAATTTTCCTAAAATTCAGATCAAGTCCACTTCGTTTGCTTCGATTCACTCAACTCTAATTAGGACACCTACATATTACATCGACACAAGATTTTATGACATTCCATTCTAAATCCATAGGCATTAATGCCACTCTTCTCAGGAGACTTTTACAAGGTTTTGGAATGTGTCTATGGGAATCTTATCCCAATCATCCAGAAAAGCGTCTGTGAGGACAGACACTGATGTTGGACAAAAGGATCTGTCTCCCAATCCCCATTGTAGTTAATCTCAAAGATGTTTGATGGGGTTGAGATCAGGGCTCTCTGTGGCCAGTCAAGTTCTTCCACTACAAACTCACCATCTATGCCTTTATGGACCTTGCTTTATACACTGGGACGCAGTCATGCTGGAACAGAAAAGGGCCTTCCCAAACAGTTCCCGCAAAGTTGGAAGCATACAATTGTCCAAAATGTCATGGTATACTGAAGCATTAAGTTTTCCCCCTCACTGGAACTAAGGGGCCTAGGCCAACCCCTGAAAAACAACAATATAGCAATATGCTTTCTCCATCAAACTTTACAATTTGTACAGCGCAGTCAGGCAGCTAATTGAGAAAGTCAGCCACATAACTGGCGATTCTGGCGAAACATCTTGAAGAAAAAAATTGAATAACTCCAGTTGCTCTAACTTATTACTACTGTCATACCATGGCCTGGATGAATGGGAACCTTCACATACATTCTCCTGGCATTCACCAAGCCCAGACTTGTCCATCAGACTACCAGATAGAGAAGTGTGATTCATCATTCCACAGAACAGGTTTCCTGTGCTGCAGAGTCCAGAGGCAGCATTCTTTACACTACTGTATTCCATCTGACACTTGTTATTTTTCTTGATGGTGTAAGGCAAGCATCCTAAAACTGCGGCCCTCCAGCTGTTGCAAAACTACAACTCCCAGCATGCCCGAATAGCCTACAGGTATCAGCCTACAGTAGGGCATTGTGGGAGTTGCAGTTTTACAACAGCTGGAGGGCCGCAGTTTGAGGATGCCTGGTGTAAGGCATGCATGTGAATGCTAGGCCATGGAAATCTATGCAATGAAGCTCCCATGGCACAGTTTTTGTGCTGATGTTAATGGCTGAGGAGGTTTGGATTTCTGCAGTTATGGTTGGTGACTTTTATGCACTATGCTCCTCAGCACTCAGCGACACTGCTCTGTAACTTTACAGGGTCTACACTTTGTGGCTGATTTGCTGTGGTTCCTAAATACTTCCACTACACTACAGTAATACCACTCATAGTTGATGCTGGAATATCTAGGAGGGAGTAAATTTCTCCACCTGACTTTGAAGCGATGACATCCTATTACATTACCACACTGGAATTCAGTGATCTCTGTATAACATCCCATTCTTTCACATATGTCTGTAAAGGCAAACTGCATGTCTAGGGCTAGGGGGTGGATTTTAAACTCCTGTGGCAATGGGATAAAGACATGTCACATCCTGTGGAAGCAAACAGTGAAGATTCCTATTCAATGTCAGCAAGCAGATATTTTGGAAATAGAAAAAGTACATAAGAAAATTACCAAAACTGAAAAACCAAATTCCTCGTACTTTTGTGGTATATATGGTGGGGGTATGCGGGGATGGAAATGAGAATTTTTGGTAATTTGGGATCTCTGTGTATGTTTTATTAGGTTGTCAATAAAAATGTGAATAAAAAGGGCAAATCTACCTAAGAGAAATATGAAGCAAACCTACACTTGATGATAATTCTAGTCAATTAATTATTTGGCTTGCCAAACAGGAACCATGGTTCATGAGGATGTGCATGGCTGACCATATTTTATTAAACATGACTTTATAATGAAAAATATAGGGCCTGAGTCCAGAACCTGCTGGTTGACATAATCCATAGGATCTCAAAAATGTGAGTGCAACTTGCTGTGGATGAAGCTTTAAACACATTATGTGAACTTGTTACAGTATGTTTTTATCACTGTACATGGGGTCAAATACAGAATGAACCTCTGGCAGGAACTAGTACTGCTAGGGCAGAGGAATGTGGAAAGGAAAATCAAAATAACTTATAAAGGCATCTCTGCTAAATTCATTTGTGGTTAATTTACTGTACATCTGATATAAGTGAAAAATACAAGATTCACTGCATTACAGACAGAAACAAACCCTGCATCATATTACCACAATGATTTTTAGTGTTTTCCGGTCACAACATGCACTAGGGAAAGCACATTTCAGTAGATATCACGTCATATTTAATCCATCCTAATCTGAGTAAATAACGTTATGGAAACCTCAGATCTAGCATAATCTTGCATACACGGTATACAGTATGTCAGCCGTCGCTGACCTTATTTCCAGCACTGGCCTGTAGATGGCACCAAACTCTCTTGAAGCCACTTGTTGCTGTCCGAGGTCCTGAATCGGAGTGCTGAACCTCCCAGCAGCAAGTGTACAGGATCCTACATGTGAATGGTCAGAACCGTCAGCATGCATGATTACTTCATATTCAGAAAGGAATAGATGATAGCAGGACTTGATTGCTTAGGAAGGTTCTCTATTAATTATTTACACCCTGGATTGCAATAGATGCCTACACTTGCACTATAGCATGGTACATTTGGTAGGTGTATGTGGGTTAGTAAGAGCTCCTATCATCTAAGTTGTAGGAGCTCAGGATATGCAGGCTGATTCCATCATGTGAAAAGAGATGAAACTAGTGCAGAAACTTCAGTGCCAATCTCCACCTGCTTCCCGTATGAAAGGAACTACTGTCCATTGCAATACCAGCCTAGCAAAGAGGAGAAGGCTCCCGCAGTAAGCTGCTGTGGTGCAAGCAGGGCTGAATAACCTGTCTTTCTTTACATATATTTGTTTGGATAAGAAGAACAGTGGAACATAGAATAATAAGAATTTGAAGTGTATATGAAAAAATATTTTCAGGACAATGTAAACATAAAATATAGGACATCAGAAAACAGAAAATAAAAAGTCAAAATGGAAAAACATTAAATAACATTGGAAAGTAGAAACATTAAGGGAAGGGGATTAACAAAGCCTTTCCCTGTCTCATTATCTTAATAATGAGAAGGAGTCGTGACATCTTAATCTATTGAAATTAGATAAGTGCAACTGCATAATTACAAGCTGTCCAATAATGTCAGTTTGTGTTACATTTTTACATAAGTGTTGTTTAGGAGCAAACATGTATTTATAGGAATAATTAGTATTGACTTTGGTAATAGTACTGTCTAATGAAGGTATATCTGAGAACCTCCAAAATTGGGCTATTAAAGAAGAAGCTCTAGTTAGAATGTGGCAAAGACCTACTCTTTGAGTATACAGTATTTGATCAATACCTAATTTCAAAATATGAAACTGTGGTGTAAATGGGATTTTTAAATCAAGAATTATATTGCAGATTGTTATCAAATCAAAATGTGGTTAAGATAGGGCATACCCAGAAAACATGTAGTAACGTAGCTACTTTGCCACAACCTCTCCAGTAGAGATTTAATGTTTAAAGAAATTTTGGACAGCTTATATGGTGTCATGGATATAATAGTTTTATGTTGGCTTCACGATATTTCACACAAGAAAAACTATTTAATAATATTTTGTAGGCTTTATTCCATTGTGAATCTGCGAATGATAAGTTCAAATCACCCTCACACTTAGTTATATGTATGGGTAAGTTGTTTGATCCTACCCTAGACAAACTTGAATAAAGCATGCTAATCTGCTGGTAAGAATAGGAATGTACTGTAAGTACTGTAGTTTGTTTCTCAGCTACGTCATTTGAAAGCATTTATACATCTCTTCCTTCTGTATAACTAGAAGAAAAAGCTGAGAAACAGAGTAGATCTGTGCCAACATATAGGCCTTCTAAAACTTAATCCCTGAATTTATCCGAGCAGTAATATTCAGTTTTTGAAGTAGAATGGATAAAATCGACAATGAGAATTTAATTGTCTTTACATGGTCACAAGGTAAATGCTGTATGTCTATTCCTAACAACATTACAAAGTTATTTTATGTAATATATATATATATAATTTATTTATTTATATTTTTAGGTTGGGTCTAAGGTATAAGCAAGTAAGAGGTATTTTACATTAGAGTTTCAGTAATTTCTTGTTTAATCTTAGTCCAGAGTTTCTCTGGAAAAGATAATCAATAATATTTAGTCTGATCTAATATTTATAGCATTTATTTAGGTTAGGCAAAGCTAATCCACCCTGTTTTCTATGTAAACTCATTGTTGTCATAGGATGGTTTTTAGACCAGGCAAATTTTGAAAGTTGGGAATTTAGTTATGTAAAAATATAAATTGGAATAAAGATAGGCAAAGTGAAAATAATCTAGAATTTTGGGAAGGATAAGAATTTTATAAAAAAAGCAAAGTCATGGTTTGTAGTTGTATTCTATTAATAAATTGGAAGGAAAGGTTTGCTCTGTCCCCAAATAAGACTACTTTCACACTAGCATTTTTTGTGAATCCGTCATGGATCTGCAAAAATGCTTCAGTTACAATAATACAACCGCATGCATCCGTCATGAACGGATCTGGTTGTATTATGTATTATATAGTCACGGATCCGTCATGAACACCATTGAAAGTTAAAGGGGGACGGATCCGTTTTCTATTGTGTCCGAGAAAACAGATCCGTCCTGACACACAATGTAAGTAAATGGGGATGGATCTGTTGCTCCGCACCACATCGCGAACAGAAAAACGCTGCTTGCAGCGTTATTCTGTCCGCGATGGGGATGCAACCAAACGGAATGGAATGCATTCTGGGGCACTCTGTTTCATTCAGTTTTGGCACCATTAAAATTAAATGGGGACAAAACTGAAGCATTTTCTACCAGTATTGAGATCCTATCCACATTTATAGCAATTCTGTATCCAGTAGAACCCACCTATCAGTTTATGGGAAATGATGTAAGTCTCAGATGGCACAAGTTGGATGCAGCATATTGGGCACTGAAATGGCATATCTGTGGAACAATTACAATTTTCACTTTGCACCATCTGCTGCGCATTATTTTTTGTAAAAGACCCGTGGGCTCACCATAAGGGGTGTAGTTTCCAAAATGGTTGTAACTTCTTGGAGGTTTTATTTAATATTTCATCCCGAGCCTCTACAGTTGTGAGCACAAAATGCATACATGACCACACTGGGCCCTAAATGTGCATAATACTTTTTTACTCCTGAGCCCTGTTGTATGTCCAGGAAAAAGATTAATGTCACATGTAGGGTGTTTTTAAAAACAGGACGTAAAGCATAACAATAAGAGGGCTGACTTTTCACACTGGCACATAAGCACTACATATTGGGCTCTGAAATGGCATATCTCTATAAAAAAAAGTTTTAAATATCTGTTGTGAATTAATTTTTGCAAAGCACCTATGTGGTCAAAATGTTCATTACAACTGCTGGTAAATTCTGTGAGGGGTGTTGTTTCTAAAATGGGGTAATTTCTTGGGGGTTTCTTCTATTCATTTAACCTTAGAGCCTCAGTAGTTGTATAAACCACCAAACTAGGGCTCATATGCACACGGTACTCTTCTGAACCATGCAATATGCCTAAACAGCAGTTTATGACCACTTATAGGGTGTATTCAAAAGAAAATGAGCAACAAATTGTGTACTGCTTTTTCTCTTGATACCTCTTGTAAAAATGAAAAATATGGGGCTAAAGCATTATTTTATTGTAAAAAAATGTACTTTTTTCATTTTCATAGCCAAGTGTTTCAAAATTCTATGAAATGCTTGTGGAGTCAAAGCACCTAATACCCCCATAAAAATTACATCCAAAAAAAAATTCTAGTAAAATCTGTCCTACAAAAAGCATATGGTGCTCCTTCAATTTTGAGCCCTGCTTTGTGTCCATAAAGCAGTTTATGGCCACACATGGGGTGTTTCTGTAAACTGCAAAATTAGGGTAATAAATATTAGGAATGATTTGCTGTTAACCCTTGCTGTGTTACAGGAAAAATGGATTAGAATGAAAATGCTGCAGAAAAAAATGTATGGGTTCATTTTATCAAAATAGTGTAAAGTTGAACTGGCTTAGTTGCCCATATAAACCAATCATATTCCACCTTTCATTTTGGACAGCTCCTTTGGAAAATGAAAGGAGGAAACTGATTGCTTGCTATGGGCAACTAAGCCAGTTCTACTTTACACGAGTTTGGTAAATTACCCATACATTTTTTAATTTTACCTGCATCTTGCTTTAATTCCTGTGGAACACCTAAAGGGTTAACAAATAATCTAAATTCAGTTTTGAATAATTTGAGGAGTGAATTCTCTATAATCAGGTGATTTATGGGTGGTTTCTATCGAAACTCACTTCAGAACCGAATTGGTCTTTAAAGGGTTTCTGTCACCAGATTTAACCCTATGAAGTTAGCTGACATTAGCGATGTGCTAATGTCAGCTAAACCTAACTAGCCTATTCTTACTTTTCTCAGTGCCTGCATTAACCTAAAAATCGAACTTTTATAATATGCTAATGAGGCTCTAGGAGCAGGGGGGGCGTTGTTCCTGCTCCTAGAGCCTCCGTTCTCCCATGTTGGTCTCCTCCCTCCAAGTATTGATTGACAGGGCAGGCAGCGCTTGCGTCTGTCTGCTAGCCCTGTGCTTGGATGAAATCTCGCGCCGTTCTGAACTCAGCGCAGGCGCGGTGAGGGAAAGACGCTTGTCGGCTGCCAGGCTCCTCACCGCGCCTGCGCTGAGTTCGTAGCGGCGCGAGACTACATCCGAGCACAGGGCTGGCAGACAGACGCAAGCGCTGCCTGGCCCTGTCAATCAAGACCTGGAGGGAGGAGACCAAGGTGGGAGAATGGAGGCTCTAGGAGCAGGAACAACGCCCCCCCTGCTCCTAGAGCCTCATTAGCATATAATAAAAGTTCGATTTTTAAGGTTAATGCAGGCACTGAGAAAAGTAAGAATAGTCTAGTTAGGTTTAGCTGACATTAGCACATCGCTAATGTCAGCTAACTTCATAGAAAGAAAGGGGTTAAGACCGCGCGTCCAACAGTCTAGTGTATACTTCTTCTAGGAAAAAAGGATCCAAGGTGGAGTTCAATCCCAGATGCCTTCACCTCGTAAAGGGCTCTGCGGATATCCAGAAATATATATAATCGTGAAATACCGTTGAGACACTTTTCCCACTTAATTTCACCAGTCTACTTACTAGATGCCGGCAGATCTTATGTAGTGGTAAATCTCGATTGTGGTGTCTTTCTTCAGCAATATATATACTTCATGCACTATAAGGCAATAAAACACTCCGCTGGTGCAGTAACTTCTTAAAACTTAATTGCCAATTTTTAATATATACTCACAAGAGTCAGAATTAAAACAGCATAAAACACATCCAGTCGCTTGCCCGACCCGGGTTTCACTCACAGAGCTTCGTCAGGGGCGTCTACTTCCTCCCCACCCCATCCTCTTTTAAACCATTTCCTGCTCTTTTAACCCTTACTTATCAAGGATAAACCATAAAAGTGCCTGATTCAATGGAAACTATAAAGTGCAATTCGCATGATGCGATTTCTCCTCCCTGAACTATTCGCATGTTCCGATTATTCTAAAGGCTATTTTGTGTAGGCGTGTTCACAAACTTGATCTGATGTCAAAATCAACATTTAAACCTTTGGGCTGCAAGGTTCCCAACTCATAAATCCAGCGTGCCTCGCATCGATCTATTTTGGACATATAATCACCACCCCTCCAGTTCTTCTCAACCAGCTCCAATCCCATAAATCTCAAGCCACAGGGATTTTTTGATGTCTTAATTTGAAATGCCTAGAAACTCCATGTGTTTCAAGACCTTTTTTATATTATTCACGTGTTCGTATAATCGTGTTTTGATCTTGCGTGTGGTCCTGCCCACATACTGGAGGCCACACGGGCACTCCAGCATGTAGACAGCCCCAATACTTTCACATGACAAATTGCCTTTTATTTTTAGGTCTAAATTTTTTGAATTAGAGTGGACTATTGCTGTTTTACTTTCTCTTTCCTTCGAATGCCTTGATTTACATCGCAGCGCAAAAACCGCACCAATTAAAACAATTGCGCGTTTTTCCCTTTTTATCTTCTGGGATCGCACTATGTACGATTTTGTTCTTTATATTCGGGGCCTTTTTAAACACTATTTTCGGTCTCTCTGGAATTTTTATTCCTATGACTGGGTCATTTTTAAGAATAGCCCAATTTTTCTTAATTATGTTTTTCAGTTGATTCGCTTGGGTGTTATATCCTGTCATGAAGCAGAAATTAAAGTCAGCTGTAGTTTTCTCTTTTTTATTTCTCTCACTTCCTTTCTCTATATTTTCACTATAGCTTGCTAGTTCTTTTTCACAATAACCTTTTTCTATGAACCTCTTCTGTATGATGCGGCTCTGTTCCCTAAAAACCGCAACGTCTGAACAATTCCGGTGGATTCTTGCGATCTGACCCTTAGGGATGTTCTTAAGCCATGGATGGTAATGGCAACTGTCTGTACTAATATAACCATTAACATCTGTCTTTTTAAAAAGGTTTTGGTTTTGAAAATTCCATCTTGTACATAAATTGTCAGATCTAAAAATCCACCGCAATTTGACTTATGTAACTAGTGAATTTTAAGTTCCACTGATTGTCATTCAAATGCTCAATAAATTCTCGCAAACCCTCTTCTTTTCCTTCCCAGACCAGCAGGCAGTCATCGATATACCTTTTCCAGATGTTCAATTTGCCCTTCCCTCCAACTTTGCCAAGTATTGGATCGATAAAAACTTTCTCCCAGGCTGTCATAAAAATATTCGCGAAACTGGGGGCGAATTTCGCCCCATCGCCGTCCCGACTTGCTGCACATAATACGTTCCTTTGAAGCAGAAATAATTGTGCTCCAAGCAAAATTGCACACATTCTAATATAAAATTAGCCTGTTCAGGATTCATTGATGCGTCTCCATCTAATGCATCTTTAACTGCACGTAACCCCAAATCTTTTGGTATAACAGTATATAGGGAACAAACATCAACTGTTGCGATCCAAACGCTCTCATTCCACTTTTCAGATTGTCTCATTAATTCCAGGACACTACTCGAGTCCTTCAAATAGGAGGGAGCTGCTACTGCATATTTTTGAAGGAATTTATCTACATATTCGGTCACCCTACTGGTCAGGGAATTGATTCCCGACACAATGGGGCGCCCCGGTGGATTAACTATGTCTTTGTGAAGTTTGGGTAGTTGATATATTACTGGCGTGACTGGGTTCTTAATCTGTAAGTATTCCAGTTCCCTCCTATTCAAGATTCCTCGATCATGTCCTTTTTTTAACATTTGATACAGTTTTATTTTATAATTTTCTACCGGATTATTCTTAAGTCTTGCATAAGTTATCTGGTCTGACAACTGTCTTTCAATTTCTGCTTCATATTTTTCGCGATCCAATACGACCACCCCTCCCCCCTTATCTGCTGGTTTCACAACTATTTTCCGATTTTCCTCTAATGTTTTCAGTGCTTTCACTTCTCCTTTTGTTAAATTATAAGTTTTAGATGAGACTTGTATTTTTTCAACATCATTGAGCAATGCAGTTTGGCCAAAGAAATCAGGACCACCTGGGAAATTTTGGCCCTTGAGAAATTTCTCATGGAAAAAAAGATCCCAGAGGGTCTGAGATGGCAGTTACCTCTCAATACAGAAAGAAAAGAGGATTTAAATGATTGGGAATGTCTGATGAATTCGTGTGGTCTGAAGGCTATTGAATTTATTATAAGGATTAGAAAAAGAAAGTTAGCTAATATTGCACAAAATATAGATCGCATACAAGGAATTCTGGATCCATATAAGAAGGAACCAGAATACATGGAACTGAGTAAAAAATCCCAAAAAAATCTAGAGGAATTAGAGAAAGAAATTAAAAATAAAAAACAAAAGAAATATAAAAAGACATGTGAAGAATATTCTACAAATAAGGTGTATAAATGGAGAAATAAAAAGAACAGTGTGAGGATTTGAGTAGGAGTGAAGGATCAAAAGAAGTGGAGAAACAAAAGAGCACAGATTAACATCCAATACAAACACTTTTCCGCAAAATAGAAATAACAGCTATCCCAATCAAACATATAGGCAACAAGGGGATATGAGAAGATATAACAGAGAGCAGAAAGGCTTCATTGAGAATAGAATGCAATTCAGTAATCATGGTCATGGGTTTATGGGAGGGAGAAATGGCTATAATAATTACTATCCGAAACAGTATTTTCATGGAGGAGATTATTATAGAGATAATTATAGGAATAATTTTTTTGATCAGAGGAATTCTAACACACAACAGTTTAGAAGGTTCGATAGAAATTATGGTAACAGACAAGAAACTTTCACAAGAAATGAGACTAACCAATCTCAAAATTGTCAAAATTTTCCCCACCAATTAACCAGAGGGATACAGAGAGAAACAGAGGATATATCCCAACAGGGAAGTCAAAAGAAAGTACAATTAGAGGCGATACAACCAAGTCCAAAAATAATAGTGAACAACAAAGACCAGAAACTAGCTACCCCGCAAAAAAGACCACTATTAGAGGCAGAAGAGGGGGAAAAAAACATAGAGCCAAACCACAAGAAAAACAAGAAGGTGGAACAGGGATCTTCAATTTGAGTAATTACAAATTAGGAGAAGAGGAGGAAAGAGTACTCTCAAAAGGTCTAAAATTTGCACCATCAAAAAATCTGAATAAATTTGATTCGTTCCTAGATATACATAGGTTTATAAAAAACTCAATCTCGCAAAAATACTTCCTAGAGACTAAACCTGCTGAAGTGAGAAACCAGAAAGTAGATGATGAATTTACACACACTGACCTTAAAAATAGATCTTCTTTCTTCCCAAAAAACAGTAACAATGAGTGTATTGAGGCTTTTAAAACTGCATTGCTCAATGATGTTGAAAAAATACAAGTCTCATCTAAAACTTATAATTTAACAAAAGGAGAAGTGAAAGCACTGAAAACATTAGAGGGAAATCGGAAAATAGTTGTGAAACCAGCAGATAAGGGGGAGGGGTGGTCGTATTGGATCGCGAAAAATATGAAGCAGAAATTGAAAGACAGTTGTCAGACCAGATAACTTATGCAAGACTTAAGAATAATCCGGTAGAAAATTATAAAATAAAACTGTATCAAATGTTAAAAAAGGACATGATCGAGGAATCTTGAATAAGAGGGAACTGGAATACTTACAGATTAAGAACCCAGTCACGCCAGTAATATATCAACTACCCAAACTTCACAAAGACACAGTTAATCCACCGGGCGCCCCATTGTGTCGGGAATTAATTCCCTGACCAGTAGGGTGACCGAATATGTAGATAAATTCCTTCAAAAATATGCAGTAGCAGCTCCCTCTTATTTGAAGGACTCGAGTAGTGTCCTGGAATTAATGAGACAATCTGAAAAGTGGAATGAGAGCGTTTGGATCGCAACAGTTGATGTTTGTTCCCTATATACTGTTATACCAAAAGATTTGGGGTTACGTGCAGTTAAAGATGCATTAGATGGAGACGCATCAATGAATCCTGAACAGGCTAATTTTATATTAGAATGTGTGCAATTTTGCTTGGAGCACAATTATTTCTGCTTCAAAGGAACGTATTATGTGCAGCAAGTCGGGACGGCGATGGGGCGAAATTCGCCCCAGTTTCGCGAATATTTTTATGACAGCCTGGGAGAAAGTTTTATCGATCCAATACTTGGCAAAGTTGGAGGGAAGGGCAAATTGAACATCTGGAAAAGGTATATCGATGACTGCCTGCTGGTCTGGGAAGGAAAAGAAGAGGGTTTGCGAGAATTTATTGAGCATTTGAATGACAATCAGTGGAACTTAAAATTCACTAGTTACATAAGTCAAATTGCGGTGGATTTTTAGATCTGACAATTTATGTACAAGATGGAATTTTCAAAACCAAAACCTTTTTTAAAAAGACAGATGTTAATGGTTATATTAGTACAGACAGTTGCCATTACCATCCATGGCTTAAGAACATCCCTAAGGGTCAGATCGCAAGAATCCACCGGAATTGTTCAGACGTTGCGGTTTTTAGGGAACAGAGCCGCATCATACAGAAGAGGTTCATAGAAAAAGGTTATTGTGAAAAAGAACTAGCAAGCTATAGTGAAAATATAGAGAAAGGAAGTGAGAGAAATAAAAAGAGAAAACTACAGCTGACTTTAATTTCTGCTTCATGACAGGATATAACACCCAAGCGAATCAACTGAAAAACATAATTAAGAAAAATTGGGCTATTCTTAAAAATGACCCAGTCATAGGAACAAAAATTCCAGAGAGACCGAAAATAGTGTTTAAAAAGGCCCCGAATATAAAGAACAAAATCGTACATAGTGCGATCCCAGAAGATAAAAAGGAAAAACGCGCAATTGTTTTAATTGGTGCGGTTTTGCGCTGCGTGTAAATCAAGGCATTCGAAGGAAAGAGAAAGTAAAACAGCAATAGTCCACTCTAATTCAAAAAATTTAGACCTAAAAATAAAAGGCAATTTGTCATGTGAAAGTATTGGGGCTGTCTACATGCTGGAGTGCCCGTGTGGCCTCCAGTATGTGGGCAGGACCACACGCAAGATCAAAACACGATTATACGAACACGTGAATAATATAAAAAGGTCTTGAAACACATGGAGTTTCTAGGCATTTCAAATTAAGACATCAAAAAATCCCTGTGGCTTGAGATTTATGGGATTGGAGCTGGTTGAGAAGAACTGGAGGGGTGGTGATTATATGTCCAAAATAGATCGATGTGAGGCACGCTGGATTTATGAGTTGGGAACCTTGCAGCCCAAAGGTTTAAATGTTGATTTTGACATCAGATCAAGTTTGTGAACACGCCTACACAAAATAGCCTTTAGAATAATCGGAACATGCGAATAGTTCAGGGAGGAGAAATCGCATCATGCGAATTGCACTTTATAGTTTCCATTGAATCAGGCACTTTTATGGTTTATCCTTGATAAGTAAGGGTTAAAAAGAGCAGGAAATGGTTTAAAAAGAGGATGGGGTGGGGAGGAAGTAGACGCCCCTGACGAAGCTCTGTGAGTGAAACCCGGGTCGGGCAAGCGACTGGATGTGTTTTATGCTGTTTTAATTCTGACTCTTGTGAGTATATATTAAAAATTGGCAATTAAGTTTTAAGAAGTTACTGCACCAGCGGAGTGTTTTATTGCCTTATAGTGCATGAAGTATATATATTGCTGAAGAAAGACACCACAATCGAGATTTACCACTACATAAGATCTGCCGGCATCTAGTAAGTAGACTGGTGAAATTAAGTGGGAAAAGTGTCTCAACGGTATTTCACGATTATATATATTTCTGGATATCCGCAGAGCCCTTTACGAGGTGAAGGCATCTGGGATTGAACTCCACCTTGGATCCTTTTTTCCTAGAAGAAGTATACACTAGACTGTTGGACGCGCGGTCTTAACCCCTTTCTTTCTAAACCGCAAAGTGTGAACTGATCTCCACACACATACAAGACCTGCAGCGTAGTACCACTGGATCTTCACTGGTGACTATTAATTGTTTGTAGCTAACTTCATAGGGTTAAACCTGGTGACAGAAACCCTTTAAAAAAGTTGGTTTTGAAAATGTTCTTGAAAATTTAAAAAGTTGCCTCTAAAATTCTAGGCCTTCTATTGTCCTAAAAAATAAAATGAAATTTACAAAAATGATGCCTATGTGGAGTAGACATATTGTAATCAATAACTATTTTTGAGGTATGACTGTCTTAAAAGCAGAGAAAATCAAATTTAAAAAATTGTACATTTTCCCAAATTTTCTGCAAATTTAAAACATTTTATTAATAAAAGTAAACATATCAACCCAAATTTAGCACCAATATGAAGTAAAATGAAAATGTTTTCAGAATCAGTTGAATAAGTGAAAGTGTTCCAAAGTTATTATCACATAGTCAGATTTGTAAAATTAGGCTCAGTCCTAAAGGTGAAAACTTGCTCAGTCCTAAAGAGGTTAATTTGGGTAATAGGTGTGGCAGTGGAGCTGCCAGAAGGCCATAGGAAGGCCATTCAAGTGGAGTATCTCACCCAGAGAAAGCTGGGTGAGAACAAGAAAGGTTGGGAAAATAGTTTTTCCCACTGTCTGCAGCAGTCAGGCTGGTAATGGGGATAATTAGCAGCCAGCTGAGGAGCTTGGATTAATGTGGGTTGAGATCCTCAATCAGGGCTCCAAGTCTGGGAAAGGAGCAGGCTGTGTCAAGGCCTGTGGGAGCTGGGACCCTCTAACCCTGTGTGTGGGGTAAGCACTGGTGATGTGTCTTGGGGAGCTGGGTGGTAGACCCAGATCCTGATAGAGAAGGAAAGACTGTTTAGTCATTGGCCAGACGGCCGAGGATTTATTTTTATGATTTTGTTGTACTGCTGTGATGACAATAAAGCTGGTCGTGGCCAGTTTGCACCTGAATCTACAGTGGTGGAGTGGCTTCTTGATGTGTGCCAACCATCTAAGGTGTTAAGACGGCGATCTGGAAGAGCTAACTGACCCCGAGTTGTTACACAGGTTAAGTATATATATATATATATATATATATATATATACACACATATATATATGTATAAAGGGAGTTGACTTTAATGAATATACCTTTTATATACACTTTATGGGCTTTATCTATTAAAGGGAACCTGTCAACATGAAAAATAATCTACAGGCAACATGTTATAGAGCAGGAGGAGCTGAGCAGACTGATATATAAATTTATGGGAAAAGATTCAGTAAAACTTGTATTTCATTCATTTATATTCCTGTTCAATCTGGGCTTTGAAGTCCAGGAGTCGGTCCTATCAGTGACTGACAGCCTTACCTTTATGACTGTATACAGAGACAGCTGTCAATTACTGATAGGATCGCCCCCTGGACGTCACAGCTCAGAATGAGCAGGAATTTAAATAAATAAAATAAAAGTTATACTGAATATTTTTCTATAAAACTATCAATCTGATCAGCTTTTCCTCCTCTATAACATACTGCCTGCAGCTCAGATACCATGTGCAACACGACAGGTTCCTTTCAATATCTGAAAAATCATTATTACTATAGTAATCTTGTATAGTTACTTTAATTATAAGTTTATAGTCTGCTGTAGCAAGAAGGAAAGTGTTCAAACACCAAATGAACCCTCAGTTGGAAAAATAGGGAAATTAATGATATAGCCTGGTCTGAGCATGTAATCTGCCCCAACTTAGCTTCTTTGCATAGTTGAAGGGACCAATTATCAGTAAAGCACTTATCAATTCTATGAAAAGAATTATGTGGTGTTAAAGAAAAACAAAGGGGGTCATTTATAATACTGGTGTAAAGTAGAACTGGCTTAGTTGCCCATAGCAACCAATCAGATTCCAGCTTTTATTTCCCAAAGGAGCTGTCCAAAATGAAAAGATGGAATATGATTGGTTGATAGGGGCAACTAAGACAGTTGTACTTTACACCAGTTTGATAAATGACCCCCAAAATGTTTTTTTCATTGAGGTTTAAACATCTTCAGGAATCATATAAATCATTACCATGTAGCCATTTCTTTAGTGTAGTGAGAGATCTCCTGTACTGTGATATAGAATCCAACTCAGGATCTTAAATAATATTGACATCACCACCACATATGATCAAGTGACCTTTTTGAATTTACTTAATTCGGAGAAAATCTTATTTAAAAATTTAATTCGCCCTATATTTAAGTTTATAGTTAAGTCTGATTGTTCACATTGTACACCAGTACTAGAAATCTCCCTTTTATATCTATTTTAATATCAAGTAGTTTAAAAGATAGAGTATTTTTGATTGCTATTAAAACCCCATAATTTTTCTTGTTTGAATGAGAGTGGTCAATATTAACTCTACGAGCATCTGAATCTAGTAAATGAGTTTCTTGAATACATAATGTCTGCTTTAAATGATTTGACCTCTAACCATAGTGAGGAACATTTAAAGGGAAGGTTAAGTTTCTTAACATTTATTGTTAAAAAAAAAAAGCAGATGTATATGAATATTATACGTGTCAGGAAGATGTAAAATGTGGTGTAGCCTGAAGAGGGCAGCAAAGGACGGTAGAAAGTCTTTTAAATGTTGATCAGATGAAGTCTCATATGTGTCCCCATGAGATGTCAGTTGAAAATTGCAGCATTATCTGTAGAAGAATCTTGATTGTAGAAGAATGTCCAGTTAAAGTCTTGTATGGTATAAGAAATTTTTGCCTGTATAAGGGAACACAATAAAAAGAGAGAGAAAAGACAGCAATGCACAAGTATAACAATAGAAGAACATTGTACAGTCTTGTACTTTAGACTGCTCCTTCGTAATTTTCTCAGCCTCGGTGGGAACATTGCTGTGTTGAGTGTCCTCTATATTAACATTCAATTTCTTCAAAAGAGATAGACCTTCCTCAGTGTTCTGAATGATGAAAGTAGAGTTATCCCTCTTTGTGACAATCTTGTTCAGATATCATCATTTATAAAGAATCTTGCATAATGCTTTGGTGAGAAGGAGAAGCTTTATTCTTTCATAATTGCAAGTTTGAGACAGCTCCGTATATGTGCTCGAACAGCTCAGACATAGAAGGTGCTTTTCTCCTAGCAGGTAACATATTTTCTTTGACATGTCTGAAGTGTAATCATGCCAGAACATCTAGTGGTATGTTTTCAGGTAGACCTTAGGGTTTAACAGGTCTTGGTGCTCTGTCAATTGTCAGATCCAACTGAGAGACCTCAGGAACTAAAGATGTTTTAATTTGCTGGAAATAGGTTATACGTTCCTTTGCAATAACAGTCTGAGGAATTCCTCGCTGAACTTTACATTATTTCGCCTGGATCTGTCTTCGAGGTCGGCTATTTTTAATCTGAGAGTTATAACATCTTCGTCTAAATGATGTGCATCTACTAACAAGTTATGTGCAGATGCAATTTCACCCATTTTGTCGTCACCATTTTGGTCTTTTTAGACTGTACGGAGCTTTTTAAAGCCACTAACATTTCTTTTAGGAGATTAACAGAGACAGCTTTCGGCAGATTGGGGGGATATGAAAAGAAACACTTGTAGATAGGGTTAAAGTAAAATAATTAAAGTCACTTACATCAAATCTTGCATCATCCTGAGGCATAATCTTCTGTTTTTGTTTTGGAGAACTTCTTATAGTAGAGGAATTTGAAGCAGAGTCTTCCTCCATGAAGTGTATGTCACTAGTCTCATCTGCCAGTTTTTCATGGCAGCCCTTCGCTTGCTTAGTTGCTTTATCATGTTTGAATTCTGAATGTGAATGGGACGCTTTTAGTAGCTGCGTCGCCACGTATGTCCAGAGTGATGGTCTCTTCTGCTTTCTAAGGCATGAGAGTAAGAGGAGAGGTTTCCCTGAGATGTTGCTGACCTGTTGTTGTCTGTACGGCGGCTGCTGCAGAAAAAGTCTGTTAACCGTCTCTGAGGTTCTCTGTTTCTCCTTGCTCTCAGCATGGCAAGCATAGAAGGCTTTGCTTAGAGCTAGGAGACAGTTTTAAAGTTCCTGTAGCTATGGTGAATTGCTTGAAAAGGATGGTTGCACATAGAGCCTCAGCAAAGAGCAGCCATCACAGAGCTTAGTCCAGCCACTCCCCCTGCCTTTCATTCTTCTTTCGGGCTATGAGCTGCAGGAGCATCAGAGGAGAGGTGGATTTAATCTGCTAGAGAGGGTCTTGCAGCAATGTGTACTGGAGTCCAGCTGCAAACGCAGGCATCCTCTCCTATGCACTGTCCTCTTCAACTCTTCTCCAGTCTCCAATGATTCGTCGAAGTAAGAAACGCAGATTGGAGTGGTACCCATCACCTCTGAAACCATGCCTGATTTAAAGAAGCAGAGCTGGAGTGGAGGAATTCTGGCACCAAAAGTGAACTAGTCCCAGACATCCTAAGCCTGGCCCTTACCGCCTGGTCTCATCCTAACCCCACTGTTAGGACCACCAGGTCTTCTCCTAAAGCTTTGGAATGGATGCTTTCAATAACACTACCTCTTCGGACTACTCTTTGGAGAAGAGGAATGGGACAAAGTTTGAGGAGGTAGCCCTCAGCTACCAGATCATCACTTCTCTCTTCTTGGGGACACTGATCCTATGTGCAATTTTTGGCAATGCTTGTGTGGTTGCTGCCATAGCACTTGAGAGGAATCTTCAGACAGTGGCCAATTATCTCATAGGTTCTCTTGCAGTCACCGACCTTATGGTCTCTGTTTTGGTGTTACCCATGGCAGCACTTTATCAAGTATTGAACAAGTGGACCCTTGGACAGGTAACCTGTGACATTTTTATTTCTCTAGACGTTTTGTGTTGTACCTCTTCCATTCTTCATCTGTGCGCTATAGCTTTGGACAGATACTGGGCTATCACAGACCCCATAGACTACGTGAACAAGCGAACTCCTAGACGAGCTGCTATCCTCATTAGTCTGACATGGGCTATAGGGTTTTCAATATCCATCCCACCCATGTTGGGTTGGAGAACACATGAAGACAGGTCTGATCCTGATGCTTGCAAAATAAGTGAAGACCCCGGTTACACCATCTACTCCACCTTTGGTGCATTCTACATCCCTCTGATCCTCATGTTGATATTGTATGGAAGGATATTTAAAGCTGCCAGATTCAGAATTAGGAAAACAGTTAAGAAAACAGAGAAAAAGAAAGTGGCTGATACTTGTCTGTCAGTTTCCCCATCCACCATCCAGAGGAAAAGCAATGGGGAACCCAGCAAGAACTGGAAAAGAAGTGTAGAGCCCAAGCCAACCACTTGTGTGAATGGTGCAGTGAGGCTTGGTGAGGATGGTGCTGCTCTAGAGATCATTGAGGTCCATCATTATGGTAACTCTAAAAACCATCTGGCACTGCCAGACCACTCAAGTGACACTACATCTCCTCCATGCTTTGAGAAGAAGAATGACAAAAGCGCAGAAGCCAAAAGAAAGGTGGCACTAGCCAGGGAGAGGAAAACAGTGAAAACTTTAGGTATTATCATGGGCACCTTCATCTTCTGCTGGTTACCTTTCTTCATTGTTGCCCTGGTGTTGCCCTTTTGTGAAACCTGCCATATGCCACACTTGCTGTATGACATTATCAACTGGCTAGGCTACTCAAACTCTCTCCTTAACCCCATCATATACGCTTACTTTAATAAAGATTTCCAAAGTGCATTTAAGAAAATCATCAAGTGCAAATTCTGCAGACAATAAGAAGAGACTCCCCCCCCCCCTTCCTTTTGTTGCCTGCCTTGTTTCATTACCAAGCCCATTTTTTGGTTATACTTATCATGTGTCCTTGAAAGCCTTGATGAAATGTCCACCTAATGGTCTCTGGCACTTGATGTGGACCAAGACTTCTCTGTGTTGAACTAAATCCATCCATGTTCAATGGCTGCCATTATTTCATTGTGAAATATGTAGACTGTATATAAATATATATTGGATATTTTTTCATGGCCACTGATGGCAGTGGAGTTATTTTGATTTAGTCTTCTGAAACTATTTGCACAGACCAAGGGGCTGACAAACTGTTGGTTACTGTTACTCAATGTGAATTGCAGAATGCAGCTGAGGGTACAATGCTACTGGCACACAGCTGCCATTATGTAACAACTCCCCCCTTTCATACTCAGTTGCATTTTGAGAGGGGTGATGGGCTTTGGAGATCTCTCCTTGCAAGTCCCATCACCCACCTCAAGTTCTGATAATAAATGATCCTATGCATAAGCTGGACTGTCTATAATTCTTTTGAATGAAATAAGATTGTCTAACAAAACCAGAGAAACTAGAACAGTGACTATTGTATGTAGACATGTAATAATGGCCTGAATGTACAGTATTAAATCGCAATATTTGCTGGTGATAATACAACTCGCAAGTTAATTGCAAATAAACTTTGCCTTGCAGTGCAAAAAATGGCATTTGTCTTGTGTACTGCCTCCCAAAAAACTGTGGAATTATTCAGGGGTCCAATATTTATTCATTGGGGAGGGGGGTATTTCTGTACTGAAATGGTCACACTGATTGAGTAGGTTGTGGATTTCACAACTACAGATGTAGCAGATCTGAAACTGTCACATTGAAGCTGCATCAACATGTGATATCGCAATTAACTGCACCAAATTCTGGTCTTGGCACTCGCTACATATGTACTTAAATGCTTAAATTGTCCCCTGCCATGGTATTTGTGGAAAAACAGAAACCTACAGTATGTGTAAATGGCTATCTATACCTTTATCCTGAGAAGCTATAGGAAATGCTGCGCAGGTAATGCTTATGTACCTCACATCTAGAAAGACTGAATGTACATTAACCCCTTGCAGCCCTGTTCTTACTGACTGTGGATGTGATTGTGCTCATCTTTTAAAAAATGTTACCTTTCCTAAAGAGCACAATAGACCAGAATCCTAATGTTGAAGCCTACTGATCTCTGATATTACTTAATATTAGCAGGATGCACAGTTTTGGGGCCACATACTGTTCTGCTAGACCTGTGGTTACACAGTGCAGCGTAGTGGACGTGTGCGGTAAGTCATGTCATCCGCCTGGTCTTCATTAATTTTTTGGTCAATGTTTTTGGGTTACATAACATCATTGTGAAATTAACTTAATGTTGCTCCCTTCTCGCTGCCGTTCTTAACTGCAAACCAGGGATAGTCCATTTCATGCATAAATATATAATGGGGCGCTGTCATGGAGGCACCCAGGTGTACCGCCTGTAACCTTGGGCATGTGTTAATTACTAGTTTACTTCATTTGTTGAATACAAAATTGGAAGACGTAGCTACAGTGCATGATGTCATGCATGATTTATTCTCCTAGACTATGTATTTAACATATCAAGGGTATTGAAAGTGGGTCAGTAACGGAGCAAGGGGAGGCAAGAAGAAGACAGACATCTCCTTCACTATTACATATCTGTATTTTCGCTCATGCTTGCTCTTTCTCTGTTCCCCTCCATCACTTCTTCTCTCTCTGTTCTCACTAGATTTATATTTCATCTCACTTATATTATCTTGCTTATATATTGTCAATATAGTCTGCAGCAATGTACAGAAGTCATCATTCCTAGACTGCTCCCAGTCTAATTTGCCCTATCTTAACCACACGCAAACCAGCACCAATTTCCTACAAAGCCAATCAACCAACCATTTTTCTGGTTCCAGAGTACCCAGATGAATTTTGCAAAAAATGCAGCGAGAACATAAAAACCTAATGCAGTTGGTGGGATTTGAACCCAGGACCCCATGACAATGGTGCTAACCTCTGGGAAACCATGCTTCCTTTATCACTTACTATGGATGTAGCAGAGATTAGTTTTTCAACGATGAGTTTGCCAACTGACACAACTCATTAAGATACCCCCCTCTTAATCCTACCCCATTACCTTAATATAACTCCTTTAATCCTTTCCCATTACTTTAACTCAACCCTTTTAATCCTACCCCATTATCTTAACATGGCACCCTTTAAAGTACTCTCAAATCTAGCTACCTCTCTGCACCTTTTCATCTTCTTCTCTATGACTACATCATCTCTCTTGATAATGTCTTGCTCTTCTACCTGTCAATATCCTTTTTCCATTTTTAGGACCTCATCTTGCTCTTGAACACTTTCATTTCTCATTTCTCTACTTGACCGATTCCCGTGGTCACCCAACTGTACAGAATTAAACTAGAAAAGAAGTCTATCCCAGTTCCTGAGAAAACTAAATTGTTTCCCTGCTGTTTCTCTTCACTCTCGTTCTAGAATGTAATCAATACTTTTCTTGTAAGTTGAAAGAACCAAGAGATTGTATACTGAAGCCCATACGAATCAATGATTGGTTCTCCTCCCTCCCCCCCTCCCTTAGCTTCAGCACGAGTATACAACTCGCCCCCTCACTAGACAGAAAAGTCCAAACGGCAGTAAAAGTCACTTAGAAAGAGGCGAAGCGATCTGTACATGGAGCGTGACATTTATGAATAGCGGAAAGTGTCACTTTCTTCAGATGATGGTTTCATTGACGTTGATGATTATTGTTTTATTATGTGCTCAGTTGACTTTGAATACCTGATTCCTTAGTTCCCTGATATAAACCTCCCACGACTTTACATATATTATTTATCATTGTTTTTCACTGGTATCACATCTCTTTTTTTTTATCAGGTTTCTTAAATAAATGATGTACGATATAGTAGAAACGAAGCATAAAAATGTATAAACCAAAATGTGAATGTAAACATTATAGCTATAAAAAAGGCTGCTATAAATCTTCATGCATATCAGCACAGCTTGGTTTGTTCTATGGTGTAAAATGTAACCTAATATTATAAGGAAGGGCATCATTCACCTAAGGGCTTGTTCACACGACCATATGGTTTTGCGGTCCGTTTTTCACGGATTCGTTGTTCCATTTTTTTTAACCGTTGTGATTCCGTTTCATTGTGATTCTGCAAAAACAGGAACTTTGTAATCATTGCAAACACCAAACAGATGTGTAAAATGGGCTGGGCATAGCATTTCTACAGTATGGATCCGCAAAAAACGGATGACATATGGACATTTGTTCCGCATGCATTCCGTTTTTTATATGGACCCATTGACTTGAATGGAGCC
This sequence comes from Bufotes viridis, assembly GCA_033119425.1. Classification (NCBI taxonomy): domain Eukaryota; kingdom Metazoa; phylum Chordata; class Amphibia; order Anura; family Bufonidae; genus Bufotes; species Bufotes viridis. Next base: position 66,439,010 of record CM065589.1, on the reverse strand, counting down.
ACTGAATGTGATTTGCGGACAATAATAGGACCTGACTCAAAATGTTGCGGAACGAAAATACGGAAATGGAATGCATACGGAGTACATTCCGTTTTTTTTGTGGACCCATTGAAATGAGTGGTTCCGTATACGGCCCATATACGGAACACAAAAAAAGTCCCGTATACGGAAAGGAAAAGACGTTCGTGTGAACGAGCCCTAAGTCGTATGTAACTGGCACATAGTCCTCTGCTTCTGTGACAATCTTACCCTGGCAACAGGAGAATACAGCATACACTGAATATAGACTGGCATAGCTGGTAAGACATAGCAACAGAATTGCTGGCAGCAAAATGAGTCAAGTTAACACATGTTGCACGTAACAGACATGATTTTTTCTGCAGGCTATAATTGAATACATGGAAATAAGCAAAGATTAAGTCACTTAAGAGGAAATTTGGATTAAATACTAAAAATAACTCTGGCTGGGAAAGGGTTACATTATGGTCCATTCCTATATGTATAGTCTGTGTATTAATGTAACCTGAGAATGACTGTCCTGACTCAGGAGTTCTGTGTTTGGAGATTGGAGAACCTTATGCTCCACTTATGGTCAGATTGTAACTAATAATCACCTATAACAAAAAATGGACCAGGACTCCATGACCATGGTCAAGTTAATAAATGGAAGGTTTATAGTCACTGTGACTTTGACATTCCTTGTATTTTCCTCTTATACTAGAGCCCTCAGCCCATGATAATCTATTAACCATGGCTTTCTTCTCCCATACATTCATGTTCTTCCTTTCTCTATGTCAGGCATCATCATCACCTCTGTGGCTCATTTTTACATGGGTGTAGGCCCCACTCAGATAAATGGCCCCATGGCATGGCATTATTGTCACCCCCCTGAGTTACGCTGATGTCTGTGACAACTACTGCATGTTCTTCCTCTCCTTGCTTAGAGAAAATCAGTGATGTGAGATCTTGAGGAGCCTGTCAGTTAGGGAATAGCAGTGTGTGGTAGATAGCCTTCAACCACAGAATGTAGAAACATTACTAAACCAAAAATGATTGCACGCACAATCCCTGCTGACATTAAGAAGGTTGTTTGGTTACCTATTAGGAAATTCTGAAGTAACACAAGGGTGTCCTCCTCCCCATTAATTAGTAGATGGAGAGCATACCTGCAAAGAGAAGCCCTTTTTTCTAGAGGACTCAACATGCAGCCTATTGATTTCAATGGAGATGTAATACTTCATTTCCCCTGTTGTGGTGCTAGAGATCAGCTTATTTTTAGGAAGCCTGTGTGAAAGGGGCCTAAGTGTTTTGTATTCACTTTCTCTACAGGATGAATGCCATTTGCTGAAGTGACAACATCGCTTTAATTAAATTGGAGTTGTGGAAAATACTCAGGAACTTTGTGTAGGCAGCAGGTACCATCATTCTTTAGCAAGTAAAGTGGGTGATCCAGCCCCTTGGTGGGCAGGAGTTGCAGTGACATTTCTTAAATCACTTGCATGAGAAAAATCCTCTCAGTATAAGGGTACATTCACACGACTAAATATATTTTGCAGTTGCAAAATGCAGATCCACAAAATACGGATGATGTCTGAGTTGCATATTTTTATTTTTTTTGTGGACCCATTGACTTTAAGGGCACAGTGGTCTGCATTTTGCGAGTATAGGACATGTTGTGTCTTTTGCGGAACGAAGATGTGATCCTTGTGCTTTTCACATCTGTATGTCCATTCCGCAAGAAGATCCTATACTGTCCTATACTTGGCCACAAAATGCAGACACCTGATCCACTGAATTCAATGGGTTCGCAAAAAAAAAAATGGGTTCGCAAAAAAAAATGGGTTAGCAAAAAAAAAAACAGATGCAACCCAGATCACAAAATACATAGAGTTGTGTGCATGAGTCCTAAATCCCTGCATTTTCCTTTTGCTTAGTGCTTGCTTTTTAGGTCAAAGCAAAGCTAGTTGACATCAGCTCCCATAGGGGCTTCTCACCCATGTTCCCCACACCCTTGAACATCAGATTTGCTCGGTAATGCAGAAATACATCCACTTTCATTTATCAATATAGGTTTCTGCTACTGCGGTGTCTGGAAAAGCTGGCTGTAAACCTACGTAGGAAATACGATGGTTCACGTGTGTGTTGTCAGTCAGCTTTTCGAGACATAGATACAATAAGAATAAGACATGGCTACTTCATATAAGTAATTCAGCAAATTATATTTAAAGGGGATTTATTTTTCATTTTGGGGGACCCACACTAAGTTTTCAGAATTTGCACCAAGAAAAACTTGACATTTACAGATGAAGCATAGCTGAATTTATTATTTAAAGGGGTTGTCCAGGATTCAACTTTTTTTTTGTTTTTTATTTTTACAGAATACACCACATCTGTACATAGGTGGTATTACAGCTCATTCCCACAAAAGTCAACTAGACTTAATCCAGGACACTCCCTTTAACCCTTTGTTTGGGCTCTTTGATAATAAAGTAGGCTTTATCTGCAGTCCTATGTAAATCTACAGATAGCATACCGTGTTACAGCTTCCTGGCACTGCTACATCCTTATCTTTATGAACTGATGATGTAAAATAAAAAGTGTAATTCATTGTTCCCTCTCGGAGTGTATTATTACATGTTGTATCTAGTATGTGACACCAATGATTTATTGTATGAAGGTTTTAAGTGTTTCTTGTTTATAGCAGTCAGTTTTATATCGGAATTGGATCGTATGGCTGATTATAACTGTGTTAGGGCTCATGCACATGACCATATTTTCTTTCCGTGTCCGTTCCGTTTTTTTTGCAGATCATATGCGGCACCATTCATTTCAGTGGTTCCGCAAAAAAAGGAAGTTACTTTGTGTATTCCGTTTCCGTATGTCAGGAGAATATGTCCTATTGTTGTTCGCATAACGGACAAGGATAGGACTTCTATTAGGGGTCAGCAAAATACGGAATGCACACGGACGTCATCCGTTTAGTTTTTCGGTCTGACTTTATATAAGGGCGGCATTTTATATGTTTTCAATATTTTTCATGATATACTAATCGATGATTCACAGAAATGAAAGGTGTCCATGTATTCCTTGTGTGGACACACAGAAAAGTAGTTCTGGTGTATATTGCGTAGTGCCATGTGTCAGTCTCAGAGTGCATTGTTTCATGGCCGAATCTGGATGTGGAATAATTATCGAGGTCAGATTAAGCTCAATCCCACTCCCAGCTCTTGCTTTGCTCAGCATATTAATTCGTGCACACTGTTTGAATCGTAGACAGCCTTCTCATAATCGATGTGGTGGATTTTTATGATGCATTATTGGTGGGCATGCAATAGGGTAATAGATTCTATTTCAATACAGTATTTGCATTGATTGTGGCAGATTTACTTATCTGAGGGACTAGATTGGTAGATACAGGACTGACATGCCCGGCGCTATAATAAGGCAGACCAAGCGGCTGCCTTAGGGTGCAGAGACGCCGAGCCAAAGAGGGGGCAGAAAAATGAAACTTTAAAAAAAAAAAATTTAAACTAATCACTTGCGCCGCCGGCCACCCGCCCGGCTATGGCCGGGCGCTCTGACAGCTGTGTTGTGTGCTGGCGCTCTTACAGCTGTGTTGTGTGCTGGCGCTCTGACAGCTGTGTTGTGTGCTGCGTGTGCGGCCCCTCACTCACAGAGTGAGAGGCACACATGGCAACACAGGGTCAGGTGGTGTGTGAATGGTGCCGCAGCGGCAGGCGGCAGCAGAAGTTGGTGACTCACACAGCCAGACGGACTGCCGTAGGTCAGCGTCAGCCACAGTTCCTGTTCTCCTCAGTGTGGCCCTCTTTCTGGGCTCCCGACAAGTTTGAGGACCTTTCCCGCTCAGCCAATCAGTGGCCCCAGCTATGTACCGTGTCAGGCCAGTGATTGGCTCAGCGGGAAAGGTCCTCAAACCAGCGATTGTCTGAAGCAGTGAAAAGATACCAGGACCACACAGAGGAGAAGGTGAGCTGCTGCAGATGGGACCAGGGCCAGGTGAGCATAATGTTTTTTACACAACAATAATGGGGGGGTGACATAGGAGGGGGAAAATGTGCCATGGAGGGGGAGAAATGTGCCATGGGGGGGGGGGGTGATGTGCCATGGGGGGTGGAAGAAATGTGACACAAAGGAGGTGATGTGATATGAAGGGGGTGATGTGACATGGAGGGGGAGAAATGTGACATGGAGGGGGAGAGATGTGACACAAACGGGGTGATGTAAAAAGGAGGGGATGATGTGACATGGAGGGGGAGAAATGTGACATTGAGGGGGACAAATGTGACATGGAGGGGGAGAAATGTGACATGGAGGGGGAGAGATGTGACACAAACGGGGTGATGTAAAAAGGAGGGGATGATGTGACATGGAGGGGGAGAAATGTGACATTGAGGGGGACAAATGTGACATGGAGGGGGAGAAATGTGACATGGAGGGGGAGAAATGTGACAGGAAAAGCGGTGTTGGTCGGGAATGCGGGAACACGCATAGACACGCATGCGCAGCAGCTCCCTGCAACCTTACAGTATATCTGTGCTGCAGCAGTGGCTGTAAATCCCTGGTAAACAAGCAATATATAATGCCAGCAAAGCAGACAATATGGACAATCACAATACATTAGTAAGGCCTCTTTCACACTTGCGTTGTGTGGATCCGGCATGCACTTCCGTCGCCGGAAATGCCCGCCGGATCCGGCACAGCGCAAGACAACTGAAAGCATTTGAAGACTGATCAGTCTTCAAAATGCTTTCAGTGTTACTATGGCAGCCAGGACGCTACTAAAGTCCTGGTTGCCATAGTAAGTAGTGGGGAGCCAGGGGAGCAGATACTTACAGTCCGTGCGGCTCCCGTGGCGCTCCACAATGACGTCAGAGCGCCCCATGCGCATGGTCACGTGATCCATGCGATCATGTGATCCATGCTCATGGGGCGCTTTGACGTCATTGTGGAGCGCCCCGGGACTCGGGAGCCGCACGGAAGGTAAGTATGCTTCTCCCCTGCCTCCCCACTACACTTTACCATGGCAGCAGGGACTTTAGCATCCTGGCTGTCATGGTAACCATTCACAAAAGCTAAACGTCGGGTCCGGCGATGCGCCGAAACGACGTTTAGCTTCATGCCGGATCCGGATTAATGCACTTCAATGGGCATTAATTTCGGATCCGGCGTTACGGCATGTCTTCCGGATTTTGAGATGGAGACAAATCCGCAGCATGCTACGGTTTTGTCAACATCCAAAAAACGTTCACATACTGAATGGAAGACATCCTGATGCATCCTGAACGGAATGCTCTCCATTCAGAATGCATTAGGATAAATCCTGATCAGTATCTTTCCGTCCTAGAGCTCAGAGGACGGAACTCTAGGACGGAAAGGAAAAACGCCAGTGTGAAAGAGCCCTAAGTGCCTTGTATTTACTTTATCTACAAGATAAATGTAATTTGTTGAAGTGAGACAACCCTCTAACCATGTATCCAGCTAGTTATCAATGTCATCACCGTCTGAATCTGCTCTTTGCCCCATGTGATGTAATTCTATAAACGGGACGAGTTATTTTATCTCACTAATGAAACCAGCTTATTGTCATGTACTGAATATATTACAATAAAACTTTACAGATTTACTCACAGAAGTAACTATATGTCCACATTTGTATTGGGGAGTCTCCATTTGGATGGTGTGAGACTTCACAAAATGACTAAGGTATCAGTTTCTTGTATTAATTTACAATCCTCTCTTGAAGGTAAATCAAGACAAATACTGTATAGGGGGACTTTTTAAAGAGAAGCCATCACGTACTGTAGATAATGCAGGCAACATGTTATAGGGAGGCAGAGCTGAGCAGACTGATATATACGGTATATGTTTGTGAAAAAATGCCTAATGTATCCATCTATCTATCTATCACCACAGGAAAAATTGGGCATTACACAGTTCCCATTGATATTAATGAACTGTCCAAAATATGCTGAAAAGTTTTTATTGGGGAGGGATATGCATAAATCCATTAACTATTTAATATTTAAAGGGTATTCCCATCTCAGAGATTGATCACTAGGATAAGCTTCCAATGTCAGATAGATGGGGTCCCACCTCTGGATCCGCTCCCATCTCGGAATGGACCCCCCCACACTCCCCCAAACTGGGGGGACAGGAGTCATACATGCACAGCCACCTACATTTTCCTGCAGACACCACTAGAGAGAGCTAAGTGCCTAATTATGTTTATAGCTTCTATTGAATTCAACAGTAACTGTATAAATTATTATACTGTGGCCTTCTGGAAATGGCGACTCCTGGCAGGCAATTTATAAATAACAAGTACTACATGAGGGGAAGCAGAGGATGAACAATTGCATCCGGGAGATTTATCAATATGTTTATGCCATATGCCATGTGAAAATACATTGAGAAATATGGTGTTTAGACTGAGTGCCATGTATTTAAAGTAACTGTTCCACACATTTTCTGGAAGTCAATGTGCTAAAATGTGTCTTTTTCGATTAAAAGATTCATACAAATTTAAAAAAAATTGTAAATTTTTTTGTGCCATTGTGGCTAATAAAGTCTTACATAGAGCAGAATAGTTGAAGACGTTCTCCAAGACTGAAGCATTGACTTTACATTGACGCTGATTGCTCCACTTCAGGCTCCTTTACCGGAACCAATGATGTTTCTTATTACTATAAACAATATACCTTATAATCAAGAATACAGAAGATTTCTTTGCTTCACTTTTAAAGGGTATTCCAAGATTGTTTTTACTGATTACCTATCCTCTGGATAGGTCATCATTATCTTATCGGTGGGATCGGACCCCCGGGATCCCCTGACGTTCAGCTGTTTTGAGAAGGCACAGACACTCACAGGCCACAGCTTCTTGCAGCTTTCCAAGCACAGCACCGTATACTGTATACCGGTTGTGCTTAGTATTGCACTCAGCGCCATTCACCTTAATACAGCTCAGCTCCCTTTCACTTGAACGGGATCTGAGCTGCAGTACACTGGCACAGTTTCTGGTGCCAGTGGCTGCCTGGAACATCTCAACAGTGGGGGTGCCAGTTGTTGGACCCCAACCAATCTATCCTTACGATAAGTCATCAATATCTAAGCCCTAAATAACCCCTTTAACCTAATTGCTATTTTATTTAACTAAGTTTCTACCTCAAATGTTGCCCTACCTTCACTAACAGAGTTATGACCACAGTTGTTGGTAGCCTCTGTGTAAGAATTTTGAAGCAAAGGAAAAAGATCCTTAGAGTGATGCTGACTCGGCAAAACTGCTCATGTATAGTAAGTATTCCAGCCCAATCGCACAAAATAGAGCACCTATCATCTGACAGCTGTTCCTTCATTTCTCTTTTACGTCAGTCACCCTGCACAGATTAATCTAAAAGGATGACACTGGTGGTCATCTCCATAGAGACATTGAACCAATGGATTCCCGCTGACAAGAATGGGATCATCAAACATGGATAGTAAACAACTTGATCACAATTTGGTGATGTACATGTTTATTTTAACAGACTAAAAAGACAATGGGGGCAATTTACTAAAGACTGGTGTTTCAAATGCCAGTCTTAGTGAAACGGCTGGTAGAAAAATTTATGACCATTTTATTAAGAGACCTCTTAATAATTCTGCCGCATCCATGATGTCTGTGAGCCAGAAACTGAAACCTACCACACTTATTTACAACTTGGTAAGAGTATTGTAAAATATAAAGTTACAAATTTTTGCACAAATGCCATCTGCACAAAATTTGGGGACTTTAACACCAAAACATAAAGCCTTTGTAAATGACCTCTATATATACAAATATAGGAATAATTTGGTCCTATTGTTCATTCATTGGTTTCATAAACCTCTGCTCCAGATCTTTGAATAATCTATAGTATAATATAATAAAAATATATCATTCATGAATGAATGAATACATAAATAAGTAAACACACAATTAAACCCTTCCAGACCTCTGCTGTACATGTATGGTGGAAGTTTGGCATTTAAACATTGCGCCGATTTAGAAGCTAAGCGGGTGCCATAGCCACCAGCAGACACCAGGAGATAACGTTTTTGATTGGCAATAATGCAGATCACGGACATTTAACCACTTGTGACCACAGTATCTGAGAATCTTTGCACCAGGAGCACTGTGCTCCCAAATGGCTATTACACATAGAGATCGGGGGAGCCTTTCATTCGTTGTGGTAGCCTTGAGCGTGCTAGAGGCTTCAATGCTTACCACAGTAATTTTCCTAATTAACCTCCCATAGGCTACAGTGGTAATTTATTGCAGTCTTTGGGAGAAGCAATCTGATGATCGCATGTTCAAGTCCCCTAGGAGGACATAAAAAAAAGTTTTCAAAAATATAGAAAGATATCAAAATCAAAATCATCCTCCTTAATACAAATAAAGATCATAGGTATCACTGAATCCCAAAATGCCCATACTGTTAAAATAAAAATGTACGTATCCCATGCGGTGAACAGAAAGTCATACACACTCGAAAATGGTATCAATAAAAAGTACAGATCAGCCCACAGTAAATGAGCCCTTGCTTAGCTCCATAAACATACTGTAACTACAAATGTTACAGGTATAGATGAGCGAATCGAAGCTGATGTAGTAGAATTAGTTTAGAACCTCAGGAAAAATTCAATTCACAACGAATGCGAATTTCCTTGCGCTTCGTGGTAACAAATCGCAATTTTCCTAAAATGACGGCTACATGTGTGAGGGCTGAGGACATGGGGCAAAGAACGCTGGGAAGGCGGGATCACCCATATTGACATGCCAGCATGTAGCCAATTAGCATCCAGCCAGCCCTGTGATGTCACAGCCCTATAAATACGGCGACCATCTTACAGTCAGACATTTTTCAGCATTCAGAGTGCAGGGACTGACATGTGAAGGTGCTAGGAACATCAAGTGGAAAAACGTTTGTGGAAAAAAAAAAGACAGAAAAAAAGATTGCAGGGAAATAATAGGGAGGAATAATTTCACAGCATCTTAGTGCAGGGAGAGACGTCAGAAGGCGCTAGGGATAGGAAAGTGATTTACAAGTGCATTAGACATAGGGTTGTTTCGGGTATCGAACTTTCGATACCCAATTCATACTTTTCTCTGGTATCGAGCTCCATACCAGGATTGGTGTTTTATCGATACTGGGCTGCGCTGCCGCACAGCCCAGTATCAGAGAACGTGGCTGCGCTGCTGTCAGAGCAGCCATGTTCTCCTTGGAAGCACGGGGAGAAGGAGGCAGTCCCTCCCTCGCCCTGTGCTTCCGCTGCCACCAATAGAGGGAGAGGGGCGGGAGCACTGGCCACCAATGACAAGTAACCATTCATATACAAACGCAGGCAGCGGGAATACATTTCCAGCACCTGCCTGTGACAGAGCACTGTGATCAGAGGCAATTAACCCCTGAGGTGCCGCACCTAAGGGGTTAATTGCCGCGGATCGCAGCGCTCGGTCACAGGCAGGTGCCGGCAGTGTATTCCTGCTTCCTGCGTTTGTATAAGAATGGTTACTTGTCATTGGTGGCCAGCGACGCCCCCCCTCCCCAGTATTAAAGACATTGGTGGCCAGTGTGCCCCCCCCCCAGTATTAAAACATTGGTGGCCAGTGCGCCCCCCCTGTCCCCAGTATTAAAGATATTAGTGGCCAGTAGCCCATCTCTCCCCCTTCCCCCCCCCCCCCCCAGTACTGAAGTCATTGGTGGCAGTGGCGACAGGGTCCCCTCACCTCCTCTCTTCTGATCGGAGCCCCAGCAGTGTAATGCTGGGGCTCTGATCGGTTACCATGGCAACCAGGACGCTACTGAAGTCCTGGCTGCCATGGTCAGCTCCCTGCTGCTGTGTGTAATGTGCACAGGGCGGCAGGGAGAGTGTGAGATCCTATTCACTCTAATAGAGCTCTATTAGGGTGAATAGGATGAAAATGATCCCAGGTTCTAGCCCCTAAGGGGGGAAAAGTTAATAAATGAACTGTTAAATAAAAACTACACGATTCACCATTTTCTTTTAGTCACCTTGTCCCCCCCAACCTAAAAATAGGATGGGACTGTTTTATTATGGCCCAGCCGTTCCATAAAATGTGGAATGCACGTGACTTTTTTTGGTGTTTTTTTTTTTTTTTCACGTGGTATCGAATGGTATGGCAATACTTTTTAATGGTTTCGATACGGAATCAAAATTTTGGTATCGAATCAACTCTAATTAGACAGCTCTGTCATTCCAGCTTTTAGTTATTGGGCTGCAAGTGTTATATTGAAAAGCCTTTAGTGGCTAATATATTAGTGTCTTATTCAGTACTACAAGAAAAGTATATTCTCAATTCACTTCTGCAGTTATTTCTGTTAAAAGCGTATAGGGGCATATTTCAGTACAAGAAGAAAAGTATATACGCACTGCACTGTTGCAGTTATATCTGGTGAAACCGTATAGGAGCGTATTTCAGTCCAACAAGAAAAATATATGCACACTGAACTGTTGTTATTTCTGGTGAAATCGTATAGGGGCAGATTTCAACACTACAAAAAAATTATATTCTCAGTTCATGGCTGCAGTTATTTCTGTTGAACGCGTATAGTGGCCTATTTCAGTCCAACAAGAAAAATATATTCTCAGGTCACTTCTGCAGATATTTCTGATGAAAGCGTATAGGGGCTTATTTCAGTACTACAAGAAAAATATATTCCCAGGTCACTTCTGCAGTTATTTCTGGTGAAATTGTATAGGAACGTATTTCAGTACTACAAGAAAAACATACACGCACTGCACTGTTTCAGTTATTTCTAGTGAAAGCGAATAGGGGCCTATTTCAGTACTAAAAGAAAAATATATATGCACTTCACTCTTCAGTAGTTTTCTGTTGAAAGCGTATAGTGGCCTATTTCAGTCCAACAATAAAAATATATTCTCAGTTCACTGCTGCAGTTATTTCTGTTGAAAGCGTATAGGGGCGTATTTCAGTACAACAAGAAAAATTTATACGCACTGCACTGTTGCAGTTTTTTCTGGTGAAAGCGTATAGGGGCGGATTTCAGTCCAACAATAAAAATATATTCTCTGGTCACTTCTGCAGTTATTTCTGGTGAAAGCGTATAGAAGCGTATTTCAGTACTACAAGAAAAATATATTCTCAGTTCACTGTTGCAGTTATATCTGGTAAAGCCTTTATTGGCGTATTGCAGTAGAAAAAGAAATATTCATTCGCCATTTGCTGGTGCACTTATATGTAGAAAAACCTTTATTGACGTATATCAGTAGAAAAAGAAATATACATTCGCCATTCGCTCCTGCACTTATATCTTGAAAAACCTTTAGTGACGTATATCAGTAGAAAAAGAAATATAAACCATTAGAAAACGTGGTGTGGTGTTTAACAAGAAGGATATGCTCAACCCATATGCAGTTGTGCATGTATATAGGGGAGCACATCCTGCACTTGTAATCCGTTGCTAGGGGCAATCAACAGCAAAAAATGCATACAATGGAAGATGCCAGCAACGGACTGCAAGTACCACAATAACCATCCTACATATGATAACGATAATGTGGATGTGGAGAACAATCAAAAACATAACCATAGCAAAGGCAGGTGCACTCTGCTGCAATACTAAACTCTCACACTGATAAAATTGAGAGGTTAGTTTGACATATCCTACTAGGAGGACATGTCTTAAGTTCGGACACCATGGCAAGGTCTCTCAAGTAGCCCGAGGCCCTACCACTCAACCTACCTGTGCTGTGACCTACTTCCTCCGCTATGTCCCGTTAACTTCAGTTCACTCCGCTTCAGGCGCCATTGTTTTTTTTAACTGACAGCCTATAACCCTTTTTTGAAAAACCTTTAGTGGACCCAGAGCCAAGGAGGCTTTGCTGCACAGTGGGGTTGCTGTGTGGCTCCTGGGTCCCGCCGTCTGCTGCTGGTGCGGTGCTGGGGCGCCGGTGGTCGCCGCGCATGGCTGCACCATTTATAGGTTAGAGTAGTTTCCCACTTGTAGAGGCTTCATTGTCGCGGTAAGTGGGCCTATGCTCTTTGATCAAACTGTATACTAATGCCTCTTTTGCACAGCATACAATGTATTACAAATTGGGCGGATATGCCACGTAATTATGCTGAGACAGTCGTTATATAAAAAGCATAGTGTTGAGGATGTGCAATCCAGATCCACTCTCCAGTATATTTTGCCTGCGATTGTGTTCAGTTCTTCAGTTTTTTCCACGCGGGTGCAATGCGTTTGATGTGTTTTTCACGCGCGTGATAAAAAACTGAAGGTTTACAAACAACATCTCCTAGCAACCATCAGTGAAATACGCATTGCACCCGCACTTGCTTGCGGATGCAATGCGTTTTTCACGCAGCCCCATTCACTTCTATGGGGCCAGGACGTGAAAAATGGAGAATATAGAACATGCTGCGATTTTCACGCAACGCAGAAGTGATGCGTGAAACACAACGCTCATGTACACAGACCCATTGCAATGAATGGGTCAGGATTCAGTGCGGGTGCTATACGTTCACGTCAAGCATTGCACCCGCGCGGAAAACTCGCTCGTGTGAAAGGGGCCTAAGAGCGACACTTGTCATATGCATTTCATACTGACTCACAGTATTATTTCACTACCAAAGCAGACTTCCTATGCGTGTTATTGCAAGGCACAGTGTTCTACACACCTATTAAGGCTCTCAGCAGCCAGGAAATATCCTTTTTTTTTACGTAATTCGGCGCAAATATATACGGATCAAATCAAATTTTTCCAGTATTTTAATTTGCTTTTAATTTATTTAGTTCAGCTAAAAGTATGTCAGACAGAGAAGTGCCAAGCCCTGCACATGGGAGTGACAAAGGCATAAATGATTATGGTGCAGGCAGAGGTCGCAGCAGAGAAAGGGGGCGTGACAACAGGAGTTACTTCCCGAGGCCTCAAGACCACATGTCAGCTAGTGGTCGTGTCTTGAACAGCAACCTAGCGGCTCTTGATTGGTTGACTTGATCTTCGACTTTGTCGCAAGTGACAGCAGCACCAGCAGCCTAAGTCTAGGGTCGCTGATGAGCAGCTTTTTTCACCCGCATAGTGAAGAAACTACTCACCAGCAGCAGCAGGTAGACCTGGAGCAGGACCTGAACCAGCAGGTGGTGGCATATTTTGACAGCACCCTTCCAGCTGTCATAGAAGATCTGCTGGACTACTGGGCAGCCAAACTAGATTTGTGACCCCAACTGGCCGAGTTTGCCCTGGAAAAGCTGTCCTGCCCGTCCAGTAGTGTGGCATCAGAGCGGGTGTTTAGTGCGACGGGGGCCATAGTTAGCCCAAGAAAAACTCGCCTGTCCACCCAAAATGTGTAGAGACTTACTTTTGTCAAGATGAATCAGGCTTGGGTAGGCCAGATCATCCATTTCCACTCTATGTCACCGTGCCACTCTGCGGTATCATGCTGCTGCTGTTGTTGCCATGTCCAAACTATGTCACCATGCCATACTGTGGCCTCCTGATGCTGCCATCTCCACACTATGTCACTGTGCCACTCTGTCGCCTCCTGATGCTGCCATCTCCATACTATATCACCGTGCAACTCTGTGGTATCATGTTGCTGCCATCTCCACACTATATCACCTTGCCACTCTGTGGCCTCCTGATGCAGCCATGTCCACACTATGTCACCATGCCACTATGTGGTATCATGCTGTTGCTGCCATCTCCACACTATGTCACCATGCCACTCTGTGGCGTTATGATGCTGCCATCTCCACACTCCTTCTGCTGCTGTTACCTCCACACTTTGTCATTGTGCCACTTGGTGGTCTTCTTATGCTGCTTCCACATCACCACTATGTCATAGGGCCACTCTGTGGACTTCTCGTGCTGTTACCACCCTCCCTACTCTATGATGGGGTCACTATTGTCCTTGTTTGGCCTTCTTGAAATCACCATTTATTTGACCTTTATTCTGATCAGTCAGAAGGAAGGAAAAATGAGACGCACAACGTACCTTGTCTGTGTAGCAGCTGAAAGGCCTGTATGATCCCATCAGAAATGGCTTATAATTTGGTAGCCAAAAGCAGGAGTGGGTACAAAACACAGAAGACATGCAAATATTACTTTCACGTGTCATTTCTGTTTTAGATCCATTCCTATTTTTTTGGGCATTAGCAATACTCAACGATTACTGAAGAAATGCTGATCGAGTGAAGGCGTATGCTCCCCAGACAGGATCCATTTTTTGTGGGTTATTGTTCTGACGGATCAGAGGAAGTGCAAAATACCGTATTTTTTGCACTATAAGACGCACCGGCCCATAATACGCACCTACAGTGGTGGCCAAAAGTTTTGAGAATTACACAAATATTAGTTTTCACAAAGTTTGCTGCTAAACTGCTTTTAGATCTTTGTTTCTGTGATGTAGTGAAATATAATTGCACGCACTTCATACGTTTCAAAGGCTTTTATCGACAATTACATGACATTTATGCAAAGAGTCAGTGTTTGCAGTGTTGGCCCTTCTTTTTCAGGACCTCTGCAATTCGACTGGGCATGCTCTCAATCAACTTCTGGGCCAATTCCTGACTGATAGCCACCCATTTTTTCATAATCACTTCTTGGAGTTTGTCAGAATTAGTGGGTTTTTGTTTGTCCACCTGCCTCTTGAGGATTGACCACAAGTTCTCAATGGGATTAAGATCTGGGGAGTTTCCAGGCCCTGGACCCAAAGCCACTTAGTTATCACTTTTGCCTTATGGCACAGTGCTCCATCATGCTGGAAAATGCATTGTTCTTCACCAAACTGTGGTTGGATTGTTTGAAGAAGTTGCTGTTGGAGGGTGTTTTGGTACTATTCTTTATTCATCACTGTGTTTTTGTGCAAAATTGTGAGTGAGCCCACTCCCTTGGATGAGAAGCAACCCCACACATGAATGGTCTCAGGATACTTTACTGTTGGCATGACACAGGACTGATGGTAGAGCTCACCTTTTCTTCTCTGGACAAGCCTTTTTCCTGATGCCCCAAACCATCGGAAAGAGGCTTTATCGGAGAATATGACTTTGCCCCAGTCCTCAGCAGTCCATTCACCATACTTTCTGCAGAAGATCAATCTGTCCCTGATGTTTTTTTTGGAGAGAAGTGACTTCTTTGCTGCCCTTCTTGACACCAGGTCATCTTCCAAAAGTCTTCGCCTCACTGTGCGTGCACACCTGCCTGCTGCCATTCCTGAGCAAGCTCTGCACTGTTGGCACTCGGATCCCGCAGCTGAATCCTCTTTAGGAGACGATCCTGGCGCTTGCTGGACTTTCTTGGACACCCTGAAGCCTTCTTAACAAGAATTGAACCTCTTTCCTTGAAGTTCTTGATGATCCTATAAATTGTTGATTGAGGTGCAATCTTAGTAGCCACAATGTCCTTGCCTGTGAAGCCATTTTTATGCAAAGCAATGATGGCTGCACGTGTTTCTTTGCAGGTCACCATGGTTAACAATGGAAGAACAATGATTTCAAGCATCACCCTCCTTTTAACATGTTAAGTCTGCCATTTTAACCCAATCAGCCTGACATAATGATCTCCAGCCTTGTGCTCGTCAACATTCTCACCTGAGTTAACAAGACGATTACTGAAATGATCTCAGCAGGTCCTTTAATGACAGCAATGAAATGCAGTGGAAAGGTTTTTTGGGGATTAAGTTAATTTTCATGGCAAAGAAGGACAATTCATCTGATCACTCTTCATAACATTCTGGAGTATATGAAAATTATAAAATGCTATTATAAAAACTTAAGCAGCAACTTTTCCAATTTCCAATATTTATTTAATTCTCAAAACTTTTGGCCATGACTGTAGGTTTTTGAGGAGGAAAATAAGAAAAATAATATTTTGAACAAAAAGGTGTGTATTTTGGTGGGTTTTGAACTAATGGTGTTATGGGGGGGAACTGTGGATGGCACAGTTATCTGGGGATTTGTGGATGTCACTGTTATGGGGTGGATCTGTGCATGGCACAGCTATGGGGGATCTGTGGATGGCACAGTTATGGGGGTCGGTGGATGGCACTGTAATTGGGTAATTGTGGACAGCACGGTTATTGGGGACTGTGGATGGCACTGTTATGGGGGATCTGTGGATGGCACTGTTATGGGGGTTGGTGGATGGCACTGTGATTGGGGGACTGTGGATGGCACTGTTATTGGGGGACTGTGGATGGCACTGTTATTGGGGGACTGTGGATGGCACGGTTATTGGGGACTGTGGAAGGCACTGTAGTGAGGGCGTCTATGGATGACACTGTTATGGAGATCTGTGGATGAAGCTGCTATGGGGGGATCTATGGATGACACATGAATAGCATTTTATGCTATGTGTCATCCACAGACCCCCATAACAGTGCCATCCACAAATTCCCATAACATCGTCATTCACTCAATGACCCCCAATAGGGTGGTGGGGGCAGGCATCTAAAATACCATAGTTCTGTAATTTCAGCGGGCCCGATGCAGTCACTGTATTCTGCTACACCGGGCCCGCTAACTATAGGAATCCTAACTGTATGTACAGGTTTATTAAATATTCTATATATCCTTTACTTACTATACTACTAACGTCCCAGGCAAGAGGCAGGAAGCAGGAGGCTGGGCCGGAAAAGGCAGTGCGCCGGCGGGCGGGCACTGGCAGCGTAACTCACTATGTCACGCGCCAGCTCCGCCCACTTTATGAATGAAGAAGGCAGAGCAGGCGCATTACGTAGGGAGTTACGTTGTCAGCACCCGCCTGCTGGTCCAGCTTCCTCTCCTGCCTCTTGCCTGGGACTTTAGTAATATAGTAAGAAAAGGATATATAGATAATTTAATAAACCTGTACATACAGTTAGGATTCCTACAGTTAGCGGGCCCGGTGTAGCAGAATAGAGTGACTGCACCGGGCCCGCTGTCCTTACATAACAGATGTGATGCCGGCTTCTCCTCACTCCTCCCTGCCCACTGATACACCCGCTAACCGCGCTGCGCAGCATGCGGTCGGCGGTATACAAGTGTAAACGCATTCGCCCCATAAGACGCACTGCCCCCCCCCCCACTTTTGGGGGGAGAAAGTGCGTCTTATAGGGCGAAAAATGCGGTAATCAGTGACATCAACACAAAATTACTGCTGACACCCTCTCCACTCTGTCAGGGGGGCTCTACTTGTATAAGCATTTAATAGAACAGGTTCTGTCGACATCTATGTGGAATCATCTGATGATGGTGTAAAAGGACTGCGCTTCTTCCTGGCCCTAACATTGACCTATAAGGCTGAGTTCATACTTGAGTTATTTGGTCAGTTTTGGCCCTGTGACTGCCCAAATAAATAAAGTGTGCAGTGATTCTAAGAGCGACGCCCATCATCTGCATGTCATACCAAACAGACTCCCTATGAATGTTACTGCAAGGCACAGAGTTCTACACCACTATAAAGGCTCTCTGCAGCCAGGAAATAGACGTTTTTTAACTAAATTTGCCGCAAATAAATTCAAATGCCGGCAAATCGAATTTCTGAAAAATTCACTTATCTCTAGCTATATATTAATTATAAGTCAGATTTGTATCTTAATAATTTTAATTGCTATGTTTTACATGTAATTCAGATTTTTATTTTAATTATTTTAATTGCAATGTATTACTGAATAGATCGGGCTTTTATAAAAACATGAAATTTTGTACAAGAAGACACATGTATCCAATATCACACAATGTTGTCGCCTTCTCAGTCTGATGCTGCAGAGCTCTGACCGAAGGAACCATGTTGACATTTGTTAAAAAAAAAACAACCCATGAGCAGTCACCAGCTGACCTTCCCTGTCCAACGATAATGATGAATGACTTCTCTAGGCCACAGGATTGAGTTGCTTTTCCCTTTCTTAAGCTGGGCAGATTTCCTCTGAACACTTCTGACTGCCTAACTCTATGATCATACATCAGCAATTTAGTGTGTGATGACTTGTGATGTCCCACTGAGTGTTGTCATGCGTCATCAAACACGCAGGACAGTAAAGCTGATTGGTGTCTGGCTAAATATGCAATCAGACAGTCAAGGTGTCTAAGAAGAGATAACGTTGAGGCTGCCAAGATACTGAGATGTGATAGATCTTGAAATGGAAAAGATAAGTGGCATAAAAAAGCCCTATGGGTGAAGAAAGCAGTTAGTGATGGTAGAAAATACACACGATGTGAAGTATATTGGATATGATATATTTAGTAAATAGAATATTATATATTCTAAGGTGGTTTTCAAGTGACACTACACACCAGTCAATCAGTCCTATGTACTATGTATCCTACAATGTACTTTGTAATCATTTGACCAATTTGTACCATAAAAAAGGCTTATTTTATCAAGACAACTCCCGCCCAAATGGTCCATTAGGGCATATATAGGGGGTTTTCCCATTCGGGACCTCCTCTATTAGAATGTAAAGCCGATTTGTACTAGTGGCTTCTGTCCTGGTAAACTTGAGACACTTGAGACTTCATGGCAAGCCAATATTTAGTTTGGCTTGCAGAAACCAGTGCAGGCAAAATGTGTGGCTGCCCATGGATTCACCCAGCAATATCAATTGTTTTCTATAGGTTCCAGATGAAACAACCCTATTCAGTCAATTTCATGTTGCACAGGTGGATAGGAATAAAATACTCAATAGCCAATCAGATTACTTAAATGTTCACAGTAATATAAGAAAGTCACTTCTGTACAAAAAGCAGCTCATACTTACTTCTGGTGTTCACATAACAGAGGAAACATCATGTTGTGAGACAGAGAGATAAATAACTCATATCATGTGTCGTGAAACACAATGCAAAGTTCAAAGAATTATCTGTTTTAAAACTGATAATAAAATAAGTAGTGTACATAAGATCATAAGATCTATTTTCCTAATTTCTGCCACTTTTTGCGACTTAGTCTCCTCACGCCGATTAAGGCTTTCTCCCCAAGGAGATATAGTACCCCCTAATCCTGTCTTGGCCTCTTACCCAGTTAAGCCAGTACTCTGTGCTCGGCACTGATGAGGGGCAATCACCCTGAAACAGCTGTCTGCAGATGAGGTGCTGGCTTATTTAATATCTGAGACATGTCTCAAGAACTAGTTAAAGGGGTTTTCCGGGCTTTTACTATCCACAGGTCATCAATATCACATAGGCAGGGGCCGACACCCGGCACCCCTGCTGATCAGCTGTATGAGAAGAGGCAGTGCGCACGTGTCACAAAAGACCATAGACCACAACAGCAGACAAGAAAAGAGACGGCACGTGCGCACTGTCTCCTCATACAGCTGATCAGCAAGGTGCCGTGTGTCGAACCCCTGCTGATGTGATATTAATTGGCTATCCTGAGGTCTTTCTCTTTCCAGAAAGAGAACCAGAATGCCTCAAAAGTAACTTGTCTTACTAGGTTGCCTTGCCTTGTGGGGTTCTCTTTGGGGTGCATGCATATTGTATGCCAGGCAGCACTACTCTTGGTTTCTAGGAACAGTATATTGCAAATCACATTTTTTAATTCTTCTGGCATTAGATAGGATATCCCTTCTTTACTTTTTTGTGAGGCAAGCTAATTTGCATACCTTTGGCATTCTTGGAATCAAATTAGAAAGGTAATCTTTTCTCATGCCAGATAAATTAAGATATGTGATTTGCATATACTCTTCCTATAAACCAAGAGTAGCATTGCATGGTATACAATACTCATGCATATTTTTTTGTTTCCCTAATGATAAAGAGCACCCCAAAGAGAACCCCACAAGGCAAGTCAACCAAGTAACATGAATTTCTTTTGAGACATTCTGATTCTCTTGTCCTTCTGGAAAGAGAACTAGCTTGTACTGTATGTTTCATTAAGAAGTGTAAGCTTTGTTGGATGCTGTAATTCTCTTGTCTGACCTTCAGTTAAAGGTTACTTTGGAGGTGTCTGATGTTGATCCAAAATAGTGGAATACAATTGCTGAAGGTGTTGTCTGTCTTTGCTGTATTTACTGATGATGTACAGTATCCTCAGGTGAATAGGGAGGAGCTGTCCTATTGAAGTGGGAAAGCAGGAGCTATAATTATACTTACTTGCCACTGCACAGCAAGCAGGTAAAAAGTAGGGAGAACACAGCAGCAATATGAGCACTGCATTGCTTTCACACAGACAGATTGGCAGAAATGCCTTCCTGTTTTTTTTTAAACATGTTTATGTAGCAAAGCTAGAAAAACAGCTAAGCAACCCTCACATTTACAACTAATTCTTTCAGGACAAAAGCCTTTTATCAGAAAAAAGCAGATGAGAAAAACAGTTCTAGTTGCAAGGCCTTAGGCCCCTTTCACACGGGCGTGATTTCCGTGCGGGTGCAATGCGTGAGGAGGATGCATTGCACCCGAACTGAATCCGGACCCATTTCTATGGGGCTATGCACATGAGCGGTGATTTTCATTAATCAGTTCTACAATACGTGAAAATCGCAGCATGCTCTATATTGTGCGTTTTTCACGCAACGCAGGTCCCATAGAAGTGAATAGGGCTGCAGGAAAATCGCAAGCATCTGCAAGCAAGTGCGGATGCAGTGCGATTTTTCCACAAGGTTGCTAAGAGACGGGACCTGATCTTTATTGTTTTCCCTTATAACATGGTTATAAGGGAAAATAATAGCATTCTCAATACAGAATGCTTAGTAACATGTGGATTAAGGGGTTAAAAATAAAAAAATTAACTCACCTTATACACTTGATCGCGTAGTTGCCGATCTCTTCTGTCTTCTTCAAGCATTAGCTGCCATCTAAAGGACCTGTGGTGACTTTACATCACATTGTCCAATCTCATGGTCCATCACCATGGTAATGGACCATGTGATTGGACCATGTGATGGGCTTGGTGACATCATCACAGGTCCTTTAGCCAGCAGCTAATGCTTGAAGAAGAGAGAAGAGATCGCAACTACGCGATCAAGTGGATAAGGGGAGTTAATTTTTTTTATTTTTAACCCCTCCATCCACATTTTACTAAGTATTCTGTATTGAGAATGCTATTATTTTCCCTTATAACTAGTGTTGAGCGCGAATATTCGAAAAGCGAATTTTGTTAGCGAATATCGGCACTTCGCTAATTCGCGAATATTTCGAATATAGCGCTATAAATTCGCTATTTCGAATATTCGTTTTTTTTTTGTTTTTTTTTTAGTTATATTTTTTTCTTTCCTACTTCCCAAAAGTAGTTCTTACCTGTCCTGAGGATTCCTGGCTTCCTGGCTGCTCTAGTCAGTGCCCGTTGCCGCTTCTGCCGACTTCCGTGCTCATGTGGAGCGTCCCCATCCATGGGAGAATCTCCATATACTAAAATGTACTGTCGGATTTGAGGAATTACGTTGAAATCGCAATGCGATTAATTCAAGTTATATTAATCGCATTGCGATTACAACTTAACACTGCTATCTTACATAGGCTAGAATTAACGAATATGGAGTATAGCTATGCACTAGCAGTGCTAAGTTGAAATCGCAATGCGAATACTTTAAGTTAAATTAATCGCATTGCGATTTCAACTTAGCACTGCTGCTATATTCCATATTCGTTAACTTCGTTAATTCTAGCAAGCTGACCCATTATAAACCCAGCTCTAAGTTGAAATCGCAATGCGATTAATATAACTTGAATTAATCGCATTGCGATTTCAACGTAATTCCTCAAATCCGACAGTACATTTTAGTATATGGAGACGTTCCCATGGTGATGGGACGCTCCATGAGCACAGAAGTTATGGTTGGCTTGGTAGAATTAGCGAATAGCGAATATGACGAATGTATTCGTCATATTCCTCAAACGAAGATAACGAAGTATTCTACATCTTCGTTTTAGCTACCTATTCGTCTCGTCATCGTCAACTTCGCTATTCGCTAATTCTAGCAATCAAATAGGAAGGTTGACTTACCAGACAGCTGTGTTAAATTCGCTATGCGATTTTTTTTTTTTAATACAATAATTATATTACTTGATAAAATTATTATAAGTATTCTATTTATTAAAAAAAAAAAAAAATCGCATAGTAATTTAACACAGCTGTCTCTATAGTCAACCTTCCTATTTGATTGCTAGAATTAGCGAAGTTGACGAATAGGTAGCTAAAACGAAGATGTAGAATACTTCGTTATCTTCGTTTTGAGGAATAGACGAATACATTCGTCATATTCGTCATCCTCGCTAATTCTAGATATGAAACCAATAGGAAAGTAGCCTTAAGTACAAATCGCAATATGCGATTATTTAAATCGCATGTTAATCGCGATAACTAGAAAAAATGACGAATATTCGATTTCGACGAATATGAAACGAATATTCATTCGAATATTCGCGAATTTCGTCGAAATCGAATATGGCACCTGCCGCTCATCACTACTTATAACCATGTTATAAGGGAAAATAATAAAAACTAAGAGGCCTTAGGGAGAACATCTAGGTGGGAACTATTTCTATAATCGACACCAGTTGATATATGTGACAACTATTGTAGGCTAGACAATGCGCCTCTGGATTTCTGGGTAAAATAAATGCAAATTATCGTGTCTAACATCTGCCAGCTGTGGGGAGTTGCTCTGGTAGACAGTGGTGCGGGTGCAGTATAGAGGCAAAGGGAGTCCAGGTAGTGCAGCAAACAGTGTTTTACTTGCACAAACAAAACTCAAAACAGTCACTTAGTGTTACTTCACACACATAGCAAAAACTTGAGGCAAAACAAAAGTCCAAGACGGGATCAAATCACCTGTGTGGTTTAGGTGCGTGTTCGCACCTGGCTGTCAGCCCAGCCGCAGGAAAGTCCAACCTCGGGCTTCCAGGCAGACTGCACGCCTCTTTGCAAGCTCTTGCTTCCAGCCCTGAGAGCTCCACAGAACACCAGCAGTTTCCAGGTTAATCACCTCAAATCCTAGGTGTCAGTTCACACCTGGCTGAATGCTCGGCAACACAAAAAGTCCACTAACCGTCTTTACATGGCCTGCTCTTCTGACACAAAGGTCTCAGCTTTTCAGCCCAGCACAGGGCTCAGATCCCAAACACAGAGAGAGAGCCCTTTGCATAAACCCAGCTGTCTTTTAAAGGCAGCTAGATATTAACCCAAAAACCCGGACCGGCACCTAAAATCCGGCCCAGTATTTGCCCTCACCTGGCTGCAATCAATCCAGCAGCACAGGCTGAGAGGAAAATACCAGTTTTTTACCACCAAACCTCTCACTGTGTCACACAGCTGATTTGAATATCTTTCCCAGCAGCCCAGAGGAGCATCAACTGACCTACAATACTGCACACACGTACTCTGCATACAGTACCATGAGCTAGTCTCCATAATGAGAAACAGTACCCCCTTAGATAACGAATATATATCATTGAGAAACATACATTTGTGTACTAGTCTCTGTCTACGTCTTACTAAAGTTTAAAAAAAATGTGGGGATCTTCAAATGAATCTTGCTGGTTTGCTCATCTCTAATATATATGTATAAAAAAAAAAGGTGGATGATTTTCTGGATATATATTTTTTTAAGTCAATCTATGTATTGTACTTCCTATACTTCAGCATTACACTAATCAATGCAATGTTCTTCCATGGGCAACTTTATCCAAGCCTATCAGAAAACAATAGAGCTGTCACACTGTTATCCTAATTCGACACCTTATCATTATTATTAAAATGATTACCTTTTAGATAACATCTTCCCCTCCCAACAGCAGTAAGTGACAGTGGATTATCTATCTATCTCTCTTTGTCTCTCAAGAAGTTTTATCTCTCAGTGCTGACTGCTACAGAAGGACAATTTTTTATATTTAATTTTCAATAGTACTGTTGAAATGAAAAAGAAAAACAGCCAAAAATTGTAAAAACAAAAACAAAAACTTGCCTCTGAATATTGAGTTTAAAAAAGACCTGTCTTGATGGAAGTGTCCCTTTAATGGTGATAATATTCTCTTATAATTTATACCATAGTAATGTGTATCATTTGGCATAATATGGTATATAATGCCAGATGCTATTCGATTACTCTTCCTAACTTCAGAGGTTAATGATACATGTCAGTCCTCACTTGCCTGACAGCATGAGGTTATCTGGATGGTTGCTAGACACAACGGGAGACAAGGCAGGAAAAGGAGAAACTGTTAGAATTAGTCACATGAAAACACGCCAACCGAAAATTAATACTTAACAGATGCTCTGCAAAATATGTTCTAATAACCCCATGAAAAGTACATCATTTACATGCAATGACTTCTATCAGTGCTAACTATTTTTTCTGAATTTGAATGTAACCATATTGATATTTTCTAAGCTGCCTTAAAATAAAGCAATAGAATGTCATAAAATGTTGTTATAGGGGATTCCCATCAGGGACATTTATGGCATATTGAGGTTTTGCCATAAATGTCCGATCGGTACCTGTCCGAACGATGCAGAACCTGCTGCTATCTCAAGAATGGGGCCCCAAAGGACTCAAATCAGCTCATTAGCATATGGATTAAAAGTAATTTTTCTCCACAATAAAGCAATAGATCACCGAGTGAGAGGTATCCTTATATTCAGCAGAGTGAGCGCTACAAGGCAGCACACCTGCTTTATCAGTGAATTTCCTGGTGACAGGTTCCCTTAACCCCTTAAGGACCGGGGGTTTTGGGATTTTTGTGTTTTTGTTTTGCGCTCCCTGCCTTCCAAAAGCCATAACATTTTTATATTTCCGCTCACATAGCCATATGACAGCTTGTTTTTTGCGGGACAAGTTGTACTTTTTAACGCTACCATTTATTTTTGCATGTGATGTAGTGGGAAACGGGAAAAAAATTCCAAATGGGGTGAAATTGCAAAAAAAAAGCAATTTCACCACAGTTTCTGAGTTTTTAAATTACAACGTTCGATTTGCGATAAAACTGACTGGTTAATTTTATTCTTCAGGTCAGTACGAATCCGGAAATACCTAATATGTATAGTTTTTCTTGCGTTTTGATAGTGAAAAAAAATTAAAAGTGGGAATTTTTTTATTTTATTTTTTAGTCGCCATGTTTTGACCCCTATAACTTTTTGTAATTATGCGTGCGGAGCAGTGTAGGGGCTCATTTTTCTGTGGTCAATCTGAACTTTTAATTGATACCATTATGGGGTGCGTATGATGTTTTGATCACTTTTTTTAATTTTTTTAGGAAATGAAGCGTCCAAAAATGGCGAATTAGCCATTTGGATGCTTTTCCATTTTATGTTTACCGTATGGTGAATATTTTTAATATTATTATAGTATGGGCGTTTTCGCACATTGCGACACCATTATGTGTAATTTTTATTTTTTATTTATTTTATTTTCATTTTTGGGGAAAGGGGGTGATTTGAATTTTTATATTTTTTTATTTTATTTTTATTTTTAAACTTTTTATTTTTTTACCACTTTCTTATAGTTCCCATAGGGAACTATAAGATGCCATCATCAGATTGCTATTCTCATATATTCCAATGCAATAGCATTGGAATATATGAAAAAATCACATATTTCCTATGGAGCCTATTACAGTCATAGGCTCCATAGGAATACTATGTAGTAACCTAGGTTTCATTCACAGAGACCTAGGCTACTACATGCATGCTCCGGCTCCCCCTTGTGGCCATCAGGGGAGCCGGAGCACAAACCGAAAGTGAAACTTTCGGTTTTTGCGCGATCAGATGCCGTGGTCAGGATTGACCACGGCATCTGAGGGGTTAAATGTCCGCGATCGGCATCGCTGCTGGTCACGGACATGAGCTGCGGGTGTCAGCTTGATAAATCAAGCGTTTACCCGCAGCTCATGCGCCCGCTCCGGGCGCCATCTTTAAAGTGCGGACGAAGGGCGTACATGTACGCCCTTCGTCCTTAAGAGGTTAAAGGGCCGGTGCTCATCACTTCCTGTGCTTTATGTGTTAAATCATGTGACCTCACTGACCAATCCTAGCCCTCCTGCATGTATATAAGTGTCTCAGCCCCCTTCCCAGATGCCTGAATGTCAAGGTCCTTGTGTCCTGCAAAGGTTGCTGATTTCCCTGCTTGTGTTCCTTACCCATGCTTGTGTTTCTGGACTCCGCTACCCGTTTGATCCCTGCTTGCTTGCCTTCACTCTCCTGTTTCCGACCCTGACTGTCTGACCTGTGCCGCCTTCCCTGAGCTATTGCTTGTTTGACTTCGCCTCTTCCTTATCCTTCGGTCCTGCAATTTTACCCCTGGTTACAAATTGGCCTGCTGACTACATCTGTACCTCTGGTACCTTGCTTTGGTACCTCCTAGTCTGCCTGGATCAGCTGCCTCGTGTGCCAATCCTTCTCAAGAGGTAGAGACCTGGTGTTCCTCTCGGGGGAGGCTTTGCCAACCATCAGGGGTACTGTGAAGAACGAGTAGTTCACTTAGACAACGCGCTTAGAGGAGGTAGGGGGCGTGGCACAGTGGGTTCAAACCCACTGGTTTGTGACAGTCTGTTTTTGTTACTGTTCAATTATATGTTGAATGTTATGTTTGTTTTTCAATATATGTGGACCGTTGATCTGATCTCATACAGTGCTATGGAGACAGCAACTGGTAGAGGGAGGATCACATAACCCAACCAGGAGGATGGACTTAGATGACATAGAGGGGAGGGAGGAGAAAGGGTGGATAACACAGGACCCAAAGACAACCCCTTCTGCTCCTCCCCCTTAAAGAGAAGTTTTTTTTGGCTTTCAGGATGTGTGCTCACTGAGTATACACCTGATATGGTATATGCACTCAGTATAAGGCCTCATGCACACGGCTGTTGTTGTGGTCCGCGTCCGAGCCGCATATTTTGCGGCTCGGGCGCAGACCCATTCACTTCAATAGGGCCACAAAAGATGCGGACAGCACTTCGTGTGCTGTCCGCATCTGTTGCTCCATTCCGTGCCCCCGCAAAAAAAATAGAGCATGTCCTATTCTTGTCCGTTTTGCGGAGCAGCTTCTGTGTTTTGCGGATCCGCGGTTTGCGGACTGCAAAACACCAACGGTCGTGTGCATGAGGCCTATGTGTGTTAAGTGTATTATGAATATATATTATTATATGTATTCTTATGGAAAAGGACAACTTTTTTAAATTCATGATTTAACATATGGAAACTGGGTACATCTGTAAACAAAATACCAAAGTATATAAAGTATATACCAATATAAAACATTGAGTATATTAGAAGATTCCTGAATAAATGTGTAATAATAATGATATTAATTTCTATTATCAATAATCAAGAGTATACAATTAAACTGATATTACCGGTTAACTGATATTACTGGTTACACTGAAGATATCAAAACATTTATACTGAAGATAACAAATTAAGTCATTTAAACAAATGTGTTTTTATTTTACACCACAATGTGTTATGAGTAACTAAAAGGAGGTGATATATTTTACAATGTTATCATGAGACAAAGTCCATCAAAGACCATTGAAAAATATTGATTGCCGTTCTTTATTTAATGTGTTAAGATTAAGAACAAAGATGAGGACCGCCATAAAGTGTTATCACATATTGAGTCAAATATGTAACAAATAATTGAGAATAGTACATGTATATGTAAGTGTACAATGAATCATAGGTATAAGGTTTGGCAAAGTTTTTTGCTTTGACAGGGGACCTTTTGGTTTTATTGGGCAATGTTATTTAAAAGCAGTGTTGGACCAACAAAAATCATAATGGGACATTTTTTTGTTTTGTTTTAGCCATCTGATTCAGGGGTGGTGGGAAGTAAATGGCACAAGGAAGTTTTTTAAACATACTTCACCCTATAGACTGAGTTATTTTGGACTGAGTTGAAACCCACGCACTGAGTTATTCTCGCAAGAATTCCTGTTAGAATATATGTTTTTAATTTTTCCCTAAGAGCAAGCTGCATCAACTGTTTAGCAAAGCCAGGACTGACAACCTCAACAGTGCCCAGGAACTGACTGACAACTTTAGCAGTGCTTAGATGCTGCCCAAGTTAACAAAACCAGGTGTGGTAAGACGTAGCTGTTGGTGGCCTGCCTGCCACCTAACAAGAAAAGATCTTCAACCACTGCTCTGACATACAGAACAAGGCCTTGCTGCCCACACTACTATTGTCCGGGGTGGATGGCAAAGGTAATCGCCTGCCTAAGACTTCCTGCAATACATCAACCAACCAGCAGGGCTGATGATTTTACAACAACCTGCAGACCAGTGAAGCAAGAAGCTCCCAGTGTCACAACTCCTCCCACAGATGAGATTATGGACTCTCCTACAACCACTGAAGAGAGGCTCTGAAACCTGCATTTAGGATTGCTATTACACCTTCAATACCCTCATACATCAAAATGGAGGGATGAGGGGTAAGAGACTGAGCTAGACAAAGTCACAAAGACTGGACTTTTAGTAAGAGCGGCTGAAAACCAGGAAAGTTCACATCTACAGGTCCTTCTAAAAAAATTAGCATATTGTGATAAAGTTCATTATTGTCTGTAATGTACTGATAAACATTAGACTTTCATATATTTTAGTTTCATTACACACAACTGAAGTAGTTCAAGCCTTTTATTGTTTTAATATTGATGATTTAGCATACAGCTCATGAAAACCCAAAATTTCTATATCAAACAATTAGCATATCATGAAAAGGTTCTTTAAACGAGCTATTAACCTAATCATCTGAATCAACTAATTAACTCTAAACACCTGAAAAAGATTCCTGAGGGTTTTAAAAGCTTCCAGCCTGGTTCATTACTCAAAACCGCAATCATGGGTAAGACTGCCGACCTGACTGCTGTCCAGAAGGCCATCATTGACACCCTCAAGCAAGAGGGTCAGACACAGAAAGAAATTTCTGAACGAATAGGCTGTTCCCAGAGTGCTGTTTCTCAAGGCACCTCAGTGGGAAGTCTGTGGGAAGGAAAAAGTGTGGCAGAAAACGCTGCACGAGAAGAGGTGACCGGACCCTGAGGAAGATTGTGGAGAAGGACCGATTCCAGACCTTGGGGGACCTGCGGAAGCAGTGGACTGTCTGGAGTAGAAACATCCAGAGCCAACGTGTACAGGCATGTGCAGGAATTGGGCTACAGGTGCCGCATTCCCAAGGTCAAGGCACTTTTGAACCAGAAACAGCGGCAGAAGCGCCTGACCTGGGCTACAGAGAAGCAGCACTGGACTGTTGCTCAGTGGTCCAAAGTACTTTTTTCGGATGAAAGCAAATTTTGCATGTCATTCGAAAATCAAGGTGCCAGAGTCTGGAGGAAGAATGGGGAGAGGAAAATGCCAAAAATGCCTGAAGTCCAGTGTCAAGTACCCACAGTCAGTGATGGTCTGGGGTGCCATGTCAGCTGCTGGTGTTGGTCCACTGTGTTTTATCAAGGGCAGGGTCAATGCAGGTAGCCATCAGGCGATTTTGGAACACTTCATGCTTCCATCTGCTGAAAAGCTTTAAGGAGATGAAGATTTCATTTTTCAGCACGACCTAGCACCTGCTCACAGTGCCAAAACCACTGGTAAATGGTTTACTGACCATGGTATTACTGTGCTCAATTGGCCGGCCAACTCTCCTGACCTAAACCCCATAGAAAATCTGTGGGATATTGAGAAGAGAAAGTTGAGAGACACAAGACCCAACACTCTGGATAAGCTTAAGGCCGCTATCGAAGCATCCTGTGCCTCCATAACACCTCAGCAGTGCCACAGGCGGATTGCCTCCATGCCACGCTGCATTGAAGCAGTCATTTCTGCAAAAGGATTCCCGACCAAGTATTGAGTGCATAACTGAACATAATTATTTTAAGGTTGACTTTTTTTATATTAAAAACACTTTTCTTTTATTGGTCGGATGAAATATGCTAATTTTTGAGATAGGAATTTTGGGTTTTCATGAGCTGTATGCCAAAATCATCAATATTAAAACAATAAAAGGCTTGAACTACTTCAGTTGTGTGTAATAAATCTAAAATATATGAAAGTCTAATGTTTATCAGTAAATTACAGAAAATAATGAACTTTATCACAATATGCTAATTTTTTGAGAAGGACCTGTATATCCTGATATGAAACACCACCACACTCTGGTGTACAGAGCACCAGTAAACGGGGAATTGACTTTGGTACTTTTGAGCCTTGGGAGAAAAGACGATGTGATGAGAGGAGGATTCTAGTCAACATCAAGAAGTGGCACCAGAGACTAAGTATTTAAGAAGATACTTACTAAAAAAAAACTTGTGTTAGTCCGACGTACATATAGTTTTCTTTTTTTTTTCTTTTTTTGAGAAGCCCAATGGTGCCAAGGTGGTTTCCTGTTAAAGAATTAGGGACAGTATTATTTAAGGAATATTGTTGATAGATTATGTAGGTCACTTAGTCTGTAGATACCTTTAGCTAGGTCACTTAGTCTGTAGATACCTTTAGGGAATTTGCTTAGAAACTAAGGCATATAACAGTTTATTAGCCGTTGCATACATTTATACATATTTTGATTTGTTTTTTTATTTTGAGACGGGTTGAAATGAATTAAAGTGGAAGAACCAGGGGTGGAATGTAAAGCAAAGTTTTTAATAGGTTCTTCCCTTTTAGCTTCATGAGGTTATTTAGTGATGTTTGATACCTGGCCGCATTTCTTCAGTACATTCTTAATAACGTTTAGGTTGGGCTAGAAGGGGCCAGGAGAGTAGAAAAAACTTACTTTTGGAACAGAGCGCTCGGCTCCATTGAAGACATCATCAGGGTAAGATGTTTTGCTACCATCACCTCTCCTTGTATCCTATGGGCATGGGTGAATGACATGTTGAGCATTGGTTGATGGAGCCTGCACATCTGTCTCATGACTGGTGACTGTTACTTTATCTTTGTGTATATCTTCTTTTAGTTTAGTAAACTCTTTATGCATCTCTGCCATACAGAACAAAATGTTTTTTTCCCTTGCAAAGTGTTTTGTAATGCAGAAATGCCAGGCTGAGCTGCTGAAGCAGCAAGTAGTTATATTGCGCACATTGTGACCAGCCCCTCACTCCCTCAAAGCTTTCCCTAATCAAATTCCCTTAAATCTGCACAATTATATCTCTTGCTATTTTGTGCCTATCACACTAAACTAGTGTTAATCGTTGTTTTGTCAGATCCTGCAGACACACATTTTCCAGGTCAGAAGCTGAACACACTATGGCACTTCCTCTTGTTCAGCATCAGGATCGCTTTGACCCCTGACTTGCTGCCTTTCAGCCTTTGAGCCAATCCGGGCAAGCACTCCCCACACTTCCTCCCATTGTCATGTGATTCTCTGTCTTCTTCCACCCTAGTGGATTCACCCTTTAATGGTGCTGGGCAATGTATTTATGCAATTTGTCCAATGCAAATCGCAAAATCTTCGGCAATTTTCTGTGAAGTCGGTAACGAATCTGATTAGTTTAGAATCAATTCGCTTATCTCTAAGAGTAACCAGAAATTAAACAGTTTATATTGTCAGTATATATCTGGCCCAACATAGATACTGCAGACTGAGATCACCAATCTCCTTTCACCCCTAAAAGGGTTGTCTGATCAAGAGAGCCCCTTTTGGATGAAAACCGATTAGATGATCAGCTCTATGCCGGAAAGAAATGCTTCCGTTACAGATAATACAACCGCATGCATCCGTTTGAATGGATCCGCTTGTATTAGCTTTAACTATTTTTTTAACATTGCCAAAACAGATCTGTCATGAACTCCAGTAAAAGTCAATGGAGGGCGGATCCGTTTTCGATTGTGGCAGATTGTGCCAGAGACGTATCCCAGGACGCATGCTGCGGTATTTTCTCCATCCAAAAAATGTTCAGTGACTGAACTGAAGACATCCTGATGCATACTGAATGGATTTCTCTCCATTCAGAATGCATGGGGATAATACTGATCAGTATTATCCAACGACGGAACTCTATGCCGGATCCTGAAAACGCTAGTGTGAAGCATATAGGTTTTTTTTTTTTAGATAGTTCTTATTAAAGAAAAAAAAAAGGAAATCCCCTCTGCCAGAAAAACAAAAGCAAAACTATCATATTATGAAGCAAATCATGACTTTTTAGTACCTGGTTTTCCTGTATTCATGACACAATAGTTGCTTAGTTAATTAAAGCCTCTTTATTCCATGGTAAAGTGTAGAAATCAGCATATTTAGTATTAATCACTTCCAGTAAAAACTATTTTACATTATTCAGTCAACATTTAATTCATTTAAATGTATTCATCGTCAAGTGTGATCCACGCTGTGATTGTACCAACTCACTAGTTCTGCTTTCCTTCCCACCAGACAGACTGTAATTACTTACAAGTTGTGAAATGATGGCATAATTTAGGTCTTGAAGGACTTTCTTCAAACAAGCAATTAGGACTCCCTAGCAATGCTAAAAAAAAAGAACATAGAATTATGATTAGATGTGAATATAGCCATGTTCTGCAAAATTAGTTTTTTAACAATGCAACTGGTTATGCAAGGTTTACAATACCTCATTTTCAGATACATTATCGAGAACGAACAATCGTACGATCGCTCGTTTATGATAATCTGCAGCAGATCACCTGATGAAAAAGCAAAATGCTCGTTCATTGGATGAAACAATTGTTTATGTGGACACCTAAATTATTGTTTCTGGGCATCAGATCGTGGTGTCTAATATTACTCCTCCATTGGAACTCAGCTTAAACTTTCTTGCTAAACAGCATTGATCCTTGTTGCTTAGCAAAATGTTATCAAAGTTTTCTTTTTATTGAGAAGTACAATACTTACTATGTCATGTGCACTTCATGTGTCTTTCATCTTTGGCTTCAAAGAGTGGAACATTGATCAATGTTTTTCATGTTAGCCCCTCAGTGTACCGTGACATGGCTGTACAGTCATTTCATGGTGTGCACCGCTTTTCACAGCACCTGTGCTCTTGCCAAACCCCAGTAGGAGGGCGGTTTAGATTGATTGCTGCACTCTTGTTATAATGGCTCTAGGATTGGAGAAAACTCCAATCCTAGTGGTAATCCATTAAAGGGGTTTCTCAGAAGTAGAATATCTGATTGGTGGGGTCAGTGGCAGACTGGGGTGCCAGGGGGCCAACAGTAGAAGTAGCTCTGGGAGCCCATCCTATAGTTTCATGCAAATATTGCAACTTAACTTTTTAGCCTTTAGGATGCAGATCCCAAGAGACATAACTTGCCATAGTTGTATGAACCAAGTATTTTGACCAAGTAATGGAACCAAACTGTATGCATATATACAGTAATAAAACCAAGCTGTATGCATAGATACAGTAACAAAACCAAGCTGTGTGCATAGCTACAGTAACAGAATAGAGCTGCGAGCATAGATACAGTAACAGAACAAAGCTGTATGAATAGATACAGTAACAGAACAAAGCTGTGTATAGATACAGTAATAGAACCTAGCTGCATGTATATATACAGGAACAGAACCAGGCTGCATGTATAGATACAGTAACAGAACCAAACTGCATGTATAGATACAGTAACAGAATGAAGCTGTGTGTATAGATACAGTAACAGAACAAAGCTGTATTTATAGATACAGTAACAGAACAAAGCTGTGTTTAAAGATACAGTAACAGAACCAAACTGTGTGTATAGATACAGTAACAGAACAAAGCTTTATGCATAGATACAGTTACAGAGCCAGAGCCACACTATGTGCATAATAACTACTGCAACAGAACAAACATAGCTGTATGCATAGATACAGTAACAGAGCTAAGCTGTATGCATAGATACAGTAACCTAACCAAGCTGAATGCATAGATGGTTACAGGGCCACACTGTGTACATAGATACAGCAACAGAACAAACATAGCTGTATGCATACACAGTAACAGAACCAAGCTGTATACATAGATACAGCAACAGAGCAGACATAGCTGTATGCATAGATACAGTAACAGAGTCAAGCTGTGTGTATAAATACAGTAACATAACCAAGCTGTATGCATAGCCACAGTAACAGAACCACACTGTATGTATAGATACAGTAACAGAACTAAGCTGTATGCATAGATACAGTAACCTAACCAAGCTGAATGAATAGATGGTTACAGGGCCACACTGTGTGCATAGATACAGCAACAGAACAAACATAGCTGTATGCATACACAGTAACAGAACTAAGCTGTATGCATAGATACAGTAACAGAACCAAGCTGTATGTATAGATACAATAACACAGCCAAGCTGTATGTATAGCCACAGTAAGAGAACCAAGCTGTGTGTATAGCTACAGTAACAGAACAAAGCTGTATGCATAGATACAGTTACAGAACCAAGCTACAAGCATATATACAGATTCTACAGACCTCCAGTTTGCCAGTCTGACACTGCTGCAAAATAACCATGGAGCCCCAGTTATAGGTTTTCAGCTCAGTGAAAGCCAGATATCCTTCAAGGGAAGGAAAACCAAG
Organism: Bufotes viridis; assembly: GCA_033119425.1. NCBI lineage: Eukaryota > Metazoa > Chordata > Amphibia > Anura > Bufonidae > Bufotes > Bufotes viridis. The sequence goes on along the minus strand of CM065589.1, from coordinate 66,404,574 downwards.
CAAAGGGGTGTCCGCTATGTCAAGATCCTACTCCACACTGATGAGGGCCAAAACAGCTATATTTGATTGGATAACTGGCTTAGGTCTTCCCCTGTCATATCCTTAAGGCTTGTAAAAGGGCTGGATCTTGACACATGAAATAAAGGTTTACACATTTCACACCCCAATAAAATAAAAATGGCCCATCCATCCCAATAAGTATACTCAGCTGAAGAGGCATATGCCACGCTTGCCTCCGATACTGAGTCTGCCAGTGAGGGAGAAGAGGATGCCACTTTCCTCTACTCCTCTACCCCCTCATCATCATCATCCACTGATGAGGGTAGCAGCCGAGGCAGCCCCCCAGAATGGACCCTTATGGAACCCAACCCCTGATGATTATCACCCCCAAATTCCAGATTTTTAGGGCAGGTCCGGAATACAGATAGATGGTGCGGTCTTCACTGAACTATATTTTTTTCAAAATCTTCTTCTCTGAAGATTTTGTTAATTTAATGGTGTCCCAAACCAATTTATATGGCCAACAATTTAATGATCAGAACTCGGAACTCTACATCACCATATGCTAAACGCCTAGGTTGGACCCCAATAAATGCAGCAGAGATTATGACGTTTTGGGGACTTGTACTGCATATGGGCATTGTAAAAAAAAAAAAAAACGTTAGACAATATTGGAGGTTGGACATTTTCTACCAGACTCCGATTTACAGTAAGAGCATGACCCGGAAACCATTTGAGTCAATTAGAAAATTCCTACAGCACAACGACAATGCACAGTGCCCACCCCAAAACGACCCAACGTTTGACAGTCTGTTCAAGGTTAGATCTATTATTGACCACTTTAACACCAGGTTTGCTGAGGTGTACAACCCAGATAAAAATGTCAGTGTGGATGAGTCCCTATTACTTTTCAAAGGGAGCATTAGATTCCACTAGTACCTGCCTAGCAAACGGGCAAGGTATGGCATAAAGATAAACAAACTGTGTGAGAGTAGCTCCAGGTACACCCACAAGTTCCACATTTACAAAGGGAAAGATTCCCGGATAGAACCCCCAGAATGCCCCCTCATCCTAAGAGTTTGTGGAAAGATAGTGTTACTGCACCCACTTCTGGATTAGTGATGGGCGCAAATATTCGATTTGCGAAGATCGCCACTTCGAGAATATTTAGAATATAGTGATATATATTCATAATTTTTGAACATTCTAGATTTTTTTCATCTGAACCCATGATCCCTCTCTACTTCTTGCTTGTGGGCCAATGAGAAGGCTTCAATGTCTTTGTCTGAGCTTAGCAATATCCCTAGCAACCAATAGGAAAGTTGCCTACCCCTTTAGTATATAAGAACCTCCCCAGCAGCCATTGTATGCAGTATTTTTCAGATCTGAGAGAGAGAGAGAGAGAGAGAGCAGTGTTATTGCTGTGCTCTCTGCTTTCCTGTGTCATTACATTAGATGGTGAGTTAGCTAGTATATAAATATATATATATATATATATATATATATATATATATATATATATATATATATATATATATATATATATATATATATATATATATATATATATATATATATATATATATATATATATATATATATATATATATATATATATATATATTTATATATAATACTGAGTTAGTGGGAGATAGTCAGGGTAGGTTAGATAGTGATATAGTGTAGCTGACCATACATACATGCTACATACATAGTGCTGTATGTACAGTGGATATAAAAAGTCTACACACTCCTGTTAAAATGTCAGGTTTCTGTGCTGTAAAAAAATTTGAAAAAGATAAATCATTTCAGAACTTTTTCCACCTTTAGTGTGACCTATAAACTGTGACAACAATCTCGCGTATTCTTCATATGTCTGGGCTATGGGTAGAGTGGCAAGACGAAAGCCTTTTCTTATGAAGAACATCCAAGCCAGGCTACATTTTGCAAAAACACATCTGAAGTCTCCCAAAAGCATGTGGGAAAAGGTGTTATGGTCTGATGAAACCAAGGTTGAACTTTTTGGCCATAATTCCAAAAGATATGTTTGGCACAAAAAGAACCCCATCCTCACAGTGAAGCATGGTGGTAGCAGCATCATGCTTTGGGGATGTTTTTCTTCAGCTGGAACTGGGGCCTTAGTTAAGAGTTAAGAATTACGAACAGTTCCAAATACAAGTCAATATTGGCACAAAACCTTCATGCTTCTGCTAGAAAGCTGAACATGAAGAGGAACTTCCTCTTTCAGCATGACAACGACCCAAAGCATACATCCAAATCAACAAAGGAATGGCTTCACCAGAAGAATATTAAAGTTTTGGAATGGCCCAGCCAGAGCCCAGACCTGAATCCGATTGAAAATCTGTGGGGTGATCTGAAGAGGGCTGTGCACAGGAGATGCCCTTACAATCTGACAGATTTGGAGTATTTTTGCAAAGAAGTGTGGGCAAATCTTGCCAAGTCAAAATGTGCCATGCTGATAGACTCATACCCAAATGACTGAGTGCTGTAATAAAATCAAAAAGTGCTTCAACAAAGTATTAGTCTATACACTTATGCAACCATATTATTTTATTTTAATATTTTTTCAATTAGATAGCTAGAGGCCCAACCAGTGTGCCTCTAGCTTTTGCAAAACTACAACTCCCAGCATGCCCGGACAGCATTTGGCTGTGCAGGCATGCTGGGAGTTGTAGTTTCGCAACAGCTGGAGGCACACTGGTTGGGAAACACAGGTCTAGATCATTACTCTGCCCAAATCTATATTCAGCTACATGGCTTAGAAAATATGCTGTCAAACATTGAACCTAGGTTTTGGTATGGACACATGATCTAGACTACCATATTTGCCTATACCAAATGTAAATATGCAACCAAATGTGGCAAAATACACAAAAAAATAAAATAAAAAATGAAAAAATTTAAAAACGCAGATGCGTTTTTTATGCATTTTTTATGCATTTTCTATCAAAAACGCCCAAATGGCCCCTGGGGGGGTTCAGATATCTTGCTTTGGATATGGCAGATATGACAGAACGTTGGTGGTAGTCATAGTCAACCGTCATATACAATAAAATAGAGGCATCAAATGGATTCGCAAAGCGATTAATAATTGTAAGTATTATTCGCATTGCGATTACAACTTTATTGCTCTTTATTTATCTATTGCTAGAATATAACAAAGATTGATAATATAGTGCTATATTCGTTATCTTCGTTATATTCTAGCAATACAAGCATTAGGAACTCAGATCTAAGTTGTAATCGCAATGCGAATAATACAGGTTTAATTAATCGCATTGCGATTTACAATTACTATTACTGCAGCTTCAGAATGAATGTAAGATGGATGCTGTCCTTGTGTTTAGATAGGAGGTGGGAGGGTCTGGGAGGGAGGGTATGCTGAATGCCTGGAATGTGTCTGCTGACTGTGAGGTACAGGGTCAAAGTTTGCTCAATGATAAAGTATACGGGCGAACACGAACATCACATATGTTCGCCCGCCGCGGCGGACGCGAACAAGCTAGGCTCGCCGAAACTGTTCGCCGGCGAATAGTTCGGGACATCTCTATTTATGTATTGAAGGTTTGTATAAAGCAGGGCTATGTCATTGTAACCAATCTATTGTACAGTTTTCTGTGTGTAATGTGCACACAGTATTTCTATTTGTGTAATGGATATTTTACAGAGCTGTGTGTGCAATATGTATATATTAACCCTTTAAGAACAGGAGGTTTTTTACTTTTTGAGTTTTCGTTTTGCGCTCCCTGCCGTCCCATAACCATAACTTTTTTATTTTTCGTTTCACATAGCCATATGAGGGCTTGTTTTTTGCAGGACAAGTTGTACTTTCCAACGCCACCATTTACTATTGCATATGATGTAGTGGGAAGCAGGGAAAAAATTCCAAATGGGGTGAAATTGCAAAAAAAAGCAATTCCAGTACAGTTTTGCGGCTTTTTAAATTCCAACGTTCGATGTGCGATAAAACTGACCAGTTACTTTTACTCTACAGGTCAGTATGAATCCAGCGATACCCTATATGTATAGGTTTTCTTGCGTTTTGATACTGAAAAAAAATTTCAAATTGGGAAAAAAATCAGTTTTTCTTTTTTGTAACCACGTTTTGACCCCTATAACTTTTTTGTAATTATATGTACATAGCTGTATGTGGGCTCATTTTATGCGTCATAATCTTATCTTTTTATTGATACCATTTTGGGGTGTGTATGACTTTTTGATCACCTTTTATGTAATTTTTTGTGTAAAATTAAGCAACCAAAAATTGCGAATCCGCCATTTGGACACTTTTTTCCGTTTTTCTGTTTGACGTATGGGGAATATTTTTTTATATTTTTATACTATGGGCGTTTTCACACATTGCGACACTCATGATGTGTATTTTTTAATTTTTTTAGTTTTAAAATTTTTATTTTAGCAAAAGGAGGGTGATTTGAACTTTTATGTTTTTTTATTTATTTATTTTTTTTAACTTTTTTTTTTTTTACACTTTTATATAGTTCCCATAGGGAACTATAACATACAATCATCTGATTGCGATTTTCATACATTCCAAAGCAATAGCATTGTAATATATGAAAAAAATCGCATATTTCCTATGAAGCCTATTACAGGCTCCATAGGAAATACTATACAGCAGCCTGAGTTTCATTCATAGAAACCCAGGCTACTACAGGCATGCTCCGGGTCCTCCGATCTCCATACGGAGGAGCCGGAGCGCAAACCGAAAGTAAAACTTTCGGTTTGTGCGCACTCAGATGCCGTGGTCAGGATTCGGCACGGCATCTGAGGGGTTAAATGTCCGCGATCGACATCACTGCCAGTCGCGGACATTAGCAGCGGGTGTCTGCTACAGGAACCATGCGGACACCCGAGGCTAAGGCGCCCGCATGGAGCAGGAGCGGGCGCCATCTTTAAAGACCGGACACAGGACGTACATGTACGTCCTGTGTCCTTAAGAGGTTAAACTATCTGTGTAATGGGCATGTGGTAGAGCTGTGTATGTAATATGTATATAGTAGTGTCAGGTGGGCCCTGTGTATGGCGGCGTCAGGTGGGCCCCATGTATGGCGGCGTCAGGTCGGCCCTGTGTATGGCGGCACCAGGTGGGCCCTGTTTATTGCGGCGCCAGGTGGGCCCTGTGTATCGGGGCACCAGGTGGGCCCTGTGTATGGCAGCGCCAGGTGGGCCCTGTGTATGGCAGCAGTGGTCTTATGTTTAGTGTATAATGTTGGAAAAATGTAAAATTCTCTACATTTATTTCTGCATGGGAGACTTACAATGGTTTCCCTGCAGAAATATCAGCTTCATAGAGTTATGTGGGCCTATGCATTATATATGTCAATTACCGATGATCTTGATCATCTCGCCACTTAAATGGGTCTTCCCATCTCAGAAAATGGGGGCATATCGCTAGGATATGCCCCCATTGACTGATAGATGCGGGTCCCAGAGGTGGGACCCACACCTACAATGAGAACGGAGCGGGGAAATGAACGGAGGGCGCACTGCACATACGCAGCCGCCCTCCATTCTTTTCTATGGGGCTGCCGAGAATAGTCGAGCTATTTCCGTCTGCCCTTAGAAATTAATGGGAGCAGGGGCCGAGCGGTGGGCTATCATTCACCTCTATGGGAGTAGTGTTTGGTAGTGGACGAACCTCGGGAAATCCGTGGTCCTCCAGCCACAGCGATCCCCGCTTCGTTCTCCGTGTGGGTCCCAGCGGTGGGACCCTCACCTATCAGACAATGGGGGCTTATCCTAGCGATATACTCCCATTGTCTGAGATGGAAATACCCTTTTAACTTGCCCTGCAGTGATGCTGCCGCCCGACCATATTCTAGAGTCTGCAGAGCACGGCGGCGGGGTTTTACTGTGCTCCTGAGTGTGCAGATGTGCTGGTAATGCAGTTCAGGGCGGAATTGGGGCTGCAAGACTGGATGAGGCCTGGCATGACTGGGGCTTGGAGGGAGTGTATTCTGGGATATGAAGGGTTAAGGAGGAGGAATGGTGATGGAAGGGTTAGGGGTGTGGTTTAGGGCTTGAGAGGGTTAGCAAGGGCGGGAAAAAATTGCCATTTTGTAGAGACAGCAGTGTGGCAGCAGCCCCCACCAGCCCTTCCTTTTGGGCTGCTGTTTGTTTGAGTTAGGTAGGGGTCCTGGAGCGGTTATTAGTGGGGATGGTGGGCCGGGAGTGGTTGTGAGGGGATTAATCTTGGTCAGGCAGTGATTGGTGGGTGAGCTTTGTCATAGAGGCCTGGGCGGTAGATTGTCCTTGGAATTGGTGGTTATGGTGGCTCTGGTGTGGTGGGGAGGGAGCCAAAAAGGAGGCTCTGGACTCCCCAGGTACTGGTTTAAGGTGTGATATGGTGGTAGCGGCCCACGTTGGTTGCCCTTTGTTACCGGTTAAGAGGTAATTTAACTGAGGGCGGGGCAGTTATCTGTAATTTATGGGGCTCCAAGGACCCTCCCCGTGTTTTTATTCCTAGGTTCTTGGTACGGTTCTTGGGCGTGGCCTTCAGGTGGGAAGGCCTTGGATTTTGTATTATTTATGTTATTTATTTGTACTTATGTTATTAATAAAAGGCTGCTTGGCCATAAAATCCACTTGCTGAGTCTGTCATATTGGGTTGGGAGTGGAGATGTTAAGGGGTAAGCGATGCTGTGTCCCCCATGAAACAGAAGCTGCCTGTGACTCAGTGGTGGACATCACAGGCTGCCGCTAGTCCCCCAAGACAGTATATAATATAGGTAAATCTATAGTTTAATAAAAATATAATTTCACATTTACTGCATTACCCTTTGGAAATTGCAACTCCTAACATGCCCTGTGAGGTGCAAACCTTCAGGACCTGCTGGGAGTTGTAGTTTTCCTGCAACATGCTGTAATTTTATATCACAATTATGATTGCATGCTACAAAAATGATGTTGTATCGATCGGGTAGTGTAAGGGTTACGCCCGCTTCACAGTGACAGACCAAACTCCCCATTTAACGCACTCCAAACAACCGCAAAACAGTCCATTTGCGCAACCGCAAACTCCCCATTTGCACAAGGTTGGATACCAAGCTAGCCATGTCCCGTTCCTTGTTCTCACTGACGTCATTGAAGGTCTCTTTCTCCACCCAGCCACGTACAACACCAAGGGTCCCCGAAAGGTGACAACAAGCTCCCTGGGATGCCTGCTGTGATTGGTCTTCCACCTCCTCAAAGCCACCCTCCTCCTCTGACTCCTCTTCTTCAGACTCCTCTCTCTGCATTGCCGCAGGTCCAGCAATCGACTACGACAAGGCTGCTTCTGGTGGTGATGGTGACCACAACTCTTCATGCTCATCTACGGCCTGATCCAGCACTCTTCGCAGGGCGCGCTCCAGAAAAAACGCATATGGGATGAGGTCGATGATGTTGCCCTGGGTTTGACAGACCAGATTTGTGACCTCCGCAAAAGAACGCATGAGCCTACAGCCATTGTGCATGAGCTTTCAGAAACGAGGCCAAAAAATACCCAGCTCCGCAGAGGCTGTCCTCTTTTTGGTAAATTAAAAAAATCTGTTCTTACCAGTTTAATCTCTGTTTTGTCCCCTATCAGGGGCCGGTGTATGGAATATATTTTAGGAACCGGGAGATGGAATAAGATGGTTGGTTGGTCCTCTTCCTTCCATTTGGGGCACTGCGCGTGCGCCGTGCAATGTACTGTGCCGCCCTATATGAGTGGTGTGTTAAGTAGTACTATTCCTATCAGTTTAATCCCTGTTACGTCCCCTATTAGGGGACGTGTATGGAATATATTTTAGGAACCTGGAGATGGAAAAAGATGATTGGTCGGTCCTCTTCCTTCCTTTGTGGCAGCGCGCGTGCGGCGCGCAAAGTACTGTGCCACCATTACAAATAGTGTGAACTACTATTCTTACCATTTTAATCTATGTTAAGTCCCCTATCAGGGGACGTGTAATGAATTGAATCCTTGCATGTGGAGATAGAGAAAAAAGATTGCTCTGTCCGCCTACTTCTAATTTTGGGCACTTGCAATGCAATTTGCCACCAATGCAACTAGTGTTAACTAAATACTATTCCTATCAGTGTAATCTCTGTTTTGTCCCTTATCAGGGCCAGGGCTGGTGTAGTGAATAGTGATGAGCGGGAGGTGCCATATTCGAATTCGCGATATATCGCGAATATTCGAATGTATATTCGTAATATATTCGCCGAAATCGAATATTCGCCATTATTAACCTAATCGCGATAATATGCGAATATTTTATTCGCATACACGCGAATTGAACTTCATATCTCCCGATGGCCTGCAAACATGAACGAATACTCTAAGTTATATGCGCATTGCGAAAAAAAAAAATTACCATTTTTTTTTTTTCAACAATCACAATACTTACTTAGAAGTGTTCAACTTCATATTCTGTTCATTGGTTAAAAAAATTTTTTTTCGCATTGCGAATCCAACTTGGAGCTGAGTGTCAATATAGGCAACTCCTATTGCAAATGCATTTTTGAATTCGCGTATAGAATATAGCGATATATTCGCATTCACCATATTCGTTAATTCGAACAAGCCAATAATGTATTCGTATTTCTGTAGCTGTACACAACACGACTTTAATGCGAATAATTTTCATATAAACATTCGTGTGAGTACAGATGTTATTGTTCAAGTTAGGTGGCAATAACAACTTATTCGTATGTGCTCATGCGCGTTTTTGTGCGCGTGTTGTGCGCATGCGCACGCGCACATACAGGCGTGGCTTCTTCCTGGGAGCAGTTCCAACACGTTTTCTTGTTGTGCATGCGATCCATGCGAATCAAGATGGTGGGCAGCAATTTTACAAGAGAGGAGGAGGATATCCTGATTACAGTAAGTGATTGAACATTACATTACAGCTATAAGTACATGTCACACGCTTGTAACATTCAAATGTATGTTTATGGAGATAAAACATTCACACATTTTTGCAATACATATAAAATCTCATCTCACATAGTTTGCTTACTGCAGTGCTTATATAGAGATGATTTGTGGAAACAAGTATTGTTGGCATTCAAAAACAATACTTATTGCCCCAAATCATTAATATCTACTGATCTCTTATATATATAAAAATGAGTTTCTGTCTGTTATTTATGGCCAACGAAACGACTGGACCGATCTTCACTAAGTTTGGCAGACGGGTACATCAGGTGTCTGGGAAGGTTTTAGACCGAGGCTCAGCTCTATAGGAAATATTATTTCTGAGATATTCCCCCAAAAATGACCTGCATTAGCAAAAACAAGCCCCCAACTGCCATCCACACGTCACATGTCCCTTATCAGCCAATAGAAGCTCGCTTGTCCCCAGGTTGCCATAACAAGTAATCACAGGTTTCAATAGTTTTCAGGTCCTTAAATGTTCATTTATATCATGTATGACGATAAAACTACACTGCTACATGCATGGGGGGCAGGGGCCACTATTAAAGGGGCGGGCATTGTGGAGTTTACTGTCATTAACCCCTTAACGCAAAACGCTGTGCATGCACGGCTAGATGATCGGGCGGGTGCAGGAGCTGCGCCTGACCAATCACTGCAGGGGTACGGCAGTCCCTGATAGCCAGGCCCCTGCTGTATCCGCCGGCATCGCTGTTTACAGCGATGCTGGCGGATTAAACCCTTCTATGTCGCGGTCAGAGCTGACTGCAACATAGAAGTGTTTTGCGGTTAGTGAACGAGCGCATCGGGTCCCCGTGCTGCTGTGACGGGACGCGATGTGTGAGAAGGCAGACTGATGCCGTGCAGAGGCTGCCCAATGCCTTGCATGGCATCGGGACCTGCCTTCTACGGGTGCCCAGTGGATCCTGATGCCGGAAATCCGTTGCTGATGGCAAGCAACAGCAAAAAAATACATACAGTGGAAGATGCCAGCCAGTCTTTGCTATGGTTATGTTTTTGATTGTTCTCCACATTATCGTTATCGTATGTAGGATGGTCATTGTGGTACTTGTAGTCCATTGCTGGCATCTTCCATTGTATGCATTTTTTGCTGTTGATCCCCATCAGCAACGGACTACAAGTGCAGGATGTGCTCCCCTATATATATATGCACGACCGCATGTGGGTTCGAGCATATCCTGCTTGTTAAACACCACACCACGTTTTCTAATAGGTAAAAAAAAAAAGGATAGCAGATAAATCTAGATATGATTTACATTGCACATCTAATCTTCCGCCTCACACAATATACCCACCACTACATACCACCAGACCCCCCCTCAAACCCACACCACCTCTGACCACCCCCCACCCCCAACACACACACACACACATACACAGTCTATAGCAGGCATTCTCAAACTGCGGCCCTCCAGCTGTTGTAAAACTACAACTCCCATGATGCCCCACTATAGGATGATAGCTGTAGGATGTCATGGAATGTTGTGATTTTTAGTTTGGAAAAAGCAGGAGGGCCAAAGTTTGCAGGAGGGCCGCAGTTTGCAGGAGGGCCGCAGTTTGCAGGAGGGCCGCAGTTTCCTGGAGGGCCGCAGTTTCCTGGAGGGCCGCAGTTTGAGGATGCCTAGTATATAGATTCTAATAAGTGTCCCGTTGGCCAGGAGAAGTAATGTTTGACATTCAGTATTTGCTGGTTCATTTAGCGTTACCCAGGGTGCACCACGGGGAGGCGAACCAGCCTTACACCCCGTACCGTCACTTCACTAGACGGGTACATCTCTCCTCAGATGGCCAATATCCAATATCTCATACTACACACACAAACAATTTCAACACAATCCCAAATTAAAAAAAAAAAAGATTAGGCGACCTTCACATTAGCGGCAGGGGAGTACATCTGACTATTCTAGGGGGATGAACAGCCTGTCGGATCCGTACTGCCGCTACTTCTCCCACGCTTCGTCCCTATTGACTATAATGGTGGCGGGGGCGGCGGTACAGCAGCAGCAATGCAGCGCACGGCAAGAGACAGTCTAACTGAAAGATCTGCATGTCATAGTTTAAGCCCGTGGAAACTCTCGCCGTGCGCTGCCTTAGCCATAGTCACCAACATTTATTCATCATCTCAACCACCGAACCAAAAATGATTAGTGTTTGAAAGTGAAATATTAGATTTAAAGTTACCGTTATAAAATCTGATTATATGCTTTTTTTTATACTGCAGCGCATGTTGGAGAAGGGGTATGACCTCACCCGCTCCCATGAAGAGAAGGCGGCCATTGTGCGCAGGGTCGCCTATGAACTCTGGACGGAGTTTGGGAAGAAGCACCTGCGTCTGGCCATTTTAAAAAATGGTCAGATTTAAAACGGAGGCACGCGGAAAGAATCCGCGAAATACGGGACGAGACATGCCCAGGTATAATGATTACATTACTTTTGTATCCTTATTCCAACACTCAGTAAAGCATCTGTACATTTTTGTTTTTAGATTTTTTTTCTAAAAGTAGTAAAATTTGTTATTATAGGTGTTCCTTTGCCTGCAGTCAGGCGCAGGCCTCGCAGACAGCAGCAGGTGTGGGAGGTGTCTGCGTCAGAGGAGGAGGAGGCCGGACCCTCAGGGCATCTTCATGCCCCTAGCCCCCCAGAGGAGTCAGAGGCAGGAGCGGAGGGTGGACCCCCACCCCAACCCACCTCACCCCCTCAAGTGGCTGATAATGGGGACGAGGAGGAGGAGGAAGAAGAGGAAGAGGAGCTCATCACAACCCCCCACAAGGAGAGTAAGTATGTGCTGTGGCTGTTTTCACTCATTCACTGTTCACACACACACATGTGTCAGTTTAGTCTTCACCATAGACACACTTTTTTGGAGCAAACAATAAGCATGTTAAAGCTTTACTGATAATCTTTCTTGAGCCCACACATATCGGAGAACCTATAGTCCCACACTTACAGTTCGGTACAAGTGGGATAACAAAGAAGTACTATCTCAACACTCTTTACAGTCTTCCAGAGGTCTGGTTCCCCTCTAGGATTGTTCTGCGCTCCAATCGCCTAGCCAAACTGTACTTTACCAGCCTTTTTAAACACAATGTTATGAAAACCCCAAGATGTAGTACGGGTGTGACCTGTCCCACCCAATGTCTCTGACTATTAAAACCCAGGCCCAAAATAATTTCTAAAGAAAACCTCCCTGAAACCGATAGTTACAGGTGTACTGATTCACCGAGGTATACATTCCCACATTCCCATTGAGACATACCGAGCAGCCATGATTATTCCCCAAACTCAGACCAGATATTGTTGTTGTCAACCCAAATAAACGGGTATATTTTGGGGGCGGAGATACCATTGGCCAATGAAATTTTAGCTATTTTCTATACGCTACTCCTCCCATAGTTGTAGGAGTACAATTAACAAACTTTGCTTGTGCTTTGTTAACCGATCCTCCGTCCGGGCCCCTGGAGCGGCCCCCGGAGACCCCATTTTGTCCAATCGACTTTCATAGGAAAACTATTAGGTTTTGTCACTCCTTCAGCTTTCAAGTTAAAGTCACCAAACTTGTGTCACTTATTCATGGGGTCACCCTGAAAATCTGTGTCAAATTTGGGGGACATTAAAAAGTGGGCAGAGCCACAAACAACCAAACAAATTTTCACTGATGACTTCAGTGTGAAAACGTTAAAAGCTGTCATTCCCACGATATTTAAGCCAGGGTCCCCAAACTTGGCACTGTGGGTTACTAGGTGACTGGGATTAAAATTTATAAAAAAGTGGGTGGAGTCTACACTGCCCAATCAAATTACAGGCATTTGTTTAAAGGTGGGAAATCAAACTGCCGCTGCTCTTAGACTTTTATTGTCACAGTCTTCAAACTTTGCAAAGTTGGTCACTGGAGGACTGGGATTAAAATTCAAAAAAGTAGGTGGAGCCACCAACAGCCAATCAGATTTTTAAGCCAACATCATGTGGTTTCTTCAGAAACGACACCGTCTATTTTATTTATTGTTTTTATTTTTTTACAGTATTAAAACAAATGGATTTAAAAATCCGTAAAATCAAAATGGAGCAACAGGCCGAAATGAAGGCCTTCCGGGAGCATCATCTCCGGAAGATGCGGGAGATGAAGCTCCAGTTCTCAAATGGCCTCAGAAAAATGGAGGAAAAGAACGCCAAGGACGTGGGGGATTTGGAGAAGATGGTTAAAGATATGAGGGCATTGCCCTAATTACATCTTTTGAAATAGTTTTATTTTATTTTTTTGTAATTATATAGTTTATTTTATTTTATTTTTTATTAAAAAACTTTAAAGTTTTTATTACAATGGTTCAACATTTATTTTTAGTGAAGGCCCCTAGAGTACATTCCCAAACTAATCAGTATCCTGACATACAGCATCCGCAGGTATATAGAAATAGGGTAGTATGAGGCCTACACATAACTCAAATGGATCACGATAGTAGTAGTCATTGGTAATGGTTGTGTATTAAATATTAAGTACAAAGCAAAGCATTCTAATAGTCCAGAGTTACATTCAAAATAAATTTTTGGTTAATTTCCTAGTAACTAAATTATTTTATGTAGTAAGATAAATTTCAAATTATCGTGAATAATAAATGTATTTTTTCATCAAACAATTAACTACTAAAATACAAAACTTGAACAGAGTAATAATACCTACAAAAAACCTTGTTTGATTGATAAAATTAGCAAAATTATAAACTTTTACTTATTCTAAAAATTTCTTTACAATCTTATTATCAGAAATATAAAACAAAAAAAAAAAGGAACAATGTTGGAACAATAAAATGGTGGGGGTAAGAACTAACCAGCATGGATCTTCGATAGCGTCCAATTTTATAATAATTTGCATGTTGTAGCATTGCTTCCGCCGTACACATAGAAACATATGATTGATTACATGACTATGATTATATGAATTCTCTAACCGGTGACATGTCTCCAAGAACATCATATAGTGCACAGTTTATACCTAAAATCTTAAAGCAGTGGTTATATATAATTAGCATGTGCAAATCCTTATTACATAATTGCCAATAAGTGACATAAACAAGCAAAGTAACTATACATATTTACATGTTGCTACATGGCTCCATTCACAAAACCGGATTTCCACACGGATGAGTATAACGCCAGTCACACCCAACCATGTAGAGAGGTCAACACGGAAGTCAGCCATCCCTCCCAGAACGACAGACAACACCGTGTTGGATCCTAAATCCGTGTGACAACAAAAAAATAAAATAAAAATAAAATATATAAATTTGCGTAGGTTCATCAATCAGTCCTGTACAATGCCAACTGCACAAGACCTTTTGACAAGGGAAGGCCACATGCGGTCCACACCGTGCTACAGCGTGAACCACAACATAGCCGCCCCAAACCACACTTAATTTAAAATAAAAATAACAAAATAAAGTAAAAACATTTCATTTTGTGAATGAAGCCAAACAACGCTAGATGAAATGTCTTTTTAAAAAGATTATTTAATTTAATATTTTTATGTCGAAATATTGACAATACATAAAGAAGCTGAGCACATGCGAGAATACGAAACATGCAAACCAGGTTAAGAGAATTCATAATTCTATACTTGTTAAAGTGCAAAAGATAAAATCAGGTCCATGATGGTTGTCTACACACTATCAGGACATACAGCATCTAGAGTTAACACAGTACTAGAATGCTGACTCATAAGTTTCCATTTGTAACTAGGCGGAATAACGCCAGGCACTGGCAGGTAAGCACACTTCCAGTTTATAATACAAAATTAAATAACCCAATCGAAATTTTACTTTAAAAAAGTGTGAAGGTCTGGACTCTATGATTATTCCCTGTGCGATCAAATGTCACTAAAAATTTTCATGAATTGCAGCAGCGGCATCAACGGCAGGATTTAGGGAGTGTTGTATTATCAGGCCAACATGTAGCTAGGCCCGATTCGGCTTCAGAGGCAGCAGCAGACGTTATGTTAAATGGATCAAATGTAAGTCAAATTTTTCATGACATGCAGCAGCATCAACGGCAGGATTTAGGGAGTGTTGTATTATCAGGCCAACATGTAGCTAGGCCCGATTCGACTTCAGAGGCAGCAGCAGACGTTATGTTAAATGGATCAAATGTAAGTCAAATTTTTCATGACATGCAGCAGCATCAACGGCAGGATTTAGGGAGTGTTGTATTATCAGGCCAACATGTAGCTAGGCCCGATTCGACTTCAGAGGCAGCAGCAGACGTTATGTTAAATGGATCAAATAGGGTACTTTCACACTGGCGTTAAACTTTTCCGTTATAGAGTTCCGCTATAGCGGCTCAATAACGGAAAAGAAACGCTTCCGTTTGTCCTAATGCATTCTGAATGGAAAGCATTCCGTTCAGTTTGCATGAGGATGTCCTCCGTTACGTCCCCTAACGTTATTTTGGCGGTGAAAATAACGCGGCATGCTGTATTTTTTTCTCCGTTCAAAATAACGTAACACATGACGAAACGGCGGATCCGCTATTAATTTACATTGCGATGCATTGTTAGCGGATCCGTTGTTAAATGTTCATGGAATTGACGCACAGACGGATCCGTTGTTCCGATCTGCGCCTGCACCAGGATGTAGGAGGAGCTGGTTGCGCCTCCTTCCTGTTTGTCTCTTGGTTCCTGCCTGCGAGGGAGAAGGGAGGACGCCACTGAAGGTGAGTATGAAGTTTGTTTTTTTGTTAGAGGAACCAATAAGAACCAAAAATAAGCAGCTCCTATGTACTTCTACATCGGAGCTGTAAGTGTATAGGGATGCTAGGGGTAGTAGTACCTGTGTACTATTACCCCTAGCATCCACCATGGACTCATACTAGATTCAGGCCCCATGTACTTTTGCATGGGGAATGCATCTAGTATGAGTCCATGGTGGATGCTAGGGTAGTAGTACCTGTGTACTACTACCCCTAGCATCCACCATGGACTCATACTAGATGCAGGCCCCATGTACTTTTGCATGGGGAATGCATCTAGTATGAGTCCATGGTGGATGCTAGGGTAGTAGTACCTGTGTACTACTACCCCTAGCATCCACCATGGACTCATACTAGATGCAGGCCCCATGTACTTTTGCATGGGGAATGCATCTTGTATGAGTCCATGGTGGATGCTAGGGTAGTAGTACCTGTGTACTACTACTCCTAGCATCCACCATGGACTCATACTAGATGCAGGCCCCATGTACTTTTGCATGGGGCCTGCATCTAGTATGAGTCCATGGTGGATGCTAGGGTAGTAGTACCTGTGTACTACTACCCTAGCATCCACCATGGACTCATACTAGATGCAGGCCCCATGTACTTTTGCATGGGGAATGCATCTAGTATGAGTCCATGGTGGATGCTAGGGTAGTAGTACCTGTGTACTACTACTCCTAGCATCCACCATGGACTCATACTAGATGCAGGCCCCATGTACTTTTGCATGGGGCCTGCATCTAGTATGAGTCCATGGTGGATGCTAGGTAGTAGTACCTGTGTACTACTACCCTAGCATCCACCATGGACTTATACTAGATGCAGGCCCCATGTACTTTTGCATGGGGAATGCATCTTGTATGAGTCCATGGTGGATGCTAGGGGTAGTAGTACACAGGTACTACTACCACCAGCATACACCATGTGCGTATACGACATGATGACCCTTAAAAATATATTTTTATTCCAAATTAGCTTTTACAAGTAAAAAGTGGGCCTGACAGCCAGCTTGCCAGCCAGCCAGCTTGACGGCCACCCAGACAGCCAGCTTAACGGCCACCCAGCCAGCCAGCTTGACGGCCACCCAGCCAGCCAGATTGACGGCCACCCAGCCAGCCAGATTGACGGCCAGGCTGCCATCCAGCACGCCTGACGGCCAGCCCACCAGCCAACCAGCCCGCCAGCCGGCACCCCAGTTCGCCTAACGGCAAGACCGCCAGCCATCCCGCCTACTGAAGGCAGGCGCAAACTAAAATGAGCAGTAAGTATTAAATTTTTTTAAAAAAAAAATAATATTATTATATATTTATTTTTTTCAATATTACAATTTTTTTTTATTTTTTTTTGGAAGGCATATCTTCAAGTGAGGCCGGGAGCTCTCCTCCTAGACAAAGACGAAGACGTGATTCGGTATGTAAATTTTGGCTAGTGTTTACAAATGTTAAATTGTGTGCTTATTCTAATTTTAATTTTGTTTTTTATCAGTCTACATCTGTGAAGGAGTTAACTCCCGACCCAGAGAGGACGACTGAGGAGGAAGTCGGGGGTGGAGCCCAGCAAACGGTACCTTTTTTTTTCGTTTTTTCGAATCAAATATACATGTGATTGGAAATTTTTATATATTTTTTTTATTTTTTTTTTTTATAGCCATCTATTCCCGTTGACGCACAGAGAGGTCGTCAAGCCACTGCCAGAGGAGGTCGGGGAGCACGCGGCGGTCGTGGTCGTGTGAGTATTTATAATCTAATGCTTAATTAATAATTTTAAAAACATACATTTTATTCAATTCTATTTTTATTTTTTTCACTTTTAGGGTTCCAGAGTCTCCACCAGAAGGGATGAGGAGGACGTTCTTGTTTTTTTTATTGATAATGACCTCCTCATCCAGATGGTGGAGGAACGACCACCTCTGTGGGACCATACAGACCGCCGCCACGCAGACCACCAAGCAACCCGGCTCCTCTGGCAACAGATCTGCGAGGCAATAGTGCCAAACTGGGACGACCTCAGTGAAAGTCAACGGGAGCAGGGCCGTAAGTATAGTTTGTTTGTAGATAGCGTACATGTATTTTTTATTCATCATAAGTGGTTTACTGTCTAGTTGATGTGAGTCACGGCCACCAATAGTCATACAACTTTTTTAATTATTTTTTTTGTGGCTGATTCAAATAAATAGTAAACCATTTTTGATGTCAACAACTCATGTATTATAGAAAATAATTTTTTATTTTTTTTTTTTTCAGGGAATACAATCATGGTTCGGTGGCGGTCAATCAGGGACTGCTACAAGAGGGACTATAACGAGGAACTTCGGCGTCCGAGTGGGTCTGGAGGAACCTCGAAGCGGCCTTACCGCTACCATGCCGCTTTGGGGTTCCTACGAAGAACCCTAGAGCTGCGAAGGTAAGAAATTTTGATTATACTGATTTTGATTTATGTTCTCCAATTTTATGTGTATGTCCCAGGCAGACTGTTGTTTGACACTCTGCCTTGGACATCCACATAGTATTTTGCGTAGTAGAGATGAGGTAGGTGTGCTTTAGATTATACATCAGAAGTAGCTTTCTTAAAAAAAAATTAACACTGTACATATACACTTCTCTGTGTGGTCTCTATTAATGTACAGTTTCTGTATGCGATTTATTTGGGAAAGCTACTTACTATGTTGTATCTAAAGTCACTTTGCTCATCTCTATTCCATTGATTCTCAAAATTAATTTAATTTTTATTTTGTTTTGCTTTACAGAACAGCAAGCAGTACTCGGGCGCCGGAAGTTCCCCGGAGGCGGTCCCTGAGGAGCCAGCCGCCGAGTGTTCCCCTCGTCCTGCTCATGCAAGTGGTCAGGACCACAATCTTCCCTACCTGTGCCCTCTGGCGACTCAACAATGGCCACTTTGGCACCTTTATTTGAGGCACTGATGCGTCGCCAGAGGTCAGGTAGGAGCCGTCAGGCGGACTACGAGGATCTCACAAGGCTCGTTTACGAGTCCTTGATGGGATTCACAAATAGAGTTGCCTTTTTAGAGGAGAAATTGCGTCGTCTTCAGGAGGGGGCGGTGTTGACAACGCAAATTTCTCCCGTGCATCACTATTTGTTATCGTTGCTCCCCGTGATGGAACGACTTGAGCCCGACCAGCTGTATGAGGCCAGAAGACAGATGGACGACGTCTTGTGGAAAGTGCAACACCGCCCCACCTCCCTTGCCCCACCCCAGCCCTATCCCCAACCACCATCCTATCCCCAACCACCATCCTATCCCCAACCACCATCCTATCCCCCATCCTACACCTATCCCCCACCCCACACCTATCCCTCTTTCCAACCTCCCCATCCCCCTTCCCAACCTCCCCATCCCCCTTTCCAGCCTCCGCATCCCCCTTCCCATCCTCCCCGTCCCCCTTCCCAAACACCATCCCAGTCTCAATCCGCCGAGCTCTTTTATCAACACTTTTCTCCCTCTCCTCCTCATTATTATCCTCCAACCTCTTTCACCACTCCATCTACTCTTGCTCGGCAAACTCCATCCCCTGCCCAAATCTCCCAATTAAATACTCCCTCTGTTGCCCTTCCCCCAACACGTACTGATTTGTCCACTGTGGCAGATGAACCACAGGACCGAGGGTACACACACCGTGCCCAGCCCTCCACCCCCCAACCTTCAACTCCTCATCGGTCCTCCTTCCGTAATTTGTAAAAAAAAAAATTTTTGTTTTATTTAAAATTTATATTTATAGAAAAATTTATATATTGTTTTAATAAAAAAAAAAAAATTTGTTTAAAATTTTTTGCTGTTTATTGAGTTTAAAAAAATGGATTAATGATGTTTAGAACCATTCAATTCGCAGCAAAGCTTGAATAGCGTGAAAAGTATTTGTCGCTGATCCAGCTTTCCTGACAAGTAGTGTGTATTATAAAGGCCTGACATAATCTCACAGCTCTGGCGGAGCGACACAAGTATTGGTCGCTCCTCCAGGGTTGTGAGAGTATGATGTGAAGTGGTGTGTATTATAAAGGCCTGACATAATCTCACAGCTCTGGCGGAGCGACACAAGTATTGTTCGCTCCTCCAGGGTTGTGAGAGTAGTGTGTATTATAAAGGCCTGACATAATCTCACAGCTCTGGCGGAGCGACACAAGTATTGGTCGCTCCTCCAGGATTGTGAGAGTATGATGTGAAGTGGTGTGTATTATAAAGGCCTGACATAATCTCACAGCTCTGGCGGAGCGACACAAGTATTGTTCGCTCCTCCAGGGTTGTGAGAGTAGTGTGTATTATAAAGGCCTGACATAATCTCACAGCTCTGGCGGATTGACACAAGTATTGGTCGCTCCTCCAGGGTTGTGAGAGTATGATGTGAAGTGGTGTGTATTATAAAGGCCTGACATAATCTCACAGCTCTGGCGTAGCGACACACCGCCTCCTCCATCAAAATCCAGGCCACTACGGAGTACAAAATCTAATAGGGTGCAGCGCAGGCTGTGGGCGGCTCACGTGCCAGAGGGGGCGGAAGCAGAGAGTGAGTGACAGAGTGAGGTCTCAGGAGGCGTGGTTTCGGCGCATCTCCGGCTCTCAGAACTCAGAAGCAGGCGGGAGTGCAGTGGCGCGCGGCGCAGAGGCGAGGCGAGGTAAGTGAGTGTTAGGCCGGCCGGGGCAGGCAGCGCAGCGTCCAGCCCCCAGCGTGATGGGATCATGGAGTGGGACTCAGTCTGGGACTAGACTCTGTGGACTTTGGCTGACTGGCTGGGCAGTGGTGGGCAATTGGGCACTACTCACTGTGCGTGTGTGCCAGCCCCAGGGGGCAGGCCGCAGGCATTGTGTGGGCCTGCACCAGGCAGGGGCACTGGCCTTGGCCCCTGGGGCAGGCCAGGCAGTGACTGCTGCGACTGTGAGCCAGGAGGAGCACTGCAAGCAAGTGTGATGGGAGTGGGACTGTCTGTTGCTGACTGGCTGGGCACTTAATGACACTGTGTGTGTGCCAGGGGGCAGGCCGCAGGCAGGCAGTGTGTGCGCCTGCGCCAGGCATGGGCACTGGCCCTGGGGCTGGCAGTGACTGTGAGCCTTGTGTGCAATAATGCTGGACTGAATCATACACCAGCTATATACGATATTACCGGTCCGTCCAGTATATAGCGGTGTATGGGTCAGTCCAGCATTATTGCACACCATGTGCTGTCTGAAGAATTTTTTCACTGCACATCTATCAAATTTCGCCCTTGAATTTGTAAATATATTAGCAATTAAAATCAGGGTGAAAAAAATTTGACAAATGTGCAGTGAAAAAATTCTTCAGACACCACATGGTGTGCAATAATACTGGACCCATACACCAGTTATATACGGTGTGTATACTTCTTGCGTAACCGTAGAAGTTGCGCAAGAAATCACAACTGAGTTACAAGTGGGGGCGTGCCGCGTTCTTACATTGATCTCTGGCGTAGCAACACAGGTAATTTTCGCTACTCATTTAAAAATATGCAAAAAGACTCAAAGTATATTAAATAGTGTTTATTAAACAAAATTAAACAAATATAGTTAGAAACATCAATACGGTAACCTTCAATGAACATAACCATGGAACATTATTGTATCAAGAATATTATAAAATAAATTTTTTAAGAACAATTAAATCATTTGGTCCTGCCAGGTCACTCTTCCTGCATTGGAGCTGAAATATTCTGCGAAGGAGTCTCTCATCCGGGAAACGGCCACATTGGTCCGCATGCCAAAGTTTTCCAAACTTGCCAACTGACTATCTTCAGGAATGTCCTGGAAATTTAGCGGTTCTTTGATTAGGAGGTAGTTGTGTAACACAACACATGCCTTGACTACCTCGTCCACAGTTTCTATTTTCAATTGTATTGGTTTGGCTGAATATACGCCATTTTGCAACCAAAATTCCAAAGGTGCATTCCACCATTCTACGAGCCCTAGTCAGGCGGTAGTTAAATATTCTTTTGCTCTGATTTAATCCTCGGCTGGAATAAGGTTTTATTAGATTTCCGCACATCTGAAAAGCCTCATCACCAACCAACACAAAGGGCATTGGGGGAGCGTCAGTACCTGGTAGTGGTTGAGGCGGTGGGAAATCGAATTGTCTGTTGTACACCCTTCGCCCCATGTCGGAATTTTTAAATACCATGGAATCATTGCTCCTGCCGTAAGCTCCAACATCAATTGCCACAAACCTGTACTGAGCATCAGCTATTGCCATTAAAATTATTGAAAAATATTTTTTATAATTAAAGAACTCCGAACCAGTGCCTTGGGGCTTTATAATGCGTATGTGTTTCCCGTCTACTGCCCCCAGACAGTTTGGAAACTGGCACACCTCAACAAATTTTTTGGAAATTTCAATCCACTGTTGCCGATTTGGAAGTGGTATAAATTCCTCATGCAGCTTCTCCCACAAAGCATGGCACGTGTCCTTAATAATACCAGAAACTGTGGATATTCCAAGCCTAAACTGATAATGTAGGGACGTCAAACTTTCACCGGTTGCAAGAAATCTAAACAGAAAAAACAATTATAATTAAAATTGATCAAATCAGAAAAAAAGAAATTAGGCTTCCTCAAAATGCGGCACTACAGATGTTGCAAAACTAAAAACTCAACGAATGCCCTTGTGTAGGCTGATACCTGTAGGCTGTTCTGACATGCTGGGAGTTGTAGTTTTGCAAAAGTTGGAGGGCCGCAGTTTGAGGATGCCTGCTATGAATACTAGATATATTTGGCGGACCTTGTCAACGTACTAGACCTTTAAACGCAAATTCTAAAATGCTATCCTTTTGTTCTCTAGTCATTTACACATGCCAACGGACATTATTTTGCAAATGCAGTGAGATAGCGGGCTCTCCATGGAGAAGAATAGGTGTATGCTTACCCTTGGCTTGTGCAATCAATAGGTAGGTAGATAACAGTATCAATTTTCACAACATGGTTTATGTAAAGTTAAAAGATTAAAAAAGAAATTTACCTTAGGGTAATCATTAATCTTTCTGCGGGTGACACACTTCGGCGGAAAGTGGTGTCCTGTCTTTCGATGCGATGTGACACTCTTTGTAGTAGATTGTCAAAACTGTCGACACTCATCCGTAAGTAGTTGTGAAACTTGTCAGGATAATTGCACAGTTCAGGAAATAAAACTCCAAAAGCTCCCCTTCGTATTCTGGCTGAAGTAATTGGATGCACCCAATAGCGACGGCGACGTCTGGCTCGAAGTCATCTTCTCCATCGCGAAACCAGGATAAGAGCCTGAAATCCAAAGCGAAGGTGGTCGGGCATCATCTTTCCTCTCTCTTCTAGGCAGCATCTGAGTGGTATGTGACCTTCGGTTGGCTTTATAGCCACTGTGTAAATTTGCATCTCCAAAAGATTTTTATCTGCTTTTCTGAATATTATTAACGGATCCGCTATTCCGTTTAAAAACGGTTGTAAACGGATCAAACGGATCTGTTATTTTAGCGGATCCGTTAGGCGGATCCGTTAAAAAATGGATCTGTTTGCATACGTTTTGGCGGATCCGTTATTTTAATCCGTTAACGGAATAAAGGATCCGTGAGAGTTATTCTTTCAGTTTTCAAGCGTTTTAACGGATCCAGCAAGCAATTCCGTCAACGGAAATGCATGACGGATTCGAAAAACGCTAGTGTGCAAGTACCCTAAGTCAAATTTTTCATGACATGCAGCAGCATCAACGGCAGGATTTAGGGAGTGTTGTATTATCAGGCCAACATGTAGCTAGGACCGATTCGACTTCAGAGGCAGCAGCAGACGTTATGTTAAATGGATCAAATGTAAGTCAAATTTTTCATGACATGCAGCAGCATCAATGGCAGGATTTAGGGAGTGTTGTATTATCAGGCCAACATGTAGCTAGGCCCGATTCGGCTTCAGAGGCAGCAGCAGACGTTATGTTAAATGGATCAAATGTAAGTCAAATTTTTCATGACATGCAGCAGCGTTTTGAAATAGAGGCCAACAAAGGCAAAGGCAGGTTTCCAGAAGGTTATTGTGAAATTGTGGTAAATACCACCGGTAAGCCCTACCAAAGTCATTTTATGAACCAGACACGAGCATTAGGGGATGTGATTTGGTTGTGTGCAGATATGAAACTGAGGACGAAGTTGACAATTGTCTGGCACAGACAATGTTCCTTAGCCCTAGTGTTGATGCCCTTCCATGTATTTAATCCCCTTGTCTGGAAGGAAACCATTAAGAAGTTAAGGAATGCTGGGTCAGGATTTGGTTATGCCCAACAGGGAGGGGTGGTATGGAGAAGGCGGGACACCAGCCCAGGAGGTAGCCTCGATTCCCATGTGTACATATATGCTATAGGGGTGCCCAGGGGGGTCCCAGATAAATTCAAAGCCAGAAGCCAAGTGGCAGCAGGGTTTGAGTCTTTAATCCCAATAGTGACTATAAACAAAAATGTGGATTAGATCAACTATATCTACTATAATCAGCAGAGATTTGTAAATTACACCAGAGATGCATTAAAGGGTATAGTGGAACAACTTGGGCCCACTAGTGTTATGGCATTCCAAAATAGAATGGCCCTGGACATGCTACTAGCAGAAAAAGGTGGTGTATGCAAAATGATCGGTGAAACCTGCTGTACTGTGATTCCTGATAACTTAGGCCCAAATGGTCAGGTTATGAATCCCCTGAAGGGACTTACTTCTCTGTCTGAAGAATTAAAGAGGAATTCCAGGGTGGATTGTTCTTCATAAAATTGGTTTGAAAACTGGATTACAAACTGGAAACAGACCCTGTTACAAATTGGAACGGTTATATTCGTTGTGCTATTGATTCTTGCAGTAATTGTCTGTGTGTCATCCCTTGCATTAGGAGGCTCCTGCTCAAAGCTGTAGCTGAGGCTACCCCGGAGATGATTATGAGAGACTTTCATGAGGATTGGAGACAAAGTCCACTTAGTTCTGTCAGTCCTCCCCCTGCTTACGACGCCACCTGGAGATCATCGACCATAGGGACAGACATCTGACCCATATGTCCTTAAAAACCAGTGTCGCGGGAGGTTATCCACAAGGGATAGGTTGTCACAGAAGCTGGAGAAGTGGATGCCGTGGCATTGGGGCAGATGTGCTAGGCTTTCATTAGGGAAAGATTGAGGTCCAACCAAGGGGGGCTGATAGAGATGTGGAAATCATTCTTAGATTTAGCTAAGAAACTCCCATGTACTCCAGCTCTCAGACAAAATCTTATCTCCTCCAGAGAGCGAAGGTTCCATTCTACCAAAGAAACCACGCCTCCTTACTACATCATATATGCTTCTCTGCTGTTAGTATAGACTCCATTACAAGATGGCCGACATAGCTGGATGTTTACATACCAGAGTTAGTAAAACAATGCACACTGCGTAGATGCCAAGTGTTATCTCTTTTCAAATTTTCATATTCCAGCCATTGTAACAATGCCACATTCCTCAGAGGGAATGCCTCTGTGATGTCTATATAAACTGCTGTACTTCCTGTAGTAAATTAGAAATTACTTTGACCCCATTGTGTGTGTCACTGTTATTTTCTCCGTGCACGTAAAGGCCTTGGCTTACCACTAATTTGGAGCAGTAGAGAAAACATAATCAGCCCTGATTGAGGGCATCTTTAACACTTGTGACCATGTGTCACGACTGTGACTGATCCAGATAGGTCTGGGAAGAGAAGGTCGACTTGCTACTCGCGATAGCTTGTGAGTTTGCTCCGTGGTTCAGGGTATGTCATCCGGGTTTTGCCTTGTGAACCTTTTTGTCCTGACTGGGAGTTTGTAGGCATTCTTCTCAGGTGAGTGCTGTCTGCCACTCCCAGCTACTATATTAGTTTCAGTTTCACTTGCAGTCATTGCCAGATATAGTCCTTACTTCCAGTGCTATTCTGACCTTTGAAGGAGATCGTTTGACGGTATTGCTGTGGAGCTCTTGTCTGGCGTGGACTGTCGTTATTGGGATCATCTTCTCTGCTCGTGACTGGATAAGTCTATCTCTGCTGGAGATTGTTTGTTTGTTGCTGTCTTCCCCTGTTGTTCTCCTAGACATGAGTGATGGTGACTAGTGCTCCCATCTGCCTTTCCCCAGTCTAGTCTTCTAAGGGTGACTCAGGGTTTAGGCATCCTGCTCGCCGCACGGGTTTACACCCCGTCTAGGGTATCAGGGCAGACAGGTGCCAGCTTAGGGTTTGTAAGGGGTGGCCGTTATATTTCCCGTCCGTAGATAAGGGTCCCCCTTCCCCTCCGTCTGGTGCGACACGACCGCTGCTGGGATAGCGGTCGTGACACCATGTTTGTGTTAGTCTAAAATTTCTTGCTCCCCATACAATGGAGATCACGGCATGTAACTACAGCATTCTCCTCCATTAAAGAGCAGGGAATTGTCGGGAAGGAACGCTTCCTTCCCAACAATCTCCTGCTCTGTCGCCCTGTGTAAAGGGCCCTTAACAGGTTAGGTTATCAACTACAATGGGCTGCTTAATGAGAAGCAATTTGATATAGAGCAGTGTACTGTTCTGTTTTGCACACTGTATTGTGTGCTAAACTGCAAATATTCATGTGCATGAGCCTGAAAAATGAACAAGTAATATTTCTTTTTGGTAGCTATAGGATGGGCCCCTAGAATCATTTCCACTGCTGGGCCGTAGGCACCCCAGTCCGACAATGATTGTGATTATCCATATTGCCTTCTTCACTGGCTGGGTTAATTTTTCCATCACATTATACACTGCTCGTTTCCATGGTTAAAACCGCCATGCAATCCAGCAGCTGTGGTCATGCTTGCAAACTATAGGAATAAGCTCTGACCTCTCTGATGGCTGGGCTGTGATAGCTCACATAGGCTGCTACTTTTTCCTATAGTATGCAAGCATGACCACCACTGATGGATTGCAGGGTTGTTGTAACCATAGAAACGAGCAGTGTATAATGTGATGGAAAAATCCCAGCCAGCGAAGGAGGCAATATGGGTAATAACAATACATTAGTAAGTGCCTTGTATTAACTTTCTCTACATGATGAATACAATTTGCTGAAGTGAGAGGCCAATAAGTTAATGGGTTGCATCAAAAGTCGTAAAGACCCCCGAGATGAGAACATAGTCCTACCACTTTACAAATCACTAGTCAGACCACACATGGAGTACTGTGTACAGTTCTGGGCTCCTGTGAACAAGGCAGACATAGCAGAGCTGGAGAGGGTTCAGAGGAGGGTAGCTAAAGCAATAACTGGTGTGGAGCAACTACAGTACCCTGAAAGATTATCAAAATTGGGGTTATTCACTTTAGAAAAAAGACAACTGAGGGGAGATCTAATTACTATGTATAAATATATCAGGGGTCAGTACAGAGATCTCTCTCATCATCTATTTATCCCCAGGACTGTGACTGTGACGAGGGGACATCCTCTGCGTCTGGAGGAAAGAAGGTTTGTACACAAACATAGAAAAGGATTCTTTACGGTAAGAGCAGTGAGACTATGGAACTCTCTGCCTGAGGAGGTGGTGATGGTGAGTACAATAAAGGAATTCAAGAGGGGTCTGGATGTATTTCTGGAGTGTAATAATATTACAGGCTATAGCTACTAGAAATGGGTCGTTGATCCAGGGAGTTATTCTGATTGCCTAATTGGAGTTGGGAAGAAATTTTTTATTCCCCTTAAGTGGGGAAAATTGGCTTCTACCTCAAGGGGTTTTTTGCCTTCCTCTGGATCAACTTGCAGGATGACAGGCTGAACTGGATGGACAAATGTCTTTTTTTGGCCTTATGTACTATGTTCTAATGAATGAACCCTTTAAGCTAAGGCTACATGCACACGAACGTATTTTGTTTCCCTGTCCGTCCCGTTTTTTGATTGGATGAGGACCCATTAATTTCAATGGGGCCGCAAAAAATGCCTATGTCTTTTCCGTAGACCCTCAAAAAATATAGAGCGTGTCCTATTCTTGTTCATTTTGCGGACAACGATACGCATTGTTACAATGGATCCGCAAAAAAAAAAAAAAAAACAGATGCAACACAGATGTCACAGGGACCGCAAAATACATAGTCGTGTTAATGTAGCCTAAAAGCTAGTGCACACGACCGTATTTACTGGTGTAAATTGTACAGGAAGCCCCACAGTATTTTCTAAACCTCCCGAGCTGCTGGCAGTGCAGGAGGAGAGAACATGTCTGGCCATCCTCCTGCCCTCCCTGCTGTCAGAAAACGGTGGCTGCTGGGGAGAAGGACTGAGGTGTGGACTGATTTCTCAGGTGTGTGCTGTAGGAGACTGTAAGGGGGAAATAGGGGATTTGTTTATAGCAGACACAGATCTATGAATGTGTGCTGCTCTCTGCAGAGTTCAGAGTGGCATTCGGGGGACTCTGCCCTAGGTCCCCCCAATGCCTATGCTTTAAGTGCACCCCCATTACTGCCTCAGCTCCAGATGCCCCCACTCTAAATGCACCGCTAATATTGCCTCTTCTCCAGTTATTCCTGCTCCAGGATCCCCACTATTACCCTGCCTCAGGTGACCTTAATGCCTCTCTTTCAGTTATGACCCTCTGTTTGTGCTCTTTGCTCATGTTGCTCCTCTAGCACCTTTGCTTGGGCTTTGTTAAAGGTTATGACCTGCAAAGTGGTTTGGACTTATGACTGAAAAATTCTGCACAGTGCGTCACATTCTCCAGTACTGACACGTATGGTTTACATGGCGGCAGTGATGATATTCCGTTTTTACAGGCATCACTGCTGCCATGTAAAGAGCTACTGCTGGATGGAATGGTGGATGATTTAAAGGGGTCGTCTAGGTTATCAAGTTATCCTCTCCACACCTAGGGCATAACTGTATGATTAGTGGGGCCCGATTCTGCGAACCCCCCCCCCCCCACTGCGAAAAGGTCCAACAGCTATGACACAACAGGTGATAAGTGTCTGATTGATTGGGGTCGGACTGCTGAGACCCCCATGATCAAGGGAACGTGGTCTTAAGACCCTTGTGTACATAGATTGGCGGTCAAGTATTTAAATGTCTCAGGACCCCTTTTTTCATGATCAGTGGCTGTTCCAGTAGTCAGACCCCAGCAATCTGATATTTATCACCTATCCTGTAGATAGGCAATAGGTCATTATGGTAGGACAATCCTTTTAAATATACTGCAGATTATGTACAATCTGAGGAGGTTACGAGTTAGTAAATTTCATGCCAGGCATTTATGCTTAAAGGGGTTATAGGGTTGTCTCACTTCAGTAAATGGCATTTATCATGCTGTTAATACAAGGCACTTACTAATGTATTGTGATTGTCCAAATTGCCTCCTTTTCATCACATTATACACATCACGTATCCGTGGTTATTACTATCGTGTAATCCAGCAGTGGTGGACGTGCTTATACACTATAGGAAAAGACTAGAAGCGCACATAGGCCAATACCTTTACCTATAGTTTTCACTTTCGGTTTTTGCTCCGGCTCCCCTGATGGCCACAAGGGGGAGCCGGAGCATGCATGTAGTACCCTAGGTTTCTGTGAATGAAACCTAGGGTACTACACAGTATTCCTATGGAGCCTATGACTGTAATAGGCTCCATAGGAAATATGCGATTTTCTCATATATTCCAATGCTATTGCATTGGAATATATGAGAATAGCAATCTGATGATTGCATCTTATAGTTCCCTATGGGAACTATAAGAAAGTGGTAAAAAAAAAAAAAGTTTAAAAATAAAAATTAAATAAAAAAATATAAAAATTCAAATCACCCCCTTTCCCCAAAATGAAAATAAAATAAATAAAAAAATAAAAAATTACACATAATGGGTGTCGTAATGTGCGAAAACGCCCATACTATAATAATATTAAAAAATATTCACCATACGGTAAACATAAAAACAGAAAGAAAGCGTCCAAATGGCTAATTCGCCATTTTTGGACGCTTCATTTCCTAAAAAAATGAATAAAAAGTGATCAAAACATCATACGCACCCCATAATGGTATCAATTAAAAGTTCAGATTGCCCGCAAAAAATGAGCCCCTACACTGCTCCGTACGCATAATTACAAAAAAGTTATAGGGGTCAAAACATGGCGACAAAAAATAAAATAAAAAAATTCCCACTTTTAATTTTTTTCACTATCAAAACGCAAGAAAAACTATACATATTAGGTATTGCCGGATTCGTACTGACCTGAAGAATAAAATTAACCAGTCAGTTTTATCGCAAATCGAACGTTGTAATTTAAAAACCAGTAAAACTGTGGTGAAATTGCTTTTTTGCAATTTCACCCCATTTGGAATTTTTTTCCCGTTTCCCACTACATCACATGCAAAAATAAATGGTAGCGTTAAAAAGTACAACTTGTCCCGCAAAAAATAAGCCGTCATATGGCTATGTGAGCGGAAATATAAAAATGTTATGGCTTTTGGAAGGCAGGGAGCGCAAAACAAAAACGCAAAAATCCCAAAACCTCCGGTCCTTAAGGGGTTAAAGGGGTTGTCTCACTTCCCCGTTTCATACTTACCTGCTACCAGTGCGCCGTTCACTTTCTGGATTCTGGCTGGGGGTGGGCTTCATCTTGATTGAAGGGCCGTGCGCTGGATTGAATGTGCATGCTGCTGCGCATGCGCCATGGTCACTTATTCCTGGCCAGTATAGTACAGAGCCAGCGTGCGGGTTCGCGGCTCTGTACTATTCTGGCCAGGATGAAGTCACCTTCGTGCATGTGCGGCAGCGTGCGCGTTCAGGACAGCAAGCGGCCCGGCCGGGAGAAAAGAAGGAGTCTTCTGCGCAAGCGCGGCCACTGGGATTCCAGAGAAGAGTGGTGGCCGTAACCAGGGGAGATCGAATGACAACAATGAGGTAAGTGGGGATGAATTTTTTTCTAAACGGTGGGAATTGGTTAATCAAATATATTTACAAAAATGATCACTGTCAAATCATTAACAGATTTAACAGTGATCATTATGATGGGATAACCCATTTAAGGTGCTTTTGGGCCAATGACTGTTCACATTAAATTGGAAAAAAGGACGAATATTCTAAAAAACGAATATATAGCACTATATTCTATAGTGCTATATATTCGTGTTTTAGAATATTCGCATTACGCGAATATTACATTGCTGTTTTTGTGCAATCAATAGCATAATCTCGAATAAGAATATTTGTGAATATATAACGAATATTGTAACGAATATTCGCGAAATATCGTGAATTAAAATATTACCCCTGCCACTCATCACTACTCACAGTATTATTTCACTACCAAAGCAAACTCCATATGCGTGTTACTGCAAGGTACAGTGTTCTACACCACTGTAAAGGCTCTCTGCAGCCAGGAAATAGCCATTTTTTAACAAAATTCGCCATGAATAAATTCAGATCTAACCAAATTTGTTCAAAAATTAAATTTTGAAAAATTCGCTCATCTCTAGTTACCAACACTGTATTTGATCAATTTGGGGCATTTAATCCTTGCTTTGGGAACAACCCCAAACCCACCCAGGAATCCCACTTATGACCACAGCCATTTACGGTTCTGGACAGTCTGAATTTGTCCGGATTGGCTCTGAATATTAGTGACAGTCCCTACAAATTGTGTTGGCAACTGTGCCTTTGGCTCTGGATTGTTGCTTCGTAATCTACTGAATTTTCTTTTCATTTCAATTTTTCTTCTTGGTGCTAATATCGACCTGTAAGGCTGAGTTCATGCTTGAGTTATTTGGTCAGTTTTGGCCCCGTGACTGCCCAAATAAGTGAAGTGTGCAGTGATTCTAAGAACGACGCCTGTCATCTGCATGTCATACAGACTCACATTTAGAGTTGAGTGGACACCTGGAAGTTCGGGTTCAACGGGTTCGGCCGAACTTCACAAAAAAGTTCGGGTTCGGTATCGGAACTTAACCCGAAATTGACCCCGAACCCCATTGAAGTCAATGGGGACTCGAACTTTTCAGCACTAAAATGGCTGTAAAAAAGTCCTGGAAAGGGCTAGAGGGCTGCAACAGGCAGCAAAATGAGGGTAAGTGTCCTGCAAACAAATGTGGATAGGGAAATAACTTAAACTAAAATAAAATAAATAAAAATTAAAAATCTAAATCTTGATCTAGGAGGAGGAAATGGATGTGGAGTAGGAGGTTGAGGAGGCATCAGGTGGGAATGCCATCAGCAGTGTGTCTACCACCGTGCGTTTGTAGTCACGCATCTTTCGATCATTAATCTTTATACCAAATTTGGTTCCCTGTCAGCAATGCACAGCAGGGGTTTTCACCGGCAAAACAGGGTTCATTTCACCCAGCAATGGAACAGACGATTTTTAAAAATGTAGGCCCCTGGCACCCAGGCAGAGCAGGGGTTTATTCACGGCAAAACGGGGTTCGTGTCACCCACCAATGGAACAGATGATTTTTAAAAATGTGGGCCACTGGCACCGAGGCAGAGCAGGGGTTTATTCACGGCAAAACAGGGTTCATGTCACCCATCAATGGAACAGGCGATTTTTAGAAATGTAGGCCCCTGGCACCCAGGCAGAGGAGGGGTTAATTCAAGTCAATAGGGACTCGAACTTTTGGGCACTAAAATGGCTGTAAAAAAGTCCTGGAAAGGGCTAGAGGGCTGCAACAGGCAGCAAAATGTGGCTAAGTGCCCTGCAAACAAATGTGGATAGCGAAATAACTTAAAATAAAATAAAATAAATAAAAAATCTAAATCTTGATCTAAGAGGAGGAAATGGATGTGGAGTAGGAGGTTGGTGAGGCGTCAGGTGGGAATGCCATCAGCAGTGTGTCTACCACCGTGCGTTTGTAGTCACGCATCTTTCGATCAATAATGTTTATACCAAATTTGGTTCCCTGTCTGCAATGCACATTTCACCCAGCAATGGAACAGACGATTTTTAAAAATGTGGGCCCCTGGCACCCAGGAAGAGCAGGGTTTTATTCACGGCAAAATGGGGTTCGTGTCACCCACCAATGGAACAGATGATTTTTAAAAATGTGGGCCCCTGGCACCCAGGCAGAGCAGGGGTTTATTCACGGCAAAACAGGGGTTCATGTCACCCACTAATGGAAAAGACGATTTTTAAAAATGTAGGCCCCTGGCAACCAGGCAGAGGAGGAGTTTATTCATGGCAAAACGGGGTTCATGTCACCCACCAATGGAACAGGCAATTTTTAGAAATGTAGGACCCTGGCATCCAGGCAGAGCAGGGGTTTATTCACAGCAAAACGGGGTTCATGTCACCCACCAATGGCACAGGCAATTTTTAGAAATGTGGGCCCCTGGCACCCAGGCAGAGCAGGGGTTTATTCACGGCAAAACGGGGTTCATGTCACCCACCAATGGAACAGACGATTTTAAAAATTTAGGCCCGTGGCACCCAGGCAGATGAGGGGTTTATTCACGGCAAAAATGGTAATATTGCACCCAACAAGTTAAAAGAAGATTTTCTGCATTTTCGGTCACTGTCACCTATGCAGAGCAAGGGTTTGTACCTGGCAAAAACAGTAATTTTGCACCCAACTATTTAAAAGAAGATTTTTAAAAATTTCGGTCCCTGTCACCTATGCAGTGCAGGGTTACTTGACAGCAAAAAATTGGAATATGTCAACCCCTGAACTCCCAGACGGATCAACTGTATTATTGTCCCCGGCACATATGCCGCAAAGGTAATTCCTGGCCTTAAAAAATATGATTTTTTCACCACCCATGAATAACATGGATTTAAGTGGTATATTATGGCTATTAGTAGGTACTATAAGTGCAATATGCTGGAGGTGTGGCTGCCTCCTTTCAGTCGTGCACACCTGACTAGTTTTTCTGCCTTAGAGGCTGGTTTTAGTCAGAGTAAGTATAACACTAAACTTGCATTCATAGTACCTACTAATAACCATCTGGATCCAGGAAGAGTACACAGTGCGCTCAGCATGCATGTTGGAGGCTTTTATGGCACCAGAAAGGGTTAATAAGCACGGTGGATCCTAGCATGCACGCTGGGCCCACACTCCCTGGATTTTATGTGGCTGTCCTGGCCCATAACAGGTAGGATTTAGTGTTAGGACCACTCATAGAGGCGGCCTTGGCGCGGTGAGTGGCTTATAACATTTTGATCAAAATGTACACTAACACCTCTGACAAGTTCTAGCATAGAGGCAGGGCAAAGTGCTGATTGCAGAGTGCTGGTGCATTTCTGTGTTTGTATGTATATTTTGCCATGGCTACGTGCACCTGCATACAGGGACGTGCTGACTGACCCCCCCCTTGTGTTTCTGTGTAGTATATGCTGGAGGTGTGACTTCCTCTTCTCAGTTGTGCACACCTGACTAGTTTGTCTGCTCTAGAGGCTGGTTTTAATCATAATAAGTATAAAACTGAACTTGCATTCATAGTACCTACTAATAGCCATCTGGCTTCAGGAAGAGTACACAGTGGGCTCAGCATGCATGTTGGTACCTGCAACCCTGGATCTAATTGAGGCTGTTATGCCACCAAAAAGGGTTAATAAGCACCGTGGATCCTAGCATGCATGCTAGGCCTGCACTCCCTGGATTTTATGTGGCTGTCATGGCCCATAACAGGTAGGATTTTGTGTTAGGACCAATCATAGAGGCGGTCTTGGCACGGTGAGTGGCTTATTACTTTTTGATCAAAATGTACACTAACGCCTCTGACAACTTCTAGCATAGAGGCAGGGCAAAGTGCTGATTGCAGAGTGCTGGTGCATTTCTGTGTTTGTACACAAATGCTGTATGTCACTGCTAAATTTGAAATTACGTTTTTGTGCGTTGTATGCAAAAGTGCTCTGTGGAACAACAATACGGATTTATTTCCCCAAAATACACAAATGCTGTATGTCACTGCTAAATTTAAAATAGGGTTTTCAGCGTTGTATGCAAACGTGCTTTGGCATAACAGTACTGGTTTATTAACCCAACTACAGAAATGCAGTATTTCACCCCAAAAATTATAAAACCAGTTTTTCAGCGTTGTATGCAAACGTGCTCTGTGGCACAACAGTACAGGTTTGTTAACCCAACTACAGAAATGCAGTATGTCACCGCAAAATTTTAAAATAGGTTTTTCAGCGGTCTATGCATACGTGCTCTGTGGTACAACAGTACGGATTTATTCCACCAACTACAGAAACGCACTGTGTCACCGCAAAATTGTAAAATAGGTTTTTCAGCGGTGTATGCAAACGGGCTCTGTGGTACGACAGTACGAATTTATTACAGTAACTACAGAAATGCACTATGTCACCGCAAAATTTTAAAATAGGTTTTTCAGCGGTGCATGCAAACGTGCTCTGTGGTACGACAGTACGGGTTTATTTCCCCAACTACAGAAATGCACTATGTCACCCCAAAATAATAAAATAGGTAATGTAGGGGGACTTGACCTGCCAGAAAAAAAGGAATTTTTCCTCGACTGAGCTACCAAAAAATTATTAGATCGATGTCCCTGGCAGGCTGGCACACGTGCAGGTCATATACAGTTCCAAGGACACTGCAGTTGGTAAAATGTCCGCAGACCAGGGACGTGCACAGACAGTTTGAAGGGCAGGGGCTTAAATAAAAACAAGGCACTTGTCACGTGACGTAGCAGGCGTGTGTCAAGCACGTCCGCTACCCAGGCAGCCCCTGCGGTAGCCTCAAAGGAACCTGTCTCCCTAACCCTACACTGGTGAGCTGGCAGACTGTTGAATCAATTGTAATTTGTCCCCACACTGACCCCACATAGTAATTTGCCCCACACTGCCCCCACATAGTAATTTGTCCCCACACTTACCCCACATAGTAATTTGCCCCACACACAATAGTTTCCCCCACACATTTCTGGGCCTGGCACTGGCAGCACTGCAGCACATCTTGAATCCCCCCCTCCCTCCCATGGTACATTTCTCCTCCGACTGGGCGACCCCCTCCATGATGGCACAGTGACAGACTGACAGCAATGGCACTCACTCAAGCACCACACATGCTCACTCACTGGCGATGAGCACCACTAGTAGTTGCATGCAGTCACAGTCTCTGAACTTGAAGTCAGCTCAGCTCCAGACTCCCGCGCTGAATAGTGCTGCGTGCATGCGCCAAACGGGCCCGGCCCAACACATGCAGGCTCTCTCATGCCACTCGGCAATTGCGAAAGTGGGAAAAAAAAGGCAGCCGCTTGTTCCGCCTAGCGCCGTCGACCCCGAAAAAAAAAAAAAAAAGAAGGGCATTAAAGGGGCAGAGACAGAAAGGGGCAGAGGCTCAAGTCGCCTTTGAGCCCTATGTGTGCACGTCCCTGCCGCCAACCCCCACCTCAGTAACAGATGGATTAAAAATTATTTTGCACTATCACTGGGCTCAGGGCTGGGTACAAATATGTACCATAGCACCCTCAATAATTGCTGTAGTTTGAAGAGTTAACACCACCAAGTTCAACAGATTTGTTCACTAATCTGTCCCTCACAGAAGCGGCAGCATCCTATCCCTACACTGAGAAGAGAGGAGTGACGTGCGGTGCTACATGACTTCAGCTTAAATAGAGGCTGGGTCACATGCTGCACTTAGCCAATCACAGCCATGCCAATAGTAGGCATGGCTGTGATGGCTTCAAGTTCTTAGGGCAAAGTAGTGAAACGCTTGTTGATTGGCTACCCTGCAGCCTTTCAAAAAGCTGGAAGAAATCGCAGAACAACGAACCCGAACTTTTACGTAAATGTTTGGGTACGGGTGCGAAAAACCATAATGTTCGGTACGAACCCAAACTTTACAGTTCGGGTTCGCTCAACCCTACTCACAGTATTATTTCACTACCAAAGCAGACTCCCTATGCGTGTTACTGCAAGGCACAATATTCTACACCACTATAAAGGCTCTCTGCAGCCAGGAAATAGCCGTTCTTTAACGTTATTCACCACAAATAAATTCGTATTGAACCAAAATATTTGGCGAAAAAATTTGGCTGGAAGTCATGGTGCCCGTGTTGTCCCACGGCATCATTTTTCAGGTCAAGTCCCCTGGACAGCAAGGAAGGGAAGGACCCAAAAAAGATTTAGAGTGTGCATGCAGGAGTGTTTTAAAAACCACCGCTTATCCATGGTAGTTTTACCACCTTATATCTCTGATTTAGTCTGCATAGCTTAGAGATCCACCTTTCACCAACCACTACATATTTATTTCTGTGAAACACCTGTTAGGTCAAAAGTGCCCTTTCCACCTCTTAAAATGTTCATATGGGGTGCTCTTTCCAAACTGGGGTCACTTCAAGGGGTTTTTAATTTCTGTGGACCTCACAAATTTTTTAAACTGCCCACAAAATCCATATTTTGCTGTTTGCCTGCTGTGCGCCCATACAGCAGGCTACAATCACATACGGGGTGTTTACTGAATGGGGAGAAATGGGGAACATATGCTGGGGTGCATTTTCTCCTTTAAGCCTTTATGAAAGAAAATAATTGGGGTCTACTAGTAATTTTTCTTTTTCACAAATGTGTACTTTGAAACCCTTTTACAAGGGTTTCTGCCTTCTGTGAAACACCTGTTTACTGAAAAGTACCCTTTCCACCACTTAAAATGTTCATATGGCAGTGATCTTTCCAAAATGGGGTCACTTCTTGGGATTTTTCATTTATGGGAACCTCAGGAATCTTTTAATTGCGACATGGTACCTAAAATAAGTGTCTACCAATTCAGGTCAGCAAAATCCATATTTTGCTGTTTCACTCTAGACCTCTGCTGTGCGCCCATACATCATTTTTTGAGCACATATGGGGTGTTGGTGTATTCAGGGGGAAATGTGGAAAAAATGTGGGGTGCATGTTGTCCTGTTACCCTTTGGGAAAGTGTAAAATGTGGGTATAAAGCAACTTTTTTGTGTGTAAAAATGCAATTTTCCTTTTTCACTGCCAAGTGTTTTCTAATTCTAGGAAGCACCTTTGAGGTCAAAGTGCTCACTACACATCTTGAAAGAGTCCTTGAGGGGTGTAGTTTCCAAAATGGGGTCACTTTTTGGGGGTTTCCACTGTAGGGCCACCTCAGTTTGTCTTCATATGCGACATTGCTCCCAATTACCATTTCAGTTAAATCCGCTCTCCTAAAGCCATATGGTGCTCCTTCCATTCCGAAGCCTGCTGTGTGCCCATACATCATTTTTTGAGCACATATAGGGTGTTGGCATATTCGGGGGGAAATGGGGAACAAAATGTGGTGTGCATTTTGTCCTGTTACCCTTTGGGAAAGTTAAAAATGTGGGTGTAAAGCAACTTTTTAGTGAAAACAATGCAATTTTTCATTTTCAGTGCCAAGTGTTTTCTAATTCTAGGAAGAACCTTTGAGGTCAAATTGCTCACTACACACCTTGAAAGATTTCTTGAGGGGTATAGTTTCCAAAATGGGGTCACTTTTTGGGGGTTTCTACTGTAGGGCCACCTCAGGGTGTCTTCATATGTGACATAGCTCTCAATTACCATTCCAGCTAAATCATCTCTCCTAAAGCCATATGGTGCTCCTTCCACTCTGAAGCCTGCTGTGCGCACATACATCAGTTTTTGAGCGCATATGGGGTGTTTCTGTAAACTCCAGATTAAGGGTAATATATTTTAATTTTGTTTGGCTGTTAACCCTTGATGTGTTGCAGAAAAAAAGTGAGATTTTTAAATTTCATTCCCATTTTCCTTTAATTCTTGTTAAGCACTTAAAGGGTTAATACAATTAGTAAAATCAGTTTTGAATACCTTGAGGGGTGTAGTTTCTAAAATGGGGTGATTTATGGGTGGTTTCTAATATGTAAGCCCCACAAAGTGACTTCATAACTGAACTGGTCCTCAAAAAATTGGGTTTTGGAAATTTTCTTAAAAATTTGCTTCTAAACTTCTAAGCGTTCTAACGTCCCAAAAAAACAAATGTCACTTTCAAAATGATCCAAACATGAAGTAGACATATGGGGAATGGAAAGTAATAACTATTTTTGGAGTTATTACTATATATTATAAAAGTGACATTGAAATTTGAAAATTTGAAAATTTTTCCAATTATTTTTGTAAATTTGGTATTTTTTTATAAATAAAAATGAAATATTTTGACCCAGTTTTACCACTGTCATGAAGTACAATATGGGACTAGAAAACATTCTCAGAATGGACTGGATCAGCAAAAGCGTTTTAAAGTTATTAGCACATAAAGTGACACATGTCAGATGTGCTAAAAATAGCCTGGTCCTTAAGGTACTCTGTGGTCCATATAGTACTGGAGTGCTCTACCTGAAGCTTGCTGTGCTAAGTGACTGCTGAATAAGTGGAGTTAAAGAATCGGATCGCAGGTGGCTGAGTGAGGTTTGAAGCGGAGGTCCCTGAGAGTTAAGTATTTGCATTTTTATACTGCCATTTAAACCCTTTTTTTTTATCTCTGCTTGGTTAAGGGGAGTGGTTTGTGCTTCCAGGTGCTATTATTTACACCACTGAACTCTTCCAGATTTTGCTGTACTAAGTGGCTGCTAAATTACCGGAGTTTAAGAAAAGGAGCAAGAAACTAAAGTTTGATAGATTTAACTTGTGTGTTGTTGGCTTGATTCTAGCTAGTCCTCCAACTGCAGCAGGTCTAAATCCTAACTCCTATTTACTGTTTTCCTTCTTTTACTGTTCATCCCCATGTAAACATGTGCTCCATGGACAATGCTGCTCCATGGACATGTGCTCTATGGACAATGCTCCATGGACAAGTGTGTGTTCTGTGCAATGTATGTGTGCCTTGAAGAGCCTTTCGAGGGTCAATACATTTGCACTAGATGCAATCATGTTGCATATTTGGAAGCCCAGATCTTGGATATAAATAAACAGCTTGAAATACTTAGGGGCATTGAAAAACTGGAGAGAGGCTTAGATCTCACTGTGCAGGCACTGACTGGGGTCAGTGAAATGGAGGTGGGAGGAGGAAGGCAATATCAGGACTATCAGGTCAGCAGTTGGGTCATTGTAGGAAGAAGGGGTAGAGGGAAAAGTGCCAGGGAGGCTAGTCCTGAGCTGGAACGCCCTAGTAAACATGCCTGTTAGGCTGATATTAGGGATGAAAGCCCAGGACCAGCAACACTGCAGCAGGGAATTTCTCCTAGCAACCAGGAGGATCACCACTGCAGGAAGGATGGGAAAAGGAGTGCAGCAAAGGTCAAACAGATGCTGGTGGTAGGAGACTGTATTATTAGGAGGAAAAACAGGGTCATGTGTCGCAGAGACCGTAAATATGTTGTCTGCCCGGTGCTCGGGTTCAGCATATTGACAGATTGCTGGGTGGGGCTAGGGAAGACCTGGTGATCATGGTACAAATTGGCACCAATGAGAACGTCAGGAGGAGATAGAAGGTCCTTAAAAATGATTTTAGAGAACTAGGAGAGAAGCTCAAGTCCTGGACCTCCAAGGTAGTGTTTTCAAAAATACTACCAGTGCCACGAGCATCACTAGAGAGACAACGAGAGCTTAGGGAGTTAAATAAGTAGCTTAGAAGCTGGTGCAGGAAGGAGGGGTTTGGGTTCATGGAGAACTGGGCCAACTTCTCTGTCGGTTACAGGCTCTATAGTAGGGATGGGCTGCACCTTAATGGGGAGGGTGCAACTGCTCTGGGGGAAAGAATGGTTAAGCGCTGGAAGAGCTTTTAAAGTAGGATCTGGAGGGGGGGAGGGGGGGAGGGGGAGGGAGGGGGGTCATACTAATAAGGGGGTAGGTAGTGTAAATAGAGAGTGGGATATAGAAGGGGACAGTGGGGATTTAGTGGGGGCTGGGGTTAGCGAGGAACGTAGGGAGAAGACTGGGCAGAACTCTACACGTGGTGCCCATATTCAAAAAAGGATCAAGGTCCTTCACAGGTAATTATAAACCAGTTAGTTTAACTTCTGTTTTGGGAAAAATGTTTGAATGACTCTTAAGGGACTATGGGACTACTGCGGACAGTACTTTTCTACCAAACAGTAAGTCAGAATTGTCCCAGACGTCTAGTTTATAGTGCCTAAAGAAGGTGTTTGGAGTTGTCCAAGTGGCCGCTCTGCATATTTGTTCCACCGAAGCTGAGGCATATTCCGCCTATGATGTTGAGATGGCACTGGTGGAATTGGCTTTTAATCCAGTCGGGGGAGATAAGTTCCTTTGAAGGTAACAAAACTCGATTGTACTCCTGATCCACCTCAAAATCATTGATTTTCTGGCTGTGGCGCCCTTGTTCTGGCCCTGATACTGTAGAAGAAGATGATCTGATTTCCTGAAGGATTCTGAACTATCTAAGTAGGAAAGGATGCAACGTCTAACATCCAGATTGTGGAATTTTCTGTCTACCTCTGAGGATGGATTTGGACAAAAGGAGGGCAAGCAAACTTCTTGTTGACGGTGGAACTTTGAAACAACCATAGGGAGAAACGAAAGGGGTGTGCCTGAGGATGATGCTGTCATCAAGTATTTTAAGGTAAGGAGGTTTGCAAGAGAAGTCTTGAATCTTCCCAACTCTTCTCGCTGAAGTGATGGCTATTAGGAACGTGGTCTTCCATGTTAACAGCTTTAAAGGAATCTCCTGAAGAGACTCAAAGGGAGAGTCCAATAAAACCTGTAGGACAAGGTTAAGGTCCCAAGGGGGAATGGAGCAGTGCACAAATGGAATTTTCCTAACCGCCCCCCTTAAAAACCGTTTAATCAGTGGCAACTCAGCCAATTTGAAATCAAGAAAATTACTTAAGGCGGACACTTGGACTTTTAAGGTATTTGGCTTTAGACTCTTGTCTAACCCTGACTGGAGGGATTCAAGAATAAGGGGTAAATCTGGCGAATCAGTTTGGAACCACTTATCACCTGCAAATTTTTGGAATGCTTTCCATGCTCGAGAATAAATGTTTGTAGTAGTTTCCTTCTTACTTGCCAGTATCGTCGAGATTACAGAAACTAATAGTCCCCTCTGTTTCAGGAAAGAGCGTTCAGTCTCCACGCCGTCAGTTTTAACTGGCCTACTTCTGGGTGTATGACCGGGCCCTGGTGAAGTAGGCCTGAATATGATGGGAGAATCCAGAAATTGTTTCTCGCTAGCTGGAATAATAGAGAAAACCATGACCTCTTGGGCCAAAAGTGAGCAATTAGAATTAAGTGAGACTTGTCTTCCAGAGCCTTTATTAGAACCTGAGGAATGAGACTGAACGGGGGAAAGGCATATAACAGCTCCCTTGGCCAAGGGGTGGACAGGGCGTCTACCCAACAGGGTAATCTCGAGCCGAGAGAGAGAGCAGAATCTTTCCACTTGTCTGTTCCCCTGATCTGCGAACAGATCTATTGTAGGGGATCCCCATTTTGACACGATCCTCTTGAATATGTGTGGATCTAGGGCCCATTCCCCTTCTTTTAATTTCTTCCTGCTTAGAAAATCTGCCACCCCATTTTCCTTGCCCCTTAAATGGATGGCTGTTAAGAATTTTATGTTCTTTTCGGCCCAACAAAAGATTTCTTTTGAGAGTGTCATTAAGCTTCTGCTTTTT
The DNA here is from genome assembly GCA_033119425.1 of Bufotes viridis. Classification (NCBI taxonomy): domain Eukaryota; kingdom Metazoa; phylum Chordata; class Amphibia; order Anura; family Bufonidae; genus Bufotes; species Bufotes viridis. The sequence goes on along the minus strand of CM065589.1, from coordinate 66,362,416 downwards.
GTGCCTCGCTGCCGATTTAGATAGGCCACCGCCGTCGTGTTGTCTGAAAGGACTCTTACGTGTCGGGAGGATATTACTGGAAGACACGTCTGAAGAACATTGAAGACCACCATTAGCTCCTTTAGATTTGAGGATGTTTTTATCATACTTTGACCCCAAACCCCCTGAACTAGGCGACTTTCTGTATGGCCCCCCAGCCCTGTGCACTTGCATCTGTGGTGATGACTATGTGGTTTACCAAAAGACCCCCTGCTGGAGATTTTTCCTTATTTTCCACCAGTAAAGGGACAGTTTTATACTGTGGGGTATCTTTACTATTTTGTCTACACTGGTTTGTTTCCCGTCACAAACTTGCAATAGAAACTGCTGTAAGGGTCTGGAATGATGTTGGGCCCACCTTACTGCCGGGATTGTGGATGTCAGATGCCCTAAGAGGGTCATTATGTTCCGTATTGAGACTGTTCTTTGTCTGCAAAATAGAGTAATCCTTTGAGAGATTGCTGTTTGCTTGTCTTTGAGAAGAAACGACATACATTTTCCTGAGTCTAGCATGATGCCCAAAAATATCTTTTGTTGACCTGGAACCAAATCCAATTTTTCTATGTTTAGTAGCCACCCCAATTCTGCCAGCTTTCTCTGAACGAGACTTAGATGTGACAGGAGCAATTGTTTTGAGGAACTTGCTATTTACAGAACGCCGTGACCTCAGCCATGATTTTTGAGAACACCCTGGGTGCCGATGATATCCCAAAGGGGAGGGCTTGGAATTGGAAGTGGCTTATTTTGCCGTTTAAGGTTACAGCAATTCTTAAATATTTTTGGGAATCCTGGTGTATGGGGACGTGGTAGTACGCATCCGACAAGTCTATGCTTGCCATGTAACAATCCTGAAATAGTAGGCTTGTCGTTGACCTGATTGACTCCATCTTGAATCTTTTGTACTGGATACTTAAGTTTAAATGTTTTAGGTTTATTATAAATCTGAAAGTTCCGTTTGGCTTTCAGATTAGGAAGACTGGAGAATAGAAACCGCGTTTTTCCTGATGTTGGGGTACCTGGATTAGGACCTGTTTTTGGAGAAGGGACTGAATTTCTGATTCCAGGGTCTGTTGTTTCTCCGGCTGACGAAAGGGTCGGTTGAATGTGTACTTTTCTGGAGGGGGAGTGCTGAATTCTATCTTGTATCCCAGTTGTATTGTTTTCTTTACCCACTGGGAAGATGTAATTTTTTCCCAAGCAGGAAAAAAGGCACTTAGTCTGCCCCCTACTGGCTGCTTGGCGTCATTGTGCAGAGTCTCTAGAGTTTTTTGACGAGGTCTCTGAGTTAAACAGGTAATCTCGGCCCCTTCCTCTATATGATTGCCATCTAGCGGAATATTCTCTTTTCTTTTCTACTTTGGCCACAAAAGGACCTCCTCTGCTGGTAATATTTCGTTTCTGAGGGGAATCCCTTCTTTTTATCAGAGGTCTTCTCTAAAATGTCCTCAAGTACAGACCCAAATAATTTATCTCCCTCGCAGGGAATGGAACATAACCGACTTTTGGAGCTTGTGTCGCGGGTCTAGGATCTAAGCCAAATAGCCCTACGAGAGGCTTTTGACAGAGCCGCAGATCTGGCGGACAATTTTATCAGGTCTGTAGAGGCATCAGAGAGAGAAAATTGCAGGCCTGTTTGAGGAGGGGAATAGATCCCAATAATTCTTCCCTAGGTGTACCAGCTGCTATATTTTCTTCTAATTCGGATAACCAGATAGTTAAGGACCCCGCCGTACAACCACCCGCAATACTGGGTCTCAACATCGCCGTGTTTGTTTCCCAGGACCGCTTAAGGTAGCCTTCACACCTTTTATCCATGGGATCCTTCAGAAGGGCCATGTCCTCAAAGGGCAACGCAGTTTTCTTGGAAATTTTTGCTATTGCGTCAATTTTGGGGGTTTTATCCCAATTAGCTGACACAGATTCAAAAAAGGGTATTTCCTTTTGAATGCATTAGGAATTAGGTTAAGTTTTTCTGTGTTTTTCCACTCTTTTGCTATCAGTGACTCTATAGTACCGTGCATCGGAAACACCCTTTTTTTACGTTCACCTAGTCTGTGAAATATTTTATCCTGAACAGACTGAGGTTCTTTTGGATTCTCGATGTTCATGGTGCTTTTAATGGCCTTTAATAACTTTTCCGTATCTTCAGGTGTACAGTATGGTTTACCAGAGTCATCTTCGGATGAATCTACACTAAGCTTAGAGAATAACTTGCCTTCATCTGAATTTCCTATTTCCCGTGGTAATGATTTTGATGGGGAATTTTGGGAAGTGGACTGCTGGGAAGGTCCTAGGCCTTGCAAGGCAGTTTTAATTTCGTCTCTGATCAAACTCTTCATAGAATCTATGAAAGAAGGAGATTCTTCCGGGACTACTTTGTCAATATATCTTGGACAAAGCGACTTGCTGGACTTTAAAGACAGGGTTTTCCTGCATATGGAACATTTCTTTTTCTTTGGGTCTCCACAGGAGTTTTTTATGCCAGAGTCCCTGTTCTATAAGGCAAACAAGAAATTTTTAGGGCCCCAGGATGGAATTTTATAACATAAGAAGGAAGGGCCCTGCACCTCACCATTGGACAACAGAACGATCCTTACTACTACAGGTGCTAACCTAGATGTAGGTTTGTGTGTAGTAGGGTATAGGGAGGAGGGCTTACCAGGCTCTGGGCAGGTAGCTGGCGTTCCCGTGGACGACCTGCTGCTGCTGGACGCTGCTCTCCCATGGTAATACTTCCGGCACTTTAATACATCCCGCCGAGATGACTTCAGTCTGGTCTCCCACAGCCTAGCGCAGGCGCCGAGATCCCGTTCCTCTGCGAGATTTGCGACGGGAACTTGCTAGGGGCTATGCCATAAGGACTCCCCAGGGGCTAATACACGCTGGATAAGGTGTCCTCTACACCAGCCCTCCCAACAGGGGAGCTCCAAGGCCATGCACTGAATCCTATTCCACAACCGGAGCTGCTTCCACGCGATCCCGAGGACAGGAAACAACTGAAGCAGGTAAGGGGGGAGGGCCTCTTTATCTCAAGCTTCTGCGTTGTTTCCTGTCCTGGGGAGACGGGGACATCCTCCGGTGAATGCCGTTGTGGAGGCGCCGGGGAAAATACAGTATAAATGGGCCATACAAAAAATAAAGTGAAAAACTGTTCCATGTAAAATGGGCTCAAAAGACAAGGGGCACTGCCTCCAATTGGAGAGGAAAAAGTTCAGTCTCCGGAAGCGTCAAAGCTTCCTTACTGTAAATCTGTGGAATAGACTTCCTCAGGACGTAGTCACAGCAGGAACAGCTTACAGTTTTTAAAAGGGTTTAGATTAATTCTTAAAAGTAAACAACATTAATGCTGATGAAAACGTGTAGAAATCTGAGTCTCAATTCCTTCTGGGATTCGCGTCCCCACCTATCCCTTGGTTGAACTTGATGGACTTATGTCTTTTTTCAACCGTATTAACTATGTAACTATGAGTATTGCAAAAAAGTAATTATTTCATGATAAAAGGCAGAGATGTGAGCGAAATTCAATTTCTTTTTGTTGTCCAGTAGATCCCCTAAGTCATCACTGTTATTAAAATGGTTCTGCAGCTGATGGCAATGATCCTTGTGATAGCAATGTATTAGCCAAAAGCAAAAGATTCCATTTTTAAAATGAAACTAGCTTCAATGTGTAGCTTCACGTTACATGTCCAAACAGTGATTTTTGTTTTAGAAAAATGAACATGGTTTCCCTCTTCATACATAGTTTGGATTCTCGATTTGCCTCCGCTAATAGAGGAAATACAGTGATTGACCTTTCATGCTTATTGCCATATAGAGGAGAGTCAGTAGATGCTAGACAGTTACTACTCTACCCATCTCTGGGAAAACAAGTGATCAAACTTTGTGAAAAAATAGCCTAATCCTAGTTTTTCCCAACAGCAAAGATGGCAATGCAGCTCCCACTAATATGAAAGATGTTTAAAGGGGTTTGTCAGGGAATTAGTAGATTCAGATAATGCCTGCAGCATGCCTCAGTAAGTAGCAGGTTCATACTTCTCCACCATTCTGGTCCTTTGCGATGGATGTTGGGATTTACTGTTGAAGTACTTATTTCCATTTGCACTAAGTATCCCTAATGGTTATGTATGGGCAGCAAACAGTTCACTTTGGCAGTTCTAGTTAGGTCGAGCAGGTCCCACCCCCGGTGATAGGAGGTCTTTGCTGAGTAGAGCTAGAGAAAAGACCTACATATGTGAGCTCCTGAGAAGTAGGCCTTAAGAGAAGCCTAGTCCAGAGAATCTTCATCTATGAGACTAAAAGCTGCCAGAGAACAACAAAAGTGAGAGAACTTCCCCTCAGAGAAAGAGAACAGGCATTTCAGATCGTTTAGAACCAATTAAGAGGTTATGCTTGGCTAAAGACAGTAAGGTATTACTTGTTTATGGCGATAATACTTTACTAGTGAGGAAAGGGTATATTGCTTCTGTGACAACCACACTTTGAGACATACTGGCCATACGAATCTAAGATCTGCACCCTTTAGCCCGGGAATTGCAGAAAGAGTTAATGGGTATGGAATTGCACTGTGGTTATTTGGAAAGTTTGCAAGGTGTATTTAGTGAGAGACTTATAATAGACTACTACTATCATTATTTTTGCTGCCTATACAGAGCTATTGGGAAAAGTGTACTCTATGAAATACCTCTGAGCTGTGTCTATTGCTGCTATACTGTAACTCTCATCATCCATCTAGTAAAGAAAGATTTTAATTATTGTAACCAAATTGGCCTATTATTGAAACCACCGTCTGTCCAACAGCCCCATCATCTGCCATCCTGCCTTGCGCCCATTTACCTAACACCAAGGGCACCCCAATCACTGGGCAAGAGTCCCAGAAAATCCATGGTGTGCCTTGAGGGAAGAAGGGGTGCACCCTCAATTCACTGCACGGCCCTAGGGAGCACTGGAGTGAGGACAGCCACGTGAGTCATCACCACTTCTATCAGTATCACAACTACCACTCACCTCCTCCTGGCTCTCCCCTTGCAGGTCACTGCACATGTTTACAGCCTGAGCTGCAGCCAATGACTGCCGTCAGTGGAGACATTTCCACAAGTGGCATGTCACCACTGAGGCCAGTCATTGGAAAACAGACGAAAACAAGCTGAGGAGCAGAGGATGGACACACCAGAGTGGTAGAAGCAGGTAAGTGTGAATTTTTTGCTTACTAATGCAGGCTGTGGACATTGGGTGAAAACTACTTACTCTTGGACAACCCCTTTAAATTGTATAAAGTAGGTATAAACATGTAATATCATGGACAAAAATTTCTCCCCCCCAACTGATGTAGAATTCATTTTTTTCTCCTTAATAGCTTGGATTTCACAATAGAGCTCTGGTAAACAGTAGTCCAGAAGTCCCATACATGAATGTAGTTAGTTTATATAGTGTAGAAATCATATAACAAATCATAAGACATTGGATCATTTCATTAACTGATAACATGAAACTGAAAAGGTTTAAACCAGGGGTGTACATTTTTAACAACAGGTTCCCTACTCAACTGCGGCCACGCGGCATCAGGACCCATTTACATATACATACACCATATATATGCAACACACATACACATAAATACACCATATACACATACATAAATGCACCATATATACACTACACACACATACAACCCAACTAAGTAGCTGAACTATTAGCAGAGCGCGAAGCAATGGAAGCGAACATCTCTAGCTGCTCTGCTACCACCAGAGCACTGGATCGGGACCCAGCCAGTTACACGGTTCTCTGATCCAGTTGTAAGTTTAACAACCGGATCTGGAGAACTGGAGGGAACTGACTGAATCCCATGTCTGGTTTAAACCAATTGAACTGATACTGTACATGCAATTGATTCCATGTCATTGTGACATGAAAGCTAATCTTTTTACTTTATTTATTATATAATAAATAATCAAGGTTCATAACCACTAATGACTCTTGTCGTAAGGGAAAATTAGTTAGGAAAGTACCTGTATGTACCAGGTGCCTTCTGGTACTAATTTTACCAATGGTATTTCACTTTGTACTATTACCATTAGTCACAATTATTAATGTATATTTTCAATCTAAACAAATAAAATTATATTTTTCCACTTCACAACAAGATTGTCAGAGTAAGGGCTCTTTCACACGGGCGTCAAGTTTGACGCCCGGATAAGATGCGGGTGCGTTGCGGGAAAATGCGCGATTTTTCTATGCGAGTGCAAACTGTTTGAATGCGTTTTGCACGTGCGTGAGAAAAATCGGCATGTTTGGTACCCAGACCCGAACCCGGACTTCATCACTGAAGTTCGGGTTTGGATTAGGTGTTATGTCGATTTTATTATTTTCCCTTATAACATGGTTATAAGGGGAAATAATAGCATTCTTTAATACAGAATGCTTAGTAAAAGGACAATTGAGGGTTAAGAATAAAAAAAAATTAACTCACCTCCTCCAATTGATGGCGTAGGTGCCGATCTCCTGTTCTCTCTTCAGCTGTGGGTAAAGGACCTTTTGTGATGTCACTGAGCTCATCACATGGTCCATCACCATGGTGATGGATCATGTGATAGACCATGTGATGAGCTCAGTGACATAACCACAGGTCGTTTACCCACAGCTGAAGAGAGAACAGGAGACCGGCACCTACGCGATCAATTGGAGGAGGTGAGTTAATAAAGATTGGGTCCCCATCTCCTAGCAACCAGGAGGGAAAATTGCACTGCATCCGCACTTGCTTGCGGGTGCTTGCGATTTTCCCGCTGCATAATTCACTTCTATGGGGCGTGCGTTGCGTGAAAAACGCACAATATAGAGCTTGCTGCGATTTTCATTCAACGCAGAAGTGATGCGTGGAAATCACCGCTCATGTGCATAGCCCCATAGAAATGAATGGGTCCGGATTCAGTGCGGGTGCAATGCGTTTACATCATGCATTGCACCCGTGCAAGAAAAACTCACCTGTGTGAAAGGGGCCTAAAGATCCTTATTGTATGTTGCAGATCATGCTCCTTGCATAACTGAGAAAATGAAAGTTTTAATCACTTACTTGCCAACATGCCAAGTATCTTTTGGGCACTGAAGTTTGATGGCTTCCCTCCCAAAACCTCTCCTCTGCTCTGGAGTGACGGTTCTAGCCAACAGCTTGCTATGACATATAAGACCACCAGAGCCTTCACTCAAAAGGAGAGGGGTTGGGGAAAGAAGCCAAGACACTTCCCTTCTACAGTACTGTACATTAAGAATGCTCTGGGAAGGACATCTGGGAGAGACTACGACAGACTGCAGAGGGCGCTAGAAAATGTGAGATGGGTGGAGTCTAATCTGAAAAACCATCTGTGTCTACAGAATCCTGAGCTATAAATCTGATACTGAAAACCATGAAATTACCCTTAGCATTTAGTAATACATATAGCTATACATTATTACGTTTTTTTTTTTTTTTGCTTTATTTTAGTATGTCTTTTAACATGAAACTTGTCCACCAATGTTTAGTGAATAGATCTCGGGTATCTCCCTTGGACATATTTTAGATATAAGTGACTAGAGATGAGCGAATTTTTCAAAAATTCTAATCGCCGATTCGCCAAATTTTTGGGGAAAAATTTGGTTTGGTCCAAATTTATTTGCGGCAAATCGCGTTAAAAACGGCTATTTCCTGGCTACAGAGAGCCTTTATAGTGGTGTAGAACACTGTGCCTTGCAGTAACATCCATAGGGAGTCTGCTCTGGTAGTGAAATAATACTGTGAGTCCGTATGACATGCAGATGACAGGAAGCGCTCTTAGAATCACTGCACACTTCACTTATTTGGGCAGTCACGGGGCCAAAACTGACCAAATAACTCAAGTATGAACTCAGTCTTACAGGTTGATGTTAGCGCCAAGAAGAAGCGCACTCCTTTTACACTGTCGTCAGTTAATTCCACATAGATGTCTACTGTTCTATTAAACGCTTATACAAGTAGAGCCCCTCGACAGAGTGGAGAGGGTGTCAGCAGTAAGTTTGTGTTGACGTGACTGATTATTTTGCCCTTCATCTGGTCCATCAGAACAATAACCCCAAAAAACGGATCCTGTCTGTTGAGCATCCACCTTCACTCGGTCAGCATTCGGTCAGTAATCCATCAGTATTGCTAATGCCAAAAAAAAACAGGAGTGGATCCAAAACAGAGATGACATGTGAATGGAATATTTGAATGTCTTCTGTGTTTTGTACCCACTCCTGCTTTAGGCTACCAAATCACAAGCCAATTCTGATGGGATTAAACAGGCCTTATAGCTGCTACACAGACAGGATCCATTATGTGTCTCATTTTTCCTTCCTTATGACAGATCAGAAGAAGGGTCAAATAAATGATGATGTCAGCCAGGCCGAAAGGCAAAATAGTGGCCCAGTCATGAAGTTAGGAGGGCGGGAACAACATGAGAAGTCGACAGAGTGGCCCTATGACATAGTGGTGAGGTGGAAGCAGCATGAGGAGGCCACAGAGTAGCACAATGACAGTGTGGAGGTGGCAGCAGCAGCATCAGGAGGCCACAAATTAGCACAATGACAGAGTGTGGAGGTGGCGGCAGCAGCAGCATCAAGTAGGGTGTGCTTTGCGGTGTACAAGTGGCTGAACTGCATGTAGAGTTTCCTGGCCATTTTTAGGATGTCTTGCAGATGGGTGGAAGACTTCAGGAAGCGCTTGACAACCAGATTGAACAAGTGTGCCATGCAGGGCGCATGGCTCAGCCCTTGACGCAGTGCTGACACCATGTTCTTCCCATTGTCTGTCACTATGGTTGTGGAGAAAGCCAGGATTCAAGTCTTGTTGCAGTTCCTCCTCTGTGTGACTCAAATCGCCCAGGCAAGCCAGTGCAGAACAACGTGAGAGTGATGAGAGTTTACAATCACCCATCAATTTTCCCAACATGCCTGTTTCACATAAAATATTTTACCACTACGTAATTTGGTCCGTACAGCAAAAGGAGGTGTACAATCACCAATCAATTTTCCCAACATACCTGTTTCACATCAAAAATTTCACCACTATGTAATTCGGTCCATACAGCAAAAGGAGGTGTACAATCACCCATCAATTTTCCCAAAAAAAAAACATGTTTGAAATAAAAAATTTCACCAATGAAAGGATTATGGAATTTGGTTCATACAGAAGAAAGTCTACAATCACCCATCAATTTTCCCCCAAAAAGCCTGTTTCACATAAAAAATTTCACCACTACTAATATCTTTTTCTTTTGCCACTAATACACAGCAAAAAAGGATTTATCACATATAACTGCACCGCTGAACGGCAAATAGGCCCTTATTTTTTTCCACTTTAACACTACACAAGGCTTTTCAACATATACGTGCAACGCTGAACGGTGAAAATATTTTTCTTTTGTCACTAAAACATGATAAACAGGGCTTTAGAATATATCACTACACCGCTGAACAGCAATTAGGTCCTAATTTTTTTCCACTTTCACACTACACAAGGCTTTTCAACATATACAGTAAGTGCAACGCTGAATGGCAAATACATTTTCTTTTTGCCACTAATACACGGCAAACAGGGCTTTAGAATATATAACTGCACTGCTGAATGGCAATTAGGCCCTAATTTTTTTCCACTTTCACACTACACAAGCTTTTTCAACATATAAGGGCAACGCTAAACGGTGAATATATTTTTCTTTTGCCACTAAAACACGACAAACAGTGCTTTAGACTATATCACTACACCGCTGAACGGCAATTGGGTCCTAATTTTTTTCCACTTTAACACTACACAAGGCTTTTCAACATATACAGTAATTGCAACGCTGAACGGCGAATATATTTTATCTTTTGCCTCTAATACACGGTAAACAGGGCTTTAGAATATATAACTGCACCGCTGAATGGCAATTAGGCCCTAATTGTATTCCACTTTCACACTACACAAGGCTTTTCAAGATATAAGTGTAACGCTGAATGGCGAATATATTTTTCTTTTGCCACTAATACATACACGGCAAAAAGGGATTTCCAACTTATAACTGCACCCCACAAGGGCAAATAAGACATACTGTAGAAATATTTTCTTGTAATAAACCCTGTTAATGGCTGTTTTAACCATCTCAGCCCCCCTAGCTTAAACACCCTTAATGACCAGGCCACTTTTTACAATTCTGCACTACACTACTTTCACCGTTTATTGCTCCGTCATGCAACTTACGACCCAAATTAATTTTACCTCCCTTTCTTATCACTAATAGAGCTTTCATTTGGTGGTATTGTTGCTGACATTTTTACTTTTTTTGCTATTAATAAAAATTTAACGACATTTTTGCAAAAAAAATGACATTTTTCACTTTCTGTTGTAAATTTTTTTTTTTAAAACAACATTTCTATATAAATTTTTCTCTAAATTTATTGTTCTACATGTCTTTGATAAAAAAAATTCCAATAAGTGTATATTTATTGGTTTGGGTAAAAGTTATAGCGTTTACAAACTATGGTGCAAAAAAGTGAATTTCCGCATTTTGAAGCAGCTCTGACTTTCTGTCATGTTTCTTCAGGTGCTAGAATGTCAGGATAGTATAAATACCCCCCAAATGACACCATTTTAGAAAGACACCCCAAAGTATTCGCGGAGGGGCATGGAGAGTTCATGTATAATTTCATTTTTTTTCACAAGTAAAATGACACTTTCTGAGGAAAAAAAAATAAAATAAAGTTTCCATTTCTGCAAAAAAAAAAAAAATCTCATACGGACTCACTATGCCCCTCAGTGAATACCTTGGGGTGTCTACTTTCCAAAATGGGGTCATTTGTGGGGTATTTATACTATCCTGACATTCTAGCACATAGCTACCTGGTCCTCTGGTGGTCGATCCCAGCAAATTGGACCACCAGAGGACCAGGTAGCAGGTTTGATATACTTGTTTGATGCGATTTATTTCGCATCTACAGCCTGCCAGCGATTGATCATCGCTGGCAGGCTGCAGTACAAGTTGTGAGACGCGCGGCACTGGAAGTCTCGCGTCTCGCGAGATGACGCGCCGACGCGTCAACTCAGAACTACAGGACCGCCCGCCGGACGCATCCGTGCGTTAGGCGGTCCTGTAGTGGTTAAACAGCACTTGCACCCCAATAACAAGCATGGTTTGCTGGAATGACAGAGCTGTATAATGGCAATTTGGATCCCCAGTCAGTGCACCAAGGTGTAATAGGATTGTTCCTATTACCAGTCTGTAACCTCCCCCTACTGAACCCTATTCTACATAAATGCTGTGGATCGATTCCTCCCTATCCTTTCCCTGAACTTATAAATCATTTTTGTTCACCACAATCAAGTCTTTCCTATCACTGTCCCTAGCGCCTGCAGACGTCTCTCTCTACACAAAGTACACTAGTAAATGACAGAATCTAAGATGGCTGACGCTATTTATAGAGCTGTGACATCACAGGGCTGCCTGGCTGCTTATTGGCTGCATGCATGGCATTATGGGTAATCCCCCCTTCCCAGAGTTCCTTTTTCCATGTCCTTACACATTCAACAGCCATTTTAGGAGAAAATGTGATTCGTTACCACGAAGCGTGAGGAAATTCGGCTTCAGTGCAAATCGAATTTTTCATGAATTTCGGATCGAATTCCACTTTGTTAGCTTCGATTCGCTCATCTCTATTAGAGACCTTTACATATGGGTTTGAAATTTGAATTAAACAAAGATAAACTTCAGACATCCATCATTTCTTATGGCGTCATATCCAGCTGAAATAATCACGCTCAATTATTTGAAAAGACCGAAATGAAATATGCCACATATAATCTCCTGGCTAACATGTGGTAATGCATGCAAAGAAAGGCAATTGAAAAAAAAAGTAATTTCTGATCTTCTATCCAGCTGATAACCTGTAATTGTCACTTGATTGGAAATAAGAATCCTTTCATTCCTGATCTGTATTGTTTGACCCAAAAGCTCCGGTCATTTATTCCATATGTATAAGAAAAAAAATCTGCCTTAATCAACAGTATGTGTTCTGCCCGCTAAGAACTCTTCAGACATCTTAAATCTGTGGCTAAATGGAACAGCCTGCATCTTAATAGCGTTCATAAGATGAAACATTTTCTCAAAGACATTTCATTTTACCTTGTACTTTTTTAACCTTTTGTTTCTCCAATAATTTTTTTCTTATCCAATTTCTTTCAGTAAAGAGACCTCAGATCATTATACCCGACGTTTATTTAGTTATGTTGACACGAATAAGAAATCTTGATAACATTTCATAAACCCAATTACCCTGAAAATTTCTTTATGCAATTATGACATTTTGCAAGAATTTTGGGAAGAATAGATTACTGCTCTTTTTTTTCCTATACCACATTATACTCGTCCGAAGATTATGTCAAGTCCTATTCAAGCAACAGGTGATACAGCACCCAAGAACACAAGAGGTACTGGTGGATTTTTCTTCTAATCCTTGGTAACCCCTTCAAGTACAGTAAAGAGAAATGGGTGTAATGTACTGTATAAAAAACTTATTTACAGAAATGTATTCAAAATTCAATATCATTGAAAAGATGCATAACTTTTTTCTGTCTGTCCAGTTTTCATTCTTTTAAAAGGTAATCATTACCTTGGGAGCAGGGGCGGACAGAGAAAGCAGAGGGCCCCTGTGCCTCTGTGCAAAGAATGTACCTGGCCCCTCCCCCCCAACCACACTTACAGATATAAACATATACGTGCAAATAAAGAACATCTTGTTAATATGGGTCAATATGTTTACAATATGTATATATATTTTTCATACTAGGTAACTGCAATTACATAGAGTGAAAATCACATAAGATGAATGCCAGAACCACCAAACGGCAGAGCATATAGCTGAAAACAGTTCATATAATCCAATAATGGATGACCCCTCAAAATCTGAGGAGAAAATAAAAGTCAAACTTGCTCATGCAAACTATAGGCAACCAAATACCATTCTGTGAAACATAACAAGTTACTGGGTGCCACTTATTGATGAAAAGTGGTATCTTAAAATGAAAGCTATAACAACGTCCACAGGGTCTGCCAAAAGTTTACATACCGCTCTGCTGAGTGTGGGTGAACGATATACTCACAAACCACCGATATGGACCTCTAGATGTGGTTCCTGGGGCCAGATAATAGCTCCAATGGGCCAAATAATGGACCTGATTCAAATAGACCATGTGAGGGGTGTGAAGGGAATAAATTGTTTCCCAATTGGTGGATTTTCCTATCAATATTCCAAAAAGCCTGCCCCCGTCAAATGCACAAAGAGGTATAGGAAAACTCACTGGTATGTATACCCACCCACAAACATATTGCATGCCAGGCCTCGTGCTCAATAAGGTGCCAACAGTACCATATCCGAGAGACCGGAAGCGCGGGTGGAAGCTCCGCCCCTTCCGCCGATGTGCTCGGCTTCAGGCCCCTGTGAAGCGCATAGAGACTCCCATAATATGCATGGACGCACGCATAATGCGCGTGACAGATAGAGTGCACATGTACGCATGTCAGAGCCTCTAAAAGTATAGCCGTGCGTTCCACAAGTGGAAAGCAGGGCAGTACGGCTGATGCAGAATGTTGTAGTCAATATATGAGAACGAGGCGTGGGCAAAAAAGGGTGTGGAACATCTTGTGGATCAAAAAGGAGGGTGACAAGCCCAGTCCTTCCCTGATTTTAATACATCTTGTTGGTTAAAAAAGGAGGATGAGAGGCCCAGTCCTTCCCTGATTTTAATGCAAGGGAAGGAACTTGAATACATCAGATAAAAAGTACACTATCACTGTCTACACACAGTGTATTTACTAGAACCGAAGGGAGGATTTGGGGTCCCTCAGATCGTGACAGGTCCATTCAAGGCACGACGAATCAATAAAAATTAATAAGAGGAACGTTGGAATGATATAGGACCAACTAAAATATATATGCTCGGATTCGCGCTTTACGCTCGGATAATCACATACCTATAGTACCGGAGGTGGGGTTACTAAACAGGAGACAAGGAAGCACCAAGGCTAAATGAAGCAGGAAAATGTAAATCTCTGATTAAGTCCTCGGGGTGACTGGGACCGAAATCTATAGATCCGCTCAGTTTTCTTCTGAAGGATCCGTCACTCCCAGTCACCCCTCCTAGGAGACGGATGTACTAACTCAAGTGCTGAAAATAAGAGAGCTTTAGGATCTCTATTATGACTCCCCCAGACCTGATCTGCCACTTGGGTGCTTTTTTGCTTCTTGATATCGTTTATGTGTTCAAGAATTCTGCGTCGAAGTTCTCTGAAGGTTTTCCCCACATTATCCAGAGGGCATGTTAATTGGCATACATAGATCACTCCTTTGCTACGGCAATTATTGAAGTCCCTTATCACATAGCTACATTTAGTAGCTGAGCAGATTACATTGTTGGTTTTTCTCATATGTGGACATGCCGCGCACGAGCCACACTGAAATATTCCTAATGGTCCGTGTTCCAACCAACTCCCTGGTGGTGCCGGGCGCGTCACTGTGACTGTGGACCAGCCTATCCCTAAGGGATCTCCCTTGCCTGAACGTGATACTTGGACTCGATGAAACATGCCACATCTGGGTCCATAAGTAAAATGGGCCAATATTTTTGGAGTATTTTCCATTTTCCACATCAAATGTAGAGATGATCCTAATAATTTCACGTTCTAAGGCCGGTTTCTTAGGAGTCAGAAGGGTATCCGTATCCCATTTTCTGATTTTTGAAACGCATCCCTCAATACTTTCTGGGGATATCCCCTCAACTTGAAGCGATCTAACAGCCAAACAAAACTCAATATTTATTACCCTGATTCTGCGGCTTACAGAAAACACCCCACATGTGGTCGTAAACTGATGTAAGGGGAAAAGGACAGGGCACAGAAGAAAAGGAGCCCCCCTGATGCACCCTTACAGTAGAAACTCCCAAAAAGTCACCCAATTTGGAAACAAGGGGACAAGGTGCCAGTTTTATTGGTACTATTTTGGGGTACATATGATTTTTAATTGCTCTATATTACATTTTTGTGGGGCAAGGTAATCCAAAAAAAATTTGGAACCGTTTTTATTTTTTACAACATTCATCTGACAAGGTAGATCATGTGCTATTTTTATAGAGCAGGTTGTTACAGATGCAATGATATCAAATATGTCTACTTTGTTTGTTTCAGTTTTACATCATCTCCATTTCTCTGTGTCTCCATTTTCTGAACGTCTTATTTTTTTTACTTTAATGCCGATCGTCTTGATTTTGCAGGAAGAGTTGACATTTTTATTGGTACCATTTTTGGGTACATATGATTTTTTTTGATCATTCATTATTACACTTTATGGGCAAGGTGACCAAAAAATTGGTTGTTTTGGCACAGTTTTTATTTATTTATTTCTACAGAGTTCACCTGAGGGGTTAG
Organism: Bufotes viridis; assembly: GCA_033119425.1. Taxonomy (NCBI): domain Eukaryota; kingdom Metazoa; phylum Chordata; class Amphibia; order Anura; family Bufonidae; genus Bufotes; species Bufotes viridis. The sequence goes on along the minus strand of CM065589.1, from coordinate 66,346,937 downwards.
GTCATGTGACAATTTTATAAAGTAGATTGTTACGGAAGTGGCAATACATAATATGTAGACTTTTTCTTATTTATTTACGTTTTACACAATAATAGCATTTTTTAAACCAAAATGATGTTTTAGTGTCTATAGTCTGAGAGCCATAGCTTTTTTTAAGTTTTTGATGGATTGTCTTAGGTAGGGTCTCATTTTTTGCGGGATGAGGTGACGCTTTTCTTAGTACTATTTTGTGGGACATATGCCTTTTTGATCGCTTGGTGTTGCACTTTTTGCAACAAAAATGGCTTTTTGACACAGTTTTCTTTTTATTTTTTTATGGTGTTTATCAGACGGGGTGGATCATGTGATATATTTATAGAGCCGGTTGTTACGGATGCGGTGATACCCAATATGTGTGTTTTTTCATTGTTTTTCTATTTTTTTATATAAAATCAGGAGAAAGGTGCTTTTTTTTCTTTTTTTTACTTGAAACTTTATTTTATTTTTAATAAAAACACTTTTTTTGTTTGTTTTTTTTACTTAATTTCTGCCCCACTTTGGGACTTTAACTTTTAAGGGTCTGATCCCCTCTGCAATGCATTACAATACATCTGTATACATCTTCCCCCCCATAGTACCCCCAGTGGTAATAAGGCTCCCTATAGTGGCCTCAGTACTAATAAGCCCCCCCTTATAGAAATAAGGACAATCTATAATGCACTTCTATAGAGCCCGCAGTTGTAGTAATGCCCGCCTCCACTCCCCACAGTATTTATAATGTTTCCTGCAGTGAGCCCTGTAATTATAATGCAGTACCCCCTAGAATTATAATCTTCTCTGTAGTGCCCCCATAAATTATAATGCCTGTCCTCTCCCTACAGTCTTCTATACAATACAGTCCCATGTAGTGACAAAGACAGGGGGAGATGGAAGGTCCTTGAAAATGTTTTTAGGGAACTAGGAAGCTTAAGTCCAGGACCTCCAAGGTAGTGTTTTCAGAAATACTACCAGTGCCACAAGTGTCAAAAAGACAATGGGAGCTTAGGGAGTTAAATAAGTGTCGGACTAGGCTGCCCGAGGCCCACAAGTAAAATTCATTCTGGGGGACCACTAGAAAGGTACATGCAAATGGTATCTACTCACACAGCAGCAGCAGCAAGATGCTGGAAAATGATTATGGGGTCCCTGCAGTGATTTTTGAGGGCCTGTCACTGGGAAAAGAGGATACTGGCTGCCCTGCCTCTGGGCCTAGAAGTCATCTAAGCCACCAGATGCATCTATAATAATATAGGTATTTTGTTAAATAATCTATCCAGTTTTAAATATGAACATAGGATGGTTGAGATGATGTACGCTGCTTATTGATATGTAGTGCAGTCATTGCCATGTGCCACTTGTGTAGAGGGTGGGGATCTAGAGTACAGAAGGACAGCTACTTTGCATACATACTCCTTACTTTGAAATTAACTGAAGAGGGGATGTCTGCCCAAATGCAGAGCTCAGAAATCTTATGGACATTCCCTCATAAGTGTAGGTGTTCCTGTTCCTTGGTACTGCCGCCCCTCAACTCCTCACTAACCAAGAACCCAAAATTACTCCCTACTTAGCCCTAAAGTGCATTAACCCATCAGTGTCATGTGTGCTGAAAACTTTACCATTTATTTCAAAAATAAAATTGATAACATCTGGGAGGAAATTATCTCCCAGTCCCTAACCAGCATTAATCTCCCTCCCACACTTCCTCATGTTCTCTCTTGTCATTTGACACTATAACAGAAGAAGTCTCAAGACTTCTCTTCTTCTCACCCACCTACCTGTAGTAGTAGCCCTTTTCCCTCACACCTCCTCCAGTCCCTCTCCCCAGCTGTCATTAGTTACTTACTGTGACTACAATATTTAACTTCTCTCTCTTCTGGCATCTTTCTTTCCTCTTTTAAACACAATGGTCTCTTGACCAGTCCTGGACTATCCATCTGTCTCTGGTCAACTGTTGCCTAATAAGCTACCTCCCTGCTAACTCTCTTCTTGACCCCTTACAATTTGGTTTTTACACTCTACAGAAACTAGAGTTCCTGTGACCCCCCCCCCCCCCCCGGCATCGGTGATTGCAGCAAATCGCAGGTCAATTCAGACCCGTGGTTTTCTCCGTTTCCGGGTTATTCGGGTCGCTGGTGACCCGATAACCTGGAATAGGATAGCATCGGTGGTGTGATAATACACCACCAATCACCATCCTTAGATCTGGTAAGGCGGTGACATCACCTCACAGGATCGAATATGATTGGCTGCACAGGCGGGCAAGGGTTAACTCCCCCCTGCTCTCCTCTGCTCCTCAATTTTGTGTCAGTGGAGCGAGGAGAGAGGAGCCTGCAGTGCATCTGGAGAGCCCAGCACCATCTCACCCTGATCTTCCAAAGTGCCATCTGGCACTAAAAGGTAGGTTAGGGACAGGTTAGGGAAAGGTTTAGTTCAGGCAGGGAGACTTTAGGGAGAGTTTAGAGTTAATTTTAATTTTTAACTGTTGCATCACCCTTAGGGTGTCTGGGGTTCCGTCCACAGTACCGCCCCCAGGGGTGATGCAACTTACCCCCTTGCCTCCAAGCAAGCATTTGTTTGTTTTTGAGTACGCTGACAGTGGCCGGCGCTCTTTAGCGTCCGACCACTGTTAGCGCATCGCCCACCCCACCACTGATCAGCTTCGGACGGCTGATCAGCGAGTTTGAATTTTATCTTTGTTTTTGTAAGGATACGGTGGTTTGCGCTCCAGCCTGGATCCATGCCCTGTGTAACCATGACAACGATCGCTGTTTGCCTCCCAGGCTGGAAACAGTGGCCGCTGGGCCGTCTAAGGTGGCTCCGCCCATCCACACTTGGTCAATAAATAGGAGCCAGGTGCTGCACAGGGGGTTCCACTAATGGAGTGCGCACCCTGCCTGCTCCATTCACCACGAGGACGCAAGCTCCTAACTACCTGCAACTCTGAACCTCCAGGAGAAACCTTCACCTACCTTATCCGGCTCCACCACTGCAGGATCCCTGCATGACTTCTAACAGCAAGTATCAGCCTGTCATTTTGTTTCACAGACATTGCTCACTGAAAGGAAGGGACTCGCGGTGGTGGTTATTAGTACTGCAGGCCTGGGATTCCTGAATGTTGTCAAGATTATTATTGCTATTCACATGAACTCTAATTTGAACTCCCACTACTAAAACGAACTTCCCTCACTATTAGTTTTACACTCTATCTTTAGTACGCGGTACATGATTTTGTTACCCCATACTCTCCGCTTAAGACTGAGAGAGCCGCCTGGGGTACACACTTTGCAGCCGCAAAAGACACCATCAACACTCAAGTAGTGTGACAGGAGTGGATGTCAAAGGACTCCGCAGTTGAGATCCTAACTGATCAATTTGGTGCGTTACATATTCCCTGTGCAGCACCTGGCTCCTATTTATTGACCAAGTGTGGATGGGCGGAGCCACCTTAGAAAGCCCAGCGGCCACTGCTTCCAGCCTGGGAGGCAAACAGCGATCGTTGTCATGGTTACACAGGGCATGGATCCAGGCTGGAGCGCAAACCACCATATCCTTACAGTTTTTCACGTTTTTTGGCTTTTTTTTTCCCTGTTAGGTTTAGGGAAAAGTCCGGGAACATCCGTGCCCCCACACACATGCACACTGAATAAACGTTTCCACGTACGCACACACACACACACACGCCCCTATGGCCCGCCCGACGTTCTCGGTCGAGGAGGCATACGCTCAGCTTGCCTCTGACTCTGAGAGCACCAGTGAGGATGAGGATGACCCCACATTTCTTTTGTCATCCGTGTTTTCCTCATCATTTAGCGATGATGATGAGCCCCCAAGGCGGCGGAGCAAGGGGACTGCCATGACAGGGACCCTAGTACGAGCAGCTCTGGGGTTCCTACTTGTTTTCCGGCCCACCAGATAAGTTCACATGAGCCCTCTACCGGTGAGATTGGATGGTGTACCCCACATGATTTTCAACCCGTGACTATTTTAGTCTTTTTTTCAGTGACTCCTTTGTGAATCTGATGGTGGAGCAAACAAATCTATATGCCCAACAGTTCATTCCTCAATACCTGGGCTCTTTTTTGGCTAGGTCCGGTGGCTGCACGCCGGTCAGTGCAGCCGAGATGAGGATGTTTTGGGGCCTTGTGCCAGGCTGTACTGGAGTGGGGACGTCCTCTACCAGACCCCACTCCAGCACAGCCTGACGGCCATGACATGCTCCTGGTTTGAGGCCCTGCGGAAATGCCTGCATTATGCAGATAATACAACATGTCGGCCCCCCCCCCCCCTCCCGCCAAGGTGATCCTGTCTATGACTGCCTGTACAAAATCAGGACGGTCATCGATCACTTCGGGTCCAAATTTTTGGAGGCCTATGTACCTGGAAGGGAGGTGGCGGTGGTTGATGAGTCTCTCATTGCTTTCAAGGGGAGACTCATTTCCCGCCAGTATGTTCCCTCAAAGCGGGCGCGGTATTGCATGAAGCTTTACAAACTTTGTGAGAGTCCGTATTGAACCTCCAGAATGTCCCCCCACTCTGGGTGTTAGCGGGAAACTTGTGTGGGACCTTATGCACCCACTGCTAGATAAGGGTTACCACCTGCATGTGGATAACTTTTATACAAGGATCCCCTTGTTCCAGTCCTTTGCCGCCAGATCCACGTCCGCTTGTGGGACTGTGCGGAAAAATCAACGCGGCCTCCCTACCCACCCCCTCCAGGTACCTATCCCCAGGGGTGTGACCCATGCCCTTACCAGTGGAAACCTGTTGCTGGTCAGATATAAGGACAAGAGGGATGTCCTTGTACTGTCCACAATTCATGGTAACGGCATCACCCCTGTCCCTGTTCTAGGTTCTTTGGCAACGGTCCTCAAGACTACAATCGGTAGATGGGAGGAGTTGATCTCTCTGATCAAGTCCTCAGGCCATATAACGCCATGCGCAAAACCCAGACATGGTATAAAAAAGTTGCAGTCTACTTGGTGCAGGTTGCCATGTACAACTCTTTTGTACTGTTCCAGTGCGCTGGCAACACAGGGAAATTCCTGCAGTTCTATGAGGCAGTCCTCAAGGCCCTGATCTTTTCTGACTGGGAAAGAGCAGGTCGGAGTACCTCGGGAACTGGAGGCTTTCCAGGTATGGTCCCCCATACTGTAAAGAAGGGACAGACCCAAAAAAAGGTGCAGAGTGTGTCACAGGAGGGGGATACGGAAGGACACCACCACTCAATGTTACATGTGCCCCGATCATCCAGGCCTCTGCATTATTGGTTGCTTCAGGGAGTACCACACTTCCATAGAGTACTAAATGTATTATCCCCTTTTCCATTTAGCCACTGACAATCGTATAAAAACTATGGTTCTCAGACTTGAGACACCAAACAAAATAATTTTTTTCAGAAATGATAGTTTGTAAAACTAACATAATAAAAAAACTAGACAAATTAGGTATCACCGCATCTGTAATAATCTGCTCTATAAAAATACCCCATGACCTAACCCCTTAGATTAACACAGTAAAAAGAACAATAAAAAATGCAAAAAAAGGATTTTTTTTTGTCACCTTACATCACAAAAAGAGTAATAGCAAGCGATCAAAAAGTCATATGCCCCCCAAAATAGTGCCAATAAAACCGTCCTCTCATCCCAAAAAAAATGAGCCCCTACCTATGATAATCGGATAAAAACTTAAAAAAGCTGACTTTTAGACATTGTAGATACTAAAAAAAAAATATTTTGTTTCAAATAGGATAATATAGTGTTAAACCTAAATAAATTTTAAAAAAGTAGACAAATTAGGTATTGTCACATCCGTAATAATCTGCTCTATATAAATACCCCATGACCTTACCCCTCATATTAACACAGTCAAAAAAATAAAATAAAAACGGTGCCAAAACAGCTATTTTTTGGTAAATTTTCAGTTTTAATCTATTTTTTCTAGTAACAAAGCAAGGGTTAACAGCCAAATAAAACTTCAACTTTATTGCCCTGATTCTGCAGTTTACACAAACACCCCATATGTGGTGGTAAACTGCTGTACAGGCACACGGCAGGGCACAGAAAGAACGCCATATGGTTTCTGGAAGGCTGATTTTGATGGCCTTTTTTCGACACCATGTCCCATTTGAAGAACCCCTGATGTACCCCATGGCTATAAATTCCATAAAAGTGACCCCATCTAATAAACTACACCCCTCAAGGTATTAAAAACTTATTTTACAAATTTTGTTAACCATTTAGGTGTTCCTCAAGAGTTTATGGCAAATGGAGATGAAATTTCAGAATTTCTATTTTTGGTAACCTTGCGTCACAAAAATGTAATATAGAGCAACCAAAAATCAGATGTACCCTTAAAATAGTCCCAACAAAACTGCCTCCTTATCCCGTAGTTTCCAAAATGGGGTAACTTTTATGGAGTTTCTACCCCAGGGGGGCATCAGAGGGGCTTCAAATGGGACATGGTGTAGATAAACCAGTCCAGCAAAATCTTCCTTCCAAAAACCACACGCCGCTCCTTTCCCTCTACGCCCTGCCGCGTGGCCATACAGTAGTTTACAACCACATATGTGGTGTTTCCGCAAACTACAGAATCGGGGCAATAAAAATTGGGTTTTGTTTGGCTGCTAACCCTTGCTTAGTTACTGGAAAAAATGGATTAAAATGCAAAATTTGCAAACAAAATCAAAATTCTGAAATTTTAGCCCCATTTCACATTTACTCTTTTGAAACACCTAAAGGGTTAACGAGGTTTGTAAAGTCAGTTTAGAATACCTTGAGGGGTGTAGTTTCTAGAATGGGGTCATTTTTGGGGGGTTTCTATTATGTAAGCCTCACAAAGTGACTTCAGACCTGAACTGGTCCCTAAAAAGTGGGTTTTTAAAAAATTTCTGCTTCTAAACTTCTAAGCCTTGTAGCCCCAAAAAATAAAATGGCATTCCCAAAATGATCCATACATAAAGTAGACATATTTGTCGGTATTACTATGTATTATAGAAGTAGAGAAATTGAAACTTGGAAAATTGTAATTTTTTCCAAATTTTTTTTTATTTGGTATTTTTTTTATAAATAAAAATGATATTTTTTACTCTTTTTTACCAGTGTCATGAAGTACAATATGTGATGAAAAAACAATCTCAGAATGGCCTGGATAAGTAAAAGCGTTTTAAAGTGACACTGGTCAGATTTGCAAAAAAATGGCCTGGTCCTTAAGGTGAAATATGGCAGGGTCCTTAAGGGGTTAAAGAGATTGTCCCACAAAAAATATTCTATTCTTAAAGATGAGAGCTGATATGTGTTTGGTTACTATGGCCAGTTACTAGCCCTTTCCTTGACACTATCTTAGATAAATCTCCCTAGTCTCCTTTGGCTTTATATCTGGCCATGTACTGTATCAACACTATGTTGCAAAATAACTGACCATGATACCCATAATAACCACTAACTGTACAGCTTTAATTTTTTCAATCTATGGATGAATGGATGAAAAGTGTTTGGACCTCTTCATCTGCTTCACGATGAGGTCACTACTATGGTACTGAGGGTATGAGAAGTGAGCCAGGTAGCTACTTAAGAAGAAGGTGGATCAGGAGGGTAAGCAGCAGGGGGCTCTACCCGGGACGAAAATGTAATGTGTATATATATATATATATATATATATATATTTAAAAACAAAATTACGATATTTTAATTCCATGTATATTACAATGATAATTCAATTGAAATGCCCTATTCATTGCACAGTAATAGTATTTGTGGCATGACCCCATTTACTAAATACACAACAAAGGCAGGAGATAAAGTATATGTCCCAAAAATTCAATAGTGATGGAGCTGATCCATGCTTCATCTTGATATTACTCCTGATTACATAGTTAAACTTTACTTGTAGTGCCTAGCTTTCTATATATTTAGTTATTCTCCTTAGCAGAGGAGGAAGATCTCTCCGTGTAGAGCAACCTTCTGTATCCCTGATAGACACAAAAGGAGGTAATGGTTGGATACATGCCAATTCACAATCCCTGCCTGACTAAATGAAAAATATCACATGGATGCTTAAAACACAGGCTACACATATATCTTCTCAGAGAGCTTTATCAGGCACTGATATCACATGGCTCTGGCAGGCATGGTGCTGCTAATACTGCAAACCTTTCATTTCCAGGAATAAATTTATTGTTCAGCAACATTTGACCATATACTTTTCAATTTTATATTTTTAAGCTGCAGTCCTATTGGAGGTGCACAGCGATATTTTTTTTGTCAAATATTCCAGAATCCTGATGGACCCCATTATACAGGGCACGTGATAAGTATTCATAGACTTATTCTTAAAGGATTTGTCTGGTCCTTCGCATTGATATTTGCTTTCCAGGCTATAACTGTGACATCCCGTGCACAGCCTTTTACTTGCTTCAGCAGTCACATGATGCATACTGCTGAGGCCAGTGATTGGCTGCACAGTAAACTGGTATTTACAGGATGTCACCACTGCAGCCAGGAAGATGACGTCAGTGCTACAAGACCGAAGCTCGATGCTTGATGCTGCAGGGGAAAAAATGGAAATTATGACTTTTACTATTTTATCTCATTCAGTTTTGCTGCTAGGGTTTTTATTTAACTCAGACAACCCCTTGAAATGGAGATTATATATATATATATATTTATATATATATATATATATATATATACAGGCTCGGACTGGCCCACAGGGTTATAGGGTAATCACCCGGTGGGCCCCTGAGCAAGGTGGGCCCCTAATCTTCCACCCCCGGCACAAGTGGCAGATAACACAGTAGACTTACTGCACTACATACATATATCCAATGTACAGCACCGCAACCAGCCTATGTGCATATAAAAAACTTGTGGCCCCCAAAATAAATGTTACTGATGGGCCCTAGGTACCCCAGTCTGACACTATATATATATATATATATATATATATATATTGTGGGGAGTCGCTCTGGTAGATAGCGGTGCGGGTGCACTACCGAGGCAAAACAAGGAGTCCAGAATGTGCAGTAAACAGTGTTTTATTCACACTTGCACAACATAAATGAAAAACAGTCTCTTGGTGACAGTTCACACATAACAGAAATCACGTGGCCAAACAAAACAGGCCAGCACAGGGTTCAGTCACCTGGGAGGTTTAGGTGAGGGTTCACACCTAGCAGTCGGCCCAGCCGCAGGAGATTCCACCTTCAGGTTGCCAGGAAAAAACACCTCCTTGCTAAGCTCTTTCCTCCAGATCAGAGAACTTCACAACAGTGTTAGCAGCTCCAGGACAATCACCGCCCAGCTGCTGAAGCTGGCTGAGTTTTTAAACCCAGCCCAAAACCAGGACTGGGTCGTGGGAGCAGCCACCCACCCTACACTTTAGCTGCTCCCGGTAAGAGCCGGCCCGGATCGGCTTTGCAGCCATGCTATTTAAAACTATGTCAGTAGCACTAGCTGCTGCTGACATTAACAAAACGGCTCTCACCTCACCGAGGCTATGAACCTCGGTGACACATACCTGCCATCCACGACGGCACCCTGCACCTTACCACACACCCCCTTTGTTCAACCCTGAGGGGTGGACACATGTGAGGCAGTGGACGCGGAAAGGGCATCTGCATTCCCCTGCAAGCGGCCTGCCCTATGTTCCACGGAGAACTTGAAGTTCTGCAGGGATAGGAACCACCTGGTGACCCGAGCATTCCTCTCCTTGGCCTGGCTCATCCACTTGAGAGGGGAATGGTCGGTCACCAGACGGAACCTCCTCCCTAACAGGTAGTAGCGGAGAGATTCGAGTGCCCACTTGATAGCCAGGCACTCCCTCTCCACTATGCTATACCTGGTCTCGGCGGGACTGAGCTTACGGCTCAGGAAGACAACGGGATGTTCTTCCCCGTTGACCTCCTGAGACAGCACAGCACCGAGGCCTACCTCCGAGGCGTCGGTCTGTACGACAAACTCCCGGTTGAAGTCGGGTGTCACCAAAACCGGGGACCCACAGAGGGCCGACTTCAACGCGGAGAAAGCCTCCTCTGCCTTCTCACTCCAGCTAACCTTCCCAGACTTTCGCCCCTTCAATAGGTCTGTCAACGGCGCTGCTATTGTGGCAAAGTGGGGCACAAACCGCATGTAGTAGCCTACCATTCCCAGGAAGGACTTTACCTGCCTGGCAGTGACCGGTCGGGGCCAGTTACGTATGGCTTCCACTTTAGTTACCTGCGGCTTGATGACTCCCCGCCCAATTACATATCCCAGGTATTTGGTCTCTTCCAACCCAATCGCACACTTCTTTGGATTGGCGGTTAGACCAGCTTTCCTCAGGGCATCCACTACCGCCTGCACTTTGGGCAAATGGCTTTCCCAGTCGGTGCTGTGGATGATTACATCGTCTAAGTAGGCCGAGGCGTACCGACGATGAGGTCGCAGCACAATATCCATTAACCTTTGGAAGGTGGCGGGGCGCCATGCAGGCCAAAGGGTAACACCTTATAATGATACAGGCCCTGCAGGGTAACAAAAGCAGTTTTTTCCTTGGCCGACTCCGTTAAGGGTACTTGCCAGTATCCTTTAGTGAGGTCTAGCACAGAAAAATAACGGGCTTGCCCTAAATTCTCAACAAGCTCGTCTACCCGGGGCATGGGATACGCATCGAACTTGGACACTTCATTTAATTTGCGAAAATCGTTGCAGAACCGCAACGTCCCATCCGGCTTGGGTATCAGGACTATGGGACTGGCCCACTCACTTTTCGACTCCTCAATGACATCGAGCTTCAACATTACTTGCACTTCCTCCGCGATGGCCCGTCGCCGAGCCTCGGGTACCCGGTATGGTTTTAACCGGATCTTGGCCTGAGGCTCAGTGACGATGTCATGTTGGATGAGAGACGTGCGGCCAGGGAGGTCCGAGAACACATCCGTGTTCCGACTGATGAACTCCCTGACTTCCTGAACTTGTTTAGAAGACAGGCTTAACATGTGCAAAAGTCCAGCTCACCCGTCCAGGACAGCCATATCCCCGGTGCTCGGAATCTGAAGAGAAGTGCTTGCCGCGATCAAGAAAAGAAAGGAATGGTTCCGGCACCTGATTATGCAGTAAAAGCTTCCTTTATTCGGGGTTCAGTATACAATCGTGTTCACACAATGACTGGTAGTTTACGCGTTTCGGACAGTCTTGTCCTTAGTCGTAACGACTAAGGACAAGACTGTCCGAAACGCGTAAACTACCAGTCATTGTGTGAACACGATTGTATACTGAACCCCGAATAAAGGAAGCTTTTACTGCATAATCAGGTGCCGGAACCATTCCTTTCTTTTCTAGAAGACAGGCTGTCTGCAATTTTTACCGTGGTTACTGCTTCACAGGCCTCGAACTGTGGGGCTGGACCCTTCTCACCTAGAAGCCCTGGCCGGGGGCTGTTGTCGTCGGCCATGTTCCTATCTTTCCACGGCTTTAGTAAATTCACGTGGTACACCTGCTCCGGCTTGCGCCGCCCTGGCTGGTGTACCTTGTAATTTACTTCCCCTACCTTCTCGATCACCTCATAGGGGCCCTGCCACCTAGCTAGGAACTTGCTGTCAAGGGTGGGTACCAGAACCAAAACCCGATCTCCCGGATTGAAGTCCCGTACCCGAGCCTGACGATTATACACCCTACTCTGGGCTTGTTGCGCTGCCTCCATATGCTCCCGGACCAGCGGCAACACCCTTTCCATCCGTTCCTGCATCTGGGTGACATATTCAATGACACTTTTGTGGGGGACAGGTTGCTGTTCCCACGCTTCCTTGGCAATATCCAACAGGCCTCGAGGGTGTCTGCCATACAGCAGTTCGAAGGGCGAGAACCCAGTAGAGGCCTAGGGCACCTCTCGCACTGCGAACATGAGATAGGGCAGAAGCAGGTCCCAGTCCTTCCCATCTCTAGACACCACCCTTTTTAACATATTTTTTAAAGTTTGGTTAAACCTCTCGACAAGACCGTCTGTTTGCGGATGGTAAACGGACGTCCGTAACTGCTTTATACGCAACAATTTACACAGTTCCCTCATAACTTTAGACATAAAAGGGGTCCCTTGGTCTGTCAGAACCTCTTTTGGCAGTCCCACACGGGAAAACATTTCCATTAACTCTTTGGCGATGAGCTTAGCTGAGGTATGTCGCAGAGACACCGCCTCCGGATACCGAGTTGCATAGTCGAGAACTACCAGAATGTGTTGGTGGCCCCTGGCAGACTTTGGTACAGGCCCAATTAGATCCATAGCGATTCGCTCAAACGGGACCTCAATAATTGGAAGAGGTACCAGAGGACTACGGAAATGTGGCTGGGGGCTATTTATCTGACAGGTCGGACAGGACTTACAATAATTTTCTACCTCCTTGAACACACCGGGCCAATAAAACCGCTGCAGTATGCGGTCCTGGGTTTTCTGCCACCCCAAGTGTCCCCCAAGAACATGTTGGTGGGCAAGCTCCATAACCAGCTTGCGATATGCGGTGGGCACCACCAACTGTTCAACGGGCTCACCTCGGATTTGGTTCACCCGATACAACATATCCTGAAGAACAATAAATCGTGGGAACATTAATTCAGCCCCAGGTTTCAGGGGTTTGCCATCAATTATTACGACACTTTCCCAGGCCCTGGTTAGGGTTTGGTCCCGGTGTTGTGCGGTCCCAAAATTTTCCCCAGAGACATTGAGGTCTGCCAACTCAGGTCCCGGTGGCAAGTCCTCCGTGTCTCCCACCATTACACTCAGTGGGGTTGTCTCCCCCTCTACCGCAGCAGTGGTGGTCACCCCTACCGCAGGCCCTTCGGACTCGGGCTCCCAGGGCTCTGGCCTCCCACTGGAACCAGGCCACTCTGCTAGGGTTACCCCTGTCTCAGGGCTATTAGTCACTTTCACCTCAGGCCATAGTGACGGAAAACCAGGGAAGTCTCTCCCAATTATTAGTTCATAAGGTAGTTTGGCGGAGATCGCCACTTCACAAGTCCATGTGCCGGCCGCCGTGGACAGAGACATTACAGCCGTGGGATAGTCCTTTAAGTCTCCGTGTATGCACACCACACCAACTTTCCGGCCCGTATACTGGGAGGGCTGTACCAGGGCGGCACTTACCAGGGTTACTAGGCTCCCTGAGTCCAGCAGCGCCACTGCAAGATTATCACCGACTTGCACCTGGCACAGATGACGATTGTCTATTGTCTCGGGGGTGCCGGTCGCACACAGTCTCCGGGCATACATGGAAGCCCGGTACCCATAATTAGTCTCCATGGGTTCTCCCCACTGTGGACAGTCGGCCCTCACATGGCCAGGCTCATGACACCGCCAGCAGACTATCGGGGCCGGGTCTACAGGGGGTACACCCCGAGCAGGTTTCTCGGGTACCAGTCGTCGGGACTGGATGGGAGACCTCCAGGGTTTGACCAGCCCCCTCCCAACAACACCCCCTTTCAAGGTTTTTGTGGCCTCATAGCGCTCCACGAGGTCGACCATGTCCAGGGCATTAGTGGGTGATACTTGGCCGATCCAGTGCTGAAGGGGGTACGGCAAGGCCCTCCAGAACATGTCAGCCAGCAGACGGTCCAGCATAGCAGCCGGACTTAGAATATCAGGCTGCAGCCATTTTTGCAACCTGTGCAGTAACTCATAGTACTGCGGCCAGGCGGGTTCAGCCGCTTTAAAGTCCCACTGGTGGACCCGCTGAGCCCGGACTAACACGTTCACCCCCAGTCTGGCCAGGATCTCCCCCTTCACCGTGGGGTAATCAGCAGCCTGGTCATCTGCCAAATCAGAGAATACCTGCTGGGGTCCGGACGCCAGGAACGGAGCGACCACTTCAGCCCACTGGTCACGGGGTAACTTCTCCCTCACGGCCACCTTTTCAAAGTCCGACAGATATGTCTCAACGTCGTCTGAGGGGGTCATCTTTGGGATCGCCGCACGGACCGCTTTCCGGGCATCATGGACGTGTTGGGACGCTCCTGCCGTTTGCAAAGCCATCACGTGTTGTAAAAGCAGCTGATTAGTCTCCTGCTGCTGCTTGTTAGCCTCCCGCTGCTGCAAGTTAGCCTCCACAAGGGCTTTTACAACTGCCTCCATTTTGTCAGGGATCACAGGCTGCAACTTTGCCGGCCTAATATAGGACATCCAGTCGTGCCCAGCAGAAACAAAAATTTTCGGCGTTCACGCCAGCCTCACTGCGCATGCCCGCATCCGACACCAAATGTGGGGAGTCGCTCTGGTAGATAGCGGTGCGGGTGCACTACCGAGGCAAAACAAGGAGTCCAGAATGTGCAGTAAACAGTGTTTTATTCACACTTGCACAACATAAATGAAAAACAGTCTCTTGGTGACAGTTCACACATAACAGAAATCACGTGGCCAAACAAAACAGGCCAGCACAGGGTTCAGTCACCTGGGAGGTTTAGGTGAGGGTTCACACCTAGCAGTCGGCCCAGCCGCAGGAGATTCCACCTTCAGGTTGCCAGGAAAAAACACCTCCTTGCTAAGCTCTTTCCTCCAGATCAGAGAACTTCACAACAGTGTTAGCAGCTCCAGGACAATCACCGCCCAGCTGCTGAAGCTGGCTGAGTTTTTAAACCCAGCCCAAAACCAGGACTGGGTCGTGGGGAGCAGCCACCCACCCTACACTTTAGCTGCTCCCGGTAAGAGCCGGCCCGGATCGGCTTTGCAGCCATGCTATTTAAAACTATGTCAGTAGCACTAGCTGCTGCTGACATTAACAAAAACGGCTCTCACCTCACCGAGGCTATGAACCTCGGTGACACATACCTGCCATCCACGACGGCACCCTGCACCTTACCACAATATACATATATATATATATATATTCACCAATCTACATGCCGTGCTCCACAATAATAATGAAAAATCATGTTTATAGAAATTTGTGCACATTTGTTAAAACTATTAAAATGAAATATCAAAATCACTTAAGTAATTAGGCCCTTTATTTTGCCCTTCTTAAATACAAATACGTCCTTTCTTATTTTTGCTCTTGGCTAATCATGTCTAGGGATGTGTAGTGGAAGATCACCAGCTTTTAAAATAAAAAATATTATTTAAGGATACTATAATGTGAGATATCGATGTTGTATGTCTGTGTGCGGACATCCAGTGGTTGTACAGTGATTTGCAGCCTGTCAAGGGTTTGTCCAGCATATCATATTTTATTGCATTTGTTTTAAGAGAAATTTGAGTTCTTAAGGTCAAGAAAAGGAAACAGGGGACACATCTGTATGATGTTACAATCTTGGCACATCTGTATTTGGTAACATCCTCCTATTATTCTCTGCATATTTTCCCTTTCGGATTGGATGGGCAGCATTAATGCACAGCTATTTACATTTTTCTCCAGAGGGGCTTCTTTTGGTGCGAGTCTGGGCTCTGCTTTTGCCAGCTCAAGACCCTCCACAGACTTGCCCCAGAGCCCCTCCTGTATTGTTTTGTCTTAATGGAATGTACATTTTTGCCCACGTCTGAAGCCTAGAGTACTCTGGGGCATGTTTACGCCAATTTTTTTTTTCTGTATTTTGATATTTTCCTGTACCTTGACTAGTTTCCCAGTTCCTGCAGTTGAAAGCATCACCATGACATTATATCACTACCATCATACTTTACTGTGTCAAGAGATAAGCAGTACATAGTGGCCTCCAGACATAAAACTTGGTATTACGACACACAGCGCAAATTAACAGGCTGATGATCTGTAAATTTACGTGGTGAATTTGATGACACCGCGCTCCTGCGTGCTGAAGGCAGGATTGGGCTGCCACACAGACATCCCGGTGCTGTGTTGTGACAGGGAATGTATCATTTTACCACTAAAAACAGAATTCTGATTCAGCTCTGTGTTACTGAATGCAGAAGTTCTTCTTTTTCATTTGGGTGTTTAGTAGAGGCGGGTTGGAGGAATTCAAGGAAGACACAATCTACAGTGATAGATTGTTACTATTAGATCACAATTAGATCATAGATCATAGAGCTCTGGGTCTCCTTTTTCAAATCTTATAATGAAAGAAGTGCAGTTGCATCAAAGCCGCAATCTGGCTCCGACGTGATTCTTCTTCTTTCTTCTTCATTATAAGATTTAAAAAAGGAGCCCCAGAGCTCTGAAACATGTTGTCTACTTGAAGCTTGACGTTTTTAATTCCACAATAAAGAAACTTCTTAGTCTACTCAATGGTTATATCATTGTGTTTGACGCCTATCCTGGATCAGGCTTTTATAGTCTTATCGTTCAGTACCGTATTTCAAGTACTCCTGCCCAGGTAGCACCACTCCAACAAAACAGACATCTTGCATCCACTAGAGTTATGCCTACTTGCACAACTCCAACAGGTGAGCAGTACCAAATTTGTAGGACTCCTATAAACCTTATATGAGCGCCATCTTTTCTTTTGCTATTTGCAACATTTTTGCCTGACCATGTATCTACTTTTGCACATTTACAAATACTGTACTGGAATTATTATCCTTTATGTAAAGAGGCTACATCTAAAGCTAAGGGAGGGCGATACATGTAAAATTAAAATAGGGTTTTTGTTTTTGATGAATGTCATGCATTACACAATGTAGATAGAGATACTGTAAGTGAATTTCCTAAAATGTGTTTCTCTTTCTACTTCTCTCTCTTTTTGGAAAATTCCCTAGAATTAAATTTGGGTCCAATGTTTTTTTGTGTTTTTTTTAAATATCTTTATTAGAATAAGACATATACAACCATATTCATTTTTATACAAAGTTACAATATAAAATAATTATTATTTTTCCCCATAACCATCCATTTCCCACTCCACCCTGCCAATGCGATGCGTCTCAGAATCCTCCATCATCCCAATGCAAGCAACAATAAAGAAAGGAAAGAAAGGCTAAAGAAGAGAACAAGAAAAGTCATGGGAAGTAAAAACATACAATTGGGGATGAGAAAGATTAAACCCTCCAGGCCTACCATATCCTAGTCAATTTTTCCTGACTATTTCTCTGCCTGTATAAGACATTCTCATAGTTTTTAACCCTATTAGGGTACTTTCACACTTGCGTTGGTGCGGATCCATCTGTTTATTTACACAGACGGATCCGCACCTATAATGCAAACGTTTGTATCCGTTCAGAACAGATCCGTTTGCATTAGTTAAAAGAAAAATGACAAAGTCCAAAACGGATCCGTTTTGAATTACATTAAAAATCAATGGGGAACGGATGCATTTTCAAATGCACCAAATTGTGTCATTGAAAACGGATCCGTCCCCATTGACTTACATTGTAATTAAAAACGAATCTGTTAGGCTCCGCCTCCTCAGACGGACACCAAAATGCTACATGCTGCGTTTTGGTGTCCGCCTCCAAAACTGAATGGAAGTGGAACAGAGCCTAACTGATGCATTCTGAACGGATCCTTATCCATTCAGAATGCATTGGGGCTTAACTGATCCGTTTTGGACCGTTTGTAAGAGCCCTGAAATGGATCTCACAAACGGAATCCAAAACGCTCGTGTGAAAGTACCCTTGACCAGCTTTATCCAAGTATTCAAATTTGGAACAATTCGTGAGAACCAGACTCGAGTGATCAAAAGTCTCGCCAAGAACAGTATTCTATTCAAAAGAATCTTTTTATATTTATGGCAATTTACCTTAGAGAGATCACTCAGTATGCAACATTCAACGACAAATGGAGTCTCAACTTTTGGGTAACAAAGTTATTAATCGCAGACTGTTTTGAGAGCTCCATTTATACAAGCAGGCAAATAATGCGAGTTTGTGAGCGTTCGCGTGTTTGATTTCGAATGTGTGTGTTTGCATTAAGTGTGTGACTTTAGATTATGTGACATGAGATTCAGGGACTTTAGGAGGGGACTACAGTAAGTTACATTCTTATCACTGCACTACAGTATATTATATTTTTTCTCTTTTCTTGAGTAATCCCCATTTAGTATGTGTTCCATTATTGACAACGCAGTCCAGTGCACATCTTGTCTAATGTATGCAGTTCTGTAACAGCCGTTTAAGGGTGCATATCTTTGTTCAAAATGTAAGCAAATTGCCCGTTTGGAATCGCACATCAAGTATCTAACCGGGCGTTAACAATTTTGAAAAAAAGCTTGCTGATCACTGAGCAAGCACTCTATGGGGTAAATGTGGGGGAGGGTAGTAGGGAGGAGGCTGAGGAAAGTGAGGTAGCTAGCTGGATAACATTGGAAAACGGGGTAGAGTGCCAGGGAGGCTAGCCCTGATCTGACACACTCCAACAAGTTTGAAAGGTTGGCAGATTAGGGGGATGACAGTTCAGAGAGAGCACTGCTGCAGCCGGACACTTCCTCTGCCAGTCAGGCGAATGTTGGTTCCAGTAAGCAGGGGACCAGGAGAGCAGGGCAGGCCAGACAGGTGCTGGTAGTGGGAGACTCAATTATTAGGGGTACAGATAGGGCAATCTGTCACAAAGACTGGGCAGTTAATGTACAGGGTTAATATCTGTTTAGAAAGAATCGCCAAAACAGGGGAGGGGTCGGGGTCTGCCTTTATGTAAAGTCCTGTCTAAAGCCCACAGTTTAAGAAGATATAAGAGAAGGACATGAACATGTGGAGTCACTGTGGGTAGAAATACATGAAGGCAAAAACAATAATAAAACACTAATTGGAGTTTATTATAAACCACCCAATATACCAGTGTCCGCAGAAAATGTACTACTAAACGAGATAGATGAGGCGGCAAATCATAATGAGGTCATTATTATGGGGGACTTCAACTATCCAGATATAGACTGAGAAACTGGAACCTTTACATCTCATAAAGGAAACAAGTTCTTGGCAATAACCATAGACAATTACCTTTCCCAACTGGTTCAGGACCCGACTAGAGGGACAGCCATACTGGACTTAACCATACTGGACTTAGCATAAACCAATAGACCCGACAGAACAACAGATGTGCAGGTTGGGGGACACCTGGGAAATAATGACCATAAAGTAAAAACCTTCTAATTATCATTCAAAATAGCGTTTTACTATTCAAAAAAGCTAAATTTAGCCAACTAAGAGAGGCCAAAGGCCTAATTAACTGGGACAAAGTCCTCAAAAATAAAAATACAGCCACAAAATGGGATATTTTTGAAAGCATCTTAAAATCTAATTGTGAGAGGTACATACAGTACCTTATGGGAATAAAAGGTTAAGGAACAAGAAGAAACCAATGTGGATGAATAGAACTGTAAAAAAAGCAATAAATGACAAAAAGAAAACATTTAAATCACTAATACAGGAGGGTAGCGAGGAAGCACTGAAAAACTATAGGGAGAAAAATAGAATATGTAAAAAACAAATAAAAGCGGCCGAACTAGAGACCAAGAGATTAATTGCCAAAAAAAGCAAAACTAAAATGTTCTTCAATTATATAAATGGTAAAAAGGATAAATCTGAAGGTGTTGGCCCTTTACAGAGTGATGAGGGGGGAGTTGCAGAGAGCGATGAGGAGAAAGCAAAGCTATTAAATATTTTTTTCTTCACTGTATTCACTGAAGAAAATAAGCTGTCAGATGAAATGCAGAATGTAAAAGTAAATTCCCCATTAAAAGTGCCCTGTCTGACCCAGGAAGAAGTACAGCGGCATCTTAAAAAGATTAAAATAGACAAGGACCAGATGGCATACACCCCCGTCCCCTAAGAGAATTAAGTAATGTCATAGCCAGACCCTTATTTCTGATATTTAAGGACTCTTTACTGACAGTGAGTATTCCACAGGATTGACGCATAGCAAATGTGGTGCCAATATCCAAAAAGGGTCCAAAAACACAGCCTGGAAACTATAGGCAGGTAAGTTTAACATCTGCCGTGGGTAAACTGTTTGAAGATTTTCTGAGAGATGCTATCTTAGAGCACCTCAATAAAAATAGGCAAAAAATGCCATATCAGCATGGCTTCATGAGGGAACGGTCATGTCAAACTAATTTAATCAGTTTCTATGAGGAGTTAAGTTCTAGACTTGACAGCGGCGAATCAATGGATGTCGTATATCTGGACTTCTCCAAAGAATTTGACACTGTACCGCATAAAATTTTATATATAAAATGAGAATGCTCAGACTGGGAAAAAATATCTGAATGTGGGTAAGTAACTGGCTCAGTAATGGAAAACAGAGCATGGTTATTAATGTTACACACTAAGATTGGGTCACTGTCACTATTGGAGTACCTCAGGGGTCAGTACTGGGCCCTATCCTCTTCAATATATTTATTAATGATTTTGTAGAAGGCTTGCAGAGTCAAATATAAATTTTTGCAGATGACACTAAACTGTGTAAAGTAATTGACACAGAAAGGCAGTATACTGCTACAGATGGCTCTGGATAGATTGGAGCTTGGGCAGAGAAGTGGAGGTTTAACACTGACAAATGTAAGGTTATGCACATGAGAAGGAATAATGCAAGTCATCCGTACATACTAAATGATAAAACTCTGGGAAAACACTGACATGGAAAAGGACCTAGGAATTTTTGTGAACAGCAAACTAAGCTGTAAAAACCAGTGTCAGGCAGCTGCTGCCAAGGCCAATAAGATAATGTGTTGCATCAAAAGGGGCATAGATGCCCATGATGACAACATAGTCTCACCACTTTACAAATCACTGGTCAGACCACACATGGATTACTGTATACAGTTCTGGGCTCCTGTGAACAAGGCAGACATAGCAGAGCTGGAGAGGGTTCAGAGGAGGGCAATTAAAGTAATAACTAGAATGAGGGATCTACAATACCCTGAAAGATTATCAAAATGAGGGTTATTCACTTTAGAAAAAAGACGACTGAGGGGAGATCTAATAACTATGTATAAATATATCAGGGGTCAGTACAGAGATATCTCCCATCAACTATTTATCCCCAGGACTGTGAATGTGACAAGGGGACATCCTCTGCTTCTGGAGGAAAGAAGGTTTGTACACAAACATAGAAGAGGATTCTTTATGGTAAGAGCAGTGAGACTATGGAACTCTCTGCTTTAGGAGGTGGTGATGGTGAGTTCACTAAAATAGTTCAAGAGGGGCCTAGATACATTTCTGGAGTGTAATAATATTACAAAATATAGCTACTAGAGATGGGTCGTTGATCCAGGGAATTATTCTGATCGCCTGATTGGAGTCGGGAAGATTTTTTTTTCCCCCCTTAAGTTGGGAAAATTGGCTTCTACCTCACAGGGTTTTTGCCTTCCTATGGATCAACTTGCAGGATAACAGGATAACGAACTGGATGGACAAATGTCTTTTTTCGGCCTTATATACTATGTTACTATGTAATCCAGTATTCTTTTAGTTCTTTTTTAACAAATTTCTTTTTATTAAATTTTTGTTAAGTTTTGACAGGCAATGTTACATACATAACCTGGAGCAATACGATCATCTGAAAATACATTACATAGTTCCAAATTTCACATATTACATTCATATGTGCCAGAAAGGTAGTTCCAAGTATTAAAACATAACAGAACCTGTGTACAGTATAAAGATCAAGAGGAGAGAAGGGAGGGGGAGAGGTGGAGGGGGAAGAAGGAAGGGAGTAAAAAGGGGAAGAGATAGAAGTAATTCGGGTGGGGGAGGGGGTGTGTGGGAGAAATAACACAGTGTAGCACTCAAGCTGGTCACTCTCCAACACCACTAGCCCAGAACAGGTCTTGACTGTGAGAGGAATACAATAAACCTTCTAACAAAGACGGGGAATGTTGGAGGCCAATATGGTGGTATTGAGGATGTGGATTGCGGTTGCATAGTGCGGTTGCATTAGACTACAGATGTTAGTCATTGCACTCATTGGAGTAAAGCTATAAGTATTACCTGAAAGTGTAAGGTGAAAGGTGAGACGTCAGGGAACTCAAGTACTCCTCGACGAAGAGGCAAGTCTGGGCCTGACATGATCAGAACCCCAGTGGCTACGTCTGTACGTCCTCCAGGGGGCCCAAAGTTTTTCAAATTTAGCATGGGTTCTGTTTGCCCAACTGGCAAGTTCTTCCATAAGGAACAGTTGATCTACCTTCTCTCTCCACTGCCCAACATCAGGGGGATTGCGCTCAAGCCAATGAAGGGGTATGAGGGACCTAGCCACCTGCACTAGGTACGTAGGTAAGTCGTATGCCTTAGAGGACCATGTATCTGAAGGGAGCCAGAGTAGTACCGAGGTTGGAGTAAGAACAATAGATGTATGGCAAACCCTATTGATAAGATCCATAATTTGGGACCAATACTGACTAATGATTGGGCATGACCAAAAGATATGACCTAAGGTACCCTTCTCAGAGTCACATCTCCAACAATTCTCTGTCTCTCTCAGCCCCATGCGGTATAGTTTACTAGGGTCATTATACCATCTAGACATCGTTTTGTATGACTGTTCCTGAATCCTGACGCATCTGGAGAACCCATGCGAGCGTAAATGAATCTGGTCAATGTCTGCTGGGGTAAACGATTTCCCAAGGTCAGATTCCCATTGTCTGATATATGCTGGGACCGCTTTGCTCCCTATGGACATTAGAGAACTATAGAGAATAGACAATAGGTGTTTAGGGGCAGTTGCTCTTTCTATGAGTTTCTCAAACCAAGTGGACTCCTGGAGTGAAGTGTACTTTGCGTGAAGGGCCTTACATGAACGTTCAAACTCCTGTTTACCCAAGAAATTACCTTCACTGACCTTCAGAGAGAAAAGTTGATCTCTATCAGTAATTGTTTTAGATTTTTCAATCAGTTGTATAATGGAAATATCCCGAAAACAGTGCCAAAACGAGGGAGGCTCAACTGTTGAAGAAGAAAAGGTATAAAAGAGGAAGGAAGAGATCTAGGTGGGTCAGAGAGTGGAGCAAGGGGGTTTCGCAGTCCTATCATTGTGGTGTAGATACCCTTTGATAGAGTGTGTGGTAAAGGAGATGGGTTTATCACTCCCCATAAGCCAGCTTTATGACTCTCGCTCAGGATCGCCATCTCAATGTCTGACCCTGGTGACCTAAATTTGGGGATACACAGCTGAAGCCATCACTTCAGTTGTGTTGCTTTGTAATACATTTGTACGTCTGGGAGCCCAAATCCGCCTAATCGTTGGTCCTTGGCCATTCTATCGTAGGCCAATCTCGGCTGTTTACCTTTCCACAGAAAGGAGAAAAACAGGGAGCGTACTGAAGTGAAAAAAGATCTAGGAAGGTGAATCGGGACCATCTGTAATAAATACAGGAACTTTGGAACAATGTAAGTTTGAAGAAGATGTTTCCTCCCTAACCAGGAGACATAAGGTCCCGAGAGCGAATGCAATTGTTCTCGTACAGTTTTAAGAAGTGGAGCATAGTTAGCCTGAAACAATTGAGAGGGTTTGTTAGTTAAATAAATACCCACGTATTTGAGTTGATGGGGCTGCCACTTAAAGGGGAGGGTAGAACGTAGTTGCTGAATAAACTTTGTGGGTAATGTTATATTAAGGGCCTCCGACTTGGTATAGTTAATCTTAAAATTGGAGAGTGTTCCAAATGTATCAAGTATGTTCATAACCCTTGGGAGGGCCTCCAATGGATTGGTAATGAGCAGGAGTAAATCATCTGCAAAAGCAGTGCATTTGTGTTCTATCCCTCCAACTCTAAGGCCTTGTATACTTGAGCATTCCCTCAATGCTTGTAGTAAGTGAGCACCCTTGACGGGTACCATTATTTATGTCGAATGCGTCTGAGAGGGTACCATTCACTCTGATCCTGGCACTGGGGCAGTGGTATAGGGACATTATTGCATTGATAAAGGGGTCTGGGATACCAAACTTATTAAGGGTTTTGGTCATGAATGACCACTTGACACGATCGAAAGCCTTCTCGGCATCAGTGCCGAGAAGGATTAGAGGTGTATGGTTTTTCATAGCTAATTGTATGGCATTTAGGATTCTGCAGGAGTGTTGGTTCCCTTCTCTGCCTGTTACGAAACCTGCTTGATCCGAATGGATCAATTTAGGTGTAAGTTTATTTAATCTATTGGCTAAAAGTTTCGCCCATATCTTAACATCTAGGTTAAGAAGGGAAATGGGCCTGTAGCTTCCGCAATTGGTATGATCTTTACCTTCTTTGGGCAAAATGGTTATTGTTGCCTCTAAGGCCTGTTTTGGGAGTTGCTCTCCTGCCATCAATGCCTGGCACCATGTAGTAATTTGTGGAAGTAGAATAGGTGACAATTTTTTATAATAACTGGCGGGGAGTCCGTCAGGACCTGGGGACTTATTTTGTGGTAGGGTCGAGATGATTTCTGCCACTTCCTCTGTCGTGATGGGGCTTAATAATGAAGAGAATTTATCTTCGGATAGAGAGGGTAAGTTCAATTTAGAAAGGAATTGAGTTATCAGTTCAGCTTCCTCAGGTTCTGAGTGTTGGGATGGGATATTGTATAAGGAATGGTAGAAGTGGCAGAATTCAGCAGCTATGGATTTAGTGTCTTCTACCAACGTTCCATTGGGCGTTTTGATGCCTTTTATAAATTGCTGCTCACTAAGGCGTTTTACCAGACGTGACATCAATTTGTTACCTTTGTCACCATGTGCATAATAATTAAATTTGGCTCTTTGGTACATCAGTGCATGTTTGATATTTAGCAATTTTTTTAGCTGTCTCCTAAGTTTATCAAGTTCCTCCAATCCGTGCCTAGCAGCAGATTGTTTACTTATAGTTTCCAAGGTCGCTATCTGGGACAGTATGGAATTTATCTGCTTTTGTCGGTCCTTTTTTACCGCCGTCCCTAAAGCGATGAGCTCTCCTCTCACAAAAGCCTAAAGCCTAATAGCCTGTGAGGTTGTGGATGGGGGGTTCTCTTTAAAATATAATGCTAGTTTTCCCTTTATATCAGAAAGGTGTTTTTCAGTGTCTAACAACGTTTAATTTAAATGCCATGTCCACTCTCTGACCGGTAGAGAAGAGAAAGCGAGGGAAGATGTAGAGGGGGCGTGATCTGACAACGTGATTTGCCCTATTTTAGCCATTTTCAGCATCCCTAAATTGTTGTTGGAGATCCAAATATAATCTAATATTTGAAAGGAATGATGTACTCTTGAATAAAATGTATAGTCCTTCGTAGAGGGGTTAATAGTCCTCCAGGAGTCCACTAGGTGAGCCTCATGTAAGAGTCTGTTAATACCCACTAAGGTTCTTTGGGAAATTGCAGATGTGCCTGTAGAGGTATCCACAACAGGGTTGAGAGCTACATTCAAATCCCCTCCAATCAGTCGTATGCCTTCAGCAAAAGAGTCAAACTGGGTTAGTGTCTCTTTAAGCCATCTATGTTGCCCTGTGTTCGGGGCGTATATACTAGCCAAAGAAATAAGAGAGCGGCCAATTTTCCCTTTTACAAAAACGTACCGACCCTCTGGATCTGAAGTCGTCAGAATATGATCAAAAGGAATATGTTTAGATATAGCTATACTAGTACCTCTGGCTGCCTCATTATGGGTAGAGTGATACCAGTATTTGAATGTGGACAGTGGGAGCGAAGGAATTTTGCCAGATTTAAAATGGGTCTCCTGGAGTAAGCAAATATCAGACTTACTTTTACAGAGTAGAGTGAGAACTTGAGATCTTTTCTGTGGAGTGTTGATGCCCCTGACATTGAAAGACGTCACATTAATAGATGCCATCTGTCAAATGAAAGTTGAGAAGTAATATTAGTGAGCACCATCCCGGATGCAATCTGGAAAAGGTAGGACAACCACCTGTTAGCTAGAAGATCAAAGAGCAGCATAATTGAGAGCCACAAAAACTGGGGAAAAGCCATCTGCGGCTTAAACATACAAACAAGCCATATAAAATGGTTAAAACAGTGTGCCAGTGAGTTATAGGACTTGCCACTGACAGAGACATAGTGGGGGGGTGTGTGGTGGTAGAAGTTGGAAAACTACCATCCTGATCGAGCACCACGGACCCGTGATATTAACATGAGAAGACTATGCAGATAATACAAGTAAGATTTATAGAGACAACCTGAAGAGAAGTAGGGTGACCTAAAAAAGCAAACATCTATCCATAAAATTGGGGATAGCGGGAGCAGGGACGGCATGGCAAACATGGAAGAGAATATGAAGATAAAAGTCAAGATAAAAAGGAGAAGAAAGTTAGAGAGGGTGACTCATTCCATACAACCTGCTCCCGACCCCAATATATCCCTAGGTATTACAGATAATAGCATCATACTATGCATAAAAGAAAGAGGGAGTAGTATGGAGATCACTTCATGAAAGCCTGGGTCAAGATCATAAGGCGTAGGAAGGAAAGTTAAGAAATAGAGAAAGAAGATACAGAGATCAAGTGAGATCGAAATAGAAAAACAGAACAAGGAGGGCAAATGTAGAGCTAAGCATTATAGTACTACTGTCCACATATTTGAACGACTGCAATAAAAGTAGAAAAATAAAACTAATCCTTTTAAACAAAAAAAAAATTAGCAAGCTGGGTAGCCAGATAAGTAAGCTCAACAGCCGTGAGTTAGCTGACATATAACCGGTATGAGTCACTGCTTATGACGCTTCGCTCCTGGCAACTTCTGCTTGTGGACCACGGACCAAGCTTCCAGCCTGGGTAGAGGAGGCAGTTGGGATTCAAGGTCGCCATCAGGTAGCCATGACGGTATGTCCATAGGATCAGTGTCCAGAGTCGACCATGCCTCAGTTAGATCAGACGGTTTTCGCACTGTGCATCTTTTGCCTCCCTTACTGAAAGTGAGTCCAAATGGGAAGAGCCACCGATACATGATGTTGTGTCTCCTCAGGTAATCCGTGAGGGGCTTTAGGGTACGTCGCTTCTGCAGCGTTGATGTTGCAATATCCTGGAACAGTTGTATGGGAGTGTCTTCGTACAACAGCTCTGCCTTGTGCCTTGCCGCCTGTAGTATGGCCGCTGTGTCTTGAAAACTAAGTAGGCCACAGACCACATCTCTTGGAGGATCGTCTTTCCCCGGTACTGGCCTGAGAGATCTGTGAATCCTTTCAACGGATATAGTATTAGCTTTATCTGCTCCCAGGAGATCAGAGAAGATTATTTTAGCTGCGTCTCGCAGAGCTTTCGGTTCAATGGATTACGGCAGTCCTTTAATCCTTATGTTCTTTCTGCGGCTCCGATTTTCTTGATCTTCGATCAATAGATATACTGTGGTCAGGTGGTCTGTATGTGATTGCAGGCATTGCGATATAGCCGAATTGTGAGCGGTGAGCAGGGTTTGGTTCGCCTCCAGCGACTCCACTCTGCGGCCCAACGCTTTAATATCTTGCCGCATATCTTTTACTTCTTGCAGCAGAGGAGCAAGTGCCTGAGAAAGGGAGTCTCTCAGGAAAGATTTAGTTAAGATGTCTTGGTCGTCAGCTTGTGCTGTAGCCGTGCAGTCCTGCTCCCTGCTCAGTCCGGTTCCTTCCCCCTCATCATCATCTGAGTCAGACGCGGTGGAGTGCGGCGCCATCTTGTGCAGCCTCCCCGGGAAGAGGGCCAGCTTCTTTCTCACAAATCTATCCATCTCCGATTGTCCTTTTCTGGCTTTTGGAGATATCATACGTTCTCTGGATCTATCCTGTCCTATCTTGACCATTTTAGGTGCTGTAGAATGTCTCTAGGCTGAGTAAAATGGGTCCGTGGAGCAGGAGCTCTGAATCAGACCTTCATCACGCTCAGCGGTCAGGCGCCGCCTCCAGTATTCTTTTAGTTCTGAACAAGACCAGAGCATATGTAGATGATCAGCCCCAGAAAAGTCACACCGTGGACACTTCGAACTATCTCTTAACCCACATTTATTAAGCCATAAGGGTGTAGCACATAATCTATGCAAAATATTAAATTGTGTCAATATGTGATTAAAATTGTGAGATATTAAGGTCAAATTCGCTAATATATTTCCCCATCCCTCTAATTGGATCCTTGGGCAATCAACTCCCCAGGCCCATTGTCCTAGTGATTGTAATTTGATAAATAGTGCCTTACGTAATAATTTATAGAAACGTGCAATCTTAACCCTCTGATCTAAATTCTCTAAGAAATCATTTAAAGAAGTAGAAGTATCTATCTCAAAAAGTAATTTGTTCTTTACACTAGAAAGTGCTGAACTTAATTGAAAATATCTTAACGAAGACAAGCCATCCATAGTCTCCCTTTGTGTTAACACCAAGAACGGAAGTATCTCTCCATGCTCCACCACTTGTGCAACATATAAAATATTATTTTTTTGCCAATACTGGTCCCCGACTATTTTGTCTAAATCATGTAGTTGAATATCATGCCAAAGGGGAGTACACTGAAGAGATCATTTTATTCCCAACCATCTTCTGATAGTATCCAAGGCCTTAGATAATAGCTTTTTAGCCTCTCTGTACTCCTGTTGCATATTAATTAATTGCCCCTATTACAATAATGTGAATATGTTATTATATGGAGATCTCCTCACCAAAGTAGTACTCAATACACTTTTCTCCCATTCACGATATAGCCATAATTGCCCGGCAATAAAATCACCCTTGAAATAGGGAAGATTCAATCCTCCCTGTTCTAACTGCTTATATAAATATTCTAATTTAAGCCTTACTCGCTTTCTTCCCCACAACAAGTCACTGATAATTCTCTCGATAAGCTTAGAAAACGTATCCTCTATCCATATGGGTGAATTCCTAAGGATATAGAGGAGCTGAGGTAGTATCACCATCTTGACCAATGAGCTCTAGATAAAGGAAGTCTGAGCCATATCCCAATTTTTGACCTCAGTTAATTTAATAATGGAATCAGATTAAGCTGTAGATAGTCTTTGAACTTAGGGGATATAATCATACCCAAATACTGAAAAGAATCAGAAACATTCAGCATGCTCAAGGTTCCCTCAGTATAGAGTACAAACGTATCCACTGGCATAAGGGTGGTTTTTGACCAGTTTATATCTAGACCTTGCCAAAGGAGTTAACTATTTGGATGAGTCTGGGAAGTGTATTAGTATGATCTATAAAAAATAAGACATCATAGTGGTAGTCCATCATTTCATCAGCAATAATACTATCTGCTTCATATAGCTCTGAGAAATGGTTCAGAAAAAATCCCCTTTATACACTCTTGATCCTTAACTATTCTACCATCTATCAGATGGATGTTATCCATCTGTTTTTTTTTTAATCTTGATTAGAAATCACCCTCAACAAGAGTTTTCCCGGACGACCTGATTCAGTAAAGTATTTTTGACCCTAAAAAAATAGCTGGGCTCTGCTGGGCCTTATCAAGTAGAAAATAGGAGGATACTTGACTGTTCATGGCTTTTCTATTTTCTTCTGTCTTGTTCCTAGAAAAGTCTTCCATAGCTGATGTCACTGCTTCTTTTAAAGCCTTTTCCTTAATACTATACCCTTTCTTTAACTTGGAGATGTTACTAACAAAAACCCCCTCATAAAAGCCTTAAATGCATCCCAAACTACAAATTATAATTAATCTCCCATAAACAAACAATTTCCTGTTGTATTAATTCATGATTATCCATTACTGATATCCAGTAGGAATTTAATCTAAATGGGGGTCTTACCATATCTTTATCATAAGTCATACATAGCTCAAGGGAGAGAGTTACATGGTCTGAGATAGACCTGGCCTCATATTTCATCCGTTGTAAATAAATCATATATTTTTGATTTATTAAGGTCAGATCTATCCTGGAAATAGATTTTCCAGATTTGCTTACACAAGAATAGACTCTTCTCCCTCGCCCCCAAACATCCCCAAAGGTGGATTCCTGACAAAAACGTGCTAAGGGCAGCCACCCCCATGGAAATCTACAGTGGGATTGATAACACAATTAAAATCCCCAATAACTAAGGTGAGACATTAAGGCTATTGGTCCATAAAAGTAAGCAGAGTGTGGGCTTGTCAGAGCTAGCTGAGCTTCTGAGACTGATAAAAGAACTGCTTCTACACTGCTTCTGAGCAAAACAGGAGCTTTCTATATGTCTGTAAATCTGATTTCTCACTCCTTATCTGCTCTTTGAGCTCCGGAGTTGAAAACAAACATAGTTGGAAATAAGCAAAAGAAAATCACTGCATTGACCACTAGCAGATTTCACAGAAAAGAAAAGGCTGCTGACCCTGCTTTTGGGGGAAATGCATCTATCTGTGCAGCTGAAGACGGGAATAATTAGGCTGGAAAAGGCATTAGAGAAGCCCCAAAAAAAGACCTTTTCCTTCAGAATTATAATTGCACAAAGAAACACAGCCATTATGCTAACTTTTTTTTTAAACTCAGATATGCTTTAAAGACAGGAATATTTTAAATTTTTTTCCTTCCCACCTTCCAAGAGCCATAGCTTTTTTGTCTAACTAAATTTCCTGTTCACTCAGCCATATGGGGGCTTATTTTTTGCAGGACAATGTTTATTTTTAATGCCACCATTTATTTTACCATATGTTGTATTGCAAAATGGGGAAAAAAAGTCTTTGTAAGTATTTGTTTATTATGTTACTACTCTTAAACTAACTTTCAAAAGATAAAAATTTTCTTAGCATCTACGTATTCTGACACCCATAACTTTTTTTTTAAATCTTTTTGTCTAAAGAGCTGTGTGGGGTCTTGTATTTTGCAGTGTGATCTTTTTTATTGGTACTAGGGATGAGCAAATCGACTTCGGATAAAACATCCGAAGTCGATTCGCATAAAACTTTGTTTGAATACTGTAAGAAACAAGCGCTCCATACAGTATTATAATGTATTGGCTCCAGTGAACCGAAGTTATTACTTCGGGTAATAACTTAAAAAATTTATTTCTACTGTTAAAAACCTTTTCCCAAACTCTGATCTGTGGGCTGTGCTTGATGGAGGGACAAGCCACGCCCCTGTGCATGGGTCATCACTACTGATGGGAACACACATGCTCTATTCATCCTTAGCTGAGAGCTGTCGGGCATGTCCAGTCCATTCAGAAGGCATCCTCATAGAAGCTAGCTATCTAGTGTATATGGGTCATAGCAACATTAGCACTCCGAAAAGTGGACAGAGACTATCAGTGCAAACCATGCCCCCTACATCTTACTGGAGGCAGAATGTGGAATGGCTTAGCATTAGAGTTTATAACCCAATAAGCTCAAGGGGAATTCCAGCCACAATGAAAGATACTGTAAAAGTGTGGGGGGATGGTTTAATGGACTGTAACAGGTGAAATACTTTGTATAACTGGAAGAAGCAGCAATATGTAAATGGCAAGGAGAGCAACCAGAAGAAAGAATGTCTGTGTGAGGTCAGGGAAAAGCTGCAGCAGGAGAAGATTGGTCTGTCAGCTAAGAGAACAAAGATAGGGCAGGGGGAGAGGAGAGGCAGTCTTAGCTGACACCCCCAAATATTCATGAGAAGAACATCACAGAAACTGCATGTAAAAAAGAAGGGCCAGAGCATTACTAGGTTAGTGTGGAAAAAACATTTTCCTTTTGCTAGATCTAATTTTCTAATGTATATATACCTGACAATTTGGTTTGTAGAGTGTCATTTTTTTTCTGTAACTCGGACAACCCCTTTAAATGACTAGAATTGGACTTAGCTAGGATCCCGATCACTGGCAGTGTTATACAGCTGGCACCCTCTGCATATAGAGTAGGATCAGCTTGCAAAACCGTTCCATATGTTCCGTATAAATGCATCTGATTTTGCGTTATGGGGTTAAAAGTGTTTTCCAGACTACAATATTGATGACCTATCCTTAGAACAGGCCATCAACATTGGACTGGTGGGTAGATGACTCCCAACCTTTCCACTAATCAATTGTCTGAAGAGATTACTTAATTTTTTTCCAGGCTAATCACTGTACCTTTGATAGTGACTGTGCTTATACTGTAGCCAACTCTGATTTGTGACTGATTTCAGTTTCTGGAGAAGTGGCGGATGAGGTGTACATTTGTCCAAGGTTCCTCACTTCATGGTTTTATTAAAAGCAACCAGGATATGTGAATGACAGATATGTGTAGTTGCCTCTGTTAGCGTTTGTTAAAAACCCGCTTTCAGGGCCTGTGTTGCTGGAGTGGGGAGAGAAGGGTGGGCCCCAAACTCCATCCGGACAGTCCGGGTCTTGAGCTGTCCGGATTAATTAGTCCACAGGTGTATTGTCCTTATTTAAAGTCAGGAGTCTAGTCACACCTTGCTTTCAGCCTTGGAACAGGTCATCTGCTTGGAGCCTGTGAGAACACCTAAAGAGGTTCGGACTTGCCATTTTGTTTGGTGCCCGGTATTAGGCCGGCACTAGGTCAGTGAGGTTATCTTTCTGAATAGTTAGAGCCAGACAGGCAGATCATTTTTGTTTGCTACATTTTATTTTATGTTCTGTACCTCAAAAAGGACAATAAAATTGGCTGAGGTCAATTAAACGAATTTCCTGCTGTTCTGACTGAAATTTCTACTGTGTGTATTATGGAGACGACATCCCCGCTACCTAATCCCTTGCAGACTATAGTAAATGGGACTGTTGGGAGTTGTTGTACCATACACAGCCACTATCAAATCTGCAGAACTTTGCCGGGTAAACAAAGACGGGGACTTGCTGGTGCATAACAGCACCTTCAATCAACTAGTTAGTTGGGATGATAGACATTGGACCACCACCAATCTGATATTAATGGCCTATCCTAAGAATAATCTTTTGGTATAATAATTCAGGAAAACCCCTGAAATGCTGATAATGTACCATAGCAATTTAATATAAATCCTAAAAATACTGTCCCTTTTCTAATGTCAGTGTCAATTTATTTTCCAAGAGTTTTGCAAGAAAAATGTCTTTGTTTCTAAGAAGTACTTAGTAAGCGTCTCGGGTGTTGTGTCATCTCAATTCTCTGTATTGTTTCCCAAAATAGTGGATATTACTCTGATTTATTTCCTCTTTTCTGCTTAAAGTTAGTAAAATGAAGAAATCAGAATGGGTCTACTATGATAAGATGCAGTTTGACAAGACATGACTATCTCCCCTGTGGGAAAATGGACTTCCGGTTGATACAAGCTGACATAAAATCTTACAGGGCTTTGTGTAGCACATCACATCAGCTCTTAAAGTTTATATGAGTCACAGTTGCAAATTAAGGACATACCATACACTACATTAAATAGTAGTAATATGTGTACAGATTTAATTTTTAGAATTTGTGAGCAGTACATTCAGTATGTAGGACTTTAAGCATTATTTGCCTTAAAAATGTTACATTTAGCATTGTAAAGGTCAGCAGTGCCTATGAACAGGATTACACATGGAAAGCCATACTTTTTCTGATCATAAAAAAAATTAGATGGTAAGGCCCATACACGGTAAGGCCCATTTGTATAGCTAAAATATTGCAGCTTAAGAAGATCTGTGTTACAGCTGTAATATCTGAACCCCATAATTTTAATGCTCTTTGTTTAGTCTGATCTTGCAATTCCTTCCATCTGCTCCATCCTTCTCACCAACCCAAAACACTAAGTTGGTAGGGGAAAAATAAAAGAGGGCATGACTGCCAAATCTGACTACAAAGGGTTTGTTTGTAGTCTGTTGCCATGTAGATTCATAATAACTGTTGACACAATACAGGAAGATTGTTAATTAAGACTATTTATTACAGTAATTGAACACATTTGTTGTAAAGTGAGTACAGATTAGTAAAGTCTTCAAAAGTTTGATTTGTAGGCTTTGCCAAATTTTTTTTAAAAAATTAGCTTAGTTCTAAATTAATTTGTCACGAAGAACATTAAAGCAGCTATATCCCGGCCTGCAGGGTGAATGTATATCAGTGTACATCACTGTGAAGTGTAGAAACATGCATGGCTAGTCCTTTCTGGTAGTGAAACAGTTACTGTGCATCAGTATGACAGGCAGGTCACATACAGAATATGTATTTGAGCATCGTCAGGCCACTAACAGTCCTAGCTAAACGGTAGCTTGGCTGAACCAAAAGAAAAACATACAACAGTATTTAGTAGAAAAAAAAAAAAACGCTGTGTGTTCCTGCAAGACCTGTGTCCCAAAGACTCTTTAGTGGAACAAAAGAAGGACATGGAGGCAGTGCCAATAAAGTAGTGGAGAAAAAAAAGGTTCTTTTTAGCCATGTTGTGGCAGTGCAAACACATGCTTTTGAATCACTTCTATTAGCTATAAAATGAATGTGTGTCGCTATTTAGCTCAGTCCACACTTCACTTATTTGGTCAGTTAGGGATAAAAAAACACAGAACATGTGCAGATCTTTTCACGATACTTTATCTAAGAGTAGGATTGGCTCCTGGTTTTCGCTCAACATACAGTAACTGCTGGAATTAACTGACCAAATAACTGAAATGTGAACTCTGCCTTACAGTTCAATGTTAGTATCAGGTGTAATGTACTTATACATTGACCATAGTTATAGGTCCACATGTCGGCACTGCCATGAACTGTACCAGACAACGAAAGGCTGAAGGACTGTCCCACCTTCTGCTGTATGTATGTATGCCGGGTGGTACCGCTTTTTTAGAGAAGTAGTGACGGCTTGGGACTCTCCACTTTGGCTCAGCACAACCCATCATTTCTCTGAAATGTGCAGAGTACACCACATGGAAAGGGGGGGACTGAAGTACCAGCAACTTGGCCAAGAGCATATTCAGCTTCTGCGCCATTGGATGAGTGCATGCATACTTTGCAATCATCTCAGTGATCGATTGCTGGTGAAACGCATGACGAGGAGTAGGAGGAGAAACATCAGGACCAGTAGAAAATGGGAAAGAAAAAAAGTTCCCTTCTACTGACGTGGTGGAGCCATGACTGCTAAAGAAGCGGTGCGGGCCATTGGGAGGCTGTACCACTACATTAGCAGAACGGTTTTCCCAGACCACTTTATGCTGATGCTCCATGTGTTGATGCAGGGCTGTGGTACCAACATTAGCACCCTGGCCGTGCTTCACATTCTGCCCACAGATCGTACATATGGCACTTTACCCCGACAACTCTATGGTGACTGCCTGTCGCTGCCTCTTTGAAGCCCTGCACCGCTAGCTCCTTCCAGACAGGTGGGCTCCTGAGTAGCAGACTGTCTATCCTGGGCGCATTTTGCTCCAGATCTCACACTGCTGCCATCTTGCTGGCTCAGGGCCACACTTGCACCCTGCAGGCTCAGCCGCACGCTGCCACCCTACCCCTGTCTCACAAGTAAGATGCCACCTTCATCCCCTGATGATTATGAAGCCCCCTCTTCACCCAACTCCCACATGCGATCAACTACGTCATCATCCAATACTGTCTGTTCTTCAGTCTTGTCACCCAAACTAGTCTCATGGGCGTGTTCCTGACTGCTGGCAACACCTGCTCCCCTGCAACTTTTACCATTGCTACTTTCAAGACTACAGGAGGAAGCAACAAACCTATCCTTCTAATCTGGGCTGGCCAGTAGATGCTTACTGTGTTCAATAATATCTTCCTTGCTGAAAAGCGGAGCAGAGCCGGTGGCATACATTACTTGCCTGGCAGAAGGTGCAGCAAGGGAAAAAGGCAGGTTCAGAACAGGTGAGGGCACAGAGCTTGTTCCTGGGCCATGCCAACTATGTGCAGTGTCAGAGGAACCCACCAACTACTGGCTGTGGGTGTCGGAGGTCAGTTGAAATGATTTTGAAGACCAAGTCAACCATTACAAGACAGTGGGATTGGTCGTCAAAACACGGCTGTTGGATGACAGTGGCAGCTCTGGCCTGTTGCTGCAGCTGCTGCTACTACCCCCTTCTTCTGCTGCTACTTCTGCCAGTTTCTGTGGAGGACATACTGTACTGTAACACTAACTGTATATGTAAAATAAGTTATTCAATGTGAATGTGGACACCCCACTAACAGTAGAACAAGACAAGTTATTCACCCCAATTTGAGAATCAAGGCGTAATATAATTGCTTATCTAGTAAACAACATGGACACCCCAATAACAGTAAAATTAGAAAGCTTATGCACCCCAATTTGAGAATCAAGGCCTAATAGAATTGTTTATCTGTTAACCAAGGTGTACATCCCAATAACAGGAGAACTAGACAGTTATTCTCCCCAGTTTGAGAATCAAGGCGTAATAGAATTGCCTATCTATTAAACAAGGTGGACACCCCAATAGCAGTAAAATTAGACAGCTTATTAATCCTCATTTGAGAATCAAGGCCTAATAGAATTGCTTATCTATTAAATAAGGAGGACACTGTTTAATTAGATAGATCAGCAGGCCCATCTCATTTATCATTTTCTACGCCAGTTTTTGGTGTAGAAAATGATCAAAATCTACACCAGCAGGAGAACGGAACGCACACAGGTGCATCCATGTTTTTCGGACACTTTGTGTGCATGAGGCCTTATAGAGAGCAAGAAAAGTATGTACTACAAAAGTTATCTCTGGAGAACCTTTATATGCAGTAGTGAAAAATATGTTTTCTAAAATGATTTTTGGAAAAATATACAAAAATAACAGTGTAAGATGTTTTAAAATGTAAGCTGCTTAGCTCAGGCACTGGTGTAGAATGACTAGGACTGTCTTTTTAAAATGCTTTTGTATTGGCCAAAAGTTCCCATAGATAGTCAATTAAAAATAGATGAGCAAAGAAGGGTCTAGTAAAAATTTAATGAGAGGAGAGGGCATCATTTTAGGGGATTTACTTGCCAGGTCTGTGTTCCCTCTTACTGAATTTTGCACTAGCTCAGAGCGGCTGCACTTTGGAAGGGATTTTATATTCTTCTTATTTTTTTTTTTTCTTACTCTGTTTCATTGGCAGAAACTTTGACTATTCTGCTCTGATTATTTTCAGAAATGCAATACCAACTATACCAGTCAGCCCACCTCAATCTCTTAGATCAGATGTACATCTTGAAGCAATAATTTATAGTTTATTTTGATAAACTGATTATTATTAGGAACATTCTATATAGCTGACGTATAATTTGCTACAAAAATTACTCATGAAGCCTGGTCTACTAGTAACAGACCATGAATTGGGCCTGATTTATCATCAACCAGCAGCATACACCAGTCTATGGTAACCCCATGCGCTGCCAGAGGCTCCCACAGGAAAACTGGCAAAACTAAATAATAAATCAGACACTATGTTCTTTCAAAAGTATTCTGAGCATAGAAATTTGACT
The DNA here is from genome assembly GCA_033119425.1 of Bufotes viridis. NCBI lineage: Eukaryota > Metazoa > Chordata > Amphibia > Anura > Bufonidae > Bufotes > Bufotes viridis. Next base: position 66,309,824 of record CM065589.1, on the reverse strand, counting down.
CTCTTCTCTGGGAATAGTGCCTCACTAGCCCATGGGTTGTGTCAGGTATTGCATCTTATCCTAATTCATGTAAACAGAGCTGAGCTACAATACCAAAGTCCAAGAAGTAAGAGTGGGGCAACCCTTTTAATTTAGATCGCTAGACTGGGATGCCTGTGTGCTAAAAACTGCAATCTATGCAAACTAGGAGCTGGCATAGATTTCTGGTGTAATTTTGCCTGATAAATTTGTCAGCCCATGTTGGCCCTGCACTCTCCCACCTGTAGCAAATTTTTTTTGCAAATGAGCGGTTGTAGAAAAATGTATGACCACTAAATTCTTGTAAGGGGGCTTGATAAATTCTTCTACAGTGTGGGGACCCCACTGGTCTCTACTTTCTGGTTCTGTCCTGACACACATGATATGCCAAAAAATGCTTACTCTTCGAATCACAGCAGTGACCTGCTCTAACAGCAGATTGGTTAAACAGACATCTCCTGGCACTTTGTGTGTGTCAAGCTGGGACCAGGAAATAGGGACTAATTATTATTATTTTATTATTATTTATTATTAAATCACCATTCATTCCATTGCGCTGTACATATAAAAGGCCACAGAGGATGACGTTACAGTAGTCTAGGCGGGAGATGATGAGGGCAGGTGCAAGAATTTCTGCAGACTCTGGGTTAAGGAATGTGCGGATCCAAGAGATATAATGACAACTAATAACAACAGATGTAGATATTCTCCTTCTAGGTTGGATATCTCCCTAATACAGTACCATAGAGAAGCACTATATAGTGACACTCAGAGTACCTAAGGTTTTGAATTAGGGGGGTTGTGCAAACATTAAATGCAATTTTAATATAATCCGCCATGAAAAACTAGTTGCTTTTTAACTTTACTTTCTGTTACAAAAATTCTTCATTTTTAAATATTCTTGTTACTTCTGGCACTTCCTGGTGTTTAATCTGTATAGTAATGTACATCTCCAACTACCAAGGTTGTCGCACATGCTCAGTTACATCTCTCAACTGACACCAGCTAGATCTACTGTTACAAGCTGTGACAGTTACAGGGAGGGAGCTCTAGCAGAAAGGATACTTTCCATGAGCTGTGATATGGAGAGAGCTGCAGCAGGAAGGACACCCCCAAGCTGTGATAGAGAGCTACAGACAAAAAGATAAACCTCCTGAGAAAAGACACGCCCCCTGAGCTGCAATCCTGAAGATGATCTAGCAGAGCATTTGGAGCAATGAATGCCAGGAGCTCTAGATCCATTTAAGGTAAAGGGCTGGTTCATCTCTGCTAATAAAGAGATTGTCATGTACTACATGGCTTTTGACTTTCATGTTTTGCATTAACCATTGCATAACTCCTTTGAGTATAGCTGAAGGGACTCTATGTGCTTCTATACAGGCTCAGTACACATCAAGCAATGTGCAGAAGACAAAAAAAGAAACAATCTGAATGCATCATATAACTGTACAACTGAAAAACTGTAAAAATAGCTGATCCAATACCGCTTGACAGTTACTCAATTACTGAAAATGTTAACATTTTTAAATTTAGAATGTTAATAAACTAAATGTAATAAATTCCAGCCATATTTTATAATATAGATATTAAAAATATTCCACTTGACTTCTTTAATTATTGCATACAGCAGAGGAAATGTAATCTAAAAATGTAATATCGAAGCAGACCTCTCATTTAGATTTGTTACAGTTGAGAATGGAGGATCCTCTTAAGTAGATCATACATGTGAAATTACTTGCTTTTTTTAATTCCTAAAGTGATATCTGAGTTGTGTGATTGTGAGACACTGCGCTTTCAAGCACTCAGCTTTATTGCACTGTGATGAGGGGATTTTTCTGTTTGTTTTAGTGAGCAGGAGGTAAGTAATCTTTTTTTTTTTTATTGCAATTACTTTCTCTTCAGAATAAATGAGTATTTTACCCGTATAAATGTTAATTTATTTTTACATACAGAGTAGGTGACAAAGGCAAAGGCCACTTTCAGGTGTAGCTTGACACCACCACATTCCTAACCACCGACAACAGGAGGTCCAACGCAATATTCATCAAATTACAGTACATTTTCCACTTCCTTGTGACACATTTCTTTACAGGTTCTCCCCAAAATTTGGGGGTAAGACCAGCCTGGAATGGGCTCTCTCAAGGGTCTCCTAATTAGCTGCACTTTCTGTATTGATGACATGTATGTGATATTAGCTAAAAATGTATACATTCTAGAAGCATATACCTTGTGCTGATGAAATGTGAATTTAAGGGTGATTTTTCAGGTTGCTTTTGAAAGTTTGGTGGGTGTGGGTGCGTTTGATGTGTTGGAGTTCTAGAGTATGGGGGGGGGGGGAAGTTGCAGCTGTAATGAGGCTGAAAACTGTGCTGAAATGCAGTGTGATTGTCAAAGTCTAGGCAGTTTTTGCACTGAACCGCCAGTTTAATGTAAAAACTGAGTGGACATCAAAGTCAGTGGTGTAACTAGAAATGACCAGGCTCCACAGCAAATTTTTGAAAAGGGTCCCCTCTCCCCAGTAACTTTTTCACAACTCCTGACTTCTGTGCTAGCCCCACTCCTGTGGCTAGTCAAGATCGTTCTCTCAGACAAAGCCCAGGAGCCACATTTTCCATTTCCTAGAGTGCCACTGTATATAATAATAATATAATGTAAATGTACAATATTGTTGAGGGGGCCCTGGCAATAAAATTTTTCAGTCCTCCTCCTAAGTTGGCGCCTTCTGAGTTTGGGCCCCAAAGCAGCTGCTTCCCCTGCTTTCTCTATAGCTACGCCCCTGATCAAAGCGGTTATGCTCGATCAAACTCCCAATGTTAATTAACCTCAGCTCAGACCCCCAAAAGACCTCAGATCAGACAACCAATGTTAATAAGACCTCAGGTCGGACCCCCAATGTCAGTTACTGTATTTTTTGCCTTATAAGACGCACTCTTATGGGGAAAATGCTAATGAGTACTCACAGAAGGACCGTGGAGCGGTGAATGCAGTTCTGCCTGTGCGGGCTCTGTACTCACTGTTTCCCAGTCTTCGATGGCCACACACTCTGCTGTGACCTGTGCACAGTGTAAGGACGTTAGCGTGCTCTGTTCAGCAGGAGCTGGATCACAGAAGTGGTGGTATTCAGAGGAAGAGGAGTAAGTTAATTCATTTATTTTTTAGCTGATCTGAGTTTTAGAAACATTGGTGTCTGATCTAAGGTCTGATTGAGGGTCTGATAAACACTGTGGGTCTGTTCTGAGGTCTAATAACTTAATAACGCTTTAACCCTCTCTTATCGTGGCATGTACAGGGTTAGTATTTTCCGCTCCCTGGTCCTACTGTACTAATGAGTGCTTCCATAATGGAAGCGCCCATTAGTATTTGCTTTGTAAGACGCACTGACATTTTCCCTCTACTTTTGGTGGTAAAAAAAGAGCTTTTTATAGGACAACAAATAAGGTAATATAAAAAACTAAATCAGACATGACAATCTCTTTCTAACAAAGCTAGAACCAGTACTGCACATCACATGGATCCAGAGATCTCCCCGTTCATTGTTCCAGTTGCTTTCCTAGATTTACTTCAAGCAGGCAGCTCAGTGGGTGTGTCCTTTCTCAGGGGGTATGTCCTTTTGTTTGCAGCTGGTGAGTGCACCTCAGCGAAGTGAACAAACAGCAGGTGGCACTATACAGATGGATGTCATTGAATAAGTCAGTAGTTATAATATATGGTTGGATCAGGACGAGCACACCTCACACTGGCCCAACAGATATATTTAAAACTTTATTCAATTAATACAGTGGATCCATATCACATACAACTAAACTCTAAAATTAATACGTAAATAAAATAGCAATAACACTTCATATAATCCGCTCACATGCTATTAATCCATATAGTTCCTCATTAGTATGGTTATTAATCCCCTATGCATTCCCTGTTGGTGAAATATAGTGACAACCGTGGGTCAAAAGTTCATCACTCTATTCATCCAACCTTCAGAAAAGTATAGTCAGGTGGAGTTGTTTGATTAATAAAAAAACTTTAAAGTTCACAATGCAGCAAGCTTGAATCCTTAATGTAGTAAAAAGTAAGGTAAAAATATATATAGATATTCATGGTCTCTCCGTTAAGGTATGCTGTGGCTTGCAATTAGGATGGTTCTTCCTACTTGTAAGTCCTTCACTTTAACATCATTATGCCATACATCTTGTAACGGATCAACGGGTGTGGACCCGCTGTGCCACTTACCGGTTTGGCTTTGGGCCAAACTTGGGAGCGGAGTCTAAGTGTCCCCCTGGTTTTCACCCTTTATCCCGCTCCAGGATACGGAAGCTGGACTCAGCTGCAGGGGAGACACCAGGTCGCTACCGCAAGAGTGGACCCGGTTAAGTGGCAGCTGGCCGGACAGGCCAGAAAGCCCCGATGCTAGCACCGGGGAACAGGCAATATAGCAGACAGCCGCAGGATAATGCTGAGCTGAACCAGCGGTATAGCAGAGCTAGTGCTGTGAGAACACTAGAGCTGAGTTAATCCAGGTGGAGCTGGTGTACCGATCTGCACAGCAGACAGAGGCGTGGTCGACAGTCCGGGTCTTTAACTTGAGAGCAGCGAGGTACAAGAGGATCAAGCAGAGATGAGGTCAGGATACAGGCAGAGGTCATAAACAGGATATCGAATGCAGGAACAACAGGAGCCTTAGCTGTAGGAAGTACAATATTGCTCAGGCATTGCAGGAAGGGGGAAGCACCCTTATAAAGGTGGTGCCTGGCCAGGATTGGAGAGAGGGCGGAATCAGGGGCGTGCATTAACCCTTAAGGTACCAGGACGCCTGCCTCTCCTACAAGATATAACAGAAGCTGTCGTAGCCTGCGACAGCGCAGGAAAGCGGGTCCGGAGCCTCCAGCGAAGAGGAGGAGCCCCACGTGCAGCTCGAGTGAGGTACGTAGTCGGACGCACTGCACGCTGGCGGCTGCCAACTGCCATTGTTACAGTATCCCCCCTTTCACGCCCCTTCTTTTTGGCCTTGATGCGCTGAAAAAATCTTCCGAGAAGATTCGGAGCATGTACATTCTCCTCCGGCTCCCAGGAACGTTCCTCAGGACCATAATTCTTCCAGTCTACAAGAAAGTACCTCTTACCACCAACAACCTTGGAATCGAGGATGTTCTGTACTTCAAATTCAGGCTCACCGTCAGTAGGCACGGAAGTAGAGGTGGAGGGAGGCCTGGAAAAGGAGTTGAGGACCAACGGTTTCAGAAGAGATACATGAAAAGAATTTGGAATCCGGAGAGAAGGAGGCAACCGGAGTTTATAAGAAACACGGTTGATACGCTCAAGGACCTCAAACGGGCCCAGAAACCGTGGAGCAAATATGTAACAGGGTACCTTCATGCAGATGTTCTGGGAGGAAAGCCAGACTTTATCGCCAGGAGAGAACTGAGGAGGAGGTCTACGTCTGGTATCCGCATTTTTCTTCATACGAGTAACAGCCTGAGAGATGGAGTCCTTAGTCTGTCTCCAGATGCTGAGGAAGTCTCGAACAAAGAATTAGCAGCCGGTACCTCGGAATATGCAGACAGGGGTAAAGGAGCATGAGGGTGTAGTCCATACACTATGTAGAAGAGAGAAGAGCCCGTGGATTCTCCGGAATGGCTGTTGTACGAGAATTCCGCCCAAGGCAGGAGCTGCAACCAATCATCATGCTGAGCAGAGACAAAGTGACGTAGGTAGTTCTCCAAAGTCTGATTAACTCGTTCAACTTGCCCATTAGACTGAGGGTGGCATCCAGAAAAGAAGTCCAACTTGACCTCAAGTAGCCCACAGAGCGCTCTCCAGAATTTGGAAGAAAATTGTACCCCTCGATCGGACACAATGGGCAGAGGAAGGCCATGAAGGCGGAAGATGTGTTCGAAGAACAGACAGGCTAGTCGCTTAGTAGAGGGCAATCCAGGAAGCGGAATAAAATGTGCCATCTTGGAGAATCTGACTACCACTACCCAGAGTACAGAACAGCCATCAGAGGACGGGAGGTCTGTGATAAAGTCCATAGCAACATGCTGCCAGGGAACTTCCGGAATGGGTAACGGTAGTAGCAAACCCGCTGGTTTGGTTCGGGAAACCTTGTTGCGGGCACAGGAGGTACAGGCAGACACAAATTTCCGGACATCTTTGGGTAGGGTTGGCCACCAGTAGTGACGGGACAGCAACTCAAGGGTCTTACGTACCCCAGGGTGACAAGCGTACTTGGAGCAATGTCCCCAGAATAGAATCTTCCTCCTCTTGGCTTGTGGAACAAAAATCTTCCCCCGGAGGAATATCTTTTACTCCAACTGGCGCCACTGAAACCAGGCAGGACGGATCGATGATATGTTGAGGTTCCTCAATCTGATCTGCTGGGTCAAAGGAACGGGAAAGCGTATCAGCCCTCACATTTTTGTCTGCCGGTCGAAAATGCAGAAGGAAATTGAATCGGGCAGAGAAGAGTGCCCATCGAGCCTGACATGGATTAAGACGCTGTGCAGACTGCAGATAAGTCAGATTCTTGTGGTCAGTGTATATAACCACTGGATGCAAAGCCCCCTCCAGAAGGTATCTCCATTCTTCCAAGGCCATCTTGATAGCAAGCAGTTCTCTATCACCGATGGAGTAGTTTCTTTCTGCAGAAGAGAAGAGCTTGGAGAAGAAACCACACGAGACAAAATTCCCCTTGGAGGTCTTCTGTAGCAGGACTGAACCTGCACCAATAGAAGAAGCATCCGCTTCTAGGAAGAACTGTTTGAAAGTGTCTGGATGATGGAGGACAGGAGAAGCAGCAAAGCAATCCTTGAGTTGTCGGAAAGCAGACTCAGCTTCAGGGGTCCATTTCTTTGCATCTGCCCCTTTCTTCGTCAGCGCAGAAATAGGGGCTGTGAGGGAAGAGAAGTTTGGGATGAACTGCCTATAGAAGTTGGCAAATCCCAGAAATTTTTGAATGGCACGGAGACCTTGAGGACGGGACCAATTCAGGATGGCAGAGACCTTGTCGGGATCCATTTGCAGACCAGTGCAGGAAACAATGTACCCCAGAAAGGGTAAGGAAGACTGCTCAAAGACACACTTTTCGAGCTTGGCAAACAGACCATTCTCCCTTAGGCGCTGCAGAACCAGGCGCACTTGTTTCCGGTGAGTGAACAAGTCGGTTGAATAAATGAGAATATCGTCGAGATACACTACTACACACTTGTATAGCAGGTCCCGGAAGATGTCATTTACAAATTCTTGGAAGACTGCAGGAGCATTGCAAAGGCCGAACGGCATAACCAAGTACTCATAGTGGCCATCACGGGTATTGAATGCCGTCTTCCACTCGTCGCCTTCACTGATTCGGATCAGGTTATATGCACCACGTAGATCCAATTTAAAAAATATCTGTGCGCCTCTGATACGGTCAAACAATTCAGACATCAGGGGCAGAGGATAATTGTTCTTGACTGTAATCTTGTTCAGTCCACGATAATCTATACATGGACGGAGTGACCCGTCTTTCTTGGACACGAAGAAGAAACCGGCTCCAGCTGGCGAGGTAGACTTCCGGATAAATCCCCTCTCCAGGTTCTCCTTAATATACTCGGTCATAGCCTGTGTCTCAGGCAGAGATAAAGGATAAACCCTTCCACGAGGAGGAGAAGTCCCAGGTAGAAGATCGATTGGACAGTCATAAGTCTGATGAGGTGGTAAAGTCTCCGCCTTCTTCTTACAGAAAACATCTCCAAAGGATGCAAATTGCGGAGGCAGACCAGGCAGGTTCACAGGAACCGGACGAGGAGACATTGGGTGAACCATCGACAGGCAGGAGGTTTGGCACTGAGGACCCCAGCGGAGAATATCCCCCTTTCGCCAGTCTAAGACGGGAGAATGTTGCTGTAGCCAGGGCAATCCCAGAATCACTGGGTCCGTGGAATCTGGCAGGACATAGAAGGATATTTCTTCAGAATGTAGCACTCCGACTTGGGGTTTCACAGGAGCAGTGATGAACTGAATAGGTTTGGGTAAGGCTTGTCAATTAACAATCGTTGCCACCAGAGGCTTCGCCAGACGGGTAGTGGAAAGCTGGCACTGGGTCACCAGGACTTGATTAACAAAATTCCCGGCAGCACCAGAATCCAGGAAGGCAGTTACCGATATACTGGTTTTCCCAGCAGACACCATTACAGGGATAAGAAGTTTGGGAGAATTGTCTTTTTCACCTAGGGTCACTTCTCCCAATGAGCCTAGGCGCTGAAGTTTTCCGCCTTTTGGGGGCAGGTACGAACAACATGTTCCTTTCCACCGCAGTAAAGGCACAAGTTCTCTGCTCGCCGTCGCCGGCGCTCCTTATCAGAGAGCTTCAGGCGATCCACCTGCATAGGCTCTTCAGACGGAATCGCAGCAGGAGTCTGAACAGTCCTCTGGAAGACAGGTGCAAGTTTAGACGTCTGCTTCATCCTTGTGGCTTGAGAAAAACGTTCACGAAACCGCACGTCTATGCGTGTGGCCAACTAGATCAAAGCGTCCAGAGAGCCAGGGAGGTCCCTTCCTGCAAGTTCGTCTTTAATGCGGTCACTCAGACCCTCCCAGAATACGGCTCGTTGAGCTCCACCATTCCAGGACAGTTCTGCGGCCAGTGTACAGAACTGGATTGCGTATTGGCCCACTGTCCTAGCGCCTTGACACAGACGAAGAAGAGCAGAGGCTGCAGACGAGGCACGGCCAGGTTTCTCAAACACTGTATGGAAAACAGTTAAGAAGGTCTGTAAGCTTGCAGTCTCGGGTCCACTTCGCTCCCATATAGGATTAGCTCTAGCAAGAGCTTCTCCAGAGAGCAGAGATACAATGAAAGCCACTTTTGCTCGGTCAGACTGGAACTTGTCTTCATGTAGCTCAAAGTGGATCAAGCATTGACTCAGGAACCCTCTGCAGGCCTTTGACTCACCGCTGAAACGTGGAGGCACGAGAAGTTGGACAGCAGACGTGCCTTGGTATGCAGACGATGCAACGGCAGGAGTTGCTGGGACCTGTAGTGCCGCAGGATCAGTAGTGGGTAGAGCGTCCAGACGTGCAGAAATTGTGTTCAGACACTGCAGCAGGACATCTTGGCGTTCACTCTGGCGTTGCAGCTCTTGGTATAAATCTTGTACCACAGGCATGGGATTGCCAGCGGGGTCCATGGCCTGAGCAAACTGTAACGGATCAACGGGTGTGGACCCGCTGTGCCACTTACCGGTTTGGCTTTGGGCCAAACTTGGGAGCGGAGTCTAAGTGTCCCCCTGGTTTTCACCCTTTATCCCGGTCCAGGATGCGGAAGCTGGACTCAGCTGCAGGGGAGACACCAGGTCGCTACCGCAAGAGTGGTCCCGGTTAAGTGACAGCTGGCCGGGCAGGCCAGAAAGCCCCGATGCTAGCACTGGGGAACAGGCAATATAGCAGACAGCCGCAGGATAATGCTGAGCTGAACCAGCGGTATAGCAGAGCTAGTGCTGTGAGAACAGCAGAGCTGAGTTAATCCAGGTGGAGCTGGTGTAACGATCTGCACAGCAGACAGAGGTGTGGTCCGGGTCTTTAACTTGAGAGCAGCGAAGTACAAGAGGATCAAGCAGAGACGAGGTCAGGATACAGGCAGAGGTCATAAACAGGATATCGAATGCAGGAACAACAGGAGCCTTAGCTGTAGGAAGTACAATATTGCTCAGGCATTGCAGGAAGGGGGAAGCACCCTTATAAAGGTGGTGCCTGGCCAGGATTGGAGAGAGGGCGGAATCAGGGGCGTGCATTAACCCTTAAGGTACCAGGACGCCTGCGTCTCCTACAAGATATAACAGAAGCTGTCGTAGCCTGCGACAGCGCAGGAAAGCAGGTCCGGAGCCTGCAGCGAAGAGGAGGAGCCCCGCGTGCAGCTTGAGTGAGGTACGTAGTCAGACGCACTGCACGCTGGCAGCTGCCAACTGCCATTGTTACACATCTATGTGAATATTGTCCTTTCATCACCACTACATCGCAGCTCTCTCCTTCAAATGGTCCTAGCAGTACCTATTCGCTTGTGAGGCTCTTGGCTCCGCTGTATCCACTGGCGTCCCACGTGGTTTGAGTGCCTTACCTCCTCTGGCGCTGCTGTACGGACCTCTGCTGTAGCGGGGGTATCGCTGCTCGGTTTAGTCTCCGGTGGGGTGACAGGGGTAGGAGCGCTCCTATGTATCCGATCCACTTGTATTGCGGGGGTCTTTGCAGCAGATGCGTTTTGGGATTAGCGCTTCCCTTCCTCATTGGTAAAGCTCCCACCGCATTACTTCGATTAATTTATAGTCTTTGGGTGTACGGCTCTGAATCAATTATAAATCCCGGGATGGATTAATTGAGCCACATATAGTGCAATGTTTCGTGATTAACAAAGAATATAAAAATAGATCACCGGATCTTTTCTCCATTTCAATATGTCATATATATTATATCGATCATTTAGGGTTGGGCCAGTGTGAGGTGTGCTCGTCCTGATCCAACTATATATTAACAAATACTTTTTTTAGGATTAGGTGAGATCCATCAGGACTTTGAGCACCCGCTCCACATCTACCCCACCCAATATTGCTATTGCTCAGTAGTTATAATACATTTTGAATTACATCCAATTATAAAACTATTCATATCCAGGTGCTTTTTTGAAAACTGTAGAATATTTTTTGATGGACAACCCCTTTAAGAATAATTCGAAAGGTAGACCAATTTCTAGTACAACCACATGTTAGCATGATTTCTTTGCTGCATCTATGTCACACATCTTGGTTAGTGTGAGGACTTATACATAATCTATACTATCAACTGTTTTGTGCATAGTTCTGTAGTTTAACCCTTTAACACACCCTTCCATAAATGTATGGCATGGCAAGTGGCTCATACATTTACGGCATGGCAATGGCACCAGCTCAGGATCTGACACAGTGTTGCAATAGCCGAGATCGTAGCTAGGGCTGATCTCTGCCATTTAACCTCTTAGATGTTGTTACTGACCGCAGCAACTAAGTGGTTTACACTATAAAAAAAAAAAAAACAATGACTAGAGTTGAGCGAACCCGAACTGTAAAGTTTCCGTAAAAGTTCAGGTTTGAGTTCGGTGTTTGACGATTTAATGGCGCTTGTTAAAAGGCTGCATGGCAGCCAATCAACAAGCGTTTAGCTAGTGTGCCCTTAGAAGCCATCACAGCCATGCCTACTAATGGCTAGTGTTGAGCGCGAATATTCAAATAGTGAATTTTAATCTACCTGCCTGCCTTCTAAATCAGTAATACTAAGGACTCATTACTGATTTAGAATATTCTTCATTATTTAATATATTTATGTTATGTGAAAAATCGGTAATTAAATATCCGCATTAATCAAATCGCTTAAGGACGTTAAGCAACTTTCCTATTGGGTTGGCTTTGTAGAATTGTCGAATATGTAGAATATAGTGCTATATGCGATTTGATTAATGTGCATATTTAGTTACCTATTTTTCGCATTACATAAACTAGATTAAATAATGAATATTATTCTAAATCAGTAATGATTTCCCTATCCGCATTTGTTTGAAGGACACTTGTCATGCTCTTATCCATGTTTTGCTGCCTTTTGCAGCCCTCTAGCCCTTTCTTTTAGAGCCATTTTAGTGCCCCAAAGTTCGGGTCCCCATTGACTTCATTGGGGTTCGGGTCAAGTTCGGGTCCCGAACCTGAACTTTGCGGGTAAGTTCGGCCAAACATGGCGAACTGGAACTTCAACTCAACTCTAACAATGACATAATTACTGCATTTGGTCACCGCACAAAAAATTATGTAAAAGCAGTGAAAGAGGCATATGTACCCAAAAATAGTAGCAAGAAAATCTACAGTTCTTCCTATAAAAAGAAGCCCTTACACAGCTGCCTCGACAAAAAAATAAAAAAAGTTATCGGTCTTAGATATGGCGATGGAAATTTTTTTGAATTAAAAAGCGATTTTATGAAAGCAATAAAACATGAATAAAATATATAAAGTTGGTATTGCCATATTCCTATCAACCCATGAAATAACGTTATCATATATTATATATCACATGGTGAGCTCCAGAAAAAAGGCAATCAAAGATGTATATGTACCCCAAAATGGTGAATAGGCAACCATAGGGACAAATTTACTACTTTGGTAGAGTTGAGATCGGGGTGTCGGTATACACCCCCCCCCCAGCCCCCCTCACCCATATTTCCATCTTAAACAGCCGTCCACTTCAAAGTTGGAACCCAATAATTATATTCAATCCTCTGTTTATTATGATGTTTTAAATAAAGTTTTTATAAGACTATATGGAGAATTTTTATTAGATTAGATGGAGAATTTCTATAAATTTTATTGTATTTATGTACTATGCATGCATTTTGATATTAGAGATTTTAAGTAAAATGTCCACCATCCAGTCCACATTTTGAATACTGCCACCTATTGCTATTTAAGGATCCAAAAAGTTATGGTCAGTATCCACTGAAGAAGGGGACAATCCCGAAACGCGTCTGGGAATACTGACCACCATTAATATTTGATATACTGCTAACTACTTTACAGCAAAAACAACGCCGCACACATAGCGGAATTTATAAATAGTACGGTGACTATATTGGGATTGACAATTATTACATCCAACACTAAACAGTGGATTTGGTAGCAGGAGTATATTACACTCTACTCCAATAGTGCACAGGACACTTTATACAGCTAAGCACGGCAGCAGCTTAAAGATATATCAGCAGCTGGCTAATGGTGGATTACTAGAAGCACATTGGAAAACAAATTAATTGTGGACACTATATACAAACGCTAATAGAGCCGCAAACGGCGGAATTTTTGGAGTGTGAGTGAACTGATGTGGTTTTATGAGGAATTTTTAAAAGTTAAAATTGACACATTCAAGTTGACACTGTTTATCACTTTTGCACGGTTTCATGCACTTGCTAGTAGAATGATGCACCTATGAATTGATGTACTGTAATAATTTATGCAATTTATGTATTTTAATAAACAAGTAATTTTAACGTGATCTTATGACCCACTTGGAGCAGTGTGCCCCCTATCGTTTCTTTGAGAATTTTTGTAATATTGGGGCCTTGGGTGAAAGCCATTGGGTGAGCACCTGCGCATCATTGTCTGGTAACAGAGTGTAGCCACGCAAAAATAATTTTCCCAGAGTTAGAAAAAACTTAATTGTGCTAAAAAAAATGATTTACAAGTGCTGGGAAAGATTATTCAAGGTGTAGGGAAAGGATAGGGAGGAATCATTCCACAGCATTTACAATCCTTTTACACCTTGCTGCACTGACTGGAGACCCAAATTGCCATTAAAAAAGCTCTGTAATTCCAGCAAACCATTCTTGTTATCGGTGGCAAGTGCTGTTTGATACAGCCATTAACAGGGGTTATTACAAGGAAATATTTCTATGTTTTATTTGCCCTTGTGCGGTGCAGTTGCAACAAACGCAGGCGACAGGGGGATAACTTGTGAGGTGACAGTGTACCGAGGGATAATGACAGTTAGTTCTTTACTCACAGTTTTGGGCCGGGTTGCAGTGAAGGGGAGAACAGCACCAGATTCTCTGGCACACACTCTATTACAAGGGGCACCTGCCAGGTGTTAATCGAGGTGCCCTTGATGGTAATTGGGTTTTCTGAGTGCTTTGGTGGCTGGGGCCCTTGAATTAAGTAGAATCGTGACACCAGCATCTTGGTGGTGCAAAATGATGAGAGTGGTTGTTGTGAAAATTGAATAATGAGACAAGAGTTGAATCCAACTGTGAACTTTACTGTATGCAGGGTCTTGACAGCAATTACATCCAGATATAAGCAGTCTCTTGTGTGCATGTAGCTTAAATGCTGTAAATCCAGTCTGTATATGTGGCTATTTATCAGGCTAGATTAGGAAGTTGTGTACTCACTGGTATTTAGTCCTGAATCTGGTCCTTTTTTCTCCAGCTTAGTAATGGGGAGGCTGCTGGAAGCTAATATATCCTTCACCTTGAATCCAAAGGTCCTTAAAACCTGGTAAGGTTGCTATTGTACTTTGTTACTCTCCTCACTCCTTCTCCACACCTGGACTGACTTCTAGTGATGAGCGGGAGGTGCCATATTCGATTTCGTGATATTTCACGAATACTCGATTAAATATCCGTCATATATTCGTCGAAATCGAATATTCGTCATTATTCTATATATTGCGAATGTTACGCAAATTTATATTCACATCGCAAATTAAATTTAGAGCTGAGTTCCTAATGGTTGTAACTTGTATTGCTAGAATTGACGAATATAACGAATATCACGAATATAGCGCTATATTATCAATCTTCGTTATATTCTAGCAATACAACCATTAGGAACTCAGCTCTAAGTTTAATTCGCAATGCGAACATATACTCGCATCGCAAATTCAACTTAAAGCTGGGTTCCTAATGGTTGTATTGCTAGAATATAACGAAGATGACGAATATCACAAATTCACGAATATAGCACTATATTCTCAATCTTTGTTATATTCTAGCAATACAACCATTAGGAACTCAGCTCTGTTTCATTCGCGAAGCAAACATATAATCGCATTGCGAATTGATCTTAGAGCTGAGTTCCTAATGGTTGTATTGCTAGAATATAACGAATATCGCAATGCGAATAATTCAGGTTATAGTAATCACATTGCAATTACAACTTAATCAAATTTGTGAGATCGTGATTCTCACATCCGACAGTACATTTTAGCATGGAGGCATTCCCATTGGGATGGGGATGCCATTGGGATGGGGATGCTCCATGCACACGGGAAGTCAGCAGAAGCGGCAACGTGCAATAACTGGAGCGGGCAGGAAGCCAGGAATCCTCCGGACAGGTAAGAACAGCTTTTGGGAAGTGGGAAGACAACCAGAGAGCAACAAGGATTAACAGCTAAAAAAAATAAAATAAAATCGAATATTCGAAATAGCGAATATCTACCGCCATATTCGCAAATTATCGAAGTTGTGATATTCGCAATAAAAATTCGCTATTCGAATATTCGCACTCAACGCTACTGACTTCCACTACTAACTCTCCTCTAACTTTAGACTAACTAAAAACAGCAACAACTACTGACTTGACTACCCCTGAACTGTGCTATATATATAAAATATGCCCCATCTAGTGGTGGATATATGTACTGCACCTAACAGCCTGTTAAAAGGGATTTTACTGCCAAGTCACAGAATAATGCAAATAACATAACATGAAACATGACAACTTTTCAGTGCCCACGTACATATAACCAATGGGATGCTGTACAGTTATATGTTCTAAAGCATTTTTTGGCTTGTATTAGTGTGAAAAAAGGGCTTATTAGCCGTTGTGTGGAAGAATAAAAATATATTTGCCAGACAGCGGTGCAGTTATATGTTCTAAAGCCTTTTGTGGCATGTATTATTGGCAAAAGAAAAATATATTTGCCCTACAGCGGTGCAGTTATATGTTCTAAAGTTTTTTGTAGCATGTATTAGTGGCAAAAGTAAAACATTTTTGCCATTTAGCGGTGTAGTTATATGTTCTAAAGCCTTTTGTGGCATGTATTAGTGGCAAACGAAAAATATATTTGCAGTTCAGCGGTGCAGTTATATGTTCTAAAGCCTTTAGTGGCAAAAGTAAAATACTGTATATATTTGCCGTTCATCGGTACCGTTAAAAGGCCATATGTAGAATCTGTGGGCATAAGGTGAAGTGTGCACCACAGCCCTGCGTCAACATATGCAGCGTCACCATAAAGTGCCCTGGGAGAACCGTGGCTCTGATGTGGTGGTCCAGCCTGCGGCAGCAAGTGCTGCATCGCCCAGTGGCACGCAGCCGATTTCAGGCAGTCAAGGCTCCACCATCTCAGCCGAAGGTAGCTGTTTGTCCTTGCCATCATCTGCTTGCCTTGATGCTCCTGCTCCTTGCCCTCCTACTCCTCGTCAGTCATTCCGTCAGAAATTGATCGCCGAAGCGATTGCCAAGAGACAACGGTATGCGTGCATTCATCCAACGGCGCATAAGCTGAACATGCTCCTGCCCAAGTTGCTGGTGCTGCAGTTCCTCACTTTCCAAGTGGTGGACTCTGCACCTTTCAGAAAACTGATGGCTTGTGCCGAGCCGAGGTGGAGAGTCCCAAGCCGTCATTTCTTGCAAAAAAGGCATTAAAGTCATAGAAAATAATGTGCTATAATAATAGATGCAAACATAACATATGGACTAAGCCCTCACTTTAATGATAAAATTTGAGACTCTTAGCCAACACATTTTGATCAAAACACATCTGTGCCCAACTACCCAGTGCCAAGGTGGTCTCAGTTCAGGCAGGTCCTACGCTAAACCTCCCTATGCCGTTTTGCATTTATATTCAGGAGCGCAGACCCTGCACATATAGTGTGTTGCTCCTAGTTACCTCTGTGTGCAACAGCAGCCAATGAGAGGAGGAGCACACACAGCTACTGTATATGTACCACCTAATCAAGGTCACCTATTAGATAGGTGGGGTTCTATATCTATTTTCTGTGGTTTGTTTAACTTGTCTTGAAGGAGTCGCACCTTCATGTGTGAATGTGCTCCTATCCTGGGAGTAGCATTCATGTGCCCTTTTTGCCCCACTTATGTCATCGGCGACCTTGATTAGGTGGTACATATAGCTGTGTGTGCTCCTCGTCTCTTTGGCTGCTGTTGTACACAGAGGTAACTATGATCAACACACTATATGTGCAGGGTCTGCGCTCCTGAATATACCGTAAATGCATAATGGTGTAGGACCTGCTTGAACTGAGACCACCTTGGCGCTGGGTAGGAGGGCACAGATGTGTTTTGATCAAAATGTGTTGGCTAAGAGTCTCAGATTTTATCATTAGAGTGAGGGCTTAGTCCATATGTTATGTTTGTATCTATTATTATAGTGCATTATTTTCTGTGACTTTATAAATGTAGCCATGTTCATCCGCAACAATTACTATCATATCATGCAGGATGTTCTATATCTATTTTCAGTGATTTGTCCAAAAAGGCAGTACCAGCCCTGCACACACATGTAGAACAGAAGGTGGGCCAGTCCTTGAGCCTGTTGGTCTCTGCCAAAGTGCATAGCAGCGCCGACGTGTGGAGCTGTAACTACGAGCAGGGGCAATACATGTCCTTTAGGGCCCGCTGGGTGAATGTGGTACCTGCACAGCCACACCAGCAATTTGGCCAGGTGACGCAGCTTCCGACTCCACGTTCTCACGCCGTTGGTTCTGCGAAAATGTCTGCCTCTGCCTCCTCATCCTCCACCGTGTCCTCAGCCTCCACTGCAGGGACAATTCACAATGCTCCTCCAGCATACCAGATGTGCAGGGCACGGCGGTGTCACACTATTCTGCACCTCGTTTGCCTGGGTGAACTGAGTCACACAGGGGAAGAACTGCTCTGTGTCCTTCATCAAGAAATCAAATCCTGGCTTTCTCCGCAACAGCTCAAAATCGGAACAATGGTGACCGACAATGGGAAGAACATGGTGTCGGCGCTGCATCAAGGAGGGCTAAGCCATGCGTCCTGCCCGGCACACGTGTTCAATCTGGTTGTCAAGCGGTTCCTGAAGTCTTCTACCAATCTGCAAGACATCCTAAAAATGGCCAGGAAACTTTGCATGCACTTCAGCCACTCGTACACGACAAAGCACACCCTCCTTGAGCTGCAGCGGCAGAAAGGCATCCCCCAAAATAGGCTGATATGCAATGTTTCCACCCGTTGGAATTCCACCCTCCATATGTTAGGCAGACTATACGAAAAGAGAAAGGCCATAAACGGTTTCTTGATGATCCAAGCGGACAGGAGCACTCCCCTGTGTAACTTCGTTGTCAGCCAGTGGCAGCTCATGCGTGGCACCTGCTGTTTGCTCAGGCCCTTTGAGGAGGCCACGTTATTTGTCAGTTGCCAGGACTACGATGTCATTCCACTGCTTCATGTCCTGGAACCGATGCTGATAAATCTGGCTGGTCAGGGGACTAGAGATGTGGCACCTAGATATCACGAATACATGAGCCTTGTGGGGGGCTGAACTGGGTGAGAAGGAGGAGGACATTGGAGCACAAGCAATGTGTAGAGAAATGCGTGGTTTTTCTACACAGATGACAGGAGTAGAGTTCGTACCGAATTTTAGGATATTTGGCACCCGAACCCGAACATTATCGCAATTGTTCGGGTTTGTTGTTCGGCGGATTTTATGGAGCTTGTTGAAAAGCTGCTGGGCAGCCAATCAACAAGCGTATATCTACTTTGCCCTTAGAAGCTATCATAGCCATGCCTACTAATGGCAGGGCTGTGATTGGCTAAGTGCATTATGTGACCCAGCCTCTATATAAGCAGGAGTCACATAGCGCGGCACGTCACTCTGTTGCTCTTAGTGTAGGGACAGGTTGCTGCTGGTGATCTCAGGGAGAGAATAGGAAACAAGCTCAGCTGATAATATCTGATATCAGAATTGTGTTCACTCAGCGATCTACAACCTTTTTTATTCTTATGGGTGCAATGGCAGTGTTTTTTTTATGAGGCCAGTGACAAAGACTGTCTTTTTTCTGTGAGTGGTTGGTATTGGCGGCCATTTTGTAGAAGTGACGTGCACTTGCAACTGCATATGTGCCAGGAACAGTAATTGAAGACAGTCTTTTTACTTCATTTGGCAAAATGTACCCATTTTTAAGTGTACCTTCACCGCATATCTGGCTGGGGAAGGCAAAAATAATACTGGTACTCCGTTTGTGATTTTAGGGACCTAGGGGGTGACCATTTTGTTCTGTAAAGTACCCCTGTGCTGCATATATCCTTGTTATTAATTCTATAAATCCATCAGATTCTGGGCATTTTATTTTTTTTGTGCAAAAAAGTACATTTGCTCAGTGCACTACATTTGTGATAGTGAAAAAAAATGATCTGTAAATCCATCTGTTTCACTGTGGGTTGAAAAAATCCTCTTTTTTTCCTACAAAGTACCTTTTTGCCTTGTACTGCAAATCAAATAAAATCAGTAAATTCCACTGAGACATTCTGGGTGGAAAAACATAATTTTTGGCACAAAGTAAATTTGTGGCCTGCTCTGTACTACTGCTAGTGAAAGAATTTAATTTGCATCAGTCAGTTTCACTGGGGTTGAAAAAAGCATATATTTTGTTGAAATAAATTCCCTCCTCTGCCTGCACAGGCAATCTGATAGTGAAAAATAATCTGTTAATTCATCTGTTTCACTGGGGTTGAAAAAATCCTAATTTTTTCCTATAAAGTACCTTTTTGCCTTGTACTGCAAAGCAAATAAAATCAGTAAATTATACTAGGATATTGTGGTTGAAAAAAAAACATAATTTTAGCCCATTAAGTACCTCTGCGGTCTGCGTTGGTGTTCCTCCTGCACTGCATACCTGACTTGCCAAAATGTATTCAGTAAATACCGATTGTTGGGCGATCTGTGCCCCTCATATCTTTCAAAGTAACTTGTGACCTTAACCAATCTTTTATCTTTAACACGCTGCCAGGGCCTATTGGGCAAGCCACACAGTGTAATAAATTTATTTCTCATATTGTGATGTGACCTAGAAATATCTTTTATCTTTATCACACTGCCAGGGCATATTAGGCAGGGCACTAAGGGTAATAAACTTATCTGTCACATAGAGGTGTGACCAAAACCAATCTTTTCTGTTTATGACACGGGCACGGCATACCTGACAGGGAACAAGTTTTATTAAATCTGTCTGTTACTTCGTTGGGTTACCGAAAAGAATGAGGAGAGCTTCAAATAACAGAAGTGGCCATGGTCATGATGCTACTGGTGTTGGTGGGGCTCCTGTTTCAGGGAGAGGATGTGGTGGATCTGTGCCAGCTGCACGCCCAAATGAAGCACCTTCCTCAGGTTTGCGTAGATGACAGGGCCTTCCACGTTGTTTAGTAGGCCCGAATGGCGCTCTACAAATGGTGAGGACAGAGAACGTACAGGCGCTAGTAGATTGGGTGGCTAACAGTGCCTCCAGTACCTTCACATTGTCTCCCACCCGGTCCACTGCTGAAAGCTCAGAGTTGGCACCTGCAGGACTTGCGCAGCTATCTAGCACCTCGCCCACTTGCAAATCAGCCAAGCAGTCTGAGCCCCAAGTCATACAGCAGACTCACATGCTTTTTGATAACTCTCCTGGCAGGGTTTCCCTGGCCCATCCACCTAGCCCTGCTCCAGAAGTGGAGGAGATTGAGTGCACTGATGCCCAACCACTTATGTTTGAGGATGAGGACATGGGAAGACCACCGCAGCATGTCTCTGATGATGACGAAACACAGATGCCAACTGCTGCGGCTTTCTGCAGTGTGCAAACTGACAAGGAGGGCAGGGGTGCAGAAGACTTGGTGGAAGATGATTGTGGAGGACGATGAGGTCCTAGACCCTACATGGGATGAAGGTCATGCTAGTGACCTGAGCAGTTTGGAGGAAGAGGAGGTGGTCGCACAAAGACACCAGCACAGCAAAAGAGGGAGTAGGGTGCAGAAGCAGAGCGCCTGTCCCCTAGACACTACGCTTGCTACTGCCTCCCTCAACCAGGGACCGGGCACACCAAAGACAGCTCCAAGGGGTTCCCCGGCATGGCAGTTCTTCACACAATGTGCAGACGACAAGACACGAGTGGTTTGCACGCTGTGTAATCAGAGCCTAATGCGAGGCATAAACGTTCTAAACCTGAGCACAACCTGCATGACCAGGCATCTAAGTGCAAGACATGAGCTGCAGTAGAGTAAACACCTCCAAAACCAAGAAAAGTCTCTGGCTCCACCTGCTCACTCTTCAATCAATCTCACGCTGCAATCTCGGCCTCTTCCACACCTCTGTAGTGACAGTGGCAACGGCCACCCCGCAAACAGAGGATGTGACACCAACGCCACCACATCCGTCACCTTCAGCAAGCACAACCACAGTGTCCCATGGAAGCGTTCAGCTGTCCATCTCCCAAACACTGGATTGAAAGAGGAAGTTCCCCATTACCAACCAGCGATCCCTGGCCCTGAATACCAGTATTTCAAAATTGCTGGCCTTTGAAATGCTGTCATTCCGTCTGGTGGAGACAGAGAGTTTTAACGCCATCTGTGGCAAGGTCCACATAACTACTGATACGTGGACCAGTAAGCATGGCCAGGGCCGTTATATCTCCCTAACAGCACACTGGATAAATGCAGTGGCGGCTGGGCATGAGGCAGATAGCTGTTTGGTGCACGTCCTTCCGCCCCCCAGGATTGCAGGGCATTTCTCTTAGCCTCCTGTTGCCTCCTCCTCCTACTCCTCTTCCTCCTTTACCACCTTCTTATCCTCTCAGCATAACACCGTCACCACCAACTTCAGCGCAGCCAGAGGGAAACGACAGCAGGCAGTTTTTAAACTCATCTGTTTGGGGAACAAACCCCACACCGCGCAGGAGCTTTGGACGGGCCTGGAACAACATACCTCTGAGTGGTTGATGCCACTGAGTCTCAAGCCTGGCCTGGTGGTGTGCGATAATTGGCGAAATCTCGTAGCCTAGCCAGTTTGACACATATCCCTTGCCTGGCGCATGTGCTGTATTTGGTGATGCAGAGATTCCTGAAAAACTATCCTGATATGTCAGAGCTGCTGCAGAAAGTGCGGGCCGTCTGTGCGCGCTTTCAGCGTTCTCACCCTGCTGCTGTTCACCTGTCTGCGCTGCAGCGTAACTTTGGCCTTCTCACTCACCTCCTCATATGTGACATGCCCACAAGGTGGAACTCCACCTTGCACATGCTGGAGAGACTGTGCGAGCAGCAGCAGGCGATAGTGGAGTTTCAGCTGCAGCACGCAACTGTCAGTCGCTCTGCGGAACAGCAACACTTCACAGCGACTGAGTGGGCCTCCATGCGAGATCTGTGTGCCTTGTTGCACTGTTTCGACTACTCCACCAACATGGCCAGTGCGGATGACGCTGTTCTCAGCGTTACTATCCCACTTCTATGTCTCCTTAAAAAAAAACGCTTCGGGCGATGATGGAGGAAGATGTGTCACAGCAGAAAGAGGAGGAGGAAGAGTGATCATTTCAACAGTTATCAGGACAGTTATCCACAGATGGCTCGGAGGGTGGGTTCCTGCACCAACATACAAACGTAAAAACAAAGGTGCAATGGCACACTGCAGCTAGAGCTCCGTCCTGCCACTATGCTGGATGTTAGATGAGGCATTAGTTTATATTTTGGCCAAATTATATAAGCCACCCACCACTTCACGGTTGCCTCACGAGTGGTCCCTAACATTAATTCTTACCTTTTATGGGCCATATCAGCCGCACAAAATCCAGGGAGTGCAGGTGCAGCATGCATGCCAGATACACTCTGCTTGTAACCCCGTCTGGTGCCATACAGCGTTCATCAGATCAAGGGATGCAAATACCAACATGCATGCTGAGCCCACTAGTACTTCTCCTGGAATCAAATGGCTTCTGGTAAGTTCTATAAAGCAGACTCAGTTTTATACTGACTTTAAAACCAGCCTACAGGGCGGATTCACTAGTCAGGTGTGCATGACTGCATGGAGGTCACCACGCCTCCCATATTTGCTACAAAGGAAAAAAAAATGGGGATTGCAGTCAGCACAACCCAATACGCAGGTGCACGTTGCTATGGTGAAATACACATACAAATGTAAAAACAAAGGTGCAATGGCACACTGCAGCTAGAGCTCCGTCCTGCCACTATGCTGGATGTTAGATGAGGCATTAGTTTATATTTTGGCCAAATTATGTAAGCCACCCACCACTTCACGGAGGAAGAGGCCGCCAACGCAGCCAGGGCACCACCAGCACCTCAGAAGGCAGGGTTAGCATGGCCGAAATGTGGAAAAGCTTTGTCACCATGCCACAAAAACCAGCACCACCAGCTGATATGCAACATCTTAGCAGGAGGCAGCATTTCAGCAACATGGTGGAGCAGTATGTGTACACACGCTTACACGTACTGACTGATAGGTCTGCCCTATTCAACTTCTGGGTTTCCAAATTGGACACATGGCCTGAGCTTGCCCTTTATGCCTTGGAGGTGCTGGCCTACCCTGCAGCCAGTGTATTGTCTCAACGTGTGTTTAGTATGACATGGGGTGTTATCACAGACAAGCGCAGCCGCCTATTCACAGCCAATGTGGACAAGCTTACGTTCATTAAAATAAACCAGGCATGGATCCCACACGACTTGTCTATACCTTTTGCAGAATAGACAAGTATACACACTTCACACTGTTCACACATTGTTATACTCCAGCGCACTTTCTCTTTGTATTATTTTATATATTCCACAATGTTTTGTGCTGTATCCAAATTAAATTAAAAAAATATATAACACCTCCTCCACTGCTTCTTCCACCCACACCGCCAAATTCACCTACACCACCACATCCACCTACAACGCTACGTTCACCGCCTCCTCAACCTCCTAGTCCATATGAACCTCATGGTCTTAGTTCAGTATTAAAATTTGTAATTTTTATTTATTTTATTTTACATCATTTCCCTATCCACATTTGTTTGCAGGACACTTACCCACATTTTGCTGCCTTTTCCAGCCCTCTAGCCCTTTCCTGGACTTTTTTTAGAGCCATTTTGGTGCTCCAAAGTTCGGATCCCCATTGACTTTTTTATGAAGTTCGGCCAAACCCAGCGAACCCGAACTTCCAGGTGTTCGCTCAACTCTAGACAGGATTAGAGGAGCAGGACTAGCCAAAGGAGCTACAGGGGGGTGAGGAAGATGAGGCAGAGTACCCAGACACACTGTAGCAGTATGCAGTGGAGATGGAGACAGGGAGTCCCTCCGAGTCACTTGTACAAATGGCCTGATACATGCTCACTTGCTTATGTAGTGACAGCCAAATTGTTAGCATTCGGCAGAGGGATAACTTCTGGCCCTCCACCTTGTTAGACCCTCGCTACAGGTCCATAATGGGGACCTTTTTTATACCCGCTGAGAGGGAGGACAAACTGAACTACTATAAAGACATCCTATGTAGTGAGCTGGCCACTGCCTATCTGCACCATTGTCCATCCTCTTTCAGGTCTAAGCAGGGGGGCCCTCTGCGCTCACGTTCCTCTGCCCTTGTTGCTGTGGCAGGGGGCGGGGGGCGGGGGGTTTGGGTAGGAGCAGTTGCAGCTCCATCAGAAGCAACTTAAGTCTAGAGTCGCTGATTAGCAGCTTTCTTCACCAGCCTAGTGAAGAAACTTCTCACCAGCAGCAGCAGCTAGACCTAGAGCAGGACCTGAACCAGCAGGTGGTGGCATACTTGGACAGCATCCTGGGCATTTAAACTGGATTTGTGGCTGCAACTGGCCGAGTTTGCCCTAGAAAAGCTGTCCTGCCCGGCCAGTAGTGTGGCATAAGAGTGGGTGTTTAGTGCGGCGGGGGCCATAGTTACCCCAAGAAGAACTCGCCTGTCCACCCAAAATATGGAGACACTGACCCTTTTCAAGATGAATCAGGCGTGGATCAGGCGTGGATCAAGCAGGATTTCCATCCACCAATGCCTGATGCATCAGACTAGATCATCCATGGTGCCACACCAACACTTTGACAAAAGAGACTGTTTTCTTCTGGCTACCTGCCTTAGCTACTATTCTGATGCTGCCACCCGCCTGATGCCACACATCTCCTTCTTCTTACATCCACCATCGTCAGCGAGTACTGTTATTGCCACCCATCTTCCCACTCTCTAACTGGGTCACTCTGTGGTCTTCTGATGCTCCTGCAAGCTCCTTACTATGTCACCGTGCCACTCTGTGGTCTCCTGATGCTGCTGCCACCTCCACACTATGTCACCTTGCCACTCTGTGGTCTCCGGATGATGCTATCACCTCCACACTATGTCAGTCACCTTGCCACTTTTTGGCCTCCTGATGCTGCCGCCACCTCCTCACTGTCATTGTGCCACTCTGTGGCCTCCTCCTGATGCTGCTGCTGCCGTCACCTCCACGCTATGTCACCTTGCCATTGATAGAGATGTGGACATCATTCTTTGATTCAGCTAAAAAGGCTCCCATATACTCCAGCTCTCAGACAACACCTTATCTTCTCCAGAGCATGAAGGTTCCATCCTACCGAAGGGAACACGCCTCCTTGTTATGTCATAAATGCTTTTCTGCTGTTAGTGAAGACTTAATTACAACACGTGGCTACAGCTAGATATTTACATAGTTCAAATACCTGAGTTAGTAAAAAATGCTCAGATGCCAAGTGTTATTTCTTTTCATGTTTTCATATTCTAGCCAATGTAACAATGCCTCATGCCTAAGGGGGAATGCCCCTCTGATGTCTTTATAACCCGCTGTACTTCCTGTAATAAATGAGAGTTTGCTTTGACTCCAGTGTGTGTCACTGTTATTTTCTTCCATGCATGTAAAACCCTTGGGTTACTATTAATTTGGAGCAGTAGAGCCAACATGATTAGACCTGATTGAGGGCATCTTTTACATTGGTGCCCAACGTGGGGATTAGGAGAAGTATCATCGCTAGACGAAGTTTGGCGTTCCCAGAGCACGGTGCACCACGCTTGAGGGTGAGGATTGTAGCCTCAGAGACAAGGTTAGAAAATTCTGGTTATCTCATCTGCCTCTTGCGGTGCTCCACTGTGCTGTGGTAATCTGTTCTTCTATTGATGGTACATTGTGGATAGTAGATTTAAAATCCTGAGTTCCTAGAACCATTTTCATTTGCTCTACTGTGTGTTTGTGTGGTTTGTGCCAGGCACCTTCACAGTTAATGGTTAAGCAGAGCAATACATTTCCCCAGGCAGGGGGGCGAAGCCGCATAAGGGGCTACTAAATTATCTGCCCTGTTCAGACAGAGGCTGTAGCCCCGGGGTGCTCCGAGATGGGGCTTGATTTAGGGGTTACTGTTTTATCTGTTCTAGTGATGGAGGGTGTGACCCCGGGTAGCTTCTGTGGGACTCAAATTAAGGGCCACTAAATTATCTTGTTAACGGAGTGTGTGGCCCCAGGGAGTCTGGGGAGGACTATAAATGACCTGTCTGGAGTGGCGGAGGGTTAGTCCTGGACTGCCAGACCAGTGAAAATCTTGCAAAAGGGATGAGCTCTGCTTGGGAGTGTGAAGTGAGTGAGTAAATCCATGGGACACTCACACTCTCTGCCTGAGGGCGAATATACATCCCATCAGCTGGTGGCTCGGGAAGAGGGTACTAAGCATATGAAGCATTGGGGAAGTTAAAGAGGACCTTTCATTACCCAAAAAAATCTGAACTAAGTATACAGACATGGAGAGCGGCGCCCAGGGATCTCCCTGCAGTTACTATTATCCCTGGGCGCCGCTCCGTTCTCCCGGTATAGGCTCCAGTAACTTCAGCTCTTCAGCTCAACTGGGAGGAGCCTGCCCTTCCTCTCCTGGGCGTCTCCTTCTTCCAGGCTGTAGCGCTGACCAACCGCAGCGCTCAGCTCATAGCCTGGGAGGTTTTCTTCTCCCAGGCTATGAGCTGAGCGCTGCGGTTGGCCAGCGCTACAGCCTGGGAGAAGGAGATGCCCAGGAGAACAAGGGCAGGCTCCTCCCTGTTGAGCCGAAGAGCTTAAGTTACCTTAGGACATACCGGGAGAACGGAGCGGCGCCCAGGGATAATAGTAAGTGCAGGGAGATCCCTGGGCGCCGCTCTCCATGTCTGTATACTTAGTTTAGATTTGTTAGGGTAATGAAAGGTCCTCTTTAAAGTGATGATGCATTGCAGCGCTGAGGAAGTATTGTGTCTCGTCTGTCTGTGTGCTGTGTGCTCCACACCATACATGTCTGTTGCCCGGTGAAAATGGAGGAAAGAGGGAGACATTGGGGGGATACAGCTGCGGGGATTGACGCCACAACATTGGAATGTATGATAGTTAGAACACTGTCTGCAATACAAAGAGATAATAACAAGGCAATGTATGTGAGGTACTAAGTGTGTGTGTATGGAGCTTCAGAAAATGTTATTTGTTAATAAGTTCAAAGACTTGTGTGTGTAAAAGTATGAGAAAGGGTTCTATATGTCTGTCTTTGATATGTCTGTGTGGACCGGGAATCTGACCTTGTGTGTTGCTAACTAAGTTGCTAACTGTCTGTTCTTTCTGTCTTTCATATGATGTTACTGAAGATTGCTAACCTAAAATGTAAACTGAATGTAGAATAGTGAGAAAAAGCATGTAGGGAAATAAAGGTTGGCTGAAAGAAAACAATCTCACGGAACAGAAAGAGGTTTTTGCTGTGAATAGTGAGTAAAGTGTATAGAAGGAGGAGGTATAGAGAGACAGAAAAAGTTAGGTTGTGCATGTTATCAGGATAACGTTAGGCTAGTTTCACACTAACAGCACCCTTCTCCGGCAGACTGTTTCGGCGGGTGAACAGCCTGCCGATTCCGTGCTGCTGCTAGTGCACGCATACCGCCGTGGGTTCGATCGGGCCCCATGTTTGCCGTGTTGGAGCAGGAACTCAGGCCCGCCCCCATTATAGTCAATAGGGCCGGAGCGGACCTCCGGCGGCATGCGTGCACTAGCAGAGAACAGAGAAAGGAAAAAGTAAGTCTGCCACCATATAATGGTCCTGGGAGATGGACCTGCAGATGGGATAGAGAGTTGTGCTGTGTGTGGCACTACTCGCTCACACCACACGAGAGGATTGTATTCTGCATTGCCTGGATCACTGTCCGTCCCCACAGAATGACACAGGTGAGAGGGGGTTGGGGGGAATTTAGACCAGGTTTAGGAAACAGGCAATCCAGTACCTCCAGTATCTGCTGTGCTTTTAAACATTTAGCAGATTCCAGTCTGGCCCCAATGATATCCCTCACTCTGCGTAATAAAGAAGTAGTCCCATTTTTGATTGATACTGGAGAAGCCAAGACAATTGTGCACAGCAAATATGGCCTTCCCTGACTTAATCTCCGAGAACACCAGTCCTTGGGTATAAGTAGATACACTCCCCTTTAAACAGAACCCATCCGTGTTAGATTTGTCCTTATCCAAGAAGTGCTTGCCCGGTTGCTGGTCAGTGGTAATGTCCCCTTTTGCCTCCTAGGTGTAGACTTGCTTGCAAAAGTACTTGCCAGTAGTGATGAGCGGCAGGGGCAATATTCGAATTTGCGATATTTCGCAAATATTTAGGCGAATATTCGCCATATATTGTAAAATTTGCGAATTCGTAATCTCCAGTCATTATTTTCTTGATTGCGAAAATTTGCGTATAAAAATTTGCATGCAATTTGCATAAAAATTCGCATAAACTGGTATTTAAAAGATACGTCATGACGTATCTTTTAAATACCAGTTTATGCTAATTTTTATGCAAATCGTATGCACATTTTTACATGCGAATTTTTGCAATCAAGAAAATAATGGAATTATTTTCTTGATTGCGAAAATTTGCATATAGAAAATTTTCATTAAAATTTGCATAAACTGGTATTTAAAAAAAATATATATATATATTTCGTGATATTCTAAATATTCCCGAATTCTCAAAGTGCCGATATTCGCGATTAAAATTCGCAATTCGAAAATTCGCGATGAACACTTGCCAGCATCTCATACCAGGAGGATGGCGCTGTGAAGCTCACAGGTGCCCTCAATGACCAGGAACTGTGTTTGTTGCCCGTCAGTGATAAAACTCCATGGTCCATGTTTGTTTCAGTACTTCCAGAAGATTAGTAGGAAGCCCTGCTTGCAGGACCCACGGTTGTTGGCAGACTCCCAGTTCCTCCTGTGGAAGTGGAGATGAAACCTGGTGCCCCACTTCCCTGGAAGATGCAGTATCTCTTAATTATGGAACAGTCAGATGCCATATCTCAAATAGTCTGAGACTTTTTAAAGAAAGGGGTTATCAAGGAGATTATATCCTCTTCTGCCATTCTTTTGTACCCTGTGAAAATGAAAAGTTAGAAGGGCAAACCCATCCAGCACCAGATGGTACATGAATTACGAGCTGTCATTAAAGCCACACTTTTAACACCTTCATTGTGCCCAATCTGCACTCCTCGTTGGCTCAGGTTCCCACTACCCCTACCCACTCCACTGTGATTTATTTGACAAATGTTTTGTTTTTAGCACCATTACATCCAGACAGTTGGTATTGGTTTGCCATCACATATGAGGGTAAACAGTATACCTGGGTGGTGCTGCAGCAGGGAGCCTAGAACTCACCTAGCATGTACCTTATACTGCAACCAATGTCACTCCCGTCCTTTTTTAGCTGATCATGTGTCATGATGGGGAAATGGGGAAAAAAAACCACCGTACAATGGAGAGCAACTAAGCCAGGACACTGGGAAAAGGGAGCTAGTCACATCCTATAGCATCCCTAATCCTAGCCCTTACTACTCACCGTATGAGCGGACCTGGATGGTAGGGCAGCACATACCCCGTAAACCTAGGACCCTGAGTCGCCCTGATAATCCTTCAAATAAAGAAATGGCTGAGACGACCTGTATATCCCAAACCCCGTGTTCACCAGAAAGGGAAGGGAAACAACCCAAAGGGGAATTTTCCACGCGTGCAACAACAACACATTGCCACTGGCAACAGCATACTCGGCAAAAGTGTCAGGGCAAACTACCACCAAGCCGTGACATCATGGCTGCAAGTGAAAGAAAAAAGAGAAAAAAAACTTCAGTTTTGTTGCATTACTGTTGCCTTCCTGGGGTGAAACATCTCATCCCTGAATGTACGAAGGTTGTTGAAAACATCCCTTTGCCCAGAAACATGAATGCATTGAGGACATCATTTTTAGGCCCTGTTCCTTATTGCAGACCTTGGATATGCAAATGCAAAAACAGCCAACATTTACACTGATTCCAGGTATGTCTTTGGGATGGCCCATGAAGAGACTTCCTGACCGCTTCAGGTAAACCCATTAAAAATGGGGAAGCAGTGAGGTCTCTGATGGAAGCCCTCTTGTCGCTAACTTGAGTGGCGGTGATAAAAAAATTAAAATAAAAAATAGGAGAGCCACTGTAAAATTGACTCAACGACATATAAAACAAAAATCACTGAAATAAACATGGCCACAATGGGAGGAACTGCTCAAACCACAGTTCCTCCCATTTAGGCCACGTTTATTTCAGTGATTTTTGTTTTATATGTTTTAAATGTGCCATTGTGTATGGCTGGTAACATTCTGCTGCACCTGGGAGCCTGTGTCACATGGTCTGTTATAGGTTTGGCTTGCAGCCTCATTTACCTCCCATTGCATTAGTGGTCCTGCAGTGCAGGTGAGTGGGAGTGGGGCTGTGAGCTGGATCTCTGCACCTTTCAGACCCTGTTCACACACCATAGGTAGTCTGAGAAACCTTGACGTGGTGCATGAAGGGGCTCCGATATGGAAAGGATGAAGTACACGGCATCACAGGTAAACAGATCTGGATGTATCTCCTGTGCCACAGCCAGACCACACTTAGTAACTGTGCCCCTTCACTTAAGTCCTAGTCAATATTCATGTTTTACAAGCATCTATGTGAATCAGACTGCGGACATTACTGAATGCAAGGTTTGGGAAGAGAAGTTCCCAATCTTGAGAGAAACCCTTGGACCTGTGGGAAAGATAACCATATACAAGGGGAATTACACCTGTTAGAGGTAAATAAAAGGGAATAACATGGGCAGGTTTCCAGAAGGATATTGGGGAACTGTGGTGAATACCACTGGTGAAGCCTATTAAAGTCATTTGATGAACCAGACTCAAGCATTAGGGGATGTGATCTAGTTGTGTGTAGATATGAAACTGAGGACAAAGTTGACAATTGCCTGCATGGGAAATGTGCCTAAGCCCTAGTATTGATGCCTTTGCATGTATTCAATCCCCTTAACTGGGAGAGAACCATAGAGAAAATAAGGAACCCTGGGTTAGAATTTGGTTATGCTCAACGAGAGGCAATGGTAAGGAGAAGGCAGGATACCAGCCCAGGAGGCAGCCTCAATTTCCACATGGACATACATGGAGGAGTGCCCAGGGGGGTTCCAGATGAATTTAAAGCCAGAAGTCAAGTGGCAGCAGGGTTTGTATCTTTAATCCCTATTGTTATTATAAACAAAAATGTGGATTTGATCGACTACTTCTATTATAATCAGCAGTAGTGATGAGCGGCAGGGTCAATATTAGAATTCGTGATCTCCAGTTATTAATTTCTTGATTGCGAAAATTTGCATTAAAAATTTGCATAACAATTTGCATCAACTGGTATTTAAAAAAAACGAATATTCGCGATTACGAATATATTTAGCGATATTCTAATTTTTTGCAAATTCTCAAAGTGCCGATATTCGCGATTAAAATTCGCAATTCGAATATTCGTGAACAACACTAATCAGCAGACATTTATGAATTATACTAGAGATGCATTAAAGGGTATAGTGGAGCAGCTGGGGCCCACTAGTGTTATGGCATTCTAAAATAGAATGGCTCTGGACATGCTACTAGCAGAAAAAGGTGGTATGTGCAAAATGATTGGTGAAACCTTCTGTACCGTAATTCCTGATAACTTAGGACCAAATGGGCAGGTCATAATTGTCCTGAGGGGACTTACTTCTCTCTCAGAGGAATTAAAGAGAAATTCTGGGGTGGATAGTTCATGGGAAAATTGGTTCGAAAACTGGATTAAAAATTGGAAACAGACCTTTTTACAAATTAGAATGATTATAGTCATTGTATTATTGATCCTTGCAGTAATTGTCTGTTGTATCATCCCTGGCATTAGGAGGCTTCTGCTCAAATCCGTAGTTGAGGCTACCCTGGAGATGATCATGAGAGTATTTCATGAGGATGGGAGACAAAGTCCACCTAGTTTTGTTGGTACACGCCCCCCCCCCCCCCCTTGCTTACAACGCCACCTGGAGATCACTCACTGTATGGACAGACATCTGACTAAGTCCGGTGTCATGGGAGTCTATACACTAGGCTAGGTTGTCATGGAAGCTGGCGAAGAGGATTTGGAGCATTGGGACAGATGTGCTACTGTAGGTTGTATTTGGGAAAGGATGAGGTCCAAGGGGGGACTGATAGAGATGTGGACATCATTCTTTCATTCAGCTAAAAAAGCTCTCATATACTCCAGCTCTCACACCTTATCTTCTCCAGAGCATGAAGGTTCAATCCTACCGAAGTGAACACGCCTCCTTGTTATGTCATATATGCTTTTCTGCTGTTAGTGAAGACTCCATTACAACATGGCGGCTACAGCTAGATATTTACATAGTTCAAATACCAGAGTTAGTAAAAGAATGCACAATGCGCAGATGCCAAGTGTTATCTCTTTTCATGTTTTTATATTCTAGCCAATGTAACAATGCCCAATGCCTCAGGGGGAATGCCCCTCTGATGTCTTTATAACCCACTGTACTTCCTGTAATAAATGAGAATTTGCTTTGACTCCAGTGTGTGTGTCACTGTTATTTTCTTCCATGCATGTATAACCCTTGGGTTACTATTAATTTGGAGCAGTAGAGCAAACATGATCAGCCCTGCTTAAGGGCATCTTTTACACCATTCTGTGGCGTCCTCATGTTTCTGCCAACTCCACACTATGTAACTTTACCACTCTGTGGTCTCCTGATGCTGCTGCCACACCACACTATGTCACCTTGCCACTCTATGGCCTCCTGATGATGCTGCTACCACCTCCACACTGTCCTTGTGCCACTCTGTGGCCTCCTCATGCTGCTTCCACCTCACCACTATGCCATAGGGCCACTCTGTGTCCTTTTTATGCTGTTCTAACCCACCCCACTTAATGACTGGGCCATTATTTCGCTTGATGACATCATCACTTGTTTAACCCTTCTTCTGATCTATCAGAAGGAAGGAAAAATGAGACACAAAATTGATCCTGTCTGTGTAGCAGCTGTCAGGCCCATCAGAATTGGCTTGAGATTTGGTAGTCAAAAGCAA
The DNA here is from genome assembly GCA_033119425.1 of Bufotes viridis. Lineage (NCBI taxonomy): Eukaryota > Metazoa > Chordata > Amphibia > Anura > Bufonidae > Bufotes > Bufotes viridis. Next base: position 66,276,873 of record CM065589.1, on the reverse strand, counting down.
AAGTGGGTACAAAACACAGGAGACATGCAAATATTCTGTTCATTAGAGTTGAGCGAACACCTGGATGTTCGGGTTCGAGAAGTTCAGCCCAACTTCCCGAAAATGTTCGGGTTCGGGATGACAATGAGGCGGTCATTAGACAGTAAAAAGAGTTTAATATCTCCCACCAAGAAAACAAATGATTAAACAACATATAGGCCCCTGACACCCAGACAATGGGGCGGTCATTAGACAGTAAAAAGTGTTAAATGTCTACCACCAAGAAATCAATCAAGTATGTGAAATTTAGGCCCCTGACACCCACACAATGGGGCGGTCATTAGACAGTAAAAAGTGCTAAATGTCTGCCACCAAGACAGCAAGCAATTACGTGAAAGTTAGGCCCCTGACATGCAAACAGAGGAGAGAGGTCCCATAGCAGCAAAAGAGGCTTCATGTCAACCACCAATGGAGAAGGCCACTTTTAGATATTTAGGCCCCTGGCACCCAGACGGAGGAGAGGGTTATTCAACTGTGGGTTGCCCCGCAAAATAACGGTAAAATTAAAAAAAGAGGATTCAATAAAGAAGTGCCCTGGAGTACCAGAATATATGGTTAAGGGGAGTTAGTTATAAATGTCTATTCTGCACAAGGGATGGACAGGTCCTGTGGGATCCATGCCTGGTTCATTTTTATGAACGCCAGCTTGTCCACGTTGGCTGTGGACAGGCGGCTGCGTTTGTCAGTAATGACGCCCCCTGCCGTACTGAATACACGTTCAGACAAAACGCTGGCCGCCGGGCAGGCCAGCACCTCCAAGGCATAAAATGCTAACTCTGGCCACGTGGACAATTTGGAGACCCAGAAGTTGAATGGGGCCGAACCATCAGTCAGTTCGTGGAGGGGTGTGCAGAAGTACTGTTCAACCATGTTAGTGAAATGCTGCCTCCTGCTAACACGTTCCGTATCAGGTGGTGGTGCAGTTGGCTGTGGCGTGGAGACAAAACTTTTCCACATTTCTGCCATGCTAACCCTGCCCTCAGAGGAGCTGGCCGTGACACAGCTGCGTTGGCGACCACTTGCTCCTCCTCTGCCTTCGCCTTGGGCTTCCACCTGTTCCCCTGTGACATTTGGGAATGCTCTCAGGAGCGCCTCTATCAGCGTGCGCTTGTACTCGCGCATCTTCCTATCACGCTCCAGTGCAGGAAGTAAGGTGGGCACATTGTCTTTGTACCGGGGATCCAGCAGGGTGGAAACCCAGTAGTCTGCACACGTTAAAATGTGGGCAACTCTGCTGTTGTTGCGCAGGCACTGCAGCATGTAGTTGCTCATGTGTGCCAGGCTCCCCAGAGGTAAGGACAAGCTGTCCTCTGTGGGAGGCGTACCGTCATCGTCCTCCGTTTCCCTCCAGCCACGCACCAGTGATGGGCCCGAGCTGCGTTGTATGCCATCCCGCTGTGAACATGCTTCATCCTGATCCTCCTCCACCTCCTCCACCTCCTCGTCCTCCTCATCCTCCAGTAGTGGGCCCTGGCTGGCCACATTTGTACCTGGCCTCTGCTTTTGCAAAAAACTTCCCTCTGAGCCACTTCTAAGAGACTGGCCTGAAAGTGCTAAAAATGACCGCCTTTCCTCCTCCTCCTGGGCCACCTCCTCTTCCATCATCGTCCTAAGCGTTTTCTCAAGGAGACATAGAAGTGGTATTGTAACGCTGATAACGGCGTCATCGCCACTGGCCATGTTGGTGGAGTACTCGAAACAGCGCAACAGGCCACACAGGTCTCGCATTGAGGCCTAGTAATTGGGGGTGAAGTGGTGCTGTTCCGCAGTGCGACTGACCCGTGCGTGCTGCAGGTGAAACTCCATTATGTCCTGCTGCAGCTCGCACAGTCTCTCCAGCATGTGCAAGGTGGAGTTCCACCTGGTGGGCACATCGCATATGAGGCGGTGAGCGGGAAGGCCGAAGTTACGCTGTAGTGCAGACAGGCGAGCAGCGGCAGGATGTGAACGCCAGAAGCGCGCACAGACAGCCCGCACTTTATGCAGCAGCTCTGACATGTCGGGGTAGTTGTGAAGGAACTTCTGCACCACCAAATTCTGCACATGCGCCAGGCAAGGGATGTGCGTCAAACCAGCTAGTCCCAGAGCTGCGACGAGATTTCGCCCATTATCGCACACCACCAGGCCGGACTTGAGGCCCACCGGCAGCAACCATTCGTTGGTCTGTTGTTCAATACCCCGCCACAACTCCTGCGCGGTGTGGGGCCTGTCCCCCAAACATATGAGTTTCAGAACGGCCTGCTGACGTTTACCCCGGGCTGTGCTGAAGTTGGTGGTGAAGGTATGTGGCTGACTGGATGAGCAGGTGGAAGAAGAGGAGGAGGAAGCTGAGTAGGAGGAGGAGGCTACAGGAGGCAAAGAATGATGCCCTGCAATCCTTGGTGGCGGAAGGACGTGTGCCAAGGAACTCTCCGCCTGGGGTCCAGCCGCCACTACATTTACCCAGTGTGCAGTTAGGGAGATATAGCATCCCTGGCCGTGCTTACTGGTCCACGTATCTGTGGTTAGGTGGACCTTGCCACAGATGGCGTTGCACAGTGCACACTTGATTTTATCGGATACTTGGTTGTGCAGGGAAGGCACGGCTGTCTTGGAGAAGTAGTGGCGGCTGGGAACAACATACTGTGGGACATCCATCGCCATCGGATGTTTGAAGCTGTCTGTGTCACCAGCCTGAATGACAGCATTTCAAAGGCCAGTAGTTTAGAAATGCTGGCATTCAGGCCCAGGGCTCGAGGGTGGCTAGGTGGGAATTTACGCTTTCTCTTCAATGTTTGTGAGATGGAGAGCTGAACTCTGCCGTGTGACATGGTGGAGATGCTTGGTGACGGAGGTGGTGGTCGTGGTGGCACATCCTCTGTTTGGTGGGCGGCAGGTGCCAACATTCCTCCCGAGGCGGAGGAAGAGGCCGAGGCAGCAGCAGAAGAGGGAGCAGGGGGAGCCTGAGTGAGTTCCTTGTTTTTGAGGTGTTTACTCCACTGCAGTTCATGCTTTGCATGTAGATGCCTGGTCATGCAAGTTGTGCTAAGGTTCAGAACGTTAATGCCTCGCTTCAGGCTCTGATGGCACAGCGTGCAAACCACTCAGGTCCTATCGTCAGCACATTGTTTAAAGAAGTGCCATGCCAGGGAACTCCTTGAAGCTGCCTTTGGCGTGCTCAGTCCCTGATGGTGGTGGCCAGTATCGGGCGAACTCTCTTGTCGGCGGCTGTTTTGCTTTTGTCCCCTGCTCCCTCTTTTGCTACGCTGTTGTCTCGGTCTCCCCACTGCCTCTTACTCTGAACTATGAAAGTCAGTGGCACAACCTTTATTCCATGTGGGGTCTAGCACCTCATCGTCCCCTGCTTCGTCTTCCACACAGTCTTCCTCCCTGACCTCCTGTACGGTCTGCACACTGCAAAAAGACGCAGCAGTTGTCAAATGTGTTTCGTCAGCATCAGAAACGTGGGGACTCTGATGAGGTGGTATTCCCATGTCCTCATCATCAGGAAACATAAGTGGTTGTGTGTCAGTGAATTCTATGTCATCCACCACAGGGGAAGGGCTAAGTGGATTCCCTTGGGATACCCTGCCAGCAGAGTCTTAAAGCATAAGAGACTGCTGCATAACTTGAGGTTCAGACAGTTTCCCTGATATGCATGGGGGGGATGTGACAGACTGATGGGCTTAGTTTTCAGGCGGCACCTGTGTGCTTTCTGCAGAAGACTGGGTGGGAGATAATGTTGTGAACGTGCTGGATCCACTGTCGGCCACCCAATTGACTAGCGCCTGTACTTGCTCAGGCCTTACCATCCTTAGAACGGCATTGGGCCCCACCAAATATCGCTGTAAATTCTGGCTGGTACTGGAAGCTGAGGTAGTTGGTTCACTAGGACGTGTGACTGTGGCAGAACGGCCACGTCTTCTCCCAGCACCAGAGGGTCCACTAACAACACCACGACCATGTCCGCGTCCCTTCCTAGATGTTTTCCTCATTGTTACCATTCACTACAATAAGAAAAAAATTATTTGGTCCAGTGTTTTGAATGCAAATTCAGGCCATTTTTTACAGGCACCTAACACTATCTGACTATCTATTTATGTACCGTATTACACTAATCCAGGCACAGCAGTAACTACAGATTTAGGGGAATATCAATTGTAGGCCTAGTATTTATGCCCTGGATGAAAGGTATCCTTTTACGGACAGCTTTCAGCACATGTATTTTAACACTTTGTGTAATATACCCCTTAACGGAAATAATACACTTAGAGATGCAAAAAATTGTGTGCGCTAATGTAGAGGATTATGCTGTATTTTAACACTTACTGTAATATACCCTTTAACGGAAAGAAACACAATTGGAGATGCACGCTGAGTGTAATATACCCTTTTACGGACAGATTTAAACTTGGCCTGCAACAGCTGGAACACCAGATTTTATGTATTGCTATTTTGGCTATTGAATTTCACCCCAGAAAATAATATATCCTTTGACGGACACTATGAAACTTGTCCAGTCACAGCTGGAACACCAGATTTACGGTATTTCAATTTTTGCAACTGAATTTGACCCCAAAAATTAATATATTCTTTGACTGACACTATGAAACTTGTCCAGTCAAAGCCGGAACACCAGATTTACGGTATTTCTATTTTTGCAACTGAATTTCACCCCAGAACAAAATATATCCTTTGCTGGACACTATAAAACTTGTCCAGTCACAGCTGGAACACCAGATTTACTGTATTTCTATTTTGGCAACTGATTTTCACCCCAGAAAATAATAAATCCTTTGACGGACACTATTAAACTTGGCCAGCCACTGCTGGGACACCAGATTTAGGGGATTGCTATTTTGGCTATTAAATTTCACCCAAGAACAAAATATATCCTTTGCCAGACACTATGAAACTTGTCCAGTCACAGCTGGAACACCATAATTTACTGTATTTCTACTTTGGCAACTGAATTTAACCCCAGAAAATAATATATCTTTTGCCGCACACTATTAAACTTGGCCAGACACTGCTGGGACACCAGATTTAGGGGATTGCTATTTTTGCTATTGAATTTCACCCCAGAAAAAAATATATCCTTTGCCGGACACTATGAAACTTGTCCAGTAACAGCTGGAACACCAGATTTAATGTATTTCTAGTTTGGCAACTGCATTTCACCCCAGAAAATAATAAATCCTTTGACGGACACTATTAAACTTGGCCAGCCACTGCTGGGATACTAGATTTACAGTATTGCTATGTTATACACGTTCAGACAAAACGCTGGCCGCCGGGCAGGCCAGCACCTCCAAGGCATAAAATGCGAACTCTGGCCACGTGGACAATTTGGAGACCCAGAAGCTGAATGGGGCCGAACCATCTGTCAGTACGTAGAGGGGTGTGCAGATGTACTGTTCAACCATGTTAGTGAAATGCTGCCTCCTGCTAACACGTTCAGTATCAGGTGGTGGTGCAGTTGGCTGTGGCGTGGAGACAAAACTTTTCCACATTTCTGCCATGCTAACCCTGCCCTCAGAGGAGCTGGCCATGACACAGCTGCGTTGGCGACCTCTTGCTCCTCCTCTGCCTTCGCCTTGGGCTTCCACCTGTTCCCCTGTGACATTTGGGAATGCTCTCAGGAGCGCCTCTATCAGCGTGCGCTTGTACTCGCGCATCTTCCTACCACGCTCCAGTGCAGGAAGTAAGGTGGGCACATTGTCTTTGTACCGGGGATCCAGCAGGGTGGAAACCCAGTAGTCTGCACACGTTAAAATGTGGGCAACTCTGCTGTCGTTGCGCAGGCACTGCAGCATGTAGTTGCTCATGTGTGCCAGGCTCCCCAGAGGTAAGGACAAGCTGTCCTCTGTGGGAGGCGTACCGTCATCGTCCTCCGTTTCCCTCCAGCCACGCACCAGTGATTGGCCCGAGCTGCCTTGGATGCCATCCCGCTGTGAACATGCTTCATCCTGATCCTCCTCCACCTCCTCCACCTCCTCCTCGTCCTCCAGTAGTGGGCCCTGGCTGGCCACATTTGTACCTGGCCTCTGCTTTTGCAAAAAACTTCCCTCTGAGCCACTTCTAAGAGACTGGCCTGAAAGTGCTAAAAATGACCGCCTTTCTTCCTCCTCCTCCTGGGCCACCTCCTCTTCCATCATCGCCCTAAGCGTTTTCTCAAGGAGACATAGAAGTGGTATTGTAACGCTGATAACGGCGTCATCGCCACTGGCCATGTTGGTGGAGTACTCGAAACAGCGAAACAGGGCACACAGGTCTCACATCGAGGCCTAGTAATTGGGGGTGAAGTGGTGCTGTTATGCAGTGCGACTGACCCGTGCGTGCTGCAGGTGAAACTCCACTATGTCCTGCTGCAGCTCGCACAGTCTCTCCAGCATGTGCAAGGTGGAGTTCCACCTGGTGGGCACATCGCATATGAGTTGGTGAGCGGGAAGGCCGAAGTTACGCTGTAGTGCAGACAGGCGAGCAGCAGCAGGATGTGAACGCCAGAAGCGTGCACAGACAGCCCGCACTTTATGCAGCAGCTCTGACATGTCGGGGTAGTTGTGAAGGAACTTCTGCACCACCAAATTCAGCACATGCGCCAGGCAAGGGATGTGCGTCAAACCAGTTAGTCCCAGAGCTGCGACGAGATTTCGCCCATTATCGCACACCACCAGGCCGGACTTGAGGCCCACCGGCAGCAACCATTCGTTGGTCTGTTGTTCAATACCCCGCCACAACTCCTGCGCGGTGTGGGGCCTGTCCCCCAAACATATGAGTTTCAGAACGGCCTGCTGACGTTTACCCCGGGCTGTGCTGAAGTTGGTGGTGAAGGTGTGTGGCTGACTGGATGAGCAGGTGGAAGAAGAGGAGGAGGAAGCTGAGTAGGAGGAGGAGGCTACAGGAGGCAAAGAATGATGCCCTGCGATCCTTGGTAGCGGAAGGACGTGTGCCAAGGAACTCTCCGCCTGGGGTCCAGCCGCCACTACATTTATCCAGTGTGCAGTTAGGGAGATATAGTGTCCCTGGCCGTTCTTACTGGTCCACGTATCTGTGGTTAGGTGGACCTTGCCACAGATGGCGTTGCACAGTGCACACTTGATTTTATCGGATACTTGGTTGTGCAGGGAAGGCACGGCTGTCTTGGAGAAGTAGTGGCGGCTGGGAACAGCATACTGTGGGACATCCATCGCCATCGGATGTTTGAAGCTGTCTGTGTCACCAGCCTGAATGACAGCATTTCAAAGGCCAGTAGTTTAGAAATGCTGGCATTCAGGCCCAGGGCTCGAGGGTGGCTAGGTGGGAATTTACGCTTTCTCTTCAATGTTTGTGAGATGGAGAGCTGAACTCTGCCGTGTGACATGGTGGAGATGCTTGGTGACGGAGGTGGTGGTCGTGGTGGCACATCCTCTGTTTGGTGGGCGGCAGGTGCCAACATTCCTCCCGAGGCGGAGGAAGAGGCCGAGGCAGCAGCAGAAGAGGGAGCAGGGGGAGCCTGAGTGAGTTCCTTGTTTTTGAGGTGTTTACTCCACTGCAGTTCATGCTTTGCATGTAGATGCCTGGTCATGCAAGTTGTGCTAAGGTTCAGAACGTTAATGCCTCGCTTCAGGCTCTGATGGCACAGCGTGCAAACCACTCAGGTCCTATCGTCAGCACATTGTTTAAAGAAGTGCCATGCCAGGGATCTCCTTGAAGCTGCCTTTGGGGTGCTCAGTCCCTGATGGCGGTGGCCAGTATCGGGCGAACTCTCTTGTCGGCGGCTGTTTTGCTTTTGTCCCCTGCTCCCTCTTTTGCTACGCTGTTGTCTCGGTCTCCCCACTGCCTCTTCCTCTGAACTATGAAAGTCAGTGGCACAACCTTTATTCCATGTGGGGTCTAGCACCTCCTCGTCCCCTGCTTCGTCTTCCACACAGTCTTCCTCCCTGACCTCCTGTTCGGTCTGCACACTGCAAAAAGACGCAGCAGTTGTCAAATGTGTTTCGTCAGCATCAGAAACGTGGGGACTCTGATGAGGTGGTATTCCCATGTCCTCATCATCAGGAAACATAAGTGGTTGTGTGTCAGTGCATTCTATGTCTTCCACCACAGGGGAAGGGCTAAGTGGATTCCCTTGGGAAACCCTGCCAGCAGAGTCTTCAAACAGCATAAGAGACTGCTGCATAACTTGAGGTTCAGACAGTTTCCCTGATATGCATGGGGGGGATGTGACAGACTGATGGGCTTAGTTTTCAGGCGCCACCTGTGCGCTTTCTGGAGAAGACTGGGTGGGAGATAATGTTGTGAACGTGCTGGATCCACTGTCGTCCACCCAATTGACTAGCGCCTGTACTTGCTCAGGCCTTACCATCCTTAGAACGGCATTGGGCCCCACCAAATATCGCTGTAAATTCTGGCTGGTACTGGAAGCTGAGGTAGTTGGTTCACTAGGACGTGTGGCTGTGGCAGAACGGCCACGTCTTCTCCCAGCACCAGAGGGTCCACTAGCAACACCACGACCATGTCCGCGTCCCTTCCTAGATGTTTTCCTCATTGTTACCATTCACCACAATAAGAAAAAAAATGATTTGGTCCAGTGTATTGAATGCAAATTCAGGCCATTTTTTACAGGCACCTAACACTATCTGACTATCTATTTATGTACCGTATTACACTAATCCAGGCACAGCAGTAACTACAGATTTAGGGGAATATCAATTGTAGGCCTAGTATTTATGCCCTGGATGAAAGGTATCCTTTTACGGACAGCTTTCAGCACATGTATTTTAACACTTTGTGTAATATACCCCTTAACGGAAATAATACACTTAAAGATGCAAAAAATTGTGTGCGCTAATGTAGAGGATTATGCTGTATTTTAACACTTACTGTAATATACCTTTTAACGGAAAGAAACACAATTGGAGATGCACGCTGAGTGTAATATACCCTTTTACGGACAGATTTAAACTTGGCCTGCAACAGCTGGAACACCAGATTTTGTGTATTGCTATTTTGGCTATTGAATTTCACCCCAGAAAATAATATATCCTTTGACGGACACTATGAAACTTGTCCAGTCACAGCTGGAACACCAGATTTACGCTATTTCAATTTTTGCAACTAAATTTGACCCCAAAAATTAATATATTCTTTGACGGACACTATGAAACTTGTCCAGTCAAAGCCAGAACACCAGATTTACGGTATTTCTATTTTTGCAACTGAATTTCACCCCAGAACAAAATATATCCTTTGCTGGACACTATGAAACTTGTCCAGTCACAGCTGGAACACTAGATTTACTGTATTTCTATTTTGGCAACTGATTTTCACCCCAGAAAATAATAAATCCTTTGACGGACACTATTAAACTTGGCCAGCCACTGCTGGGAAACCAGATTTACGGTATTGCTATTTTGGCAATTGAATTTCACCCAAGAACAAAATATATCCTTTGCCGGACACTATGAAACTTGTCCAGTCACAGCTGGAACACCATAATTTACTGTATTTCTACTTTGGCAACTGAATTTAACCCCAGAAAATAATATATCTTTTGCCGCACACTATTAAACTTGGCCAGACACTGCTGGGACACCAGATTTAGGGGATTTCTATTTTGGCTATTGAATTTCACCCCAGAAAAAAATATATCTTTGCTGGACACTATGAAACTTGTCCAGTAACAGCTGGAACACCAGATTTAATGTATTTATAGTTTGGCAACTGCATTTCACCCCAGAAAATAATAAATCCTTTGACGGACACTATTAAACTTGGCCAGCCACTGCTGGGATACCAGATTTACAGTATTGCTATGTTGGCATTTGAATTTCACCCCAGAACAAAATATATCCTTTGCTGGACATTATTAAACTTGGCCAGCCACAGCTGAAACCACTGATTTATGGTATTGCTATTTTGGAAATTGAATTTCACCCCAGAAAAAATAATATCTTTTTCCGTACACTATTAAACTTGGCCAGCCACTGCTGGGACACCAGATTTACGGTATTGCTATTTTGGCTATTGAATTTCACCCTAGAACAAAATATATCCTTTGCCGAACACTATTAAACTTGGCCAGCCACAGCTGAAACCACTGATTTATGCTATTGCTATTTCGGAAATTGAATTTCACCCCAGAAAAAAAACTATCCTTTGCCGGACACTATTAGACTTGGCTAGCCACTGCTGGGACTCCAGATTTAGTGTATTGCTATTTTGGCAATTGAATTTCACCCCAGAACAAAATATATCCTTTGCCAGACACTATTAAACTTGGCCAGCCACTGCTGGGACACCAGATGTAGGGGATTGCTTTTTTGGAAATTGAATTTCACCCCAGAACAAAAATTATCTATCCTTTGCCGGACACTATTAAACTTGGCCAGCCACTGCTCGGACACCAGATATACGGTATTGCTATTTTGGCAATTGAATTTCACCCCAGAACAAAATATATCCGTTGCCGGACACTAATAAACTTGGCCAGCCACAGCTGAAACCACTGATTTACGGTATTGCTATTTTGGAAATTGAATTTCACCCCATAAAAAAATATATCCTTTGCCGGACACTATTAATTTTGGCCAGCCACTGCTGGGACACCAGATTTACGGTATTGCTATTTTGGCAATTGAATTTCACTCCAGAACAAAATATATCCTTTGCCGGACACTATTAAACGTGGCCAGCCACTGCTGGGACACCAGATTTAGTTGATTGCTATTTTGGCTATTGAATTTCATCCCAGAACAAAATATATCCTTTGCCGGACACTATTAAACTTGGCCAGCCACAGCTGAAACCACTGATTTATGGTATTGCTATTTTGGAAATTGAATTTCACCCCAGAACAAAATATATCCTTTGCCGGACACTATTAAACTTGGCCAGCCACAACTGAAACCATTGATTTATGGTATTGCTATTTTGGCAATTGAATTTCACCTCTGAACAAAATATATCCTTTGCCTGACACTATTAAACTTGGCCAGCCACTGCTGGGACACTAGATTTAAGGGATTGCTATTTTGGCTATTGAATTTCATCCCAGAAAATTATCTATCCTTTGCTGGGCACTATTAAACTTGGCCAGCCACTGCTGGGACACCATATTTAGGGGATTGCTATTTTGGCAATTGAATTTAACCCCTCAATAAAATATAGAAATTTCTATCCTGAGTTTCTAGTGGTTTCTGCGCGGCAATTGAAGTTATGAAACTCGTGCCTTGAAATCCAAGAGAGCATGTTCCACCTCTTCTGTAGCTTGTAATTTGTACAAAAATCAATGCAATTCCATATCTGCTAGCTCTGAGTTCCCAGTAGAAGGATATTTAAGCAGGAATACCCACTTAACAACCCAAAATACCCATTTGAGAGTTTTGTTACCATAAACCATAGCCCTTGCTGTCTGTTTCGCAAAAACAGGAACGTTGCAATTCTTCTCAAGAGAGCTCAGAAATAGTTAAACCACATAAAGGAAATGTTGTTTTGCATCAGCTTTCAATCAGCTATTCCCAATAAATGTTCAGATCTCAGAAGTCCAATGTATAACTAACATTACATAACACTGTAATTTACACCTTTTTAAAAAAAACAAAGGCAATTTCCGATTAGTAATCAGCATTTGGTCCCAACTTCCATTTCAACACAAAATAAATATATAAATGACGACAGAATACAAGAAAATAGTGGTTATATAAATAGCTATTCTTGCGGCAACAATTTTTAGAAGTATGCAATACTTAAATATTTACATTGATCCTCATTCAATGTGACAAGTCACTTTAAAATTCAGTCTATTTTCACAGAATAAAAAAAAGACACATATCTAAGGCATTTATGTCCAGTTGTTGATAAAATGCATCTATTAGAGCTTAGATTTTATCTAAAAATGATATATATATATATATATATATATATATATATATATATATATATATATATATATATATAGTTTATAATGACTGTTCACTGTAAAGTTACTTACAATATAAAGAGGCAACTCTTGACAACTATTTTGGCATTTAGCACACACTACTTCTTTCCCTCTTTCTCTTTCTATTAATCCTATATGGTTTATTTTGATTGTGTCTGACTTTTCTGTATCTATTAGGATTCATACAAAGGTGGTGGAGACAAAATATGGTAGGCATGCCAACATGGCAGTCCACATGTACTCTTGGCGGCTGCTCTTTAACCCCTTTAGGACACTTTTTTAAATTCTTTTTTGCATTTTCATTTTGCGCTCCCTGCCTTCCGAGAGCCTTAACTTTTTTATTTTTCCGTTCACATAGCCATATGAGGGCTTTTTTTTTCCGGACAAGTTGTACTTTCTGACACCAATGGGGTGAAATTGCAAAAAAAAGCAATTCCACCACGGTTTTACGGGTTTTTAAACATAGTAACATAGTATATAAGACCAAAAAAAGACATTTGTCCATCCAGTTCGGCCTGTTTCCTACAAGTTGATCCAGAGGAAGGCAAAAAACCCCTGTGAGGCAGAAGCCAATTTTTCCCACTTAAGGGGAAAAAAATTCCTTCCCGACTCCAATCAGGCAATCAGAATAACTCCCTGGATCAACGACCCCTCTCTAGTAGCTGTAGCCTGTAATATTATTACACTCCAGAAATAAATCCAGTCCCCTCTTGAATTCCTTTATTGTACTCACCATCACCACCTCCTCAGGCAGAGAGTTCCATAGTCTCACTGCTCTTACAGTGAAGAATCCTTTTCTATGTTTGTGTACAAACCTTCTTTCCTCCAGATGCAGAGGATGTCCCCTTGTCACAGTCACAGTCCTGGGGATAAATAGATGATGGGACAGATCTCTGTACTGACCCCTAATATATTTATACATAGTTATTAGATCTCCCCTCAGTAGTCTTTTTTCTAAAGTGAATAACCCTAATTTTGATAACCTTTCAGGGTACTGTAGATCCCTCATTCCAGTTATTATTTTAGTTGCCCTCCTCTGAACCCTCTCCAGCTCTGCTATGTCTGTCTTGTTCACAGGAGCCCAGAACTGTACACTGTACTCCATGTGTGGTCTGATTAGTGATTTGTAAAGTGGTAGGACTATGTTCTCATCACGGGCGTCTATGCCCCTTTTGATGCAACCCATTTTCTTATTGGCCTTGGCAGTAGCTGCCTGACACTGGTTTTTGCAGCTTAATTTGCTGTTTATTAAAATTCCTAGATCCTTTTCCATGTCAGTGTTACCGAGTGTTTTACCATTTAATATGTATGTGTGACTTGCATTATTCCTTCCCATGTGCATAACTTTACATTTGTCAGTGTTAAACCTCATCTGCCATTTTTCTGCCCAAGCCTCCAATCTATCCAGATCCCTCTGTAGCAGAAAACTCTCCTCTTCAGTGTTAATTACTTTACACAGTTTAGTGTCATCTGCAAAAATAGATATTTTACTGTGCAGGCCTTTTTCAAGATAATTAATAAATATATTGAAGAGAATAGGGCCCAATACTGACCCCTGAGGTACTCCACTAGTTACAGTGACCCAATCTGAGTATCTACCGTTAATAACCACCCTCTGTTTTCTGTCACTTAGCCAGTTACTTACCCACATACAGACATTTTCTCCCAGTCCGAGCATCCTCATTTTATATACTAACCTTTTATGAGGTACGGTGTCAAATGCTTTAGAGAAGTCCAGATATACGACATCCATTGATTCGCCGCTGTCAAGTCTAGAACTTACCTCGTTTGGCATGACCGATCCCTCATAAAGCCATGCTGATATGGCGTTATTTGCTTATTTTCATTGAGATACTCCAAAATAACATGTCTTAGAAACCCTTCAAACAGTTTACCAACAATAGATGTTAAACTTACTGGCCTATAATTTCCAGGCTCTGTTTTTGGACCCTTTTTGAATATTGGCACCACATTTGCTATGCGCCAATCCTGTGGAATATTCCCTGTTATTATAGAGTCCGTAAATATCAGAAATAATGGTATGGCTATGACATCACTTAATTCCCTTAGGATCCGGGGGTGTATGCCATCCGGTCCTGGCCATTTGTCTATTTTAATCTTTTTAAGTCGCTGTTGTACTTCTTCCTGGGTCAGACAGGGCACTTTTAATGGGGGATTTACTTTTACATTCTGCATTTCATCTGACAGTATATTTTCCTCAGTGAATATAGTGGAGAAAAAAATATTTAATAGTTTTGCTTTATCCTCGTCGCTCTCTGCAACACCCCCCTCATTGCTATGTAGAGGGCCGACTCCTTCAGATTTATATTTTTTACTATTTATATAATTGAAGAACATTTTAGGGTTAGTTTTACTCTCTTTGGCAATTAGTCTCTCGGTCTCTAGTTTGGCAAATTTTATTAGTTTTTTACATATTCTCTTTTTTTCCTTATAGTTTATCAGTGCTTCCTGACTCCCCTCCTGTTTTAGTGATTTATATGCTTTCTTTTTGTCATTTATTGCCTTCTTTACGGTTCCATTTATCCACATTGGTTTCTTATTGTTCCTTAGCCTTTTATTCCTATAAGGTATGTACCTCTCACAATTAGATGTTGCAATGCTTTTAAAAATCTCCCATTTTATGGTTGTATTTTTATTTTTGAGGACTTTGTCCCAGTTAGTTAGGCCTATGGCCTCGCTTAGTTGGCTAAATTTTCCTTTTTTGAAGCCTGGTATTTTAGTTTCTCCCTTTAGAAACTCTCGTTTGAAGGATAATTGGAAGGTTATAACTTTATGGTCACTATTTCCCAGGTGTCCCCCAACCTGCACATCTGTTGTTCTATCAGGTCTATTGGTTAATACTAAGTCCAGTATAGCCATCCCTCTAGTGGGGTCCTGAACCAGTTGGGAAAGGAAATTGTCTTTGGCTATTGCCAAGAACCTGTTTCCTTTTTGGGATGTACAGCTTTCAGTTTCCCAGTCTATATCTGGGTAGTTGAAGTCCCCCATGATAACGACTTCATTATGGTTTGCCGCCTCGTCTATCTCGTTTAGTAATAGATTTTCTGTGGACTCTGGTATATTTGGTGGTTTATAACACACTCCTATTAGTATTTTATTATTGTTTTTTGCTCCATGTATTTCTACCCACAGTGACTCCACATGTTCATGTCCCTCAGAGATGTATTCTCGAATTACGGGATTTAGACACGACTTCACATAGAGGCAGACCCCTCCACCTCTCCGGTTTTGACTATCCTTTCTAAACAGATTGTAACCTTTTATATTAACTGCCCAATCATAGCTATGATCCAGTCATGTCTCAGTTATTCCCACTACGTCATAGTCCTCCTCACACATCACTAATTCCAGTTCACCAGTCTTGTTAGTCAGGCTTCTGGCATTAGTATACATACTGTACATTTGACAGGTTTATGTGTATTTTTTACCCTACATCTTTCATTCTGAGCTGCTCTAGTTCCCCCTTCCATTACTCCCCCAGACACACTACCTCGCCCCTGGTCTCTATCTGCACAATCTTCCCCTCCTATAACGTAATTACCCTCCCCCCAGTCCCTAGTTTAAACACTCCTCCAACCTGGTTTCTTTAACTCCACTTATGAAAGCAGCGACTTAGTAATGCAGGCCTCAGGTTTTAGGGGTTTTAAAAAAAAAATTTTTGTCGCCATATTTTGACCCCTATAACTTTTTGGTATTTATGTGTACGGAGTTGTATGGGGGCTTATTTTTTGCGGGACAATCTGAACTTTTAAGGGATACCATTATAAGGTGTGTATATCTTTTTGATCACTTTTTATTTCATTTTTTTGGAGGAAATGAAGCCATTTGGACGCTTTTTTCTGTTTTTCTGTTTACTGTATGGGGAATATATTTTTATATTTTTATACTATGGGCATTTTCGCACATTGCGACACCCATGATGTATATATATATTTTTTTAATTATTATTTTATTCTATTTTTGGGAAAAGGAGGGTGATTTGAATTTTTTTCTTATTTTTTTTTCTTATTTTTTTTTTACCCTTTGATATAGCTCCCATAGGAAACTATATAAATCAGTCATCTGAATGCTTCTATCATAAACTCCAATACACTTGTATTGGAGTCTATGATGATTTTACTAGTTTCCTATGGAGCCCTATGAAACCATGGCTGTTGCTGACAGGCTCCGGTTCCCATGATCGCCACAAGGGGGAGCCGGAGAGCTGCTGAAAGTTTTACTTTCGGTTTTAATCGCACGCAGATGCTGTCGTCAGGATTGACCACAGCATCTAAGGTGTTAAATATTCGAGATCGGCAGCGCTGCCGATCCCGAACATTAGCTGCAGAGGTCAGCTTGAATAAGCAGGTGGCGACCCGCAGCAATGGCGCCCGCATGAAGCCGGCGCCATCTTTAGGGACATGACACAGGACGTACGGGTACGTCCTGTGTCCTTAAGAGGTTAATATATGTTCACCCTTAGTTCTCTAAGTTGGGAGGAATATATTCTGCTTTGGTATAATTTTTTGGTGACTTTTTGTGATGTAATAAAAATCACATCATCATTGACTAAGCCTACATGCACATGGCAGTGCTTTTTTGCGGCCTCCGTTCCATTTTTTTGGCGGATCCGATGGTTTCTTATTCATTTCTATGGATCCGTTAAAAATGCGGATGCCTCTTCCGTTTCCTGTCTGTGTCCGCTGTCCGTATTTCACGTCCGCAAAAAAAATATGGCATGTCCTATTCTTGTCCGCAAAAAACGGTTTGCGGACCCATACAAGTCAATGGACCTGCAAAAAATGCGGATGACCAACGGAAGCCATCCGTTTGTCATCCGCATCTGTTTTTTTTGCTAATAATTGCTTGGAAACCAGGGCACTTTTACAGGTACTTTAAGAAACTGGTTCAAGCCTTCCGTTGTTTTGCGCATCCGCAATAAAAAAGGAAGGCACACGGAAACACAACCTAAAAAATTTGCGGACACACGGAACGGATGTGGATGTGAAAAAAAAGGAAGATGGATCCGCGATTTGCGGACAGCTAAAAACAACTGTTTTGTGAATGTAGCCTAAAGGACTAGTTCCCAAATTTTCTTTTGGTACTACTAGGGATTAGAGATCCATTCTGGGAATCACCCCTGAAAATATACCTGGTGTCCGGTTCCACCAATCGTAACCCTTATACTATAGACCATGGGTCAGCAGCAACCTTCAGCACTCCAGCTGTTGTGAAACTACAATTCCCAGCATGCTGCATTCATTTTTATGGGAGTTCTGAGAAGAGCAGAGCAAATATGCATGTTGGGAGTTGTAGTTTCACAATGGCTGGAGAGCTGAAGGTTCTGACTAGAGATGAGTGAATTTCATATTTTGAAATTCGTTCACTCTTCTTTTGGTGGTAAAAGGTGAGTTGCGTTAGTCCTCCCCTGTATAATGGAAACGGGACGCATCTGTTTTGCAGCCCATAGACTTCAATTGTAACGGAATGAATAACGGAATGCCTTTAAAGACATTCCGTTATGCATTCCGTAATAGAACTGCATTATGGTCTGTGGTAACGAAATCCATAACGCAATTCATGTGTTTTGCAGCCCATAGACTTCAATTATAACGGAATAAATAACGGAATGCCTCTAAAGACATTCCGTTATTCATTTCATAATAGAACTGCATTATGGTCTGTGGTAACGAAATCCATAACGCAATTCACCTTTTACCACCAAACCAAGTGTGAACAAATTTCATAAGCGGAAAATTGCTCAGCTCTAGTTCTGACCCCTGCTGTAGACTATCCAAGCCTTTTATGGCAGATTTCTGTCATTGAAAAGTTGCAAATATGGATTTGCGGCAAAATTTGCGACTTTTCAGCCCTCAATACACTTTTCAAAAATGCCATGAAAAGAGGGTGTTGTGATGGTAGGGAGGGGGTGGGACAGAAGGACATACAAATGTGTTTTTATTTTTACCAGTTTTTCAGCATAATTAAAGATAGGAACCTACTGCTAGGAGGCTGGCAGGCTGCCATAGATTTAAGCGTGGCCTGCCAGAAAGATATACTGCTTCCATCATGGAAGCAATCACCTGCTTCCATCATGGACCATGTGACCCAGTGACGTCACTGAAGGTACTTCACCCCCTGCCCAGCTGAAGACAGAACAGGAGACCGGCAGCTACGCGATCAAATGGAGGGGGTGAGTTAGTCTTTTATTATTTTTAACCCTCTATTGCCCTTTTTACTTTGCATTCTCTATTAAGAATGCTATTATTTTCCTTTATAACTATGTTATAAGGGAAAATAATAAAGATCGGGTCCCCATCCCGATCGTCTCCTAGCAACCATGCGGGAAAAACGCACCGCATCCGCACTTGCTTGCGGATGCTTGCGATTTTCCCGCATCCCCATTCACTTCTATGGGGCCTGCGTTTCGTGAAAAACGCAGAATATAGAACATGCTGCGATTTTCACGCAACACAAAATTGATGCGGAAAAATCACTGCTCATGTATAGTGTTGAGCGAACAGTTCGAGCATAGTTCGGGTCCGTACCGAATTTTGGGGTGTTCGTGACACGGACCCGAACCCGAACTTTTTCGTAAAAGTTCGGGTTCGGGTTCGTCGTTCGGCATGTATTTTGGCGCATTTTGAAAGGCTGCAAAGCAGCCAATCAACATGCATCATACTACTTGCCCTAAGATGCCATCGCAGCCATGCCTACTATTGGCAAGGCTGTGATTGGCCAAGTGCAGCATGTGACTCAGCCTCTTTATAAGCTTGTGCGCACGTCGGGACATGCTCACTCCCGATGTGAATAGAACAGGGATAGACGCAGCTGATGCTAGGGCGAGAATAGGCAGGGATAATTGAATAACTGGAAGCAAATTTCTCTCCTCCACCTGTGATTCATCTGAACAACTGCAGCTGAGCTGCTTTTTTGATAGGGATTGGCTATTTTTAGAGTGGCCAGAGTGATTTTTCCATCCACATGTACCTGGGCTGACCGCCGCCGCCATTTTGCGACTTGTAGTGCTGCAGCAGAAGCTGCCACAGTGTGCATTCCAAAGCTCCAAACAAGTCAGACATCTACACCTGGGATTCAGACCAATAGCGATTTAGCAGCACAGTCCAAGGCTATTTTTTTAAAGGTTGTGCAGACCATTTTGTGGCACATGTTACTGGGCTGATAGGCGGCGGCCATCTTGGGACTAGTGCTGCAGCACAATCTCTCCCAACGTCCATTAATCACTTGTAATAGTGGTCTGTGCCATAGAAATCCTACATCAGGGACTTGGGTGTGCTTGTGTCACCCCTACTAATACCAGTCCACCTGTAATCCATACAGTGAAAAGCCATAAAGTATTCCAGTGAGGGAATTTTTTTTTATTTAAAAAGGCCAAGTTAGTTTATCTGGCGTTCAATATACTAGATACAGTTAGGCTCATGCTTTCATACATCTGGAATTAGCAAACTAATGTGCTGGGGTTGGGAAAACATATATGTACCCATACTAGAATCTGTCAAAGAAAGCGGTACTCACATATAACAGTCATTCCATCTGTAATCCATACAGTCAAAAGACTGAAAGTATTCCAGTGAGGGAATTTTTTTATTTAAAAAGGCCAAGTTAGTTTATCTGGCGTTCAATATACTAGATACAGTTAGGCCTGCGTTTCATACATCTGGAATTAGCAAACTAATGTGCTGGGGTTGGGAAAACATATATGTACCCATACTAGAATCTGTCAAAGAAAGCGGTACTCAGGGCCGGGCCGACACAGAGGCTGGGGAGGCTCCAGCCTCAGGGCGCTCCAGCCTCAGGGCGCAGGCAGCAGCCGGTCAGAGGGAGAGGGACTGACAGGGGGGAACCGCTCAGTGCTCCCTCCTGTCATTCCCTGAGCCAGGCCCTGTCAGAGCGCTCCTCTCACCTCCATTATGCTGCTTCAGGCCCCCAGCATCAGGCCCCGCTGCCTCAGGCTCTAACTAGAAACAGAGTAAGCAGATGGGCGGAGCCTAACGGACCTCCGTTAGGCTCCGCCCACCTGCTTAATGTGAGGCAGCGCTGGGGCCTGATCCTGGAAGCCTGGAGAAGTGACCATAATGGAGGTGAGAGGAGCGCTCTGATGGGGCCCGGCATTAAGTACAGTGAAAATGCCGGGCCCCCTTTCATTAAGTCTGTGACAACATGGGGGGGCAGAAAGAGCATGACAACATGGGGGTCGGGGGTAAAAGAGCATGAAAAGATGGGGAGAATGACGGGGCAGAAAAAGCATGACAAGAGGGGGGGCATGACAAATTACTATGTGGGGGCACTGCTGTGTGGTTGAGGGGGGGTGTGGGGGACATTACTGTGTGGGGGGGGCAGTGTGGCTGACATTACTGTGTGGGGGGGCAGTGTGGCTGACATTACTGTGTGGGGGGGCAGTGTGGCGGACATTACTGTGTGGGGGGGCAGTGTGGCGGACATTACTCTGTGGGGGGCAGTGTGGCGGACATTACTGTGTGGGGGCCAGTGTGGCGGACATTACTGTGCGGGGGGCAGTGTGGCGGACATTACTGTGTGGGGGGCAGTGTGGCGGACATTACTGTGTGGGGGGGCAGTGTGGCGGACATTACTGTGTGGGGAGGCAGTGTGGCGGACATTACTGTGTGGGGGGCAGTGTGGTGATGACAAAAGACTGAAAGTATTCCAGTGAGGGAATTTTTTTTATTTAAAAAAGGCCAAGTTAGTTTATCTGGCGTTCAATATACTAGATACAGTTAGGCCTGCGTTTCATACATCTGGAATTAGCAAACTAATGTGCTGGGGTTGGGAAAACATATATGTACCCATACTAGAATCTGTCAAAGAAAGCGGTACTCACATATAACAGTCATTCCATCTGTAATCCATACAGTCAAAAGACTGAAAGTATTCCAGTGAGGGAATTTTTTTATTTAAAAAGGCCAAGTTAGTTTATCTGGCGTTCAATATACTAGATACAGTTAGGCTCTGCGTTTCATACATCTGGAATTAGCAAACTAATGTGCTGGGGTTGGGAAAACATATATGTACCCATACTAGAATCTGTCAAAGAAAGCGGTACTCACATATAACAGTCATTCCATCTGTAATCCATACAGTCAAAAGACTGAAAGTATTCCAGTGAGGGAATTTTTTTATTTAAAAAGGCCAAGTTAGTTTATCTGGCGTTCAATATACTAGATACAGTTAGGCCTGCGTTTCATACATCTGGAATTAGCAAACTAATGTGCTGGGGTTGGGAAAACATATATGTACCCATACTAGAATCTGTCAAAGAAAGCGGTACTCACATATAACAGTCATTCCATCTGTAATCCATACAGTCAAAAGACTGAAAGTATTCCAGTGAGGGAATTTTTTTATTTAAAAAGGCCAAGTTAGTTTATCTGGCGTTCAATATACTAGATACAGTTAGGCCTGCGTTTCATACATCTGGAATTAGCAAACTAATGTGCTGGGGTTGGGAAAACATATATGTACCCATACTAGAATCTGTCAAAGAAAGCGGTACTCACATATAACAGTCATTCCATCTGTAATCCATACAGTCAAAAGACTGAAAGTATTCCAGTGAGGGAATTTTTTTATTTAAAAAGGCCAAGTTAGTTTATCTGGCGTTCAATATACTAGATACAGTTAGGCCTGCGTTTCATACATCTGGAATTAGCAAACTAATGTGCTGGGGTTGGGAAAACATATATGTACCCATACTAGAATCTGTCAAAGAAAGCGGTACTCACATATAACAGTCATTCCATCTGTAATCCATACAGTCAAAAGACTGAAAGTATTCCAGTGAGGGATTTTGCTTATAAAAAATAATATATTTCATTGTGGTGCGAGTTGAATCGCAACAATGAAGAAAAATACTATTAAGGGACGAGGGCGCGGTCGTGGTGGTGTCCGTGGAGCCTCTGTTGCTGGTAGAGGACGTGGCCGTTCGGCCCCAGGCGCACACAGTAGGGAACGAACTCCCTCAACTAGCCGGCAGAATGTACCGCAATATCTCGTGGGGCCCAATGCCGCTCTTAGGATAATAAGGCCTGAGCAGGTACAGGCATTAATCGATTGGGTGGCCGACAGTGCTTCCAGCACGTTCACCACATGGTCTTCCACCCAGTCTTCTGCAGAAAGCGCACAGGTGGCACCTGAAAACCAAGCCCATCAGTCTGTCACATCACCCCCAAGCATATCAGGGAAACGGTCTGAGCCACAAGTTATACAGCAGTCTCTTCTTCTGTTTGAAGACTCTGCTTCCAGGGTTTCCCAGGGGCGTCCACCTAGCCCTTCCCCAGTGGAGGAAGACATACCATGCACTGACGCACACCGACTCTCTGATGATGACGAAACACAGGTGCCCACTGCCGCGTCTTTTTGAAGTGCAGACTGAACAGGAGGAGGTCATGGAGGGAGACTGGGTGGAAGACGATGCAGAGGACGATGAGGTCTTAGACCCCACATGGACTGAAGGTCGTGGCGATGACTTTCACAGTTCAGAGGAAGAGGTAGTGGTGAGACCGAGACAACAGCGAAGCCAAAGAGGGAGCAGGGGGCCAAAGCAGACGAGCCGCCGCCCCCAGAGTTCGCCTGCTACTGGACATCGCCAACAGGGACCCAGCCCCACAAAGGCAGCTTCAAAGAGTTCCCTGGCATGGCACTTCTTTAAACAATGTCCTACCGACAAGACCCGAGTGACTTGCACGCTCTGCCATCAGAGCCTGAGGCGAGGCATTAACGTTCTGAACCTCAGCACAACCTGCATGACCAGGCATCTACATGCAAAGCATGAACTGCAGTGGGGTACACACCTTAAAAACCAGGCACTCGCTGAGGCTCCCCCTGCTCCCTCTACCGCTGCTGCCTCGGCTTCCGCCTCGAGAGGAATGTTGCCACCTGCCGAGCAGCAAACAGAGGATGTGCCACCGACACCACCACCACCGCCACCGTCAACTAGCGTCTCCACCATATCACACAGCAGCGTTCAGCTCTCAATATCTCAAACCTTAGAGAGGAAGCGCAAATTCCCCCGAGTCACCCTCGAGGCCCTTGGCCTGAACGCCAGCATTTCTAAACTGCTGGCCTTTGAAATGCTGTCATTCCGGCTGGTGGACACAGACAGCTTCAAACAGCTGATGGCCATGGCTGTCCCGCAGTATGTGGTTCCCAGCCGCCACTACTTCTCCAAGACAGCCGTGCCTTCCCTGCACATGCAAGTGTCCGATAAAATCAAGTGTGCACTGCGCAACGCCATTTGTGGCAAGGTCCACCCAACCACAGATACGTGGACCAGTAAGCACGGCCAGGGACGCTATATCTCACTAACTGCACACTGGATGAATGTAGTGGCGGCTGGGCCCCGGCGGACAGTTCCTTGGCGCACGTCCTTCCGCCCCCTAGGATCGCAGGGCATCATTCTCTGCCTCCTGTAGCCTCCTCCTCCTACTCGGCTTCCTCCTCCACTGCTTCCACCAGCTCATCCGGTCAGCCACACACCTTCACCACCAACTTCAGCACAGCCCGGGGTAAGCGTCAGCAGGCCATTCTGAAACTCATATGTTTGGGGACAGGCCCCACAGCGCAAAGGAGTTGTGGCGGGGTATTGAACAACAGACCGACGAGTGGTTTCTGCCGGTGGGCCTCAAGCCAGGCCTGGTGGTATGCGATAATGGGCGAAATCTCGTGGCAGCTCTGGGACTAGCCGGTTTGGCGCACATCCCTTGCCTGGCGCATGTGCTGAACTTGGTGGTGCAGAGGTTCATTCACCACTACCCCAACATGTCAGAGCTGCTGCATAAAGTGCGGGCCGTCTGTGCGCGCTTCCGCCCGTTCACATCCTGCCGCTGCTCGCCTGTCTGCGCTACAGCGGAACCCGGCCTTCCCGCTCACCGCCTCATATGCGACGTGCCCACCCGGTGGAACTCCACCTTGCACATGCTGGAGAGACTGTGCGAGCAGCAGCAGGCCATAGTGGAGTTTCAGCTGCAGCTACGCTCGCGTCAGTCGTACTGCCGAACAGCACCACTTCACCACCAATGATTGGGCCTCCATGCGAGACCTGTGTGCCCTGCTGCGCTGTTTCGAGTACTCCACCAACATGGCCAGTGGCGATGACACTGTTATCAGCGTTACAATACCACTTCTATGTCTCCTTGAGAAAACACTTAGGGCAATGATGTTAGAGGAGGTGGCCCAGGTGGAGGAGGAGGAGGAGGAGGATGAGGGCTCGTTTCTAACACTTTCGGGCCAGTCTGTTCGAATTGGCTCAGAGGAGGTTTGTTTAAGCAGCAGAGGACAGGTTCACAAGTCGCCAGCCAAGGCACTGTACTGGAGGACGAGGAGGATGAGGAGGAGGAGGTGGAGGGGACGAGGATGACGCAAGTTCACAGCGGGGTGGCAGCCCAGGCCCATCACTGGTGCGTGGCTGGGGGATACGGTGGACGATGACGATACGCCTCCCACAGAGGACAGCTTGTCCTTACCCATGGGTAGCCTGGCCCACATGAGCGAATATATGCTCCAATGCCTGCGCAACGACAGCAGAGTTGCCCACGTTTTAACGTGTGCAGACTACTGGGTGGCCACCCTGCTGGATCCCGGTATAAAGACAATGTGCCCACTTTAATTCCTGAACTGGAGCGCGACCGTAAGATGCGCGAGTACAAGCGCACGCTGATGAGGCGCTCTTGAGAGCATTCCCACATGTCACAGGGGAACAGGTGGAAGGTGAAGGCAGAGGAGTGGCAAGAGGTCGCCAACGCAGCTGTGTCACGGCCAGCTCATCTGAGGGCAGGGTTAGCATGGCAGAAATGTGGAAAAGTTTTGTCTCCACGCCACAGCTATCTGCACCGACACCTGATACGGAACGTGTTAGCAGGAGGCAGCATTTCACTAACATGGTTGAACAGTATGTCTGCACACCCCTCCACATCCTGACGGATGGTTCGGCCCCATTCAACTACTGGGTTTCGAAATTGTCCACGTGGCCAGAGTTAGCATGTTATGCCTTGGAGGTGCTTTCCTGCCCGGCGGCCAGCGTTTTATCTGAGCGCGTATTCAGCACGGCAGGGGCGTCATTACTGACAAGCGCAGCCGCCTGTCCACAGCCAACGTGGACAAGCTGACCTTCATAAAGATGAACCAGGCATGGATCCCACAGGACCTGTCCCTCCCTTGTGCAGAGTAGTCCTTATTAACTGCCTAAAACATGTCTTGTTGTGCTACGGGCCACTTCTTTATTTGATACAAATTTTATGAAACCCACAGTTGAATGAAACTCTTCTCTGTCTGGGCGCCGGGGCCTAACCAGATGAAAGTGGCCGGTTAAACTAACGGGTGACATGAAGCCATAACCTCTGCCATGCTACCTCTGTCTTCTGTCTGGGTGCTGAGGCCTAAGTCAAATAAAGCGGTCTTCTGCTGTGCTGGGGGATATGAAGCTAATCTCTGACCTCTCTCCTCTGTCTGGGTCCAAAGGCCTAAATCACTGAAAGAGGCCTTCTCCTGTGGTGTGTGATATGATGCCAGAATATGTGCTGTGGGGCCTCTCTCCTCTTCCTGGGTGCAGGGGTCAAATAAACTAAATTGTGGCCTACTCCTGTGGTGGTTGATATGATGCCTGATTCTCTGATGTGGAACCTCTCTCCTCTGTTTGGGTGAAGGGGTCAAAGTCTTTCAAAGTCGCCTTCTCCTGTGCTGATTGATATGAAGCTGATGGTTGTGCCATCTGACATGGTTGCCGGGGTCCCATTAAATTGGGGCCTACTCCTGTGGTGGGTGATCTAAATGCCTGATTCTCTGCTGTGAAACCTCTCTCCTCCGTCTGGGTGTAGGGGTCAAAGTCTGTCAAAGTCGCCTTCTCCTGTGCTGATTGATATGAAGCTGATGGTTGTGCCATCTGACATGGTTGCCGGGGTCCCATTCAAGTGGGGCCTACTCCTGTGGTGGGTGATCTAAATGCCTGATTCTCTGCTTTGAAACCTCTCTCCTCCGTCCGGGTGTAGGGGTCAAAGTCTGTCAAAGTCGCCTTCTCCTGTGCTGATTGATATAAAGCTTATGCTTGTGCCATCTGACATGGTTGCCGGGGTCTGATTCAATGGTGGCCTACTCCTGTGGTGGGTGATCTAAATGCCTGATTCTCTGCTGTGTAACCTCTCTCCTCCGTCTGGGTGTAGGGGTCAAAGTAACTAAATGGTGGCCTACTCCTGTGGTGGGTGATATGATGCCTGGTTCTCTGCTGTGGGACCTCTCTCCTTTGTCTGGGTGCTGTGGTCAAAATAATAGTAAGTGACCTTCTCCATTGGTGGGTGACTTGAAGCCTGATTCTGTGCTATGGGACCTCACTCCAATTAATATTGTTTAATTTTTATTTATTTTATGTTAACTCATCATTTCCCTATGTACATTTGTTTGCAGGGGATTTAACTACATTTTGCTGCCTTTTGCAGCCCTCTAGCCCTTTCCGGGTGTGTTTTACAGCCTTTTTAGTGCCCAAAAGTTCGGGTCCCCATTGACTTCTATGGGGTTCGGGTTCGGGATGAAGTTCGGGTCGAGTTCGGATCACGAACCCGAACATTTTTCGAAAGTTCGGCCGAACTCGTCGAACCCGAACATCCAGGTGTTCGCTCATCTCTACTCATGTACAAAGCCCCATTGAAATGAATGGGTCAGGATTCAGTGCGGGTGCAATGCGTTCACCTCACGTATTGCACACGCGCGGAAATCACGCCCGTGTGAAAGGGGCCTTACAAGTGCAGGGAAAGATAATTCAAGGTGTAGGGAAAAGATAGGGAGAAACCATTCCACCAGCATTTGTGTTGAACAGGGTTCAATCGGGGAGGTGACAGCCTGGGTAATAGGAACAATATGATTACACCTTGCTGCACTGACTAAGGATCCAAATTGCAATTATACAGCTCTGTAATTCCAGCAAACCTGTCTTATTAGGGTGCAAGTGCTGTTTGATACAGGGTTTATTACAAGGAAATATTTCAACGTTTTAGTTGCCCTTGTGTAGTGCAGTTATATATTCAAAATAATTTTTTGGCTTGTATTAGTGGGAAATATAGAACTTATTAGCTGTTGTCTGGTCAAGGGCGAAAATTGCAGCCCTTTTTGTCGTGTATTAGTGGCAAAAGTAAAATAAATTTGCCGCTTAGCAGTAAAGTTATCTGTTTTAAAGCCCTTTTTTCTGAGTATTAGTGGAAAAAGAAAATAAATATTTGCCCCTCAGTGGTGCAGTTACAGTATCAGTTCCAAAGCCCTTTTTTCCGTGTATTAGTGAAAAAAACTTTGCCACTCAGCAGTTCAGTGATATATTCGGATGCCCTGTATGCCGTGTATTAGTGGCGAAATAAAAATATATTCGCCGTCCAGCGTTGCACTTATCTGTTAAAAAGTCTGTTGTGCAAAATTAGAAAAAAATTGGGGCCTAATTGCTGTTCTGCGGTGCAGTGATATATTGTGAAGCCCTGTTTGCCGTGTATCAGTCGCAAAATAAAAATATATTTGCCATCCAGCGTTGCATATATCTGTTGAAAAACCTGTTGTGTAAAAGTAGAAAAAAAATAGGGCCTAATTGACGTTCTGCGGTGCAGTGATATATTCTGAACCACTGTTTGCAGTGTATTAGTGGCAAAATAAAATTATATTCGCCGTCCAGCGTTGTACTTCTCTGTTGAAAAGCCTGTTGTCTAAAAGTAGAAAAAAAATTAGGGCCTAATTGCCATTCTGCAGTGCAGTGATATATTCTAAAACCCAGTCTGCCGTGTATTAGTGGCAAAATAAAAAATGTTTGATCTAACATTTGATTATTTGATCTAAAGGTATGTCAGACAGAGAAGTGCCAGGCCCTGCACAGGGGAGTGGCAGAGGCATAAATGTTTCTGGCGCAGGCAGATGTTGCTGCAGAGTAAGAGGCCGTAGCAGCAGGGGTCACTTCGAGAGTCAGCTAGCGGTCATGTGTCAGCTAGCAGTTGTGTCGTGACCATCAACCCAGCGGTTCTTGAATGGTTGACTCGATCTTCGATTTTGTTGCAAGTGACATCAGACACCCCCAGCCAAGTCAGTGGGTTCAGTGAGTCAGTGGGTTCGTCAGACACAACCCTTAGGCCTCTTTCACACGGGCGAGAATTCTGCCCAGGTGCAATGCGTGAGCTAAACACTGTGCACCCGCACTGAATCCGGACCCATTCACTTCAATGGGGCTGTGCAGATGAGCAGTGATTTTCACGCATCACTTGTGTGTTGCGTGAAAATCGCAGCATGTTCTATTTTCTGTGTTTTTCACGCAATGCAGGCCCCATTGAAATGAATGGGGCTGCGTAAAATTTAAGCATCCGCAAGCAAGCGCGAATGCGGTGCGATTTTTACGCATGGTTGCTAGGAGATGATAGGGAGGAGCAACCCCGGACCACATAAAAGTGGTGAGCGTTATTACATCATCAAAGGTCCTTTTGCAGGTCCTCAAAAAGGAAGAAAAATTACGATGCCTGGCTGGGCAATCAATTGGATGAGGTGAGTTCATCTTTTTTTTATTTTTTAACCCCTCAATGCACATTTAAGTAAGCATTCTGTATTAAGAATGCTATTATTTTCCTTTTTAACCATATTATAAGGGAAAATAATAACATCTACACAACACTGAACCCAAACCCGAACTTCATTGAAGAAGTTCGGGTCTGGGTACCACATTCAGTTTTTTCTCACACGCGTGCAAAATGCATTGCATTAACGCAAAAAGAACTGAACAACGCAACACACTCACAATCAAAACTGACTGAAATTGCTTGCGCACTCACGTGAGGTTGCCGAAACGCACCCGGGATGCATCTGGAGCAAATCCGGAACACCCATGTAAAATAGGCCTTAGTTGCATAGCCCGAGAGCAGACCCTGTGCCCTCACCTGTCCTCAACCTGTCTCTGTCCTTTCCTCCACCCCGCGGGTAAGTAGTGATGTTTTATTGTTTTGCTTTATATAATAATGTAATATTTAAAAAAATCAGTTGTCACCATGATAAATCTGCAGCAGGGCGAATAGATGCCGGTTGACTGTCCTGGTCCTGCTCCATGACCTTCCCAGGAGCTTCTGTCGGGAGCAGCGGTTCATTTCTGAGACTTCGGTATAGTGCGGGGGAATCCAAAGACCCTCTACATCTCAGTGCACCACAGGATGTCCTCCTTCCCATCCATGATGACTGGGAACTCATGATGTTTTCCCTGACATAGAGACCAGGGGCTGGTAGTTATGGTTTGAATCTTGATGAACTTCGCAACTCTTCCAGGCTCCGAGCAATCTTGAAGGTTCTCGTTGTCCGTAGATACTAGAGGCCTGTCCATGCCAGGCAAGTTTCCCCAGTAGTATCTGACTCGATGAGCAGCTGATTAATTTAATTCATTTAATTAAATTTATTAAATATTAAATTGAACCAAAACTTGATTAAAATTATAAGAAAGTAAACTTAAATTCACCAATATATTATCCAAATCTTTGAGTGAAATTAGCTTCCTCTCCACTCTGTCAGAGTGGCTTAACTTTTATAAGTATTTAATAGAACAGGTTCTGTTTACATCTATATGGAATCAGCTGATGACTTTGTAAAAGGAATGCTCTTCTTCTTGACACTAAACTTGACCTGTAAGGCTGAGTTCATACTTGAGTTATTTGGTCAGTTTTGGCTCCGTGACTGCCCAAATAAGTGAAGTGTGCAGTGATTCTAAGAGTGACGCCTTTTATCTACATGTCATACAGACTCACAGTATTATTTCACTACCAAAGCAGACTCCCTATATGCGTTACTTCAAAGCACAGTGTTCTACACCACTATAAAGGCTCTCAGCAGCCAGGAAATAGCCGTTTTTTAATGTAATTCGCCACAAATATATTCGGCTCGAACCACATTGTTCACGGAAAAATTCATTGAATCGAATTTTTGAAAAATTTGCTCGTCTCTAGTTTACAGTACTGTGTTATTAAAAAGTAAAATACAAAAGCATAGCAGAGAGAATGTTCCCAATAAGACATCAGGGTAATCCAGAAAGAGAGGACATTTTAAAGACTCTGGTCAAGGACTATTAAATATATCTACCTTATGATGAAGAACTAGAACTTCTTTTTGACATGTAATTTTGACAGTACAAATCCATGGAGACAAGGGTCTGTATACCGATCTGTAAGAGCTGTGGAGGGCTACAAAATTTTACAGTCTTCTGAGAAGTATGCACATGAGAATAACTATAATGAATACGCCTGAAACATTTCTAAAAGCTTGTTTGAGAAGTTGAAGTAAAATCAAAAACTGTCATTTATTGATCAAGATGAAAACATTGCTGACCTTTACTGAGCTGTCAAAATGAATACAGCTTAAGAAACCAATGTTTGTTTGTTGGAATGTACTATACTGTAAATGTCCAATACAGCAGCCTGTACATGGGCAACAGGGAATAGCCTGCGTTTAAAGGCGGCTCATTTGTATTCCATTTAAATGACAATAATAAATACTTTTCATTTCAATTATCCTGCTAGGGTTTTACTTTTTAAATCAGCAGTTTGTGCTTTAGAGCTGCTCTTATTGTACTCGAAATACGAAGGTGGACAGTCAATTGATGCCATATTAGTAACTTCTCTAATACTTGTCTTTCACTAAATTTAGAATTCGGAATATATAATAATTAGTGTTCTTTTTTTCGGTAATGATTAGCAGTAGTGCCTCCCCAAGTGTCCAAATAAAATTTAATAGACATAATATAGAGAGAAGGACACTTTGGCTGATATAACAGTAGTAGTAATCTTGTGCCTATATATGACCAACATTGCTGTCTCTACTTCATTTTTTCCTTAAAGGGGTTATCACATGACTAATGTAAAAAATTAAGACAACGTATCAACGATCAGACAACGTATAGAACATGACAAACCCTTTCTAACAAAGTTAGAACCAGCCCTGTACCTCTCATGGATCCAAAAATATTCCTTCATTGCTCTGGCAGCTCAGGGGAAGGGTATTTTCTGCTGAAGCTAAGGGGGCGTGTCCATGCTCTCCCTATTACATTTCAGGAGGCAGTTAAAGGATGAAACTGATCATGTGTGGCCTTCTCAGTGAGCAGGTCAAAGAAATAAGAAAAAAACTGCAGGTGGGGCTATAGAGATACATTATATTGAATACTTAATAGCTACATTTTTAATTACTTGCAATAAAAAAAGTATTCAGATGCAGGTGCTAGTTTGAAAACTGTAGAATATTTTTCATAGGACAGCCCCTTTAAAAAGAGACCTAAAGGAGCAGCCAAAAATGAAAGGTGAACTCCAATTGGTTGCTATGGGCAACTAAGCCAGTTATACTTTGCACCAGTTTGATAAATCTCCCCCCCCCCCTTGTGTCTAGAGATACTTTGGTTAGTTTGTGATGAAATAAGTTTCCACACATGAGAAGAAGTTTTCATTTTTTGCTTATATAAGACATTCTGATTTGTGCCCTTTACAAATAACTAGAAATTGTAAAACACACCAACATAAGGACAATACACTGTATAGCCCAAAATGACAACTGTCTCAAGAAACCAAAAAATAGTTGCATAAAGGGTTGTCTCATTAAAAACCCCATTTCCATATACTCTATTAAGGAATTCTGAGTTAATATATTAAAATCAACTGTTGAGGACCCTACCAGCTGGAGCAGCTCTATAAAGAATTGCTCTAGAGAACCTTTCATGTCATTGCTTGACATGCACAACTCACTGATTTCAGTAGGAACTGTGTGATACTTAAAGGGGTTGTCCAGGTTCAAAGCTGAACCCGGACATATCCCCATTTTCACCCAAGCAGCCCCCCTGACTTGGGCATCGGAGCAGTTAATGCTCCAATGCTCTCCTTTTCCCTGCGCTGAATCGAGCAGGGCAAAGGCATTTTCTGGAGTTCCTGTGACAAATTGGCTCTCCATAGGGCTGCCAGGCAAAGGGAGCTCAGTGACGTCACTGGCACTGATGGGCGGGACTTACCACTACCCTAGCCCAAAAAACGGCTAGGGCAGCGCTAAATCCGGCCCATCACAGTCTGTGACATCACCGAACACATTGCTGGGTGGAAGCCTCCGCCCTGCAGTGTGTTATCTATACTTATAAAAGCCCTGTGTCCCTGCCTGTGTGTGCTGAATACTCAAGTGCGCATGCGCGGTGCACAGAGCATTCGGCACACACTACATGTGCGGCATCCTATTGTAATGACAGCGGGGCCCGGGGGAACTCACTATATTACACCGGGCCCCGCTCAGAGTAGAAATACTATGAATAACTGTTAAATCTCAGATCCGACAGTATATTCTAACACAGAGGCGTTCCCATAGTGATGGGGACGCTTCAAGTTAGAATATACTGAGAAGTCTGTAAATACAGGCGCCCTGCCGCCTGGCAACACCCAACCTCATACAGGGGGCTGTGGTACGCACAATTAACCCCTCAGGTGCTGCACTTGAGGGTTTAATTGTGGGGATCACAGCCCCCTGTAAGAGACCAGATGCTGCCAGGCAGCAGGGGGCCAGACCCCCCTCCCTACCCAGTATTAAAATCATTGGTGGCCAGTGTGCGGCCTCCCCTTCCCCCCCTATTTAAAATCATTGGTGGCAGTGGCCACAGGTTAACACCCGCCCCTCCCCCATCGATGGTGGCAGCGGAGCGGCAGTTCCGATCGGAGTCCCAGTGTAATCGCTGGGGCTACGATTGGTTACCATGGCAGCCAGGACGCTACTGAAGTCCTGGCTGCCATGGTCACTTAGCAGCGTTATACTTACCTGCGCTGCCTGTGTCCGCCCGGTGCTCCTTCTGCTGGTAAGTGACAGGTCTGTGAGGCGCATTGCTTTTAGCACAGACCCGGGGGGATGGGGGTGTTAACCTGTGGCTACTGCCACCAATGATTTTAATTAGGTGGGAGGGGAGGCCGCACACTAGACACCAATAATTTTAATACTGGGGAGGGAGGGGGGTCTGGCCCCTTACTGCCTGGCAGCATCTGGTCTCTTACAGAGGGCTGTCATCCCCACAATTAACCCCTCATGTGCGGCACCTGAAGGGTGAATTGTGCGGATCACAGCCCCCTGTAAGAGGTTTGGTGCAGGGGGCCAGTATATACAGACTTCTCAGTATATTCTAACTTGGAGTGTCCCCAATGATATTAATAAGGGGGGGAGGGAGGCCGCACACTGGCCATTAAAGATTTTAATGGGGGGGACACTGCACACTGGCCACCAATGATTTTAATGTGGGGGAAGGGGAGGCCGCACACTGGCCACCAATGATTTTAATAGGGGGTGGGGAAGGGGAGGCCGCACACTGGCCACCAATGATTTTAATAGGGGGGGGGGGGAGGGGAGGCCGCACTGGCCAACAATGATATTAATAGTGGGGGGGAGGCCGCACACTGGCCACCAATGATTTTAATGGGGGGAGGGAAGGCTGTACACTGGCCACCAATGATTTTAATGGGGGGGGGGGCGGCTGCTGAACACTGGCCACCAATGATTTTAATAGGGGGGGGGAGGCCACACTGGCCACCAATGATTTTAATAGGGGGGGAGGGGAGGCCGCACACAGGCCACCAATAATTTTAGTTAGAATAGTTAGAATCAAGTTAGAATATACTGAGATGTGTGTACAGACCAGCCCCCTGCTGCCTGACAGCATCTGATCTCTTACAGGGGGCTGTGATCCCCACAAGTAACCCCTCAGGTGCGGCAGGAGTTAATTGTGCGGATCACAGCCCCCTGTAAGAGATCAGATGCTGTCAGGCAGCAGGGGGCTGGTCTGTACACACATCTCAGTATATTCTAACTTGAAGCGTCCCCATCACTATGGGCCTCTGTGTTAGAATATAGTGTTGGATCTGAGTTTTCACGATAGTGAAAACTCAGATCCGAAAAAGCTAATACTATTATTTTCCATTATAACTATGTTATAACGGAAAATAATAAAGTAAAGTTCGGGTCCCTATTCACTTCAATGGGGTTCGGGTTCGAGTCCAAGTTCGGACCAAGTTCTGGTCCCGAACCCGAACTTTTTTTTTAAGTTCGGCCGAACTCCCCGAACATCTAGGTGTCTCTCATAACTCTAATCGTTATTATTAGTACAGTTATTCTTAGTTTTTCTACTCGAACGGGGCCCGGTGCAATTCAGTGAGTGCACTGGACCCCGCTGCCAGTACATTCACAATAGAAGGAATATATACTCGCAAAAACTGCATAGAAACTGTATAAGGTAGGTTCACGGCACACTGATTTGTATGCAAGTAATCACATTTTATTTGTATTATTCAGTGTTCAATACAACATTGTTGTATACATCCAGGCTATATGATAAGTATAAGGCCACAATAAATATTTGTATGATCCCCGGACGATTCGGTCTTATATAGACCTTCCTCAGCGGGATCTGTAATGGCGCACTGTCATGGGGCCCTGGATGCCACAATGTTATATTGAACACTGAAGAATACAAATAAAATGTGATTACTTGCATACAAATCAGTGTGCCGTGAACCTACATTATACAATTACATTCACAATAAACAGCGACACTGTTATGGGGGAATCTGTGGATGAAACATAGCATACGATGCTATGTGTCATCTACAGATACTCCCATAACAGTGTCAGCCCCAGACCCCCATAACACTGTCAGCCCCAGACCCCCCCCATAACAGTGTTAGCCACAGACCCCCCCATAACAGTGTCAGCCACAGACCCCCATAACAGTGTCAGCCACAGACCCCCCATAACAGTGTCAGCCACAGACCCCCCAATAACAGTGTCAGCCACAGACCCCCCATAACAGTGTCAGCCACAGACCCCCCATAACAGTGTGAGTCACAGACCAACCATAACAGTGTCAGACACAGATCCCCCATAACAGTGTCATTCACAGACCCCCATAACAGTGTCAGCCACAGACCCCCCATAACAGTGTCAGCCACAGACCCCCCATAACACTGTCAGCCATAGACCCCCCATAACACTGTCAGCCATAGACCCCCCATAACACTGTCAGCCATAGACCCCCATAACAGTGTCAGCCACATGTCCCCCATAACAGTGTCAGCCACATATCCCCCATAACAGAGTCAGCCACATATCCGCATAACAGTGTCAGCCACAGATCCCCCATAACAGTGTCATCCACAGATCCCCTCCATAACAGTGTCAGTCACAGAAACCCCATAACAGTGTCATCCAGACCCCCATAACAGTGTAAGCCACATACCCCCCATAACAGTGTCAGCCACATATCCCCCATAACAGTGTCAGCCACAGATCCCCCATAACAGTGTCAGCCACATATCCCCCATAACAGTGTCAGCCACAGACCCCCCCATAACAGTGTCATCCACAGACCCCCCATAACAGTGTCAGCCAAAGACCCCCCATAACAGTGTCAGCCAAAGACCCCCCATAACAGTGTCATCCACAGACCCCCATAACAGTGTCATCCACAGACCCCCCATAACTGTGTCAGTCACAAACCATAAAAGTGTCAGCCACAGATCCCCTATAACAATGTCAGCCACATATCCCCAATAACAGTGTCAGCCACATATCCCCAATAACAGTGTCAGGCACAGAACCCCCATAACAGTGTCAGACACAGATCCCCCATAACAGCCAGGTCCAACCATTGATTACAACAGGTTCCTAATGGTTTTAGTGAGACATCATGTGACCAGCTAATTGTCATATAATTGTTAAGGGACCCTTGAAAACTCCTTTAAAGTAAACCGGTTAAAACCACATACATAAGTAGAGATGAGCGAAGTATTGGAAAAATAAAATTTGTCTGGTTCGA
Organism: Bufotes viridis; assembly: GCA_033119425.1. NCBI lineage: Eukaryota > Metazoa > Chordata > Amphibia > Anura > Bufonidae > Bufotes > Bufotes viridis. The sequence continues at coordinate 66,241,090 of CM065589.1, read as the reverse complement.
GAAATTTTGCAAAAAAATTTGTTGAAGCACGTTTCTTTGTAAGTGGTGGGTGCAATGACAGGGAACGGCGATTGCGGTGACCAGATCTTCATGCTCAAATGGAGAAGGCAAGTATAATTTTTTAAATTTTTTAAAGCCATTCAGGGAAAATCGATTTGCTAACATGAACCACAAGGAAATTCAGCATCACAGCATATTGAATTTTCCCTTAAATTTGTATTGCTCGACACTATATATAAGTAAATATCAATGTGAAATCTCACATCTAAAAGTTTCCTTATGTCCCAATAGAGCCTCCTGATGACCATGTGCTCTAATAGTGTATATGGACAACCATTGTTGTAATACATGTTTCTTGAACATTCCCCTAGAGCTCTTCTGTTCTACTATATGAAATCTTCGCATAATCATGCAGAATTTACTAGGGATTGACCACATTAGTACTACCAGATTTTCCTTATGCATAAATGCACTAACCTGCTTCGACTTTCTGCTGCAGTATAGTTATTCATGTGCTATTTACAGGTCTTGTCCGTAAACCCCCTCTGGAGAACCAAACACCAATGTTATACCAACCCTTTTAAAAGGAAATATGTTATTAGGCAAATTGATTTGCCTATTACCAGTTGATGATTTGTTGGTCCATAGAATAAAACTGGAGAATTAACTTGCCTTATAATCTCATAAATTCATCAAGAACAAATCTCAAATCTGGAAAATCAGGGCGTCCAACACACTGGTGCCTCGGAAATGAGACATACAGATATTTGCACTAACTTTTTTTGGAATATCACGAAGTGCTAGAAAAATTCTTGGCAGGCTGCAGTTCACATTGCAACCACTGGTTGTTGACACAAAAGACTGATATAGAATTGAAATCTCATAACACATCAAGTTTAAAAAAAAAAGGTGGTCATCTTGTGCCACACATCTCAGTATATGTTGAGCCAAGAGCAAACCCAATGAAGTACATGTGGCTTACCTCTAATTAGAGGTGATACATAGCCTGACCAGTGCTGGCCACTTGACTAATTTTATTTAAGATTTTGCGAGTTATATAATTGCAATGCCTTTTTATTTCTATGGCATTTCTGGATCCTTCTAAATTTTGAAGTGTTTTCCTTGTCTAGAATAAAAATATTTTAGAGCGCTATGGAATGAATAGCGCTTTAATAAAAATCAATTATAATAATAATAATAGAATCAATGGGCATTGGAATTGTTATGCACTTGCTAAAACTAATAAGAACCTTAAAACAGTTCTCTGGTTCCATAATAATTTTTTTTTATATGCCCGGGTTCCCCAAACACTACATATGTGTGCCTGTTTTTTTATGTCAACACTTCCCTTCACCTTTTCTCAGCATCACTGCATCCTGGAGGGATGTTTACATGCAGGACTTCCTGTTTTCATCAGCTTCCCACTGGGATATTCTGACCAATCCCAGCATTCTTAGAACTGTAATGTTTAACATGGCTTACTCCATCTAACATGGAGAGGTGAGGAGCAGGGGGCATGGTCACTGTGGAGTGAACAGTGTGTCAGGTAGAGGAAGCCCTAAGAGACATTAGAGAGCAAATCATGCTCAGCTTGATTAGTAAGCCCAACAGAAAGCTAATAAAAACAGGAAGTTCTCCATGTAAACATACTGTCAGGATGCCGTCAGGCTAAGAACATAGGACAGAAAGTGCTGATGTTAAAAACTTGGATATGGGGCAAAAATATAGCAGTGTTTGGGGTTACTCTGGGCAAATAAAAGGTTATTGTGAAACCAGAGGACCCCTTTAAGAACTTCATTAAAAGACAAGTCAAAAGCTGAAACACAGAAAATACAATGTTGAATCTGTAATGTATAGTAGTGATCTCCAACCTGTTGCTCTTCAGCTGCTGCAAAACTACAATTCCCAGAATGCCTGGACAATAGCTGGCTGTTCAGGCATGCTGGGAGTTGTAGTTCAAAACAACTGAACAGCCACATAATGTTTTGATCGTATTTTACACACATATAAAAGATGATGGATAATTAAATGTTATTGTTTATATTGTGTAGTAATCATTTTTGATGTAAGGGTTAAACATATCATATATGTGAAATTTATAGAAAAGTTTTCCTGGAGTGAGCATTGAAGACAAGCAGTGCATCAGTGCCATGGTCCTTTGTGGCGGAACTATGAGAAAAGGCTTCCCATACATTAACTGTCATTTCAGAATGACTGCACAATGCAATCCCTTAAGCTTCCAATGATATCTTTCTGACAGACTCCTAATCTCTACAAATTGTTGGTAAGAGCTTCATTAAATCAGCCTGTCAGCAATCCTGGCTCTCACTACTGTAATTCAAAGAGATTCAGACTCTGAGTGTGTGATCCCATGGAAAATGAAATGTTTTATTTCCAGTATTACTCCAGATTGATGAGATGAGTTAATGGCTTCTACGTAGCTGGAACCTCTCCCTGATTTACAGGAAAGTCATAGATTTTCTAGATATCTGTCTATCATCCACTGGCATATACAGTACAGTACATACAGTACATAGAACATTTATGTTAATTTATTTATAAGTCTATAATATATTTAAATGTGTTTTATGAAAGCCTAAGATTAATTCCCTTAGATTTCAATTATGTTAAGGTGCCTTCAGAACCTGAATTGAATCTTTATCATTTTTGGGTCCAATATGTTTAATTTCTTATATCTTTCTAGTTGCTGGATGCAGAGCTGCAAATCTCCTGGATTAAAGATAGAGATAAATAATAACACAGTCAATGCCTTTGTTCACCACTAGGGGTTAGCAAGTGAAAAGCTTATGTTTCCTAGACCTCCACTCTGCACTATCTATATTTTCCTCATGTAGCGGAATAATTAAATCACGGCATAAGAATAATCCACTCTGCACAGTTAGAAATCTGGCAAATAGTGATGTCACAGTAGTAGCAAAATGCAAATTGTGATGTTATGGTAAAAAGATAACGTGTACTCTGATATTTCAATTAATTTCAATTAAAATTAAAATTCTTCTTAGTAATCTTAGTGTCCATGGAGGCTTCAGGAGTGTAATGTAAATATTAAGCCAAATTGAAGGCACCTTTATATTTTTTATTATTGCATAGTACTTATTTTGGACTAAAACATGTTTCCAAAGTTTTCAACCTGTTCTTCTCTACATCCACGTACACTGTTACATGTATGCACACTCTACAACAGCATCATTTCACCTACTGTATTTTGCAGTCTGCTCTTTCTCCTTCACAGTGAAATCCATCTGATAGCTCGTTATCTAAGCCATATTGCTGAATTCCTCAAAGCTCATAAATAGTGTTGATCGAGCACCAGTGCTCGGGTGCTCTAGTGCTCGTGTATAACACTTTGGGATGCTCGGGTGCTCTACAGAGCACCAGAGCACAATGGAAGTCAATGAGAGAACCCGAGGATTAAACCAGGCATCCCCTGCTCTGAAGCGGGGAGGGTGTCTGGTTCATAGGAAAAGGTCAGAAATTGATGGAAACACCACTGAAATAGTTCAGCAACAGCACGGGGAAGATGTCTGGATGAATCTTGGACTCCCACTTTTACAGACTGACAATAATAAGCACAAAACCGAAGATAAAATCGATTTTAGAGGAAAAATTGTTAGGAAACATTCTTTGCTGTATATTTACTTGTATATAAAGTGCAACTGCAGCCAAAAATTACAAGGAAGAGGCACTCTGATACAACCTGTATATCACATGAAGGAGGGACTCATTCACATTGTGGTACAATTGTTCAGGTAGTGGGACTCCTACACTCAGAAAACCTATGCACTAAGTGAAATGGCTCCCAAAAATTTCAAGGAATCAGCACTCCAATACACACTTTATTACACATAAAAGAGGGCATCATACACACCCTTGAAAAATTATGATTGATGGCCTGCTGGTGACCCTCAAAAACACTAGGAGCAAAAACCTGCTGGTGACCCTCTAAAACATTAGGGGTGAGGGCCTGCTGCTGAGATGACCATCTAAAACATTATGGGTGAGTGCCTGCTGCTGTTCTGACCCTCTAAAACATTTGGGGTGAGGGTCTGCTCCTGAACTGACCCTCTAAAACATTAGGAGCGAGGGCCTGCTGCTGATCTGACCATCTAAAACATTAGGGTTGAGGGTCTGCTGCTGAGTAGTGTTGAGCGAACAGTTCGAGCATCGTTCGGGTTCGTACCGAATTTTGGGGTGTCCGGGACCCGGACCCGAACCCGGACATTTTCAAAAAAGTTCGGGTTCGGGTTCGGTGTTCGTCGATTACTTCCCGCTTTCTGAAGGGATGCACAGCAGCCAATCAGCTAGCATTTTACTTCTTGCCTTAAGAGCCCATCACAGCCATACCTACTAATGGCATGGCTGTGATTGGCCAAGTGCAGCATGTGACCCAGCCTCTATTTAAGCTGGAGTCACGTAGTGCCGCACATCACACTGCTCTGACTAGTGTAGGGAGAGGATGCAGCTGCTGTGTTAGGGCGAGATTAGGAAGGGATTAACTTAGCCAAAACACTTAATGAAGTGATCGATCAACAGCTGAGAATCATTGAACTTCTGCTAGTTACTTGCTCACTGATTTTTAGGCTGCACAGAGTTTTTCTGTCACTTATTTTCTGGGTTGATCGGCGGCCATTTTGAGACTTCTGGTGCACCAGAAGAAGCTGCCACCAAGTCCATCAATCCATCAATACTAGTTTTTTTTTGCTATATCCTACATCAGGGGCTTGGCTGTGCTAATTGTCACCCCTAGAAACTCAGGACAGCAATTTCTATATTTTATTAAGGGGTTAAATACAATTGCCCAAATACCAATCCCCTAAATCTGGTGTTCCAGCTTTGGCTGAACAAGTATAATACTGTCTGCTGTCTGGCAAAGGATAGATTATTTTCTGGGGTGAAATTAACCTGCCAATATAGCAATACCCTGGATCTGGTGTCCCAGCAGTTGCAGGACAGATTTCATAGTATCCGCTTACACATATATTTTGTTCTGGGGTTAAATTAACCTGCCAATATAGCAATACCCTGGATCTGGTGTCCAAACAGTTGCAGGCCAGATTTCATAGTGTCCGCTTACACATATATTTTGTTCTGGGGTGAAATTAACCTGCCAATATAGCAATACCCTGGATCTGGTGTCCCAGCAGTTGCAGGACCGATTTCATAGTGTCCGCTTACACATATATTTTGTTCTGGGGTTAAATTAACCTGCCAATATAGCAATACCCTGGATCTGGTGTCCAAACAGTTTGCAGGCCAGATTTCATAGTGTCTGCTTACACATATATTTTTTCTGGGGTGAAATTAACCTGCCAATATAGCAATACCCTGGATCTGGTGTCCAAGCAGTTGCAGGACATATTTTATAGTATCCGCTTACACATATATTTTGTTCTGGGGTTAAATTAACCTGCCAATATAGCAATACCCTGGATCTGGTGTCCCAGCAGTTGCAGGACTGATTTCATAGTGTCCGCTTACACATATATTTTGTTCTGGGGTGAAATTAACCTGCCAATATAGCAATACCCTGAATCTGGTGTCCCAGTTGTTGCAGGCCAAGTGTAAATCTGTCCATAAAAGGATACCTTTCATCCAGGGCCTAAATACTAGCCCTAAAAGAGATATTCCCCTAAATCAGTGGTTACTGCTGTGCCTGGATTAGTGTAATACGCTACATAAACAAATAGGCAGATAGTGTTAGGTGCCTGTAAAAAAAAGGCCTAAATTTGAAATCAATACATTGGGCCAAATATTTTATTCCTTATTGTGGTGCTTGGTGAACGGTAACAATGAGGAAAACATCTAGTAAGGGACGCGGACGCGGTCGTGGTGGTGTTAGTGTACCCTCTGGTGCTGGGAGAGGGCGTGGCCATTCTGCCACAGCCACACGTCCTAGTGAACCAACTACCTCAGGTTCCAGTACCCGCCAGAATTTACAGCGATATTTGGTGGGGCCCAATGCCGTTCTAAGGATGGTAAGGCCTGAGCAGGTACAGGCGCTAGTCAATTGGGTGGCCGACAGTGGATCCAGCATGTTCACAACATTATCTCCCACCCAGTCTTCTGCAGAAAGCGCACAGGTGGCACCTGAAAACCAAGCCCATCAGTCTGTTACATCACCCCCATGCATATCAGGGAAACTGTCAGAGCCTCAAGTTATGCAACAGTCTCTTATGCTGTTTGAAGACTCTGCTGGCATGGTTTCCCAAGGAAATCCACCTAGCCCTTCCCCAGTGGTGGAAGACATAGAATGCACTGATGCACAACCACTGATGTTTCCTGATGATGAGGACATGGGAATACCACCTCATCGGAGTCCGCACGTCTCTGATGATGACGAAACACAGGTGCCAACTGCTGCGTCTTTCTGCAGTGTGCAGACCGAACAGGAGGTCAGGGAGGAAGACTGTGTGGAAGACGATGCAAGGGACGATGAGGTCCTAGACCCCACATGGAACAAAGGTCGTGAAACTGACTTTCATAGTTCAGAGGAAGAGGCAGTGGTGATACCGAGCCAACAGCGTAGCAAAAGAGGGAGCAGGGGGCAAAAGCAGAACAGCCGCCGCCAAGAGAGTTCGCCTGATACTGGCCACCGCCACCAGGGACCGAGCACCCCAAAGGCAGCTTCAAGGAGTTCCCTGGCATGGCACTTCTTTAAACAATGTGCTGACGACAAGACCCGAGTGGTTTGCACGCTGTGCCATCAGCGAGGCATTAACGTTCTGAACCTTAGCACAACCTGCATGACCAGGCATCTACATGCAAAGTTGAACTGCAGTAAAATAAACACCTTAAAAACAAGGAACTCACTCAGGTTCCCCGTGCTCCCTCTTCTGCTGCTGCCTCGGCCTCTTCCTCTGCCTCGGGAAGAATGTTGGCACCTGCCGCCCACCAAACAGGGGTTGTCCCACCAACACCACCAGCTCCGCCACCAAGCATCTCCACCATGTTACACAGCAGCGTTCAGCTCTCCATCTCACAAACCTTGGAGAGAAAGCGTAAATTCCCACCTAGCCACCCAGACAGCTTCAAACAGCGGATGTCCATGGCTGTCCCACAGTATGTTGTCCCCAGCTGCCACTACTTCTCCAAGACAGCCGTGCCTTCCCTGCACAACCAAGTATCCGATAAAATCAAGTGTGCACTGCGCAACGCCATCTGTGGCAATTTCCACCTAACCACAGATACGTGGACCGGTAAGCACGGCCAGGGACGCTATATCTCCCTAACTGCACACTGGGTAAATGTAGTGGCGGCTGGACCCCAGGCGGAGAGTTCCTTGGCGCACGTCCTTCCGCCGCCAAGGATCACAGGGCATCATTCTTTGCCTCCTGTAGCCTCCTCCTCCTACTCGGCTTCCTCCTCCTCTGCTTCCACCAGCTCATCCAGTCAGCCACACACCTTCACCACCAACTTCAGCACAGCCCGGGGTAAACGTCAGCAGGCCATTCTGAAACTCATATGTTTGGGGGAAAGGCCCAACACCGCGCAGGAGTTGTGGCGGGGTATTGAACAACAGACCGACCAGTGGTTGCTGCCGGTGGGCCTCAAGCCCGGCCTGGTGGTGTGCGATAATGGGCGAAATCTCGTCGCAGCCCTTGCCTGGCGCATGTGCTGAATTTGGTGGTGCAGAAGTTCATTCACAACTACCCCAACATGTCAGAGCTGCTGCATAAAGTGAGGGCCGTCTGTGCGCGCTATCGGCGTTCACATCCTGCCGCTGCTCGCCTGTCTGCGCTACAGCGTAACTTCAGCCTTCCCGCTCACCGCCTCATATGCGACGTGCCCACCAGGTGGAACTCCACCTTGCACATGCTGGAGAGACTGTGCGAGCAGCAGCAGGCCATAGTGGAGTTTCAGCTGCAGCACGCACGCATCAGTCGCACTGCGGAACAGCACCACTTCACCACCAATGATTGGGCCTCCATGCGAGACCTGTGTGCCCTGTTGCGCTGTTTCGAGTACTCCACCAACATGGCCAGTGGCGATGACACCGTTATCAGCGTTACAATACCACTTCTATGTCTCCTTGAGAAAACGCTTAGGGCGATGATGGAAGAGGAGGTGGCCCAGGAGGAGGATGAGGGGTCATTTTTAGCACTTTCAGGCCAGTCTGTTAGGGCTCAGAGGGAGGTTTTTTGCAACAGCAGAGGCCAGGTACAAATGTGGCCAGCCAGACTGGAGGACGAGGAGGATGAGGAGGAGGTGGAGGAGGAAGAGGATGAAGCAGGTTCACAGCGTGGTGGCACCCGACACAGCTCAGGCCCATCACTGGTGTGTGGCTGGGGGGATACAGAGGACGATGACGATACGCCTCCCACAGAGGACAGCTTGTCCTTACCTCTGGGGAGCCTGGCACACATGAGCGACTACATGCTGCAGTGCCTGCGCAACGACAGCAGAGTTGCGCACATTTTAACGTGTGCGGACTACTGGGTTGCCACCCTGCTGGATCCCCGGTACAAAGACAATGTGCCCACCTTACTTCCTGCACTGGAGCTTGATAGGAAGCTTGGTAATAGGAAGATGCGCGAGTTCAAGCGCACGCTGGTAGAGGCGCTCCTGAGAGCATTCCCAAATGTCACAGGGGAACAGGTGGAAGCCCAAGGCCAAGGCAGAGGAGGAGCAAGAGGTCGCCAACGCAGCAGTGTCACGGCCAGCTCTTCTGAGGGCAGGGTTAGCATGGCAGAAATGTGGAAAAGTTTTGTCTCCACGCCACAGCTAACTGCACCACCACCTGATACGGAACGTGTTAGCAGGAGGCAGAATTTCACTAACATGGTTGAACAGTACATCTGCACACCCCTCCACGTACTGACTGATGGTTCGGCCCCATTCAACTTCTGGTTCGGCCCCATTCAACATTGGATGAAGGACCTGCCGTGATGTCACAGGATCACATGGGTCACATGGTCCACTCAAATGCTTCTATGATTGGACCATGTGACCCTGTGACGTCACCACAGGTCCTCAAGCATCCAAACTATCAAGAGAGAAGACGTTCTGGGGCTCTGCGCGTACAATGGGAGAAAGGTAAGTTAACTCTTTATTATTTTTAACCCTTTAAAGCCCGGGGAACATTGCATTCTGTAATTAGAATGCGATTATTTTCCCTTATAACTATGTTATAAAGGAAAATAATAACGATCGGGTCCCCATCCCGATCGTATCCTAGCAACCATGCGGGAAAATCGCAACGCATCCGCACATGGTTGCGGATGCTTGCGATTTTCCCGCATCCCCATTCACTTCTATGGGGCGTGCGTTGCGTGGAAAACGCAGAAACTGGAGCATGCTGCGATTTTCACGCAACGCAGAAGTGATGCGTGAAATACAACGCTCAAGTGCACAGCCCCATAGAAATGAATGGGTCCGGATTCAGTGCGGGTGCAATGCGTCCTCCTCACGCATTGCACCTGCGCAGAAAACTCGCCCGTGTGAAAGGGGCCTTAGTTGGCTAAATTTAGCTTTTTTGAAGTCCGGTATTCTTGTTCCTCCCTGTAGAAACTCTCGTTTGAAGGATAATTGGAAGGTTATTACTTTATGGTCACTATTTCCCAGGTGTCCCCCGACCTGCACGTCTGTTGTTCTATCAGGTCTATTGGTTAATACTAAGTCCAGTATGGCCGTCCCTCTAGTTGGGTCCTGAACCATTTGGGAAAGGTAATTGTCTTTGGCTATTGCCAAGAACCTGTTTCCTTTATGGGATGTACAGGTTTCAGTTTCCCAGTCTATATCTGGGTAGTTGAAGTCCCGCATAATAACCACCTCATTATGGTTTGCCGCCTTGTTTATCTCGTTTAGTAATAGATTTTCTGCGGACTCTGGTATATTAGGTGGTTTATAGTAAACTCCTATTAGTAATTTATTATTGTTTTTGGCTCCATTTATCTCCACCCACAATGACTCCACATTTTCGTGTCCCTCACAGATGTCTTCCCAGAGTGTGGGCTTTAGACAGGACTTTATGTAAAGGCAGACCCCTCCCCCTCTCCGGTTTTGACGATCCTTTCTGAACAGATTGTAACCTTGTACATTAACAGCCCAGTCATAGCTATCATCCAGCCATGTCTCAGTTATTCCCAGTATGTCATAATCCTCCTCACACATCACTAATTCCAGTTCCCCAGTTTTATTAGTCAGGCTTCTGGCATTAGTATACATACATTTGAGAGGTTTATGCATATTTTTTGCCCTACACCTTTCCATCTGAACTTTTCTAGTCCCTCCTTCCATTTCTCCCCCAGTCCCACTACCTTGCCCCCGGTCTCTATCTGCACTATCTTCCCCTCCTGTAATGTAATTTCCCTCCCCCCCAGTCCCTAGTTTAAACACTCCTCCAACCTTCTAGCCATCTTTCTCCCCAACACGGCTGCCCCTTCCCCATTGAGGAGCAGCCCGTCCCTACGATAGAGTCTGTAGCCGATAGCAAAGTCGGCCCAGTTCTCCATGAACCCAAAACCCTGCTTCCTACACCAGTTCTTGAGCCACTTGTTAACCTCTCTAATCTCCCGCTGCCTCTCTTGTGTGGCCCGTGGTACAGGCAGTATTTCGGAAAATACTACCTTTGAGGTCCTTGCCCTAAGCTTTTGACCTAAATCCCTGAAATCATTCTTAAGGACGCTCCACCTTCCTCCAACTTTGTCATTGGTTCCGATATGGACCATGACCGCTGGATCTTCTCCAGCCCCTCCCAGTAATCTGTCAACCCGATCTGCGATGTGTCGAATGGTGGTTGGTGGTTGATATGACGCATGATTCCTTGCTGTGGGACCTGTATCCTCTGTCTGGGTGCTGGTCCAAAATAAATGAGAGTGGCCTTCTCCGGTGGTGGTTGATATGACGCATGATTCCTTGCTGTGGGACCTCTCTCCTCTGTCTGGGTGCTGGTCCAAAATAAATGAGAGTGGCCTTCTCCGTTGGTGGTTGATATGACGCATGATTCCTTGCTGTGGGACCTCTCTCCTCTGTCTGGGTGCTGGTCCAAAATAAATGAGAGTGGCCTTCTCCGGTGGTGGTTGATATGACGCATGATTCCTTGCTGTGGGACCTGTATCCTCTGTCTGGGTGCTGGTCCGAAATAAATGAGAGTGGCCTTCTCCGTTGGTGCTTGATATGACGCATGATTCCTTGCTGTGGGACCTCTCTCCTCTGTCTGGGTGCTGGTCCAAAATAAATGAGAGTGGCCTTCTCCGTTGGTGGTTGATATGACGCATGATTCCTTGATGTGGGACCTCTCCTCTGTCTGGGTGCTGGTCCGAACTAAATGAGAGTGGCTTTCTCCGTTGGTGGTTGATATGACGCATGATTCCTTGCTGTGGGACCTGTATCCTCTGTCTGGGTGCTGGTCCAAAATAAATGAGAGTGGCCTTCTCCGGTGGTGGTTGATATGACGATGATTCGCGCCCGATATGACGCATGATTCCTTGATGTAGGACCTCTCTCCTCTGTCTGGGTGCTGGTCCGAACTAAATAGAGTGGCTTTCTCCGTTGGTGGTTGATATGACGCATGATTCCTTGCTGTGGGACCTGTATCCTCTGTCTGGGTGCTGGTCCAAAATAAATGAGAGTGGCCTTCTCCGGTGGTGGTTGATATGACGCATGATTCCTTGCTGTGGGACCTCTCTCCTCTGTCTGGGTGCTGGTCCAAAATAAATGAGAGTGGCCTTCTCCGTTGGTGGTTGATATGAGGCATGATTCCTTGCTGTGGGACCTCTCTCTCTATCTGGGTGCTGGGGCCGAAATAACTGAAAGTGGCCTTCTCCAGTGGTGGGTGATATGACGCATGATTCCTTGCTGTGGGACCTGTATCCTCTGTCTGGGTGCTGGTCCAAAATAAATGAGAGTGGCCTTCTCCGTTGGTGGTTGATATGACGCATGATTCCTTGATGTGGGACCTCTCTTCTCTGTATGGGTGCTGGTCCGAACTAAATGAGAGTGGCCTTCTCCGTTGGTGGTTGATATGACGCATGATTCCTTGCTGTGGGACCTGTATCCTCTGTCTGGGTGCTGGTCCAAAATAAAGGAGAGTGGCCTTCTCCGGTGGTGGTTGATATGACGCATGATTCCTTGCTTTGGGACCTGTATCCTCTGTCTAGGTGCTGGTTCAAAATAAATGAGAGTGGCCTTCTCCGTTGGTGGTTGATATGACGCATGATTCCTTGCTGTGGGACCTCTCTCCTCTGTCTGGGTGCTGGTCCAAAATAAATGAGAGTGGCCTTCTCCGTTGGTGGTTGATATGACGCATGATTCCTTGATGTGGGACCTCTCCTCTGTCTGGGTGCTGGTCCAAAATAAATGAGAGTGGCCTTCTCCATTGGTGGTTGATATGACGCATGATTCCTTGCTGTGGGACCTCTCTCCAATTGATATTGGTTAATTTTTATTTATTTTATTTTATTTTAATTCATTTCCCTATCCACATTTGTTTGCAGGGGATTTACCTACATTTTGCTGCCTTTGGCAGCCCTCTAGACCTTTCCTGGACTATTTTACAGCCTTTTTAGTGCCTAAAAGTTCGGGTCCCCATTGACTTCAATGGGGTTCGGGTTCGGGATAAAGTTTGGCTCGAGTTCGAATCCCGAACCCGAACATTTTCGGGAAGTTGGGCCGAACTTCTCGAACCCGAACATCCAAGTGTTCGCTCATCTCTACTTCTGAGCTGACCCTCTAAAACATTAGGGGCGAGTGCCTGCTCCTGATCTGACCATCTAAAACATTAGGGGCGAGGGCCTGCTGCTGATCTGACCATCTAAAACATTATGGGCGAGGGCCTGCTGGTGACCCTCTAAAACATTAGGAGCGAGGGCAGCCTAATCAGCATGTTGATATGATGGAGGAGGAGGAGGAGGACAAGAAAAGGAAGATTGAACCTTATACCCTTTTTTGTGGTGAAAGGGGTATATGGGAATACAGTGTATTCAATACACCATAAAAGCCACATTTAAAATGCCTTTATGTTCAGCCACTTTCCTCTAGTCGAGTAGAGAAGTCAGGGGCAATCCAGGCCTTGTTTATTTTGATATGAGTCAATCTGTCAGCATTTTCAGTTGACAGGTGGATGCGCTTATCAGTTATTATGCCCCCAGCAGCACTAACTACCCGCTCTGACAAAACGCTGGTGGCAGGGCAGGCCAGCACCTCGAAGGCGTAGAGTACCAGTTCATGCCACGTGTCCAGCTTGGACACCCAATAGTTGTAAGGCACAGAGGGCTCACTGAGGACGCTGACATGGTCTGCTACGTACTCCTTCACCATCTTCCAAAACTTTTCCCACTTTGTGATACTAGGCCACGCATCAGGGTGAGGGTGCTGGCGGGGTGTCATGAAACTGTCCTAGGCCTTGGAGAGTGTTGCCCTGCCTCTGTTGGAACTGCTGTGTGCTCCTCTCATCAGCCCTCCTCAGTTGCCCAAGGAACAACGTACTCTGCTGCCAGCATTGTCAGCTGGAGATTTTTGGAGCAATTTTTCCACAAGGACCTTCTAGTATTGCACCGTATTGCTAGTCCTCTCCACCACAGGAATGAGTTCTGTAGCAGGGGGGGTTGAGAAGGGTGAACAACCAGTAACCGGTGTTGGACAAAATGCAAATAATGCAAGGGTCACAGGAAAGGCAGCATAACATAAAGTCAGCCATGTGTGCCAGAGTCCTAACAGAGAAGACTTTGCTGCCCTTATCAGGAGGATGACTCTCAATCTCCTCATCCTCTTCCTTCTCTTCTGCCCATCCACTCTGAACAGATGGAATAAACCTGCTATGGGTACTACCCTCTGTATCAGAGGCAACTGTCTCCTGCTCCTACTCCTCCTCATCATCATCATCCAATTCGCACTGAGAAGACGAACTGAGGGTGGTCTGGCTATCACCCTGTGTACTGTCTTCCCTCATTTCCACCTCTTCCACATGCAAAGCGCCAGCCTTAATTGTGAGCAGCGAGCGTTTCTGTAGACACAGTAGTGGGATAGTTACGCTGATAATAGCAGCAATGCCGCTCACCATCTGTGTTGATACCTAAAAATTGCATAACACCTCATAGAGGTCAGACATCTATGCCCACTCATTGCTTGTGAAGATTGGAAACTGACTGGACCATGTTGCAGCTGGTATTCCACTACTGCCCTCTGCTGCTCACAAACCCTGGCCAACATGTGGAACATGGAGTGCCAGCGCGTGCTTATGTCGCACAACAGTCGGTGATCTGTCAATTGCAGCAGCTGTAGATGACTTTCGGAAATGGGCACACCTTTACCAGTAGCTCAGGCAAATTGGGGTAGGTTTTGAGAAACCTTTGAACCACAAAATTTAACACGTGGGCTAGGCATGGTATGTGTGCGAGCTTGCCGAGCTCTAAAGCTGCCACCAAGTTAAGGCCATTATCAGACACAAACATGCCTGGTTGTAGGTTGAGTTGCGAGAGCCACAGCTCAGTCTGGTCCCTTATACCCTGCCACAGCTACAGAGCTGTGGCAGTGTGCTATTTATCACCTAAGCAAATTAGTTTCAGCACGGCCTGTTGCCACTTCCCCACTGCAGTGCTACACTGCTTCCAGCTACTGACTGATGGCTGACTGGTGCTGCAAGATGAGAATTCAGAGGTGGAAGTGGAGGAGGAGGTGGGAATGGGGGGGCTGCAGCCACTAATGTAGGTGGTGGCGGAAATCCTGATGGAAGTAGGGCCCGCAATCCTTGGCGTCGGTAGCACCTGTGCCATTCCAGGGTATTACTCGCTCCCCTCCTCTACAATGTTCATCCAATGTTCCGGCAGGGAAATGTAGCGTCCCTGGCCAAAAGCACTTGTCCATGTGTCAGAAATATAGCGTCCCTGGCCAAAAGCACTTGTCCATGTGTCAGTCTTTAAGTGGACCTTCCCAATCACTACATTTGTCAGGGCACGGGTGATGTTAAGGGACACATGCTGGTGTAAGGCGGGGATGGCACATCGGGAAAAATAGTGGTGGCTGGGTACTGAGTAATGAGGAAAAGGCTCAGTGTCCACAAGCGCTTTCATTCAAAGGCCTGGGGTATGAACCTCTGTACTCTGCATTGGGACACAGAAGTGGATGTGCTAGTTGATGGTGCTTGCGAAGGTCCAGGTGGAGGCATCCGGGCCTGCGTCTTGAACAGCGGATTGACCAGCACGTAACACAGGGGAAGAGGGAGTTGTGTGACCCGCAGACACTGATTGTGGACCCAGGCGTTCGGCCCACCTATTACGGTGCTTTGATGCCATGTGGCGGATCATGCTGGTGAGGTTGCTAGTGTTCACGCCCCTGCTTATTTTGGTATGGCACAGGTTTCAAATGACAATTCTTGTCCAATTCTTATACAATTCTCGTCCGCACTTTCATCAAAAAAGTGCCAGACTGCGCAACACCTACCAACACCTACTCTTGGCGAGGGAGATTTCCTCAAGGGGGATTCGTGCTCCGGGGAACAGTTGCGTGCCTGTTTGGTGTGGCCTGCCTACTCTCTTTTGCCATCCCACTGCCTCTTCCAGCCTGTTGCGGTGCTGCGGATCCCTCCCCTTCGGTACTGCTGTCTTCGCTCCTTCCCAGGTTGGGTCAAGTGATTTCATCGTCCACCACCTCCTCTTCCACTTCCTCACTCTGGTCATCCTCCTGACTTGTTGACCTAACAAGAACCTAACTTATTGACAACTGTGTCTCATCCTCATCATGAACCTCTTGAGACACTAATTGACGTTGACTTATTGGCAACTGCGTCTCATCATTGTCATTACCTCGTGAAACACTAATTGCCATTCCCAACCGTCATCTTCTTCTGACTGTGGATGCTCAAGAGTTTGGGAATCAGTGCACACGATCTCCTCATGTCCCTCCCCTCTTCAAGCGGGCTTGGTGAGAGGGCCAAATCAAGGAATGGTGATGAAAATAGCTCCTCTGAATATCCGAGTGTGGGATCACTTGTTTGCCAAGACTCTCCATGGTGGGAGGAAGGAGGATCAGGGTGAGGATTCTGTTGAACCAGACTCTTGGCTACTGAAGGGTTAAACAGAATAAGCTATATGATCCGTATAAGGGACAGGATGTTGGACGACGTCATTCTAGCGGGAGAATGTATTTACATTAGCCTCCATATAGGGAATTGTTTCTACTCAGCAACATTGTATATGTAAACCACACCTGTTCCTGTATGTCAGTGTGTATGTATACAAAGCTGTAAGGACAAAGATAAAATTTTAACTGCTTTCTAAGACCACCTGTGTGTGTGTGTCATTGAAGGGAGCTCTCAAGGCGCCTGTCATAAGATAAGCCAGGGTGCATATGGAAGCAGAACCCTTTCAGCTGGGGATTTGTACCGGGATAGAGCACATAGCAATTTGGTAAGTACGGAAAATCCCTGCCTTTAGGACTGGAGAAATTCCGATGCTTTCTGAAAACTTTCTGTTGTTTCTATCTTGAATTCACTTTAGAAACACTGAAAGGAATAGCATCTATCTTTAGGGAAGATAGATTTTACTTAGATATATTCTTTAGGCAAGAATTTAAAAGAGCAATCCTTTAGGCAAGGATTTAAAAGAGGAATTATTTTGGGAAGAATTCCAATATTGTCTGCACCCTGGTTTCTCTTGTCAGCCCATTTCTACAGTTTCTTATTTGTCGCTTTCTTATGCTCTCTTTTATGTTATGATGTTATGGTGCATTAAGTAATTTTATTTTATGCTGAAGGTAAGCAGCAAATGATACTGTGAAAACTGTACTAACTTTATTGTGTGTGTCCTGGAAAACCGTAAGACGCACCACCACTCTGGCTAGGGGAAACCTGCTAACCCAGACACTGGTGAAAGCAAGGGACGGTTCTAAGGGATAATACTAACAGGCAGTTGAGAAGGAAGTTGAGCATAGACATAAGTCCTCTCCATCCAGTTGACAGGTATTGTCAGAGCCTTCACAGTTCAGTACAGCGAGTCCTGGGAAGAGTTCTGCTCCGCCTCCATCTCAATTAAGTTATAAGACATGGGTGCAAAGCAAGGAAAGGTCTCTCCATCCCCTCCGTATGTAGGAGAAACATGTAAGGATTATGTAGCCCGGGTCTGTGGGACTGATTTTTATTTAGTTACTCCCTGGGTAGATAATATAGCAGGATGGACAGAGGGGATGAAAAGTATAAATTTGTTCCCTCAGGAAGGGGCTAATGACACCTTCCATATGGACATGGTAAAAGGATATGTCCGTGTTCAGTTCTGAGCCTGCACAACCCCTTTAAGCTGCTTGCTCCTTATCTCAAGTGCCTCTCCTCCCTTTTTTGCTAGCCAAGCTGTGTGTTTATGCAATACTGAGGAAAGAAGGAGGGGGGCAAGCAGCAGTGCTCATCCTCTTCTCTGCCTACAGAGGTGTCAAGAGTTATGTATGGACTGTAGAAGAATGCTTAAGCCCGGCGCTGCACCTGTTTATATTAAACAATACCCCCTTTCCCCAGAAAAAGAAAAGGGGATTGAGTCTATATTGATGGAATTCCTAGGGGCAGGGGTTATTGAGGAAATTATTTCCCCCTATAATACACCTATCAACCTAGTGAGAAAGGCTGATAATACCTTTAGGTTTGTCCAGGATCTTAGAGCGGTAAATGCACAGATCATACCCATAGCCCCGGTGGTTCCAGACGTACCATTTCTGATATCAGCTATTCCTGCCCATGCAGAGTTTTTCTCTGTTGTTGATTTAAAGAATGCATTTTTTTCTGTCCCAGTTGACGGGGAGACACGGCCACTTTTTGCTTTCACACTAACTTTTTGCCAGTATACTTGGTGTAGAATGCCTCAGGGTTATGTAGACTCCCCAGTAGTCTACTCCATTGTCCTCCAAGCTACACTGTGCCCTTGGACTACCCCTCATGGTTCTGTCTCAGTGAAGGCACTGGGTACCCCGCTCACAAACCAAGAAAGACCTGTTAACCTTTCTTGGCATGATTGGTTACTGCCGCCAATGGATTGCTGATCGTTCCTTCTATGATAATATTTTGAGACAAGCCACTAATACTGATATGCCTGACTTTATTAAATGGTCTGATGAAATTTTACAAGCTTTTAGTCATTTGAAATGTGCAATGGTAGTAAGTCCTGGTTTGGGCCTACCCGACTATGGTGTGGTTCACTTGCCAGGAACAATTGTAAAACCATGGCGAGCGTCCTGGAGCAAGACCATGGGGGCAAATTCCACCCTGTTGCATTTTTATCAAAGGTGGTTCCTGCACAGGTTCAGGGCATGCCTGCATGTCTCAGGAGTTTGGCAGCCTGTGCTATGGTCGCTGAGATGGCCACGCCTATCACCCTAGGTCATTCCACCACTCTGCATACCGCACACAATGTTCAGGTACTATTGAAGAACATACATGCACAACATTTGTCAGCACAAAGACTGAGTGGATATGAAGTTTTGTTGCTATCTAATCCTCAACTTCATATCAAATACTCAGGACCCACATTCGGTCCAATGGTTATACTGAATGTCCTACTTGGATACAAGGGAGAGCAGGAGGAATTTCCTCCTCCCCATGTATGTACTGAACTTATACATGAACATACCTCACCTAGGCCTGAGTGACTTACAGTCCACACCCATTGAAGGAGCACCTGATATTTTTGTAGATGGATCCTGTTCCCGCCCTAATGACAACACTTATTCTGCAGGATACGCTGTGGTTCAACTCCCTGATGTTATTCTAGAATTGTATCCTATACCTTTTCAGTTAGCCCAAGCAGCTAAACTGATTGCCCTCACTAGAACTTGTTGATTTTTTGAGGGAAGAGATGTAAATATATACACCAATTCCAAATATGCCTTTGGGGTTGTACATGATCATGGGGTAATCTGGCAGAGAAGAGGCTTCATAGCTGCAGATGGGAAGCAAATCTCACATTCCACCCTAGTGCATGATCTCCTGGCTGCCATCCAATTACCAGGCAAATTTGCTATTATCCATTGTAAGGCAAATACTGGTCTCCAAATGCACATAGCTAAAGGAAATGCCCTAGCTGATCAGGCAGCAAAAGAGGCTGCTATTAGAAAGGCAGCAACAGTTCAAATGCCCTCCATAGTTTCCTAACTTACCCTTACTGACAATCTATTGCTAAACCTCCAGGATTTGGCTACCAGTAGTGACAAGATGGAATGGCAATTCAGGAAGAGATGATGGAGGCAGCATGTCCGGTTGAAAAATCCCTTTATTTGGGAACTGCTCACATGAAATACGTGAATATAAAAAGTTGCTATGTTTCGGCTATCACATAGCCTTTGATAGCCGAAACGTAGCAACTTTTTATATTCACGTATTTCATGTGAGCAGTTCCCAAATAAAGGGATTTTTCAACCGGATATGCTGCCTCCATCATCTCTTCCTGAATCGTATGCATAGGAGCCTGTATGGATCTGGAGCTCCAGGTTGGCTGTTGCATTCCGGTGGACCATATGATCTGGCGAGTGTGGTTCCATATCGATTGATTGTACAAGATGGAATGGCAGTCGGTAGGTGCAGTACAAGACCCTGATACGGGTCTTATCTGCAAAGAGGGGAAACAATGTATTCCAGTTGCAAGCGCCCTGATTTTAATTGCACAATATCATGGTCTTTGCCATAGGGGAGCACAGGCAACCACTGATCTCATTCAGAGAGATTTTTTTATACCAAGTCTTAGATCAAAGGTACAATCTTATGTTTCACGCTGTATTATATGTCTCAGAAAGAACCCAAATAATTCAAAGAAGGCCCAACACCAGCATCTGAAAACCCGACTTTGCCATTCACTCACTTACAAATT
This sequence comes from Bufotes viridis, assembly GCA_033119425.1. Lineage (NCBI taxonomy): Eukaryota > Metazoa > Chordata > Amphibia > Anura > Bufonidae > Bufotes > Bufotes viridis. The sequence goes on along the minus strand of CM065589.1, from coordinate 66,221,291 downwards.
GACTTCATCCATATCCCAAAGACAGGAAGTAAGCAGGAGTATGCCCTTGTAATTGTGGATATGTTTTCTAGATGGCCAGAGGTTTTTCCTACTACCAATTAAACCACACAAATTGTGGTAAAAATCTTGTTACAAGAGATCATCCCCAAATGGGGGATCCTGTCCAAATTAACTCAGATAATGGCCCAGCTTTTGCATCTAGGGTATGTAAGGAGCTTTCCAAAGACCTTATGATTGACTGGAAGTTTCATCTCCCGTATCACCCAGAGAGTTCCAGGTTAGTAGAAAGGATGAATCGAACAATTAAAGATAAAATAAGGAAAATTACTGGAGGCACGTTCACTAATTGGAAAAAAGTTCTTGCCTGTAGCCCTAGCAGAAATTAGGATGCAGCCTAATAAGAATACTGGTTACTCAACATTTGAGGTACTAATGGGAAGACCCTTCCCCACCCCTTGGGGTCCAAAGGCCCCCATGATAGAAAAAGGGGATCTAGAAGTAGTACAGGCAGAATATGTGAGGAAACTTGTAGAAACTTTAGATCAAATTGAACGAGATGTTGCTCATGCCTCTCATTTCTCTCCACAGGAACCTACGCATCCTTTCCAACCAGGAGACGTGGTGATAGTCCAGCGCCTGGCAAAAGGACGGAAACAGACTGAGTTACTGTTTGGACCGCCCACCCGAGTGGTAGCAGTCACTATAACAGCGATTCTCACAGAAGAGGCTCCAATCTGGATTCACGCTAGCAGAGTGAAAAGGGTCCCTGAGGCTTCTTCTCCGGTGACAGACAAAGACAAAGAGGGTGAAGCAGTTGTGAAATCCCTGAACAAAGAGGGGAGGTCAGAAGAAGTTTCCCTGAAAAGTGCCTTGCACAGGCTGAAGATGATGATCCAACAATATTCTGACAAGGGGTAAGCAGCACTCCAGGTCCCAATTTGGGAACAGGTCAAGTAGTAGTATGAGGAGTTGGTGCCCGCGGATGAGGATCCTGGCTGGGGGTCCCGTCAAATAGCAAAAATAGAGAAATCCACAGCACTCTTGAGTGCTGTGGATTTCTCTATTTTTTTTTTTCCCACCAAATTCTGGGAGATTTTTTGTCTGCTAATAATTATTAATATTTGTGTTTTCTTGCCAGTCTGGCTTATTACTACATGTATTTATCACCCAGAGGAGGTGAGTTTCTTCTGCTGTGCACCAAATAATCAGTCAGTACATAAAAGAGCTCAGGAACAAGATCCCTTCTTGATTCTGGCCCCTTTTGTTCTGAACAGAATAGTATGGTCAGGATGGCAGATGCACTAAATGTTAGTTCATTGTGCCTTAAAGACTTATGGAGCCCAGGATGTTTGTAACATGTGTTATTGCTGTGCCTACACCCGATGAATCCCTCCTTGGAGTCTGGTCGATGGCTAACAATACACAATCTTTTATTCTCTTGTATGACTTCTGCGGGGAGTGTCAGAAATTAGGAAATAGCAGGGATAATATTAAAATAATTACTATTAATATGACTACAGCAGAGACCTGTTTTACCTTTTCCCAGGATATGACTTTATATTGTGATAGTAGAGACATAAAATGTGGATTACCTAAGAATAGTGTATATGATTATATTGACGATACCTGTAAAAAGAATAGTAGGCTTGCTAGCTCCCTGAATAATTCCATGAGTTTTAATAAGACCATTGTGACTCCCAGTTTATCTATAATATAATGCTCCCTAAGGGATGGTTTTTGTCTTGTGGTAACAGAACTTACAATTATATTCCTGCTAATGTTATTGGAGGTCCCTGTGCATTATTCAGGCTGACTTTGGCCCTTCCCAGTCAACCCCCTATCAGAAGAGCTTACAGATCGGTTACCAAGACTTTATCAGAAAACTGTGACACTACTTTGCCCCTTCTGAGCCGTGCAGAATATACACGTTTGAGCGCCTCTATATTAGGAGTGCCTGGACTAACTATATATAATGCTTGCACTATAAATTCTATTGAATGTGAATCTCTGAATCATACCTCTATCACTTTATCAGACATGCTTTTGGATCTACAAGAAGTAAGAGGAGGAGTGCTAGAAACTAGATTTGCTGTAGATTATCTGTTACTTAAACATAATATAGGATGGCAAGATTTTAAAGGAATGTGTTGCTTTAACTTATATGACCATTCCAGATCAATCCAGTCCCATATTCAAGCATTACATGAAATTAGCAATAATATCAAGAAGGATGTAGATTCATCCTCTTGAGGGGACTGGTTATTGAGCTGGCTGCCAAATTTGAGTTGGTTAAGAACATTATTTATCAGTATTATAATTGCTTCCTTGATTATCATATGTTGTTGTATCCAATGTATCCCTTCCCTCAAACAGATTTTTTGTGCAATGTGTCCAAAACCCATAGATCCTGGACAACCATATGCTACTTACCTCTCTATGAGAGAAAGAAGATAAGTCATATCCATGACTAGAGATGTCCCGAACTGTTCGACAGCGAACAGTTCCCTGCGAACATCGCTTGCTCGCCTTCGCTTCTGCCAGCGAACATTATGCTATGTTCGATTCGCCCTGCATTCTTACATTCAGCTTACCTTCCTATCAAAGCCAGGCATAGTGAATTCAATTTAAAGCTGCAGTGTTAGAGCAGAGAGAGTATTAACCAGTGTCCTCTGTCCACCCCAACCCTCAAACCAAGCAAAGTCCTTTCTAAAAATGATATATCATTAATGATCATTTTCTATCACATTTAACATAAACCACTCAGATCATGCCAAAAGTCATGTTTGTGCAGGCTGACTATCTATCCATAAGACAGGGCATCAGCATATCTTACAATGACAATCACAAGTTTTAAAACATACAAACATAAGTTCTCAATCCAAAAGGAGAGAACTTTTATCATTAGGGCGACAAAAATTGTAATTGTTTTTTTTTATATGCCAGCCTAACTCCTCTCTCACTGCCTAAGAGAGCTGCATAAACATTTTCCAACATTTAAAACTCATTTGCATACACATGGCCAAGAAATGCTAATGAGCAATATAGAAGTATCTGCCTTGTTTGTAAACTGAAACACGATTTGCATGGCTTTCCCATAGTCCCATGTTATGCAAATGTTTATATGACAAAACAGAATAGAGAGATTATAAAATTAGTCTTTGAACAATTGCAAAACAAAAAAAAAAAAAACCTATGCAGCCTTCCTATTGAGATGAGAGCTAGGTGGCATATTAAAAAAAAATATTTTTTGTCACCCTAATGATAATCATCTATGTGCACAGGTCCCCCTAGATACCTAACACTAAACAGACACTTTTCCTTTTGGAAAAACTGGTTAAAACCCAGACTGCCTTGCTAAAGTATGCAGATGATCTGTCTGTCTGATGGATTGTTGGCCCTGCATATACCTGGTGCTTGGCAGCCATAGGGGAGAACTGTTCTGTGTTGTCAATTGAATGTTTTATCTAATAATACAAATAGTAATAAGATTTTATGATAGGTAGGTTAGGGTAAATATCTGTAAGTCTGTTTTTGTGTTTGTCTGTTTTATAAAATACAAAGATTACTTTTTTTAATCAACTATTGTACCATGTTTGATTGAGTATTACACCTTAAAGGGACATGGACAGGCTGTTTTACCCTATAGAAATATATATATTTTCCTGTATTAGGCTCCTTGATCTCAGAAAAACTATGCTATTATCATCAAACACTGTCTTTGCATAATGTCTATAAAACGTTTTTATTCATAATTTTCCTCTGTCAGGGATTCCGCTGGCCGTGCTTGACTCATTTTCTCCTGTCTGTACCATGTGCTGTCCTGAATATGCATGCACTATGGTGACTTATTCCTAATGAAGAACAAACTTCCTAGGCGCATGCGCAGCACAGCAGAATTATACACTTCAATCAAACAAAACTAAGCCCGCCACCAGGAAGTGGATGGCACAGCAGGAACAGGTAGTGAGTATCCCTTTAAGATGTAATAATCAAACATATGGTACAATAGTTAATGAAGCCCTAACTTTTGTCCTTTATAAAACATACATAGACAAAATTATTATTGTTGCTTGTATTATTACTTAAAACATCCAATTAACAACACAGAGCACCAGGTATATGCAGGGCCAACAATCCATTCACCCAACAGATCATCAGCATACTTTGGAAAGGCAGCCTGGGTTTTAACCAGTTTTTCCAAATGGAAAATTGTCTGTTTAGTGTTAGGTATCTAGGCGGACCTGTGCACATAGATGATTATCATTAGGGTGACAAAAATTTTTTTTTTTTTAATATGCCACCTAGCTCTCATCTCAATGATAAGGAAGGCTGCATAGTTTTTTTTTGTTTTGCAATTGTCCAAAGACTAATTTTATAATCTTTTTTTTTCTGTTTTGTCATATAAACTCATTTGCATAACATGGGACTATGGGAAAGCCATGCAAATCGTGTTTCAGTTTACAAACAAGGCAGATACTTCTATATTGCTCATTAGCATTTCTTGGCCATGTGTATGCAAATGAGTTTATATGACAATCCAAGACTTATTAAACTTATTAAGTTAACCTTAGTACAGTTAAATGTTGGAAATTTTTTATGCAGCTCTCTTAGGCAGTAAGAGAGGAGTTAGGCTGGCATATAAAAAAAAAAAAATTTAAATTTTTGTCGCCCTAATGATAATGGTCTAGGGACCAGGTCCTTCTAGATAGCCAACCAATGCTAACCAATTTCTCTTCTTTTGGATTGAGGACTTATGTTTGTTTGTCTAAATTGCTCAAACCTGTCATTGTAAGGTATGCTTGCTGACACCCTTTCTTATGGATAGATAGTCAGCCTGCACATATCTGGCTTTTGACATGGTGTAGAGTGATTTTTTTTATTTTACAGATAAATAATTAAATTAGCATTTAAAAGTAGGTTAGAAAATAAAATGTTAGAGTAGATTTAGATAAACCATTTAAAAATATTAGGTGATTTATGCCCTTTAAGGATTAAAATTTGCCTTTGCATTTTTTCATGGGACTTTGGCCATGGATCCCATTCTGGCATACCACCGTCCAGATGTTAGTCAACTTAAAACAACTTTTCTATCACTATTGTAGCTAGAAAGAGTCACTGTGGGTTTTATTATTTGCCTGCCAATAGAAGTCTATTGGGGTTCGCCCTGTTCGCCTGTTCGCGAACATTTGAGTAAGTTCGGGAACATAAAATTTTATGTTCGCCACATTTCTATCCAATCCCCAAGAGGGGATTGAAGGGTTAAACAGAATAAGCTATATGATTCGTATGAGGGACAGGATGTTGGATGATGTCATTCTAGAGGGAGAATGTATTTACATTAGCCTCCATATAGGGAATTGTTTCTACTCAGCAACATTGTATATGTGAACCACACCTGTTCATGTATGTCAGTGTGTATGTATAAAATGCTTTAAGGACAAAGATAAAATTAGAGCTGTTTTCTAAGACCACCTGTGTGTGTGTGTGTGTGTCATTGAAGGGAGCTCTCCAGGAGCCTGTCATAAGAGAAGCCAGGGTGCATACGGAAGCAGAACCCTTTCAGCTACCAAGACTGGACTTTGTGGAAGACAGAGTGATGCTTAACCGACTGGGAGCATTATCTGCTGCAATCCAACCGACCACCTGGTCGCACTGGTGTGACTTCGAGAGTGGTGTCCTGCGCCGCCCTGCAAACTGGGACATGAAGCTAGGTATCATGCATGAGTGTGTTTCTTGTGCTTTGGCAGCAGGCACAGTTTCACTGCGCCCAGGGCCATGACCTTTGTGTGCACAATAAGCAGCACAGCCACTTCCCCGTCCCTTACTGGTAGCCTTCAGCATATTAAATGGTAAATATGCTTGTAAGTATGTCACACATACACTAGGGCAGGTTTTGTATGGTTATGCGCAAATAAATTACACTGAATGTCACAGATATTTAGGATGCGCAAACGTTATACAGGAGATGTAGCGCAGGTTATGTCGCTGTCACCAGCGACTAAGAAAAAATTACACTGAATGTCACAGATATTTAGGATGAGCAAATGTTATAAAGGAGATGTAGCGCAGGTAATGGACAAGAATAGGACATGTCCTATCATTATTGTGGGACTGCAGAATGGATATACTGATCTGTACTGCAAGCGGTGCGGTCCCATTGAAATTAATGGGTCTGTATCCAATATGCAAAAATTGCGGATCGGTTGCAAACCAAAAATACGGTTGTGTGAATGCAGCCTAGCAATCTTTTTGAAATCTGAAAGAATAACATGCTGTACAAGATGAAATACATGGGAGACTCGGAGTTAAATGAGAAAATATCCAAGCTTTTGATTGAAAGGTTGAGCTTAGGTCGAAAATGATAGTCATATGTCTAGATAGATGTAAGCAGGTTGCAATGTTACAGCCTCCTACTCATACAAGTGTTAATATGTAAATTCTAAGTCGAACACATACTGTGCAGTGCTAGTCAGCCAACACAGAACATCTAGTTCATGAAATACACATGAGAAAAATACTGTACAAAAAAGGCTAATATCAAAGTAAAGTGCACATTTCAGTATCTGTTAGATTTTACAATGTTATGCACTAAGTAGTCAACTTATTATTATTTTTACAGTTAAATTCTGCTAATTTCTAATCAGCCAATTAAGTGGCAAAAACTCAACCCGTGTAAAGATGCCGACATGGTTTAGACTGCCAGAATTTGGAAAAAAATGTCAATGGTTAAGTGATTTTGACCAGATATTGTGTATCTCAGAAAGTGATTGAAAAGATGCCGAAAACAATGTTTAAAAGAAACACCTTGTTAATAAAAGACAACAAAGAAGACTATTTAGGCTGGTTTAATATTGCCTTGAATAATCATGTATTTAGGGGTATAGCTTTAAGGGGTGCAGAGCAGTGGCATAACTAGAAATGGTTAGAAATGGTTAATTTTTGAATGGGACCAACAACTTCTTCACAGCTTCCGACTCCTGTGCAACCCCCACACCTGAGGCTAGTCAAGATCGTTCTTTCAGGCTAGGCCCAGCAGCCAGTCCATCCATTTCTTACAGTCTCACTGTATATATTGCCATTGTATAATAGTGTTGAGGTGGCCCTGACGATAAAATATTTTAGTCCTCCTCCTTGGTGGGCCTCTTCTGAGTTTGGGCCCCAAGCAGCTGCTTCCCCTGCTTCCCCTATAGCTACGCCCCTGGTGCAGAGGTAGCAATCATACCCGTGCCCTCATGCTTGGGGAGACCCAAAGGCCCCATCTGTCACATATAAAGCAATTAGCATTACAAATGTTACAAGGGACCATATAATCCATTTTGATCTGGGGTACAGGAGACTGAGAGAGTAAGGAGAAAGATATTGTACTCTTTTTGGCTGGAACAGAGATAGAAAGTATAGATATTTTTTGGAAGAGTGACAACCAGACTCATCCTTCACCTATGACAAGCTCCTTTCGAGAGATGCATGCATCACACCCCACAATACATCACCAACACCAAGAGCACCCCTCCTACCACCAGGTAAGAGGCCCCTAGTAGACCCTGCACGGCCCAGGCACTGTCAGAGTGAGGACTTGCACCATGAGTACTAGTGGCACCAGGATTGCCATTACTGTCACACCATCCTCTCCTCTCCTGGGCTCACTGCATTAGAAGACCTAGCTCTGCAGTGAAGCTGTACAGCCTTGTACAACCTCTCCAGGGGCTGTATTTCCCTTGTAACTGGGGCTAAAATGTCCTGTATGAGGTTATAGGAGGGCACAAAGTGTAAAATAAAAGCAATAACAATAAACAAAAAACATAAATGTATCTGCTATATCAAAATGTTCATTTTGGAAAGAGGACATACTTTTAGAAATTGCTTTAGTAGCATATTGTTCTATTAGCAAAAAAAGATAAAACATTAAAAAAGAGACCGTTTCCTCCTTTTTTTCCCCATTTCCCTAGGTAAAAAACTAAAAAATACTAAAATAAAAATGGCATAAAAATAAATCCCAATGGAAAAATACGTATGGCTTTCTAAACAAATGAGCTGGGTCAGTAACGGGCCGAAGTGGTTAAATGATGCATACCCAGATGTGTCATTGTACTCATTGGTCATGTAATAAAGGACATCTCTAGACATCTCCCTATATTGATACAAGCTTCTTTCTCCATTACTACAAATCTGATCTGCAATGGTGTTTCCTAATTTTACAAAAATACCAATATGGTAGAGGAAGCTCACCAGTTACCCTGGAGCACAGCCCACTGACAACCCCTCAGAATTGCTATAACCAAAATGTTAGTAATAATAATGGCTGGCTCAATTCCACTATTTAATATAAAACACAATGGGCTAGATTTATCATTACACTTCCATCTTAATCCAATTTTACATAAATCCAAAGTCACTTTTGGCGAGTCAGATTTATTATATTAGTCCTTTAATACTGTGATAAATGTTGTTTGATTGCAGCAGTTCATCCTTCAGTAAACGGCTTTACAAAAGTCGCACATATTTAAAAAAAGGTCGCATGTTCTATTAAAAAGTCGCATAAGATAAGCATGGTCCTAACTGGAGTGAAATTGGGACTTTTTTGTGACTTTTTTGTGACTTTTTAAAAAAGTCCCAATGATAAATCTGGAGTGAAACTCATTAACATGGCTAACCACGCCCATTTTTTCAAAACTAGAATGAGTGGTGTACTCATGTAAAAAAATCACTAAATTATGCGCAAATGAGTGTAAAAAGTCGCAAATGCCCTATTTTGGAACTTTTTGATGCCAGAATTTTGGAGTGAAGGTATGAGAAATCATGGCCAATGTACTAAAAAATTTCCCGACATATATACCTAAAAATCACAATTCATATCGTCCATTTTATGAACACAGTCCTTTTAAATGCGAAGCTCACGCATATATCAAAAAATAAAATATAAAGATAAGAATAAAAACACAGTTTCCTTATTTGTTTCTTCTCTTTGGACTTGTGGTTACTGATATTAGTTGCTATTTGATTGCATTCACACAGTTCTCTTAATTGCGGACTTGCAGATCTTTCACACAGTCTGTTATATTGTTAAATATGCAGTGCCAGTTCTTTTCTTATACACACATATAGTCATAGCATATTATTATTATTATTATTAGTCCACAGTTGGTTTCCACAGCATTTGCTGTATATATTACTCCCGATTAGAGATGAGCGAACAAATGGATGTTCGGGTTCGAGAAGTTCGGCCGAACTTCCCGAAAATGTTCGGGTTCGGGATCCGAACTCGACCCGAACTTTATCCCGAACCTGAACCCCATTGAAGTCAATGTGGACCCGAACTTTTAGGCACTAAAAAGGCTGTAAAATAGTCCAGGAACGGGCTAGAGGGCTGCCAAAGGCAGTAAAATGTAGGTAAATCCCCTGCAAACAAATGTGGATAGGGAAATTAATTAAAATAAAATAAAATAAATAAAATTTAACCAATATCAATTGGAGACAGGTCCCACTGCAAGGAATCATGCGTCATATCACTCAACACTGGAGAAGGCCACTTTCAGTTATTTCGGACCCAGCACCCAGACAGAGGAGAGAGGTCCCACAGCAAGGAATCATGCGTCATATCACCCACCACCGGAGAAGGCCACTCTCAGTTATTTCGGCACAGCACCCAGACCGAGGATACAGGTCCCACAGCAAGGAATCATGCGTCATATCAGCCACCACTGGAGAATGCCACTTTCAGTTATTTCGGCACAGCACCCAGACCGAGGACACAGGTTCCACAGCAAGGAATCATGCGTCATATCACCCACCACTGGAGAAGGCCACTTTCAGTGATTTCGGCCCCAGCACCCAGATAGAGGAGAGAGGTCCCACAGCAAGGAATCATGCGTCATATTACCCACCACTGGAGAAGGCCACTTTCAGTTATTTAGGCCCCAGCACCCAGTCAGAGGAGAGAGGTCCCACAGCAAGGAATCATGCGTCATATCAACCACCACCGGAGAAGGCCACTCTTAGTTATTTTGGCCCCACCACCCAGACAGAGGAGAGGTTCATTCAACTTTGGGTTGCACCGCAAGATCTTTGTAAAGTTAAAAAAATGAGGATTCAATAAAGAAATGCCCCGGAGTACAAGAATACATGGTTGAGGGGGAGGCAGTTATAAATGTCTATTCTGCACAAGGGAGGGACAGGTCCTGTGAGATCCATGCCTGGTTCATTTTTATGAACGTCAGCTTGTCCACGTTGGCTGTGGACAGGCGGCTGCGTTTGTCAGTAATGACGCCCCCTGCCGTGCTGAATACACGTTCAGACAAAACGCTGGCCGCCGGGCAGGCCAGCACCTCCAAGGCATAAAATGCTAACTCTGGCCACGTGGCCAATTTGGAGACCCAGAAGTTGAATGGGGCCGAACCATCAGTCAGAACGTGGAGGGGTGTGCAGACGTACTGTTCAACCATGTTAGTGAAATGCTGCCTCCTGCTAACACGTTCCGTATCAGGTGGTGGTGCAGTTAGCTGTGGCGTGGAGACAAAACTTTTCCACATTTCTGCCATGCTAACCCTGCCCTCAGAAGAGCTGGCCGTGACACAGCTGCGTTGGCGACCTCTTGCTCCTCCTCTAAAAATGACCCCTCATCCTCCTCCTCCTCCTCCTGGGCCACCTACTCTTCCATCATCGCCCTAAGCGTTTTCTCAAGGAGACATAGAAGTGGTATTGAAACACTGATAACGGTGTCATCGCCACTAACCATGTTGGTGGAGTACTCGAAACAGCGCAACAGGGCACACAGGTCTCGCATGGAGGCCCAATCATTGGTGGTGAAGTGGTGCTGTTCCGCAGTGCGACTGACGCGTGCGTGCAGCAGCTGAAACTCCACTATGGCCTGCTGCTGCTCGCACAGTCTCTCCAGCATGTGAAAGGTGGAGTTTCACCTGGTGGGCACGTCGCATATGAGGCGGTGAGTGGGAAGGCCGAAGTTCCGCTGTAGCGCAGACAGGCAAGCAGCGGCAGGATGTGAACGACGGAAGCGCGCACAGACAGCCCGCACTTTATGCAGCAGCTCTGACATTTTGGGGGTAGTTGTGAATGAACTTCTGCACCACCAAATTCAGCACATGCGCCAGGCAAGGGATGTGCGTCAAACCGGCTAGTCCCAGAGCTGGGACGAGATTTCGCCCACTATCGCACACCACCAGGCCGGGCTTGAGGCCCACCGCTAGAAACCACTAGTCGGTCTGTTGTTCAATACCCCGCCACAACTCCTGCGTGGTGTGGGGCCTGTCCCTCAAACATTTGAGTTTCATAATGGCCTGCTGACGTTTACCCCGGGCTGTGGTGAAGTTGGTGGTGAAGGTGTGCGGCTAACTGGATGAGCTGGTGGAAGCAGAGGAGGAGGAAGCCGAGTAGGAGGAGGAGGCTACAGGAGGCAAAGAATGATGCCCTGCGATCCTTGGCGGCAGAAGGACGTGCGCCAAGGAACTCTCCGCCTGCGGCCCAGCCGCCACTACATTTACCCAGTGTGCAGTTAGGGAGATATAGCGTCCCTGGCCGTGCTTACTGGTCCACGTATCTGTGGTTAGGTGGAACTTGCCACAGATGGCGTTGCGCAGTGCACACTTGATTTTATCGGATACTTGGTTGTGCAGGGAAGGCACGGCTGTCTTGAAGAAGTAGTGGCTGCTGGGAACAACATACTGTGGGACAGCCATGGACATCAGCTGTTTGAAGCTGTCTGTGTCCACCAGCCTGAATGACAGCATTTCAAAGGCCAGTAGTTTAGAAATGCTGGCATTCAGGCCCAAGGCTCGAGGGTGGCTAGGTGGGAATTTACGCTTTCTCTCCAAGGTTTGTGAGATGGAGAGCTGAATGTTGCCGTGTGACATGGTGGAGATGCTTGGTGATGGAGCTGGTGGTGTTGGTGGCACATCCTCTGTTTGGTGGGCGGCAGGTGCCAACGTTCCTCCCGAGGCGGAGCAACAAGCCGAGGCAGCAGCAGAAGAGGGAGCAGGGGGAACCTGAGTGAGTTCCTTGTTTTTAAGGTGTTTACTCCACTGCAGTTCATGCTTTGCATGTAGATGCCTGGTCATGCAGGTTGTGCTAAGGTTCAGAACTTTAATTCCTCACTTCAGGATCTGATGGCACAGCGTGCAAACCACTCGGGTCTTGTTGTCAGCACATTGTTTAAAGAAGTGCCATGCCAGGGAACCCTTTGAAGCTGCCTTTGGGGTGCTCGGTCCCTGGTGGCGGTGGCCAGTAGCAGGCGAACTCTCTTGGCGGCTGGTCTGCTTTTGCCCCAGGCTCCCTCTTTTGCTACGCTGTTGGCTCGGTCTCACCACTGCCTCTTCCTCTGAACTATGAAAGTCAGTGGCACGACCTTCATTCCATGTGGGGTCTAGGACCTCATCATCCCCTGCATCGTCTTCCACACTGTCTTCCTCCCTAACCTCCTGTTCGGTCTGCACACTGCAGAAAAACGCAGCAGTTGGCACCTGTGTTTCGTCATCATCAGAGACGTGCAGACTACGATGAGGTGGTATTCCCACGTCCTCATCATCAGGAAACATCAGTGGTTGTGCATCAGTGCATTCTATGTCTTCCACCACTGGGGAAGGGCTAGGTGGATTCCCTTGGGAGACCCTGCCAGCAGAGTCTTCAAACAGCATAAGAGACTACTGCATAACTTGAGGCTCAGACAGTTTCCCTGATATGCATGGGGGTGATGTGACAGACTAATGGGTTTGATTTTCATGTGCCACCTGTGTGCTTTCTTCAGAAGACTGGGTGGGAGATAATGTTGTGAACGTGCTGGATCCACTGTCGGCCACCCAATTGACTAGCGCCTGTACCTGCTCAGGCCTTACCATCCTTAGAACGGCATTGGGCCCCACCAAATATCGCTGTAAATTCTGGCGGGTACTGGAACCTGAGGTAGTTGGTTCACTAGGACGTGTGGCTGTGGCAGAATGGCCACTTCCTCTCCGAGCACCACCAAGACCGCGTCCGTTACTAGATGTTATCCTCATTATTACCATTCACCAAGCACCACAATAAGAAAAAAAATATTTGGCCCAATGTATTGATTTCAAATTCAGGCCTTTTTTTACAGGCACCTAACACTATCTGCCTATTTATTTATGTAGCGTATTACACTAATCCAGGCACAGCAGTAACCACTGATTTGGGGGAATATCTCTTTTAGGGCTAGTATTTAGGCCCTGGATGAAAGGTATCCTTTTATGGACAGATTTACACTTGGCCTGCAACAGCTGGAACACCAGATTCAGGGTATTGCTATTTTGTCAATTGAATTTCACCCCAGAACAAAATATACCCTGTTACGGACAGATTTAAACTACGCCTGCAACAGCTGGAACACCAGATTCAGGGTTTTGCTATTTTGGCAATTGAATTTCACCCCAGAACAAAATATATCCTTTGCAGGACACTATGAAACTTGGCCAGCCACAGCTGAAACCACTAATTTATGGTATTGCTATTTTGGAAATTGAATTTCACCCCAGAACAAAATATACCCTGTTACGGACAGATTTAAACTAGGCCTGCAACAGCTGGAACACCAGATTCAGGGTATTGCTATTTTGGCAATTGAATTTCACCCCAGTACAAAATATATTCTTTGCAGGACACTATGAAACTTGGCCAGCCACAGCTGAAACCACTGATTTATGGTATTGCTATTTTGGCAATTGAATTTCAACCCAGAACAAAATATACCTTGTTACGGACAGATTTAAACTAGGCCTGCAACAGCTGGAACACCAGATTCAAGGTATTGCTATTTTGGCAATTGAATTTCACCCCAGAACAAAATATATCCTTTGCAGGACAGTATGAAACTTGGCCAGCCACAGCTGAAACCACTGATTTATGGTATTGCTATTTTGGCAATTGAATTTCCCCCCAGAACAAAATATATGTTTTGGCAGACACTATTATACTTTGCGATCCACAGCTGTGACACCAGATTTATGGTATTGCTATTTTGGCAATTGAATTTCACCCAAGAACAAAATATATGTTTTTCGGACACTATGAAACTTGGCCATCCACAGCTGAAACCACTGATTTATGGTATTGCTATTTTGGCAATTGAATTTCCCCCCAGAACAAAATATATAATTTGCAGGACACTATGAAACTTGGCTAGACACAGCTGAAACCACTAATTTATGGTATTGCTATTTTGGCAATTGAATTTCACCCCAGAACAAAATATATGTTTTTGCGGTCACTATGAAACTTGGCCAGCCACAGCTGAAACCACTGATTTATGGTATTGCTATTTTGGCAATTTAATTTCACCCCAGAACAAAATATATAATTTGCAGGACACTATGAAACTTGGCCAGACACAGCTGAAACCACTGATTTATGGTATTGCCATAGAGTGGAGTGTGAAGTACCCAAACAGAACGGAAGAAAGTCCACATGTACTGCTGGCAGATACAACAAAAGCGCATTGGGAAAATTCAACAAAGAGAACTAAAGGTAAAGCTATCCGTCCGTACTCAATAGGATTGGAGGTACTCTCGCGAGATTACGGACGATCAGTGAGAGGTAAGCGGTTCAAAGCGGTGTCAGTGTGGGACAATATCATCTAACAGTGAGTACTTACCCCCAACGAATGCCCACAATACTAAATATGTAATTTATGTGGTGCAATTGAAACATTTAAATTATTTACCAACAACACCCATAGAGACTTAATCTAAAGCAATCAATGGCGACTCATTGTGTCTGTACAGACATACTAAGAGGAAAATTTAAAGAGACAATCTAAAGCACTTAGGAGTGAGCCAAATCGGAAGCAGGGGACATTAGTTTACATATTGAAGCGTTTAAGAGTGACATTATAAGGGTGGAAAACGTGTAGCAAGATAAGATTATTTGCAATGTATTTTGGGTGCCCAACTCTATAGTAGTTATTCAATATTCAGTGGAGTAAAGAAGGGAATTACTTAAGTTGGTGCACCTAACTATCTCAACCCAGGTCAGTGGAACCTCACACAGATTAATAATTGGTCTCATATAATGCATCACCTAAAAGTGTGCTATGTACTGATGCTTATAAACCAGGTCGTTCCTGTCATGATCCTGTCCAGAAATTGAAATTCACCCAGAATGGTTTAAAACTTAGCTGTTTATTCCCAACAGCAATTCATTGCCTTTTTTACCACTGAGGAAGAGCTACTAGTTCCGAAACGTGTCTTGTGCTGGTTTTTTGTTCAGACAGTGTGGATTGTCATTCATTAAGAACTCCAATATAGCGCAATTCCTGATAGCTGCTTGGCGTCCCGGGAATTCCAACACGCATGCGTGAGAAGGCACTCAGCAAGGAGCGATACAACCAAACTATCTCGATCTAAGGATGGTTGGAGGTAAAGCAGCGCAGAATTTTAATAAGATTGTGAGTAATATATACAGCAAATGCTGTGGAAACCAACTGTGGACTAATAATAATATGCTATGCCTATATATGTTCATAAGAATAGAACTGGCACTGCATATTTTACAATGTAAAAGACCGCGTGAAAGCTCTGCAAGTTCACAATTAAGAGAACTGTGTGAATGCAATCAAATAACAACTAATATCACTAACCACAAGTCCAGAATGAAGAAACAAATAAGGAAAATGGATGATATGGATGATATGAATTGTGCTTTTTAGGTGTATATGTGGGGAAATTTTTTAACGTATTGTGTTTTATATTAAATAGTGGAATTGTATGCAAATTACTATGAGCCAGTTATTATTATTACTAACATTTTGTTTCTAATTTTAATTCTGGATGGCTCAATGTGCTTTTATATTAATATTCACAACAATAAATATATTGCTACATATTCATTTGTAATTTACTATTCATTAATACAGTAATGTTGGGTTTCATCTCGGCTCATACAGTAGATAGAATAATCAGACAATATTCTTTTGCATTTCATTTATTACATATTGATGTATAAGAAATGAAGAAAGGGAAAATTCATTTCCAATCTATTAATCTAATATTCTTGATTATCATTGCAGTCTATCTAGTTACACTGACGAGCAAAAGGGTAACAGTACATAAATTGGACTTGCAACTATTTAAAATATAATTCTTTATGCAGATTCTTGTCATGTAACTTCATTGTTGCGGTTTTGCACCTAAAATTCTAAATTTTAATTCTTATTATATTGTTAGTATTTTGTAAATCCACATTTGGCTTTTAACACTGCCTAAATCCTTCTGGGCATACTCTCGATCAGATTCAAGCATGTCTGGACCAAAATCTTTTCCTAAGTCTCTTCCACACGTTCGCAATGATGGTGCATACTGATCGTCTGACTTGGGTACGAAGACAGCTTTTTCTTCAACTCTACCCACAAGTGTTCAATTCAGTTGAGGTCTGAGGACTGTGGGGGCCAATCCAGCAGCTTTTCTTCATTGTCAGTGAACCATTTAATCGTAAAACTCAACATATGCTTTGGGTCGTTGTCCTACTGGAACACTGTGTCATCCTTTTTATAGCCATAATACATGAGTGTACAAAGGAACTTGTAGGATATTTACTTATAGATCAGCATTGAGACCACTATCTATCCTGGTCAAGTATCCAATACCTTTGGCTGTGAAACAACCCCATATCATGAGGCTTCCTCCACCGAACTTGACAGTTCTTTCAATTTCTCGATCCATTATCCCCTTTTCCCTTGTTTCTTCTAGACCGATTTGCACCCATTACAGCCCAGTCTATTGACTTTCGTCTCATCGCTCCAAATCACCTGTTTCCAATCGTCTACTGTCCGAGGAGTCGAGGATGCTTCAACTTTTTTCGGACCACCATTCCGGACTTGTGTAATGCGTATTACACAGTGCTTGCATGGACATCTGTGATCTCACTATTATGAAGCATATGAGCCACCTCCACTGCTGTGTTTGTCGTGCCAGGACTGATGGACCCTTTTGATGAGCTGACTTGTTGACTCCGATATTTTGCATGGGCATCCATCTCTTGGCTTTGGAATGGATGGATGGACATCATTTCATATTCTTCCAACTGTCATTGCACTCAAAAGATTTAGTTTGGCAATTTTCTTGGCCAAGATACCGCTATCGATGGGCTGAATGATGCTTGTTTGTCTTTTCTTTGGAAATCTTCTTCATGGCTGCTCCTTGATTTGAACCAGTGACCTTTCGCTTGTGAATCAACCTAATAACACACTGAGCTATATATGCTAAATAGTTGCAAGTTCAATTAATGTATAAGATAGCCAAGATGATTGTCTATAAAATGATGGCAGTCCCACGTTCAAAGCTGTAGTGTATGGTAAGATATGGAGCCTGAAAGTCAAAAGTTCAAACATTGTTACCCTTTTACTCATCGGTGTACCATTAAAAGCTTTAGCAATTACTCTTGTTCTTGGTATTATTGAGGTATTTTCCAGATAAATATATAGTATCTGAAATTGCTAATAGGAAAACAATTTTTGTGTCATGTACATTTATGAGTGACAATAACTTTATGAGTTCTCCTGGAAAATATTTAAGGAGTTGTCTCACGTCAGTAAATTACATTTATCATGTAGATAAAGTTAATAAAAGGCACTTATTAAAGTATTGTGATGGACATTCATTTTTCCATCACATTATACACGACTCATTTCCAGGAATTATGACTAGAGAAGAGCGAATTTTTCTAAAATTTGATTCGGCTGGTTTGCAAAATTTATTGAAAAATGTTGGGTAAAAACAGCTATTTCCTGGCTGCGGAGAGCCTTTAAAATGGTGTAGAACACTGTGCCTTGCAGTAACACGCATAGGGAGTCTGCTGTGGTAGTAAAATAATACTGAGAGTCAGTATGACATGCAGATGTCAGGCGTTGCTCTTAGAATCATTGCACGCTTCACTTTTTTGGGCAGTCACGGGGCCAAAACTGACCATATAACTCAAGTATAAACTCAGCCTTACAGGTTGGTGTTAGCGCTAAGAAGAAGCACACTCCTTTTACACCGCCGTCAGCTGATTCCATATAGATGTCATGTTCTATTAAATGCTTATACAAGTAGAGCCCCCCGACATCGTGGGAAGGATGTCAGCAGTAAGTTTGTGCTGACGTCACTGATTATTTTGCCCTTTCTCTAAGCTTTTAGAAAAATAACCCCCAAAAAACAGATCCTATCTGTTCAGAATCTGCCATCACTCAGTCAGCATTTGGTCAGTAATTGATCAGTATTGCTAATGCCAAAAAAGTGGATCCAAAACAGAGATGATAGAGTCAACCATTCAAGAACTGCTGGGTTGCTGGTCAAGACACGACCACTAGATGACACTGGTTGATCAGGCCTCTGGCTGTGACTCCTGCTGCCAAGCCCCCTTACTCTGTTGCAACCTGTGCCTGCTCCAGAAACATTCATCGGTCTGTTGTTCAATACCCCACCACAACTCCTGCGCGGTATAGGGCCTGTCCTCCAAACATATGAGTTTCAGAACGGCCTGCTGACGTTTACCCCGGGCTGTGCTGAAGTTGGTGGTGAAGATGTGTGGCTGACTGGATGAGCAGGTGGAACAAGAGCAGGAGGAAGCCGAGTAGGATGAGGAGGCTACAGGAGGCAAAGAATGATGCCCTGCAATCCTTGGTGGCGGAAGGACGTGCACCAAAGAACTCTCCGTCTGGGGCCCAGCCACCATTACATTTACCCAGTGTGCAGTTAGGGAGATATAGCGTCCCTGGCCATGCTTACTGGTCCACGTATCTGTGGTTTGGTGGACTTTGCTACAGATGGCGTTGTGCAGTGCACACTTGATTTTATCGGATACTTGATTGTGCAGGGAGGGCACGGCTCTCTTGGAGAAGTAGTGGTGGCTGGGAACAACATACTGTGTGACAGCCATCACCATCAGCTGTTTGAAGCTGTCTGTGTCCACCAGCCTGAATGACAGCATTTCAAAGGCCAGTAGTATAGAAATGCTGGCATTCAGGCCCAGGGCTCAATGGTGGATAGGTGGGAATTTACGCTTTCGTTCCAAGGTTTGTGAGATGGAGAGCTGAACGCTGCTGTGTAACATGGTGGAGATGCTTGGTGGCGGAGCTGGTGGTGTTGGTGGGACAACCCCTGTTTGGTGGGCGGCAGGTGCCAACATTCTTCCCGAGGCAGAGGAAGAGGCCGAGGCAGCAGCAGAAGAGGGAGCACGGGGAACCTGAGTGAGTTCCTTGTTTTTAAGGTGTTTATTTTACTGCAGTTCATGCTTTGCATGTAGATGCCTGGTCATGCAGGTTGTGCTAAGGTTCAGAACGTTAATGCCTCGCTTCAGGCTCTGATGGCACAGCGTGCAAACCACTCGGGTCTTGACATTAGCACATTGTTTGAAGAAGTGCCATGCCAGGGAACTCTTTGAAGCTGCCTTTTGGGGTGCTCGGTCCCTGGTGGAGGTGGCCAGTAGCAGGCGAAATCTCTTGGTGGTGGCTGTTCTGCTTTTACCCCCTGCTCCCTCTTTTGCTATGCTGTTGGCTCGGTCTCACCACTGCCTCTTCCTCTGAACTATGAAAGTCAGTGGCACGACCTTCATTCCATGTGGGGTCTAGGACCTCATCGTCCCCTGCATCGTCTTCCACACAGTCTTCCTCTCTGACCTCCTGTTCGGTCTGCACACTGCAAAAAGACGCAGCAGTTGGCAGCTGTGTTTCGTCATCATCAGAGATGTGCAGACTCTGATGAGGTGGTATTCTCATGTCCTCATCATCAGGAAACATAAGTGGTTGTGCGTCAGTGCATTCTATGTCCTCCACCACTGGGGAAGGGCTAGATGAATTCCCTTGGGAAACCCTGGCAGCAGAGTCTTCAAACAGTATAAGAGACTACTGCATAACTTGAGGCTCAGACAGTTTCCCTGATATGCATGGGGGTGATGTGACAGACTGATGGGCTTGGTTTTGAGGCGCCACCTGTGCGCTTTCTGCAGAAGACTGGGTGAGAGATAATGTTGTGAACATGCTGGATCCACTGTCGGCCACCCAATTCACTAGCGCCTGTACTTGCTATTGAATTCAAATTCAGACCATTTTTTGCAAGCACCTAACACTATCTGGCTATCTATTTATGTACCGTATTACACTAATCCAGGCACAGCAGTAACCACAGATTAAGGGGAATATCAATTGTAGGCCTAGTATTTAGACCCTGAATGAAAGGTATCCTGTTACGGACAGATTTACACTTAGAGATGCACTGTAGCGTGTGAAAAAATATATAGGATTATGCTTTCGACACTTGTATTTTAACACTTTGTGTAATATACCCTTTAACGGAATGTAATACACTTAGAAATGCAAAACAGTGTGTGCAAATGTAGAGAATTATGCTGTATTTTAACACTTACTGTAATATACCCTTTAACGGAAAAAAATACACTTGGAGATGTACGCTGAGTGTAATATGGCCTTTTACGGACAGATTTACACTTGGCTTGCAACAGTTGGAACAGCAGATCTTGGGTATTGCTATTTTGGCAATTGAATTTCACCCCAGAAAATAATATATCCTTTGACCGACACTATGAAACTTGTCCAGTCACAGCTGGAACACCAGATTTATGGTATTTCTATTTTTGTAACTGAATTTCACCGCAGAAAAAAAAATCTATCTTTTGCCAGACACTATGAAACTTGGCCAGCCACAGCTGAAACCACTGATTTACGGTATTGCTATTTTGGCAATTGAATTTCACCCCAGAAAAAAATATATCCTTTGATGGACACTATGAAACTTGGCCATCCACAGCTGAAACCACTGATTTACAGTATTGCTATTTTGGTAACTGAATTTCACCCCCCAAAAAAAAATCTATACTTTGACGGACACTATTAAACTTGGCCAGCCACAGCTGAAACCACTGAATTAAAGTATTGCTATTTTGGCAATTGAATTTCACCCCAGAAAATTATCTATCCTTTGCCAGACACTATTAAACTTGGCCAGCCACTGCTGGGACACCAGATTTAGAGGATTGCTATTTTGGCAATTTAATTTCACTCCAGAACAAAATATATCCTTTGTCGGACACCATGAAACTTGGGCAGCCACTGCTGAAACCACTGATTTAATGTATTGCTATTTTGGCAATTGAATTTCATCCCAGAAAAAAATATATCCTTTGCCGGACACTATTAAACTTGGCCAGCCACAGCTGAAACCACTGATTTACAGTATTGCTATTTTGGCAATTGAATTTCACACCACAAAATTATCTATCCTTTGCCGGACACTATTAAACTTATCCAGCCACTGCTAGGACATCAGATTTAGGGGATTGCTATTTTGTCAATTGAATTTCACCCCAGAACAAAATATATCCTTTGCCTGACCCTATTAAACTTGGCCAGCCACAGCTGAAACCACGGATTTACGGTATTGCTATTCTGGCAATTGAATTTCACCCCAGAAAAAAATATATCCTTTGACGGACACTATGAAACTTGTCCAGTTACAGCTGGAACACCAGATTTATGGTATTGCTATTTTTTCAACTGAATTTCATCCCAGAAAATAATATATCTTTTGACGGACACTATGAAACTTGTCCAGTCACAGCTGGAACACCAGATTTACGGTATTGCTATATTTGCAACTGAATTTCACCCCAGAAAATAATATATCCTTTGACGGACACTATGAAACTTGTCTAGTCACAGCTGGAACACCAGATTTACGGCATTGCTATTTTGGTAATTGAATTTCACCCCAGAACAAGAGCTATCCTTTGACGGACACTATAAAACTTGACTTCGTATTAAGACTTGTTGGCCACGGCACTTCCGTCACTTTTTGACTGAAGGGTGCACGTCAGAGGATGTATTCTTCTCCACCTCAGGGTACGTATATGTATAGTATAGATTCAGACGGCACTCCAAATATGATTCAATGCAATTTTGTTTTATTAGTTTCGCCGGACTTATTACAATGGCAACGTTTCGGGCATCTTATGCATTGCCCTTCATCAGGCTAGCAAAAATAGGGGGAGGGGAGAGAGAAAAAAAGGGGGGGGGTAGTACAAATCAGTACACAGATATCACATGATTTACAAATTGCACTTATGATAAAGATATCAAAATATGCATATAAATAAATGGATAATTAAGTTCATAGATAATTTAAAGATAATTAAAATTCATATGACTTCAATTCATGGTGAATGTTTCAACAGGCAAAACACAATACATATGCACTGATATTACACTGGTACCTTATTAGATGGTACAATGGAGTGCTAACATCCTGGGCTAGATTCCAGGATGTAAGGTACAAGATACAGGCAATACTTAAGTGTAATGGCACAACAGAGAGAGACTAGGATAGTTGGAATAAATGGAGGAGTGAGGCGCAGGCTGACAATGTGAGGACACATTGTAAAAGGATATAGTGAAAGGATATAGTGAAAACACAGACCCAGATGGGAAATTATAGTGTAGAAATTAGGCCTGGGGTGCAGGGAGAAGGCTTATCTAGTGTAGCAGCACGTTTGGTTTGGACGCCGGCATGAGCGTGAGTGCGCCGGCGCACTATATATGGCGCTGGTGGGCGGTCCCGGCTTGTGGAGAAAGCAGGGAACAATTTTGGATGCGCGGCGCAGTGCGCGCCCGTCTAGATACTAGTATGGGCGCCATTTTCTAGAAGACTATGGAGCCGGGCGCCATTTTGGATGAGTGTTGGCCGGCCGAGGTGTGGAACAATGCGCAGGCGCACCCGGCTGAATATTAATGATGGCACCACCCACAGTATGACTCGGGTGCGGGTGCCATTTTGCTGGAGACTATAGGTGGGCGCCATTTTGGAGGAGTCTGCCTGAATATAGACCATTATAGTGCGATCCTAGGCTAGTAAAAATTATAGCATAGGGGCACCAGGGCAATTATGTAAGGATGGGCCTGTGCCTATTGTGAGAAAATACAAAATATAGTATTGAAAATAGAACTTAATATACACGGCCAGAGTGCTAGGTGGGAGGTCATGAAGGGAAGGTGGGAGGGAAGATAATGAGCCCGTAATTAGATGACAATAATTAGGTAATATAGATACTTTAGATAAGGATAAAAATGAGAATCAGGACCAATGAGAAACGGAATGAGGTGGCAATAGAGATGAAGGAGGAAATAGGAAAAGAGATGACAAAATAGATGAAAAAATAAGAGTAAAGGAGATGTAAAAATAGATGAAAAATTAATAAGAATAAAGGATTAATAAGAATAAAGGACCAAGGCTGGGGGCCAATGTAACAATTCATATTTCAAGTTGGAATCCTATATAGAGACAGTAGTGTAGAGACAGTAGTGCCTGATGGATCGGTACAACATCTGAAGTAGTGGGCCAGTAGGTTATAGAGAACTTCTACATACATCATGGATCCAAAGTATGAATTCTAGATAGAAATTCTAGATGGAAAGAAAGAAATCCAATATACGTCATATGATACTCTATATGAAACGTCATTCTGCTGCAGTTAGCCCCGGACCGTAGGGCGTGCATCCTGGGAGTCTCCACCCGTGGACAGGACGCTCAGGCCCTAAAAATATAGAGAGAGGAGAAAAAAAGGTTATTATGGCATTGAAATGTTGAGCAAAAATATTGAGCAAAAATATCATGTTAAGCAAAATTATAGTCCTTATTAAGGCCATGTGGTTCCAGGGTGTTCAAGCGTCGAATCCACTCCATTTCCCTCTCCTGGAGTATTGCTTCACGTTTACCTCCCGGTCGGGGTGGTGGAATCCAATCTATCACCTGGAATCGTAATTGGCTAATCCCATGCTTATGGGTTGTGAAATGTTCGACAAGTGGGGCTTCTGGTTTAGAGATGCGGATATTGGACTTGTGCTGTGAGATACGGTCTTTGACCTTTTGTGTTGTTTTTCCTACATAACGTAGGCCACACGGACACTTGATGAGGTAAATGGCGTAATTTGTTTGACATGAAAAATGGCCTCTAATCTGGAATTTTTTGCCAGTAGTAGGGTGCGTTAATGTGGGGCCCTTTGTCACATTGCCACACTGGGCACATGCAAGGCAATGTGCCCTTAGTGGTAGTGCCTGTGATTGTGGATTGAATTAGATTAGCGTTCCTTGTCCCCAAATCAGATTTCACCAGACGGTCCCGGATATTGGGTGCCCTCTTGTATGACATTAGTGGTTTCTCGGGGAATATTTTAGGGAAATTACTTGTTAGGATACCCCAATGTTTATATATGATATTCTTAATGTGTCCGCTCAAATGGGTGTAGGTTGTAACACACAGGATACGGGAACTTTTTCCCATATTGTATGGAGGGGACCTCGGTTTAAGTAAATCCATTCTGGGCCGGTTGCGTACCTGTGTCATGTGTGGGTTGATGATGTTTGGGGGGAACCCTCTGTTTAAAAATTTGTGGGCCATCTGCACTAGTCTGGATTCCACATTAGAGTCATCAGAGACTAATCGTTTAACCCTTAATAATTGTGAACGAGGAAGGGACCGGATGAGGCTTGGTGGGTGAAAGCTGTTATAATGCAATAAGCTATTTTTGTCCGTGGGTTTCCTGTATATGTCCGTCACTAGTCTATGGTTCTTTACCTTTATGAGTACATCCAAGAATGAAATTTCTGTGTTGCTATAGTCCAGGGAGAGTGAGATGGAGCTGACGCTGGACGTGATAATCTGGTGGAAAGAAACAAGATTTTCAATGTTACCTTGCCAAATACAGAAAATGTCATCTATATATCTGACCCAACAGTTGACATGATTTACAAACAATTGTTGGGAGTATACAACACTTTCTTCATATGCATTCATAAATATAACTGCAAAGGTCGGAGCCACATTGCAGCCCATTGCTGTGCCAGAGGTTTGCTGGTAAAATTGGTCCTCAAATAGAAAATAGTTATTCTTGAGGACAAAGGATAACAGCGATATAATGAATTCTTGTTCTGCCACAGTAAATTTGGCTTCCTGTTGTATCACGTCCCTAACACATGCAATCCCCTCAGCGGTTGGAATATTGGTATATAAGCTTGTAACGTCCATAGTTACAAGGACGCAGTCATCTTCAAAGGATATTATGTTATGAATGATATTCAGCAAATCCGTAGTGTCCTGTATATATAATTTCCCTTTTTGTGAATAGGGCCTTAGGAGATTGTCTAGCAGAGTAGCAGCCGGTTGGAAAATAGATTCGCACCCAAAGACGATGGGTCTCCCTGGGGGGTGTTCCCTATTTTTATGAACTTTGGGTAATGCGTATATTACTGGAATGCGGGGATAGTCAGGCACAAGATAGTCAGCTATTTTCTTAGTGATTATGCCTTTATTTAAGGCTGTCATCACTAAAGTAGCCAGTTCCTTATTGAGTTCCCATGTGGGATCATGATCAATAGGACGATAGGTGTTATGATCCGACAGTTGTCTCAGGATCTCTTCTCTATAGTCATTTTTATTCACGATTACTATGCCGGAGCCTTTATCGGCTGGCTTAATAACAATATCCCTAATGTTAGATAAGTCTTTCAATGCTTGGGATTGTTCTTTAGATAGATTTTGTCTTACCTTGATGTTTCGGGTTCGTTTCTCCAATCTCCTGAGGTCTTCTTGGACATGTTCAATGTAGCTCTCAACCGCTTCATATTTCTTAGGTGGTGTGAACCTACTTGGGGGCTTGCAGGTCTTAATGCGATCAAAGAATGGTGATGATGTTGAGGCTGATTCGGATGTCTTGGTCCAGGGTGGTTGTTCAATCTCAATATATGCTCTCAGGCGGACAGCCCTGAAGAACCGGAACATCTCTTTGTCGAGTTGGTACGGGTCAGTGAAATGAGTAGGAACAAAACCTAGTCCCAAATTCAGGGTAGATGATTCTGCGCTTGTCAAAGATTTGTTAGATAAGTTGATTACCAGGTCGTCGCCGTGGCTCCGGGAATCTGGTTCCGATATGTCGATCTGGTTCGGATAGGGTCCCGTGTTTGTCCTCTTCCTCTTATGTTTCTTGCCCGCCCGCCTGGGCGGCTTCCTCTTCGGGTTCCTGGGAAAACCTCTTTCTAAAAAATTGGCTTCACTACTGATACTGGATGATCCTGAGGTTTGTGTTATTGGGATACCAGGAGCTTGGTAGTTTTGAGTAACTGTGCGATATACTTGGTTTGTTGTATAATCCTGGATATCTCGTTGAAATTTAGACCGTTTACGGTCTTCCAGGCTCCTTCTAAATAGATTATCTTTTTGTGAAATACTAGTTTTGATAGAGGTTGTTTCTTCTGTTGATAGATCACAGAATAGGTTCTGTTCCAGGGAGTTGATTTCCTCCTTAGTTTTCCTTATTTCAGTGTTTGCACGTTCCAAGGTGAGGAGGATTATGTCAAATGAAGCCTTGTTGAGTATTTTCTCAAACTGATGACAGAATTCAGGATCCTCTGAAAATAAGGTAGGTCTAATTTCTACACTATAATTTCCCTTCTGGGTCTGTGTTTTCACTATATGTTTTCACTATATCCTTTCACTATATCCTTTTACAATGTGTCCTCACATTGTCAGCCTGCGCCTCACTCCTCCATTTATTCCAACTATCCTAGTCTCTCTCTGTTGTGCCATTACACTTAAGTATTGCCTGTATCTTGTACCTTACATCCTGGAATCTAGCCCAGGATGTTAGCACTCCATTGTACCATCTAATAAGGTACCAGTGTAATATCAGTGCATATGTATTGTGTTTTGCCTGTTGAAACATTCACCATGAATTGAAGTCATATGAATTTTAATTATCTTTAAATTATCTATGAACTTAATTATCCATTTATTTATATGCATATTTTGATATCTTTATCATAAGTGCAATTTGTAAACCATGTGATATCTGTGTACTGATTTGTACTACCCCTCCCCCCTTTTTTCCCCTATTTTTTGCTAGCCTGACGAAGGGCAATGCATAAGATGCCCGAAACGTTGCCATTGTAATAAGTCCGGCGAATACTAATAAAACAAAATTGCATTGAGTCATATTTGGAGTGCCGTCTGAATCTATACTATACTATAAAACTTGTCTTGCCACAGGAGAAACCACTGATTTAGGGTATTGCTATTTTGGAAATTGAATTTCACCCTAGAAAAAAAAAATATTCTTTGGCAGACAGTATTACACTTGGCTAGCCACAGCTGGAACACCAGATTTAGGGGATTGATATTTTTTTAAGTGACCTCTCCTCTCAACAAAATATAGAAAATTATATCCTGAGTTTCTAGGGGTAATAATAAGCACAGCCAAGCTATTGATGGATTAATTGACTTGGTGGCAGCTTGTGCTGGCGCACACAAGACACAAGATGGCCGCCGATCACCCCTGAAAAAAGTGACAGAAAAACGCTCTGGGCAGCCTGAAAACAGTGAGCAATTAACTAGCAGAAGTTGAATGATTCAGAGCTGTAGATCGATCACTTCATTAAGTGTTTTTTCTGAGTTAATCCCTGCCTAATCTCGACCTAACAGCAGCTCCATCCTATCCCTACACTAATCAGAGCAGAGTGACGTGCGGCGTGACGTGACTTCAGCTTAAATAGAGGCTGGGTCACATGCTGCACTTGGCCAATCACAGCCATGCCGTTAGTAGGCATGGCTGTGATGGTTTCTTAGGGCAAGAAGTAAAACACATGCTGATTGGCTGCTGTGCAGCCCATTCAGAAAGCGGGAAGAAATTGCTGAACTACGAATATATTTGCAGCGAATTACGTAAAAAAATCAGCTATTTTATAATTACTTTCGATTCGAATTTATTTGCGGCAAATGGTGTTAAAAAAAGGCTATTTCTTGGTTGCTGAGAGCATTTTTAGTGGTGTAGAACACTGTGCCTTGCAGTAACATGCATAGGTAGCCTGCTTTGGTAGTGAAGTACTGTGGGTCCGTATGATATGCAGATTACATGCGTCGCTCTTAGAATCACTGCATACTTCACTTATTTGGGAGGTAACGGGGCCACAACTGACCAAATACCTCAAGTATCAATTCATCCTTCTTACAGGTCAATGTTAGCATCTAGAAGAAGCTCACTCCTTTTACACCCTAGTCAGATGATTCCACATAGATGTCTACAGAACCTGTTCTATTAAATGCTTATACAAGTAGAGCCCCCTGACAGAGAGGAGAGGGTGTCAGCAGCAAGTTTGTGTTGAAGTCACTGATTAATTTTCCCCATTCTCTGATCTGTCAGAACAATAACCCACAAAATATGGATCCTGGCAGTATCATTTACCTTTATTCACTCCTTTGAAATGAAATGAAATAATTCAAAGAAGATTTTACCGGATATAACTGCAGCGCTGATCGCTAACAATATTTTTCTTTTTCTACTGATATATGCCTCTAAAGGCTTTACCACATATAACTGGAAGAGTGCATGCCTAGTATATATTTATTTTTCCACGTATATATGCCAACATAGGCTTTTCAACAGAGGGTAATAGGCTGTCTGTCAGTTTCAAAAAACGAACGGGGTCTGAGGCGGAGTGATCTGAAGTGAACGGGACGTAGTGGAGGAAGTAGATCCATGCTGGAAGAGCAAGACACGGTCCTCGTGCGGTTTCTGTGTTGCAGAAAAGTCCGTGTAATGTCCAGTAATTAATACCGCAGAGAGATGCGGGCTGGTGTGAATTAGTTTGCATTTTTGTGCAGGGTTAGTGCATAGTGTATTCACCTATATTGGTGCACCGCTCTTATGGACGTAAGCGCGCGGTGTGTGAAACGTAAATACAAAATTTCTCCACAACGTAATTCGGTCCATACTGCAAAAAGGAATTTCCCACATATAACTACAGCGCAGACTGCTGAATATATCTTTATTTTTCTACAGAAATACGACACTAAAGGCTTATCACTGCAACAGTTAATAATGAATATATTTATATTTTTCTACTGCTATATGTTAATAAAGGTTTTTCAAGATATAAGTGCAGCGGCGAATGTATATTTCTTTTTCTACTGATATACATCACTAAGGGTTTTTTAAGATACAGTATAAGTGCAGGAGCGAATGGTGAATGTATACTTCTTTTTCTACTGCTATACGTCAATAAAGGTATGTCAAGATATATGTGCAGCAGCGAATGGCGAATGTATATTTCTTTTTCTACTGCAATACGCCAGTAAAGGCTTTACCAGATATAACTGCAACAGTGTACTGAGAATATATTTTTCTTGTAGTACTGAAATACGCCCCTATACGCTTTCAACAGAAATAACTGCAGAAGTGAACTGAAAATATATATTTCTTGTTGGACTGAAATACGTTTTCACCAGAAATTACTACAGCAGTGCGTTTTGTAACGGGGTTAGCTTCCTGGACCGCTGTCTCCTGGGATATCCTCTATCTTTTATTTCTGCAGACAGACTAAAGCCTTGTTCACACTGACATCCAGCATTATCCCCTTACTTGCTTTATAGAGTGTGAGGTTCAGGCAGCTGATTAATCCAGGTGGAGCAGAGTTTCTGTTTACAAAGTGTTATTGTTTCTTTAGTATAAATGCTATTTCGCGATATGTATATTAAGTTGACTTTAAGCACCTCTGTGTTGAGGTATCTTCCCTTGTTTTGTTTCATTTGTTTTGGAAATGTAAAGTGTGTGTGTGCCTCTTTAAGGTTGTGAACCTGAGTTTGTGTACTTAATAAGCACCTGTGCAAGGTGCTGGGGATCCATCTTCAGTTCAGAGTGTTAGTTGGACATGGGGGAGCTACTTGCTACTAAGGTAATTGCAGAGACCCATGAGGACCTTTTATTTTGTTATTGCGCCTCGTTTTGTTGCTTTATTTGTGCTAAAAATAGATATGAGCGTGGCTTTTGCCAAAAACTGAGTTTAGTTTGTTTTTACGGCATATACACCCACATCTCAACAGGGCGCATGTGCTGATGGTGGCAAAGTTTGTATGTGCTCATCTATAGCAGCGTGGTGTGTTGCAGGTGGTTTATATTACTGCATGCCTCGTGTTAGTGTCAGCATACTACCACAGTGAAGATTTTCTTTACATGTCATTTTTTGCTTTTCAGGTCACGTCACAGCTTGCCATTCTCAGTTGATGTGGTCAATCACATCTTGTGCTAAGGTAGTAGAAGGAAAAAAAAAAGTCACATTACGGGTGGATTTCCCATTAGGTTATGGGCTTTGCTACTTGACGTTTTATTTTTAGGTTGTTATAGGTTCAGAATGTTGGGTAAGTCACTTTTTCATCAGTTTGCGGTCTCACAACATCAGACCTGACCCGTCACTAAGGCCTCGGCAGTTTCAACCATTTCGTTAGTTTCTGATGCCTGCATGCCTCGTGTCAGTGTCGGCATACTACCACAGCCAGGGTCATCATTGCATGTCATCTTTGCTTTTCAGGTCACGTCACAGCTCTCCATTCTCCGTTGGTGTGCTCAATTACGTCTTTTGCTCAGGTAGGAGGAGAGAAAAAAGGAAAATAAATAAATAAATACAAGAAAAAATTTAATGAAAAATAAAGAATATATAAAACTTTACCAGCTTACAAACTCGCTACTTGACGTTTCTTCAAAGACTGCTATAGGTTCAGAGTGTTGGGTAAGTCAAGTTTTCATCAGTTTGCGGTATCACAACGTCAAACCGAACACGTCACTCAGGTCACGGCGGTTTCAACTATTCTGTTTTTCTGATGCTTCTTCTGGCACTGGATTTGTTGCCATTTCTTGGCCCCCAATATAATCATTTTCTTTCCGACTTTCCATTCAGGGTGCCTGGTTCGTGTCTTTCAGCAATTACTGGCAGCAGTAACAGACCAAGGCCTTGCGAGTACTCTGTTGCGGTTCCCACGGCCCACTCGCCACTGGTGTTAGTCGTGAGTATTCGCAAGGCGAGTTTCATCTCGAATATCGTGATTTTGAGATTTGCGAATATGTCGAATACATGACCCCATATTCTCAATTACGTATATTCGCTCGTGAGATGGATAGTGAGTGATAGGGAAACTGTATGAAATATTTAAAAAAATAAAAATAAAATTCAGACATAATTTCCCCAACCTTAGTTGCTTCTTTAACAGTTTCCACTATTCCTGTCAGAGTAAAGACTTAATAGGTAAAACTGTCCTGCTGAATGTATTGCAAAAATTCGTATATGTCTTTTCGCGCCCTTCCATTCGCAAAATGACTCCCGCCATTTCAAGCTTTCAATACGTGTAAAGCTGTTTAAACATTATTAATAATGAACAGATTCTATGCGCACGCGAATATAACTTAAAATAATTAATCGCAAGTCATGATATTGAATGCAAAATAATGAATTTTGCAAAGTCGCGAATGTGTGACGAATGTGATGCGGGTTGTTCGTCAGATGTCGCGAAGTCGAATGTGGGTCTTTGCGCTCATGCCTACTCACCACCACTCAGTCGTGCGGCATGTCCGTATGCCGGTGTCCAATTTAGGACTGAAACCGACAGCTATCGGGCCTTTCCTTCAGGTGAGGTAAGGCATATGCTGCCTCTAGGTACGAAAGTTACGGCCCATATTATTCGGAAACTAGGTCAGGGGCGCTCTGCATGTTCATTAGGTTCATACCTTAATCTAGTCGAGAGATGTTCTTGCATTCCAGAGGTTGGTCATGTTAGTGTTGTTGCTGGCACTGGTTTCGTTGCCATTTTTGGCCCCCAATATAATCATTCTCTTTCCGACATTCCATTCTGGGTGCCCGGATTCATGTCTTTCAGCAATTACTGGCAGCAGTAACAGATCAAAACCTTGAGAGTACTCTGTTGCGGTCCTCACGGCACCACTCAACACCTCTCAGTTATGCGGCATGACCGTATGCCGGTGTCCAATTTTAGGGTTGAAACCGACAGCTATCAGGCCTTTCCTTCAAGTCAGGTGCAGCATGTGCTGCCTCTGGGAACAAAAGTTCTGGCCCATGTTATCCGGAATTTAGGCACTCTGCATGTTCAATAGGTTCATACCTCAGCCTAGTCGAGAGATTGTCTTGCATTCCAGAGATTGGTCATGTTGTTGCTACGTACTATTGTGGATCATTTAGTTGTTGGTTTTTGCCTCCTTTCAGGCATTCCTCCTACGCAGCGGTTATGGAACAACTCAAGCCGCTTAGTTTAGTTAGGTAGGCAGGTAGATGGTTACGTGTCATGTAGCCCCGACCACAAGTTTGAAGGCCGATTTATTGGCCTGTATTTGTGGGAGGGGCATAATTAGTACATTTATACCAGGCAGGCGCCTCCCTTGGGTGTGTCGACGGTGCTGCGCAGCCTCCCAACCCGCCCTTCTTTTTCGTAAACACCTTGCAGGGTATGCCCCCTTTCAGGCACTCCTCCTATGCAGCAGTTATGCCACAACTCAAGCCGCTTAGTTTAGTTAGGTAGGTAGGTAGACGGTTGCGTGTCATGTAGCCCTGACCACAAATGAAATACCTGGCCCTCTGGCCACTACGTCTAACATGTCCCTAACCACATGAGACTGAGCCTTGTGCCCAGCTTCATCAACAAAACACACAGTTGTTTTGTACTCAGAGTTCTTCCCAGGAGCAGAGACCCCAGTTACCCTAAATACCTGGAGTGGCTAATTGGAGCAGGGACCCACCCAACTCTCCCTGCTCCAAGCAGCCAGGCCCTTCTAACCAGGTTTTTTAACAAAACCCTTGCAAAGGGAAAACCTAGTTTTCCTTGCTGTCAATTCCGTGGCTGCTTTTAGAACGCATAAGACAGGAACATAGGTGAAATGTAGACTCCTTCTATCACTTTCCCCATGGTCCTGTCACATATCCTCCCCCCCTGTATCGACCTTGGGGTAGGAACACACCGTGCCCTTAAACAGTACACTCTGGACAGGGCATCGGCGTTTCCAAGCTGACGCCCGGGTCAATGTTCAACTGTAAAACTATAATCCTGTAGAGACATAAACCATCGGGTCACTCGCCTGTTTTCTCACGGTTTTGGCACATCCATTTAAGGGGGGCATGGTCAGTTACCAGTTTGAATGTTCTTCCTACCAATAATAACTGAGAGCTTCTATGGCCCACTTAATTGCCAAACACTCCTTTTCTACAATGGAGTATTTCTTCTCATGTTCATTTAACCTTTTACTCAGGTAAACTACTGAATGCTCTTCCCCATCCCTCACTTGCGACAAAACAGCCCCTATACCAACATCTGAGGCATCTGTTTGCACAATAAACTCTTTTTTAAAATCTGGTGTGACTAACACTGGCTGAGCACATAGAGCCTGCTTCAGGTTCTGAAAGGCTTGTACCGCCTCTGTGGTCCATTTGACCATGGTTGAAACCTTCCCTTTTGTAAGGTCTGTTAAAGGGCTCGCAATGCTGGCAAAAGTTTCAATAAAACGCCTATAATAACCAGTTAAACCCAGGAATGCGTTGACTTGTTTTTTGTTCAAAGGCCTTGGCCAGTTCTGAATGGCTTCCACTTTGTTTATTTGAGGTTTTATAACCCCTCGTCCACATTTCTTTGGATTTTCTGTCTAACCCGTTTCCCTAATAGAATTCAGGACGGCTTGTACCCTGGGTAGGTGACTTTCCCAATCCGTGCTATGGATTATCACGTCGTCTAAATAGGCAGCTGCGTATCTACGATGTGGTCTCAAAATTTTGTCCATCATTCTCTGGAATGTGGCCGGGGGCCCCATGCAAACCAAAGGGAAGGACTACATACTGAAAATGGCCATCAGGGACACTTAAAGCTATCTTTTCTTTGGCCTCATCAGTCAACGGTACCTGCCAGTAACCTTTTGTAAGATCTAATGTGGTAAATAACCTAGCATTACCAAGCCTGTCAATCAGCTCATCCACTCGCGGCATTGAGTAAGCATCAAACTTCGAGACTGTGTTCAGTTTCCTGAAGTCATTACAGAAACATATGGTGCCATCATGTTTGGGAACCAAGACTATAGGACTAGACTAGTCACTATAGGACTCATCTATAACCCCTAACTGAAGAATTGTTTGGACTTCTTGGGAGACAGCTTTACGTCTAGCCTCAGGTATTCTATAAGGCTTTTGGTTTACTGTGACCCCTGGTTCGGTTACAATATCATGTTTAATTATATTTGTTCAACCAGGTAGCCCAGAAAAGACATATCTATTTTTGTACAAACTCCTTTGCCTCTTGAGTTTGAGATCCCAACAAGGTGTCTGCAATTTTTACCTCTGGTATCTCAATACTGCATCCTTTTTTGCCACTGCTGTTAGCTGCTAACAACACCTCTCGGTCCTTCCAGGGTTTGATTAGATTCACATGATAAATTTGGTAGAGTTTACCTGGTTGGTGAACCCGGTAATTCACCTCTCCGACCTTCTCAACTATTTCATAAGGTCCTTGAAATTTGTCCAAAAATTTTCTTTCTACTGTGGGGACAAGAACTAGTACCCTATCCACAGGGTTGAAGTTTCTTACTCTGGCCGACCTGTTGTAAACCCGGGACTGACTCTCCTGGGCCTGGAGCAGGTGTTCTTTTACAATGGGCATTACTTTTTCAATCCTTTTTGGGCCATGTGTTCAATCACACTTTTGTAGGGTGTAGCCTCACTCTCCCAGGTCTCTTTGGTAATATCCAGAAGACCCCGAGGGTGCCGACCACTAACTCGAAGAGAGAAA
The DNA here is from genome assembly GCA_033119425.1 of Bufotes viridis. Lineage (NCBI taxonomy): Eukaryota > Metazoa > Chordata > Amphibia > Anura > Bufonidae > Bufotes > Bufotes viridis. Next base: position 66,186,683 of record CM065589.1, on the reverse strand, counting down.
ATCCGGTAGATGCTTGAGGCACCTCCCGTATAGAAAACATAAGTTATGGTAAAAGACAATCCCAGTCTTTACCATCCTGTGCCACCACTTTTCTGAGCATCCCTTTTAAGGTATTATTAAACCTTTCAACTAGTCCATCCGTTTGGGGATGATAAACTGAGGTACGCAAGTGAGTTATTTTCAACAGTTTACACAACTCTTTTGTAACCTTTGACATAAAGGGCATCCCCTGGTCAGTGAGTATTTATTTAGGGATGCCCACTCTAGTAAACATCTGGAACAACTCCTTGGCTATCACCTTTGAAGACTTTTTCCTTAGAGGTAAAGTATTACTTCTGGATAGCGGGTAGCATAATCAAGGACAACCAAAATGTATTGGTGACCTCTGGCAGACTTAACAAGAGGTCCCACCAAATCCATTGCAATCCTCTTAAAGGGAGTTTCAATAATCGGGAGTGGCACTAACGGACTCCTAAAGGTCATCACCGGGTTGCGTAACCGACACTCTGGGCATGAATCACAGTATTCTTTTATCTCTTTATGTACCCTGGGCCAATAAAACCTCTGCAAAATACGGTCTTTGGTTTTTTCATAGGCCAAGTGCCCTCCTTCTAGCACATGTGAATGCGCTAGATCCATTACCTTTTGGCGATGTGCTTTTGCTCCACAACTTGTCAATTTTTCTCATGAACTCTATATAAGAGGTCATTCTCTAGAGCAAAATGGGGAAATATTTTCTCTACCCCAGGTTCTTGAGAAACCCCATTGACTACTTTTACACTTTGCCATGCATGGGTTAGTGTAGGGTCCCTGAGTTGAGCTGTCACAAAGTTGTCACTGGCAAATCAGGGAGTCCCACTTCCGGGACATCATCAGTATCACCTGCAAGCACTGCTGAGGGAAAACCCTCAGTTTCCCTCTGGGTCATCCCTACTGTTTGCACATGTAGAGGTTCAGCCAGGGGAATAGGATCTACAGCAGACCCACTTAAACACTTATCAAGCATATTGCACATTTGCCAAAACAGAGGAAAATCACACCCCACAATGACAGTATGCATCAGACTGTTTACAACCCCCACTTCATGGGTTACTTTCCCGCACGGGGTTTCAAAAGAGACTATAGCAGTGGTGTAGTCTTTTGTATCCCCATGTATGCAGATCACCCCCATCTGTCTCTTTTGCAGTTTCCTAGTGTCCACCAGGCTACCATGCACAAGAGTCACTAGACTACCAGAGTCCAACGAAGCTTGCACTAAGTGTCCTTCAATCACCAAGCTGCAAGTTTGTCGCTCCATATCTGGGGTCGGCAAGGCAGAGTAGGCAGGTCCCGCAAACAATGACCTCCTCCGCCCACTGTCACACTCCATAGGCTCATCAACCAAAGGACAGTTCGCAGCCATGTGGCCCAGTCCTTGACACTGACAGCAAACAATGTTTTTGACAGTCCCAGGCTGTTAGGGCTAACTGGTTTAAGAGGTCGGGCTAATAGGTCAGTCTCAGTTCCTACGTTGCGGCACTCCCTCGCCCCCTTTAGATCAGGAACAGTATCACCGCGATCAGCATTCTTCTGGCTCCTTGGGGCTGGCCGAGCAAGAGAGAGGTCTTGTAGATACTCCTCGGTGTTCAGATACTGCTCCACTAGGGCGACGAGCTGATCCGCATCCCTGGGATCCGCTTGTCCAACACAGCGCTGTATCCAAACTGGCGGAGCATGAACAAACCGGTCCAGGACCACTCTTTCAACCACCTGAGCGGCTGTAGATAGCTGCAGCCATTTTTTAGCCAGGTGGAAAAGATCATACATTTGCGACCTCGCTGGTTTATCCAATTGGAAAGTCCAGTTGTGCACTCGCTGGGCTCTGACCGCAGATGTTACACCTAAGCGAGCGAGAATTTCTGCTTTCAGTTTGTGGTACTGTCTGGCATCCTGCTTACTCATATCAAAGTAGGCTTTCTGCGGCTCCCCACTGAGAAATGGAGCAAGGGTGTCTGCCCACTGTTCCACTGGGTGTTTCTCTCTTTCAGCAGTTCTTTCAAAAACAGTGAGGTATGTCTCCACATCATCCTATGCGACCATTTTTTTAGGGGAAGCTTGCACTCTCCTCCCTGCAGAGATGGATTCCTCCCGGACTTGGGGCCTTTCAGCCAGCAGCTTTATCTGTTCCACCAGACTTTTATTAACCGATTTCTGTTTTCTGAGCATAGCTTTTGTAGTCTCTCTGAGTAACCGATTAGTTTCTTGCTGGTTAGCATTCGTCTCCTGCTGATTTGCATTCATTTTCTGGAGTTGAATGTTAGCCTGGATCAGCTGTTTAACAACTTCCTCCAGATCTGCACTGTTTGGTTTTACAAGCACAGCAGACTTAAACCAGGACATAAAACTTGCTGGATTTTTGTGCCAGCACAGCCTCCACCATATGTAACGGGATTAGCTTCCAGGACTGCCATCTCCTGGGATAGACGGGCACTGTAGGCACATAAAACACAGTCCAGTCCACACAAGTTTGGTGCAACTGGCCTTAGCCAGTTTTATTGACTTTTGCAAGTAGAATATTAAACAAAAACAGTAAAAAAAAATATAAAATTATACCTGGCAATCTGGCCACCACGTCTAACATAAAGTAGTCCCTAACTACATGAGACTGAACCTTGTGCCCAGCTCCATCAACAAAACACACAGTTGTTTTGTACTTACACAACAGAGTTCTTCCCAGGAGCAGAGACCCCAGCTAGTGAGCTGTCTGCCCTTTTATAGCACACCCAGGTTCCAGGTGATTAGCCACAGTTACCCTGAATATCTGGAGTGGCTAATTGAAGCAGTGACCCACCCAACTCTCCTTGCTCCAAGCAGCCAGGTCCTTCTAAACAGGTGTTTTAACAAAACCCTTGCAAAGGGAAAACCTAGTTTTCCTTGCTGTCAATTCCCTGGCTGCTTTTAGAACGAATAAGACAGGAACCTAGGTGAAATGTAGACTCCTTCTATCACTTTCCCCATGGTCCTGTCACAGTAAATATATATTTATATTTTTTTACTGTAATACGCCCCTATACACTTTCAACAGAAATAACTGCAACAGTGCAGTGCGTATATATTTTTCTTGTAGTACTGAAATACGCCCCTATACGCTTTCACCAGAAATAGCTGCAAGAGTGCAGTACATATATATTTTTCTTTTTTTACTGAAATATGTAAACGTGTAGTGCGTTTAAATGTTTTGTGTATTACTGAAATACCGCCCTATACACTTTCACTAGAAATTACTGCAAACGTGCAGCGCGTTTATACTTTTCGTGTATTACTGAAATACCGCTCTATACTCTTTCACCGGAAATGACTGCAAACGTGCAGTTTGTATATATTTTTCGTGTATTACTGAAATACCACCCTATACTTTTTCACCAGAAATGACTGCAAATGTGCAGTGCATTTATATTTTTCGTGTATTACTGAAATACCGCTCTATACTCTTTCACCGGAAATGACTGCAAACGTGCAGTTTGTATATATTTTTCGTGTATTACTGAAATACCACCCTATACTTTTTCACCAGAAATGACTGCAAATGTGCAGTGCATTTATATTTTTCGTGTATTACTGAAATAACGCCCTATACTCTTTCACCAGAAATTACTGCAAATGTGCAGTGCATTTATATTTTTCGTGTATTACTGAAATACCGCTCTATACTCTTTCACCAGAAATGAATGCAAACGTTCAGTGCATTTAAATGTTTAGTGTATTACTGAAATAATGCCCTATACTCTTTAACCAGAAATGATTGCAAATGATCTTAGTGTAAATAACAACAAAATTGACCTGCATATATATTTATCTTTTTCCACAGTTAAAAGCCACTAAACGCTTTTCACCATAGCACTTGCACCCCAATAACTATTTGCTGGAATGACAGAGCTGTATTATGAGACTATCTGGATCCCCAAGTAATGTTTCCCTGCACTTGTAAATTTGCTTTTTTCCACATTGAGGATTTTCCTATGACTCTCCCGAGCATATGCACACGTCTCTCCCTGCCTGTGAAATGATTCCTCTCACTATCCTTTTCCTGCACGAGTAAATCACTTTTTTCAATTTTTTTAAAACAAATTTTTTTTTCACTCTCCCTAGCGCCTGCATACCCGTCTGTCCCTGAACAAAGTATGATTGTGAATGGCAGAATCTAAGATGGCCACCATATTTATAGGGCTGTGACATCACCGGACTGACTGGCTGCTGATGGGCTGCATGCATGGCTTTATGAGTCATCCCGCCTTTCCAGAGTTCCTTGCCCCATGTCCTCACACGTGTAGCCGCCATTGTAGCAGCCATGTTAGGAAAAATTACTATTCGTTACCACGAAGCGCGAGGAAATTCGCATTCGTTGAGAATCAAATTTTTCATGAAATTCTAAACTAATTCTACTTCGTCAGCTTTGATTCGCTTATCTCTAGTTGCTCTAATAATATATATTGCTGCCAGATACAACAATAGTCCTTAAAATGACTTTTGGGTCTCTAACACCAACCCTGCCTAACAAAAAAATGTAATTCAATTCCATACACTATCTGTCCCTTCTACAGCACAGCTCTCCCTGACTAAGACTCAGCCGAATCACATGTCATTGGGTGCTTTATAGCACCCGATGACGCGTTACAGCCAGCCAATCACTGTAATGCCAGTAACCAACATGGCTACAGCATTACAGTGAGTGGCAATACTCACGTGCACGTTTATGAGCTGCGTAGCAGCCAACAAATGTGCGGGGAGGAGACTCGAGCATTGCGCTCAAGCACACACGGTATTCGGCTGAACACCGCGATGTGCCAAGCCTCGTGATGCTCGAGCCGAACTGGTCAACGGCCAAGTATGCTTGCTCAACACTAATAAACACCACAAAAGGCTTTAGAACATATCACTGCACCGCTGAACAGCAAATATATTTTACTTTTGCCACTAATACACGGCAAAAAGGGCTGTAATTTTAGCACTTCACCACACAACAGCTAATAGGCCCTCTTTTTCCCACTAATACAAGCCAAAAAATGCTTTTGAACATATAATTGCAATGCACAAGGGCAAATAAGACATAGAAATATTTCCTTGTAATAAACCCTGTTAATGCCTGTGTCAAACAGCACTTGCACCCTAATAAGAATGGTTTGCTGGAATTACAGAGCTGATTATAATGAATATAATGGCAATTTGGGTGCCCAGTCAGTGCAGCAAGGTGTAAAAGGATTGTTCCTATTACCCAGGCTGTAACCTCCCCTACTGAACCCTGTTCTACATAAATGCTGTGGAATTATTCCTCCCTAATTCTTTCCCTACACTTTAAATAATCTTTCCCTGCACTTGTAAATCATTTTTGTTTTAGGACAATGAAGTTTTTTCTAACGCTGTCCCTAACGCCTGCTGATGTCTCTCCCTGCACTTGAGAATATTTATATGGCTGTGACATTACAGGGCTGGCTGGTTGCTGATTGGCTGCATGCAAGGCATTATGGGCGATCCCGCCTTCTCAGAGTTCCTTGCTCCATGTCCTCACACATGGCAGCAACCATTTTAGGAAAAAATGTTATTTGTTACCACGAAGCGTGAGGAAATTCGGATTCGGTGCGAATCAAATTTTTCCTGTAATTTGGATTGAATTCCACTTTGTCAGCTTTGATTCGCTCATCTCTAATTATGACCAAACTGTAATCCAGCAGCGGTGGCCATGCTTGCACACTATAAGAAAAATCTCCGGCCTATGCACACTCCCGTGGTTCCTGCCACTAGAAAGACCAGCACATTTTTTGGTACTGTGCAAGCACGACCATTGCTGCTGGATTGAAGGGTGGTTGTAACCATGGAAACAAGCAGTGTGTAATGTGATGGAAAAATGAATCAAGCCAGCAAAGGGGGCAATATGGACAATTACAATCCATTAGTAAGGGCACTGGCGTAGCTATAGGGGTCGCAGTTGTGACCGGGCCCTCCTTGCCAGTGGTACCGTACTTTTACCTTTATAAGATGCAGTGCATCTTATAAAAGGAATATTAATGAGCGCTTCCATAATGGAAGCACTTACTAGTCCTGCTCGCTCTTCTCAGGGCTCGCACTGCTGTGTCCTGGCTGCCTGCAGCGCCAGGACGTACAGAGCACACTCTGGCCTGACGCTGCAGGAGGTCAGGTGATTTCAGCACCGGCCCTGAGAAGAGAAGACAGCCTGGACAGGAAGAGTGGCGACAGGAGAGGTAAGTTACTTTATTATTTTACAGTCTGATCTGAGGTCTGATATGGAGGTCTAATGGGGGGTCTGGAGAGGTCTCACTGGGGTCTGGAGTGGTCTATTGGGGGTCTGGAGCTCTGACAGGGGGTCTGGAGAGGTTTGACTAGGGGTCTGGAGGTCTAATGGGATTCTGATTGGGGGTCAGGAGGTCTATTGGGGGCCTAAAGGTCTGATTGGGGGTCTGGAGGTCTAATGGGGGGTCATATATGAGGGTCTGAAGGTCTAATGGGGGTCAGGTATGGGGATTTGGAGTTCTAGTGGGAGTCTTGGGGTCTAATGGGGGTCTAAAGGTCTGATATGAGGGTCTGGAGGTCTATTTTGGATGTCTGATATGGGGATCTGGAGGTCCAATGGGGGTCTGATCTGAGGTCTAAAACTGGGGTCTTATATGGTCTGACATAGAGGTCTAAAGGGGGTTTAGTCTGAGATGGGGGGTATCTCATTTAGGGTTTTATGTGGGAGTCTGAACTGAAAGGAAGGGGGGATTTTTTTGTACTAGTGCACAATATAAAGTGGTGTTTTGTGTGTTACCAGTATTTTCAGGGGGACTGTTTCTGCAGGAAAGTATTGGGGAGCACAGTGGACACAGTATTGGGGGTGGCAGGATGGGGTGTTGAGAAGGTGGGAGGATGATGGAAAAGTAGGAAAGTAAGATGTCTGTTTGTTAAACTCTGAAGAGACAAGGAGTGGCTGAAAGAAGTCACCATGGTGGTCTGGTCTAACAGAGGAAAGAGAATATCTAAATCAGAGAAGAGAAATCACTGTATGTAAGAGGTATGTGGCGCTGTATGACCATGTTTTCCAAGTATGTCTTTAAAGGGGTTGTCCACTTTTTTTTTTTTTTGTATGAGCGCTGTCTTCTCTGCTCTGTTTACCTGCTCATCACTGCAAATGCGAGCAGATGAACAGAACAGAGCAGATGAAGCGAGCAGATGAACAGAACAGAGAAAGCAGCTGTTATATGAGCAAAGCCTGCTCTTAAAACAGCTGATCATCGGGGGTGTCAGAGGACCCTGGCCGATCTGATATTGATGACCTATTCTGAGGATAGGTCATCAGTAGTAAAAAGAGGACAACCCCTTTAACAGTAGGACTGGGGGGAAGGGGGGAAGGGGCTAGGTTGAGAATTTGGCATGGGGGGCCATTTCAATATTTGCCTCGGGCAGCAGAAAAGCCAGGTGCACCAGCACTGAGTGAAGGGGGGGGGGGGGACAAGCTTAACTCTTGTCTTGCACCAGGGCCCATGAGCCTTTAGCTTCGCCCCTGAGTAAGGGGCATGTATTAACTTTGTCTATATGATAAATGCCACTTGCTGAAGTGAGATAAGCATGAACTGATCTACATTGTTTCTATTTTGCATCATTATGCAATCTAAAATTAGAAATATATTAAGGTCTTTTATAATAATAATAATAATCTTTATTTATATCGTGACAATATTTTCCCCAGCGCATTACAATTCAGGGGTTCATGTTTAAACAGTCATAAATAACATAGCAACAGACAAGTCAATAATTAAAACAAGAGGAATGAGGGCCCTGCTTGCAAGAGCTTATAATCTATGAGGGGAGTTCACGTGATGTGTGGGTTTGGCTTGGCGGCCAATACAAAAACATCTGATTTATCTAAATTATTACTATTCCCCAGTAATACCTTAACACTGCCACCACTAAGGTTTGTTTCAAGAGCTCACACTTTTACAGGAAACCTTCAGTTCCCCACTCCTATCTCTATATAAAGCAAATTTGTTAGTTAAATACTACAATTTCCCCCCAAACTGTTATCTAAAGAGGTCGCCCTATATGCTTCGAGCTTAGCACGTAGATCTGTTCAAGAACACAAGACAGAACTTATTAAATGGATTTTAATATGACAAAAAGAGTCACAATGCTTATATATATACATATAAAGTGTAACAAAAAAAAACTAAAACTCACGTTGATGGCATAAAACCAGGACACTGCTTCTGAAATGATACCCAGCCCTCAGTCATCCCACTCCCATCCTCACAATCAATTTATTTGGCTTTAATAACCTGGGATCTCTGTCTGCATTTGGAGACCAGTAGGGATGAGTGAACTTGTGTTTCAAGTCGGCGTACGAGGTTCGGGTTATCTAAGAATTCCGTTATGGATTCCACTACAACGGACCATAAATTATAGTCTGTGGTAGCGGAATACATAACGGAATTCTTAGATAACCCAAACCCGAACCTTGTACGCCGAACTTAAAACACAAGTTCGCTCAACACTAGAGACCAGGAATCCTAAATCCTGCCGCTGAGCAAGGCCCACTCTCTCAACTATCAGTAAGCCAAACATCAGAGAAATCAGAAGGAAATGTATCCCTCTGCCTTTTGCAAGATTTCTACAAGAATGTTTGTTTCGGGAACTGCAAAAAATCCTGTAGGTGGACAAAAGTAAGGCAAAAGTTATACTTCCATCATGTTATATGGTACAATGAAAACTACCAGGTATAGCTGGATCCATCATACAGATCTTCATTTCCTTCACTGATCATCTTGATTTTCTACTGACAGGTTGCTGATTAGTGGTGGAAGAACCCTTCTGCAGCACATTGTCTTACAGGATTGTAAGGAGGAGATTTTGTTATGGTGTCATTTTAAAGGGGAAAAATATAGCTATGTGTATGCAATGCTGTTCTTTCTAACTATGATAGATTCTGTGATGGAAGCTCCGAACAGAAATCTGGAGCGAGTCTAAAACTAAAAAGATATTATGCAATGTAGATGTTTATAATCAAATTTCTGTTGCTAAGCACTCTAAGGGTATGATCTTGTATCTTCGTACCGATAGTACAGCATTATTTTTAATATGATTGATCTTCCGTAGACTTTGCTCAAATCTATGTTGACTTTTCCATTATTATCAGAGGAACAGAAACATGGGAAAAAATGTGTCTGCTTCTAATTCCCATTGCTTTTAAGAATCAGTGATGCTCAGTTTGTGTCTGCTCCGTTAAGTTTCTACTATTTTTATTTGAAGGAAATGACCGAAATGCAGGATTTTTCTTTCCATCAAACACAATGGATACATGATTGCATGGAGAGTTCCATTTTTTAACATTACAGTTAGATGTGAGCAAAGTTTTGAAAAATTCGATTCTGCAGCTTCACCGAAGTTTGACAAGAAAATTGCTTTGTAATTAATTAATTTGCCACAAATGGCTATGTTAAAACTTCATTCAGCCTATTAATCAATGGGACCATTTTTAACGGCTGATTAGACAAAAGTGCACCCGTCTAACGGCCGTAAAAAACGGTAATACGTTAGTGCTATATTGCCTTTTGGGTTTTAAAAAAAAAATCACTCACTTCATCCACTTGCTCGCGCAGAGGCAGTCCTCTCCTCTCTTTGCAAAAGAACTGCCAATGCACCTGCGCTGAGCGTGATCACGCTGGGAGCGTGCAGTGACATTAACACGCTCAGCACAGGTCCCTTTGGCTGGTCTTTTTCAATCAAGAGAGGAGTGGACTGCCTCTATGCGAGCAAGTGGATGAGGTGACTGATTTTTTTTTTTTCTGTTCTCTCTAAGACTATATATTGCTGCCAGATACAACAATAGTCCTTAAAAGGACTTTTGGGTCTCTAATAGAGTTGAGCGAACACCTGGATGTTCGGGTTCGAGAAGTTCGGCCGAACTTCCCGAAAATGTTCGGGTTCGGGATCCGAACTCGACCCGAAACTTCACGCCGAAGTCAATGGGGACCCGAACTTTTGGGCACTAAAAAGGCTGTGAAATAGCCCAGGAAAGGGCTAGAGGGCTGCAAAAGAAAGCACAATGTAGGTAAATCCACTACAAACAAATGTGAATAGGAAAATGACTTAAAATAAAAATAAAATAAATAAAAATTAACCAATATCAATTGGCAACTTGGAGGAGGAGAAGGTGGAATAGGAGGTTGGGGTGGCATCAGGTGGGAATGCTATGGGAGTTGATGTTCTCATCACAGGAAAAAAGGATTCATGTCTGCCTGCAGTGCCACAGGCCTCATTGACAGACTCAGGGCAATGGCACCCGCAAAGAGGAGAGCGGTCCCGTAACAGCAACACAGGCCTCAGGTCAACCTGCAATGGAACAGGCCATTATCATTTATGTAGGCCCCTGACACCCAGACAGAGGAGAGGCAATTTGACAGTAAAAAGAGTTTAATGTCTCTCACCCAGACAGCGAGCAATTAAATGAAATATAGGCCACTGACACCCAGAAAATGGGGCGGTCATTAGACAGTAAAAAGAGTTTAATATCTTCCACCAAGACAACAAATGATTAAACAACATATAGTCCCCTGACACCCAGACAATGAGGCGGTCATTAGACAGTAAAAAGTGTTAAATGTCTGACCAAGACAGCAATCAAGTACGTGAAATTTAGGCCCCTGACACCCACACAATGGGGCGGTCATTAGACAGTAAAAAGTGTTAAATGTCTGCCACCAAGACAGCAAGCAAGTACGTGAAATTTAGGCCCCTGACACCCAGACAATGGGGCGGTCATGACAGTAAAAAGAGTTTAATATCTCCCACCAAGACAACAATTGATAAAACGACATATAGGACCCTGACACCCAGACAATGTGGCGGTCATTAGACAGTAAAAAGAGTTAAATGTCTGCCACCAAGACAGCAAGCAAGTACCTGAAAGTTAGGCCCCTGACACCCAGACAGAGGAGAGAGGTCCCATAGCAGCAAAAGAGGCATCATGTCCCCCACCAACGGAGAAGGCCACTTTTAGTTATTTAGACCCCAGCACCCAGACAGAGGAGAGAGGCCCCAAAGCAGAGGATCAGGCTTCATGTCACCCACCAATGGAGAAGGCCACTTTCAGATATTTAGACAGTAAAAAGAGTTAAATGTCTGCCACCAAGACAGCAAACAAGTACCTGAAAGTTAGGCCCCTGACACCCAGACAGAGGAGAGAGGTCCCATAGCAGCAAAAGAGGCATCCTGTCCACCACCAACGGAGAAGGCCACTTTTAGTTATTTAGACCCCAGCACCCAGACAGAGGAGAGAGGCCCCAAAGCAGAGAATCAGGCTTCATGTCACCCACCAATGGAGAAGGCCACTTTCAGATATTTAGGCCCCTGGCACCCAGACGGAGGAGAGGTTCATTCAACTTTGGGTAGCCAGGCAAAATAATGGTAAAATTAAAAAAAGAGGATTCAATAAAGAAGTGTCCTGGAGTACAAGAATATATGGTTAGGGGAGGTAGTTATAAATGTCTATTCTGCACAAGGGATGGGCAGGTCCTGTGGGATCCATGCCTGGTTCATTTTTATGAACGTCAGCTTGTCCACGTTGGCTGTGGAGAGGCGGCAGCGTTTGTCAATAATGGCGCAACCTGCCGTGCTGAATACACTTTCAGACAAAACGCTGGCCGCCGAGCAAGTCAGCAACTCCAAGGCATAAAAGGCTAGCTCTGGCCACGTGGACAATTTGGAGACCCAGAAGTTGAATGGGGCCAAACCATCAGTCAGTACGTGGAGGGGTGTGCACATGTACTGTTCGACCATGTTAGTGAAATGCTGCCTCCTGCTAACACGTTTCATTTCAGGTGGTGGTGCAGTTAGCTGTGGAGTGGTGACAAAACTTTTCCACATCTCTGCCATGCTAACCCTGCCCTCAGAGGAGCTGGCCGTGACACAGCTGCGTTGGCGACCTCTTGCTCCTCCTCTGCCTTCGCTTTGGGCTTCCACGTGTTCCCCTGTGACATTTGGGAATGCTCTCAGGAGCGCCTCTACCAACGTGCGCTTGTACTCGCGCATCTTCCTATCACGCTCCAGTGCAGGAAGTAAGGTGGGCACATTGTCTTTGTACTGGGGATCCAGCAAGGTGGCAACCCAGTAGTCCGCACACGTTAAAATGTGGGCAACTCTGATGTCATTGCGCAGGCACTGCAGCATGTATATGCTCATGTGTGCCAGACTATCCAGAGGTAAGGACAAGCGGTCCTCTGTGGGAGGCGTATCGTCATGGTCCTCCGTTTCCCCCAGCCACGCACCAGTGATGGGCCTGAGCTACATTGGGTGCCATCCCGCTTTGAACATGCTTCATCCTCCTCTACCTCATCATCATCCTCCTCTTCCTCCAGTAGTGGGCCCTGGCTGGCCACATTTGTACCTGGCCTCTGCTTTTGCAAAAAACCTCACTCTGAGCCACTTCTAACAGACTGGCCTGAAAGTGCTAAAAAAGACCCCTCATCCTCCTCCTCCTCCTGGGCCACATCCTTTTCCATCATCGCCCTAAGTGTTTTCTCAAGGAGACATAGAAGTGGTATAGTAGCGCTGATAACGGCGTCATCGCCACTGGTCATGCTGGTGGAGTACTCGAAACAGCGCAACAGGGCACACAGGTCTCGCATGGAGGCCCAGTCATTGGTGGTGAAGTGGTGCTGTTCCGCAGTGCGACTGATGCGTGCGTGCTGCAGCTGAAACTCCACTATGGCCTGCTGCTGCTCGCACAGTCTCTCCAGCATGTGCAAGGTGGAGTTCCACCTGGTGGGCACGTAGCATATGAGGCGGTGAGCTGGAAGGCCGAAGTTACGCTGTAGCGTAGATAGGCGAGCAGCGACAGGATGTGAACCCCGGAAGCACGCACAGACTGCCCGCACTTTATGCAGCAGCTCTGACATGTCGGGGTAGTTGTGAATGAACTTCTGCACCACCAAATTTAGCACATGCGCCAGGCAAGGGATGTGCGTCAAACCGGCTAGTCCCAGAGCTGTGACGAGATTTCGCCCATTATCGCACACCACCAGGCCGGGCTTGAGGCCCATCGGCAGCAACCACTGGTCAGTCTGTTGTTCAATACCCCGCCACAACTCCTGCATGGTACGGGGCCTGTCCCTCAAACATATGAGTTTCAGAACGGCCCGCAGACGTTTACCCCAGGCTGTGCTGAAGTTAACGGTGAAGTTGTGTGGCTAACTGGATGAGCAGGTGGAAGAAGAGGAGGAGGAAGCCGAGTAGGAGGAGGAGGCTACAGGAGGCAAAGAATGATGCCCTGCGATCCTTGGCGGTGGAAGGACGTGCGCCAGAGAACTCTCCGCCTGGGGCCCAGCCGCCACTACATTTACCCAGTGTGCAGTTAGGGAGATATAGCGTCCCTGGCTGTGCTTACTAGTCCACGTATCTGTGGTTAGGTGGACCTTGCCACAGATGGCGTTGCGCAGTGCACACTTGATTTTATCGGATACTTGGTTGTGCAGGGAAGGCACGGCTCTCTTGGAGAAGTAGTGGCGGCTGGGAACAACATACTGTGTGACAGCCATCGCCATCAACTGTTTGAAGCTGTCTGTGTCCACCAGCCTAAATGACAGCATTTCAAAGGCAAGTAGTTTAGAAATGCTGGCATTCAGGCCCAGGGCTCGAGGGTGGCTAGGTGGGAATTTACCCTTTCTCTCCAAGGTTTGTAAGATGGAGAGCTCAATGCTGCCGTGTGACATGGTGGAGATGCCAACATTCCTCCCGAGGCGGAGGAAGAGGCCGAGACAGCAGCAGAAGAGGGAGCAGGGGGAGCCTGAGTGAGTTCCTTGTTTTTAAGCGGTTTACTCCACTGCAGTTCATGCTTTGCATGTAGATGCCTGGTCATGCAGGTTGTGCTAAGGTTCAGATTGTTAATGCCTTGCTTCAGGCTCTGATGGCACATCGTGCAAACCACTCGGGTCTTGTCATCAGCACATTGTTTAAAGAAGTGCCATGCCAGGGAAGCTGCCTTTGGGGTGCTTGGTCCCTTGTGGCGGTGGCCAGTAGCAGGCGAACTCTCTTGAGGCTCACACAGTTTCCCTGATATGCATGGGGGTGATGTGACAGACTGATGGGCTTGGTTTTCTGGTGCCACCTGTGCGCTTTCTGCAGAAGACTGGGTGGGAGATAATGTTGTGAACGTGCTGGATCCACTGTCGGCCACCCAATTGACTAGCGCCTGTACTTGCTCAGGCCTTACCATCCTTAGAACGGCATTGGGCCCCACCAAATATCGCTGTAAATTCTGACGGGTACTGGAAACTGAGGTCGCTGGTTAACTAGGACGTGTGGCTGTGGCAGAATGGCCACGTCCTCTCCCAGCACCAGAGGGTCCACTAACAACACCACGACCATGTCCGCATCCCTTCCTTGATGTTCTACTCATTTTTACCGTTCACCACAATAAGAAAAAAATTATTTGGCCCAATGTATTGAATTCAAATTCAGGCCTTTTTTTACAGGCACCTAACACTATCTGGCTATCTACTTATGTAGCGTATTACACTAATCCAGGTACAGCAGTACCCACAGATTTAGAGAAATATCATTTGTAGGCCTAGTATTTAGGCCCTGGATGAAAGGTATCCTTTTACGGACAGATTTACACTTGGAGATGCACACTAGAGTGTGAAAAAATATATAGGATTATGCTTTTAGCACTTGTATTTTAACACTGTGTGTAATATACCCTTTAACAGAAAGAAATACACTTAGAGATGCAAAACAGTCTGTGCAAATGTAGAGGATTATGCTGTATTTCAACACTTACTGTAATATTCCCTTTAACAGAAATAAATACACTTGGAGATGCACGCTGAGTGTAATATATCCTTTTACGGACAGATTTACACTTGGCATGCAACAGCTGGAACACCAGATTTTGGGTATTGCTATTTTGGAAATTATTGAATTTCACCCCAGAAAATAATATATCCTTTGACAGACACTATGAAAATTGTCGAGTCACAGCTGGAACAACAAATTTACGTTATTGCTATTTTTGCAACTGAATTTCACACCAGAAAATAATATATCCTTTGTCAGACACTATGAAACTTGTCCAGTCACAGCTGGAACACCAGATTTACTGTATTTCTATTTTTGCAACTGAATTTCACCCCAGAAGATAATATATCCTTTGACTGACACTATGAAACTTTACGGTATTAAGTAATTGAATTACAACCCAGAAAAAAAGCTATACTTTTACGGACACTATGAATCTTGTCCAGTCATAGCTGGAATGCCAGATTTACAGTATTGCTATTTTTGCAACTGAATTTCACCCTAGTATATAATATATCCTTTGACGGACACTATTAAACTTGGCCAGCCACAGCTGAAACCACTGATTTACTGTATTGCTACTTTGGCAATTGAATTTCACCCCAGAACAAAATATATCCTTTGCTGGACACTATTGAACTTGGCAACCCACAGCTGAAACACCAGATTTACGGTATTTCTATTTTTGCAACTGAATTTCACCCCAGAAAATAATACATCCTTTGCTGGACACTATTAAAGTTGGCCAGCCACGGCTGACACCACTGATTTACGGTATTGCTATTTTGGCAATTGATTTTCACCCCGGAAAATTATCTATCCTTTGCCGGACACTATTAAACTTGGCCAGCCACTGCTGGGACACCAGATTTAGGGGATTGTTATTTTGGCAATTGAATTTCAACCCAGAACAAAATATTTCCTTTGCCAAACACTACTAAACTTGGCCGGCCACATCTGAAACCACTGATTTATGATATTGCTATTTTGGCAATTGAATTTCACCCCAGAAAAAAAATTATATCCTTTGCCGGACACTATTAAACTTGGCCAGCCACAGCTGAAACCACAGATTTATGGTATTGCTATTTTGGCAATGGAATTTCACCCCAGAACAAAATATATCCTTTGCCGTATACTATTAAACTTGGCCAGCCACAGCTGAAACCACTGATTTACGGTATTGCTATTTTGGCAATTGAATTTCACCCCAGTACACAATATATCCTTTGCCGGACACTATTGAACTTGGCCAGCCACTGCTTGGTACATCAGATTTACGGGATTGATATTTTGGTAATTGAATTTCACCCCAGAACAAATATATCCTTTGCCGGACAATATTAAACTTGGACAGCCACAAATAAAACCACTGATTTACGGTATTGCTATTTTGGCAATTGAATTTCATCCAAGAAAATTATATATCCTTTGCCGGACACTATTTAACTTGGCCAGCCACAGCTGGAACACCAGATTTAGGGGATTCCTATTTTGGCAATTGAATTTCACCCCAGAAAATTATCTATCCTTTGCCGGACACTATTAAACTTTGCCAGCCATGGCTGAAACCACTGATTTACGGTATTGCTATTTTGTCAATTGAATTTCACTCCAGAAAATTATCTATCTTTTGACGGACACTATTAAACATAGCCAGCCTATGCTGGGTCACGAGATTTAGGGGATTGCTATTTTGACAATTGAATTTCACCCCAGAACAAAATCTATCCTTTGCCGGACACTATTAAACTTGGCCAGCCACTGCTGGGAAACCAGATTTAGGGGATTGCTATTTTGGCAATTGAATTTCAGCCCAGAACAAAATCTATCCTTTGCCGGACACTATTAAACTTGGCCAGCCACTGCTGGGACACCAGATTTAGGGGATTGCTATTTTGGCATTTGGATTTCACCCCAGAACAAAATATATCCTTTACCGGACACTATTAAACTTGGCCAGCCACTGCCTGGACACCATATTTAGCGGATTGCTATTTTGGCTATTGAATTTCACCCGAGAACAAAATATGTCCTTTGCCGGACACTATTAAACTTGGCCAGCCACAGCTGAAACCACTGATTTACGGTATTGCTATTTTGGCAATTGAATTTCACCAAAGGACAAAATATATCCTTTGCCGTACACTATTAAACTTGGCCAGCCACAGCTGAAACCACTGATTTACGGTATTGCTATTTTGGCAATTGAATTTCACCCCAGTACACAATATATCCTTTGCCGTACACTATTAAACTTGGCCAGCCACTGCTGGGACACCAGATTTAGGGGATTGCTATTTTGGTAATTGAATTTCACCCCAGAACAAATATATCCTTTGCCGGACAATATTAAACTTGGACAGCCACAAATAAAACCACTGATTTACGGTATTGCTATTTTGGCAATTGAATTTCATCCAAGAAAATTATATATCCTTTGCCGGACACTATTTAACTTGGCCAGCCACAGCTGGAACACGAGATTTAGGGGATTCCTATTTTGGCAATTGAATTTCACCCCAGAACAAAATATATCCTTTGTCGGACACTATTAAACTTGGCCAGCCATGGCTGAAACCACTGATTTACGGTATTGCTATTTTGTCAATTGAATTTCACTCCAGAACAATTATCTATCTTTTGCCGGACACTATTAAACTTAGCCAGCCTACTGCTGGGACACCAGATTTAGGGGATTGCTATTTTGACAATTGAATTTCACCCCAGGACAAAATATATCCTTTGCCGTACACTATTAAACTTGGCCAGCCACAGCTGAAACCACTGATTTACGGTATTGCTATTTGGCAATTGACCTTCACCCCAGAAAATTATCTATCCTTTGCCGTACACTATTAAACTTGGCCAGCCACTGCTGGGACACCAGATTTAGGGGATTGCTATTTTGGCTATTGAATTTTACCCGAGAACAAAATATATCCTTTCGCGGACACTATAAAACTTGGCCAGCCACTGCTGGAACACCAGATTTACGGAATTTCTATTTTTCAACTGAATTCCACCACAGAAAAAAAGATATCCTTTGCCGGACACTATTGAACTTGGCCAGCCACAGTTGAAACCACGGATTTAGGGGATTGCTATTTTGGCTATTGAATTTCATCCCAGAACAAAATATATCCTTTGCCGGACACTATTAAACTTGGCCAGCCACTGCTGGGACAGCAGATTTAGGGGATTGCTATTTTGGCAATTGAATTTCACCCCAGAAAATTGTCTATCCTTTGCCGGACACTATTAAACTTGCCCAGCCACTGATGGAAAACCAGATTTAGGGGATTGCTATTTTGGCAATTGAATTTTACCACAGAAAAAAATCTATTCTTTGCCAGACAGCAGACAGTATTACACTTGGCTAGCCACAGCTGGAACACCAGATTTAGGGGATTGCTATTTTGGCAATTTAATTTATCCCCTCAATAAAATATAGAAATTTCTATCCTGAATTTCTAGTGGTTAAAATAAGCACAGCCAAGCCCCTGATGTAGGATCTAGCAAAAAAAAAAAAAAAACTAGTATTGATGGATTGATGGACTTGGTGGCAGCTTGTGCTGGTGCACTACAAGACAAAAAATGGCCACCGATCACTAGAGATGGCCCGAACTATCCGCCGGCGAACAGTTCCCGGCGAACATAGCTTGTTCACGTTCGCCTCGACGGGCGAACATATGCGATGTTCGGTCCGCCCCCTATACATCATCATTGAGCAAACTTTGACGCTGTACCTCACAGTCAGCAGACACATTCCAGCCAATCAGCAGCATACCCTCCCTCCCAGACCCTCCCACCTCCTGCACAGCATCCATTTTAGATTCATTCTGAAGCTGCAGTCTTAGTGAGAGGAGGGACAGTGTAGTTGCTGCTGATTTAGTAGGGAAATTGATAGCTAGGCTAGAGAATTCAGTGTCCACTCCAGTCCTGAAAGACTCATCTGATCTCTGCTGTAAGGACAGCGTCCTGATAGCACCCCAAAAAGCCCTTTTTAGGGCTGCTACATTAGTCAGCTTTTTTTCTCTCCATATATATATTGCAGTTGCCTGGCCTGCCCGTGTGTGAGGAGCTGCAGGCCCACAGACTACATAGTGCCCACTGCCAGTGCCCACCACTCACACCGTGTGGCACAGGACTTTGCATCAAACAAAGGCATTTAATTTTTACCCTTTAATCTAAGGTTAGTTGCCTGCCAGTTTGTGTCAGGCCGACTTCCACAGACTGTAGTGTGCCCACTGCCAGTGCCCACCACCACTCATACCGGGTGGCACAGGCATTTCATTTTTACACTTTAGTCTAATTTCAGTTGCTTGCCTGCTGCCAGTGTGTGTCAGGCCGACTTCCACAGACTGTAGTGTGCCCACTGCCAGTGCCCACCACCACTCATACCGGGTGGCACAGGCATTTCATTTTTACACTTTAGTCTAATTTCAGTTGCTTGCCTGCTGCCAGTGTGTGTCAGGCCGACTTCCACAGACTGTAGTGTGCCCACTGCCAGTGCCCACCACCACTCATACCGTGTGGCACAGGCATTTAATTTTTACACTTTAGTCTAATTTCAGTTGCTTGCCTGCTGCCAGTGTGTGTCAGGCCGACTTCCACAGACTGTAGTGTGCCCACTGCCAGTGCCCATCACCACTCATACCGTGTGGCACAGGTATTTAATTTTTATACTTTAGTCTAATTTCAGTTGCTTGCCTGCTGCCAGTGTGTGTCAGGCCAACTTCCACACTCTGTAGTGTGCCCACTGCCAGTGCCCACCACCACTCATACCGTGTGGCACAATACCTAGCACGCATAGTACCACTTATCTAAAAAAAATGACAGGCAGAGGCAGGCCACCCCGCAGGGGCCATCGTGGTCGTGGTGCTGTGATCTCCACTGGCCCTGGAATAATGCCCAGTGTTCAGAGGCCACGTACCCTGAACCTGAAAAATTCTGAGAACATAGTTTACTGGCTTAGACAGGACACCCAACCTTCAACAGCTTCCGCTAAGAACCTTGACGCACCATCCTCCTCCAGCTCAGCTTCGATCACCTGCTCTCAAGTTACCACGCTCCCGCCCGCCGCCACCACCACCACTACCACCACAGCCGCTTCACTTGATCCGTCAGAGGAGTTATTTACACATCAGTTGTATGCAATTAGTGATGCACAACCATTATTTCCAGATGATGTAGATTACAGGGATATGTCTCAGTCAGGCAGGATTACACACATGGATGTACAGTGTGATGATGATGATGATGATGTTGTACCCGCTGCTGCTTCCTTTGCTGAGGTGTCAGATAAAAGTGAAGCGGTTGATGATGACGATGTTTCCACGGATGCCACGTGGGTGCCTGCTCAAAGAGAAGAAGAGGGGGATAGTTCAGAAGGGGAGACAGAGAGAAGGAGGAGACAAGTTGGAAGCAGGGGGAGGTCGTCGCAAGGAGTTAGTGGCACAGTCAGACAGCATGTATCAGCACCTGGGGTCAGCCAGACAGCACGCCAGTCAACGCATGCTGTTGCCACCACCAGAATGCCGTCATTGCAAAGCTCAGCAGTGTGGCATTTTTTTTGTGTGTCTGCCTCTGATAACAGCAATGCCATTTGCAACCTGTGCCAAAAGAAACTGAGTCGTGGGAAGTCCAACACCCACCTCGGTACAACTGCTTTGCGAAGGCACATGATCTCACATCACAAACGCCTATGGGATCAACACATGCGTACAAGCAGCACACAAACTCAAAGCCACCATGCTCCTCCTGGTTCAGCATCTTCAGCCACGTCAACCACTGCTGTCCTCCCTGCCCCCTCTCAACCACCCGCCACTCCGCCCACATTCAGGTGTCTGTTAAGGAAATGTTTGAGCGTAAGAAGCCAATGTCACAGAGTCACCCCCTTGCCCGGCATCTGACAGCTGGATTGACGGAACTCTTAGCCCGCCAGCTTTTACCATACCAGCTGGTGGAGTCTGAGGCCTTCAAAAAATTTGTCGCTATTGGGACACCACAGTGGAAGGTACCCGGACGAAATTCTTTTTTCAAAAAAGGCAATCCCTGATATGGGACGTAACAGGGATTAAATTGATAGGAATAGTACTAGTTAAGACACTACTCGGGTGTGACAGTAAATTGCACGGTGCAGACGCAGTGACCGTGGATTAAAACAAAAGGGAGGTAGCTAGCGTTTTTTTAACCATCTCCCCGTTCGAAAAATCAATTCAGTAGATGGACCCCAGATTGGGGACGTAACAGGGATTAAACTGATGAGAATAGTACTACAGAAAATACCACTTATATCGGGTGTGACAGTAAATTGCACGGCGCAGAGGCAGTGACCGTGGATTAAAACAAAGGGGAGGGAGCCAGCGTTTTTTTAACCATCTCCCTGTTCGAAAAATCAATTCAATAAATGGACCCCAGATTGGGTAACGTAACAGGGATTAAACTGATGAGAATAGTACTACAGAAAATACCACTCATATCAGGTGTGAGAGTAAATTGCACGGCGCAGACGCAGTGACCGTGGATTAAAACAAAGGGGAGGGAACCAGCGTTTTTTTAACCATCTCCCCGTTCGAAAAATCTATTCAATTGACCTTTCGGGGACCCTTGGTGTTGTACGTGGCTGGGTGGAGGAAGAAACCTTCACTAACATCACCGGGACATGGCTAGCTTGGTATCCAACCTTGTGCAAATGGGGAGTTTGCGGTTGTGCAAATGGACTTTTTGCGGTTGTTTGCGGTGCATTAAAAGGGGAGTTTGGTCTGTCAATGTCTGTGAAGCGGGTGTAACCCTTACACTACCTGATCGATACAACATCATTACTGATCGTATACACACACTGGATGTTTTAAAGCATGTTATTCCAAACAATTTAGGAATGTTACGTGATTTATGCCCTTTATGGATTAAAACCCGACTCTGCGTCCACTACGTAATTTTCCATGGGAGTTTTGCCATGGATCCCCCTCTGGCATGCCACAGTCCAGGTGTTAGTCCCCTTGAAACAACTTTTCCATCACTATTGTGGCCAGAAAGAGTCCCTTTGGTTTTTAAAATTCGCCTGTCTATTGAAGTCTATGGCGGTTCGCCCGGTTCGCCCGTTCGCGAACATTTGCGGAAGTTCGCGTTCGCCGTTCGCGAACTGAAAATTTTATGTTCGCGACATCACTACCGATCACCCCAGAAAAAAGTGACAGAAAAACGCTCTGCGCAGCCTTAAAACAAGTGAGCAATTAACTAGCAAAAGTTGAATGATTCACAGCTGTAGATCGATCACTTCATTAAGTGTTTTTGCTGACTTTTCCCTGCCTAATCTCGCCCTCACAGCAGCTGCGTGTTATCCCTACACTAATCAGAGCAGAGTGATGTGCGGCGCTACGTGACTCCAGCCTAACTAGAGGCTGGGTCACATGCTGCACTTGGCCAATCACAGCCAAGCCATTAGTAGGCATGGCTGTGTTGGCTTCTTAGGTGAAGAAGTAAAAAGCTAGCTGATTGGCTGCTGTGCAGCCCTTCAGAAAGCGGGGCGAAATCGCCGAACAACGAACCCGAACCTGAACTTTTTTTAAAATGTTCGGGTCCGGGTCCGTGTCCCGAACACCCCAAAATTCGGTACGAACCCGAACTATTGAGTTCGGGTTTGCTCATCCCTATCTAAGACAACTCCAGCTATGAAAATTGTTCTTTACCACTAAGAGAGAGGAAATTCAGCCTAGTTTAGAATTTAATTTTTCCTAAAATTCTGACTGAATTCCACTTCAGATGCTTTGCTTCGCTCAACACTAATTATCGTGAATAGATGACAGATAAAATTAAAAGGTTTGAATCCCCCATTGTTGCAGTTTTTCTGTTTCTCTGACGATGCAGATGTAATAAAAACACCATAAATAGTTATTATAAGTTGTCGACTATTATAAAGCAAGATCAAAAAGATGTGTGCATTTAGCCAAAACTGTATTAAATATACAAACGTATAGTATATATCTCCTTTTAGAGGGTGCCTAATTGGAACAAGGAGTCTTATAGGCCAGGCAACGCTTATCTGGGAAGAAAGTATGCAAATGAGCTCTTAGAAAAGCTCTGACTCTGATGCTACCAGATGTAAGGTAGGTATCCTATATAAGTTAATGTTCGACTTTTTAAACAGGCCTTGAGACATGACTTGGATAATAACTAAGTCAGCACCCCATCTGAAGAGAGCTGCTTCAGGGCCCCAATCCACACGAACGTATCTGTTTTGCAGACCACAAATCGAGGATCCGCAAAATATGGATGCAGTCCGTGTGCTTTCCACATTAAATTTGAAGACCCATTGTTTTTAATGGTTCCGTGGTCTGCATTTTGATCCATGTGTTTTCCACATCTGTATGTCCATGCCACAAAGAGATAGAACAAGTCCTATACTTTTACGCAAAAAGTGGACTTATTGAAGTCAACAAATCCGCAAAAAATGCAGATGCAACAAGGACCACTTATTATTTTCGAAGTGCTATTTGTGGATCACAAAACGGATTTGGTCGTGTGCATGAAGCCTTACCCCTCAGATGGTGTGGTTTCTATTTAGTGTGGCATCTGAGGGACTAAATGACTGGGATCAGCGTCATCTTTGATCCCGGTCATTGCAGTCAGTGTCAGCTGTACTAAACAACCTGTACCCACCATGTATAAAGTGGGTTCAGCTCATGAGCCTGCTCCATAGACCTCTCACACACTTCGGACGTATAGGCGCATCTGGCTGGGGTTGTCAAGCAGTTAATAGATTATATACTTTAGGTAGCAAGCACATTGATTCCCAGACAGGGTTCTAGTCCGCACGCCTTTGGGTTTATTCTGTAATCTAGATCTCTATTGTGCCAAATTACTGTTTCTACATCTAAAAATGACCTTGAAATGTATCTGTCAATCACTTCTCTGGAATACCAACACTCGCCGTTCCCCACACATGGTCTACTGTGACTAAGGGTGCAGGGTCAGCCCTGTCTGCTGATTCATTCACATTTACCAGCAGTCTTTGATAGTGTGAGCCACTGGCCATAACTACGGCACTGCCTGGAAGAGTAAGGCATAGAGACTGTGCTTACGGCTTTAATCTCCTTAAATACATGTGGTTTGACATATAAAAACAATAAAATGCAGCAACAGAAAGCTGTAAGAACTGTACTCAAAGCAATATCAGTAATGTGTCTACAGACACGAGAGGTGACAGTGAAATGAAAGTCTCTTTATTATACCCATACTGTGTGTTATTGCATTTCATGGGAGAATTCATTGCCATCAGCATTCTTAAAGGGGTTATCCCATGACTAATGTAAAAAATGAAAACCAGACATCACATAGTACATGACAGCCTCTTTTTAACAAAGCTAGAACCAGCTCTGTACCTCACATGGATCCAGAGATCTTCCCATTCATTGCTCTGCTAGATGCATATCAAGCTGACAGCTCAAGAGGAGTGTCTTTTCTGCTGCAGCTCAGGGGGCGTGTCCATGCTCTCCCTATCACAACTCAGGGGGCGTGTCAATGCTCTCCCTATCACAACTCAGGAGGCAGTTGAAGGATGTTCGGCCATCTGAGTGAGCTTGACAGAGAAAAAAAGAAAAGACCAAACAGCAGGTGGTGCTATATAGATACATTGTATTGAATAACTCAGTGGCTATGATAAATGTTTAATTACATGCAATTACAAAAGTATTCAGATCTAGGTACTGGTTTGAAAACTGTAAAATATATTTTGTGGGACAACCCCTTTAACCAGTTGCCGACCTCCCATAGGATAAAAATGTCTTATGGGCAGTTGTTTATTTCTAAATGGACGTTTTAGAACGTCCATTTAGATATGGCAGCTGCACACTAATTGTGACAGCAGGACAGCAGGGCAACCCAGAGAGAAGGCAGGTACAGTTCCCTGCCCTTTAGATCGCTGTATACACTGCGCTAACCGAGCGCTGTGTATACAGATCAGGAAGCGCAATGCCCATGTGACTGCCGGGAGAGTGCAAGAGCTGTCGGGTCTTTCACAGAACTCAATTAGCCCTGCACTGAAGCTGTACAGTGATGTATCACGCAGTACAGCCTTTCTGGGGGCTGTATTTCCTCTGGAACTGGGGCTACTAAGTCAGCCCCAGTTAGAGGAGAAATCAATAGTGAAAAAAAAAAAAGAAGGTAAATGTCCCCCAGATGTCTTTATAACCTTATGGGTCCCCAAAGTGTAAAATAAAAAATAAAGTGTTTTATAAAAAAAAAGGTTTCACATGTAAAAAAAAAATAAAAATCCCCAATTAAGTAATTAAAAAAATGTTAAAAATAGAAAAAAATAAAATAAAATAGACATATTTGGTATTGCCACATCTGTAACGACTGGCTTTATAAATATATCACATGATCTACCCTGTCCGATAAACACCATAAAGAAAAAAAAAAAACGGTGTTATTTTTGTCACTTTACATCACAAAAGTGCAACACCAAGTGATCAAAAAGGTTTATGTCCCCAAAAATGGTACCAATAAAACCATTACATCATCCCGCAAAAAATTAGCCCCTGCATAAGAAAATCGCTAAAAAAATAAAAAAAAACGATAGCTCTCAGAACATGAAGACTAAAATAGGATTTTTTTATGCTTCAAAACTGCTATTATTGTGTTAAAGTGAAATAAATAAAAAAATATATTAGGTATCGCCGCGTCCATAACATCTGGCTCTATAAAAATATCACATGACCTAACCCCTCAGAGGAACACTGTCAAAAAAATAAAATAAAAACAGTGCCAGAAAGCCATTTTTAGTCACCTAGCATCACATAAAGTGTAACACCAAGTGGTTAAAAAGGCGTATACCCCCCCCCCCAAAAAAAAAACAGTACCAATCAAACTGTCACCTCATCATGCAAAAAAAGAGACCCTAACTAAGACAATTGGCCAAAAAATAAAAAAGCTATAGCTCTCAGACTATGGAGATACTAAAACATCATTTTTTTGTTTCAAAAATGCTATTATTGTGTAAAACTTAAATAATTGCATGACCTTAAAAATGTTGCATGACCTAATCCCTCAGATGAACACTGTAAAAATAAATAAATAAAAACTTTGCTAAAACAACCAATTTTTTGGTCACCGTTCCCCATAAAGTGTAATAATTAATGATCAAAAAATCATATGTACCCAAAAATGGTACCAATAAAAACGTCAACTCTTCCTGCAAAAAACGAGCCCCTGCAAAAGATGATCGGCAGAAAAATAAAAAAAATATGGAGTTCAGAAAATGGAGACACAAAAACATAATTTTTTTTTTCAAAAATGCTTTATTATGTAAAACTCAAACAAACAAACAAACAAACAAACAAACAAACAATGTAGACATATTTGATATAATTGCATCTGTAACAACCTGCTCTATAAAAATAGCACATGATCTACCCTGTCAGATGAATGTTGTAAAAATAAAAAATAAAAGCAGTGCCAAAACAGCCATTTTTTTGTTACCTTGCCTCACAAAAAACGTAATATAGACCAATTAAAAATCATATGTACCCCAAAAAGGTACCAATACAACTGGCACCTTATCCCCTAGTTTCCAAAATGGGGTGACTTTTTGGAAGTTTCTACTGTAAGGGTGCATCAGGGGGACATGGCATCTAAACCAGTTCAGCAAAATCTGCCTTTCAAAAACCATACAGCGCTCAGTTTCTTCTGTGCCCTGCCGTGTGCCCTTACATCAGTTTACGACGACATGTGGGGTGTTTCTATTAACTGCAGAATCAGAATAATAAATATTGAGTTTTGTTTGGCTTTTTATCCTTGATGTGTACTGTTAAGGAAAAAATAGTTTAAAATGGAAAATCTGCCAAAAAAGTGAAATTTCGAAATGTCATCTCCATTTTCCTTTAAAGTTTGTAAAATCAGTTTTGAGTAACTTAAGGGGTTTAGTTTCTAAAATAGGGTCATTTATGGGGAGTTTCCACTATGTAAGCCCCACAAAGTGAATTCAGACCTGAACTGGTTTTGGAAATTTTCTTTAACATTTTAAGAATTACTTCTAAAATTCTAATCCTTCTAACGTCTTTAAAAAATAAAATCACATATACAAAATGATGCTAACATAAAGTAAACATATGGGAAATGTTAAGTAAAAAATATTTTATGAGGTATCACTTTCTCTTTTAAAAGCAGAGAAATTGAAATTTTGAAAATTGCTAATTCTTCAAATTTTTGGGTAAATTTTGGATCACCTTATAAATAAAGGTGAAAGATATTGACTCAAATTTACCACTGTCATGAATTACAATGTGTCAGGAGAAAACAATGTCAGAATGGCTTGCATAAATAAAAGTGTTCCAAAGTTATTACCACATAAAATGACACATGTCAGATTTGAAAAATTAGGCCTGGTCAGGAAGGGGGCAAATGGCCCGGTCTGGAAGTGGTTAAGAGGCATAAAAATATGCTGCTGTACTGTGCTGTATGAGTGACTCTGACGACTGATGTCATCATCATCATTACCATAAGTATTGTAACACTGAACGGGGGGTTTAAAATCCCACATCCAATTGTACAGTTTAGTCAAAGCCGTTTTATTCTGCCACTCAAGTATTAGAAATTTTACTGGACTGGCTGTATCCAAAGCTGTATTCTAGCAGAAACCAACACATTTCCTGGTGGTGCACCAGAACTGAAATCTACTCGAGTCAGAAGCTGAAGTATATTTCTGGTGTAATGTGCATCAGTGGAATTGGAATTTATTTGGAATTTGTTCCTAGCTTCACACTGCATTGTATGCAATAGTAAATAGTGCCATTTATAAGTACAACATGTCTCACAAAATACTTTAAATATCATTACCTTGTAAAGGATTATCCCACTAAAAAATACAAAATTCGAAGGTCACTCTCCAGTCCGGATCCAGCACTATAAGATGTCTCTCGCCCCATTACTTCCTGCCAGGTGATTTAAACCCAGCTCAGGTAATGGGACTCCACCTGACTATTCTGAAAGTTTGGTGTCCCTGTTGATCCATGAATCGCTAGCTTGGTTCTTCCATCTTGTGTTTTTAACTTAACTGTAACTTCAGCTCTGTAGGACCACCAATTCTGAAACAGCTTCAGCTCTGTCACACCACACACACCAACTCAGTATCAACTTCAGCACTGCCACATCAGAGCCCATTTCTTTACTAAATTAGATATTCAGGGGGCTTGCGAACTGATTTGTTTTAAGGAGGAAGATGATGGTAGATGGTACACAACACTAAGGATGACTATCTGTTCATGTCCTTTCCTGTGCAGTGCCCTTTCCGTATTCAAACTTTTCATAAATTAAATCTTTCAGGACATAGAAAATCAGTACATACTCGTCTCTCTGGAAAATTTCCTGATTTATTTTTTCTCAAGATTTTAACTCTCACCACCCTTCTGTTGATCCTCATCATCTTTGGTAGAATTGTCTGCACGCTAAACTGCAAAAATGCCTATTTGAGCGCCAGGAGTTGCTATTTTTTGCATATAGGATATCTAGAGAGGAGCGAAGTTCTTGAAAATTTGATTTGGCTGCTTCGCAAAATTTCACAAATAAATTTGCTTTGTGACAAATAACTTCGTCACAAGGTGCATTTCTTTGTATGTAGTGGACGCAATAACAAGGAACAGTAATCGTGCTGCCCCCCATCATTGAACCCCTCAGATGCCACGTTCGTTGCTGATCACATCATCTGATTCTTCCATTTAGGCCTTTCAGGGGCTACTCAGGGTTAAAAAAAATAATAAAAAATACTCACCTTATCCATTTGATCGCATAGAGGCCGTCACGGCGATCTTGATTGACTACTGCATGCACGGCCATCTTGATTTAACACTGCATGAAATATAGTGCGATGACCTGATGATGTCATCACACTGGCCAGCTTGGTGATGTCATACGTCACCATGTGAGAGATTTCATGCGGCATCGTCAATCAAGATGGCAGTGATGGCCTCTTCATGCACAACTGGATGAGATGAGTGTGTCCTTTTTTTCGTTTTTATTGCCATTTCAGTGAAAATTGATTTGTTACTGCGAAGCGCGAGACAATTCGGCTTTGCAGTGAATCGAATTTTTCCTGAAAGTCGGATCAAAGTCAATTAATTTCATCAAAAATTACTTCCAAGTGGTTGCTCTTACCTCTAAATAGTCAAATTCTAGCAATTGGCCCGACTCCACGATGCAATCCTCTAATTTCAAATTTCAATTCGCTACTACTCCAGTTCTACGTCATCCTGATATTATTAATAAGCCATTCTTCTTGGAAGAGTTGGAACTGTAGTTTCGTAACAGTTTATTTTAGCCTAAAAACCATCCTTGCGAATTCTTCTCTGAAAAAATCCCCCGGAAAAAAAAGTTATTCCATCTTTGACTGTGAACACCTTGAACTCCTTTCAGTCAAATTTTATTTAGAAGAATGGAACCATTTTAAATCTTTGTCTAGCATGTTGGGTACTCTTCTCGTTTTAATTTCCTTCTCACCTACCAACCAGCTGGAGAAAAAAATGCAGAGTGAACACTGTTTCCAGATCCTTCGATTCCTCAGATGCCTCCAAACAGATACCTACTCACATTGTAAAGCTGGGGTGTATTCTAGCAGAAACCAACAGTACAACTTGTCCCACAAAATACAAGCCCATATATAGCCATGTGAATAGAAAAATAAAAAAGTTATGACTTTGCGAAGGAAGTGAAAAACCGAACCACAAAAGCAGAAAATAGCCAGGTCCTCCAAAGGTTAACAAATTTATTTATTTATTTATTTATTTATTTATTGCTAAATTTCTTTCATTGGGCAATTTTAATTAGGTAGGTATTGTGTGGTAACAATTTAAAGAAATATTGAAGTGGTAAGGTGGTTATACTGATAGTGAACATGACTGATCATATTGTAGGTCACTGCTGCCTGTAATAGATTCATGTTGCATACGGCTGCTTATTTCTTACTGTGCATTTAACTGTAGTCCTACTAAGACAAATGCAGCAGAGCGCACGTAACTATTTGCAGTCAGCTGTAAATGAATTAAAATCACATCTGGCATGTTAGATACCACACATCAGATTGTGTTTATCTGCCAAGATGCTGTTTCTGCAGCTGGTTTGCATGGGATATGCTGCAGAGACATTTTTCACTAACTTTTTTTTCAAATTTCATGTAAATTTTTAAGATGCAATTTCAGTGTATGACACTAGTTAAGGGGTGGGAAATATTAGGCTGCAAGTTCACAGTGAGTTTTTGAAGATGATCTTTTGGAAGCAGGAAAATGGGCAAAAGTAAAGAGAAGGCAACTTTGACAAGGACCAAATTGTGATGGCTAGAAAATTGGGTCAGGGCATATTTGAAATGACTGTTCTTGTTTGATGTTCCCAGTATGCAGTGGTTGGTACCTACAGTATATGTTTAATGTGGTCCTAAATAGGATAACAAAGAAAATTTTCATGTTTGTCCATTTGTCCCAGTATCATCGATGCACACAGAGAATGAAGGCTAGCCCGTTATGTCCAATCCAACAGAAGATCTACTCTACTGTAATTACTGAAAAAGTAAAAGATACCAAGGTGTCAAAACACACAGTTAATATTATCTTGCTGTTAACCCCTTCACGACCTCTGCCATACATGTACGGTGGAAGTCGTGACTTTAAACATGGAGTTTCAAACAGCACTTGCTAAAAGGCTGATCACATACAATTCATTCCTCAGATGCTGTGATCAAAAGTGGCATGTGAGCAGTCCGGAAGCAGAAGCTGCATGTTCCCACCCCTGTAACAGTGTTCCTTGGCTAAGATCAGGGAACCTGTTAGACTGCACTAATAGACGGAAACCTCAAGCAGACTTCGGCAGCTAATAGTGAAATATACCAATACAGGCCACTAGTTGGCAACATTGTATTGTTATATTGAAAATAAAGTGGTCAATGATGGCTATATAGCCATCAATGAACACAATGGGCATAGTGCCCATACTGACCCCTGACCACATTTTGAGCATCAGACCTGGACCGTGGAGAAATTGTAGAAGCTGGTTTGATCTACAAATTCATATGATGAAGAATAACACATACATATGTAGTAGTTAACACACATGCTGCATCCATATTTTACGATGGGCTTGTATCTGCAGAAGTATTCTCTAATTACAAGAGCTGCTATGATACACAGCACACATAGAGAAGGGTATATCCTATTCCTATGACTCACAGTGGCACCCCCATTCTCCCCCATAATTATACATTATACTGCAACACTGAGCACATACAGAAATTACTGGAAACTGCTCAGTGTCTCTGTGTGTCTCTCTGCCTCTTTCTCCCTCAAGCATAGAGTATAGCTGATAAAGAAAAATGCTCTTATCTTTGGGAGGAAACCATGCAAACACAGGGAGAACATACTGAGATTACAATGGCAACCCAATTTATTCAGATCTTGATGAAGAATTATTTTGTTGAGAAATTGAGGAGCTCAAAAGCAATCGATCATGGATAATTTTTAGAGAGCCATGTACTTCAGTACTTAGGCTAGCTTCACATCTGCGGCAGGGTGATACTTCCGCCAGTTGAGGCAGAGAATGCTGTTATTCAGCTGGACACAAACCTCAGCGTGAAGTATCTGATCAATGGGGGTACAACATGCTGGGCCCCACTATCAGCTGTTTGAGAAGGCTCCGGCGCTGCTCGCAGTAGCTCCACAGCCTTCTCTTTGCTTACCAAGCACAGCAACATAAATTGGATACCAGCTGTGCTTGGTATCGCAGCCCAACCCCATTCACTTCAATAGGGCTGAGCTGCTCCTAGGCCATGTGACCAACAAATATGACGTCACACAGCCTATGACCAATGAAAAATGTTGTCACTACTGCTAGTGCTGCTGTCTTAACCAGCTGATCAGCAGTGGCACTGGCAGGGGTGGGATTCAAATTTTTAACAACAGGTTTCCTACTCAACAGCGGATACGCAGCGTCACAACACATGTTTACATATACTTACACCATATATATGCAACACACAAACCACCCAACTAAGGATCTAAGCTATCAGCGGCGAGCAAAGTAATGGAAGTGAACATATCCAGCTCCACTGCCACCGCCAGAGCAATGGATCGGAACCCAGCCGGTAACACAGTTCTCTGATCCAGTTGTAATTTTAACAACCAGATCTGGAGAACTGAAGGTAACTGGCTGAATCCCATGTCTGGGTCCCGGGTGTCAGAATTTCATCAATGAGATACTGATAATTAGAGATGAGTGAATTTTTTTAAAATTCGATTCGGCCTGTTTATAGTGTTTATAGTGTTGTAGAACATCGTGCCTTGCAGTAACATCAATAGGTTGTC
The DNA here is from genome assembly GCA_033119425.1 of Bufotes viridis. Classification (NCBI taxonomy): domain Eukaryota; kingdom Metazoa; phylum Chordata; class Amphibia; order Anura; family Bufonidae; genus Bufotes; species Bufotes viridis. The sequence continues at coordinate 66,154,515 of CM065589.1, read as the reverse complement.
TGCTGTGGTAGTGAAATAATACAGTGAGTCCGTATAACATGCAGATGACAGGCATCGCTGTTAGAATCACTGCACGCTTCACTTATTTAGGCAGTCACAGGGCCAAAACCCGGCCCAATAACCCAAGTATGAACTCAGCCTTAAAGGTCGATTTTAGTGCCAAAAAGAGGTGCACTACTTTTACACAGTCGTCAGCTGATTCCACATAGATGTCTACAGAACCTGTTCTATGAAACGCTTATACAGGTAGAGCCCCATGACAATGTGGAGAGGGTGTCAGCGTAAGTTTGTGTTGACCTCACTGATTATTTTGCCCTTCCTATGATCCATCAGAACAATAACCCCCAAAAACCGGATCCTGTCTGTTGAGAATCCGCCTTCAATCGGTCAGCATTTTGTCAGTAATCCATCATTATTGCTAATCAAAAAAAAACAGGAATGGATCCAAAACAGAGATGACACATAAATAGTGTTGGGCGAGCATGCTCGGCCGAACACCGTATGTGCTCGAGTCAGTTTATTTAAATCTAATTTAGCCTCTTTTTCTGAAAAGTTTCAGCTGGCATTTGAACTCACAACCTTGTACATTAGACACAAGGATCTTATCTACTCAGCTATAAAGCTGAATGCTTTATTAAATGAAAAAAAAACTCATAGTAGTTTCTCTTTCTGATGTAGTAACTACTATGAGGTTTTTCTGACACAGTTTATCATTCAGCTTTATAGCTGAGTGGATAAGGTCCTTGCCTCTAATGTACAAAGTTGTGAGTTCAAATCTTAGCAGAAACATTTCAGAAATAGAGATTAAATTTAGCAATTGTAAAAAATGTATGACACAAAATAAATATATATATATATTTACTGTATATATTCATACTTCTGATATATATGAATGCATAATATGTGGGAAACTACTACTGATTTTTTTAACCACAATATATTTACATATATTCTAATATATTATATATTCTAAATATATAATGATATACAGTGGATATAAAAAGTCTACACACCCCTGTTAAAATTACAGGTTTCTGTGCTGTAAAAAAATGAGACAAAGATAAATCATTTCAGAACTTTTTCCACCTTTAATGTGACCTATAAACTGTACCAGTCATTTGAAAAACAAACTGAAATATTTAAGGTGGAGGGAAGAAAACAAAAAAAAACTAAAATAATGTGGGGATGTAGCTGTTCAGAATTGAGCAATCACATTCAAAATCATGTTAAATAGGAGTCAGCATACACCTGCCATCATTTAAAGTGCCTCTGATTAACCCCAAATAAAGTTCAGCTGCTCTAGTTGGTCTTTCCTGAAATATTCTTAGTCGCATCCCACAGAAAAAGCCATGGTCCACAGAGAGCCTCCAAAGCATCACAGGGATCTCATTCTCAAAATGTATCAGTCAGGAGAAGGGTACAAAAGAATGCCATGGAACACAGTGAAGACCGTCATTATCAAGTGGAGAAAATATGGCACAACAGTGACATTACCAATAACTGGACCTCCCTCCAAAATTTATGAAAAGACGAGAAGAAAACTGGTCTGGGATGCTACCAAGAGACCTACAACAACATTAAAGGAACTGCAGGAATATCTGGCAAGTACTGGCTGTGTGGTACATGTGACAGCAATCTCCTGTATTCTTCATATGTTTGGGCTATGGGGTAGAGTGGCTAGACAAAAGCCTTTTCTTACGAAGAAAAACATCCAAGCCAGGCTTCATTATGCAAAAACACATCTGAAGTCTCCCAAAAGCATGTGGGGAAAGGTGTTATGATCTGATGAAACCAAGGTTGAACTTTTTGGCAAAAGATATGTTTGGCGCAAAAACAACACTGCACATCACCAGAAGAACACCATATCCACAGTGAAGCATGGTGGTAGCAGCATCATGTTTTGGAGGTGTTTTTCTTCAGCTGGACAACGACCCAAAGCATACATCCAAATCAACAAAGGAATGACTTCACCAGAAGAAGATTAAAGTTTTGGAATGGCCCAGCCAAAGCCCAGACCTGAATCCGATTGAAAATCTGTGGGGTGATCTGAAGAGGGCTGTGCACAGGAGATGCCCTCGCAATCTGACAGATTTGTAGTGTTTTTGCAAAGAAGAGACAAATCTTGGCAAGTCAAAGCAAGTCATGCTTATAGACTCATACCCAAAAAGACTGAGTGCTGTAATAAAATCAAAAAGTGCTTCAACAAAGTATTAGTTTATACACTTATGCAACCATATTATTTTATTTTTATATTTTTTCTTCCCTCTACCCAAAAGATTTCCGTTTGTTTTTCAATGGAGTTGTACAGTTTATAGGTCACATTAAAGGTGGTAAAAGTTCTGAAATGATTTACTTTGTCTCATTTTTTTACACCCCAAAACCTGACATTTTAACTGGGGTGTGTAGACTTTTTATATCCACTGTATGTAAATATAATATGGCTATAAACATATATATTTATATTTAATTTAGCCTCTATTTCTGAAATGCTTCTGCTGGGATTTGCACTCACAACCTTGTACATTAGAGGGTAGGACCTTATCCACTCAGCTATAAAGTTGAATGCTAAACTGTTTCAGACAAACCTCATAGCAGTTTCAATTTCTGATGTAGTAAGTTACTACATCAGAAAGAGAAACTACTATGTGACAGTACACGTGAATGTAATATTTGCATTTTCCTCTGTGTTTTGTACCCACTCCTGCCTTTCGCTGCCAAATCACAATTCAGTTCTGATAGGGCCATACAGGCCTTACAGCTGCTGTACAGACAGGATCCGTTGTGCATCTTATTTTTACTTCCTACTGACAGATCAGAAGAAGGGTTAAATAAATGATGATGATAGCCAGGCCAAAAGGCAAAATAGTGGCCCAGTCATGAATAGTGTTGAACGCGAATATTCGAAAAGCAAATTTTTATCGCGAATATCGTCACTTTGCGATTTTGCAAATATTTGGACTATCACGCTTTATATTCGTAATCATGAATATTAGTTTTTTTTTACACAGTACCAATCACAATGCACATGTGAGTGGAGCGTGAATAATCGTAACACAATTTTTTATTGTGATGTGAATATCGGCACTTCACTGATCCCTTCCTTCTTAGTTTGAAAACTGCACCACGCCCCTTTCTCGCATACGCATGCGATTTTTACATTGAGATTATTGCAATGAATGTTAGTAATCGAATATATATTCGCCCATATATTCGTCAAATATCGCAAAATCGAATATAGAAAATGCCGATCATCACTATGCAGCATGTAGTCGCTCATGTGTGCCAGGCTGCCCAAAGGCAAGGACAAGCTGTCCTCTGTGGGAGGTGTATCGTCTATGTCCTCAGTATCCCCCCATGGTGCCACCTTGCTGTGAACATGATTCCTCCTCATCCTTCAGAACTGTGCCCTGGCTGGACAATTGTGTACCTGGCATATGTTGGTGCAGGAACCCACCCTCAGAGCCACTCGTGAATGACTTGCCTGATAACCGTGGAAATTATCCCTTTTCCTCCTCCTCTTCCTCCTGTGCCACATCCTCTTCCATCATCGCCCGAAGTGTTTTTTCAAGGAGACATAGAAGTGGGATATTAACTCTGAGAACGGCATCATCGGCACTGGCCATGTTGGTGGAGTACTCGAAGCAGTGCAACAAGGAACAAAGGTCTCGCATGGAGGCCCACTTAGTGATGGTGAAGTGGTGCTGTTCTGCAGAGCAACTCACCCGTGTGTGCTGCAGCTGAAACTCCACTATTGCCTGCTGCTGCTCGCAGAGTTTCTCCAGCATCTGCAAGGTGGAATTCCACCTTGTGGACATGTCGCATATGAGGCAGTGAGCGGGAAGGCTGAAGTTACGCTGCAGTGCAGACAGGCGAGCAGCAGCCGGATAAGAACGTCGAAAGCGCGCACAGATGGCCCGCATTTTCTGCAGCAGCTCTGACATATCGGGGTAGTTTTTCAGTAATTTCTGCACCACCAAATTCAGCACATGCGCCAGACAAGGGATGTGCGTCAAACCAGCTAGGCTCTGAGCTGTTACGAGATTTCGCCCATTATCACACACCACAGGCGGGGCATGAGGCTCAATGGCACCAACCACTCATTGGTTTGTTGTTCCATGCCCGTCCAAAGCTCCTGCGTGGTGTGGGGTTTGTCCCCCAAACAGATGAGTTTCCATACTGCCTGCTGTCGTTTACCCCAGGCTGTTCTGAAGTTGTTGGTGAAGGTGTTACGCTGAGCGGATGAGGAGGTGGTAGAGGAAGAAGAGGAGTAGGAGGCAACAGGAGGAAAAGAGAATTGCCCTGCAATCCTCGGTGGTGGAAAGACATGCGCCAAACAGCTATCTGCCTTGGGCCCAGGCGCCACTGCATTAACCCAGTGTTCTGTTAGGGAGATATAACGGCCCTGGCTGTGCTTACTGGTCCACGTATCGGTAGTTATGTGGTCCTTACCACAGATGGCGTTGCACAGTGCAGACCTGATTTTGTCCCTCACTTGCTTTTGCAGGTATGGGATGGCCAGGGAAAGTAGTGGCGGCTGGGAACGACGTGCTTTGGGACAGCCACCGCCATAAGGTTTTTAAAACTCTCCGTCTCCACCAAACGGAATGACAGCATTTCAAAGGCCAGCAATTTTGAAATGCTGGCATTCAGGGCTAGGGATCGTGGCTTGGTAGGGGGGTACTTCCTCTTTCACTCCAGTGTTTGGGAGATGGACAGCTGAACGCTTCCCTGGGACATTGTGGTGCTGCTTGTTGCAGGTGACTACGTGACTACGTGACTACGTGATAGGTGTTTCACTTGGGCCTGTAGCTGGCAAAGAATGACCACGTCCTCTCCCTGCAATAGGAGCTCCACCACCAGCACCACAACCATGGCCACGTCCCTTATATGACGTTCTCCTCATTATTTGCGTTCACCCACTAAACTAACAGATGGTTTATCTCGTGTGACAATTTAACTGCCAATAGTCCCCAATTAAATTCACTAACAGTAAGGCAGTGTCGGTGTCATATATAGAATACATTTCTTTATGTCACACAATAGAATTTTTGTCATAAATGCAGTGTTGGATCCAAATGTGCTATCTAGCTCAAAAACTGTGTTTTATGCAAACAACTTTGTACTGTAAATGCAGTATGTTACGGTTTTATTGGAATATCAGAAATGCAGCATAGGATCCTAATGTTCTATCTAGCACAAAAACAGTGTTTTTTGCAAACAACAATAAAAATGCAGTATTTTACGGTTTTATTGGAATATCAAAAATGCAGCTTAAGATCCTAATGTGCTATCTAGCACAACAACAGAGTTTTTTGCAAACAACAATAAAAATACAGTATGTTACGTTTTATTGGATTATTATAAATGCATCGTAGGCCACTAATGTGCTATCTAGCAAAAAACTGTGCTTTTTGCAAACAACAATGTAAATGCAGTATGTTACGGTTTTATTGGAATATCAGAAATGCAGCGTAGGCCGCTAATGTGCTATCTAGCACAAGAACAGTGTTTTTTGCAAACAACTATGCAAATGCAGTATGTTACTGTTTTATTGGAATATCAGAAATGCAGCGTAGGATGCAAATTTGCTATCTACAGTTGTGTTCAAAATTATTCAACCCCCACTGAAATTGAGTGTTTTGGCCAGTTTGACATTGATTTTGATCATTTCAGTCATCTTGTTTACAATTAAATCAAAGAGGCACTTGTAAGTCAGACAAATATAACATAACATTTATAATGAAATAACTACAAATGTCTTTTCTGTGCTCACATCATTATCAGTTTTATTCAACCCCCAAGTGACATTCAATCTTAGTACTTAGTACAACATCCTTTTCCAGTTATAACAGCTTTTAAACGTGAAGCATAGCTTGACACTAGTGTCTTGCAGTGATCTACGGGTATCTTCGCCCATTGTTCATGGGCAAAAGCCTCCAGTTCAGTCACATTCTTAGGCTTGCGCACTGCAACTGCTTTCTTTAAGTCCCACCAGAGGTTCTCAATCAGATTTAAGTCTGGTGACTGCGATGGCCACTTCAAAATGTTCCAGCCTTTAATCTGCAACCATGCTCTAGTGGACTTGGAGGTATGCTTGGGATCATTGTCCTGTTGAAAGGTCCAATGTCTCCCAAGCCTCAGGTTTGTGACGGGCTGCATCACATTTTCATCCAATATCTCCTGGTACTGAAGAGAATTCATGGTACCTTGCACACGCTGAAGCTTCCCTGTACCTGTAGAAGCAAAACAGCCCCAAAGCATGATTGACCCCCCGCCATGCTTCACAGTAGGCAAGGTGTTCTTTTCTTCATAGACCTTGTTCTTCCTCCTCCAAAGATAGTGTTGATCCATGGGCCCAAACAGTTCTAATTTTGTTTCATCAGTCCACAGAACACTATCCCAAAACTTTTGTGGTTTGTCCACATGACTTTTTTCATGCTGCAGTCGACTCTTATTATTCTTTGGAGGCAGCAAGGGGGTGCGCCTGGGAGTTCTGGCATGGAGGCCTTCATTACGCAGTGTGCGCCTTATTGTCTGAGCCGAAACTTCAGTACCCACATCTAAAAAATCTTTTTTCAGTTCCTCAGCAGTCACATGGGGACTTTTCTCCACTTTGCGCTTCAGGTAGCACACAGCAGTCAAAGTCAGCATCTTCTTTCTGCCACGACCAGGTAGCGTTTCAACAGTGCCCTTTGCCTTGAATTTGCAAATGATGCTTCCTATGGTGTCTCTTGGTATGTTTAACATCTTTGCAGTCTTCTTATAGCCATTGCCCTTCCTGTGAACAGAAATCACCTCTTCTAATGTCTTCCTGGACAATTCTCTTGACTTTACCATGTTTGTAAACACACCAGTAAATTTCTAGAAGGAGCTGAGTATCACAATCATTTTAAATCTGCCTAATTGGTGCTTATTATGCTTGATTGCTGCTCCTTGACATCCACCGGTGTTTTCAATACCTGATCGAAAAACACTTGAATGAACCTCTGTTCTTAAGAGTGGTAGTCTTTAAGGGGTTGAATAATTGTGTCAATGAAGAAATCACAAAAAAAAAAACATTTAGTACTGTATTACAAAAACAATTGATGTCATTTTAGTTGCATTTGGTTCTTTAAAAAGTCCTTGTAAGATTTAATTCTGAACACAATTACAAATGTAGTACTAAATTCCCTAAAACCCTTTACAGCATTGGGGGTTGAATAATTTTGAACACAACTGTAGCACAAAAACTGTGTTTTTTTATAGCATGTAACTGCAGTATTTAACGGTTTAATTGGACTGTCAGAAATGCAGCGTAGACAGAAAATTTGCTATCTAGCACAAAAACTGTGTTTTTTTTATCACAGCAATGCAACTGCAGTATTTAACGGTTTTATTGGACTGTCAGAAATTCTGCATAGAATGCAAATTTACTATCTAGCACAAAAAGTGTGTTTTTTATAGCACCAATGTAAATGCAGTACGTTACGGTTTTATTGGACTGTTAGAAATGCAGCGTAGCACGCACATTTGCTATCCAGCACGAAAAAATGTGCTTTTTTATAGCAGCAATGTAATTGCAGTATGTAACGGTTTAATTGGACTGTCAGAAATGCAGCATATCCTGAAAATTTACTATGTAGTAAAAAAAGTGTACTTTTTAAAACAGCAAGGTAACATGCAGTGCTTGTGGCAGACAGATAAAAATTCGCTTTAGGTCACAAAAATATGTGACAGACTAATGTAATTGAATAATTTTTACTGCCAGGTATGCACTGTAGGCCGCAGGGCTACTTGACCGGCCAAAAAAGGGAATTTGTCCTCCACTGAGCTACCAGAACAGAATTAAAGTAAAGTCCTTGGCACACTTCACTTGCAAAAATGGCCACCGACGCCCACCGAACCAGCAGATTGATTAAAAGTTATTCTTCAGTGTCACTGGGCTCAGGGTTGGGTACAAAAATGTAGCATAGCACCTTCAATAATCGCTGTAGTTTGAAGATTGAACAACACCAAGTACACCAGAATTCTTCCCTAATTGCTCCCTCACAGCAGCAGCAGCATGTCCCTACAGAGCAGAGTGACGTGCGGAGCTACGTGACTCCAGCCTATATAGAGGCTGGGTCACATGCTGCATTTGGCCAATCACATAGTGATCGCATAGTAGGCATGGCTGTGATAGCTTCTAAGGGCAGACTAGTGAAACACTTGCTGATTGGCTCCCCTGCAGCCTTTTAAAAAGCGCCAAGAAATCGCCGAACACTGAACCCGAACCCAAAGGCCTCATGCACACGGGCATGGAACACCGCCGTGCGTGGACTGTGGTATCCCGTCCTGGAATCCAGTTGACAGCAGGAGCGCATGGCGTCATTGGTTGCTATGACGCCGTGCGCTTAATGCCGCCGCTGGACTACAGTAATATACTCATATTAGCTGGATTCCAGACCGGGATACCACGGTCCGCGCACGGCCGTGTTCCACGCCCGTGTGCATGAGGCCAAACTTTTACGGAAATGTTCGGGTCTGGGTACCAAAAACCCTAAAGTTCGGTATGAACCTGAACTTTACAGTTCGGGTTCGCTCAACCCTAGCCATAAACGATTTTTTAATGATCCAAGTGGGCAGGAGTACTCCCCTATTAAACTTCGATGTCAGCCAGTGGCTGCTCATGCGTGACGCCTACCGCTTGCTCAGGCACTTTGAGGATGCCACGTTATTTGTTAGTCGCCAGGACTATGGGATGAACGCTGTCATTCCACTGCTTCATATCCTGGAACAGATTCTGGTAAATCTGGCTGGTCAGGGGACTGGAGACATGGCCCCTAGATGTCACTGCCACATGAGCACTGTGGGGGCTGAACTGGAGGAGAAGGAGGACATTGGACCACAAGCAATGTGTAGCGAAACCAGTGGTTTTTCTACATAGGTGACAGGAAAGAATGAGCAGGATGACCAGGAGCAGCCAGAGGAGCCTAAGGGCGATGAGGAAGAAGAGGCAGAGGACCCAGACAAACCGTGGCAGTATGCAGTGGAGATGGAGGCAGGGAGTCCCTCCAAGTCACTTGCACAAATGGCCTGATGCATGTTACCTTGCTTGCGTAGTGACAGCTGAATTGCCACTATTTAGCAGAGGGATGACTTCTGGCTCTCCACCTTGTTGGACCCCCGCTACTGGTCCAAAATGGGGGCCTTTTTTTAAACCGACTGAGAAGGAGGACAAACTGAACTACTATCGAAACATCCTATGTAGTCAGTTGGCCGCTGCCTATCTGCTCCATCGTCCATCCTCTTGGGGGTCCCTCTGCGCTCACCTTCCACTGCCAAGGCTACAAAGGAGGGGTAGGGTGGCAGGAGCAGTACCAGCTCTACCAGCAGCAGCCTAGTATAGAGTCGCCAATGAGCAGCTTTATTCACCCACATAGCGAAGAAAATACTCACCAGCAGCAGCAGCTAGACCTGGAGAAGGACCTGAATTAGCAGGTGGTGGCATACTTGGACAGTACCCTGCCACCCCACATTGAAGATCTGCTAGAGGACAAACTGAACTACTATAGAGACATCCTATGTAGTCAGTTGGCCGTTGCCTACCTGTGCCATTGTCCATCCTCTTGCATGTCTAACCGGGGGGGGGGGAGGGGGGGTCCTCTGCGCTCATGTTCCTCTGCCATTGCTGCTATGGCAGGGGAGGGGGGGGGGTAGGAGCAGTTCTAGCTCCATCAGAAGCAACTTGAGTTTAGAGTCGCTGATGAGCAGCTTTCTTTACCAGCCTAGTGAAGAAACTACTCACCAGCTGCAGCAGCTAGACCTGGAGCAGGATCTGAACCAGCAGGTGGTGGCATACTTGGACAGCATACTGCCATACCACATTGAAGATCCGCTGGACTACTGGGCAGCCAAACTGGATTTGTGCCCGCAACTAGTAGAGTTTGCCCTGGAAAAGCTGTCCACCCCAGCCAGTAGTGTTGCATCAGAGCAGGTGTTTAGTGCGGTGGGGGCCATAGTTAACCCAAGAAGAACTCACCAGTCCACCCAAAATGTTAAGAGACTGACCTTTGTCAATATGAATGAGGTGTGGATCAGCCAGGATTTCCACCCACCAATGCCTGATGCATCAGATTAGATCATCCATGCTGCGTCACCGAAATCTTGACAAATGAGACCGATTTCTTTTTACTTGCCTCAGCTACTATTCTGATGCTGCCACCGGCCTGATGCCACACATCTGATGCCAAGTATTGTGGTTAGGACGAGCACACCTCATATGGGTCCCAAATGGATAGAATTTTTGGTATGTATAAACCAACTTCTATTGTTTAAAAATTTTTACAAATATTTTAACACCATAAAAATATTACAGTAATTAGCTGTTCAGATGCATACCCAACTCCATTGAGCTATTTCAATACAAACCAATCATAAGGAATTAGTAGATTGTTAATTTACAAATCCATAAAACTACTCAATCAACTCATCTGTAATAAACAAATAACAATGCATATATTGATGTTTGTCCCCTCTGTTAAGTATAAGGTCTGGATGACGACCGTATAACAAAAGTCCATCATCTCCTGTTTGCCATGCACATACAGTATACAAACGGCTGAGGGAAACTGAGAAGTTACTACTTCTATGTTGTTTCAAAAGTGCTCTGTGCGTTAATTGACAATGGAAATGCTATTAATTTGTTGTTGCTCTTTTGTATCCCACTGGTGGGTATACATAAGTGACGACCGCACATCAAAAGTCCATCATCTTATTTTCACCCTTGTGGATATCGATACTGCAAATCCAAAATGCCTTCAAGTAAAGTGCACTGTGCCTCAGTTAATTGTTCATAATTTCATGCTTTCTAATGTCTTCCTTTAGTGAGGTAAGGTTGGATTAAAGTTGATAACATTTAAATCATGCTGGTATTCTCTGTTTGGCTGGAGGATTTCTAACTATAGTTCAGGTGACAGTTTGTATGTCCAAAGATGCAAGCCGCTGCAACCACTGGCATCCCACGTGGAATGCCGCGCGATCTTGCCTTACCTCCTCCGGCGCTTCTATGTAGGTCACCGCCGTGTCGTACACTTATCTTTCTTTTCTATTCCCGATCTGGCTGCTGGATTGGGGAGCGCTCCCGGATAATGTCCTGCGGGGGTCTCAGGCACCAAACGCGTATCGGGACTAGCGTGTCCCTTCCTCAGTGGTGAGTGGTCACCACTGAGGAAGGGACACGCTAGTCCCAAAACGCTGTACTTTTATAGGCGTTTAATAGAACAGGTTCTGTTTCTGTTTACAACTATGTGGAATCAGCTGACGACGGTGTAAAAGGTGTTCATACTTCAGTTATTTGGTTAGTTTTGGCCCGTGACTGCCCAAATAAGTGAAGTGTGCAGTGATTCTAAGAGCAATGCCTGTCATCTGCATGTCATATGGACTCACAGTATTATTTCATTATTTCACTAGCAAAGCAGACTCCCTATGCATGTTACTGCAAGGCACAGTGTTCTACACCACTATAAAAGCTCTCAGCAGCCAGGTGTAATTCACCGTGATTATATTTGGATCAAACCAAATTTTTCCCTACAAATTCGGTGAACCGTTGAATCGAATTTTTGAAAAATTCGCTCATCTCTAATTGGCACCCTGGCCACGCTTCACCTTCTGCCCACAGATTCTACATATGGCCATGTTCACCTCCTCAGACGGCTTAACAAAAAACTAACACACTTCTGAATAGGTGATTTTACCCCCAACACTACGCACTGACTGACTGCGACCGCTGCTGCTTCCGTGAACCTTTGCACCACTACTCTCCGGGCTGATAGGCTCCTGAGAATCGGGTGGTCTACTCTGGGCACGTTTGGCTACCGACCTCCCACTTCTACCACCCTGCTGACTCCCTGCCACGCTAGCGACTTGCTGGTTGCCTCACGGGCAAGCTGTCACCCTCTTCTGATGATGATAAAGCCCCTAATTCACCCGGCTCCCAAGTGCGATAAGCTACATCATCATCATTGAGTACTGTCTGCACATCACTGATGTCCTCCTCAACGGTCTCTTGATCAGGAGCCTCACCGCTCCCAACACCAGCTCCCATGCCACTCTCCTCATCAGTATTTGCCCACCTAGCGAAGGAAATGGCGGATGTCTCCGCCACATCTTGGCTGGCCAGTAGCTGCTGACTGTCCTCTAGTAGCTCGTCCTCTCTGTATAGTGGGGCTGAGCCCACAGGATATAATACTTCTCTGGTTGAGAGAACAGAAAAGGACAGAGGCAGGTTGAGGACAGGTGAGGGCACAGGGCCTGCTCCCGGGCCATGCCAACTAAGGGTTGTGTCTGATGAACCCACTGACTCTTCGCTGGGGGTATATGATATCACTTGGAATGGTTTCTGGTCAAGACACGACCACTAGATGACACCAGGAGCTCAGGCCTCTCGCTGCGACTCCTGCTGCCATGCTCCCTTACTCTGCTGCAACCTGTGCCTGCGCCAGAAACATTTAGGCCTCTGCCACTCCCCTGTGCAGGGCCTGGCACGTCTCTGCCTGACATACTGTTAGATCAAATAAATAAATAAAAAGGAAATGAAAACATCCAAAAAAAGTCTGTAATTTTCCCACTTTACCACACAGCGGCTAATAAGCCCTTTTTTTTACTAATACATGCCAAAAAGGGCTGTAATTTTCTCACTTCGCCACACAATGGCAAATACTTTTTTTGTGTACTAAGGCTATTTTTACACTAGCGCCAGGAGAATCCATCAGGCTGTTCCGGTGTGTGAACAGCCTGTCGGATGCGTCCTGCAGCTAGTTCACGTGTGCCCCCGTTGTGCCGCTCCGTCCCAATTGACCATAATGTGGACGGGGCAGAGTTCCGGTGGCAGCAAGGCAGTGCACGGCGAGAGGCCGCTGGACTAAAAGTACTGCATGTCATACTTTTAGTCCGGCGGCCTCTCTTCATGCGCTGACGCCGGAACTCCGCCCCCGCCCCCATTATAGTCAATGGGGACGGAGCGGCAGACCGCTGGCACAAATGAACTAGCAGCAGGACGGATCTGACAGGCTGGTGTGGCTAGTGTGAAAATAGCCTAATACACGCAAAAGAGGGCTTTAAAACATAAAACTGCACCGCTGAATGGTAAATAGGCCCTTATTTTTTAGAATTATACACTCCATAAAAGGCTTTTTTTTGCCATAAAGTACATTTGTGGCCTGCACTTCTTTTCTGAGAGTGAAATATAATCAGTAAATACAACTGAGACATTGTGTGTGAAAAAAAAGCACACTATTTTTGCCATAAAGTACATTTGCGGCCTTCACTGCATTTCTGAGTGAAATATAATCAGTAAATACAACTGGGACATTGTGGGTGGAAAAAAAATAACTTTTTTTTTTTCATAAGGTACCTTTGTGGCCTGCACTGCATTTCAGAGAGTGAAATATGCCGTAATCAGTAAATACAACTGTGACTTTGTGGGTGAAAAAAATCACTTTTTTTGCCATAAAATACCTTTGTGACCTGCACTCCATTTCTGAGTGTGAAATATAATCAGTAAATCCAGCTCTTAGATTGTGGGTGGACATTTCCAAGGTTATCAGGCCAGTCCTTCACAAGTGGCTTGGAGGGTGTGTTCCTGCTGCACTGCATACCTGACAGGGAAATATATTCTGTAAATTCGGCGGCGTTTAGATTGTTGGGTGCTGTAGTTATATGCTGTAAAATCTCCATGATGTCTCCATGATAAATCTGCAGTGCGGGGGACCCGTGTGACGTGTTCACACTTTCAAAACAATCCTTCAACAGGGCGAATAGCAGTGTTGATCACGAATATTTGAATTGCAAATTTTAATCGCGAATATCGGCACTTCGAGAATTCGCGTTCAGATTGCTGGGTGATCTGTACCCCTTTTTTATTTCAAACTACCCCTGCACTGCATACTTGACTGGGAAATATATTCTGCACGCTGGTAGACGCGTTGCTGATGGCATTCCCACCTGACACTGGGGCCTCAGTGAAAGCACAAGCCGAAGGCAGAGGAGGAGGAAGAAGTTGCCAATGCAGCTGGGGCACCGCCAGCACCTCAGAAGGCAGGGTCAGCATGGCCGAAATGTGTAAAAGCTTTGTCAGCACGCCACAAGAACCAGCACCACCAGCTGATATGGAACGTCTTAGCAGGAGGCATCATTTCAGCAAAATGGTGGAACAGTATGTGTGCACACGCCTTCACGTACTGACTGATGGGTCTGCCCCATTCAACTTCTGGGTCTCCAACTTGGGCACATGGCCTGAGCTTGCCCTTTACGCCTTGGAGGTGCTGGCCTGCCCTGCAGCCAGTGTATTGGCTGAACACAAAAGGCTTTAGAACATATAACTGCACAGCTGAACGGCAAATAGGCCCTTAATTTTTCCACTTATACATGACTCAAAAGGTTTTAGAATATATAACTGCACTGCTGAACGGCAAATATATTTTTCTTTTTTCCAATTATACACTCTACAAAAGGCTTTAGACTATATAACTGCACCGCTGAATGGCAAATATATTTTTCTTTTTTCCAATTATACACTCTACAAAAGGCTTTAGACTATATAACTGCACCGCTGAATGGCAAATATATTTTTCTTTTTTACACTTATGCACGACACAAAAGGCTTTAGAACATGCAACTGCACTGCTGAACGGCAAATAGGTCCTTATTTTTTTCCCAATTATACACTCTACAAAAGGCTTTAGAATATATAACTGCACCGCTGAAAGCAAATATATTTTTCTTTTTTCCACTTATACACAACTCAAAATGCTGTAGAATATATAACTGCACCGCTGAACGGCAAATATATTTTTCTTTCTTCCACTTATACACTCTACAAACGGCTTTAGAATATAAAACTGCACCTCTGAATGACAAATATATATTTTTTTCCACCTATACACTCCACAAAAGTCTTTAGAACATGTAACTGCACTGCTGATCTGCAAAAAGGCCCTTATTTTTTTTCACCTATACATGACACAAAAGGCTTTAGAATATATAACATCAGCACTGAACGGAAAAAAAAAAAAAAAAATAATATATATATATATATATATATATATATATAAATATATATATTGTAAGAGGGTGCAAGGTATCATAGTCGATGGCAGGTACGTGTCACCGAGGTTCCTGGCCTCGGTGAGGTGAGAGCCGGGTTTTATGTGTCTGCAGCAGCTAGTGCTGTTTGACTTTGTTACCTAGTTTGGCTGCAAAGCTAATCCGGGCCGGCTCTTACTGGGAGTAGGCAAAGAGCTGGGTGGGTGCCTACTCCCCACGGTCCAGGCCGGACTTTATCCGGGCCTTTAAAAAGGCAGCCTCCTTAGCAGCTGTGTGGTGATTGTCCTGGAGCTGCAAACAGGGCTGTGGAGTTCTCTGACTTAGAGGAAAGAGCTCAGCAAGGAGGTGTTGTTGTTCCTGGCACCCTGAAGGTGGATTCTCCTGCGGCTGGGCCGACAGCCTGGTGCGAACCTGCACCTAAACCTCCCAGGTGACTGAACCTGTGCTCCTGTTTTGTTTTGCCTCCTTATTTCTGATGTGCATGAATTACCACCAAGAGACTGTTTGTCGTTTATTTTTGTGTCAGTGTGAATAAAACACTGTTTATTGCACATTCTGGACTCCTTGTTTTGCCTCGGTACTGCACCTGCACCGCTATCTACCAGAGCGACTCCCCACATTTGGTGTCGGATGCGGGCATGCGCAGTGAGGCTGGCGTGAACGCCGAAGTTTTTTTGCTAAAGTGCATGGAATTTATTAAGCCAGCAAAGTTGCAAGCAGGAATTTCTGGCAACATGGAGGCTGCTGTGAAGGCTCTCATAGAGGCTAACGTGCAGCAGCGGGAGACCAACCAGCTACTGCTACAACATGTGATGGCGTTACAGGCGGCAGGAGCGTCCCACCACGTCCATGATGCCCGGAAGCGGTCCGTGCGGCGATCCCAAAAATGACCCCCGCAGACGACGTTGAGACATACCTGGCGGTCTTTGAGAAGGTCGCCGTGAGGGAAAAAGTTACCCGTGACCAGTGGGCCGAGGTGGTTGCTCCGTTCCTGGCATCCGGACCCCAGCAAGTTTTTTTGATTTAGCAGATGACCAGGCTGCTGACTATCCTACCGTGAAAGGAGAGATCCTAGCCAGACTGGGGGTGAACGTGCTGGTCCGCGCCCAAAGAGTCCACCAGTGGGACTTTAAAGCGACTGATCCCGCTAGGCCGCAGTACTACGACCTGCTGCACAGGCTGCAAAAGTGGCTGCAGCCCGAGCTACTAAGTCCCACTGCCATGCTGGATCGACTGTTGGCGGACATCTTTTGGAGGGCCCTGCCTTATCCCCTCCAGCACTGGATCGGCCAGGTATCGCCCACCAATGCCCTGGAGATGGTCGACCTGGTGGAGCGTTACGAGGCCACCAGAAACCTGCAGGGGAGTCTTGCTGGGAAGGGGTCAGTCAAACCCCGGAGGCCTCTGCCCCAGTTCCGACGTCCGGCGACAGAGCGGCCTGCACGGAATATACCCCCTGCGAGTCCGCCTCCCGTGGTATGCTGGAGGTGTCAGGAGCCAGGCCACATCAGGGCCGACTGTCCGCATCGGGATGAGCCGATGGAGGTGAACTACGGGCGTCGCCACTCCTTGTACGCCCGGAGACTGTGTGCGACCGGCACCCCGAGACAATAGACAATCGTCATCTGTGCCAGGTGCAAGTCGGGGATAACCTGGCAGTGGCGCTGTTGGACTCAGGGAGCCTGGTAACCCTGATAAGTGCTGCCCTGGTACAGCCCACCCAGTATACGGGCCGGAAAGTGGGTGTGGTGTGCATTCACGGAGACTTAAAGGACTATCCCACTGCTGTAATGTCTCTGTCCACGGCGGCCGGCACCTGGACTTGTGAAGTGGCGATCTCCACAAAGCTACCCTATGAACTGATAATTGGGAGAGACTTCCCTGGTTTTCCGTCACTGTGGCCTGAGGTGAAAGTGTCTAATAGCCCTGAGACAGGGGTAACCCTAGCAGAGTGGCCTGATACCACTGGAAGGCCAGAACCCTGGGAGCCCGAGTCTGAAGGGCCAGCGGTAGGGGTGACCACTGCTGCAGCGGTAGTGGGGAGACAACCCCACTGAGTGTAATGGTGGGAGACACGGAGGACTTGCCACCGGGACCTGAGTTGGCAGACCTCAATGTCTCCGGGAAAATTTTGGGACCGCACAACACCGGGACCAAACCCTAACCAGGGCCTGGGAGAATGTGCTGGAAATTGATGGTAAACCCCAGAAACCAGGGGCTGAATTAATGTTCCCACGATTTATTGTTCTGCAGGATATGTTGTATCGGGTGAACCAAATCCGAGGTGAACCTGTTGAACAGTTGGTGGTGCCCACAGCGTATCGCAAGCTTGTCATGGAGCTTGCCCACCAACATGTTCTTGGGGACACCTGGGGTGGCAGAAAACCCAGGACCGCATTCTGCAGCGGTTTTATTGGCCCAGTGTGTTCAAGGAGGTAGAAAATTATTGTAAGTCCTGTCCAACCTGTCAGA
Source organism: Bufotes viridis (assembly GCA_033119425.1). NCBI lineage: Eukaryota > Metazoa > Chordata > Amphibia > Anura > Bufonidae > Bufotes > Bufotes viridis. The sequence continues at coordinate 66,136,980 of CM065589.1, read as the reverse complement.
TAACTAGCCCCCAGCCTCATTTCCGTAGTCCTCTGGTACCTCTGCCAATTATTGAAGTACCGTTTGAGCGAATCGCTATGGATTTAATTGGGCCTGTACCAAAGTCTGCCAGGGCCACCAACACATTCTGGTAGTTCTCGACTATGCCACTCGGTATCCGGAGGCGGTGCCTCTGCGACATACCTCAGCTAAGCTCATTGCCAAGGAGTTATTGGAAATGTTTTCCCGTGTGGGCCTGCCAAAAGAGGTTCTGACAGACCAAGGGACCCCTTTTATGTCCAAAGTAATGAGGGAACTGTGTAAATTGTTGCGTATAAAGCAGTTACGGACGTCCGTTTACCATCCGCAAACAGACGGTCTTGTGGAGAGGTTTAACCAAACTCTAAAAAATATGTTAAAGAGGGTGGTGTCTAGAGATGGGAAGGACTGGGATCTGCTTCTGCCCTATCTCATGTTCGCAGTGCGAGAGGTGCCCCAGGCCTCTACTGGGTTCTCGCCCTTCGAACTGCTTTATGGCAGACACCCTCGGGGCCTGTTGGATATCGCCAAGGAAGCATGGGAACAACAGCCTGTCCCCCACAAAAGTGTCATTGAGTATGTCGCCCAGATGCAGGAACGGATGGAAAGGGTGTTGCCTTTGGTCCGGGAGCATATGGAGGCAGCACAACAAGCCCAGAGTAGGGTGTACAATCGTCAGGCTCGGAGTGCGGGACTTCAATCCGGGAGATCGGGTTTTGGTTCTGGTACCCACCCTTGACAGCAAATTCCTAGCTAGGTGGCAGGGCCCCTATGAGGTGATCGAGAAGGTAGGGAAGTAAATTACAAAGTACACCAGCCAGGCGGCGCAAGCCGGAGCAGGTGTACCACGTGAATTTACTTAAGCCGTGGAGAGATAGGGACACGGCCGACGACCACAGCCCCCGGCCAGGGCTTCTAGGTGAAAAGGGTCCAGCCCCACAGTTCGAGGCCTGTGAAGCCGTAACCACGGTAAAAATTGCAGACAGCCTGTCTTCCAAACAAGTTCAGGAAGTCAGGGAGTTCATCAGTCGGAACACGGATGTGTTCTCGGACCTCCCTGGCCGCACGTCTCTCATCCGACATGACATCGTTACTGAGCCTCAGGCCAAGGTCCGGTTAAAACCATACCGGGTACCCGAGGCTCGGCGGCGGGCCATCACGGAGGAAGTGCAGTTAATGTTGAAGCTCGATGTCATTGAGGAGTCGAAAAGTGAGTGGGCCAGCCCCATAGTCCTAATACCCAAGCCGGATGGGACGTTGCGGTTCTGCAACGACTTTCGCAAGTTAAATGAAGTATCCAAGTTTGACGCGTATCCCATGCCCCGAGTAGACGAGCTTGTTGAAAATTTAGGACAAGCCCGTTATTTTTCTGTGCTGGACCTCACTAAAGGGTACTGGCAGGTACCCTTAACGGAGTCGGCTAAGGAAAAAACCAAGTTTGTTACCCCGCAGGGCCTGTATCACTACAAGGTGTTACCCTTTGGCCTGCATGGCGCCCCGCCACCTTCCAAAGGTTAATGGACATAGTGCTGCGACCACATCGTCGGTGCGCCTCGGCCTACTTAGATGATGTAGTCATCCACAGCACCGACTGGGAAAGCCATTTACCCAAGGTGCAGGCGGTAGTGGATGCCCTGAGGAAAGCTGGACTAACCGCCAATCCAAAAAGTGTGCGATTGGGTTGGAAGAGACCAAATATCTGGGATATGTAATCGGGCGGGAGTCATCAAACCTCAGGTAGCTAAGGTAGAGGCCGTTCGTAACTGGCCCCGACCGGTCACCACCAGGCAGGTAAAGTCGTTCCTGGGGATTGTAGGATACTACATGAGGTTTGTGCCCCACTTTGCCACAATAGCAGCGCCATTGACAGATCTGTTGAAGGGGCGAAAGTCTGGGAGGGTTAGCTGGAGTGAGAAGGCGGAGGAGGCTTTCTCCGCGTTGAAGTCGGCCCTGTGTGGGTCCCCGGTTTTGGTGACACCCGACTTCAACAAGGAGTTCGTCGTACAGACCGACGCCTCGGAGGTAGGCCTCGGTGCTGTACTGTCTCAGGAGGTCAACGGGGAAGAACATCCCGTTGTCTTCCTGAGCCGTAAGCTCAGTCCCGCCGAGTCCAGGTATAGTATAGTGGAGAGGGAGTGCCTGGCTATCAAGTGGGCACTCGAATCTCTCCGCTACTACCTGTTAGGGAGGAGGTTCCGTCTGGTGACCGACCATTCCCCTCTCAAGTGGATGAGTCAGGCCAAGGAGAGGAATGCTCGGGTCACCAGGTGGTTCCTATCCCTGCAAAATTTCAAATTCTCCGTGGAACACAGGGCAGGCCGCTTGCAGGGTAACGCAGATGCCCTGTCCCGCGTCCACTGCCTCACGTGTGTTCACCCCTCAGGGTTGAACAAAGGGGGGTGTGTAAGAGGGTGCAAGGTATCATAGTCGATGGCAGGTACGTGTCACCGAGGTTCCTGGCCTCGGTGAGGTGAGAGCCGGGTTTTATGTGTCTGCAGCAGCTAGTGCTGTTTGACTTTGTTACCTAGTTTGGCTGCAAAGCTAATCCGGGCCGGCTCTTACTGGGAGTAGGCAAAGAGCTGGGTGGGTGCCTACTCCCCACGGTCCAGGCCGGACTTTATCCGGGCCTTTAAAAGGCAGCCTCCTTAGCAGCTGTGTGGTGATTGTCCTGGAGCTGCAAACAGGGCTGTGGAGTTCTCTGACTTAGAGGAAAGAGCTCAGCAAGGAGGTGTTGTTGTTCCTGGCACCCTGAAGGTGGATTCTCCTGCGGCTGGGCCGACAGCCTGGTGCGAACCTGCACCTAAACCTCCCAGGTGACTGAACCTGTGCTCCTGTTTTGTTTTGCCTCCTTATTTCTGATGTGCATGAATTACCACCAAGAGACTGTTTGTCGTTTATTTTTGTGTCGGTGTGAATAAAACACTGTTTATTGCACATTCTGGACTCCTTGTTTTGCCTCGGTACTGCACCTGCACCGCTATCTACCAGAGCGACTCCCCACAATATATATATATATATAAAGAAAAATCTGTGATAGCACCATCCAAAAATAACAGTAAAGCTGGGTGCAAGGTCCACAACAGAGAATAGGCACTTACCCTACATATATCTAGAAAAAATGGACTGCACTCTAAAAGATATCCAGTAAAAAAAAGTGCGGTTTTTATTCACCCATAGTGGCACAGAGCGACCTTTCGGCTCGACATGAGCCTTTCTCAAGCATGCTTGAGAAAGGCTCATGTCGAGCCGAAACATCGCTCTGCGCCACTATGGGTGAATAAAAACCGCACTTTTTTTACTGGATATCTTTTGGAGTGCAGTCCATTTTTTTCTATAAATATATATATATATATATATATATATTTTTATTTTTTATTTTTACTTATGCACGACACAAAAGGCTTTCGAATATATAACTGCACCACTAAACGGCAAATATATTTTTCTTTTTTCCACTTATACACAACACAAAAGGCTTTTGTACATATAACTGAACCGCTGAACGGAAAATATATTTTTCTTTTTTCCACATACACTCCAAAAATGGCTTTAGAATATATAACTGCACCACTGAAGGGCAAATATATTCTTCTTTTTTTCACTTATACACTTCACAAAAGGCTTTAGAATATATAACTGCACCGCTGAACGGCAAATATATTTTTCTTTTACACTAATAAGAGGCAAAAAGGGCTTTAGAACATATAACTGCACCTTTGAACTGCAAATAGGCCCTTATTTTTTTCACTTATACACAACACAAAAGGCATTGGAATATATAACTGCTCCGCTGAACGGCAAATAAATTGTTCTTTTTTCCACTTATACACAACACAAAAGGCTTTAGAATATATAACTGCACCGCTGAACGGCAAATATATTTTTCTTTTTTCCACTTATACACAACACAAAAGGCTTTAGAATATATAACTGCACCGCTGAACGGCAAATATATTTTTCTTTTTTCCACTTATACACAACACAAAAGGCTTTAGAATATATAACTGCACCGCTGAACGGCAAATATATTTTTCTTTTTTAGAATTATGCACTCCACAAAAGGCTTTAGAACATATAACTGCACCTCTGAACGGAAAATATATTTTTCTTTTTATACACTCGACAAAAGGCTTTAGAATATATAACTGAAGAAAACACAGTCATATACAGCCTGCAAGGCTGTAATGCCTCATAGAACACAGTGCAGTTCTATGGGTCTACCTCAATATTCAAATAACAAAATCTTAAAGGGCAGAAGTAAAACTTAACATTTATTAAATATAGATAAAATATATATTTTTTTCATTTATATTAAATAAATGTTAAGTTTTACTACTGCCCTTTTAGAGAATATATAACTGCACTGCTTAACGGCAAATATATTATTCTTTTTTCCACTTATACACGACACAAAAGGCTTTAGAACATATAACGGCACCGCTGAAAGGCAAATAGGCCATTATTTTTTCCAGTTATACACAACACAAAATGTTTTAGAATATATAACTGCACCTCTGAACGGCAAATATATTTTTCTTTTTCCAACTTATACATGATACAAAAGGCTTTAGAATATATAACTGCACCGCTGAATGGCAAATATATTTTTCTTTTTTCCTCTTTATACACTTCACAAAAGGCTTTAGAACATATAACTGCAATGCTAAACGGCAAATAAAATGTATTTTTGTGCCATTAATACACACCAAAAAGGGCTATAATTTTCGCACTTCACCACACAACGGCTAATAAGTATAGTTGAGCGGACACCTGGATGTTCAGGTTCGACGAGTTCAGCCGAACTTCACTGAAATGTTCGGGTGCGGGATCTGAACTTAAACCGAACTTGAACCCGAACCCCATAGAAGGAAATGGGGACCCAAACTTTTGGCCACTAAAATGGCAGTAAAATGGCCCTGGAAAGGGCTAGAGGGCTGCAAAAGGCAGCAAAATGTAGGTAAATGCCCTGCAAACAAATGTGGATAGGGAAATGACTTAAAATAAAATAAATACAAATTAAACATTACTCGGAGGAACAGGTGGAATAGGAGGTTGGTGAGGCATCAGGTGGGAATGCCTTTAGCAGCGCTACAAAATTTGCTTTTCTGCCAGCAATGTACAGCTGTGCCTTATCACTGGCAAAACTGGGTTAATGTTACCCAACAATGGAACTGGTGATATTCAGAAATGTTAGGCTCCTAGCACCCAGACAGAGGAGAGGTCAATGCATAGCAAAACAGGCTTTATGTCATCCACCAATGGAACAGGCGATTATTAGAAATGTAGGCCCCTGGCACCTAGACAGAGGAGAGCCAATTAATGGCAAAAAGAGGTTAATGTCACCCACGAATGCAACAGGGGATTATTATAAATGTAAGCCCCTGGCACCCAGACAGAGTAGAGGTCAATTCACGGCAAAACAGGCTTCATTTCACCCATCAATCGAACAGGCGATGATCAGAAATGTAGGCCCCTTGCACCCTGACAGAGGAGAGATCAATTCACAGAAAAAAGAGGTTAATGTCACCCACGAATGCAACAGACGATTATTAGAAATGTAGGCCCCTGGCGCCCAGACAGAGGAAAGGTCAATGCACGGCAAAACAGGCTTCATGTCACCCACCAATGGAACAGGCGATTATCAGGAATGTAGGCCCCTGGCACCCAGAGGAAAGGTCAATGCACAGCAAAACAGGCTTCATGTCACCCACCAATGAAACAGGCCACTATCAGAAATGTAGGACCCTGGCACCCGGGCGGAGGAGAGGTCAATGCACAGCAAAACAGGCTTCATGCCACCCACCAATGAACAGGTGATTATCAGAAATGTAGGCCCCTGGCACCCAGACATAGGAGAGGTTCATTCACGGCAAAACAGGCTTCATGTCATCCACTAATGCAACAGGCGATTTTCAGAAATGTAGTCTCCTGACACCCAGACAGAGGAGAGGTCAAATCACGGCAAAACAAGCTTCATGTCACCCACCAAAGCAACAGGCCACTATCAGAAATGTAGGCCCCTGGCACCCAGAAAGAGGAGAAGTTCATTCAAATTGGGGTAGCCACCAAAATAATGTTACAAATAAAAAATGGATTTAATGAATAAGCGCACTGGAGTACAAGACTGTATGGTTAAGGTGGTTATAAATGTCTATTCTGCACAAGGTATGGACAAGTCCTGTGGGATCCGTGCCTGGTTCATTTTAATGAACGTGAGCTTGTCCACGTTGGCTGTGCACTGGCGGCTGCGTTTGTCTGTAATGACGCCCCCTATTGTGCTAAATAAACGTTCAGACAATACACTCGCTGCAGGGCAGGCCAGTACCTCCAAGGCATAAAGGGCAAGCTCAGGCCATGTGGACAATTTGGAGACCCAGAAGTTGAATGGGGCAGAACCATCAGCAAGTGCGTGTAGGCGTGTGCACACATACTGTTCCACCCTGTTGTTCAAATGCTGCCTCCTGCTAAGACGTTCCATATCAGCTGGTGGTGCAGGTTGCTGTAGCGCGGTGAAAAAGCTTTTCCACATGTCGGCCATGCTAACCCTGCCTTCAGAGCAGCTGGCCGTGACACATAGCTGTGTTGGCGACTTCTTTCTCCTCCTCCTTTGCCCTTGTCTTGTGCTTCCACTTGTCACCCCGTGAAAGTTGGGAATGCCCTCAGGAGCGAGTCTACCAGCGTGCACTTGTAGTCGCGCATCTTCCTATTACGCTCCATTGCAGAAATTAAGGTGGGCACGTTGTCTTTGTAGCGGGGATCCTCCGAGCCATGCTCCAGTGATGGCCCTGCGCTGTATGCACAACTGGTTTGGGGACCCAGAACACGGCTTTTTTTCACCAAAATTAACAAAAGCATTATTTAATGGCTAGAAATTAAACGTAGGTATTTCTATGCTTTATGCACAACTGTTTTGTGGGCCTAGAACACGTTTTTTCTCAGTAAAACACACTAAAGCACTATTTCCGTGCTGCAATTTAAAATTTGGATTTGTACACTGTATTCACAACTGCTTTGTGGACCCACAACACGGCTTTTTTCTCTAAAACACACAAATGCAGTATTTAACTGCTGGAAATTAAACGTAGGTATTTATACGCTATATGCACAACTGGTTTGGGGACCCAGAACACAGCTTTTTTCACCAAAATTCACAAATGCAATATTTAAAGGCTGGAAATTAAACGTAGGTATTTCTACGCTTTATGCACAACTGTTTTGTAGGCCTAGAACACGGCTTTTTTCCCTAAAGCACACTCATGCACTATTTCCCTGCAGAAATTTAAAATATATATTTGTACGCTGTATGCACAACTGTTTTGTGGACCAGGAATACAGCCTTTTTCCCAAAAAATACACTGATTCTCTATTTCACTGCACAAATGTCAAATATGTATTTGGGCGGTGTATTTAAAACTCCTTTGTGGATCAGGATTTTTTCACAAAATACACTGATGCACTTGACAGCTGAAATTGAATAGACGGTTTTGTGCGTTGTATGCACAAGTGCTCTATAGCACCACAAGTCCCAGACTAGAGAAATGGACTATGTCACCCCTTAATTATGCAAAAGTGAATGTAGGGGACTTGACCTGCCCCTTTTTTCTTTCACTGAGCTACCAAAAAGGATTAGACTGATGCCCCTGGCAGGCTGGCACACATACAGGTCACATGCAGTTCCTAGGACACTGCAGTGGCTAAAATGGCCGCCGACCCCACCTCAGTAACAGATGGATAAAAAAAAATTCCTTTGCAGTGGCTGGGTACATAAATGTAGGATTGCAGAAGCACCCTCCCTCAATATTTGCTGCATCTTGAGGATTGCACAACAACAGGTTCTACAGATTTCTTCCTTAATCTCTCCCTGAGAACACAGGCAGCAACCTTTCCCTAGACTAGCACCAGCAGAGTGACGTGCGGCACTACGTGACTCCAGCTTATAAAGAGGTTTGTCACATGCTACACTCAGCCAATCACAGCCATGCCTTTAGTAGGCATGGCTGTGATGGCTTTTTAGGGCAAAGATGTAAAACGCTTGCTGAATGGCTGGTGTGCAGCCCTTCAAAAAGTGGGAAGAATTGCTGAACAACGGACCTAAACCTGAACTTTTATGAAAATGTTGGGGTTTGGGTCTGTGTCCCGAACACCCCAAAATTCGGTATTTTTTTCCCCTACTAATACAAAACAAAGAAAAAAGAGATGTAATGGCATACGTCCTCAGTTTTACAGTATATATAATTAGAGAGGTACGTTAAAATAAAACAAAAAAAAAAACTTTTATTAGTAGTACCAAGTTCAAATTAGATATGGCTCGTTGGATATGCGGCCATTACAGTGCCGGACATTAGTGCACACCAACATGCCGTCCCTCGGTTTAGTAGGTGATGGCTCAGGCAGAGTCCTAGCGAGCCATATCTAATTGCCGATCCTCACATCAGGGGTCCGGCGCTAGGTAGAGTTGAATGGTGTGATGTTACCATACACTACTGGCCATTATCAATTCACTGGTCCGCTATTAGCACTCCGCCTGCAGCAACTACTCTGTTGTGCTGAGCGGTCATAGTCTCAGCAACGGTTCAAGTACGGTGGTGCTTGGTTAAGTCCACTTGTACTCGTTACTCTAGGTGCATATGTGCTCCTGATGACGTGTGTTCAAATACACACAGAAACGCGTTGAGCAATTTATCAGCGGAGTTGCACATTATTTCGCCACAGGTGAATACTTTATTCTTACCTGATGGTTACACTTGATGTGCAAATCCAGCACCCATTCCATAATACAGAGGTGGTCATGCACGCGACCATACTTAATTACGGCTATACCGGTGGTATACTACCTTCCACTGGTATTTACACTTCAGTTGCTATTTCATGATCACAGAGATGGAGCAATGTATACTGTATAAAACAATTTCAATCTTTTTTCTAACTCTGGATATGTCAATTTTGGCCGTAGTAGCCGTAACTAGTATTTTGGGGCATTACCCCCGGTTTTGTTTTAACTTGGTACTACTAATAAAAGTTTTTTTTTAACGTACCTCTCTATTCCGCTACTAATACAAGCCCAAAAATGCTTTAGATAAATATTTCCTTGTAATAAAACTTGTTAATGGCTGTATCAAACAGCACTTGCACCCCAATAACAAGAACGGTTTGCTAGAATTACAGAGCTGTATTATGGCAATTTGGATCCCTAGTCAGTGCAAAAAGATGTAATTTTTTTTTCTTTTTCCACTAATACACGGAAAAAAGGGCTTTAAAACAGATAACTGCACCGCAGAGCGCAAAGATATTTTTCCTTTTTCAACTAATACACGCAAAAAAGGGCTTTAAAACAGACAACTGCACTGCTGAGCAGCAAATATATTTTACTTTTGCCACTAATACACAACAAAAAAGGCTGTAATTTTTGCCCTTCACCACACAACTACTAATAAGCCTTTTTCCCACTAACAGAAGCTAAAAAATGTGTTAAAACATATAACTGCACTGCAGAAGGGCAAATAAAACGTAGAAATATTTTATTGTAATAAACCCTGTTAATGCCTGTTTCAAACAGAACTTGCACCCTAATAAGACAGATTTGCTGTATAATGGCAATTTGGAGCCCCCAGTCAGTGAAGCAAGGTGTAAAAGGGTTGTTCCTATTTAGAGTTTAGTGAACACCTGGAAGTTTGGATTCGCCCGAACTTCGCCACAAAGTTCGAGTTCGGGACCCAAATTGGACCCCGAACCCCATTGAAGTCAATGGGGACCCGAACTTTGGGGCACTAAGATGGCTCTAAAAGAGTCATGGAAAGGGCTAGAGGGCTACAAAAGGTGGGTAAGAGCATGACAAGTCCCCTGCAAACAAATTTGGATAGGGTAATAATCTTGAACTAGGAGGAGGAGGTCCATATGGAGTAGGAGGTTGAAGATGCGGTGGACGTGGCGGTGTAAGTGGATGTGGTGGTGTAGGTGGAAGCGGCGGTGGAGGAGAGGAGCTAGCCAACACTTTTTTTATTTATTAGACCACAAAACATTGTGGAATATATAAAATAAAACAAAGAGAAAGTACGCTGCAGTATAACAATGGCTTTGTGAGGCCTGTATACATGTCTATTCCGCAGAAGGTACGGACAAGTCCTGTGGGATCCATGACTGGTTCATTTTAATGAACATTAGTTTGTCCACATTGGCTGTGGACAGGTAGCTGCGCTGCCGTGCTGAATACAAGTTCAGACAGCACACTGGCTGTAGGGCAGGCCAGCACCTCCAAGGTGTAAAGGGCAAGCTCAGGTTATGTGCCCAATTTGGAGACCCAGATGTTAAATGGGGCAGACCCATCAGTAAGTACGTGTAGACGTGTGCACACATACTGTTCCACCATGTTGCTGAAATGCTGTCTCCTGCCAAGACGTTCCATATCAGCTGGTGGTGCTGGTTATTTTGGCGTGGTGACAAAGCTTTTCCACATTTCAGCCATGCTAACATTGCCATCTGAGGTGCTGACGGTGCCCCGGCTGCATTGGCAACTTCTTCTTCCTCCTCTGCCTTCGCCTTGTGCTTCCACTGAGCCCCTGCTGTCAGGTGGGAATGCCATCAGCAGTGCATCTACCAGCGTGCAATAGTAGTCGCGCATCTTCAGATCACCCTCCAGTGAGGGAATTAAGGACGGCATATTGTCCTTGTAACAGGGATCCAGCAAGGTGGCCACCCAGTAATCGGCACAAGTTAGAATGTAGGCAATTCGGCGGTTGTTATGCAGGCCTGGCAGCATGTGGTCGCTCATGTGTGCCAGGCTGCCGAGAGGCAAGGACAAGCTGTCCTCTGTGGGAGGTGTATCGTTTGTGTCCTCTGTATCCCACCAGCCACTCACAAGTGATGCTCATGAGCCTCTTTGGGTGCCACCCTTCTGTGAACACAGTTCCTCCTCCTCATCCTCCTCATCCTCCATAAATGTGCCCTGGCTGGACATTTGTGTACCTGGCATATGTTGGTGCAGGAACCCACCCTCTGAGCCACTTGTGAATGACTGGCCTGATAACCGTGGAAATGATCCCTCTTCCTCCTGTGCCACATCCTCTTCCATCATCCCCCAAAGCATTTTTTCAAGGAGACATAGAAGTGGGATAGTATCGCTGAGAACGGCGTCATCAGCACTGGCCATGTTGGGGGAGAAGTCGAAACAGTGCAACAAGGCACACAGGTCTCGCATGGAGGGCCACTCAGTGGCAGTGATGTGATGCTGTTCCGCAGAGCGACCCACCCGTGCATGCTGCAGCTGAAACTCCACTATCGCCTGCTGCTGCTCGCACAGTCTCTCCAGCATGTGCGAGGTGGAGTTCCACCTTGTGGGCACGTCGCATATGAGGTGGTGAGCGGGAAGGCCAAAGTTACGCTGCAGCGCAGACAGGCGAGCAGCAGCAGGGTGAGAACGCTGAAAGCATGCACAGACATCCCACACTTTCTGCAGCAGCTCTGACATATCTGTGTAGTTTTTCAGGAATTTCTGTACCATTAAATTCAGCAAATGCGCTGGGCAAGGGATATGCGTCAAACCGGCTAGGCCCAGAGCTGCTATGAGATTTTGTCTAGATGAGTTTTTCAAAACTGCCTGCTGTCGTTTTCCCCTGGCTGTGCTAGAGTTGACGGTGAAGGTGTTACACTGAGTGGATGAGAAGGTGTTAGAGGAGGAAGAGGAGTAGTAGGAAGAGGCAACAGGAGGCATAGAGAAATGCCCTGCAATCCTCGGTGGCGGAAGGATATGTGCACAAGCAGCTATCCGCCTCAGGCCCAGCCGCAACTGCATTTACCAAGTGTGCTATTAGGGAGATATAAGGTCCCTGCCCTTGCTTACTAGTCCATGTATCAGTAGTTATGTGGACCTTGCCACAAATGGCATTGCGCAGTGCACAACTGATTTTGTCCCCCACTTGTTTGTGCAGGTAAGGGATGGCTCGTCTGGAAGAGTAGTGGCGGCTGGGAACAACGTATTGTGGAACAGCCAACGCCATAAGGTTTTTAAAACTCTCCGTCTCCACCAGACGGAATGACTGTATTTCAAAGGCCAGCAATTTTGAAATGCTGGCATTCAAGGCCAGGGATCGCTGGTGGGTAGGGGGGTACTTCCTCTTTCGCTCCAGGGTTTGAAAGATGAACAGTTGAATGCTGCCATGGGACTTTGTGGTGCTGCTTGTTGAAGGTGACAGACTTGGTGGAGTTGCTGACACATCCTCTGTTTGCGGCGTGGCTGGTCTCACTGTCACTCCAGAGTTGGATGAAGAGGCCGAGATGCTACAGAGGAGGGAGCAGGAGGAGCCTCAGACCTTTCTTGGTTTTGGAAGTGTTTACTCCACTGCAGCTCATGCTTTGCACTTAGATGTCTGGTCATGCAGGTTGTGCCCAGGTTTAGAACATTTATGCCTTGCTTCAGGCTCTGAGTACACAGCGTGCAAACCACTTGTGTCTTGTCATCTGCACATTGTCTAAAGAACTGCCACGCCAGGGAACTTCTTGGAGCTTGCTTTGTTGTGCTCGGTCCCTGGGTGCGGTGGGCAGAAGCAGGCGCAATGTCGAGGGGTCAGGGGACGGCCGCTCTGCTTTTGCACCATGATCCTTCTTTAGCTGTGCTGGTGGCTCTGTGCGACCACCTCCTCTCCTTCTGAACTGCACAGGTCACTCGCATGACCATTCCATGTGGGGTCTAGGACATCATCGTCCTCCACATCATCTTCCACCCAGTCTTCCCCCCTGCCGCAGCAGTTTGCACCTGTATTTCGTCATCATTAGAGACGTGCTGCGGTGGCCTTCCCATGTCCTCATCCTCAAACATAAGTGGTTGGGCATCCGTACACTCAATCTCTTCCACTTCTGGGGCAGGGCTAGGTGGATGGCCCTGGGAAACCCTGCCAGCAGAGTCATCAAAAAGCATAAGAGACTGCTGCATGACTTGGGCTCAGACTGCTTGGCTGATTTGCAAGGGGTAAGGTGCAAGAGGTGTGCTTGTTCTGGCCTCACCATTCGTAGAGTGGCATTCGGGCCTACTAAATAACGCTGAAGGCTCTTTCTTCTACACGCACCTGAAGAAGGTGTTTCATTTGGGCGTGTAGCTGGCACAGATCGAACACATCCTCTTCCTGCAACAGGACCTTCACCAACACCAGCAGCACCACGACCGGGGCCACGTCCCTTATTTGATGCTCTCCTCATTTTTTGCGGTTACTCACCGAAGTAACAGACGCTTTTACTAAATTTAATTGGTTAATGTCAACCAACAATGAAACAGACGATTTTTAGAAATGTAGGTCCCTGTCAATTATGCAGAGCAGGGGTTTGTATACGGCAAAAATGGTAAAATATCAGCCAAGAATGTAACAAACAATTTTTAGAAATTTAGGTCCCTGTCACCTATGCAGAGCAGGGGTTTGTATACAGCAAAAATGGTAAAATGTCACCCAAGAATGTAACAGACGATTTTTAGAAATGTAGGTCCCTGTCGCCTATGCAGAGCAGGATTTTGTATACAGCAAAAATGGTAAAATGTCACCCAAGAATGTAACAGACGATTTTTAGAAATGTAGGTCCCTGTCGCCTATGCAGAGCAGGGGTTTATTCACGGCAAAACTGGTTTAATGTCACCCACCAATGTAACAGACGATTTTTAGAAATTTAGGTCCCTGTCGCCTATGCAGAGCAGGGGTTTATTCATGTCAAAACTGGTTTAATGTCACCCACCAATGTAACAGACGATTTTTAGAAATTTAGGTCCCTGTCGCCTATGCAGAGCAGGATTTTGTATATGGCAAAAATGGTAAAATGTCACCCAAGAATGTAACAGACGATTTTTAGAAATTTAGGCCCCTGTCACCTATGCAGAGCAGGGATTTGTATACGGCAAAAATGGTAAAAGATCACCCAGTAACGTAACAGACGATTTTTAGAAATGTAGGTCCCTGTCACCTATGCAGAGCAGGGGTTTGTATACAGCAAAAATGGTAAAATGTCACCCAAGAATGTAACAGACGATTTTTAGAAATTTAGGTCCTTGTCACCTATGCAGAGCAGGGATTTGTATACGTCAAAAATGTTAAAATGTCACCCACCAATGGAACAGACGATTTTTAGAAATTTAGGCCCCTGTCACCTTTGCAGAGCAGGGGTTTGTATACGGCAAAAATGGGTTATGTTCACCCACCAATGGAAAAGACGATTTTTAGAAATTTAGGTCCCTGTCACCTATTCAGAGCAGGGGTTTGTTTACGGCAAAAATTGTAAAAAGTCACGCACCAATGGAACAGACGATTTTTAGAAATTTAGGTCCCTGTCACCTATGCAGAGCAGGATTTTGTATACAGCAAAAATGGTAAAATGTCACCCAAGAATGTAACAGACGATTTTTAGAAACGTAGGTCCCTGTCACCTATGCAGAGCAGGGGTTTATTCACGGCAAAACTGGTTTAATGTCACCCACTAATGTAACAGACGATTTTTAGAAATTTAGGTCCCTGTCGCCTATGCAGAGCAGAGGTTTATTCACAGCAAAACTGGTTTAATGTCACCCACCAATGTAACAGACGATTTTTAGAAATTTAGGTCCCTGTCGCCTATGCAGAGCAGGATTTTGTATATGGCAAAAATGGTAAAATGTCATCCACCATTGTAACAGATGATTTTTAGAAATTTAGGCCCTGTCACCTATGCAGAGCAGGGATTTGTATACGGCAAAAATGGTAAAAGATCACCCAGTAATGTAACAGACGATTTTTAGAAATGTAGGTCCCTGTCACCTATGCAGAGCAGGGGTTTGTATACAGCAAAAATGGTAAAATGTCACCCAAGAATGTAACAGGCGATTTTTAGAAATTTAGGTCCTTGTCACATATGCAGAGCAGGGATTTGTATACGTCAAAACTGGTTTAATGTCACCCACCAATGGAACAGACGATTTTTAAAAATTTCGGCCCCTGTAACCTTTGCAGAGCAGGGGTTTGTATACGGCAAAAATGGGTTATGTTCACCCACCAATGGAACAGACGATTTTTAGAAATTTAGGTCCCTGTCACCTATGCAGAGCAGGGGTTTATTCACGGCAAAACTGGTTTAATGTCACCCACCAATGTAACAGACGATTTTTAGAAATTTAGGTCCCTGTCGCCTATGCAGAGCAGGGGTTTATTCACGGCAAAACTGGTTTAAAGTCACCCACCAATGTAACAGACGATTTTTAGAAATTTAGGTCCCTGTCGCCTATGCAGAGCAGGATTTTGTATATGGCAAAAATGGTAAAATGTCATCCACCATTGTAACAGACGACTTTTAGAAATTTAGGTCCCTGTCACCTATGCAGAGCAGGGGTTTATTCACGGCAAAACTGGTTTAATGTCACCCACCAATGTAACAGACGATGTTTAAAAATTTAGGTCCCTGTCGCCTATGCAGAGCAGGGGTTTATTCACGGCAAAACTGGTTTAATGTCACCCACCAATGTAACAGACGATTTTTAGAAATTTAGGTCCCTGTCGCCTATGCAGAGCAGGATTTTGTATATGGCAAAAATGGTAAAATGTCACCCACCATTGTAACAGACGATTTTTAGAAATTTAGGTCCCTGTCACCTATGCAGAGCAGAGGTTTATTCACGGCAAAACTGGTTTAATGTCACCCACCAATGTAACAGACGATTTTTAGAAATTTAGGTCCCTGTCACCTATGCAGAGCAGAGGTTTATATCATGGCAAAACTGGTTAAATGTCACCCACCAATGTAACAGACGATTTTTAGAAATTTAGGTCCCTGTCGCCTATGCAGAGCAGGATTTTGTATATGGCAAAAATGGTAAAATGTCATCCACCATTGTGACAGACGATTTTTAGAAATTTAGGCCCCTGTCAACTATGCAGAGCAGGGATTTGTATATGGCAAAAATGGTAAAAGATCACCCAGTAACGTAACAGACGATTTTTAGAAATGTAGGTCCCTGTCAGCTATGCAGAGCAGGGGTTTGTATACAGCAAAAAATGGCAAAATGTCACCCAAGAATGTAACAGACGATTTTTAGAAATGTAGGTCCTTGTCACCTATGCAGAGCAGGGATTTGTATACGTCAAAAATGGTAAAATGTCACCCACCAATGTAATAGACGATTTTTAGAAATTTAGGTCCCTGTCGCCTATGCAGAGCAGGATTTTGTATACGGCAAAAATGGTAAAATGTCACCCAAGAATGTAACAGACGATTTTTAGAAATTTAGGTCCCTGTCACCTATGCAGAGCAGGGATTTGTATATGGCAAAAATGGTAAAAGATCACCCAGTAACGTAACAGACGATTTTTAGAAATGTAGGTCCCTGTCAGCTATGCAGAGCAGGGGTTTGTATACAGCAAAAAATTGTAAAATGTCACCCAAGAATGTAACAGACGATTTTTAGAAATGTAGGTCCTTGTCACCTATGCAGAGCAGGGATTTGTATACGTCAAAAATGGTAAAATGTCACCCACCAATGTAACAGACGATTTTTAGAAATTTAGGCCCCTGTCACCTATGCAGAGCAGGGATTTGTATATGGCAAAAATGGTAAAAGATCACCCAGTAACGTAACAGACGATTTTTAGAAATGTAGGTCCCTGTCAGCTATGCAGAGCAGGGGTTTGTATACAGCAAAAAATGGTAAAATGTCACCCAAGAATGTAACAGACGATTTTTAGAAATGTAGGTCCCTGTCGCCTATGCAGAGCAGGATTTTGTATACAGCAAAAATGGTAAAATGTCACCCAAGAATGTAACAGACGATTTTTAGAAATGTAGGTCCCTGTCGCCTATGCAGAGCAGGGGTTTATTCACGGCAAAACTGGTTTAATGTCACCCACCAATGTAACAGACGATTTTTAAAAATTTAGGCCCCTGTCACCTATGCAGAGCAGGGATTTGTATATGGCAAAAATGGTAAAAGATCACCCAGTAACGTAACAGACGATTTTTAGAAATGTAGGTCCCTGTCAGCTATGCAGAGCAGGGGTTTGTATACAGCAGAAAAAATGGTAAAATGTCACCCAAGAATGTAACAGACGATTTTTAGAAATTTAGGTCCTTGTCACCTATGCAGAGCAGGGATTTGTATACGTCAAAAATGGTAAAATGTCACCCACCAATGGAACAGACAATTTTTTGAAATTTAGGCCCCTGTCACCTTTGCAGAGCAGGGGTTTTTATACGGCAAAAATGGGTTATGTTCACCCACCAATTAAACAGACGATTTTTAGAAATTTAGGTCCCTGTCACCTATTCAGAGCAGGGGTTTGTTTACGGCAAAAATTGCAAAAAGTCACGCACCAATGGAACAGACGATGTTTAGAAATTTCGGTACATGTCACCTATGCAGAGCAGGGGTTTGTATACTGCAAAAATGGTTCAATGTCAACCACCAATTTAATAGACCAATTGTAGAAATTTATTTCCATGTCACCTATACAGAGCAGGAGTTTTTAAAGGCAAAAATGGGTTAATGTCACCCAACAGTGGAGCAGACGAATTTTTGAAAATTTTTACCCTGTCTGCTTTGTACAGCAGGGGTATAAAACAGCCAAAAATGGACTCTGGGCAGAGGATTAGCAGCTGTCCAGCCCAGGTCGGTGCGATAAAAGTGAAGTCCATACGAAGATTTTGCTGGCTGCTTGCTCCCATGTTTTCTTATGGGACACAAAGTTATGTGTTTACAGTTTACTTGTTGGGCGGGGGGAGGGGTGTGTGTGTGTGTGACGTTTTACATGTTTTATCATGTCATGATGATCCATAGACACACTGATGGGCAGAAAGCACCACCGCATGACAGGAGTCGGCCTCCCACCGGGAAGCTTCTCCCAGTATCATGTAACCGGCCTAGTTTATGAAACTAATTACATGGAATGTAAAAGGATTAAGGTCCCCTCAAAAGAGGATACTGGTACTAAGGCATCTCAAGTGATTACACGCTGATATTGCCTTGATCCAGGAGACGCACCTGGGAGGCTGATTTCTGGCGCATGCAGCAAATTTGGGTGGGCCAAGTTTATGGTTCGCCTTCCGACGGTAGGACGGCGTGAGTCCTGATTCTTATACATAAAAAGCTTAGATGTGAAGTCTTATCTGTAGGAAATGATTATTGTGGGAGACTATTGAGACTTAACTTAGAAACAGATGCTGGTAAATTAACGCTGTTTAATATTTATGGTCCCAATTCCGCACAAGCCAGCTTCTTTTCTGACCTGGAATTGAAGGTCCTGCAGGAGAGACAGGGTGGAATAGTGGAAATGGGAGATTTAAACGCAGTCGACAATATCCATGAAGACTCCAAAAGAACAGTCGACACAGGCTTCCAGATGCGAAACACTCCAGTGCACACATTGACTCTAAAACCCTTTTTGCAGTCCACAAATCTGATAGATGTGTGGAGACACTTAAATCCGACTGAACGGGAATTTACACATTTCTACTGCGCCCACCAGTCTTGGTCTAGACTAGACTATGCACTGGTCTCACCACAGCTGCTTGGTAAGGTTCCGGGGTCAGAGATAATGGACATGCTAATATCTGACCATGCTCCAGTATCCCTGATTTTGTCGGAAAGTATACCGAGAGGGACGGATTATATAAGGCGTATGCCTAGCTACCTAGCCACGTACGAGAACTTTATCCTCCGACTAAAAGGGTGGTGGTGGGAATATGCGGACACAAATGCGGAGCATCGAGATAATCATTCACTATTCTGGGATACGAACCTGGCAAAACCATATGTACCCAGCTCAAATATCAGGCGAATCGTGAATGCTTCGGGAGATAGGATTATAGATCTGAAGGAAATAGTAGACTGCTTTTGGCAGTTTTATGCTACTCTATACAGCCAGACTGATTATGATCATGAAAAGGCTGAGGAACTCCTATCAAAGACCTTACTTCCACATCTCATGGAGGAAATGCGCTCGCATCTTAATAAGCAGATCCCGGAGGAGGAAGTCAAAACCACTATAAAGTCATTAAAAAAACGAGAAAGCGCCAGGCCCAGATGGATATGGAGCGGACTTTTATAAAAGCGTGTTGGAAGAGGTTGCTCCCTCTTTAACGACACTGTTTAATAGTTGCCTGAGAGGCCAGGACATTATGCCATCGGGTAACATGGCTCATATTAAACTCATCCCCAAACCGGGTAAAGACACTGAACAGCCAGCTTCATACAGGCCAATCTCGTTGATCAATCAAGACCTTAAGATACTGACTAAATTACTGACCAATAGATTGGCACAGTACATGCCAAACCTTATAGGATCCCACCAAGTAGGGTTCATAAAGGGGAGGGCTGCAGTGGCAAATATTAGGTCTGGATTGGAAGCACAAGATTACTGTATATCCAGCACAGTAACCACAGTGAGGGCTGCCCTGCCTTGCTGTCTGTCGACGCAGAAAAGGCTTTCAATACTGTGAATTGGAAGTGGTTATGGAGGACCCAGGAAGCCTCTGGGATAGAGGGCCCCTTTAGGTCCCTGCTGGAGAATATCTATAAAAATCCACAGGCGCAGGTCAGTACACCGGGCTTTCTGTCGGGACCTTTCCGGCTTGACAGGGGCACGAGGCAGGGCTGCCCTTTGTCCCCCCTCCTTTTCAACCTGGTCCTAGAGCCACTTGTCCAGTCGGATACTTTCTCGGGGATCCGGATTGGGAGGAGAGAACTGGAACTTGTCTGTTTTGCTGATGACATACTGGTATTTATAAATTCTCCGAATCTACATCTCCGAAGGATCGTAGATACACTAGAGTATTTTGGAGCGACAACTGGCTATAAAATAAATGTAAGCAAGAGCCAACTACTTTATCTGACAAATCATGGGTGTCAATCCCAGCTCCAACAGGAGTTATGCGGAGTAGAGGTAGTACCACACTATTTAACTTATTTAGGTATTAAGATTGGCAGACACCCGTCTCCTTATACAAGCTAAATTTTGATCCCTTAATCAGGAAAATAGAGGTGGAATTGGATAAGTGGTCTAAATTACCCCTATCACTTTTCGGCAGGGCTCACCTTCTAAAGATGGTAAGCTTCACAAGATTACTCTACCCTATCCAGACTATACCTCTTCTGATAACGCACATAGACATCATCAGACTTCAGAGAGCATTTGTACATTTTCTATAGCAAGGAAAGCGCCCTCGGATTGCATACAAAAAACTTTGCCTAACAAAATGGGAGGGAGGACTTCAATTACCGTCCATTAGAAGGTACAACTTAGCTTCTCTGTTTAGGCATGCTATAGATTGGCTGAGAGGAACATCACATTTCTCTAATACTCCTTTAGAAAATGAACTAGTGGCCCCTTGGGACTTAGTGGCAATCTTGCACACTAGGGTGAGAGATCTCCTTACACCGCTTAAGCATTATGTGGTTTTGCTTGCGTAAAATGTATAAATTACCTATGTATATCACTTCTCATATGCCACTGTGGACCCTCCCAGCCTTCCCAGAAGGCAGACAATCAAGCCTGTTTGAGCTATGGAGGGGCAAGGGAATATTCACAGTAGAGCACTTGCTAAACGATGAGGGTACTGAACTCCTCACATGGTCTGACGTCCAATCCAAATTCCAGATTCCGGCCTCCCATTTCTTACCATATAAACAAGTACACTCCTATTGTGTGGCTCAGTCCGCAAAAATGGGTGAGCCTGAACTGCTGATTTGGTTTGAAAGCTTTGGTAGGAACTCCAGACTTTTCATTGTCTGACCTCTATAGAAAAGTACAAAACATTTTATCTACCCCATTGGGCGACGCTGTGTATAAAAGGTGGGAGGAGGAATTGGAAGAGGAACCGGTGACGCCTAAATTGAGAGAAGGGATGGAAAGGGTTTGGCGGGCAATAGCCAGCGAAATATGGAGAGAAATGCATTATAGGATTTTACATAAAGCAACATATGCTTTTGATCTACCTTATAGGGATGCTCCGGCACACTACTTGAGATGATGTCCTAAATGTTTACAGCAGAGAGCTAATTTGTTGCATGGCGTGTGGAACTGCCCTAGTCTGAAATCACTGTGGGAAGAAACTATTGAATATATTCAGCAAGTATGGGGGATAAAACCCCATCTTGCGCCTAAACACTGTATTTTTCATTATATTCCATTAGATGAAAAGGAGAAATATCTCAATCCACTCAAATTAAAGGAATACACTTATTCCTCTTGGCGGTGAAAAAGACCATACTTAGACATTGGATATATCCCACTGTTCCCACATTGCATGAAGTGGTAGGAACGATGAAATATATTATGCACCTGGATAGGTTGGATGTAGAAAAGAGCAAAGAACATTCAACAAAACGCTTTTTCAGCAAGTGGAAAAAGTTTATTATGCACTCATTAACTCCTAAAGAAAAAAAAGTGGTGATGACGCCTTTCATAGATACTAAATGGTATTTGGAGGAGAAAGTGAAGGGGACGTTGGGAAGCTTAGAGATGCAATGACATGCCAGATAGGAAGGAAACAAAGGTGGCGAATAGCCGACGTCTGAAATATATGACATCTATAGGTGGGGCTCGTTTACCTGAAGGTGTGTGCAAAATCTGTTCTCATGACATTACTTGTTGGGAAAAGTTGGGGGGTGGGTGGGAATGGTTAGGGCTATATTTCAAAAAAGAGTTCGGAAGTATACCCAGCTCATAGCGCTGATTTCACTTATCTATGGCAATGAACAGTATTTGTACTATGCTATGTAGCCTTGTGAACTGACTGCCGTTCATCCATCTATGTGTATATGAGTATTTGCTGTATACGATGTAATCTGCTCAATCTTCCGAAATAAAAATTGTTTAAAAAAAAAAACAAAAAAACTGCCAAAAAACTCAGCCAACAATGGAACAGACACATTTTTAAAAAATTATTACCCTGTCTGCTATGCAGTGCAGGCCGCAAAGGTAATTAATGGCCCAAAAAAGGTGTTTTTTTTACACACAATGAAACTGATGAATTTAAGTGTATTTCTTTAACTATCATAAATGCAGCACAGGCCACAAATGTACTATCTAGCACAAAAAGTTTTTTTCAAACAACAATATAACAGCAGTATTTAACGGTTTAATTGGACTGTCAGAATTGCAGCGCAGGCCACAAACGTACTATCTAGCACAAAAAGTGTGCTTTTTTCAAAAAACGATGCAAATGCAGTATTTAACGGTTTTAGTGGACTGTCAGAAGTGCAGCGCAGGCCGCAAATGTATTATCTAGCACAAAAAGTGTGCTTTTTTTCTGCCAACAATGTAAATGCAGTATGTAACGGTTTTATTGGACGGTCAGAAATGCAGCGCAGGCTGCAAATGTACTATCTAGCACAAAAAGTGTCATTTTTTAAACCAAAAATGTAAATGCAGTATTTAACAGTTTTATTGGACTGTCAAAAATGCAGTGCAGGCCAAAAAATTTATTTTCTAGCACAAAAAATGGAAATTTGTCAACGGACAATGTAACAGCAGTATTTACTGGTTTTATTTGACTGTCAGATATGCAGTGTCTGTGTCAGAAAGAGAAAAAAAATTGCTTTAGGTCACACAAATATGTCGCAGACTAATGTAATTGAAATATTTTCACTGCCAGGTATGCACTGCAGGCCGCAGGGGTACTTGACCACCAAAAAAGTGAATTTGTCCCCCTAGAATCTAACAGATGGATTTAATGAATAGATTTTCCCTGTCAGATATTCAGCACAGGGGTAGTTCACAGGAAAAAGTGGGAATATGCCCCCCTCCCTGGGGCCCTGAAGTTACAGACGGATTACCTATAATATTTTCCCTTCCCCTGGCACATATGCAGTGCAGAGGTCCTTAAAAAATGTCTAGTTGTCGCCCACTGAGCTACCAGGACAGGATTAAAGTACTGTCCCTGGCACACATGCAGTTGCAAGGGCACTGCACTTGCAAAAATGGTCGCCGATGCCCACCTAACAAACAGACTGAGTAAAGCTTGTTCCTCTGTGGCACTGGGCTCATGGGTGCAAAAATGTAACATAGCACCCACAAAAATAATCGCTGTAGTTTGCAGATTTAACAACACCAAGTACACCAGAATTGTTTCCTAATCTCTTACTCACAGCAGCAGCATCCTATCCCTACACTAGTAAGAGCTGACGTGACGTGCGGCGCATTAGTAGGCATGGCTGTGATGGCTTCTAAGGGCACACTAGCTAAACGATTGGCTGCCCTGCAGCCTTTCAACAAGAGACATTAAATCGCCGAACACCGAACTCGAACCCAAACTTTTACAGAAATGTTCGGGTTCGAGTCCGGGTACCAAAATCCTAAAGTTCGGTACGAATTCGAACTTTACAGTTCGGGCTTGCTCAAACCTATTCCTATTACCCAGGCTGTAACCTCCCCTATCGAACCCTGTTCTACATAAATGCTGTGGAATGATTCCTCCCTATCTTTTCCCTACTAGAGTTGAGCGAACACCTGGATGTTCGGGTTCGAGAAGGTCGGCTGAACTTCCCGAAAATGTTCAGGTTCGGGATCCGAACTCGACCCGAACTTCACCCCCCCGAACCCCATTAAAGTAAATGGGGACCCAAACTTTTGTCACTTAAAAGGCTGTAAAATAGCCCAGGAAAGGGCTAGAGGGCTGCAAAAGGCAGAAAAATGTAAGTAAATCCCCTGCAAATAAATGTGGATAGGGAAATGAATTAAAATAAAATAAATAAAAATCCAATATCAATCGGCAACTTGGAGGAGGAGGAAGTGGAATAGGAGGTTGGGGTGGCGTCAGGTGGGAATGCTATGGGAGTTGAAGTTCTCATCACAGCCAAAAAGGATTCATGTCTGCCTGAAGTGCCACAGGCCTCATTCACAGACTCAGGGCCATGGCACCTGCAAAGAGGAGAGCGGTCCCGTAACAGCAATACAGGCCTCAGGCCATTATCATTTATGTAGGCCCCTGACACCCAGATAGAGGAGAGGTTATTTGACAGTAAAAAGAGATTAATGTCTCCCACCAAGACAGCAAGCAATTAAACGAAATATAGGTCACTGACACCCACACAATGGGGTGTTCATTAGACAGCAAAAAGAGTTAAATGTCTGCCACCAAGACAACAAATGATTAAACGGCATATAGGCCCCTGACACTCACACAATGGAGCAGTCATTTGACAGCAAAAAGATTTTTGCCACCAAGACAGCAAGCAAGTACGTGAAATTTAGCCCCCTGACTAGTGTTGAGCGAACAGTTCAAAAATCGTTCGGGTCCGTACCGAATTTTGGAGTGTCCGGATTTTCAAAAAAGTTTGGGTTCGGGTCCGGTGTTCGTCGATTAGTTCCCGCTTTCTGAAGGGCTGCACAGCAGCCAATCAGCTAGAGTTTTACCTTTTGCCCTAAGAGCCCATCACAGCCATGCCTACTAATGGCATGGCTGTGATTGGCCAAGTGCAGCATGTGACTCAGCCTCTATTTAAGCTGCAGTCACGTAGCACCGCACGTCACACTGCTATGATTAGTGTAGGGAGAGGACGCAGCTTCTGTGAGGGCGAGATAGGCAGGGATAAAGAAGTGAATGATCTACCTTTCTACACCTGTGCATCAGAACAACTCAGCTGAGCTGTTCACTGAAAGTCACTATTTTGTTGAGACTGGCCAGAGCGATTTTTACTGGCACATGTAACTGGGCTGACTGGCGGTGGCCATTTTGGGACTTGTGGTGCGCCAGCACAAGCTGCCACAGAGTCTAAACCAAAGCTCCAAAGAAGTGAAAAATCTACACCTGTGAATCAGAACAACAGCGATTCAGCTGCTCAGTCAAAGTCAATTTTTTTTCTGGCTGGGCAGACCGTTTTCTGGCACATGTTACTGGGCTGATAGGCGGCAGCCATTTTGGGACTTGTGGTGCTACAGCAAAAGCTGCCACAACGTCCATTAATCTCATGTAATAGTCGATTTTTTCATAGATATACTACATCAGGGGTTTGGCTCCATACTAACTGCAAAGATATTTAATATATCAGTGGTGAAACTGAAAGTAACCCACTTGGATAGCAAATCCCATGAATGTGCTGCTCCAGCTAGGCTAGCCAGTGCCACTACAGCCAAGTCCAATACTGTCAGCCAGAAAAAATTTTTTTTTTTATGTGCCAGAAATATAAATTAGAAAAAGCTTTCACCGTAATAATAAAATTATTCTGGTGTTAGACCAGAAGAAGCACTCCTGTTGTAATTAATACTGTAAAAAGGCTTAGGCAATATTTCTCCCAGTGTGGGAAATTTATCTAGCAAAACTATCATTTTAAAAATTCCGGTGTTCTTAAAATACCAGCAGTACTCTTGTAATTAATACCGCAAAAAGGCATTATATCGTCCAGTGTTGTAATTTTGGTGACAAAAAGGCCAATTTAATCAATCTGGTGTTAGTTACACCAGAAACAGTAGGCCTCACGTTTTTACTCCTGTAAAAAGGAATTATATCTCCCCGTGTGGGAATCTATGTACCAAAACTAGCATTTTAAAAATTCTGGTGTCCAATTTGCAGCAGTTTTCTTGTAATTAATACCGGAAAAAGAAATTATATCTTCCAGTGTGGGAATTTATGTACACAAACTAGCATTTTAAAAATTCTGGTGTCCAATTAGCAGCAGTCTTCTTGTAATTAATACTGCAGAAAGGCATTACATTGTCCAGTGTTGTAATTTTAGTGAAAAAAAGGCCAATTTAATCAATCTGGTGTTAGTTAGTCCAGAAACAGTAGGCCTCACGTTTTTACTCCTGTAAAAAGGAATTATATCTCCCCATGTGGGAATCTATGTACCAAAACTAGCAAATTAAAAATTCTGGTGTCCAATTTGCAGCAGTTTTCTTGTAATTAATACCGGAAAAAGGAATTATATCTTCCAGTGTGGGAATTTATGTACACAAACTAGCATTTTAAAAATTCTGGTGTCCAATTAGCAGCAGTCTTCTTGTAATTAATACCTGAAAAAGGCATTACATTGTCCAGTGTTGTAATTTTGGTGAAAAAAAGACCAATTTAATCAATCTGGTGTTAGTTAGTCCAGAAACAGTAGGCCTCACGTTTTTACTCCTGTAAAAAGGAATTAATACCGCAAAAAGGCATTACATTGTCCAGTGTTGTAATTTTGGTGAAAAAAAGGCCAATTTAATCAATCTGGTGTTAGTTAGACCAGAAACAGTAGGCCTCATGTTTTTACTCCTGTAAAAAGGAATTATATCTCCCCGTGTAGGAATCTTTGTACCAAAACTAGCATTTTAAAAATTCTGGTGTTCAAGGGCAGTGGCACAGATTACATGCCTCCGGGCCTCCACTGACCCGACTG
This sequence comes from Bufotes viridis, assembly GCA_033119425.1. NCBI lineage: Eukaryota > Metazoa > Chordata > Amphibia > Anura > Bufonidae > Bufotes > Bufotes viridis. The sequence goes on along the minus strand of CM065589.1, from coordinate 66,110,657 downwards.
GATAAAATTTTGATCTGCCGGGGCCCACCAAGACCGTCTCCATACACGATCTGACCCTGCTTGTAGTGTGCCCCGACGCGGCCCACCACACCGCACCGCCGCTGCTCACCTCTGCCGGCTGCAAGTGAGATAAGACGCGCCGCACTTACCCCATATAAGGACGAGGTCCCTGGATCCCGACCCTGGTCGGCGGCACATAACGACCTACTGAAGCCGGCCGCGCTGCCGCTCCTCCCGGTGGATTTCTAACATGGTGGCGAACTCCTCTCTTCCACACGTGCGTGAGTAAAGCACCCCATTCCTGCTTCCTGCGGCCTGCTCCTCAGTCCATCTGTAGAAGTCATTGCACACCTGGTTCTGATCCATTCTCAGACGGGATCCCCTGGGATAACACTGGGCCTTAACTGCCACGTCCTCCGGACCCTTCCCCTTATCCTCCAATTTTTTGCCTCAGTTTGAGTACCCACTCACCAGCAGGAGCATAGCTCTAATTTTTATGGACATCTTATCGTCTACATTTTACTGCATACAATTTGCATACAATCTGCCACCTCTCTCCTGTACCCCAAGGGCACACGCTGTTTCTCCAGGGCTCAGCCTTAATTTTTCTGGACTGATCTAGGTCTCAATACAGTGTATCCACCCCTTCATGGACTTTGTGCCATAATTTTTCCATATCTGCTTTACTACAAGTAACTCCGGATGTATTAACTATTTCCTGGCTACAGAGGCCCAACCTTTCTTTAGAATTACAGCAGCATGGTCAAAATAGGAAACCCAGTCTCTAAAGATTCCGCTGCAGCACATAAAGTTCCTACCACAAAAGGGGACATGGATAAGTATATGAAAAAGAAAAACCCCCACCTCAAATTGACCACCCCTTCTAAAGAGGCCCTTCCAGCTGCTCATTTGGACACGGGCGCTGACTCCGACACTGATAGTGAGCTGGTCTCACAACGTGACGTTTTGCCAGTCTCCCGCTCCTTCTTACAAAAATCACTGGAAAGCGCACTATCTAAAGCCCTGGATCCCATCTCTAAAGACTTACAAGACATCAAACATGATATTAAGCATCTGGGCACCAGAGTAGAACAACTAGAATCTACTCAAGCTTCTCTCTGCAACTATACAACTGCCTTGACTTCCAGCTTTACCTCCTGCCAAAACTACCTTAATGTAGCCTTTGACGCTCTAGAGGACCAGGAAAATAGAGGTCGCAGGAACAACCTCCGTCTAAGAGGCCTCCCAGAATCCGTTGAAAACTCCGCTCTTTTGCCAACTGTCACAGATATCTTCCGCAATATCCTGGGAGACTCCTACTCTGGTGAAATTGTCATAGAGCGGGTCCATAGAGCTTTGAGGTGCAAACCAAAAGACACCGAACCACCCAGGGATGTGATCTGCCGTCTTTTACACTTCACCGTCAAGGAGGACATATTACGTCTCTCGAGGTCCTCATCACATATCATCTATGAAGATGCCCAGATCCACATCTATCAAGATTTGTCGCCACAAACACTGCAAAAAAGAAGGACCCTTAAGCCATTGACAACAGCCCTCCGCTCCAAAGGAATTCAGTATAATTGGCAATTCCCGTTCGGACTAGCCTTCGTGTCCGGAGGTAGAAGGTTCTTAGTTCGCACAACAGCGGACCTGCCTGGTATCTACAATGCTCTGGAACTCCCGGACCTACAAATTCCAGACTGGGCGGTGGTCAAGGACCTGGACACTCTACCACAAATCGCACCCCCTACACCGTGGGAAGATGTGGCCCCCGGACGCACCCCTAAGTCCAAAAGGAAGTCCGGCAAACTAGCACCCAAAAGTATCATTCCTGAGGACACTTGAACTCTGCTTGGCCGCCACCTTGCCTCATAACAGGCTAATCATTTAGGTGTCTCTGACAGTTGCCAGATATGTCTTTGTGAGCTGTCTTGTTGCTAGTTAACAAGGACCCCTTTCCGCGATCTTCTATATTACCTAACTCTTCCTCTTTTCTCATCCCTTACTTCTTCCCCCTAGCCCTTCTATCCCCCTCCTCCGCCTACTGTCACCTCTCCCTCTTCTCTTTACATTCCCCCCCACCCGTAGATTCGTACTCTTCTTCCCCCCTCTTCTTCGCTCCTACTCTTGTCTATGAGTGACCACCTTGGTCTTCCCTAGGGACGTTTTTCTCTCTATGTTCATACACTTGTGTTTTTCTTACCCATGTGTTAGCCTATTTTATAGGTTGGGCCCTGAGCTGACCCATATTCATATATTTCTCTTAACAGAGTTTTGTTTTATTTCAGTACAACTGCTGTTCTGTTGTCTATTTAAAGTGCACTTCAACTAACAAATACTTGACCTAATCTCGTGCACATCGATTCTTTGTGCTTTCCATAAGTATTACTTAAGCTTTAAACTTCTGTATACTGCTCACTGCTGGTGATGTTTGTAGTTAACTGTCTTTGTTTTTCCCTCCGCTTCCATTTTTCCTCCCCCTCCTTCCCCCCAGGTACCTGCTCCAATATCCTGCGCCGAGAATTTTGCAGATCATAGAACCTTGCTAGACCTACGTCACTATGGCGAGTATTAAAATTGTTACATACAATGTTCACGGGCTCAATTCCCCCTCGAAGAGGTCTCAGGTATTTGGTCTCCTTAAGAAGCACAAAGCTGATATTTGTCTTCTGCAGGAGACACATTTTCAGAAAAACAAAATTCCTTCTCTCAAACATACATACTACACTCAATGGTTCCATTCGGGTGCCGACACCAAGGCTTCTAAAGGGGTTAGTGTAGGCTTTAGCAAACATATCAACTTTACACTGTTAGACATATACACTGACCGTGAAGGACGATTTATTTTTCTCAAAGGGCGCATCGGCCCTGCAATATTTACTTTTGGAAACATTTATGCTCCTAATACAGAACAGATCCCCTGGATCAGGACGGTTCTGAGGAAATTGTCGTCCTTTACGGAAGGTACCTTGATATTGGGAGGAGATCTCAACGTCACGTTAAACCCTATCATAGATTCCTCCACTGGTCGCTCCTCCATCCGAGTTAAGTCTTTGGCTAGATTGATATGCACACTTCAATCCATGCAACTGACTGACGTTTGGAGGACACTATATCCTTCAGTCAAGGATTATACGTTTTACTCTATCCCTCATAATTCATACAGCAGGCTTGATTATTTATTCCTACCGTCCACACACGTTCAATATTGTCAATCTGCCTCGATCCTGTCACAAGTCCTCTCGGACCACTCTATAGTGGAAATGATTTATGAGCTGCCTCAAACACCCCCACCATATCGGTGTTGGCGCTTAAACGACTTACTCTTGAAATCCCGCGGAATGTAGACAGGATCAATGCACGTTTGATTGATTTCTTTGACCGGAATGATACCAACGAGGTCTCTGTGCAGACACTTTGGGAAGCACATAAGTCGTATGTCAGAGGCGAGCTTATATCTCTCTCTGCTTATATACGCAAAACTAGGTCTCAAAAGATGTCTGACCTCCAATCTAAAATTTCTCGCCTAGAGAGGCTGCACAAGAGATCCCTTCTAGCTTCCCATTTAGAAGAGCTGACTTCATTACGTAATGAGATGAAGAACCTACTAAATTTGTCTTCGGCTAAAGCTTACCTTTCGGCCCAGTTCAAACATTACGCACATGGAGATAAACCCACTAGGTTCATGTTAGCTCAAATAAAGCAAAGGAAAGCTAAATCCTATATTACCAATCTTAAGGGCCCAAACGGTGTTAGCTATCACAAAACTGAGGATATTGCACGAGAGTTCAGTGCGTTCTATAAGGAACTATATAACCTTGATAACTCACACCCTTCTTTAGATAGACCAAAACCCGACTTAGTGTCAGAATTCCTAGCCTCTCTAACCCTCCCACAAATAACTGACGCGCAAGCACTTAAACTATGCTCTCCCATAACCCCAACCGAGATTAAAGAGGCTATCACGTCCTCTCCTAAAAATAAAAGCCCAGGTCCAGACGGCCTAACCGCATTTTATTACCTTTCCTGCCTAGATACCCTCTCACCTTACCTGACTAGACTCTACAACTCTGCTTTGGCGGGAGTTCCCTTTCATGGACAGACTTTGTCGGCCCAAATTACGGTCATACACAAAGAGGGGAAAGACCCTAGCTTATGTGGCAACTACCGCCCTATATCTCTTCTCAACTTTGACCTTAAAACTTTCGCTAAAATCATTGCTCATAGGCTCCAGGTCCTCCTCCCATCTTTAATTGACCCAGACCAGGTCGGCTTTGTGATGGGTAGAGAAGGTAAAGATAATATATACAGAATATTACAATTGATCTCCCACGCTCAACACTCGAAATTCCCCTTCTGCTCCTTAGCACTGACGCCGAGAAGGCATTTGATAGGGTGGATTGGGGTTTCCTAAAGGCCGCTTTACACGCTTTTGGAATCCCCACCTCCTTCATACGTGCCGTATTCACCATGTACGAATGCCCTACAGCTAGGATCCTGATTAACGGGGTATTGTCACCGGTGTTCCCTATCTCCAATGGCACCAGGCAGGGATGCCCACTATCCCCGCTCTTGTTCGTGTTAACGATGGAAACACTTTTACAGAAACTGAGACAAGATCCTGGCCTATCAGGAATCTCTTGTGGAGGTAGGGAACACAAGGTGGCAGCATACGCCGACGATCTCCTGCTGCTAATCTCTAACCCAACTAATGCCTTACCGGTCATTGCTAACACTTTTGACACATTTGGTGTCATTTCAAACTTTAAAGTAAACATGAGCAAATCGCAAGCCCTTAATATATCCCTCCCTGCCTCAGTAGCAACACGTCTTGCGGCAGACTCGCCCTTTGACTGGACGCAATCCCACATTAAATTCCTCGGAATAAAAATCTCTTCCAATGAACGAGCCCTATATAAAAACAATTTCGTCCCTCTCCTGACAGATATTTCCAATATCCTAGATAACTGGCCTACACCCTATATCTCCTGGTTCGGACGGAAAAATATAGTGAAGTGTCTCATTTGGCCCAAAGTGACCTACTTACTCCAGGCCCTTCCTATCCACATCCCTGGGACCTTTTTCACACAATTAAATAGGATCTTCTCTAAGTACATTTGGAATGGGAGGAAGCCGAGAATTAAATACTCGACTCTCCAATTACCCCGGAAATACGGAGGTATTGACATGCCGACACCCTGCCCCTTTATACAGGTGATCCACTTAAATAGAATCCTGGATTGGGTCCGTAAACCCGCCCATAAGCTATGGGTACCTATTGAAGAGGACATCCTCCTATACCCGCTGAGACAACTGATTTTTTCCTCCCCTACTACTCTTACTAAACTTAAAATCTCAAACGCGCTCATACATGAAACTTGTGCAATTTGGAACGACAATGCCCTGCGCACCAGATGCGCTCCATTCCCCTCTCCTTTGTGGCAAGTTAGAGATCTGCTCTATACTACTGACCCTGTTACTAATGCCTCGATTCCCAAAGACCTACTGTCTAATAGCACCTTTGTGGACGCCATTATCAGTGATGGCATCGTACCCTCTCGAGAAGTCCTGTCTAATCTGCTAAACTGCTCTTCTCTACCTCCGTTACTTTACAATAAAATAGCGTGTTCCCTCAAAGCGCAGTTCAAAAACATGGATCCCCACCGGGACTTGACTCCCTTTGAATCCTCATTAGCCCAACTAAAACCCCCGAGGAAGGTTGTTTCAAATTATTGTAAAATGTTAACAACTCCTGTGTTGCCGGTAACACATTCTTTTATAAAGGCATGGGAAGAGGATCTCTCTAGAAAATTTTCAGACACTGAAATCCGATCTCTCCTCGAAATTCGAAACGCACGTCACGCTGCGTGAGAATGCAAGAAAGCGGCTACAAGATTTTAACTAGGTGGCATATGACACCAGTTCTTTTACACAAATTTAACCCAAGATATGACCCCACTTGCTGGAGATGCGGTCTTCATCCAGGTACTTATTACCATATGTGGTGGACATGTCCGCGCATTATGCCATACTGGACGAATATCATAGCCCAGATAAATATCATAACTAAAGCACATTTGCCCACAACCCCGAGGTATGCCTATTTCTTCTATTTCCGGTCAACCTGTCCAAAAATACAACAAAATTACTGAGACATCTTTTAGCCGCTGCACGCATCCTCATACCCACTCTGTGGAAGGCAGCTCATCCACCCGCGCTCACCCAGTGGGTAGACAAAGTTGACTCGCTATACCGTTTAGAGGAACTTGCCAACTGGGAAACAAAAACACACTGCACTTTCGAACAGATTTGGGCCCCCTGGGCCACTTTTCGCTATCTCAACAAGTGACTTTACTGCATGCAAGGCGTAGGTCCCGGCTCTCCCCCCTCCCCCCTCTTCTACCCTTCCTTCCTCTCGTGTCTGTCTCCCTTACCCCCCCATTTTTACTGTTTACATATTGTATTTTTATTGTATATTGTGGGGAGATCTGTTACCTGGGCTCTCAAGTTCGCAGCCCATCGTATTGTTCTGTTATCCTCTTGACTGCTCAACAGAAGACTTACTACTGATCTCCTTCTGGTGATGTTAATTTTACGCTATAATGTGCATCCGTGTATAACCATACTGTATTGAAACTTTCTCTTTAATATAAAATAATAAAAAGAAATTTGAAAAGAAAAAATTCTGGTGTTCAATTTGCAGCAGTTTTCTTGTAATTAATACCGGAAAAAGAAATTATATCTTCCAGTGTGGGAATTTATGTACACAAACTAGCATTTTGAAAATTCTGGTGTCCAATTAGCAGCAGTCTTCTTGTAATTAATACTGCAAAAAGGCATTACATTGTCCAGTGTTGTAATTTTAGTGAAAAAAAGGCCAATTTAATCAATCTGGTGTTAGTTAGACCAGAAACAGTAGGCCTCACGTTTTTACTCCTGTAAAAAGGAATTAATACCGCAAAAAGGCATTACATTGTCCCGTGTTGTAATTTTGGTGAAAAAAGACCAATTTAATCAATCCGGTGTTAGTTAGACCAGAAACAGTAGGCCTCACGTTTTTACTCCTGTAAAAAGGAATTATATCTCCCCGTGTGGGAACCTATGTACCAAAACTAGCATATTAAAAATTCTGGTGTCCAATTTGCAGCAGTTTTCTTGCAATTAATACCGGAAAAAGGAATTATATCTTCCAGTGTGGGAATTTATGTACACAAACTAGCATTTTAAAAATTCTGGTGTCCAATTAGCAGCAGTCTTCTTGTAATTAATACCGCAAAAAGGCATTACATTGTCCAGTGTTGTAATTTTGGTGAAAAAAAGGCCAATTTAATCAATCTGGTGTTAGTTACACCAGAAACAGTAGGCCTCAAGTTTTTACTCCTGTAAAAAGGAATTATATCTCCCCGTGTGGGAATTTATGTACACAAACTAGCATTTTAAAAATTCTGGTGTCCAATTAGCAGCAGTCTTCTTGTAATTAATACCTGAAAAAGGCATTACATTGTCCAGTGTTGTAATTTTGGTGAAAAAAAAGGCCAATTTAATCAATCTGGTGTTAGTTAGACCAGAAACAGTAGGCCTCACGTTTTTACTCCTGTAAAAAGGAATTAATACCGCAAAAAGGCATTACATTGTCCAGTGTTGTAATTTTGGTGAAAAAAAGGCCAATTTAATCAATCTGATGTTAGTTAGACTAGAAACAGTAGGCCTCACGTTTTTACTCCTGTAAAAAGGAATTAATACCGCAAAAAGGCATTACATTGTCCAGTGTTGTAATTTTGGTGAAAAAAAGGCCAATTTAATCAATCTGGTGTTAGTTAGACCAGAAACAGTAGGCCTCACATTTTTACTCCTGTAAAAAGGAATGATATCTCCCCATGTGGGAAACTATGTACCAAAACTAGCATATTAAAAATTCTGGTGTCCAATTTGCAGCAGTTTTCTTGTAATTAATAACGGAAAAAGGAATTATATCTTCCAGTGTGGGAATTTATGTACACAAACTAGCATTTTAAAAATTCTGGTGTCCAATTAGCAGCAGTCTTCTTGTAATTAATACCTGAAAAAGACATTACATTGTACATTGTTGTAATTTTGGTGAAAAAAAGGCCAATTTAATCAATCTGGTGTTAGGTACACCAGAAACAGTAGGCCTCACGTTTTTACTCCTGTAAAAAGGAATTAATACCTGAAAAAGGAATTACATTGTCCAGTGTTGTAATTTTGGTGAAAAAAGGCCAATTTAATCAATCTGGTGTTAGTTAGACCAGAAACAGTAGGCCTTGCGTTTTTACTCCTGTAAAAGGAATTATATCTCCCGTGTGGGAATCTATGTACCAAAACTAGCATTTTAAAAATTCTGGTGTCCAATTTGCAGCAGTTTTCTTGTAATTAATACCGGAAAATGGAATTATATCTTCCAGTGTGGGAATTTATGTACACAAACTAGCATTTTAAAAATTCTGGTGTCCAATTAGCAGCAGTCTTCTTGTAATTAATACTGCAAAAAGGCATTACATTGTACATTGTTGTAATTTTGGTGAAAAAAAGGCCAATTTAATCAATCTGGTGTTAGGTACACCAGAAACAGTAGGCCTCACGTTTTTACTCCTGTAAAAAGGAATTAATACCTGAAAAAGGAATTACATTGTCCAGTGTTGTAATTTTGGTGAAAAAAAGGCCAATTTAATCAATCTGGTGTTAGTTAGACCAGAAACAGTAGGCCGCACGTTTTTACTCCTGTAAAAAGGAATTATATCTCCCCGTGTGGGAATCTATGTACCAAAACTAGCATTTTAAAAATTCTGGTGTCCAATTTGCAGCAGTTTTCTTGTAATTAATACCGGAAAATGGAATTATATCTTCCAGTGTGGGAATTTATGTACATAAACTAGCATTTTAAAAATTCTGGTGTCCAATTAGCAGCAGTCTTCTTGTAATTAATACCTGAAAAAGACATTACATTGTACATTGTTGTAATTTTGGTGAAAAAAAGGCCAATTTAATCAATCTGGTGTTAGGTACACCAGAAACAGTAGGCCTCACGTTTTTACTCCTGTAAAAAGGAATTAATACCTGAAAAAGGAATTACATTGTCCAGTGTTGTAATTTTGGTGAAAAAAAGGCCAATTTAATCAATCTGGTGTTAGTTAGACCAGAAACAGTAGGCCGCACGTTTTTACTCCTGTAAAAAGGAATTATATCTCCCCGTGTGGGAATCTATGTACCAAAACTAGCATTTTAAAAATTCTGGTGTCCAATTTGCAGCAGTTTTCTTGTAATTAATACCGGAAAATGGAATTATATCTTCCAGTGTGGGAATTTTGGGGCTAAAAAATAATATATTTTATTGTGGTGCAAGTTGAATCGCAACAATGAGGAAACATTCTATTATGGGACGAGGACGCGGTCGTGGTGGTGTCCGTGGAGCCTCTGTTGCTGGCAGAGGACGTGGCCGTTCGGCCTCAGGCGCACAAAGTAGTGAACCAACTCCCTCAAGTAGCCGGCAGAATTTACAGCGATATTTGGTAGGGCCCAATGCCGTTATGAGGATGGTAAGGCCTGAGCAGGTACAGGCATTAGTCGATTGGGTGGCCGACAGTGCTTCCAGCACGTTCACCACATTGTCTTCCGCCCAGTCTTCTGCGGAAAGCGCACAGGTGGCACCTGAAAACCAAGCCCATCAGTCTGTCACATCACCCCCATGCATATCAGGGAAACTGTCTGAGCCTCAAGTTATGCAGCAGTCTCTTATTCTGTTTGAAGACTCTGCTCACACGGTTTTCCAGGGGCGTCCACCTAGCCCTTCCCCAGCGGTGGAAGACATTCCATGCACTGACGCACAACCACTTATGTATCCAGATGATGAGGACATGGAAATACCACCACAGCAGAGTGACTGAGTCTCTGATGATGACGAAACACTGGTGCCCACTGCCGCATCTTATTGCAGTGTGCAGACTGAACAGGAGGAGGTCAGGGAGGAAGACTGGGTGGAAGACGATGCAGAGGCGATGAGGTCTTAGACCCCACATGGACTGAAGGTCGTGCCGCTGTCTTAAATAGTTCAGAGGAAGAGGCAGTGGTGAGACCGAGACAACAGCAAAGCCAAAGAGGGAGCAGGGGGCAAAAGCAGAACAGCCGCCGTCCAGAGAGTTCGCCTGCTATTGGCCAGCGCCAACAGGGACCCAGCACCCCAAAGGCATCTTCAAGGAGTTCCCTGGCATGGCACTTTTTCAAACAATGTGCTGACGACAAGACCAGAGTGGTTTGCACGCTGTGCCATCAGACCCTGAGGCGAGGCATTAACGTTCTTAACCTGAGCACCACCTGCATGATCAGGCATCTACATGCAAAGCATGAACTGCAGTGGAGTACACACCTTAAAAACAAGGAACCCGCTCAGGCTCCCCCTGCTCCTTCTACCGCTGCTGCCTCGGCTTCCGCCTCGAGAGTAATGTTGCCACCTGCCGAGAAGCAAACAGAGGATGTGCCACCGACACCACCACCACCACCGCCACCGTCACCTAGCGTCTCCGCTATTTCACACAGCAGCGTTCAGCTCTCCATATCTCAAACCTTTGAGAGGAAGCGCAAATTCCCACCTAGTCACCCTCGAGCCCTTGGCCTGAATGCCAGCATTTCTAATCTACTGACCTTTGAAATGCTGTCATTCCGGCTGGTGGACACAGACAGCTTCAAACAGCTGATGGCCATGGCTGTCCCCCAGTATGTGGTTCCCAGCCGCCACTACTTCTCCAAGACAGCCGTGCCTTCCCTGCACATGCAAGTGTCCAATAAAATCAAGTGTGCACTGCGCAACGCCATTTGTGGCAAGATCCACCTAACCACAGATACGTGGACCAGTAAGCACGGCCAGGGACGCAATATCACCCTAACTGCACACTGGGTAAATGTAGTGGCGGCTGGGCCCCAAGCGGAGAGTTCCTTGGCGCACGTCCTTCCGCCGCCAAGGATCACAGGGCATCATTCTTTGCCTCCTGTAGCCTCCTCCTCCTACTCGGCTTCCTCCTCCTCCTCTGCTTCCACCAGCTCATCCAGTCAGCCACACACCTTCACCACCAACTTCAGCACAGCCCGGGGTAAACGTCAGCAGGCCATTCTGAAACTCATATGTTTGGGGGAAAGGCCCCACACCGCGCAGGAGTTGTGGCGGGGTATTAAACAACAGACCGACCAGTGGTTGCTGCCGGTGGGCCTCAAGCCCGGCCTGGTGGTGTGCGATAATGGGCGAAATCTCGTGGCAGCTCTGGGACTATCCGGTTTGACGCACATCCCCTGCCTGGCGCATGTGCTGAATTTGGTGGTGCAAAAGTTCATTCACAACTACCCCGACATGTCAGAGCTGCTGCATAAAGTGCGGGCCGTCTGTGCGCGCTTCCGGCGTTCACATCCTGCCGCTGCTCGCCTGTCAGCGCTACAGCGGAACTTCGGCCATCCCGCTCACCGCCTAATATGCGATGTGCCCACCCGGTGGAACTCCACCTTGCACATGCTGGAGAGACTGTGCGAGCAGCAGCAGGCCATAGTGGAGTTTCAGCTGCAGCACGCACGGGTCAGTCGCACTGCGGAATAGCACCACTTCACCACCAATGATTGGGCCTCCATGCGAGACCTGTGTGCCCTGTTATCAGCGTGACGATACCAATTCTATGTCTCCTAGAGAAAACGCTTAGAGCGATGATGGAAGAGGAGGTGGGCCAGGGCCAGGAGGAGGAGGAGGAGGATGACGGGTAGTTTTTAGCACTTTCAGGCCAGTCTGTTAGAAGTGGCTCAGAGGGAGGTTTTTTGCAACAGCAGAGGGCAGGTACAAATGTGGCCAGCCATGGACCACTACTGGAGGACGAGGAGGATGAGGAGGAGGTGGAGGAGGATGAGGATGAAGCAGGTTCACAGCGGGGTGGCACCCAGCACAGCGCAGGCACATCCCTGGTGCGTGGCTGGGGGGATACAGAGGATGATGACAATACGCCTCCCACAGAGGACAGCTTGTCCTTACCTCTGGGGAGCCAGGCACACATGAGCGATTACATGCTGCAGTGCCTGCGCAACGACAGCAGAGTTGCCCACATTTTAACGTGTGCTGACTACTGGGTGGCCATCCTGCTGGATCCATGGTACAAAGACAATGTGCCCACTTTACTTCCTGCACTGGAGCGTGATAGGAAGATGCGCGAGTACAAGCGCACGCTGGTAGACGCGCTCCTGAGAGCATTCCCAACTGTCACAGGGGAACAGGTGGAAGGCCAAGGCCAAGGCAGAGGAGGAGCTAGAGGTCGCCCATGCAGCAGTGTCACGGCCAGCTCCTCTGAGGGCAGGGTTAGCATGGCAGAAATGTGGAAAAGTTTTGTCTCCACGCCACAGCTAACTACCCCACCACCTGATACGGAACGTGTTAGCAGGAGGCAGCATTTCACTAACATGGTTAAACAGTACGTCTGCACACAACTCCACGTACTGACGGATGGTTCGGCCCCATTCAACTTCTGGGTTTACAAATTGTCCACGTGGCCAGAATTAGCATGTTATGCCTTGGAGGTGCGGCCAGCGTTTTATCTGAACGTGTATTCAGCACGACAGGGGGCGTCATTACTGACAAACGCAGCCGCCTGTCTGCAGCCAACGTGGACAAGCTGACATTTATAAAAATGAACCAGGCATGGATCCCACAAGACCTGACCCTCCCTTGTGCAGAGTAGTCCTTAATAACTGCCTTAAACCATGTTGTCTTGTACTCCTGGCCACTTCTTCATTGAAAAATCAATTTTTGAAATTAAGTAGGATCTTGGGGTGCAACCCAGAGTTGAATGAACCTTCCCTCTGTCTGGGTGCCGAGGCCAAAGTACATGAAAGTGTCCTTCTCCTGTGCTGGGTGATATGAATGTTATACTTGTGCTGTCTGACATGTCTCCTTTGTGTGGGTGCAGGGGGCCAAAGTCACTGAAAGCGGCCTTCTCCTGTGGTGGGTGATCTAAATGCCTGATTCTCTGCTGTGGGATCTCTCTCCTCTTTCTGGATGCAGGGGTCAAAGAAACAAAAGGTGGCCTACTCCTGTGGTGGTTGACATGATGCCTGAATCTCTGCTGTGGGACCTCTCTCCTCCGTGTGGCTGCAGGGGTCAAAGTCTCTTAAAGTGCCCTTCTCCTGTGGTGGTTGATGTAAAACTGATGCTTGTGCTATCTGACCTGTCTCCTCTGTGTCGGTGCTAAGGCCTAAGTCACTGAAAGCGGCCTTCTCCTGTGCTGGCTGATATAAATGCCTGAATCTCTGCTGTGGGACCTCTCTCCTCTTTCTGGGTGCAGGGGTCAAAGAAACAAAAGGTGGCCTACTCCTGTGGTGGTTGACATGATGCCTGAATCTCTGCTGTGGGACCTCTCTCCTCCGTGTGGCTGCAGGGGTCAAAGTCTCTAAAAGTGCCCTTCTCCTGTGGTGGTTGATGTAAAACTGATGCTTGTGCTATCTGACCTGTCTCCTCTGTGTCGGTGCTAAGGCCTAAGTCACTGAAAGCGGCCTTCTCCTGTGCTGGCTGATATAAATGCCTGAATCTCTGCTGTGGGACCTCTCTCCTCTTTCTGGGTGCAGGGGTCAAAGAAACAAAAGGTGGCCTACTCCTGTGGTGGTTGACATGATGCCTGATTCTCTGCTGTGGGACCTCTCTCCTCCGTGTGGCTGCAGGGGTCAAAGTCTCTAAAAGTGCCCTTCTCCTGTGGTGGTTGATGTAAAAATGGTGTTTGTGCTATCTGACCTGTCTCCTCTGTGTCAGTGCTAAGGCCTAAGTAACTAAATGGTGGCCTTCTCCTGAGGTGGTTGATATGATGCCTGATTATGTGCTGTGGGACCTCTCTCCTCTTTCTGGGTGCAGGGGTCAAATTAACTAAAGGTGGCCTACTCCTGTGGTGGGTGATCTGTAAAACTGATGCTTGTGCTATCTGACCTGTCTCTTCTGTCTCGTTGCTAAGGCCTATCTCACTGAAAGTGGCCTTGTCATGTGCTGGGTGATATAAATGTTATACATGTGCCATCTGACATGGTTGCCGGGGTCCCATTAAATGGTGGCCTACTCCTGTGGTGGGTGATCTAAATGCCTGATTCTCTGCTGTGAAACCTCTCTCCTCCGTCTGGGTGCAGGGGTCAAAGTCTCTCAAAGTCGCCTTCTTCTGTGCTGGGTGATATAAATGTTATACTTGTGCCATCTGACATGGTTGCCGGGGTCCCATTAAATGGTGGCCTACTCCTGTGGTGGGTGATCTAAATGCCTGATTCTCTGCTGTGAAACCTCTCTCCTCCGTCTGGGTGCAGGGGTCAAAGTCTCTCAAAGTCGCCTTCTCCTGTGCTGGGTGATATAAATGTTATACTTGTGCCATCTGACATGGTTGCCGGGGTCCCATTAAATGATGGCCTACTCCTGTGGTGGGTGATCTAAATGCCTGATTCTCAGCTGTGAAACCTCTCTCCTCCGTCTGGGTGCTGGGGTCAAAGTCTCTCAAAGTCGCCTTCTCCTGTGCTGGGTGATATAAATGTTATACTTGTGCCATCTGACATGGTTGCCGGGGTCCCATTAAATGGTGGCCTACTCCTGTGGTGGGTGATCTAAATGCCTGATTCTCTGCTGTGAAAACCTCTCTCCTCCGTCTGGGTGCAGGGTCAAAGTCTCTCAAAGTGGCCTTTTCTTGTGCTGGGTGATGTAAAACTGATGCTTGTACCATCTGACATGGTTGCCGGGGTCCCATTAAATGATGGCCTACTCCTGTGGTGGGTGATCTAAATGCCTGATTCTCAGCTGTGAAACCTCTCTCCTCCGTCTGGGTGCTGGGGTCAAAGTCTCTCAAAGTCGCCTTCTCCTGTGCTGGGTGATATAAATGTTATACTTGTGCCATCTGACATGGTTGCCGGGGTCCCATTAAATGGTGGCCTACTCCTGTGGTGGGTGATCTAAATGCCTGATTCTCTGCTGTGAAAACCTCTCTCCTCCGTCTGGGTGCAGGGGTCAAAGTCTCTCAAAGTGGCCTTTTCTTGTGCTGGGTGATGTAAAACTGATGCTTGTACCATCTGACATGGTTGCCGGGGTCCCATTAAATGGTGGCCTACTCCTGTGGTGGGTGATCTAAATGCCTGATTCTCTGCTGTGAAACCTCTCTCCTCCGTCTGGGTGCAGGGGTCAAAGTCTCTCAAAGTCGCCTTCTCCTGTGCTGGGTGATATAAATGTTATACTTGTGCCATCTGACATGGTTGCCGGGGTCCCATTAAATGGTGGCCTACTCCTGTGGTGGGTGATCTAAATGCCTGATTCTCTGCTGTGAAAACCTCTCTCCTCCGTCTGGGTGCAGGGGTCAAAGTCTCTCAAAGTCGCCTTCTCCTGTGCTGGGTGATATAAATGTTATACTTGTGCCATCTGACATGGTTGCCGGGGTCCCATTAAATGATGGCCTACTCCTGTGGTGGGTGATCTAAATGCCTGATTCTCTGCTGTGAAACCTCTCTCCTCCGTCTGGGTGCAGGGGTCAAAGTCTCTAAAAGTGGCCTTCTCTTGTGCTGGCACTGCTGGGTGATGTAAAACTGATGCTTGTACCAGCTGACATGGGTGCAGGGGTCAAATTAACTAAATGGTGGCCTACTCCTGTGGTGGGTGATATGATGCCTGACTATGTGCTGTGGGGCCTCTCTCCTCTTTCTGGGTGCAGGGGTCAAAGTAACTAAAAGTGGCCTTCTCCTGTGCTGGATGGTATATATGTAATGCTTGTGCTATCTGACATGTCTTCTCTTTCTGGGTGCTAAGACCTAAGTCACTGAAAGTGGCCTTCTCCTGTGGTGGTTGATATGATGCCAGATTCTCTGCTATGGGACCTCTCTCCTTTGTCTGGATGCTGGGGTCGAAATAATAGTAAGCGACCTTCTCCATTGGTGGGTGATTTGAAGCCTGATTCTGTGCTATGGGACCTAACTCCAATTAATTTGTTTGCAGGGGATTTACCTACATTTTGCTGCCTTTTGCAGCCCTCTAGCCCTTTCCGGGAGTCTTTTACAGCCTTTTTAGTGCCCAAAAGTTTGGGTCCCCATTGACTTCTATGGGGTTCGGGTTCGGGATGAAGTTCGGGTTGAGTTCGGATCACGAACCCGGACATTTTCCGGAAGTTCGGCCGAACCTCTTGAACCCGAACATCCAGGTGTTCGCTCATCTCTACCCCTGACACCCAAACAATGGGGCGGTCATTAGACAGCAAAAAGAGATAAATGTCTGCCACCAAGACAGCAAGCAATTAAACCAAATTTAGGCCCCTGACACCCAGACAATGGGGTGGTCATTAGACAGTAAAAAGAGTTTAATATCTCCCACCAAGACAACAAATAATTAAACGACATATAGGCCCCTGACACCCAGACAATGGGGCGGTCGTTAGACAGTAAAAAGAGTTAAATGTCTGCCACCAAGACAGCAAGCAAGTACGTGAAAGTTAGGCCCCTGACACCCAGACAGAGGAGAGAGGTCAAATAGCAGCAAAAGAGGCATCATGTCACCCACCAACGAAGAAGGCCACTTTCAGTTATTTAGGCCACGGCACCCAGACAGACCTTCTTCGTTGGTGGGTGACATGATGCCTCTTTTGCTGCTATGGGACCTCTCTCCTCTGTCTGGGTGTCAGGGGCCTAACTTTCACATACTTGCTTGCTGTTTTGGTGGCAGACATTTAACTCCCATAGCAGCAAAAGAGGCATCATGTCACCCACCAACGGAGAAGGCTTTTAGTTATTTAGGCCCCAGCACCCAGTCAGAGAGAGAGGTCCCATGGCAGAGAATCAGACTTCATGTCACCCACCAATGGAGAAGGCCACTTTCAGATATTTAGGCCCCTGACACCCAGACGGAGGAGAGGTTCATTCAACTTTGGGTTGCCCCAGCAACATAATGGTAAAATTAAAAAAAGAGGATTCAATAAAGAAGTGCCCTGGAGTACAAGAATATATGGTTAAGAGGAGGTAGTTATAAATGTCTATTCTGCACAAGGGATGGACAGGTCACGTGGGATCCATGCCTGGTTCATTTTTATGAATGTTAGCTTGTCCACGTTGGCTGTGGACAGGCGGCTGCGTTTGTCAGTAATGACGCCACCTGCCGTGCTGAATACACGTTCAGACAAAACGCTGGTCGCCGGGCAGGCCAGCACCTCCAAGTCATAAAAGGCTAGCTCTGGCCACGTGGACAATTTGGAGACCCAGAAGTTGAATGGGGCCGAACCACCAGTCAGTACGTGGAGGGGTGTGCACACGTACTGTTCCACCATGTTAGTGAAATGCTGCCTCCTGCTAACACGTTCCGTATCAGGTGGTGGTGCAGTTAGCTGTGGCGTGGTGACAAAACTTTTCCACATCTCTGCCATGCTAACCCTGCCCTAAGAGGAGCTGGCCGTGACACAGCTTCGTTGGCGACCTCTTGCTCCTCCTCTGCCTTCACCTTGGACTTCCACTTGTTCCCCTGTGTCGTTTGGGAATGCTCTTATTAGCGCGTCTACCAACTTGCGCTTGTACTCGCGCATCTTCCTATCACGCTCCAGTGCAGGAAGTAAGGTGGGAACATTGTCTTTATACTGGGGATCCAGCAGGTTGGCAACGCTGTAGTGCGCACACGGTAAAATGTGGGCAACTCTGCTGTCGCTGCGCAGGCACTGCAGCATGTAGTCGCTCATGTATGCCAGGCTGCCCAGAGGTAAGAACAAGCTGTCCTCTGCGGGAGGCGTATCGTCATCATCCTCCGTTTCCCCCCAGCCACGCACCAGTGATGGGCCCGAGCTGCGTTGGGTGCCACCCTGCTGTGAACATGCTTCATCCTCCTCCACCTCCTCCTCATCCTCCTCGTCCTCCAGTAGTGGGCCCTGGCTGGCCAAATTTATACCTGGCCTCTGCTGTTGCAAAAAACCTCCCTCTGAGCCACTTCTAAGAGACTGGCCTGAAAGTGCTAAAATTGACCCCTCTTACTCCTTCTCCTCCTCCTGGGCCACATCCTCTTCCATCATCACCCTTAGTGTTTTCTCAAGGAAACATAGAAGTGGTATTGTAACGCTGATAACGGCGTCATCGCCACTAGCCATGTTTGTGGAGTACTCGAAACAGCACAACAGGGCACACTGGTCTCGCATGGAGGCCCAGTCATTGGTGGTGAAGTGGTGCTGTTTCGCAGGGTGACTCACCGGTGCATGCTGCAGCTGAAACTCCACCATCGCCTCGTGCTGCTCGCACAGTCTCTCCAGCATGTGCAAGGTGGAGTTCCACCTGGTGGGCACGTCGAATATGAGGCGGGGAGCGGGAAGGCCGAAGTTACGCTGTAGCGTAGATAGGCGAGCAGCGTCAGGATGTGAACGCCAGAAGTGTCGCACAGACAGCCTGCACTTTATGCAGCAGCTCTGACATGTCGGGGTAGTTGTGAATGAACTTCTGCACCACCAAATTCAGCACATGCGCCAGGCAAGGGATGTGCGTCAAACTGGCTAGTCCCAGAGCTGCGACGAGATTTCACCCATTATCGCACACCACCAGGCCAGGCTTGAGGCTCACCGGCAGCAACCACTCGTCGGTCTGATGTTGTATACCCCGCCACAACTCCTGAGCAGTGTGCGGCCTGTTCCACAAACATATGAGTTTCAGAATGGCCTGCTGACGTTTACCCCTGGCTGTGCTGAAGTTGGTGGGGAAGGTGTGTGGCTGACTGGATGAGCAGGTGGAAGAAGAGGAGGAGGAAGCCGAGTAGTAGGAGGAGGCAACAGGAGGCAAAGAATGCTGCCCTGCAATCCTTGGCGGCGGAAGTATGTGCAACAAACAACTCTACACCACTACATTTTCCCAGTGTGCAGTTAGGGAGATATAGCACCCCTGACCGTGCTTACTGGTCTACGTATCTGTGGTTAGGTGGACCTTGCCACAGTTGGCGTTGCACAGTGCACACTTGATTTTATCGGATACTTGTTTGTGCAGGGAAGGCACATCTCTCTTGGAGAAGTAGTGGTGACTGGGATCAATGTATTGGGTGACAGCCACCGCCATCAGCTGTTTGAAGCTGTCCGTGTCCACCAGCCTGAATGACAGCATTTCAAAGGCCAGTAGTTTAGAAATGCTGGCATTCAGGCTCAGGGCTCGAGGGTGGCTAGTTGGTAATTTACGCTTTCTCTCCAAGGTTTGTGAGATGGAGAGCTGAATGCTGCCGTGTGACATGGTGGAGATGCTTGGTGACGGAGGTGGTGGTGTTGGTGGCACATCCTCTGTTTGGTGGGCGGCAGATGCCAACGTTCCTTCCGAGGCGGAGGAAGAGGCCGAGGCAGCAGGAGAAGAGGGAGCAGGAGGAGCATGAGTGAGTTCGTTGTTTTTAAGGTGATTACTCCACTGTAGTTCATGTTTTGTATGTAGATGCCTGGTCATGCAGGTTGTGCTAAGGTTCAGAACGTTAATGCCTCCCTTCAGGCTCTGATGGCACAGCGTGAAAACCACTCGGGTCTTGTCGTCAGCACATTATTTGAAGAAGTGCAATGCCACGGAACTCCTTGAAGCTGCCTTCGGGGTGCTCGGTCCCTGGTGGCGGTGGCCAGTAGCAGGCGAACTCTCTTGGCGGCAACTGTTCTGCTTTTTGCCCGTGCTCCCCCTTTTTC
Organism: Bufotes viridis; assembly: GCA_033119425.1. Classification (NCBI taxonomy): domain Eukaryota; kingdom Metazoa; phylum Chordata; class Amphibia; order Anura; family Bufonidae; genus Bufotes; species Bufotes viridis. The sequence goes on along the minus strand of CM065589.1, from coordinate 66,091,002 downwards.
TACGCTATTGGCTCGGTCTCACCACTGCCTCTTTCTCTGAACTATGAAAGTCAGTGGCACGACCTTCATTCCATGTGGCTTCTAAGACCTCATCGTCCCCTGCATCGTATTCCACACAGTCTTCCTCCCTGACCTCCTGTTCGGTCTGCAAACTGCAGAAAGACCCAGCAGTTGGCACCTGTGTTTCGTCATCATCAGAGATGTGCGGACTCTGATGAGGTGTTATTCCCATGTCCTCATCATCACGAAACATAAGTGGTTGTGCATCAGTGCATTCTATGTCTTCCACCGCTGGGGAAGGGCTAGATGGATTCCCTTGGGAAACCCTGCCAGCAGAGTCTTCAAACAGCATAAGAGACTGCTGCATAACTTGACAGTTTCCCTGATATGCATGGGGGGGATGTGACAGACTGATGGGCTTGGTTTTCAGGCGCCACCTGTGCGCTTTCTGCAGAAGACTGGGTGGGCAATAATGTTGTGAACGTGCTGGATCCACTGTCGGCCACCCAATTGACTAGCGCCTGTACTTGCTCAGGCCTTACCATCCTTAGAAGGGCATTGGGCCCCAGCAAATATCGCTGTAAAATCTGGTGGGTACTGGGACCTGAGGAAGTTGGTTCACTAGTTTGTGTGACTGTGGCAGAATGGCCACATCCTCTCCCAGCACCAGAGGGTCCACTAACACCATCACGACCATGTGCGCGTCCCTTACTAGATGTTTTCCTCATTGTTACCGTTCACCACAATAAGAAAAAGAAAAAAATGATTTGTCCGAATGTATTGAGTTCAAATTCAGACCTTTTTTTTACAGGCACCTAACACTATCTGGCTATCTATTTACCGTATTACACTAATCCTGGCACAGCAGTAACCTCAAATTTAGGGGAATATTAATTGTAGGCCTAGTATTTAGGCCCTGGGTGAAAGGTATCCTTTTACGGGCAGAATTACACTTGGAGATGCACAGTAGCTTGGGAAAAAATATTGAGGATTATGCTTTCAGCACTTCTATTCTAACACTTAGTTTTATTTTATATACCCTTTTACGGAAAGAAATACGCTTGGAGATGCACAATAGTGTGTGCAAATGTAGAGGATTATGCTTTCAGCAGTTGTAATTTAACACTCACTGTAATAAACCCTTTAACGAAAAGAAATACACTTGGAGATGCACGGTAGCGTGTGCAAGTATAGAGGATTTATTTATACCCATTTACTGACAGATTTACACTTGGACAGCAACAGATGAAACCAATGATTTATGGTATTGCTATTTGGGCAATTGAATTTCACCCCCCAAAAAAATATATCCGTTGCCGGACACTATTAAACTTGGCCAGCCACTGCTGGGACACCAGATTTAGGGGATTTCTATTTTGACAATTGAATTTAACCCCAGAAAAAAATCTGTCCTTTGCCGGACACTATTAAACTTGGCCAGCCACAGCTAAAAGCACTGATTTAGGGGATTGCTATTTTGACAATTGAATTTCACCCCAGAACAAAATATATCCTTTGCCGGACACAAGTAAACTTGGCCAACCACAACTGGAACACCAGATTTAGGGGATTGCTATTTTGGCAATTGAATTTCACCACAAAAGAAAATATATCCTTTGCCGGAAATTATTAAACTTGGCCAGCCACAGCTGGAACACCAGATTTAGGGGATTGCTATTTTGGCAATTGAATTTAACCCCAGAAAAAAATCTATCCTTTGCCGGACACTATTAAACTTGGCCAGCCACAGCTGAAACCACTGATTTAGGGGATTGCTATTTTGACAATTGAATTTCACCCCAGAACAAAATATATCCTTTGCCGGACACTATTAAACTTGGCCAGCCACAGCTGGAACACCAGATTTAGGGGATTGCTATTTTGGCAATTGAATTTAACCCCAGAAAAAAATCTATCCTTTGCCGGACACTATTAAACTTGGCCAGCCACAGCTGAAACCACTGATTTAGGGGATTGCTATTTTGGCAATTGAATTTCCCTCCAGAACAAAATATATCTTTTGCCGGACACTAGTAAACTTGGCCAACCACAGCTGGAACACCAGATTTAGGGGATTGCTATTTTGGCAATTGAATTTCACCCCAGAACAAAATATATCCTTTGCCGGAAACTATTAAACTTGGCCAGCCACTGCTGGGACACCAGATTTAGTGGATTGCTATTTTTGCAATTGAATTTAACCGCAGAACAAAATCTATCCTTTGCTGGAAATTATTAAACTTGGCCAGCCACAGCTGAAACCACTGATTTACGGTATTGCTATTTTGGCAATTGAATTTCACCCCAGCAAAAAATCTATCCTTTGCCAGACAGCATACAGTATTACACTTGGCTAGCCACCACTGTAAAACCAGATTTAGGGGATTGCTATTTTGGCAATTTAATTTCACCCCTCAATAAAATATAGAAATTTCTATCCTGAGTTTCTAGGGGTGACAATAAGCACAGCCAAGCCCCTGATGTTGGATATAGCAAAAAAAAAAAAAAAAAAAACTACTATTGATGGATTGATGGACTTGGTTGTAGCTTGTGCTGGTGCACCACAAGACACAAAATGGCCACCAATCACCCCAGAAAAAAGTGACAGAAATACGCTCTGGGCAGCCTAAAAACCTGTGAGCAATTAACTAGCAGAAGTTGAATGATTCACAGCTGTAGATCTATCACTTCATTAGGTGTTTTTGCTGAGTTTTACCTGCCTATTCTTGCCCTCAGAGCAGCTGCATCCTATACCTACACTAATCAGAGCAGAGTGACGTGCGGGGCTACGTGACTCCAGCTAGAGGCTGGGTCACATGCTGCACTTGGCCAATCACAGCCATGTCAATAGTAGGCATGGCTGTGATGGCCTCTTCAGGCAAGTAGTATGACACTTGTTGATTGACTGCTTTGCAGGCTTTCAAAATGCACCATAGAAATCTCTGAACACCGAATCTGAACCCGAACTTTCACGTAAATGTTCGGGTTCGGGTCCGTGTCACGAAAACCCCAAAATTCGGTACGAATCCGATTTATACAGTTCGGGTTCGCTCAACTCTAGCTCTGTCTGCATCTCTCGTCCACTTAGAAGGATCAGCTCCCTTCTTAGTGAGGTTTGTGAGAGGTACCACTATCGCAGAAAAATTCTTAATAAACGTACGGAAATAGTTTGCAAAGCCTAAGAAACGCTGCAGTCCCCTCAGATACTTAGGCCGAGGCTAATCCAAGACAGCAGAAAGTTTGGATCCATAGCCAGTCCCCTTTCTGAGATAATGTACCCCAAAAAAGTCAATTCCTTTACTTCAAACAGACACTTCTCAAGTTTGGCGTAGAGGCGGTTCTCCCTCAGCTTCTGAAAACCTGACACACTTGTTTCCGATGGGACACCAGATCTGACAAGTAGATTAGTATGTCGTCTAAATAGACAACAGCAAACCTACCTAAGAAATTCCTGAGGACATCATTGATGAACACCTGGAAGACCGCGGGACATTACAGAGACCAAAAGGCATAACAAGATACTTGTAATGCCCGTCCCTGGTGTTGAATGCGGTCTTCCATTCATCACCTTCTCTGATCCCCAGAAGAAGCCTGTAAGGGCGAAACGGCGTTGGGAGGAGGCGACCGCAGGATCCGACACACTACGAGAGTATATGACATTATATTTTTCATCACCATATTGTTATTATGTTTTGTGGATAGGCCCGCTTATCTGGGATTTTCCCAGGGCTCCAATACTTTGATATAACCAATGGTGTTACCTATACATATATATATTTTTTATGCACTTTTATGTGTGTGCCCTCTGTGTGCTGACCCTGCGGTCCCCTCCATTTTTTGCTTCCTCATTGTTGCTCTGTTTACCACAATTTTTATCATCTTTTTATATTTCTATTATGTATGAAATAAAGTTGTATAATTTTTTCTAACTTTCCTGGTGTATTGTGTCCAATGATATTCGGTGTTAGTGATTTGATCTTTTTTCTCCTAAACGGGAGTGGATACCCGGTGCTCAATTGGTGTGTCCACTAAGAAGAAGAAGAAACTGACTCCAGCGGGGGAAGTGGATGGACGTATGAAACCGTTCTCGAGATTATCTTTAATATAGTCGTGCTGGGCCTGAATCTTAGGCCCAGAGAGATTATATACATGTCCCCGGGGTGGCATGGTACCTGGCAACAGATCTATGGGACAATCATATGACCTATGGGGAGGTAACACAGCAGCCCCCTGTGGACTGAACACGTCCTGGAAGTGATGATAATGCTTCGGTAATGTACTTAATACTTCCGTGGAGGCTAGTGGCAACTCAGGACAAATGCACCGAGTAGAGATGGCCCGAACTATTCGCCGGCGAACATAGCTTGTTCGCGTTCGCCACGGCCGGCGAACACATGCGATGTTCGGTCCGCCCCCTATACATCATTATTGAGCAAACTTTGACGCTGTACCTCACAGTCAGCAGACACATTCCAGCCAATCAGCAGCATACCCTCCCTCCCAGACCCTCCCATCTCCTGAACAGCATCCATTTTAGATTCATCCGGAATTTGCAGTCTTAGTGAGAGGAGGGACAGTGTAGCTGCTGCTGATTTAATTGTGAAATCGATAGCTAGGCTAGTGTATTCAGTGTCCACTCCAGTCCTGAAAGACTCATCTGATCTCTGCTGTAAGGACAGCGTCCTGACAGCACCTCAAAAAGCCCTTTTTAGGGCTGCAACATTAGTCTGCTTTTTTTTTTCTCCATATACATATTGCAGTTGCCTGGCCTGCCTGTGTGTGAGGAGCTGCAAGCCCACAGACTGTAGTGTGCCCACTGCCAGTGCCCACCCCTGTCATCCCATGTGGCACAGGACTTTGCATCAAAAAAAGGCATTTAATTTTTACACTTTAATCTAAGGTTAGTTGCCTGCCAGTGTGTATCAGGCTGACTTCCACTGACTGTAGTGTGCCCACTGCCAGTGCCCACCACTCATACCGGCTGGCATAGGACTTTGCATAAAAAAAGTCATTTCATTTTTACACTTTAGTGTAATTTCTGCTGCTTGCCTGCTGCTAGTGTGTGTCAGGCCCACTTCCACTGACTGTAGTGTGCCCACTGCCAGTGCCCACCCCTGTCATCCCGTGTGGCACAGGACTTTGCATCAAAAAAAGGCATTTCATTTTTACACTTTAATCTAAGGTTAGTTGCCTGCCAGTGTGTGTCAGGCTGACTTCCACTGACTGTAGTGTGCCCACTGCCAGTGCCCACCACTCATACCGGCTGGCACAGGACTTTGCATAAAAAAAGCCATTAAATTTTTACACTTTAGTGTAATTTCAGTTGCTTGCCTGCTGCTAGTGTGTGTCAGGCCGACTTCTACTGACTGTAGTGTGCCCACTGCCAGTGCCCACCCCTGTCATCCCGTGTGGCACAGGACTTTGCATCAAAAAAAGGCATTTAATTTTTACACTTTAGTGTAATTTCAGTTGCTTGGCTTCTGCCAGTGTGTGTCAGGTCCACTTCCACAGACTGTAGTGTGCCCACTGCCAGTGCCAACCACTGATACCGGGTGGCACAGTAGCTTGCCGATAAATAAGGCATTTAATTTTTAGACAGTAGTCTAAATTCAGTTGCTTGCCTGCTGCCAGTGTGTGTCAGGCCCACTTCCACAGACTGTAGTGTGCCCACTGCCAGTGCCAACCATTGATACCGGGTGGCACAGTAGCTTGCCGATAAATAAGGCATTTCATTTTTAGACAGTAGTCTAAATTCAGTTGCTTGCCTGCTGCCAGTGTGTGTCAGGCCCACTTCCACAGACTGTAGTGTGCCCACTGCCAGTGCCAACCACTGATACCGGGTGGCACAGTAGCTTGCCGATAAATAAGGCATTTCATTTTTAGACAGTAGTCTAAATTCTGTTGCTTGCCTGCTGCCAGTGAGTGTCAGGCCCACTTCCACAGACTGTAGTGTGCCCACTGCCAGTGCCAACCACTGATATCGGGTGGCACAGTAGCTTGCCGATAAATAAGGCATTTCATTTTTAGACAGTAGTCTAAATTCAGTTGCTTGCCTTCTGCCAGTGTGTGTCAGGCCCACTTCCACAGACTGTAGTGTGCCCACTGCCAGTGCCAACCAGTGATATCGGGTGGCACAGTAGCTTGCCGATAAATAAGGCATTTCATTTTTAGACAGTAGTCTAAATTCAGTTGCTTGCCTGCTGCCAGTGTGTGTCAGGCCCACTTACACTGACTGTAGTGTGCCCACTGCCAGTGCCCACCACTCATACCGGGTGGCACAGTACCTAGCACGCGTAGTACTACTTATCTAAAACAAAATGACAGGCAGAGGCAGGCCACCCCGCAGGGGCCGTCGTGGTCGTGGTGCTGTGATTTCCACTGTCCCTGGAATAATGCCTAGTGTTCAGAGGCCACGTACCCTGAACCCGAAAAATTCTGAGGACATAGTTGACTGGCTTAGACAGGACACCCAATCTTCAACAGCTTCCGCTAAGAACCTTGACGCACCATCCTCCTCCAGCTCAGCTTCGGTCACCTGCTCTCAAGTTACCACGCACCCGCCCACCGCCACCACCACCACTACCACCACAGCCACCACAGCCGCTTCACTTGATCCGTCAGAGGAGTTATTTACACATCAGTTGGATGCAATTAGTTAATGCGCAACCATTATTGCCAGATGATGTAGATTACAGGGATATGTCTCAGTCAGGCAGGATTACACACATGGACGTACAGTGTGATGATGATGATGATGATGTTGTACCCGCTGCTGCTTCCTTTGCTGAGGTGTCAGATACAACCGGTGTCAGATACGGTTGATGATGACGATGTGTCCACGGATGCCACGTGGGTGCCTGCTCGAAGAGAAGAAGAGGGGGAAAGTTCAGAAGGGGAGACAGAGAGAATGAGGAGACGAGTTGGAAGCAGGGGGAGGTTGTCGCGAGGAGTTAGTGGCACAGTCAGACAGCATGTATCGGCACCTGGGGTCAGCCAGACAGCACGCCAGTCAACGCATGCTGTTGCCACCACCAGAATGCCGTCATTGCAAAGCTCAGCAGTGTGGCATTTTTTTTGTGTGTCTGCCTCTGATAACAGCAATGCCATTTGCAACCTGTGCCAAAAGAAACTGAGTCGTGGGAAGTCCAACACCCACCTTGGTACAACTGCTTTGCGAAGGCACATGATCTCACATCACAAACGCCTATGGGATCAACACATGAGTACAAGCAGCACACAAACTCAAAGCCACCATGCTCCTCCTGGTCCAGCATCTTCAGCCACGTCAACCACTGCTGTCCTCCCTGCCCCCTCTCAACCAACCGCCACTCCTCCTCTCACCTTCAGCAGTTCCTGCTCATCTGCCCACAGTCAGGTGTCCGTCAAGGACATGTTTGAGCGTAAAAAGCCAATGTCACAGAATCACCCCCTTGCCCGGCGACTGACAGCTGGGTTGACGGAACTTAGCCCGCCAGCTTTACCATACCAGCTGGTGGAGTCTGAGGCCTTCAAAAATTTGTCGCTATTGGGACACCACAGTGGAAGGTACCCGGACGAATTTTTTTCAAAAATGCAATCCCAAACCTCTACCATGTCATTGAAAAGGAAGTCATGGCATCTCTGGCATACAGTGTTGGGGCAAGGGTCCATCTGACCACTGATACCTGGTCTGCAAAGCACAGTCAGGGCAGGTATATCACGTACACTGCGCATTGGGTCAACCTGCTGACGGCTGACAAGCATGGAATGCGTGGCTCCGCAGTGGAGTAGGTGACACCGCCACGACTTGCAGGCAGACCTACTGCCACCTCCTCTACTCCTACTCCATCCTCTTCGATATCCTCCTCGGCTGAGTCCTCTTCTTCTGCGGTGTCTGGCTGCACATCAACTGAATCCCCCCAGCTCCCCAGGGGCTATTCCACATCCCAGATACGACAGTGTCACGCTGTCTTGGGGTTGACTTGCCTGAAAGCAGAGAGCCACACAGGACCAGCACTCCTGTCCGCCCTGAACGCACAGGTGGATCAGTGGCTGACCCCGCAGCAACTGGAGATCGGCAAAGTGGTGTGTGACAATGGAACAAATTTGTTGTCGGCATTGAATTTGGGCAAGTTGTCACATGTGCCGTGCATGGCACATGTGTTGAATCTCATCGTACAACGCTTTGTGTCTAAGAACCCAGGCTTACAGGATGTCCTCAAGCAGGCCAGGAAGGTGTGTGGCCATTTCAGGCGTTCCTACACGGCCATGGCGCACTTTTCCGATATTCAGCGGCGAAACAACATGCCAGTGAGGCGCTTGATATGCGACAGCCCAACACACGTTGGAATTCAACACTCCTAATGTTCGACCGCCTGCTCCAACAAGAAAAAGCCGTCAACGAGTATTTGTATGACCGGGGTGCTAGGACAGCCTCTGCAGAGCTGGGAATTATTTTGCCACGTTACTGGACGCTCATGCGCAATGCCTGTAGGCTCATGCGTCCTTTTGAGGAGGTGACAAACCTAGTCAGTCGCACCGAAGGCACCATCAGCGACCTCATCCCATTTGTTTTCATCCTGGAGCGTGCCCTGTGAAGAGTGCTGGATCAGGCTGTAGATGAGCATGAAGAGGAATAGGAAGAGTTGTGGTCACCATCACCACCAGAAACAGCCTTGTCATCATCGCTTGCCGGACCTGCGGCAAAGCTGGAAGAGGAGTATGAGGAAGAGGAGTCAGAGGAGGAATGTGGCGGCTTTGAGGAGGAGGAAGACCAACCACAGCAGGCACCCCAGGGTGCTCGTTGTTGTCACCTATCTGGTACCCATGGTGTTGTACGTGGCTGGGGGGAAGAACACACCGTCAATGACATCAGTGACGACGAGGAACGGGAAATGAGTAGCTCTGCATCCAACCTTGTTAAAATGGGGTCTTTCATGCTGTCATGTCTGTTGAGGGACCCACGTATAAAAAGGATGAAGGAGAACGATCTGTACTGGGTGTCCACGCTACTAGACCCCCGGTATAAGCAGAAAGTGGCAGAAATGTTACCAAATTACCGAAAGTCGGAAAGGATGCAGCAGTTCAAAACCAAACTAAAAAATATGCTTTACACAGCTTATAAGGGTGATGTCACAGCACAACGGGAATCTAACAGGGGAAGAGGTGAGTGTAATCCTCCTCCTACCACGGCGGCCAGGACTGGACGATTTACAGATGTGTTGTTGATGGAGGACATGCGGAGCTTTTTCAGTCCTACTCATCGCCACAGCCCTTCGCGATCCAGCCTTAGAGAATTACTCGACCGACAGGTAGCAGACTACCTCGCCTTAACAGCAGATATCGACACTCTGAGGAGCAATGAACCCCTTCACTACTGGGTGTGAAGGCTTGACCTGTGGCCTGAGCTATCCCAGTTTGCCATAGAACTTCTGGCCTGCCCTGCTTCAAGTGTCTTGTCAGAAAGGACCTTCAGTGCAGCAGGAGGCATTGTCACTGACAAGAGAAGTCGCCTCGGTCAAAAAAGTGTTGATTACCTCACCTTCATAAAGATGAATGAGGCATGGATCCCGAAGGGACTGACAGTGGGGGATACGTTTGACTAACAAAAGGCCTGATTACATGCCTTGGCCTCAAAATGGTCCCCACGCTGCTGTATTTAATGTCTGCATACAGGATGACTTTCTTGAATTCTTCACCACCAACTAGGGTTCAAGCCACAATGTTTTAGTTACTTTTCTGCCTGGAAAACATCAATTTTTCCGGCCGCTGCTACAATAGCGGCTGCAACAATGCCATTATTTTTCAGGCATGTGTACATGCCTAATTTTTCTGTCCTATGGTGCAGCACTGTGGTTGCAAAAACAAACCAAAAAAAAAAGGCACATACAAGTGTCAATTCCCCTTCGTGATCGTTACCTTGTTGTGGTGAAGGGGCTTGCGTATCACAATGAAGCAATCATCACCTCTATGAGTGTGTTGGCAATGTTGCCACACCCCAGATGATAAGGCCGTTGCTTCATTATTGTCAGACCAAAAGCGATCGGACGGCTGGATAATATTTCATAGAAAAAACATTAATTTACCTTTTTTTTTTTTTATGTTGTATGGGTTTTTAATACATAAAATAAAAAATCATAAAAAAGTCTCTTAATAGTTTATTAGGAATAATGCAGACAATGAAAAAAATCCCCATCAATTCCAATACAAAGCAAGTACAGAGCTCAGAACTAAATTATTTCATGATGTAATGGTTCGCTAATTCGACAATGGTTAATCAATTCGACCGGATAGGGTACGTAACAGGGATTAAACTGATAGGAATAGTACTAGTTAAGACACCACTCATATAGTGTGTCATAGCACATTGCTCTGTGAACGCGCAGTGCCCCAATTTGGGAGTATGAGGACCGACCAAGCTGCTTTTTCCATCTCCCGGTTCCTGAAATCAATTCAGTTTGGTGTATGAGAGTTTGGTCTGTCACTGTGAAGGCAGTCGAAGGTACCCGGCCTAATTTTTTTTTCACAAAAGGCAATCCCTTTTATGGGATGTAACAGGGATTAAACTGATGAGAATAGTACTACAGAAAATACCACTCATATCGGGTGTGACAGTAAATTGCACGGCGCAGACGCAGTGACCGTGGATAAAAACAAAGGGGAGGGAGCCAGCGTTTTTTTAACCATCTCCCCGTTCGAAAAATCTATTCAATAAATGGCCCCCAGATTGGGGACGTTAGAGGATTAAACTGATGAGAATAGTACTACAGAAAATACCACTCATATCGGGTGTGACAGTAAATTGCACGGCGCAGACGCAGTGACCGTGGATAAAAACAAAGTGGAGGGAGCCAGCGTTTTTAACCATCTCCCCGTTCGAAAAATCTATTCAATAAATGGCCCCCAGATTGGGGACGTTAGAGGATTAAACTGATGAGAATAGTACTACAGAAAATACCACTCATATCGGGTGTGACAGTAAATTGCACGGCGCAGACGCAGTGACCGTGGATTAAAACAGAGTGGAGGGAGCCAGCGTTTTTAACCATCTCCCGTTCGAAAAATCAATTCAATTCACCTTTCGGGGACCCTTGGTGTTGTACGTGGCTGGGTGGAGGAAGAAACCTTCAATGACATCACCGGGACGTGGCTAGCTTGGTATCCAACCTTGTGCCAATGGGGAGTTTGCAGTTGTGCAAATGAACTGTTTGCGGTTGTTTGCGGTGCATTAAAAGGGGAGTTTGGTCTGTCAATGTCTGTGAAGCGGGCGTAACCCTTACACTACCTGATCGATACAACATCAGACCTGATCGTATACACACACTGGATGTTTTAAAGCATGTTATTCCAAACAATTTAGGAATGTTAGTTGATTTATGCCCTATATGGATTAAAACCCGACTCTGCGCCCACTACGTAATTTTCCATGGGAGTTTTGCCATAGATCCCCCTCCGGCATGCCACAGTCCAGGTGTTAGACCCCTTGAAACAACTTTCCCATCACTATTGTGGCCAGAAAGAGTCCCTGTGGGTTTTAAAATTCGCCTGCCAATTGAAGTCTATAGCGGTTCGCCCGGTTCGCCCGTTCGCGAACATTTGCAGAAGTTCGCGTTCGCAGTTCGCGAACGGAAAATTTTATGTTCGCGACATCACTAGCACCGAGTGAGGCATTCAGTATTCTACCGGCAAATCTTACCTGAGCGCCAGTCCACTACCGGATTATGGAGTCTCAACCAAGGGAGAGTGGATGACATGTCCAGGACAAAAAGGCTTAAGGTCTCCCCATGATCAGCCGCCACTGTTACCTGAATCCCGGGCGTCATCCACACTGCACGACCATCCTGGAGAGGGGATCCATCAATAGCGGTCACCGACAGGGGGGTCTTTGGCTGGATAAGAGGGATGCCAAGTCGATGCACCAAGACTGAGTCCATAAAATTCCCTGCTACCCCAGAATCAATCAGGGCAGAAAACACCTGGACTTTGTATTGCCAAAATAGTGAGATAGACACCATCACTCGGGTTGAAGGAGGGATAACAGCACCTAGGAGGTTCTCCTCTATGCCCCGTAGGTTCCCTCAGACAGGAGCGGACAAGTCTTAACCAGATGTCCTGCTTTCCACAAAACAAGCACAGGCCTTTCTGCTGCCGACGAGCTCGTTCTGCTGGTGTATGATGGGAGGACCCAACCTCCATTGGCTCTTCTGCCGGCTTGGTGGCCCCTGGATGTGGCCGAGACAGAGTAAAGCGCGATGACCATTCCAACCGCCTCTCACGGATCCATCTGTCAGCATCGATAGCCTGGGAGATAGCCACCTCCAATGAGACGGGAGTTGGTAAGGCCATAACTAATTCAACTTCGTCAGCTTCTATTCGCTCATTTCTAGAAGTAACATAAAAAAAATGGAAAAAAGTGTTTTATAAAAATAAAAGGACCCCTTCATTAAGCCATGGAATTCCCTCCTGACTCTAATCAGGCATTCAGAATAATTCCCTGGATCAATGACACTTCACCAGAAATCTAATAACCTGTAATATTTTTACACTCCAGAAATACATCCATTTTTTTGTGAGTTCACCATCACCTCACCACCTCTTCTGGCAGAGAGTTCCATAGTCTCTCTGCTCTTACCATAAAGAATCATCTTCTATGTTTGTGTACAAACCTTCCTTCCTCCAGACGCAAAAGTTGTCCTCTCATCACAATCACAGTCCTGTGGATAAATAGATGATGGGAGAAATCTCTGTACTGATTCCTGCTGATAAAGGCTGCTTGCCGAAACGCGTCCAGGATAACGTTGTATTTGATGATACTCGTGGAATAAACAGCAAATATAAAGTGAGACGTTTGCTGGGATTAGATTTTTTGATGAACTGTGGAGAAGGCTCCTTCCCGCGCAGCGTCAAGAGGATCGAGTGCTGACTAATTCTTAATGTACTATATGATGTCTGATTTTCACTTTTTACATTATTCATGGGATAACCCCTTTAAAACTGAACTGGTCCTTAAAAAAGTCATTTTTGGAAAATGTCTTGAAAATTTGAACAATTGCTTCTAAAATCTCTATGCCATGTAATGTAATAAAAAGAAATTAAATTGGCAAAATGATAACAACATAAAGTGGACATAAAGTGAATGTTAATAGCTATTTGATGAGGTATCACTGTTTGTCTATAAAGCAAAGACATTCAAATTTAGAAAATTGTGAATTTTTTAAAATTTTCTATAAATTTGGGATTTTTATTATAAATAAAGGTAAAACATATTACCAAATTTACCACAGGTTGAGAATCGGTTGGATAAGTAAAAGCATTACAAAATTATTACCACATAAAGAACACGTGTCAGATTTGCAAAAAAATACTCAGACGATGAAAAATGACTGTGTCGGGAAAAGGTTAAATCACCCTATATCCAAGTAACAGCATATTGTACGGTGTTTCATTTACCTTAGAAAGATATCTTGCTTAATGTAGGCTTTGGGTAACCCCATCAAATGTGCATTTTAGGCCAAATGAGATTTTGTACCAATGGACAGAATCTATCTGTTCCTAAGATGGCAATGTAATGTCATTTACTCTGTGAGCAAGGTCACCACCGGTTCACTGCACAATTGATGAGTGACTACAGTTGGCCTGGAAATGTTTGCCTCTTAATGTTTCAGGATGGAATAATCTTCCTGAATGAATACAAATATATTCTTATGTTTATTCAATTCATGCAAATGATCACTTTACTTTTCTCAAGATGACAGCAAGGGAAGCTTTAAATACAAATGTGAAATGTTTGAAAATTTGCCCTGGAGCCTGTAAAAGAAGACACAACTCCTAGAGAAAATGGAGGCACCAAAATTAATTACGAACCAGTAAACTCATTGACTTTATAACCAATCGAAGAAAGAACCTGAATTGTGAAAATCATTTTATTTCCATTAAATATCCTCTTTATATTTATCTATTGATCAATGTATCCAATCATGAATATGCAAGGCCGTCTTTAATATTGATTGAACCCTGGGCAAGAATTTACTTGGACCCCCTGGATCCACCTTCCCACACCCTAGCATGCAATCACACCCTCCACCACAACACACACACACACAAAATAAAATTCCACACACCTTGTAGAGTAGTAAACTTTAATAATGTAAACACAAAGGGCTGGAAGTGGGCACCCCTCTGCAGTTCAGGAAGGAGACCGGAGCTCAGCTCACCCTAGCATTGCAGTGCCTCCGCGTGACATCACAGCGGGCAGCGTATGCAAAGGGCAGGGGAGGTAAGGAGGAGGAACAAACAAGTAAGTCCTTCACTATGCAAGCCATGCCACTCTCATAGTGAAAGATAGGATCAGGGCACAGAGCCGGCGGAGTGGAGGCAAGATATTTTATAATAATGTCATTGAATTTGTGGGCAGTGGCCAGCAGGGCTCAAAAGGCAGCTGCCTTGGGCCCCCCAGTAGCAACTGGGCCCAGGGCAGCTGCCCCTTTCTGCCCCACGTTAAAGACTGCCCTGTCTTTATGTCATTGCACGGTGCCTCTGTATGGCATATCAAATCAAATCATAGGGAGCTCCCACTGAACCCTGTTTCCTTCAGCTTTGTCAGTTGCTCTAATACAGAGTCCTACTGTACAAGTAAATTGAAATCTATCTTACATATCTAATTTAATGATAAGCATAGAAAAGTGGCAGCACTCCAAATCAGGTGAAGGGTGGTAAATCCACTTTGATTCACTCCATTCACATGCATTTGTGTATAGCAACATCAATTATTACAGTTAAATACAGTTAAATACTCGCCAAGCTCACTTTGTTACAGGCTACACATGGCCAGCTGACTTGGCATTCTCGGAAAAAAGGTGAGCAAGCGTTGAACAGTCGTCATGCCCATACCTGGGCCCAGCCACTCGGAGTGAGCATACCATGAGACAGCAGAGGAGAATAGACAGTGATGTCAAATAAAATAATATAGAGGTAAGCAACACATGATAAGAAGACCAGACTGTCAAGCTCCTGACTAGACATATAAAACACCCAAAGCATCGCTATGAAGAAACAAGGGGGTAAAAAATCATAACACATATAAAACAAAGTAATGATAGCGAAAAGCTATCCATGATTAGTGTTGAGCGAAGCGAGCTTCGCATGCTTCATCTGAAGTCACTTCATTCAAAACTTCGGAATAATACTGTACAGAGATTTGTCTCTGTGCGGTATTAGAATGTCTGGGCTCCGATGAGCCGAAGTAAGTTATTTGCGAAGTTGCACGTGACTTCGTTGAACAATTTCAGCAGTTGATTTTTAAAGTGGAAAACCACTTAAAAACTTGAAACCTAACTTGGCTTCGGTTCTGACTAGTAACTCAAAACCGAAGCCTAGTTCAGTTTCAAGTTTTAAAGTTTTAAAAATTGTATTACTAAAAACTACAGATCGTCCTGCACAAAATGAGCCCCCACGCAGCTCAGTAGACATAACTATAAAAAAGTTATGGAGGTCAGAATATGGTGATGAAACAAAGTTTTTTTTTAAGTTTTCATTTATTTTTTCTTTATTTAAACATATAAAACATTGTGGTATCGTTGTAATCATACTGACCCACAGAATGAAAGGCACAGTTCATTTTTGCCGCAAAGGGAATTACACTGGGACAAAACCTGTAAAACTGTGGAGCAATTGCGTTTTTTTCCAATTCCACCCCATTTGGAATTTTTTTTGCTCTTCCCAAAACATTTGCAACGGGCGCCTCCCCCTAGGGCCCTCTATAATGCGACCCAGGTGTAGGAAATGCCAAGTGGTATAGTCTGGCCTAAAATGTCCCTTTATGTGTGTCACGGAGCTTCTACCTGGATACAGCTGGACAATTGAGGGATTTGAAAGAAAGATTGAGTCTAGACCCTACATGTAGTTGAACAGCCGCTTTACCTTGCATACAGGTTCCCCATAATGGTTTACAGACTTTGTCTTGGTCCCAGCAGGCTTTAGCATGAAACTGCCACGCAAACTCCACTCTGCTACATCTGTTTCTCTCTGGCTCTGCTGTACTGACAGGCTGACTGTATGACTTTGCTTCTTCTTGTGTGCTGCACTTCTCTTTGTATGGTCTGTCTCTAGATTAGGCCAAGGAACTTTCCTCCCTCTCAGTAATAACCAGAGAACCAAAAGGTCTGCAAAAAGCGATCACTCCTGTCTTTATTTTGAGTATTGTGGCCACTAATACCAAAGAAAGCATGGGGGGGGGGTCTTCACTTTGCAATCCCACCACGGTGCAATGAAAGGTGGCTTCATCCAGTAATCCCTTCCAGCACCAAGGCCTAATCATGCTTTACGCTTCGTCACCTTGAGGTCTGAACTGGTGGCTTTTACACATTTTTTTCAAAGATGGTGCACAGTGCTTTAGGGCACCTAGGAACATAATTTTTTGCAGCAGGGTTACCCTTTAAAGATGTTGAGACTGCTTGTGACTTTACCACTTGTTCCTCCCTGTGTAGCAACAGCACATGAATAGTGTTGAGCGAACAGTTCGAGAATCGTAAAAGTCCGGGTTCGGGTTCGTAGTTCGTCATGTTTTATGGCGCATTTTGAAAGGCTGCAAAGCAGCCAATCAACATGCATCATACTACTTGCCCTAAGATGCCATAGCAGCCATGCCTACTATTGGCAAGGCTGTGATTGGCCAAGTGCAGCATGTGACTCAGCCTCTATTTAAGCTGGAGTCACGTAGCACCGCACGTCACACTGCTCTGATTAGTGTAGGGAGAGGACGCAGCTTCTGTGAGGGCGAGATAGGCAGGGATAAAGAAGTGAATGATCTACCTTTCTACACCTGTGCATCAGAACAACTCAGCTGAGCTGTTCACTGAAAGTCACTATTTTGTTTAGACTGGCCAGAGCGATTTTTACTGGCACATGTAACTGGGCTGACCGGCGGTGGCCATTTTGGGACTTGTGGTGCGCCAGCACAAGCTGCCACAGAGTCTAAACCAAAGCTCCAAAGAAGTGAAAAATCTACACCTGTGAATCAGAACAACAGCGATTCAGCTGCTCAGTCAAAGTCAATTTTTTTCTGGCTGGGCAGACCGTTTTCTGGCACATGTTACTGGGCTGATAGGCGGCGGCCATTTTGGGACTTGTGGTGCTACAGCAAAAGCTGCCACAACGTCCATTAATCTCATGTAATAGTCGATTTTTTCATAGATATACTACATCAGGGGTTTGGCTGTGCTTGTGTCACCCCTACTAACTGCAAAGATATTTAATATATCAGTGGTGAAACTGAAAGTAACCCACTTGGATAGCAAATCCCATGAATGTGCTGTTCCAGCTAGGCTAGCCAGTGCCACTACAGCCAAGTCCAATACTGTCAGCCAGAAATATTTTTTTTTTTTATGTGCCAGAAATATAAATTAAAAAAGCTTTCACCGTAATAATAAAATTATTCTGGTGTTAGACCAGAAGAAGCACTCCTGTTGTAATTAATACTGTAAAAGGCTTAGGCAATATTTCTCCCAGTGTGGGAAATTTATCTAGCAAAACTAGCATTTTAAAAATTCCGGTGTTCTGAATATACCAGCAGTCCTCTTGTAATTAATACCGCAAAAAGGCATTATATCGTCCAGTGTTGTAATTTTGGTGAAAAAAGGCCAATTTAATCAATCTGGTGTTAGTTACACCAGAAACAGTAGGCCGCACGTTTTTACTCCTGTAAAAGGAATTATATCTCCCGTGTGGGAATCTATGTACCAAAACTAGCATTTTAAAAATTCTGGTGTCCAATTTGCAGCAGTTTTCTTGTAATTAATACCGGAAAAGGAATTATATCTTCCAGTGTGGGAATTTATGTACACAAACTAGCATTTTAAAAATTCTGGTGTCCAATTAGCAGCAGTCTTCTTGTAATTAATACCTGAAAAAGGCATTACATTGTCCAGTGTTGTAATTTTGGTGAAAAAAAGGCCAATTTAATCAATCTGGTGTTAGTTACACCAGAAACAGTAGGCCACACGTTTTTACTCCTGTAAAAAGGAATTATATCTCCCCGTGTGGGAAACTATGTACCAAAACTAGCATTTTAAAAATTCTGGTGTCCAATTTGCAGCAGTTTTCTTGTAATTAATACCGGAAAAAGGAATTATATCTTCCAGTGTGGGAATTTATGGACACAAACTAGCATTTTAAAAATTCTGGTGTCCAATTTGCAGCAGTTTTCTTGTAATTAATACCGGAAAAAGGAATTATATCTTCCAGTGTGGGAATTTATGTACACAAACTAGCATTTTAAAAATTCTGGTGTCCAATTAGCAGCAGTCTTCTTGTAATTAATACCTGAAAAAGGCATTACATTGTCCAGTGTTGTAATTTTGGTGAAAAAAAGGCCAATTTAATCAATCTGGTGTTAGTTAGACCAGAAACAGTAGGCCGCACGTTTTTACTCCTGTAAAAAGGAATTATATCTCTCCGTGTGGGAATCTATGTACCAAAACTAGCATATTAAAAATTCTGGTTTCCAATTTGCAGCAGTTTTCTTGTAATTAATACCGGAAAAAGGAATTATATCTTCCAGTGTGGGAATTTTGGGGTTAAAAAATAATATATTTTATTGTGGTGCAAGTTGAATCGCAACAATGAGGAAACATTCTATTAAGGGACGAGGACGCGGTCGTGGTGGTGTCTGTGGAGCCTCTGTTGCTGGCAGAGGACGTGGCCGTTCGGCCTCAGGCGCACAAAGTAGTGAACCAACTCCCTCAAGTAGCCGGCAGAATTTACAGCGATATTTGGTGGGGCCCAATGCCGTTATGAGGATGGTAAGGCCTGAGCAGGTACAGGCATTAGTCGATTGGGTGGCCGACAGTGCTTCCAGCACGTTCACCACATTGTCTTCCGCCCAGTCTTCTGCGGAAAGCGCACAGGTGGCACCTGAAAACCAAGCCCATCAGTCTGTCACATCACCCCCATGCATATCAGGGAAACTGTCTGAGCCTCAAGTTATGCAGCAGTCTCTTATTCTGTTTGAAGACTCTGCTCACACAGTTTCCCAGGGGCGTCCACCTAGCCCTTCCCCAGCGGTGGAAGACATTTCATGCACTGACGCACAACCACTTATGTATCCAGATGATGAAGACATGGAAATACCACCACAGCAGAGTGATTGAGTCTCTGATGATGACGAAACACTGGTGCCCACTGCCGCGTCTTATTGCAGTGTGCAGACTGAACAGGAGGAGGTCAGGGAGGAAGACTGGGTGGAAGACGATGCAGAGGACGATGAGGTCTTAGACCCCACATGGACTGAAGGTCGTGCTGCTGACTTAAATAGTTCAGAGGAAGGGGCAGTGGTGAGACCGAGACAACAGCGAAGCCAAAGAGGGAGCAGGGGGCAAAAGCAGAACAGCCGCCGTCCAGAGAGTTCGCCTGCTATTGGCCAGCGCCAACAGGGACCCAGCACGGCAAAAGCATCTTCAAGGAGTTCCCTGGCATGGCACTTCTTCAAACAATGTGCTGACGACAAGACCAGAGTGATTTGCACGCTGTGCCATCAGACCCTGAGGCGAGGCATTAACGTTCTAAAATCTGAGCACCACCTGCATGATCAGGCATCTACAAGCAAAGCATGAACTGCAGTGGAGTACACACCTTAAAAACAAGGAACCCGCTCAGGCTCCCCCTGCTCCCTCTACCGCTGCTGCCTCGGCTTCCGCCTCGAGAGTAATGTTGCCACCTGCCGAGCAGCAAACAGAGGATGTGCCACCGACACCACCACCGCCACCGTCACCTAGCGTCTCCACTATTTCACACAGCAGCGTTCAGCTTTCCATCTCTCAAACCTCTCAAACAGCTGATGGCCATGGCTGTCCCCCAGTATGTGGTTCCCAGCCGCCACTACTTCTCCAAGACAGCCGTGCCTTCCCTGCACATGCAAGTGTCCGATAAAATCAAGTGTGCACTGCGCAACGCCATTTGTGGCAAGGTCCACCTAACCACAGATACGTGGACCAGTAAGCACGGCCAGGGACGCTTTATCTCCCTAACTGCACACTGGGTAAATGTAGTGGCGGCTGGGCCCCAGGCGGAGAGTTCCTTGGCGCACGTCCTTC
The DNA here is from genome assembly GCA_033119425.1 of Bufotes viridis. Taxonomy (NCBI): domain Eukaryota; kingdom Metazoa; phylum Chordata; class Amphibia; order Anura; family Bufonidae; genus Bufotes; species Bufotes viridis. Next base: position 66,070,936 of record CM065589.1, on the reverse strand, counting down.
TGCCGCCAAGGATCACAGGGCATCATTCTTTGCCTCCGGTAGCCTCCTCCTCCTACTCGGCTTCCTCCTCCTCCTCTGCTTCCACCAGCTCATCCAGTCAGCCACACACCTTCACCACCAACTTCAGCACAGCCCGGGGTAAACGTCAGCAGGCCATTCTGAAACTCACATGTTTGGGGGACAGACCCCACACCGCGCAGGAGTTGTGTCGGGGTATTGAACAACAGACCGACCAGTGGTTGCTGCCGGTGGGCCTCAAGCCCGGCCTGGTGGTGTGCGATAATGGGCGAAATCTCGTGGCAGCTCTGGGACGCACATCCCTTGCCTGGCGCATGTGCTGAATTTGGTGGTGCAAAAGTTCATTCACAACTACCCAGACATGTCAGAGCTGCTGCATAAAGTGCGGGCCGTCTGTGCGCGCTTCCGGCGTTCACATCCTGCCGCTGCTCGCCTGTCAGCGCTACAGCGGAACTTCGGCCTTCCCGCTCACCGCCTAATATGCGACGTGCCCACTCGGTGGAACTCCACCTTGCACATGCTGGAGAGACTGTGCGAGCAGCAGCAGGCCATAGTGGAGTTTCAGCTGCAGCACGCACGGGTCAGTCGCACTGCGGAACAGCACCACTTCACCACCAATGATTGGGCCTCCATGCCACTGTTATCAGCGTGACAATACCAATTCTATATCTCCTAGAGAAAACGCTTAGGGCGATGATGGAAGAGGAGGTGGGCCAGGGCCAGGAGGAGGAGGAGGAGGATGACGGGTCGTTTTTAGCACTTTCAGGCCAGTCTGTTAGAAGTGGCTCAGAGGGAGGTTTTTTGCAACAGCAGAGGGCAGGTACAAATGTGGCCAGCCAGGGACCACTACTGGAGGACGAGGAGGATGAGGAGGAGGTGGAGGAGGATGAGGATGAAGCAGGTTCACAGCGGGTGGCACCCAGCACAGCGCAGGCACATCCCTGGTGCGTGGCTGGGGGATACAGAGGATGATGACGATACGCCTCCCACAGAGGACAGCTTGTCCTTACCTCTGGGGAGCCTGGCACACATGAGCGATTACATGCTGCAGTGCCTGCGCAACGACAGCAGAGTTGCCCACATTTTAACATGTGCTGACTACTGGGTGGCCACCCTGCTGGATCCACGGTACAAAGACAATGTGCCCACTTTACTTCCTGCACTGGAGCGTGATAGGAAGATGCGCGAGTACAAGCGCACGCTGGTAGACGGGCTCCTGAGAGCATTCCCAACTGACACAGGGGAACAGGTGGAAGGCCAAGGCAGAGGAGGAGCTAGAGGTCGCCCACGCAGCAGTGTCACGGCCAGCTCCTCTGAGGGCAGGGTTAGCATGGCAGAAATGTGGAAAAGCTTTGTCTCCACGCCACAGCTAACTGCCCCACCACCTGATACGGAACGTGTTAGCAGGAGGCGACATTTCACTAACATGGTTGAACAGTACGTCTGCACACAACTCCACGTACTAACGGATTGTTCGGCCCCATTCAACTTCTGGGTTTCCAAATTGTCCACGTGGCCAGAATTAGCATGTTATGCCTTGGAGGTGCTGTCCTGCCCGGCGGCCAGCGTCATTACTGACAAACGCAGCCGCCTGTCCACAGCCATCGTGGACAAGCTGACGTTTATAAAAATGAACCAGGCATGGATCCCACAAGACCTGACCCTCCCTTGTGCAGAGTAGTCCTTATTAATAACTGCCTTAAACCATGTTGTCTTGTACTCCTGGCCACTTCTTCATTGAAAAATCAATTTTTGAAATTAAGTAGGATCTTGGGGTGCAACCCAGAGTTGAAAGAACTTTCCCTCTGTCTGGGTGCCGGGGCCAAAGTACATGAAAGTGTCCTTCTCCTGTGCTGGGTGATATGAATGTTATACTTGTGCTGTCTGACATGTCTCCTTTGTGTGGGTGCAGGGGGCCAAAGTCACTGAAAGCGGCCTTCTCTTGTGGTGGGTGATCTAAATGCCTGATTCTCTGCTGTGGGACCTCTCTCCTCCGTCTGGGTGCAGGGGTCAAAGTCTCTCAAAGTCGCCTTCTCCTGTGCTGGGTGATATAAATGTTATACTTGTGCCATCTGACATGGTTGCCGGGGTCCCATTAAATGGTGGCCTACTCCTGTGGTGGATGATCTAAATGCCTGATTCTCTGCTGTGAAAACCTCTCTCCTCCGTCTGGGTGCAGGGGTCAAAGTCTCTCAAAGTCGCCTTCTCTTGTGCTGGGTGATGTAAAACTGATGCTTGTACCATCTGACATGGTTGCCGGGGTCCCATTAAATGATGGCCTACTCCTGTGGTGGGTGATCTAAATGCCTGATTCTCTGCTGTGAAACCTCTCTCCTCCGTCTGGGTGCAGGGGTCAAAGTCTCTCAAAGTCGCCTTCTCTAGTGCTGGGTGATGTAAATGTTATACTTGTGCCATCTGACATGGTTGCCGGGGTCCCATTAAATGGTGGCCTACTCCTGTGGTGGGTGATCTAAATGCCTGATTCTCTGCTGTGAAACCTCTCTCCTCCGTCTGGGTGCAGGGGTCAAAGTCTCTCAAAGTCGTCTTCTCCTGTGCTGGGTGATATAAATGTTATACTTGTGCCATCTGACATGGTTGCCGGGGTCCCATTAAATGGTGGCCTACTCCTGTGGTGGGTGATCTAAATGCCTGATTCTCTGCTGTGAAACCTCTCTCCTCCGTCTGGGTGCAGGGGTCAAAGTCTCTCAAAGTCGCCTTCTCCTGTGCTGGGTGATATAAATGTTATACTTGTGCCATCTGACATGGCTGCCGGGGTCCCATTAAATGGTGGCCTACTCCTGTGGTGGGTGATCTAAATGCCTGATTCTCTGCTGTGAAAACCTCTCTCCTCCGTCTGGGTGCAGGGGTCAAAGTCTCTCAAAGTCGCCTTCTCCTGTGCTGGGTGATATAAATGTTATACTTGTGCCATCTGACATGGTTGCCGGGGTCCCATTAAATGGTGGCCTACTCCTGTGGTGGGTGATCTAAATGCCTGATTCTCTGCTGTGAAACCTCTCTCCTCGGTCTGGGTGCTGTGAAACCTCTCTCCTCCGTCTGGGTGCAGGGGTCAAAGTCTCTAAAAGTGGCCTTCTCTTGTGCTGGGTGATGTAAAACTGATGCTTGTACCATCTGACATGGTTGCCGGGGTCCCATTAAATGGTGGCCTACTCCTGTGGTGGGTGATCTAAATGCCTGATTCTCTGCTGTGAAACCTCTCTCCTCCGTCTGGGTGCAGGGGTCAAAGTCTCTCAAAGTCGCCTTCTCCTGTGCTGGGTGATATAAATGTTATACTTGTGCCATCTGGACATGGTTGCCGGGGTCCCATTAAATGGTGGCCTACTCCTGTGGTGGGTGATCTAAATGCCTGATTCTCTGCTGTGAAACCTCTCCTCCGTCTGGGTGCTGTGAAACCTCTCCTCCGTCTGGGTGCAGGGGTCAAAGTCTCTAAAAGTGGCCTTCTCTTGTGCTGGGTGATGTAAAACTGATGCTTGTACCATCTGACATGGTTGCCGGGGTCCCATTAAATGGTGGCCTACTCCTGTGGTGGGTGATCTAAATGCCTGATTCTCTGCTGTGAAAACCTCTCTCCTCCGTCTGGGTGCTGTGAAACCTCTCCTCCGTCTGGTGCAGGGTCAAAGTCTCTAAATGTGGCCTTCTCTTGTGCTGGGTGATGTAAAACTGATGCTTGTACCATCTGACATGGGTGCAGGGGTCAAATTAACTAAATGGTGGCCTACTCCTGTGGTGGGTGATATGAGGCCTTAATATGTGCTGTGAAACCTCTCTCCTCCGTCTGGGTGCAGGGGTCAAAGTCTCTAAAAGTGGCCTTCTCCTGTGCTGGGTGATATAAATGTTATACTTGTGCCATCTGACATGGTTGCCGGGGTCCCATTAAATGGTGGCCTACTACTGTGGTGGGTGATCTAAATGCCTGATTCTCTGCTGTGAAACCTCTCTCCTCCGTCTGGGTGCTGTGAAACCTCTCTCCTCTGTCTGGGTGCAGGGGTCAAAGTCTCTAAAAGTGGCCTTCTCTTGTGCTGGGTGATGTAAAACTGATGCTTGTACCATCTGACATGGGTGCAGGGGTCAAATTAACTAAATGGTGGCCTACTCCTGTGGTGGGTGATATGATGCCTGAATATGTGCTGTGGGACCTCTCTCCTCTTTCTGGGTGCAGGGGTCAAAGTAACTAAAAGTGGCCTTCTCCTGTGCTGGATGCTTGTGCTATCTGACATGTCTCCTCTGTCTGGGTGCTAAGGCCTAAGTCACTGAAAGTGGCCTTCTCCTGTGGTGGTTGATATGATGCCAGATTCTCTGCTGTGGGACCTCTCTCCTTTGTCTGGATGCTGGGGTCAAAATAATAGTAAGCGACCTTCTCCATTGGTGGGTGATTTGAAGCCTGATTCTGTGCTATGGGACCTAACTCCAATTAATATTGGTTAATTTTTATTTATTTTATGTTAAGTCATCATTTCCCTATCTACATGTTTGCAGGGGATTTACCTACATTTTGCTGCCTTTTGCAGCCCTCTAGCCCTTTCCGGGAGTCTTTTACAGCCTTTTTAGTGCCCAAAAGTTCGGGTCCCCATTGACTTCTATGGGGTTCGGGTTCGGGATGAAGTTCGGGTTGAGTTCGGATCACGAACCCGGACATTTTCCGGAAGTTCGGCCGAACCTCTCGAACCCGAACTTCCAGGTGTTCGCTCAACTCTACACATGAATCCAAAGACACAGGACATACTGGCTCCTTCCCCTCCCAAGTCTATGGAGAAAACAAGGTTAAGAACATATGTAAATTATACAATACCTAGGCTTTCTAAACTAATACAGGGCAATGAGGGTCAGGGACCATTAGTATTCAGTGTCCTCAGAGGCAGTCCATATGAGCAAAGATGCAAAGGTCGCTAACTATCTGGCTAACAATAAAATGTCCAACGTCCATTTGAAGTGCATAGGATCCCATTGATGTACCTGTAAAAGAGTACATACAATGGGTAAATAGTATTTAAACATTGCAGAACCTATAAAAACGTTAGTGCAAGAATAAAGCAAATATATAATGCAAATGCAAAGTGCAATTTAATTCACATAAGAGTCTTTTTCTTTAGTGCTGGCGGATCATATACACCAAACTGGAACCATGTAGTGCAAAAGTCGTTTGTAATCCATATGAAGTAGCAATGTCATTTGTAATCCACATGGGTATGATGGAAAATAGTAGCAATGGTAATGAAAACCCTTCTAGCAAAAGGGGCTCCCACTTAACCTGAGAAGGGGGAAAGAAAAAAAAAAGAATTGGGTCAGACGTACGCAACTTAATCGGGTGGTCACCCTAGCCATAGCAGTAGCAAGATTCTGTTTCACAGCACCAGAACCTCCTGCTGAGACAGATGGACTGAGAATCTTCAGCTGCAGGGGCTGTATTAAACGATCCTCCAGGGCCGGTGATGAAGCTCGAGAAGCTCTCATTGCAGCAGATGCCATCTTCCATGGGAGTTTGTAATTTAGCACCATCGGACTGTAGGAAAATATAGTGTTGGACACACGTCCCAGCTGAACAGTTGGTGACAGGGGCAGACACGGGTTCAGGAGCTCCGGCTGAGGCTGTGCCTTTTCTTGACAGCGGAGGACCCCCTCTACAGTTTCCTGAATACAGCGCACTTGGCCTGCGGCAGATGGATACATTCAATTTAAGCCAGGGCCTATAGGCCATTCATCAACTGAGGTTCACCCTTCAGGACGGACCTTATATCCCAATGCAGATTTATTTTATCTGTTCTCCCATGGGAAGGCAAAGGAGACACAAGTGAGCAATAGTGATGAGCGAGCATGCTCGGCCGAATATCTATTCAGCTCGAGCATCGCTATGTTCAGCACATGACGGTACTCGACCGAGTACCGCATGTGCTCGAGCGCAATAATCGAGTCCCCCTCCCCGCGCGTTTCACGGGTTTTAACCACCTCCCGACCGCCTAACACAGGGATGCGTCCTGCTGGCGGCCGGGATGTTCCTCCTAGACGCATTGGCACGTCATCTTGCGAGAAGCGAGATGACGTTCTGATGCCGCCCACACATGCGCAGTGCGGGGCGGTAAAAGTTGCAGAAGAAGTTGGTTATCAGCCGGTCAGTCAATGATCAGCGCTGGCAGGCTGATGACTTTTAAAAAATAGAATAAAAAGCCATATAACACAGTATATTTATAAATATAATGTGTTAAATGGCTTCTGTGCTCCCTACTGGGTCCTTTTCATTGGTTGGTCCCAGCAGAGAGCACATGTGACAGTAAGTACACTGTTAGGTAGTCAGTTAGCGCCCACCGCACCGCATTCACTGATTACCGTAGCGCTAATCAGCATTGGTACACGGGATTTGATCCCGTGCTGAGCCACGCCCCCTGCACTGATCACATGACAGTGACGTCACCCCAGGTCCTTCGGCTGTGCAACAGTTCGGGTTGGTGGCAGCCGCCCCTTATGGATTCCATATGCCGCTATAGTGGAATCCATAACGGGATGCGCGACTTACCACCACCCGAATGCCGAACAACGGACTTTTTTTTAATGTTCGCTCATCTCTAATCAGAACTGATCACAGTCAGATCTATAATAGTATTAGTGTCACCTTAGCTCGCCCTCCACCCAAAACGCAGTGTTTGCCCGATCAGGTCTGATCGGTCGCCCACACGTGCGATCACCCACACCCGCCCCGCTGCAGTGACAAAAATTATATATTTTTTTTATCACTGCACAATAAATACACAAGCACTGCGGCGATAAAAACAGCAGTTTTGATATTTTTTATCAATTGCAGCGGCTTCCTGTACTTCGCTAGCCTCCCTTTGTAAGACAGGCTTGCTTTTTTTTATTGGGTAGTCTCAGGGAATACCCCCTAAATTTAGTTGTCCAAATGGCAAGGAAGGGGTATTTTTCTGAAGAGGCCTACAGACTTCTGACCCAGTCGGGTGAGGAATGGGAACCCTCATCTGACGAATCCAGCGGGTCAGAATACGAACCTGTAGAAAGCAGTGGCAGTCTAACCCAAAGTTCTGATGATGAGGTTGAGGTCCCTGATACCACCAGGCATACCCGGCCCCATGTTGCTAGACCACAGGTTGCGCAGGATCCGCTTCAAGGGCAGCAGAGTGGGGCTGATGCTGTCGGATTACGTGGTGAGGCATACACCAGCAGCGCAGCCCATCCTGGACCTAGTACCAGCACTGCCGTAGAACATGGTGAAGTGGCGAGCACCAGAAGGGCAGTTGAAGCTGGTATGGTGGCACGTGCAGTAGTTCCCCCGTCGCAGCCACCGCACAGACAGGCCCGTAGAGCCCCTAGAGTCCCTAGGGTGCTGGCAAACCCTGATTGGCCGTCCCCATCTTCAGCCGCACCAGTAGTTCCCCCTTTCACCGCCCAGTCAGGAGTTCGGGTTGAGACAGCTCAGATCGGATCGGCACTGGGGTTTTTTGAGCTGTTCTTCACTGCGGAGCTCTTTGACCTAGTCGTGGCAGAAACAAACCGGTATGCCACTCAATTTATAACCCGGGAAGCTTTTATGCCCAGTCATTCCGGTGGAAAACCGTCCAAGTTTCCGAAATTAAAACTTTTCTGGGCCTTCTCCTCAACATGAGCCTGGCAAAAAAGCATGAATTGCGGTCATATTGGTCCACGAACCCAATTCATCACATGCCCATGTACTCTGCTGCCATGTCCAGGACACGATTTGAGACCATCCTACGTTTCCTGCACTTTAGTGACAACAGAACCTCTCGTCCCAGAGGCCACCCAGCTTTTGACCGGCTCCACAAAATTCAGCCCCTCATAGACCCCTTTAACACCAAATTTGCAGATTTGTATACCCCTGAGCAAAACATCTACACAGATGAGTCCCTAATACATTTTACCGGGCACCTTGGCTTCAAACAATACATCCCAAGCAAGCGCGCCCGGTATGGGGTCAAATTGTATAAGCTCTGTGAAAGGGCCACAGGCTATATGTACAAATTTTGTGTCTATGAGGGTAAAGATCAGACCCTGGAGCTGGTCGGTTGCCCTGACTACCTGGGGAGCAGTGGGAAGACAGTCTGGGACTTTGTGTCACCCTTATTTGGCAAGGGATACCACCTTTATGTGGACAATTTCTACACAAGTGTGCTCCTCTTCAGGCATTTGACCTAGAAGCCGGGGCTTCCCCAAACGGCTCGTTACCACCCGTCTTGCAACGAAGAACTGCGGTTAGAGTTGAGCGAACACCTAGATGTTCGGGTTCGAGAAGTTTGGCCACACTTCCCGAAAATGTTCGGGTTCGGGATCCGAACTCGACCGGAACTTCACCCCAAACCTGAACCCCATTGAAGTCAATGGGGACCCGAACTTTTGGGCACTAAGAAGGCTGTAAAATAGCCCAGGAAAGAGCTAGAGGGCTGCAAAAGGCAGAAAAACATAGGTAAATCCCCTGCAAATCCCCTGAAATGACTTAAAATAACATAAAATAGAGAAAAATAGTAAATAAACTTTTTAAACTTGAGCCCAAGTGAGTGACAGTGGCACTTGTCACCCAGAAAACAGCAACGCCACCACATCTGTCATCGTCACCAAGCATCTCCACCAAATCCCATGAAAGTGTTCAGCTATCAGCTGTCCATCTCCCAAACACTGAAGAGAAAAATAAATAGAAAGAGGTACTACCCCCCTACCCATGGCTCTGAATGCCTTATTTTAAACTTCCTGGTCCTTTGACATGCTGTCATTCTGTCTGGTTGACAGTTTTAAAATCCTTATGGCGGTGGCTGTCCCACAGTACGTGTATCCCAGCCGCCGCTACTTTTGCAGGCGAGCCATCCCTTCCCTGCACAACCAAGTGGCGGACAAAATCAGGTGTGCACTGCGCAACGCTATCTATGGCAACGTCCACATAACCAACAACAACACAGTGGGTAAATGTAGCGGCTGGCCCAGAGGCGGATAGCATTTTTGCGAATGTCCTTCCGCCCCCGAGGATTGCTGGGCATTTCTCTATGTATCCTGTTACCTCCTCCTACTCTGCTTCCTCCTCCTCCTCTACCACCCCCTCATCCACTCAGTGTAACACCTTCACCACCCACAGCATCACAGCCAAGGAAAATGACAGCAGTCTGTTTTAAAACTTGTGTGTTTGTGGGGGAAAAACCCACAATGCGCAGGAGCTATGGAAAGGCATGGAACAACAGACGGATGATTGGTTGGTGCCATTGAGCCTTCAGCCCGGCCTGGTCTTGTGCGCTAAAGGGGCAAAATGTAATAGCAGGCCTGGGCTTAGCCGGTTTGACGCACATCCCCTGCCTGCCACATGTGCTGAATTTGGGGTGCAGAAACTCCTAAACACCAGACAGTGAAAATCAATTCAGTTAATCGAACACACACAACCCCCCCCCCCCCCTTTCACTCAAACCATTAACAAACTATTTACAAATTTACTTAAAAACATATTAAAATAACTATAATGCAGCTAAACTAACCATACAAACAAGCAAAACTATATACACGCCTTATCCTTAACTTAAGGCCAGCCAATTACAAGTGGCTCGGAGGGTGGGTTTCTGCACCAACATAGGCCCTGGCCTGGAACACAATTGTCCAGCCAGGGCACAGTTCTGGAGGATGAGGAGGATAAGTAGGATGAAGAGGAGTAGGAGGAGCCGTGTTCTCAGCAGGGTGGCACCCAAGCCAACTCACGGGCAGCTGGGTCACCATCAGTTCTGGAGGATGAGGAGGAGTAGGAGGAACGCTGAGGGATACAGAGGACACAGACGATATACCTCCCTCGAAGAGCATAGCTTGTCCTTGCCTCTGGGCAGCCCGGCAGACATGAGCGACAACATGCTGCAGTGCCTGAGCAACGACCACCCAGTTACTGACACATTCTAACTTTGTCATCACGCCACAACAACCTGCACCACCGGCAGATCTGGAACATCTTAGCAGGAGGCAGCATTTCAGCAACATGTTTGAACAGTACACGTACTGACTGATGGGTCTGCCTAGGGCAGTGATGGGCAATGTGCGGCTCTCCAGCTGTTGCTAAACTACAACTCCCACCATGCCCTGCAGTAGGCTGATAGCTATAGACAGGCTTTGCATGCTGGGAGTTGTAGTTCTGCAACAGCTGGAGAGCCGCACGTTGCCTATCACTGGCCTAGGGGAATAGCTACAGGGGAAGAAGGGGAAGCAACTGCTTTGTGGCCGTGACCTAGAGGGGCCCATCCAGGAGGAAGAGGAGGAGTAAAGGACTTTGTCAAGGCCCCCTCAACAGTATTATACAATGAAATTATATACAGTGGCAGTATAGACAATGTAGAAAGCGAATGGAACAGCTGCTGGGCCTGGTCTGAGAGAGCGATCTTTAGTAGCCACAGGCATGGCGGCATGAAAGGAAGGGGTTGCGCAAAAATTACTGGGGGAGGGTGGCCTCATTCAAAAATTTGATGTGGTGCCCAATCATTTCTAGCTATGCCACTGGGTCTGGCCCATTCAACTTCTGGGTCTTCAAATTGGGCACATGTCCTGAGGTTGCCCTTTACGCCTTGGAGGTGCTGGCCTACCCTGCAGCCACTGTATTGTCTGAATGTGTGTTTAGCATGGCTGGGGGCATTATCACACACAAGCGCAGCCGCCTGTCCGCAGACAATGTTGGCAAATAAGCTTTCGTTTATTAAAAAGAACCAGACATAGATACCACAGGACTGGTTTGAACCTTATGAAGAATAGACATGTATACCGGCCTCAACCAACCATTGCTGTAAAATAAAAAAAGTTATTGGAGACTACCTTTGGCTTCACAGCCCAAAAAGGCTTCATTTCATGCAAGAATGTAACCGCCAATTGTAAGTTCCCTGTCAGTTATGCAGTGCAGGGGATTGTACCTGGCACAAATGGTAATATTTCAAGCAACAATTTAAAATCTATCCTTTGCTGGACAGTATTAAACTTGTCCAGCCACAGCTGAAACCCCAGATTTACTGTATTTCTATTTTTGCAACTGATTTTCACCCCAGAAAAAAATATATCCTTTGACGGACACTAGGGAAATTGCCCAGTCACAGCTGGAACACCAGATTCAGGGTATTGCTATTTTGGAAATTAAATTTCACCCCAGAAAAAAATATACCCTTTTACGGACAGATTTAAACTAGGCCTGCAACAGCTGGAACACAAGATTTACTATTTCTATTTTTGCTAATGACTTTCACCCCAGAAAATAATATATCCTTTGCCGGACACTATTAAACTTGTCCAGTCACAGCTGGAACACCAGATTTACGTATTGCTATATTGGCAATTGAATTTCACCCCAGAAAATTATCTATCCTTTGCGGGACACTATTAAACTTGGCCAGCCACTGCTGGGACACCAGATTTACTGTATTTCTATTTTGGCAACTGAATTTCACCCCAGAAAATAATAAATCCTTTGCCGGACACTATTAAACTTGTCCAGTCACAGCTGGAACACCAGATTTACAGTATTGCTATTTTGGCTATTGAATTTCACCCCAGAACAAAATATATCCTTTTTCGGACATTATTAAACTTTGCCAGCCACTGCTGGGACACTAGATTTAGGGGATTGCTATTTTGGCAATTGAATTTCACCACAGAAATAAATCTTTCCTTTGCCAGACAGCAGACAGTATTACACTTGGCTAGCCACAGCTGGAACACCAGATTTAGGGGATTGCTATTTTGGCAATTGAATTTAACCCCTTAATAAAATATAGAAATTTCTATCCTGAGTTTCTAAGGGTGACAATAAGCACAGCCAAGCCTCTGATGTAGGATTTAGCAAAAAAAAAAAACTAGTATTGATGGATTGATGGACTTGGTGGCAGCTTGTGTTGGTGCACCACAAGACACAAAATAGCCGCCGATCAAAGTGACAGAAAAACGCTCTGTGCAGCCTAAAAACCAGTGAGCAATTAACTAGCAGAAATTGAATGATTCACAGCTGTAGATCGATCACTTCATTAGGTGTTTTTGCTGACTTTTCCCTGCCTAATCTCGCCCTCACAGAAGCTGCATCCTCTCCCTACACTAATCAGAGCAGAGTGACGTGCAGCGCTACGTGACTCCAGCTGCACTTGGCCAATCACAGCCTCTTAGGGCAAGAAGTAAAACGCTATCTGATTGGCTGCTTCGCAGCCCTTCAGAAAGCTGGAAGAAATTGCCGAACAACGGACCCGAACCCGAACTTTTTTGAAAATGTTCGGGTCCGTGTCACGAACACCCCAAAATTCGGTACGAACCCGAACTATCCAGTTTGGGTTCGCTCATCCCTACTCGCGGTGAAATGGAGAGACAAGCGTGACGTTTACATGCTCTCCTCCATTCACGTAGATACGACAATACAAATTAAACGTGCAACCAGTGTCATTGAAAAGCCCCTCTCGGTCCATGACTATAATTTGCTCATGGGAGAGGTGGACTTCAATGACCAGATATTGGCTCCTTATTTAATCTCCCACAGGACCAGACGCTGGTATAAGAAGGTGTCTGTATACCTAATTTAATTGGCTATGTATAATAGTTTTGTTCTCTACAGTAAGGCTGGGAGAACAGAATCCATCCTCAAATTTCAGGAAGAGATCACCGAGAACCTCCTGTATCCAGGAGGTTCCATGGCCCCAACCACCAGTGTAGTGAGCCTGTTACGAATAAGAAGTTTTTTTTGAAACGCGTCAACAGTCACCATACCTAAGAGATGTATTGACCTATATGTCTGTGAAGAATCTACCTCAATAAAATACGGAGAAAAGACACCTCAACAAAAGTGAGTGCTGGAGCCTATACTTTACTGTTTAGCATAGTGAGCCGTCTACACGAGCGACAACCGTCACCCCGAAAAAGATGCTGTGTCTGTAGCAGGAGTGGAATAAGGCGTGAGATCCGCTATTTCTGTCCTGACTGCCCTGACCACCCTGCCCTATGCTTAGGGGAGTGCTTCCGGAAGTACCACACTCAGGTACACTTAGGGACGTAGGGACCGCAGGACACAGGTAGATTTTACACAAGGGTCTCTCAGGATACTAGGTTTTGAGAGACCGTAACACACAGGGGTGCTAGTGTGCTACTGCAGATATGTGAAATAGTAGAAACCTCTCCTTTCACTTGGGATAAAGTGCATAATGTACTTTGCACCATCTCTGTGCGATTTACACTTTACTTATTGTCCCATGGGAAAGGAGAGGTTTCTGCTAGGAAAGTTAGGCCTCTTGCACACGGCCGTAGTGGGCCCGTGCCCATGCTGCAAATGCACAGGCCCCCTTACCGTGGGGCAGCCGCAGCGGATCGCGGACCCATTAACTTGAATGGGTCCGTGATCTGCCCGTTCCACAAAAAGATAGGACATGTTCTAACTTTTTGCGAGATGGAAGTACGGAACGGATCCCCACGGAATCAATCCGTAGTGCTTCCGTAGTGTTCCGTTCCATCATTTCGTTCCGCACCGTTCCGCATCTCCAGATTTGCAGACGCATTGAAATGAATGGGTCCGCATCCGTGATGCGGAATGGCCATGGAATGGTGCCCGTGTATTGCAGATCTGCAAATGCGGTCCGCAATAGGGGCACGGGGCACACACGTTTGTGTGCAAGAGGCATAAAGAGTGAAAAGTAAAAAAAAAAAATTAAACAGGTACAGTAGCAAGAAAAAGAAATCGTGAGTTAGTTTAGGTTTTAAAAGTTTTATGATGTTTTGGTTTTATAAAGTTTGTAATGTTCAAATTTATGAGCCTGCTGCTTGTTTTTTCTTCTTTTTTTTTTACTACCCTTTACTTTCCAGCTGGACCAACCGACGAAAACGCTGCAGCACTGATTTGCATTCTGAGAGAAGCATTGCGCTGCTGTCAGATTACATGTGAAGTCGGTGTATGCGGCGCTGCAGGATGAGATTTCTTCTCCGCAGTACAGGTACGTCTGCCCAGGCATATGAGCTGAGGAGAGGTGTTGGAGTTCATATGCTTTGGCAAACACTTTGTATTAGAAATCTGGCAAAGATGTCTTCCTCCACAATGATCGATTGATCGATGTGAATGGAGAAATCACGTTTGCCAGGACATAGGAGCTGAAGTCGGTATGGATGTTTGGACAGAGCCCCAATGTCCTGGCAACCGCCAGGCCCTCTTTTTTTTTCTTGCATATTTTTTGGCAAAGATTTTTTCTCATGTGGTATTGCCGTACTCGGGAGAAGTAGGGCATTGTGTTTTGGGGTGTATTTTTACATATACCCATGCTGGATGAGATAAATATCTCTGTAAATTGACAACTTTGTAAAATAATAAAATTTCCGCTAACTTGTGCCAAAAAAATAATCTTCTATGAACTCGCCATGCCCCTCATGGAATACCTTGGGGTGTCTTCTTTCTAAAATGGGGTCACTTGTGGGGTATTTATACTGCCCTGGCATTTTAGGGGCCCCTAAGTTGTTAGACGTAGTTTGTTATCCAAATGCATAAAAATGCCCTGTGAAATCCTAAAGGTACTCATTGGAATTTGGGCCCCTTTGCGCATCTTGGCTGCAAAAAAGTGTCACTCATGTGGTATTGCCGTACTCAGGAGAAGTAGGGCATTGTGTTTTGGGGTGTATTTTTACATATACCCATGCTGGATGAGATAAATATCTCTGTAAATTGACAACTTTGTATAAAAAAAATTGAAAAAGTTGTCATTTACAGAGATATTTTTCACATACAGTATGGGTATATGTAAAAATACACCCCAAAACACATTGCCCTACTTCTCCTGAGTACAGTGATACCACATGAGTGACACTTTTTTGCAGCCAAGATGCGCAAAGGGGCCAAAATTCCAATGAATACCTTTAGGATTTCACAGGGCATTTTTACGCATTTGGATTCCAAACTACTTCTCACGCTTTAGAGGCCCCTAATGTGCCAGGGCAGTATAAATACCCCAGAAGTGACCCCATTTTAGAAAAAAGACACCCCAAGGTATTCCGTGAGGGGTATGGTGAGTTCATGTAAAATTTTATTTTTTGTCACAAGTTAGTAGAATATGAGACTTTGTAAGAAAAAAAATAAAAATTCAATTTCCTCTAACTCGTGACAAAAAATAAAAACTTCCATGAATTCACTATGCCCATCAGCGAATACCTTAGGGTGTCTACTTTCAGAAATGGGGTCATTTGTGGGGTGTTTCTACTGGGCATTGTAGTACCTCAGGAAACATGACAGGTGCTCAGAAAGTCAAAGTGCGGAAATTCACTTTTTTGCACCATAGTTTGTAAACACTATAACTTTTACCCAAACCAATAAATATACACTTATTGGATTTTTTTTATTAAAGACATGTAGAACAATAAATTTAGAGAAAAATGTATATAGAAATGTAGTTTTATTTGAAAAATTTTACAACAGAAAAGTGAAAAATTACATTTTTTTGAAAAAAATTCGTCATTTTTGATTAATATCAAAAAAAGGAAAAATGTCAACAGCAATGAAGTACCACCAAATGAAAGCTCTGTTAGTGAGAAGAAAAAGAGGTAAAATGTATTTGGGTGGTAAGTTGTGTGACCGAGCAATAAACAGTGATAGTAGTGTGGTGTAGAATTGTAAAAAGTGGTCTGGTCATTAAGGGTGTTTAAGCTAGGGGGGCTGAGGTGGTTAAGCAGCCAATACAGCTGCAGGTTAGTACTGCCTTCACTGTAATGCCAGTAGTACTGTCGCTGCTGGCATTACAGTGATTGGCTGGCCGGAACGCTTCATCGGGTGCTATATAGTACCCGATGACGCATGTTCGGCTCAGACTTAGACAGGGAGAGCAGAGCGTAGGATTTTTCACAGTGTGTCGTGCCCGCCTTAAACCAGCATGTGTCCCAGAACAACACCCGTGCCCTGACCAATGCACTTACTGGGAAGGTCCACTTCACCACGGACAAATGGACAAGTGCTGGTGACCAGGGACGCTACATTTCCCTGACCGCACACTGGGTGAATGTTGTGGAGGCTGGGAGTTAGTCGTACCCTGGGATAGCACAGGTGCTACACCCAGGACTGCGTGCCCTACGTCCATCAAGGTCTCTGCCAGCAGCTATGTTACTGGCTCCAATCCCCACTTCTCCTCCGCCGCCTCCTCCTCCACTTCCACCTCCAGCAGCAGTCAGCCATCAGTCGCTGACTGGAAGCAGAGTAACACTGCTGTGGGTAAGCGTTAACAGGGAATGCTGAAGCTGATCTGCTTAGGGGACAAACAGCACACCGCCGAAAAGCTATGGTAGGGTATAAGGGACCAGACCGAGCTGTGGCTCTCGCCACTCAACCTACAACCAGGCTGTGTCTGACAATGGCCGTAACTTGGTGGCGGCTTTGGAGCTCGGCAACATGACACACATCTCATGCCTAGTCCTCGTCTTAAACTTAGTGGTTCAGCGGTTTATCAAAACCTACCCCAATTTTCAAGAGCTACTAGTGAAGGAGTGCCACGTGTGTGCCCATTTCCGCAAGTCGTCCACAGCTTCAGCCGGTCTGTCAATGGTGCAGCAGCGCTTGCGGCTTCCAGCTCACCGACTATTGTGCGACATGAGCACGAGGTGGAACTCTACGTTCTATATGTTGGCCAGGCTTTGTGAGCAGCAGAGGGCAGCTGTGGAATACCAGCTGCAACATGGTCAGCGCCTTTCGAGTCAACTGCCACTATTTACAAGGGAGGAGTGGGCATTGATGTCAGACCTCTGTGAGGTTTTAAAAAACTTTCCACACAGATGGTTAGTGGCAATAACGCTATTATAAGCGTAACCATCCCACTACTGTGTCTACTCAAACGATCGCTGCTCACAATTAAGGACGACGCTCTGAATGTGGCAGACGAGGAAATGAGGGAGGACAGGGTGATAGCCAGACCACCCAAAGTTCATCTTCTCAGCGCAAATTGGACCATGAAGAGGAGGAGGATCTGGAGACAGTTGCCTCTACTACAGAGGGTAGTACTCACGGAACTTTAATTCCATCTGTTCAGCGTGGATGGGCAGAAGAGGAGGTGAAGGATGAGGAGATGGAAAGTCATCCTGATGTTGACATCGACATCTTGCCTGTTGGTACTCTGGCACACATGGCTGACTTTATGTTAGGTTGCCTTTCCCGCGACCCTCGCATAATATTCATTTTATATAACACAGATTAGGGTACTTTCACACTAGTGTCAAAGTTTTCCATCATTGAGTTCCGTCCTCCGGCTTAAAAACTGATCAGTTTTATCCTAATGCATTCTGAATGGAAAGCAATCCATTCAGTTTGCATCAGTTTGTCTTCAGTTCAGTCCTTTCATGTTTTTTGGACGCAGATAAAAGCGCAGCATGTTGTATTTTTATCTCCGTCCAAAAATGAGGAAACACTTGACGGAATGACAGATCCGCCATTAATTTCTATTGAAATATATTAAGGGCAGATCCGACATTGAAAATTGACGCATTGATGGATCCGTTCTTCCACTCTGCGCATGCGCAGACCTTTAAAAATGGTAAAATAATAAATAACGGATCAGTTTTTACAGATGACAACGGAAAGACGGATCTGTTATTTCAATACGGTTGTCAAACGGATCTGCAAACGGATACGTTTGCAAATGAAATCCGTTTTCAAACGTTTTAACGGATCCGTCGGATCCGTCGTGTGAAAGTACCCTTACTGGGTGTTCCCCCTTCTCGACCCCCGCTACAAAGAGAACTTCTCATCTCTCAAAATGGTGCAATAACAAAGGTACTTGTTGAGAGACTGCTTCAAAATTTTCCATCTGACAACGCGGCCGGCAGATTCCGTACTTCCTTATGGATACCAACAAAGACAGCAGTTCCAACAAAGGCAAGGCAACACATTCCAAGGCATGGGACACTTTCATGACACCCTGCCAGCAAACTCACCCTGAAGCGCGACCTAGTGGTACAAGGACGGAAAAGTTTTGGAAGATGGTGAAGGAATACATACAGACCATGTCAGCGTCCTAAATGATCCCTCAGTGCCTTACAACTACTGGGTGTCCAAGCTGGACACGTGGCACGAACTTGCGCTCTACGCCTTGGAGGTGCTGGCCTACCCTGCAGCCAGCGTTTTGTTTGAGCGTATATTTAGTGCTGCTAGTGGCAATATAACAGTTAAGCGTATCCGCTTTTCCACTGGCAATGCTGACAGGTTGATTAAGATAAAAATGAGCAGGGCCTGGATTGCCCCTGACTTCTCAACTCCACCAGAGGAGAGCTGAGCTGATGATTAACATAAAGGCAATTTCAAACTATCATTTATAATGTACTCAGTCTACTGTAGTGTATTCCTATGCACCTTTTCCACCACAAAAAAGAGTATATGGTTGAATCTTGTTTTCTCCTCCTCCTCCTCATCCAGATTGTATATATTCCCTCCACTCTAATTTTTTTATAGGGTCAGCTCAACTGCAGGCCATCAACTCAAATTTTTTTATAGGGTCAGCTCAACTGCAGGCCATCAACTCAAATTTTTTTATAGGGTCAGCTAAACAACATGTACTCGCATATAATATTTTAGAGCATCAGCTGAACAGCATGCACTCGCATATAATGTTTTATAGCATCAGCTCACCTGCAGGCACTCGCATATAATGTTTTAGAGCATCAGCTCACCTGCAGGCACTCACATATAATGTTTTAGAGCATCAGCTCACCTGCAGGCATTAGCATTTAATGTTTTAGAGTGTCAGCTCACCAGCAGGCACTCACATATAATGTTTTAGAGCATCAGTTCACCAGCAGGCCCTCCCCCCTAATGTTTTAGAAGGTCAGCTCAGCAGCAGGCCCTCACCCCTAATGTTTTAGAGGGTCACCAGCAGGACCTTGCTCCAAATGTTTTTGAGGGTCACCAGCAGGCCACCAATCATAATTTTTCTGGTATAACTTGGGCCCTTCTTTATGTGTAATAAAGGGTGTATTGTAGTGCCGGTTCCTTTTTAATGTTTTAGAGCGTCAGCTCACCTGCAGGCACTCGCATATAATGTTTTAAATTGTCAGCTGAACAGTATGCACTCGCATATAATGTTTTAGAGCATCAGCTGAACAGCATGAACTCACATATAATGTTTTAGAGCATCAGCTCACCTGCAGGCACTCGCATATAATGTTTTAGAGCGTCAGCTGAACAGCATGCACTAACAAATAATGTTTTAGAACGTCAGCTCACCTGCAGGCACTCGCATATAATATTTTATAGAATCAGCTGAACAGTATGCACTTGCATATAATGCTTTAGAGCATCAGCTCACCTGCAGGCACCAGCATTTAATGTTTTAGAGCATCAGCTCACCTGCAAACACTAGCAAATAATGTTTTAGAGCATCAGCTCACTAGCAGGCCCTCACCCCTAGTGTTTTAGAAGGTCAGCTCAGCAGCAGGCCCTCGCCCCTAATGTTTCAGAGGGTCACCAGCAGGCCCTTGCTCCAAATGTTTTCGAGGGTCACCAGCAGTCCACCAATCATAATTTTTCTGGTATAACCTGGGCGTTCCTTTATGTGTAATAAAGGGTGTATTGTAGTGCCACTTCCTTTTTAATGTTTTAGAGCATCAGCTCACCTGCATGCACTCACATATAATGTTTTAGAGTGTCAGCTGACAAATGCTCCAGAGGCCTCACCAGGCCCTTGCTCCAAATGTTTTCGAGGGTCACCAGCAGTCCACCAATCATAATTTTTCTGGTATAACCTGGGCGTTCCTTTATGTGTAATAAAGGGTGTATTGTAGTGCCACTTCCTTTTTAATGTTTTAGAGCATCAGCTCACCTGCATGCACTCACATATAATGTTTTAGAGTGTCAGCTGAACAGTATGCACTCGCATATATTGTTTTAGAGCGTCAGCTGAACAGCATGCAAGCGCATATAATGTTTTAGAGCATCAGCTCATCTGCAGGCACTCACATATAATGTTTTAGAGCGTCAGCTGAACAGCATGCATTCACATATAATGTTTTAGAGCATCAGCTCACCTGCAGGCACTCACATATAATGTTTTAGAGCATCAGCTCACCTGCAGGCACTAGCATTTAATGTTTTAGAGTGTCAGCTCACCAGCAGGCACTCGCATATAATGTTTTAGAGCATTAGCTCACCAGCAGGCCCTCACCCCTAATGTTTTAGAAGGTCAGCTCAGCAGCAGGCCCTCGCCCCTAATGTTTTAGAGGGTCATCATCATTATGTGTAATAAACTGTGTATTGTAGTGCCGGTTCCTTTTTAATGTTTTAGAGTGTCAGCTGACCTGCAGGCACTCGTATATAATGTTTTAGAGTGTAAGCTGAACAGTAAGCACTTGCATATAATGTTTTAGAGCGTCAGCTGAATAGCATGCACTCACATATAATGTTTTAGAGCATCAGCTGACCAGCAGGCCCTCACCCCTAATGTTTTAGAGAGTCACCAGCAGGCCCTTGCTTCAAATGTTTTTGAGGGTCACCAGGAGGCCACCAATCATTATTTTTCTGGTATTATCTGGGCCTTCCTTTATGTTTAATAAAGGGTCAATTGTAGCGCCGGTTCCTTGTAATTTTTTGCAGCCCTTTCACTTAGTGCATAGGCTTTATGAGTGTAGGAGTCCCAGTACCTGAACAATTGTACCACAAAGTGAATGAAGCCCTCCTTTATGTGATATACAGGCTGTTTCGGAGTGCCTCTTGCTTGTAATTTTTGGCAGCACTTGCACTTCATATACAATTGAATATATAGGAAAGAATGTTTCCTAACAATTTTTCCTGTGAAATTGATTTTTTGGGGGTATTTTTGTTAGTCTGTAAAAGTGGCGTACACTTTCTGACCTTTTCCAATGGACCAGGCACCCTCCCCTCTTCAAAGCAGGGGGTGCCTGGTAGTCTCCCATTGACTTCCATTATACTCGGGTGCTCGGCCGAGCACAAGAATATAGCAATGTGTTCGGGCAGAACACCCGAACACCAGAATATTTTGGTGCTTGATCATCACTAGTGAGCAAGTGTTTTCCTCCTCTTCAACACAGCCTGTTTTAGGTATCCAGAGGATTCCTCCTAATGACTAGAATCTGACTGGATTCCTCAGATCAGTGCTAATAACCATTCATCATCTATGGTAGACTTCATTGGACACCCAGCTCCTTTCCTTGAACTTTCCTTTAAGTTATTCCCTGGAGAGGCACAGGGGCACAGACAGGGGGTGAGGCAATTTTCCCATAATCATCAGAATTCAAAGTTATCATGACTAGGCTTCCATAGTTCTCAGCTGAATCATCGGAATCGTAAGGTACAGTATTTGCGAGTTGCATTGATATATATATATATATATATATATATTCCTCTCTTGTAGCTTCTCCATGATTCACATTCAGTGTACAGGTTGTTATTACAGTTGGGTTTTGATTGGGACACAACTTACAACATAATGGGGGTGAAGAGGCAATGCCCAAACTCTACCCAATAATTTTAACCTGACTAAACAACATCCTTTCAAGCGGACAGCCCCTTTAAAGACAAACTTGGAAAACATTACAAAGAGCGCTACAGAACATACAGGGTCATACAGAGCTACATATGTACCTCTTATATCCAGTGACTTCTCTTCTCTGATATAGACATTCTCTTTCCTCTTCTTCTTCTGTCAGACCAGACAGCCATGGTGACTTCTTTCAGCTGTGCTGTCACGAAAAAGGGTAGGGATAAGTGCAACTTTAAACCCCACCCCACCTTTGTCCCTGCCTACTTGCACAGCCCGTCTGTCATGCTCTGCTCTGGTGAGGTGCGGAGGTCTGTCAGGTTGGCAGCACGTGTGTAGTTTTCTGTTTACTTGGAGTGAGCTGTACCTGCCTCCCTTCACGTGCACTGGGTGGGGTCGTTTGTGTGAGTTTAAATCAAGCACCTACCCAGTGTCCCTTGGGGGTATAGCTTCTTTCTCACTCTGAGGAAAGTTGGATTGCTTTTTCTGCTCTGCTTCTAAGATAACTGTGTTTTTGGTTTCCATTTGTGAACTGTCTAGGCTGTTAGTTAGACATCTGCTTCCTCCAGGATTAGAGGAAGCAGGCTGTCTTTTTAACCCTTGTCCACTATCTTAGGGACTATAGGGTTAATACAGTCCAAGCACAGGTTTATTTCCACCTTTCGGGTCTAAATGTGTGCACAGCAGTCTAGGGTCAGCTGATAGGATCTTGTCAGGAGGTGACCATTATCCCCAGCTTTTACCTAGACGCTTGTTTGTGGTTAGTTGTGTTTCTATTGTATCTTGTACCCTTCCCGGCGTGACACCGCCCAAACTGACGACATACAACTTGATGGCAGTCCCTCGCTTAGATACGTGCAGGGGTCTAAGAAGATAAGAGAAGTACCATAACAGTACAAGTCAGGCAAGCCAAAGCCAAAGCCAGGAGGTCATGCAGGTACACAGGGAGCAATACAATAATGAGGTCCAAACACAATCCGAAGCCAGAAGCCAAGAAGTCACGTCAATTCCAGGAAGGTTACAAGGTCGAGGTCAAAAACAGCCGAGGTCAAAAACACAGAAAGGCACAATACGAAAATGCTGGTGAGGGTAGCAAGACCAATCACAGGCAACCTGTGGCCAGCAGGCTGCCTGTTTAAATAGTCCCAATTACTGAGTCATGTGAAGTGGCCAGCGTCACGTGACTCATCTCCTGTACCCCAATAAAGCTGAGCACAGAGTCATTGCTCTCAGCGCTCAGTACCTCTGCAGCTTGTTTCCTAGGGGATGGAGGACGATGGCCATGCTGAGGAGGTGTGCGCGGCCAGGTCCTCTCTGCCCCATTGCTGCCATGAAGACGAGGGATGCCGGCGGTGCTGAGGAGGGAGAGCGCGTCACCGTTACAGAACCCTTCCCTTCTACGAGGGGCCACCGGACCCATGGTAACTGGGGTGGGTTTCTCTGGGTGAGCCAGATGGAATCTTTTTACCAACCTTGTAGCATGCATCTTACTTGCCGGCACCCAAGACCTCTCCTTAGGGACAAAACCCTTCCAGTGGACCAAGTACTGAAAAGAATTCCGGACCGTTCTCACATCAAGGATTTTAGAAATCTCGAATTCTAGTTGACCGGCAACCTCTACTGACAGCGGAGATTCCTGAGTAGGGGATACAGGAGACACATACTTTTGGAGTAAGACTTTATGGAAAACATTATGGATACGAAAGGAATCAGGTAACTGTAATTTAAAAGACACAGGATTAATAATGCCAATAATCTCATAAGGACCAATAAACTGTGGTGCAAATTTATTCAAAGATACTTTCAGGGACAAATTCTTGGTGGATAACCATACTTTATGACCCAAGCCAAAATCTACTTCTCGAAAGCATATTTTATCTGCATTACTTTTTCAGGTTCGACTGAACCTGGGCCCAGACTGTGTACAGTTCTTTAGCCATTACATGAGCTTCCGGAATTTGCGAGGAAGACGGTGAAAAAGAACTAAATCGCGGATGGAAACACAAACTACAGAAAAATAGAGACATACCAGTAGATGAGTTCACCTGATTATTAATGGCGAATTCAGCCAAGGGCAGATGTTTCACCCACAGCTGTTGGTTGTCTGAGACATAACACCTCAAATACTGCTCCAGAGACTCGTTCAAACGTTCAGTTTGACCATTGGTTTCAGGATGAAAGGCCGAAGAGAAAGACAAAGAGATGTTAAATTTGTGACAAAAGGCCCTCCAAAACCTTGAGATGAATTGAAAACCTCTACCCGACACTACATTTTCAGGAATCCTGTTTAAGCATATCACATGCTCTAAGAACAGGGAGGCCAAAGTCTTAGCATTGTGTAGCTTTGCCCAAGGAACAAAATGCACCATCTTACTAAATCTGCCAACCACTATCCATACCACCGACTTACCCTCTGAAACCGGCAGGTCGGTGATAAAATCCATGGAGATATGGGACCAAGGTCTACTAGGGATGGGCAGTGGTCATAACTCACCCACCGGAAGGGACCTAGGGGTCTTCTACCTGGCACACACCTCACATGAGGACTAGTGATAAGCGAGCATGCTCAGCTGAACTGGTTTTCGACTCGAGCATCGCCATGCTCGTGTTCAGTGGAGTATTCGGCCGAACACTGCATGTGCTCGTGTACCATTGAGCACAATGTAAGTCAATGGGAGAACCCCAGGCACCCCCTGCTGGGAAGAGGAGAGGGTGTCTGGTTCTCAAAAAAACAGCCCGCTTTTTCGGATCTGAGTTTTCACGATCGTGAATACTCAGATCCGAAGGAATATTTTAACACGAGGGGTTCCCATGGTGATGGGGACGCTTGAAGTTAGAATCTACCATCGGATCGGAGAAAACTCCGATCCAATGGTATATTCTAACCCCAAGGTGTTCCCATGGTGATGGGGACGCCCTTCTGACAGGGCGCTACCATCCGCGGCACATGAGGGGTTAATTGCGCAGACGGAAGCTCCCTGTCAGATGTCAGGTGCCGGGAATGTTTCTACAATGTTTGCATTGGTGGGCAATGCATGCACCTTCCCCCTCCACTGCATCATTAAATCACAATCGGGAAAACTCAGATCTGAAAAAGTGGTGCTGTCTTTTTGGGAACTAGAAACCCTCTCGTCTTCCGAGCAGGGTGTGCCTGGGGTTCTCCCATTGACTTACAATGTGCTCGGTAGAACACACGAGCATCCCGATGTGTTCGGCCAGAGCACCCGAGCACACAAGCACTTTGGTGCTCGAACAACATTAATGAGGACACATAAGAGTGGACATCTGTAGACAAAGTGGGCCACCAGTAAAACCTGGAGACGAGTTCCTTGGTGGCATTAATACCTGGATGTCCACTAAACACAGAATTATGGCACTCACCCAACAGTCGGAAACGTAAATGACCAGGGACAAATAATTTATCAGTCGGGGATTTTACCGGAGTCAAGTGTTGTCCCGCAGTTATTTCAGTCGTCAGATAGGAGGAGACCGAAGCCACAATGACACCTGCTGGCAATATTGGTTCTGAAGGAGTATCAGGAGGTTGGAAGGCACAAAAACTTCGGGGTAGGGCATCTGCTTTAACATTTTTACTTCCTGGCCTGAAAGTAATGCAAAAGTTAAAACGTGTAAAGAACAATGCCCACCTCGCCTGTCTGGGACTAAAACGTTAAGCAGATTCAAAAAACAAAAGATTCTTATGATCCATAAGAACTGTAACACAATGTTGAGACCCCTCCAAAAAATTACGCCACTCCTCAAAGGCCCATTTGATATCAAGTAACTCTCGGTTCCCAATATCATAATTTCTCTCAGTAGGAGAGAATTTACGAGAAAAGAATGCACAGGGTCTTAGATTAGTGAGATTTGATGACCCCTGGGAGAGTACTGCCCCTGCCCCATCCTCGGAGGCATCGACCTCAACTACAAAAGTCCTCTCTTGATCAGGTTGAACCAATATTGGGGCGTTAACAAAACACTTTTTGAGTGTTTCAAAAGCTTTTATGGCCTCTGGCGACCAATTCACTATCTCCGCCCCCTTCCTGGTTAGGTCGGTGAGAGGCTTAGCAATAACAGAAAAATGTTTAATACATTTCCGATAGTAATTAGAAAAACCCCGAAACGTTGTAATCAGGGGCGTACATGGAAATCACTGGTCCCATAGCAAGAATCTGATTTGGGCCCCTAACCCCGCCCACTACCCACCCTGGCCCATCCCACCTCCTGTCCTGGCTCCTCCCCTGCCACACCCCCATTTGCCAATAAAGAAATATATACATACGTATTCGTACTGACCCAGGGAATGAAGGGCATAGGTCAGTTTTGTGGCAAAGGGAACACCGTAGGAACAAAACCCTGTGGTATCTGAATCTATGGGATTCCTGTGGATATTCCGTAAAGGTTTTTTTCTGCAGTCCTATGTAACACTACAAATAACACAGTGATAACTCTCTGAGAACTGATACTGTAGTAGATGTCACCTGTAGTTCTATGTTACAGCACAAATAACAAGTGATGGCTCTCTGATTACCGAAAATGTAGCAGTGTTACCTGCAGTCCTATGTAAAACCACAGATAACACTAGTGCTGATAATGTAGCAGTGTTACCTGCAGTCCTAAGTAAAACCACAGATAACACCAGTGTAGATCATGTGGTAGTCTTACCTACATCCTTAGTGTGCCTCTCCCACTGACTCCATGCTGGCGGCGCTGCCTCCTCTTCCATCTTCTTCTTGCCCCGCACAGAACGTCCTGATGAAGCTGCGTCAAGACATAGGAATACTGTGGGCATGGTGATGGTGACACACACACACAGGGACGGACACACAGGGAGAGACACACACACAGGGATGGTGAAATGCACACAGGGACAGACACACACACCTTCATATAATAAATATGATCAGCAACATATTTCCTAAAAAAAAATTATAGTAATGTATGAATAGTGTTGAGCGCGAATATTCGAAAAGCGAATTTTTTTAGCGAATATCGGCACTTCGCTAATTCGCGAATATTTCGAATATAGCGCTATAAATTCGCTATTTCGAATATTCGTTTTTTTTTTTTTTTAGTTATATTTTTTTCTTTCCTACTTCCCAAAAGTAGTTCTTACCTGTCCTGAGGATTCCTGGCTTCCTGGCTGCTCTAGTCAGTGCCCGTTGCCGCTTCTGCCGACTTCCGTGCTCATGTGGAGCGTCCCCATCCATGGGAGAATCTCCATATACTAAAATGTACTGTCGGATTTGAGGAATTACGTTGAAATCGCAATGCGATTAATTCAAGTTATATTAATCGCATTGCGATTACAACTTAGCACTGCTATCTTACATAGGCTAGAATTAACGAATATGGAGTATAGCTATGCACTAGCAGTGCTAAGTTGAAATCGCAATGCGAATACTTTAAGTTAAATTAATCGCATTGCGATTTCAACTTAGCACTGCTGCTATATTCCATATTCGTTAACTTCGTTAATTCTAGCAAGCTGACCCATTATAAACCCAGCTCTAAGTTGAAATCGCAATGCGATTAATATAACTTGAATTAATCGCATTGCGATTTCAACGTAATTCCTCAAATCCGACAGTACATTTTAGTATATGGAGACGTTCCCATGGTGATGGGGACGCTCCATGAGCACAGAAGTTATGGTTGGCTTGGTAGAATTAGCGAATAGCGAATATGACGAATGTATTCGTCATATTCCTCAAAACGAAGATAACGAAGTATTCTACATCTTCGCTTTAGCTACCTATTCGCCTCGTCATCGTCAACTTCGCTATTCGCTAATTCTAGCAATCAAATAGGAAGGTTGACTTACCAGACAGCTGTGTTAAATTAGCTATGCGATTTTTTTTTTTTTAATACAATAATTATATTACTTGATAAAATTATTATAAGTATTCTATTTATTAAAAAAAAAAAAATCGCATAGCGAATTTAACACAGCTGTCTCTATAGTCAACCTTCCTATTTGATTGCTAGAATTAGCGAAGTTGACGAATAGGTAGCTAAAACGAAGATGTAGAATACTTCGTTATCTTCGTTTTGAGGAATAGACGAATACATTCGTCATATTCGTCATCCTCGCTAATTCTAGATATGAAACCAATAGGAAAGTAGCCTTAAGTACAAATCGCAATATGCGATTATTTAAATCGCATGTTAATCGCGATAACTAGAAAAAATGACGAATATTCGATTTCGACGAATATGAAACGAATATTCATTCGAATATTCGCGAATTTCGTCGAAATCGAATATGGCACCTGCCGCTCATCACTATGTATGAATGTCCCATCATGGCCTGCTATTGACTGTGATCCTTGTCGCTGGATGTTTTCATCTGCGTGACAGGAGGGAGGCAGTGGTGGCTGTGCGGGCATCAGGAGCAATGCGGGTGCCGGGGAATGAGATAAGTAAGGTCCCCGGGCATTTTAGGGGTTGGATAACCCCTTTAACTCCTTGCTGCTGATGCTGAGTGTGCACATAGCCACCAATCATATCCCCCCCCCCAAAAAAAAAGACTGATGTGCTAGGGGGGGGGGGGGTTAATATGATTGGTGGCATGATTGGTGGCACTCAGCATCAAGATGTTAAAGGGGCTATCCAACCCCTAATGCCCCCCAAAATGCCTGGGGGGGAGGGGAGTAGGGGCCTCTATGACCCCCTCCCCCCCTGAGTCTTCTATGAGCTCCTCCCCCAAAACCCTACTGTTTGCCTTGCTGCTGCCCTCAAGAATACCTATAGCCAACCACGTCCACAACCAATCATAAGCCTTTAGTCTGGGCCACGGCATGAGGGGATGCACTCACTGACACTGGCAGACATGAGCGCAGAGAGAGGAGGCTACAGGGCGCGCTCGCCTCTGTGTACTGGAGCAATGCCTGCTCCTGCTGCCTGGCCAATCAGCAGCAGGTTCTCTGCGCTGCTGAATGCTGATTGGGCAGTGTGACGTCCGCAGCCAGATCATCGGGTCAGATGGGGGGGGGGGGGGCCTGAGGGAGAAGACAAGTGCCGCACATTACCAGGGCTGCAGGGCAGGCTATGAATCCTGTCTGTGCAGAGTAGATGAAGGGGGCGGGCCTTCCGTGAGCTCCGGGCCCCCCCGTGCCGAGGGCCCCATGGCGACGGCGTGGTCTGCCTCTATGGGTGGTACACCACTGGTTGTAATGCTTTAACGGAGGAGGGTCTTACCCATTACAGAATAGCTTGCACCTTCCTCGGATCCATCTTAAAGGATTGGGGTGTAAGAATATATCCTAAAAATAAAATCTCCTGTACCCCAAAAATACACTTTTCACCTTTAGCTAATAGTTGGTTTTCTCGAAGGATCTGCATTACCTGTTTGGTGTGAGTGACGTGGGAATACCAGTCAGGTGCATAAATTAAAATACCATCCAAGTAGATGATCAAGAATTCCCCAATAAATTGCCTGAAAATATAATTAACAAAATTTTGGAAAACAGCCAGGGCATTGCTTAAGCCAAATGTCATCACTTAATATTCGTAATGACCCTCAGGGGTATTAAAGGCCATTTTCCATTCGTCCCCCTCCTAAATTCGAATGAGATTATAAGGCCCCTCTAAGAACCATTTAGCCCCAAGAACCTTATTAAACAGGTCCGGGATCAACGGCAAAGAGTATTGATTTTTGACAGTAATTTTGTTTAACTCTCGAAAATCAGTACAAGTTCTTAACCCACCATCTTTTTTCTCCACAAAGAAAAATCATGCACCCATAGGGGACACTGATGGTCTAATATGACCGTTCTGTAAACTTTCCTTCAAATAATCCCTCATAAACTCTCGTTCAGGACCAGACAAATTATAAATACGACCTTTAGGGAATTTGGATCCTATTCCAGGAATAAGATCGATGGCACAATCATATGGTCTATGAGGGGGAAGGAACTCAGCATCAGAAATGGAAAAGACATCACCGAAGTCACTGATGTAAGGGTAACGATTCCACCCTGAATAACTGGTAAACAACACAAATTATATTTTAGTCCCCAGTTTTCTAATTCACCTGTGGACCAATTGATGGTAGGGTTATGAATTTGGAGCCAGGGCATGCCCAAAACTACTTCCACAGGAATATTCTTTGATATTAAAAAGGAACAACTCTCCGTATGACTAACCCCCACAGTTACTTCCGGTGTACAATATTCCACAGTACCGCCCACCAAAGGAATTGAATCAATAGCTATAAATAAATGTGTATAGGGTTAGAAAGAGACAAAATCGGTATTCCTAATGACACAGCAAAATTATCATCAATAAAATTAGAGGCGGACCCTGAATCAATGAATGCCTTCCCTGAACACTTACACTGGCCTAAACCAATAATCACCGGCAACAATATCTTTTCTTTAGCCATCTTTGGGAGTGCCTTATCCTTCTGATCGTCAGGCCGTGAGGACCTCCTGGAGAGAGGAATCTTAGGGCATAGTCTTACCCAGTGATCAGATTCCCTCCTGGTCATACCAAGCTGCAGTGGCTCTTCTGGACTATTCTCCACCTTGGCTCCCATAGGTAAAGAGTCTGGCTTGGCCACCACCTGTGGAAAGGACAGGTGTTCCCGTTGCCTTTCCCTAATGCGTCGGTCCAGTCTTCGTCTGCTCCAAGGTGTCAGGGCAGGGATAACTGACCAACATGTCCTTAACATTTTCAGATTGCCCTGATCTAAACTGACACAAGAGCTGGCTCATTCCAGCCAAAAGGAACACACCACTTTAAAAATTTGGTGCAGTATTCCTCCACTGGTCTGTCCCCCTGAGTAAGAGACTCCAACTGAGATTCTGCCACAGTCAACTTGTCAGGTTCATCATAAAGTACCCCTAAAGCCTGAAAAAACGCTTCCTCTGAAGCTAGACAAGAGGAGTCTGTGGGGAGAGAGTAAGCCCATTCTTGCAGGTCTCCCTGCAACAAAGAGATAATAATGCCTACCCTTTGTTACTCAGAGCCCGAAGAATGTGGACGTAAACGAAAATAAAGCTTGCAGCTTTCTTTAAATGTCAGGAAATACTTCTTATCCCCTGCAAAACGGTCAGGCAATTTGACATGAGATTCAAGATTTTTAGTGGAGGAGGCCACTACAAGTGGGGACTGGTACAATTCCTGCTGCTGCAGCCTCTCTGCCAAATCCTGAACCATTTGGGCGAGACTATGTACCTGGTCCGTGAGGACTTGCGTAGGTTCCATGGTATAGGTAAGGCCTGGGATTCTGTCATGACAGAGAATAAGGATAAGTGCAGCCCTAAGCACCATCCCACCTTTGTCCCTGCCTACTTGCACGGCCCGTCCTAACCGACGGCATACAACTTGGCGGCAGTCCCTCGCTTTGATAGGTGCTTGGGTATAAGAAGATAAGAGAAGTACCATAACAGAGTCAGGCAAACCAAAGTCAAAGCCAGGAGGTCACGCGGGTACACAGGGAGCAATACAATAATGAGGTCCAAACACAATCCGAATTCAGAAGCCAAGAGGTCACATCAATTCCAGGGAGGTCACAAGGTTGAGGTCAAAAGCACACAGAAAGGCACAATACGAAAATGCTGGTGAGGGTAGCAAGACCAATCACAGGCAACCTGTGGCTGGCAGGCTGCCTTTTGAAATAGTCACAATTACTGAGTCACGTGACGTGGCCAGCATCACGTGACTTGTCTCCCATACCTTCATACAGCTGATCGCCGAGTCATCGCTCTCGGAGCTCAGTACCTCTGCAGCTCGTTTCCTAGGGGATAGAGGACGCCGGCCATGCTGAGGAGACGTGCGCCACCAGGTCCTCCCGGCCCCATTGCTGCCATGGAGACGAGGACACTGGCCGCATCCTAGCTCCTCACTCTGCGTGGGCTGCCGGCAGCGCTGAGGAGAAAGGGAGCGTCTCTGGCTCCGCATTTCACGCGCCTTGTCTGTGCAGAGTTTAACAAACAGACATCTTTCCTACTTTTCCATCATCCTCCCCACCTCCCACCCCCAATACTGTATCCACTGTGCTCCACAATACTTTCCTGTGCTCCCCAATACTTTCCTGAAAATACTTGTACCACACAAAAAACAATCCTTTATATTGTGCACTAGTATAAAAAAAATCCCTGCTTCCATTCAGATCAGACCCCCTTTAGACCTCTATGTCAGACCGCATATAAGACCCCAAATTAGACCTCAGATCAGACCCCATTAGACCTCCAGACCCCCATTTAAGACTTCCAGACCAGACCTCCAGACCCACATATCAGATCTCAGACACGACCCCCATATCAGACCTCCAGACCCCTATATCTGACCACCATTACACCTCCAGACCCCCATATCAAACCTCCAGACCCCCATTAGACCTCCAGACCCCCATATCTGACCCACATTAGACCTTCAAACCCCAATCAGACCCCCATTAGACCTCCAGACCCCCAGTGAGACCCCCATTAGACCTCCAGACCCCCAATCAGACCCCCGTTAGACCTCACCAGACCCCCAGTCAGACTTCCAGACCCCTATTAGACCTCTCCAGACCCACAGTCAGACCTCCAGACCCCTATTAGACCACTCCAGACCCCCAGTCAGACCTACAGACCCCCATTAGACCTCTCCAGAACCCCACTCAGACCTCCAAACCCCCCCAGTCAGACCTCCAGACCCCCCACTCAGACCTCCAGACCCCCCCATATACCATTCCAGACCCTCATTAGACCTCCATACCCCAATCAGACCCCCATTAGACATCTAGACCCCTATTCAGACCCCATTAGACCTTTCCAGACCCCCAGTCAGACCTCTAGACCCCCAGTCAGACCTCTCCAGAATCTCAGATCAGACTGTTAAATAATAAATTAACTTACCTCTCTTGTCTTCACTTTCCCTGTCCTGGCTGTCTTCTCTTCTCAGGGCCCGTTCAGCAGTCACCTGACCACCTGCAGTGTCAGGTCAGAGTGCGCTTTGTACGTCCTGACACTGCAGGCAGCCAGGACACAGCAGCATGGGCCCTGAGAAGAGCGAGCAGGAGGAGGGGTAAGTACTGTACACCGCTCACAGTGCTTCTCTCCACCTCCTCCTGTAGACTAGTGAGTGCTTTCATTATGGAAGCGCTCACAAGTATTCCATTTATAAGATGTACTGCATCTTATAAAGGGAAAAGTACGGTACCACTGGCGACTGCTGCGACCCCTATAGCTACGCCAGGGCTACAATATCATATAGATCATATAGGCACCACGAGTGTGGACCAAGTGTTGACTATTTACCAATTCTGTAGTCCCCCATTACTTTGCAAATATTGTATGCTAAAAGCATTAAGTATATTATCAATGTAAATTTGTTTTGCTTTACCAGTGGTGGAATGGTTAACACAGCATTCATTAGAGACCATCAAATCTGGGATTCATACTTTTCCTTATATGAACTAGGTCCTAGCCTTCGAGTTCGGATCTGGAAGGGAATCACACACATGTTTATGTATAATAGTCAACTAGTTTGTAATGGCTTCCACATCTACTTACTACCTCAGCTGGTATCTTATTTTACTCTTGCTTTTACTACAGGCCAAGCATTTCCTGAAAATAGATCAGCATAGACAAGGACATATTCATACTGCCCCACCTTTGGATACTTAATGGAGTCCATCTGCAGTCCCTGAAATGGGTAAGATGGCCTTGGCATAATGCATTCCTGGAACGCTCAAGGGTCTTCCAACATTATTACAGGCACATATCATATAGCCTTGGACAAACCTGGTGGCAGCAGTGCTGGACCCTAAGGTTCACACTACATTTTCTTTTGAAACATTCATCAACCCATGTACTGAATTCATCATCAACAGGCAGAGTGTACATGAAAAGGCACCATTTTACCTACCCCCCAGAGCTTGTCTTCACTCATTGTTTTTTTTTTGGGAGGTCTTCTGGCCCTGGGTTGGCCGAGTCACATAAACCGTAAGGTGGCTTTAGGTAATGGCTGGAGGTCTGCAGTTATAGCAGTTTAATCTACCAACCTGTTGTCTCTTTCCTCTGGATAGCAGGGCATTAAACAACTCTCAGACACACTTAGCACTCTTCATTGGTTTCCAATGGATCCAAGAAAACCTCTGCTTGCCCAGATCGGACCATAATTATGGAAGATACCTGAAAGGAATATGGAAGGCATACCTGAAATCTGTATTAATGTTAGTTATCTTTAGTGATGAGCGGCAGGGGCAATATTCAAAATTGCGATATTTCACGAATATTTGGGGGAAAATTCGCCATAAATTCGCAAATTTTAGAATTCGTCATTATTTTGATAGCGAAAATCGGCAATACAGGCGTGGGTTACTTTTGCTACATTTTTCAAACTGCTAGAACTTTCCTGAGACTGGAGAAAATGGTTGGCATGGTAGAACATTACAATGGCTTTATATGCAGATAGAGTGCTCCAAAATATTCGCAATTGCGCAAATAGGCAATTACTGATGCGCATATTTTGGTGCAATACATGCAACTTCAGATTTTTGGAGGCATGACTACATATTACTGATTGGTACACTAAGTATTGTTGTGAACTTGTAACATCACGGCGCTATGTCTGTAGCATGAATGTATGGACAGCAGAACCTGCCTACTACCTCACACTACCTAACACCCTGCACTGGAACCTATCAGCTACACTATATCACGATCTAACCTACACTGACTATCTCCCACTAACTATATATATAATGCAGATAGTTAGTGGGAGATAGTCAGTGTAGGTTATCTATATATATAATCTAACTAACTAACTAACTAACTAACTAACTAACTAACTAACTAACTATCTAATGTAATGACTTAGCAAAGCACAGAGCACAGCTGTGACACTGCTGTCTCACTCAGAACTGCAAAAAACTGCAGAAAATGGATGCTGGGGAGGTTCTTGCATAGTAAGGGGTAGGCAACTTTCCTCTTGGTTGCTAGAGATGTTGCTAAGCTCAGACAAAGCAAGAAGCAGTGAAGGATCATCGGTACTGATGAAAAAAAAAATCAAGAATATTCGCGAATACGAATATATAGCACTATATTCTAAATCTTCGCAAATTCTCGAATGGCGATATTCGTGATTTAAATTTGCAATTTGAATATTCGCGCCCAACACTAGTTAACCATCTTACAAGCATCAGTGAGTGCCTTCAGCTCTACCTTCTGCACTGATATTACTGGAGGGAGTGGTTCTTGTATGACAATATCAGTTTGGGTACTGACAGTGTATCCTGTCTTGTGTGATCTGGGTTTGTGATATTAGGAACCACCTATACCATCTATAAAAGAAAATTCAATATTTGATACAGTTATCAATTGGATTTGAATGCACTTTCTCCATAGTTTGCATGGCATCTAAACAATCATGAACCTTCATGTAGTCTGGTAACCCAAACTCTTATCAAACTGCAGAAAAACTTTGGTAGACTCAAAGTGCTCTATCCCTTCCAGATCTCTGTGTCCATGTGGCTGTCGTAAAACAATTTTCTAAGGCTACTTTCACACTAGCGTTTAAGCTTTCCAGTATTGAGATCCATCATAGGGGCTCAATACCAGAAAACAACCTTCAGTTTTGTCCCCATTCATTGTCAATAGGGACAAAACTGAACTGAAAATGCATTCCGTTCCATTTAGTTGCGACCCCATACTGGAGAGCCAACCGCAACATGTTGTAGTTTGCTTTCCATCCTGGGATGCTGAGCAAGATGGATCCGGCATGACCCCCAATGCAAGTCAATGGGGACAGATCCGTTTTCTCTGACACAGTCTACCACAATAGAAAATGGATCCGTGTTCCATTGACTTTCAGTGGAGTTCATGACGGATCCGTCTTGGCAATGTTAAAGGTAATACAACCGGATCTGATCATAACGTATACCGATGGTTGTATTATCAGTAACGGAAGCGTTTTTGATGGACCCTGCCGGATCCAGCAAAAACGCTAGTGTGAAAGTAGCCTTAATGCTTTTCAAATGCTGTTAAGTACTTCTCAAGCAAGGCAGCTGCTCCCATCATGTTTAGAAAATAAAACAAAACAATCAGAAAATCAGAAAATAAAAACAGATCAGAAAAACGTATCTATCATCTAGTTTTAACTGGAAGATAAAATCTTTGGTGGCACAGTTACTTCAGCCATTTCATTTTGATTTAACCACATACGATTTGATGATTTGGTTTGCAGACCTCTATAAACACACAATTGTCTGAATACCATATGAAAAACATTTTCAAAATGAAACCCATTGAAATCAGTATTACCCAATCTTATGTTCTCACTTGGCAATATTTTACCTAACACCTGCAAAAAAACATAATGACAAACCCACATCACATACATATGCAAGTTGGAAACTCAAAGAAACTAAAGTTCCTTTTTTTTTTCTCCAACTCTAGTGACATATTATGCTATCCGTTTTTACGGAGGAACAAAAGAGGCTGTCTTTGTATCAAGCTCTACGTCACTGTCACCACACCATTTGTCGTCTGGAAAAATGTAACTTCTCCTTTCTGACCAGTTCTAACTAGATGTCTAACTCTAACAATGCAATCATAAAACAGACAAGACAAGGGCCCATCACACATTTTTCATACAAAAACAAATATGCACTAGAGCTCCAATAAAAAATATATGCACATGATCATAATTTTCCTGTTAAACCATTCTCTACATTTTTATGGAAAAGTTTCCAGCACAGAATCAAAATTGTATTTTGTGCAGATCTGCCACATATATCAGGGTCTCTCTCTTTACTCCTGAAAAACAAATCAGTCACAATCCCCACCGTTAAACATTTGGGAAAAAGAACAGGCTTTCTTGACGTCCACTAAGTCAGGCTGTAAAATAAAACTCATAAAACCTTTAGTTTGCAAAAATGAAAAATAATTTTCATACAATACCAAATGTTACAATGAGCTCATCTTTTACCATGGGGATTTTTTTAACCCAATTCTAAAGGATATCATTACCAGCATGCTGCATGTATCAAAAACTTTAACTTTTAAATTAAGTTCTTATATTCTCCTTCACAAAGGAAACATACACAGCATATATTCCATACATCCCTCATTTACAACACGCATCTATAACCTCAGAACATTAACATCAGAGCTCCGCCTGACTCAGCCTGACAGGTAGATGTTAGCGCCAAGAAGAAGCACACTCCTTTTACACCGTCGTCAGCTGATTCCACATAGATGTCTACAGAACCTGTTCTATTAAACGCTTATACAGTTGGAGCCCCCCTGACAGAATGGAGAAGGTGTCACAGTAGGTTTGTGCTGACGTCACTGATTAATTTGCCCTTCCTCTGATCCGTCAGAACAATAACCCACAAAAAATGGATCCTGTCTGTGGAGCATCTGCCTTCACTCGGTCAGCATTTGGTCAATAATCCATCAGTATTGCTAATGCCAAAGAAAACAGGAGTGGATCTAAAACAGAGATGACACGTGAATGGAATATTTGCATGTCTTCTGTGTTTTGTACCCACCCCTGCTTTTGGCTACCAAATCACAAGCCAATTCTGATGGGACCATACAGGCCTTACAGCTACTACATAGACAGTATCTGTTGTGTGTCACATTTTTCCTTTCTTCTGACAGATCAGAAGAAAGGTCAAATAAATCATGATGTAAACAAGGCCAAAAGCCAAAATAGTGGACCAGTCATTGAAGTGGGGAGGGTGAAAGCAGCATGAGAAGTCCACAGAGTGGCCCTATGACATACTGGTGAGGTGGAAGCAGCATGAGGAGACCAGAAAGCTGCCCAATGACAGGGTTTGGAGGTGGAAGCAGTATAAGGAGGCCATCGAGTAGCATAATGACAGAGTCTGGAAGTGGCTACAGTATGAGGAGGCCACCGAGTGACACAATGACACAGTCTGGAGTTGGAAGCATCAGGAAAAGGCCATCGAGTGGCACAATGCTAGATTCTGGAGGTGGCAGCAGTAGCAGCATCAGGAGAAGGCCACCAAGTGGCAAAATGACAGAGTCTGGAGGTGGCGGTAGCAGCAGGATCAGGAGAAGGCCACCGAGTGGCACAATGACAGAGCCTGGAGTTTTCAGTATCAGGAGAAGGCCACCGAGTGGCACAATGACAGAGTCTGGAGTTGGCAGCAGTATGAGGAGGCCACCGAGTAACACAATGACAGAGATTGAAGGTGGCGGCGGCAGCAGCAGCAACATCAGAAGAAGGCCACCAAGTGGCACAATCACAGAGTCTGGAGTTAGTAGCAGTATTATGAGGCCACCAAGTGGCACAATGACACAGTCTGGATTTGGCAGCGTCAGAAGAAGGCCACCAACTGGCACAATGACAAAGTCTGGAGTTGGCGTCAGCATGAGGAGACCACAGAGTGGCCCAGAGTGTGGAGGTTGCGGCAGCAGCAGCATCAGGAAGAGGCCGCAGAGTGGCACAAAGACCAAGTCTGGAGGTGGTGACAGCAGCAGCATCAGGAGGATACCACAAAGTGGCAAGGTGACTTAGTGTGGAGATGGCAGTAGCAGGATACCACAGAGTGCAAGGTGACATAGTGTGGAGATGGTAGCAGCAGGATACCACAGAGTGGCAAGGTGACATAGTGTGGATATAGCAGCAGCATCAGGATACCACAGAGTGGCATGTTGACCTAGTGTGGAGATGGCAGAGGCAGCAGGATACCACAGAGTGGCAAGGTGACATAGTGCATAGTGTGGATATGGCAGCAACAGCAGCATCAGGATACCACAGAGTGTGAAGGTGATATAGTGTGAAGATGACAGCATCAGCATCAGGAGACCACAAAGTGACCCGGTGACAGAGTGGGTCGGTGGGTGGCAATACCAGTACCCACTGACAAAGGTGGGTGAAAGAAGGAGCACTTAGCATCAGATGTGTGGCATCAGGTGGGTGGCAGCATCAAAGTAGTAGCTAAAGTAGGTAGCCAGAAGAAACCGGTATCTTTCTTCATGGTTTGGGTGAGGCGGCATGGATGATCTAATCAGATGCATCAGGAATTTGTGGGTGGAAATCCTGGCTGATTCATGCCTGATTCATCTTGACAAAGGTCAGTCTCTCCATATTTTGGGTGGACAGGCGAGTTCTCCTTAGGGTAACTATGGCCCCCGCCACACTAAACACCCGCTCTGATGCCAAACTACAGGCCTGACAGGACAGCTTTACCAGGGCAAACCCAGCCAGTTATGGCCACAAATACAGTTTGGCTGACCAGTAGTCCACGGGTTTTTAATGTGGTGTAGCAGGGTGCTGTCCACGAATACCACCACCTGCTGGTTCAGGTTCTGCTCCAAGTCTACCTGCTGCTGCTGGTGAGTAGTTTCTTCACTATGCGGGTGTAGAAAGCTGCTCAGGCTGCTACTGATGGAGCTGGCACTGCTCCTGCCACCCCACCCCTCCCTAGCAGCCATGGCAGTGGAACGTGAGCGCAGAGGGCCCCCCCAAGTCAGACCTGCGAGAGGATGGATGATCATGCAGATAGGAAGCGGCCAACTGACTACATAGGATGTCTCTGTATTAATTAAGTTGGTCCTCCATCTCAGTGGATGTAACAAAAGGCCCCCATTTTCGACCGGTAGCGAGAATCCAACAAGGTGAAGAGCTAGAAGTCATCCCTCTGCCAAATGGTGACAATTCGGCTGTCACTACGCAAGCAAGTGAGCATACATCGGGCCATTTGTGCAAGTGACTCGGAGGGACTCCCTGCCTCCATCTCCACTGCATACTGCCACGGTGTGTCCTGGTCCTCTGTCTCGTCTTTCTCATCACCCTGTAGCTTCTCTGGCTGGTCCCGCTCCTCCTCTCCTGTCAGATGAGTAGAAAAACCACCGATTTCACTACACATTGCCTGTGCTCCAATGTCCTACTCCCCCTCCTCCTCCTCTTCCAGTTCAACCCCCACAGGACATGGGGCTGTGAGATCTAGGCGCCACGTCTCCTGTCCCCTGACCAGCCATTGTTACCACCATCTGGCGACTGACTGACTGGCGACTGACTAATAAAGTGGCATCCTCAAAGGGCCTGAGCAAACAGCAGGTGTCACGCATGAGCTGCCACTGGCTGACATCGAAGTTACACAGAGGAGTACTCCTATCCGCTTGGCTTGCTTTGCGGTGTACAAGTGGCTGAAGTGGAAAATAATGAAGTAGGCTCAGCATGCATGCTGGTACCTGCATCCCTGGATTCAATGGAGGCTGTTAAGGCACCAAAAATAGTAAAAAGCAGAGTGGACCCAGCATGCATGTGGAACTTGCACTCCCTGGATTTTATGTGGCCATTATGTCGCATAAGAGGTAGGATTTAGTGTTAGGAACCCGTCTAATCGAGATCGCCGTGACGTTTGGCAGACGGGCTCAAATAATTCAGTACAAAATAATTTGCCAAGCATCTCATTTGCAAAACTAAGGTAGCATTAACACCAGAATGTTTTCTATGGCATTGTTGTACATTATTTGTTTTTGCAGAGTGCTGCTGCATAACCCCCTTTTTTCCCACGAGTGGCTGAAGTGCATGCAAAGTTTCCTGGCCATTTTGAGGATTTCTTGCAGATGAGTGGAAGACTTCAGGAACGGATTTATAACCAGATTGAACACGTGTGCCATGAAGGGCGCATGGCTCAGCCTTCCTTGACGCAGCGCTGACACCATGTTCTTCCCATTGTCGGTCACCGTGGTTCCGATTTTTAGTTGTTGCGGAGAGAGCCAGGATTCAATTTCTTGATGAATCAAACGGAGCAGTTCCTCCCCTGAGTGACTCCGTTCACATAGGCAAACCAGGTGCAGAACAGCGTGACACCGACGTGCCCTGCACATGTGGTATGCTGGAGGGGCACTGTGCCGAGTAGGTGATTTTCCCCCAACAGTCCACACTGACTGACTGCTACCACCGCTGCCTCTGTGAAACCCTGCACCACCACTTCCCGGGCAGGTAGGCTGCTGTGAAGCAGGTGGTCTACCCCGGGCAAGTTTGACTCCCAACCTCCCACTGCTGCCACCCTGCTGACTCCCAACAATGCTACCACCTTGCTGGCTCAGCCGCGGCCTCACAGGCAAGCTGCTACCCTCTTCTCCTGATGATGATAAAGCCCCTTATGCACACAGCTCTCAAGTGCGATCGGCTTCATCATCATCGAGTAGTGTCACTGATGTCCTTCTCAACGGTCTCTGGGTAAGAAGCCTGACCACTCACAACAACACCTCCCACACTACTCTCCTCATCACTACTTGCCCGACTTGCAAAGGAAGCTGCGATGTTTCCTCCACATCTTGGCTGGGCAGTAGCTGCTGACTGTCCTCTACTAGCTCGTCCTCGCTGTATAGTGGGGCTGAGCCCACAGTATACAATACTTCTGTGGCTGAGGGAACAGCAAAGGACAGAGGCAGGTTGAGGACAGGTGAGGGCCATGCCAACTAAGGGTTGTGTATGACGAACCCACTGACTGTTGGCTGGGAGAGTCTGATGTCACTTGGGATGAAGTGGATGACCGAGTTAACCAATCAAGAAGCGCTGGGTTGCTGGTCAAGATACGACCACTAGATAACACCGGGAGCTCCTGCTACCACGCCCCTTACTCTGCTGTGACCTCTGCCTGTGCCAGAAACATTTAGGCCTCTGCCACTCCTCTGTGCCTGGCCTGGCACTTCTCTGTCTGACATACTTTTAGCTGAACTAAATAAATTAAAAGCAAATTAAAACACCTGTAAAAGCGACAAAAATATTTTTATTTTTGTACTGAAATAGGCCACAAAATAACTGCAGAAGTGAAATGCGTATATATTTTTCTTTCTGTACTGAAATAGGCCACTAAGCGCTTTGGCCACAAATAACTTCAACAGTGAAGTGCGTAGAAATTTTTTTCTTTCTGTGCTGAAATAGGCCAAAAAATGCTTTCACCACAAATAACTGCAACAGTGAAGTGCGTATATATTTTGTTTTTCTGTACTGAAATAGGACACTAAACGCTTTCACCACATATAACTGCAGATGTGAAATGCGTATATATTTTTCTTTCTGTACTGAAATAGGCCACTAAATGCTGTCGCCACAAATAACTGCAGAAGTGAAATGCGTATATATTTTTCTTTTTGTTATGATATAGGCCACTAAATGCTTTCGCCATAATTAACTGCTACAGTGAAATGCATATATATTTTTCTTTCTGTACTGAAATAGGCCAGTAAATGCTTAAGCCACAAATAACTGTAACAGAGAAGTGCGTAGATATTTTTCTTTCTGTACTAAAATAGGCCAATAAATGCTTCACCACCAATAACTGCAACAGTGAAATGCATATATATTTTGTGTTTCTGTACTAAATTAGGCCACTAAACGCTTTCACCGCAAATAAATGCAGAAGTGGAATGCGTATATATTTTTCTTTCTGTACTGAAATCGGCCACTAAACACTTTCACCACATATAACTGCAGAAGTGAAATGCGTATATATTTTTCTTTCTGTACTGAAATAGGCCACTAAACGGTTTAGCCACAAATAACTGCAACAGTGAAGTGCGTATATATTTTTCTTTCTGTACTGAAATAGGCCACTAAACGCTTTCGCCACAAATAACTGCAACAGTGAAGTGTGTATATAGTTTTCTTTTTCTAGTGAAATAGGCCACTAAACCCTTTCACCACATTTAACTGCAACAGTGAACTACATATATATTTTTATTTTAGTACTGAATTAAGCCACTAAACGCTTTCACCGCATATAACTGCAGAAGTGAACTGTGTATATATTTTTCTTTTTCCACAGATATAAGCCACTAAAGGCTTTTCAACATAGCACTTGCACCCCAAGAACAAATTGCTGGAATGACAGAGCTGTCTAATGGCTATTTGGATCCCCAAATAATCTTTCCCTGCACTTGTAAATCGCTTTTTCTTCACTATGAGGTTTTTCCTATCACTGCCCCTAGCTCCTTGTAACGTCTCTCCCTGCACTAAGATGCTGTG
Source organism: Bufotes viridis (assembly GCA_033119425.1). NCBI lineage: Eukaryota > Metazoa > Chordata > Amphibia > Anura > Bufonidae > Bufotes > Bufotes viridis. The sequence continues at coordinate 66,028,511 of CM065589.1, read as the reverse complement.
AAATGATTCCTTTCCCTACATTTATAAATCGTTTTTTCAGTTTTTTTTTTAAAATTAGGTTTTTCCTATTGCTGTCCTTAGCGCCTTCTCACGTCTGTCCCTGCACTCAAAATGCTGGAAAATGTCTGAATCCAAGATGGCTGCCGTATTTATAGGGCTGTGACATCACAGGGCTGGCTGGAAGCTGTTTTGCTGCATGCATGGCATTATGGGTCATCCCACCTTCCCATAGTTCCTTGCACCATGTCCTCACACGCCTCATAGCCTCCATTTTAGCCGCCATCTTAGGAAAAATTGAGATTCGTTACCACGAAGCGTGAGGAAATTTGCATTCATTGCAAATTTTATTTTTCCTGAAATTCGTAATGAATTGCACTTTGTCAGCTTCAATTCGCTCATCTCTACTATTTTATATCATCAAAAGTCTATAAACGTCCCTTTATCACTGTCTATAATTTTAAAGATGTTTCTGGTAAAAAAACAATCACTGAAGGCACTGATAAATCACCAATGGCAGCAGTACACACTGACACATTTACTTTTGAACACTGGGGTAGATGTGAGACAGGAATCTATCTAAATACTGCATTACAGCTTGCAGTAGCAATTATGTTCTTAGGCCCCTTTCACACGGGAGTCATGTTTGACGCCCGGATAAGAGGCGGGTGCGTTTCGGGAAAATGCGCGATTTTTCTGCGTGAGTGCAAAGCGTTTTAATGCATTTTGCACACGCATGGGAAAAATCGGCATGTTTGGTACCCAGACCCGAAGCTGGACTTCATCACATGGTCCAGTCACATGGTCCATCACCATGGTGATGGACCATGTGATTGGACCATGTGATATGACGTCATCACAGGTCCTTTCGACGGCAGCTGATGCTTGAAGAAGAGAAAAGAGATCGGTAACTACGCGATCAAGTGGATAAGGTGAGTTATTTTTTTTAATTTTTAGCCCCTTAATCCACATTTTACTAAGCATTCTGTAGTGAGAATGCTATTATTTTCCCTTATAACCATGTTATAAGGGAAAATAATAAAGATTGGCTCCCGTCTCTTAGCAACCTTGTGGGAAAATCGCACTGCATCCGCACTTGATTGCGGATGCTTGCGATTTTCCCGCAGCCCCATTCACTTCTATGAGGCCTGCGTTGCGTGAAAATCGCACAATATAGAGGATGCTGCGATTTTTAGACAACACAGAAGTGATGCGTGAAAATCACCGCTCATGTGCACAGCCCAATAGAAATGAATGGGTCCGGATTCAGTGTGGGTGCAATGCGCCTACCTCACGCATTGCACCCGCGCAGAAAACTCGCCCGTGTAAAAGGGGCCTTAGGGAAGATAGCATTAAATACAGGGCAAGCTGACGTTCAGGGATAGATCTATTAAATCACGTCTGCCAAAACAATATCTGTAAAAAAAAAAAAAATGCAACAGCACTCTGCAACCAGAACTCTGCCCAAGATAGAAGCTGTAAGCGGACGTTAGTGTACGTCTTGATCAAAAGGTAATAAGCCACTCGCCATGCCAAGACTGTCCCGTGAGTGGTCCTAACGCTAAATCTGACCTGTTATGGGCCATGCCAGCCAAATAAAATCCTCCTAACGCTGAATCTTACCTGTTATGGGCCACGACAGCCACATAAAATCCAGGGAGTGTGGGCCCAGCATGCATGCTGGGATAAACCATACTTATTAACCCCTTATGGTGCTGTAACAGCCTCCATTAGATCCAGGGACGCAGGCACCAACATGCACGCCGAGCCCACTGTGCACTCCTCCCGGAGCCAGATGGCTACTAGCAGGTACTGTGAATGCACAGTCAGCTTTATACTTACTCTGATTAAAACCCGCCTCTAGGGCAGACAAACTAGTCAGGTGTGCACGACTGAAAAGGAGGTTGCCACACCTTCAACACATACTAAACAGAAACACAAGGGGGGATCAGTCAGCACGTCCCTGTATGCAGGTGCACGTAGCTATGGCAATTATACATACAAACAAAAAAAATAGTATGGTTTATCCCAGCATGCATGCTGGGCCCACACTCCCTGGATTTTATGTGGCTGTCGTGGCCCATAACAGGTAAGATTCAGCATTAGGAGGATTTTATGTGGCTGTCATGGCCCATAACTGGTCAGATTTAGCGTTAGGACCACTCACAGGACAGCCTTGGCGTGGCGAGTGGCTTATTACCTTTTGATCAAAACGTACACTAATGTCCGCTTACAGCTTCTATCTTGGGCAGAGTTCTGGTTACAGAGTGCTGTTGCATTTTTTTTGTTTGTATGTATAATTGCCATAGCTACGTGCACCTGCATACAGGGACGCGCTGACTGACCCCCCCTTGTGTTTCTGTTTAGTATGTGTTGGAGGTGTGGCAACCTCCTTTTCAGTCGTGCACACCTGTCTAGTTTGTCTGCCCTAGAGGCTGATTTTAATCAGAGTAAGTATAAAGCTGACTGTGCATTCACAGTACCTGCTAGTAGCCATCTGGCTCCGGGAGGAGTGCACAGTGGGCTCGGCGTGCATGTTGGTGCCTGCGTCCCTGGATCTAATGGAGGCTGTTACAGCACCAGAAAGGGTTAATAATTATGGTTTATCCCAGCATGCATGCTGGGCCCACACTCCCTGGATTTTATGTGGCTGTCGTGGCCCATAACAGGTAAGATTCAGCGTTAGGAGGATTTTATGTGGCTGTCATGGCCCATAACAGGTCAGATTTAGCGTTAGGACCACTCACGGGACAGCCTTGGCGTGGCGAGTGGCTTATTACCTTTTGATCAAAACGTACACTAATGTCCGCTTACAGCTTCTATCTTGGGCAGAGTTCTGGTTGCAGAAAACAATATCTGGGACAGGGACTACTGCAGCTCTATATTACACCATATTACTTTATAAGTGTCAAATGTGAAGATACCTCACTGGATGAACTATAGGCCTTTAATTGCCCCAAGGGCTGGTTGTATAAAGCACTATACACAGCATGGGTCTCTTTAAAGCAGTTTGGTTCTGTCCCTGCACTGGAGCAGAAGGTGCTGGGGATGCACTTACATACAGAGTAAGCAACATTAAAACAAATTCTCCATCATTCTCTCCGTGCAATCTTTGATTTCCACACAGTCTCTACAGTCTCTGTTTTCAAGCATCTCACCTTCTCACATACTCTGACCATTATTCACATGCTTCAACCCACTGTTTTGCTGCTTCTACATTCCTTTGGAAATCGTTCCATGTTTCCAGATTTAAACAACCATCTTTTAGCATGCCTGCTCTCTTGAATATTCTGTTTATGTCTCTCAATGCCCCTCCTCCACACCGTCTCTATGATATCCACTGCAGTCACCTCTATCCTTGAGGGGCGTCACTCTTTCAGAGCCTTTGATTGTCTGGTTCCCATTGAAGAAAAGTGGATCCGTCTCTTCTTTCACCGCAAGCGAACACACTGATTTGCATCCTACTGGTTGCGTGCACAAAGCAGCAACCAACCACCCTTGCCAGTGGTGTGCTCAAAGTAGCCGCCAACTGGCCCCGGTTGGGTGCACAAAGCAGCTGCCAACCGGGCTCCTACCTGCTCGCACAAAGCTGACACAGGTCGAGTACCTTGGGTACTTGTGGATATCACAGGGAGGTGGGCACCTTAGTAGTTCACTAACTACAGTTGTGTTCAAAATTATTCAACCCCCACTGAAATTGAATGTTTTGGCCAGTTTGACATTGATTTTGATCATTTCAGTCATCTTGTTTATAATTAAATCAAAGAGGCACTTGTAAGTCAGACAAATATAACATAACATTTATAATGGAATACCCACAAATGTCTTTTCTTTGCTCACATCATTATCAGTTTTATTCAACCCCCAAGTGACATTCAATCTTAGTACTTAGTACAACATACTTTTCCAGTTATAACAGCTTTTAAACGTGAAGCATAGCTTGACACAAGTGTCTTGCAGCGATCCACGGGTATCTTCGCCCATTCTTCATGGGCTAAAGCCTCCAGTTCAGTCACATTCTTAGGCTTGCGCGCTCCAACTGCTTTCTTTAAGTCCCACCAGAGGTTCTCAATCGGATTTAAGTCTGGTGACTGCGATGGCCACTTCAAAATGTTCCAGACTTTAATCTGCAACCATGCTCTAGTGGACTTGGAGGTATGCTTGGGATCATTGTCCTGTTGAAAGGTCCAACGTCTCCCAAGCCTCAGGTTTGTGACGGACTGCATCACATTTTCATCCAATATCTCTTGGTACTGAAGAGAATTCATGGTACCTTGCACACGCTGAAGCTTCCCTGTACCTGTAGAAGCAAAACAGCCCCAAAGCATGATTGACCCCCCGCCATGCTTCACAGTAGGCAAGGTGTTCTTTTGTTCATAGGCCATGTTCTTCCTCCTCCAAAGATAGCGTTGATCCATGGGCCCAAAGAGTTCTAATTTTGTTTCATCAGTCCACAGAACACTATCCCAAAACTTTTGTGGTTTGTCCACATGACTTTTGGCATTGGACTGCAGTCGACTCTTCTTATTCTTTGGAGAGAGCAAGGGGGTGCGTCTGGGAGTTCTGGCATGGAGGCCTTCATTACGCAGTGTGCGCCTTATTTTCTGAGCTGAAACTTCAGTACCCGCATCTGACAAATCTTTTTTCAGTTCATCAGCAGTCACACGGGGACTTTTCTCCACTTTGCGCTTCAGGTAGCGCACAGCAGTCGAAGTCAGCATCTTCTTTCTGCCACGACCAGGTAGTGTTTCAACAGTGCCCTTTGCCTTGAATTTGCGAATGATGCTTCCTATGGTGTCTCTTGGTATGTTTAACATCTTTGCAATCTTCTTATAGCCATTGACCTTTCTGTGAAGAGAAATCACCTCTTCTCTTGTCTTCCTGGACAATTCTCTTGACTTCACCATGTTTGTAAACACACCAGTAAATTTCTAGAAGGAGCTGAGTATCACAGTCATTTTAAATCTGCCAAATTGGTGCGTATTATGCTTGATTGTTGCTCCTTGACATCCACAGGTGTTTTCAATACCTGATCGAAAACACTTGAACGAACCTCTGTTCTTAAGAGTGGTAGTCTTTAAGGGGTTGAATAATTGTGTCAATGAAGAAATCACAAAAAAAACATTTAACACTGTATTACAAAAACAATTGATGTCATTTTAGTTGCATTTGGTTCTTTAAAAAGTCCTTGTAAGATTTCATTCTGAACACAATTACAAATGTACACTAAATTCTCTAAAACCCTTTACAGCATTGGGGGTTAAATAATTTTGAACACAACTGTATGTGCAGGCACTGTTACTCAAATGTAGCATAGTATATAAGGCCGAAAAAAGACATTTGTCCATCCATATCGGCCTGTTATCCTGCAAGTTGATCCAGAGGAAGGCAAAAAAAAACCTGTGAGGTTTTCTCTCACTTCCTAGTTCCTACCACTAAGCTCTGGACTACTCTTTAACTTACAGTTCCTTGTAATGCAATGAATACACAGTGCACAGTATCTTCTTGTTTAGCCACATAGCAACACAACATTCTACTTGTTCATTCTCACGCTCATCAGTCTCATTTACCACATAAAAATCACACTAAGCCTAGGTTTCAGACAACCCATTCATACATCCACAGACAAGGATTCAACAAAAGGACAATACCTGAACAGTGATCATGACAAGTGGGAAGGCACTGTAAGAACAAAATATCTTACCTGTGTATTTGAAGGTGCAGTTCCCCGTTGCCAAAGCTCTTCCACGATCGCCCCCTTGGACATCTGATGGGATTCTCACACTGGGCACCAAAACTGTAGCTGCAATTTAGGACAAGTCCCAAACTAGGGAACTACACTTGCTTGCCTGTGGGATTCAAATTGGTTAATAAGTTTTCCCAATGTGCCAGGGGATGCGGTCAACCTAAAGAATCAAACAGCCAGATGCTTTGCCGGTTAAGGGATTCTCTGCTGGGCAACGCCCGTAGAGTAAATTTTGTTGTTTTACATTGTGGATCTACCCCCCCCCCCTTAAGCCATCAATTTTAATATGTCCAATTACAAGTATTTATTAAAGCAACCAATCAGAAGCATAATAGTATGGAAACATACACTTAGACATACCGACAGGACTCAGAAAGCTGCCAAAAATTACCTGTATACATTTATACAAGAAATTCCCTATTTGCGGTGTCTGTCTAACTTCCTTTAATGAATCAAGTCACTATATTTCAAAATCACAGATGTTTGCAGAGATAAAGATGGAGAATATTTGAAATTAGGTACAATTAGCAGTGCACCATTCATGTTCATTAACGGCTTAATTTTTCTCACATTAGCAATTTAGATTTTTTTTTCTGTTACTCCGTTCACTGTATGGGATACTTTTTTTTTTTTTTTTTTTTACATTTTATTAGTACAGGTGTTTTCGCACACTGTTGTTTATTTTTTTTATTGTTTATTTGTTTTGATTTTGATTTGAATTTTTATTATATATATATATATATATATATATATATACAGTATATTTATATATATATATATATATATATATATATATATATATATTTATATATATATATATATATTTATATATATATATATATATATATATATATATATATATATATATATATATATATATATATATATATATATATATATATATATATATATATTTAGGCTCCCAAGTGGACCCCAACTTTCAATTATTAGAATTTTATCCATTACCCATTACATAGATCACTATATTACAATTCAGTGCTGCCTCCTCCTGGCCTGAATTGCAATATACAAGTAATGAGCCTAGAAGCCTATTACAGGTTCTGCCACATTTCTTTCATGGAACACCTTCCCCCATTTCTTCCAGGGGGGCGTTCATGCATGGCAAGCGAACGCTTCTGTGTTTTTGGTTAGGTTAAATGTCAAAGATCAGCATTACTGCTGATTGCGGACATTATCCTAGGTGTCTGCTGTATGAAACAGCAGGCACTCAGTAGCTATGGCACTTGCTCCGCTCCCAAGCAGGAGGCATCATTAACCACTTCCCGACCACCCATTGACTGTAAACGTTTTGACTGTAAACTATTTCTGAATGGATGTTCTAGAACGTCCATTCAGAGATCGCAGCTACACGCTAATCGTGCAGCTGCCGAGCGGGGGGCCCGCTGTCAGTGACAGCAGAGCACTCCAGGGAGAAGGCAGGGACAATTCCTGGGTGTCCCTGCCTTCTAGATCCCTGTATACACAGCGCTCAAGATGCGCTGTGTATACAGATCAGGACGCGCTATGCTGCTTCCTGTCCCGGCGCAGTGATCATGTGACTGCCGGGGCCGGGGGAGTGCAGAAGCTGTTGGGTCTTCCATAGAGGCTGTAAAGAGCAGTATTATGTTGTACAGCCTCTTTGGGGGGGGGGGGGTGTATTTCCACTGTAACTGGGGCTACTATGTCAGCCCCAGTTACATGAGAAATTAATAGTGAAAAAAAATGAAGTTAGATGTCCCCCAGAGGTCCTGTATGACCTTATGGGGGACACAAAGTGTAAAATAAAAAAAATAAAAAATGAAGTGTTTTAGAAAAAAATCGAATAATCCGTTATTTCAAAAATGTTGAAAATAGAAGAAAAAAACAACAACTCTGTTTGTATAGGAAGCCTTGCTCCATTGGGGGCACCGCTTCCTGTTCATTACCCTGCACTTTTCTTAGAATTGCGATGTAATGACGAATACTCACTCCATTTATTTGAATGAGGAGGTTACTTGTAATTACTCTATGCTGTCGCTCCACCATAGAAGACGTGTAGTGTAAGGCCCCTTTCACACGAGCGAGTTTTCCCGCGCGGGTGCAATATGTGACGTGAACGCATAGCACTCGCACTGAATCCTGACTCATTCATTTCAATGGGTCTGTGTACACAAGCGTTTTTTTTTCATGCATCAATTCTGCATTGCGTGAAAAACGCAGCATGTTCTATGCTCTGCGTTTTTCACGCAGCTCTGGCCCCATAGAAGTGAATGGGGCTGCATGATAAACGCATTGCATCCACAAGCAAGTGCGGGTGCGATGCGTTTTTCACTGATGGTTGCTAGGAGATGTTGTTTGTAAACCTTCAGTTTTTTATCACGCGCGTGAAAAACGCATCAAAACGCATTGCACCCGCGCAGAAAAAACTGAACAACTGAACACAATCGCAGGCAAAACTGAATGGCTTTGCCTGCAAAATCGCACAGTTTTCACTGAAAGCATCCGCAATGCATCCGGACCTAATCTGGACACGCTCGTGTGAAAGAGGCCTAAAGACCATGAAGTGTTGCTCGCATAGAGAGCTGCCTCCTATTCAAACAGCTGATTGGCGGGGATGCCGGTTGTCGAACACTCATCGATCAGATATTGATGACCTATCTTCAGAATAGGTCATCAATATAAATCACTGCACAACCCCTGCAAAAACTGACATAATAAAATATTAAAATGAGTTTCTCTTTTTATGTCTGTCATTTTGATAAATAATATACTAGCAGAGTTACCCGGCTTCGCTATATTTCCTCTATTTCATTTAATGTTTATGTGTATGATTAAAAGATATCCAGAGTGTCCCTGATAACAGTGATCTCCCCAGTGCCCCACCCACTTAACATTGACTTCCACAGTGGCCCACCTCCTTAACATTACAGTACACCATCTCCTTAACAGTGACCTCCACAGCACCTCGCCCCTCTAATATTGACCTCCACAGTGGCCCAAATCCTTAACAGTGACCCCTACAGCACCCCGCCCCTTTAAAAACAACTTCCACAGAGGCCCGTCCCTTAACAATGACATTCATAGTGACCCCCCCCCCTATTAACAGTGACCTCCACAGCAACCCATCCCTTTTACAGGGACCTCCACAGCGACCCACCCCCATAACAGTGACCTCCACAGCACCTGCCCTCTTAACAGTGAAAACAACGCCCTGCCTCCTTAAAGGTGACCTATATCAGTGAAGAAAAAACAACTGGGTTGTTATGTAAACCTTGTGTAAAAATGTGTGTATGTCAAGACTGAAAGGCCTGCAAGCTTTTATTGGCCAATAAGGTTCATGTGACCGTGAGTATGGCAGTTAGAATATGAGTGAAAGAACTGAGAGCTTCTATTGGCTAAGGGTCATGTGATGATGCCATAGTTGCATTTGTTTTGCATTTGAAAGTCAATATTTTTTGTAGTAACATCTTCTGCCATAAGATGCAAGTCTTTTTGTGGTATGTCTTATTATATGTAGAGTCTAGGCACTGGGATGCTTGATCATGCTTCCAGACAAAACTGCTCCAGCTCTTTCTAGTTAGGTGGGCTGCATCTGTGTACAGCAGACGTCAAGTCATGACACATATTCTCAATTGGATTGAGGTGTGGGCTTTATCTAGGCAATTCTAAGGTATTAAAATTTTTCCTCTTAAACTCCTCCAGTGCAACTGTAGCAGAATGTTTAGGGTCATTGTTCTGATGGAAGATAAACCTCTGTCCCAGTCTCAAATCTCTGACAAAGGCTTTCCTCAATAACGGCCCTGTATTTACTACCACCCATTATTTCTTCAATCCTGACCAGTTTTCCAGTCCCTGTCGATGAAAAGCATCCCCAACATTGTGATACTGCCACCTCCATGCTTCACTGTGGGAATGGGATGATGGGAAGTTTTGGCAATATGACACACATCACGTTCTCCTGATGACCAAAAAGTTAAATTATAGTCTCATCTGACCACAGAACTTTCTTCCATGTAAGAAAAATGTCTGGTTCTCAGTATACTACAACCATTTCATTCCTTAAATGACAAAAAAAAAAAAGCAATGACAGCACAGTTTAGTGTATTTTCAGGTATGCAGCATAACAAACAAACAGCATCCAAGTTCTCACTTCACTTGGTGGGATGAAGCTGCAGCACCAACATAACATAAACACAAAATAAACTCTTGCCCGTCTGGGCACTACCGTACCTTGACAGGTAGTCTCTATCTTGCCTGTAGAGTGCAGTTAACACACAAGGGGAACTAGGTTTCAACAGCTAGCATGCTAGGCTTTCTGACTCAGACTGACAATCTGAGACCTCTTTTATTCTTCAGTAATGATGCCAGCTGTCACACCTGGGATCACCACAGGCTAGAGGAAATATCTTTGCTGGAAGGGTGTGCACTGGTAGGTCCCACTATCAAACCTATCAACCAGTCCAAATAAAATCCAGCCCAGAACAGAATCCAAACAAAGCTATATCAGCAAATCAGACTTTGCTTAAACCAACGCAGCTTTCTGGATTTCATTTACCTCACCTATCTGAGGACTCATACACATACAAATCTGGAAGGTTGACGAAAGAGGGACACAGCACACAGACCCATCCTACAAGGAAGGGGAGGGTTGAGATGTTATATTGAGCAGGGTATATTTAAATCTAGAGTCTGTATAAGACTATAAGTGACCTCTAATTCCCAACTCTCATTAACGTGGGACCAGAAATTCAAACTAATATACAGTATATATGATAACCGCATAGACATCCTCCTGGAAGCAATGATATGTGATATCAAACGTGAAGAGGCATTGAAAACTAATTAATCACTATACTAATTTAGCATACTGTACTAATTGGTGTGAAATACAAAAAATAACAGAATATCAATTTCTACAATTTATGAAGTAACTAGATGCCAAAGATAACTTTCATTGTACGATATTGACATCTATATTGACTTATCAATTTTACTACAATTTTGTAATTATAATTTATTATAGCTGTTTTTGTGAAGGCACCACAATAAGGCAATACTGCATTTCTACTGATATGAGATTATATTAAATACAGTTTAATTGATATTTTATTGTCATTTAATGAATAAATTAGAGTGCAATGAGAACCATTTATTTCCCTTAGGACACATTCAGACGACCGCGGCATGTTTTGCAGTCTTCAAATTGCCGATCCGCAAAACACTGATGGAGCCCATGTGCATTCCACAATTTGTGGAACAAAATTGGCGGCCCATTATGGAAATGGCTATTCTTGTCTGCCGTGTGACATGTTCTATATTTTTGTGGGGCCACAGAACGGAACAACGGTTGCAGAACAACATGGTGTGCTGTCCATATCTTTTGCGTCCCCATTGAAATAAATAGGTCTGCACCTGTTCTGCAAAGTTGCGGATCGGATGTGGACTCATTCATACGGTCGTCTCAATGAGCCCTTAGGTTTATCTATTCACTGCTAGTGGGTATATAGCAGACTGTGTGCTTGTGTCTGTGTCCCGTGTGACAGCTTTTGGTGAGTGTTTCTATTTATTCACTTTTAATCTTCTTCCATGTGTTTGGGGAGTCTGTATTTTGGAGAACTCCAAATGTGTTCTTTTCCTTTGCGCAAATAACTTTTTTCCTGTTCATTTTTACATAAAGCACCACTCTGTGGGTGTATGGCTCCTAGTGGTCCTCTGGGCAGATGCTTCCATCTCTGCCATGGATCTTTGGAGCTACAACAGTGTTATTGCTGATATCTTTGTTAAATCTCTGATTAATGCCCTTGCCTGGTCTATGAGCTTTGGTGGGAGACCTTCTGTTATCAAGTTTGTAGTTGTGCCATATTCTTTAAATTTTGTTCTTATGAATTTAATGGTGCTCTGTGGAATATTCAAAATTTGGGATATTTAGTTATAACCCAGCCCTGATCTATACTTCTCCACAATGTTGCGTCTCTGACCTGTTTGGAGAGCTTCTTGGTCCTCATGTCGCTTTCTTAGTGGTGCTATTTCAGTGCAGTTCACATCATGTGACTGATCATATGACAAATTGATTGCACACATTATTCAACTAATTATGTGACTTCAGAAATTGGACCACACCTTTATTAGGGGTTTCTCTGCCAAGGGGGTGAATATATAGATTCTCGCAACTTTTCAGGTTTTACTTATTTATTTCTTCTTTAACCATAGGTAGTTTTTTAGTCCACTGTAACATTTTCAACTGCTTCGTCAACTTCATCACATAAAATCAAATCAAGGTTGTAACGCAACAACATATGGAAAACAGTGAGTGGGGTGGGGGAATAATTTAACAAGGTGATGTATCTCACATCTGTTATCTATCCATTTATCTATCTGCTCTATCTGTGAGAATATGATTACTGAGCCATAAGGACTTCATATTGCACCATACATTCCCCTAGAACAGGGATGGCCTTTAGCTGTTTCAAAACTACAACTCCCAGCATTCAAAGACTGCTTACAGCTATCAGCCTACAGCGGGGCATGGTGGGAATTGTAGTTTTGCAACAGCTGGATGGTCGAGTTTGCCCATCCCTGCCCTAGAAGCAACTCAATAGAACCTCTCAATGAACCTGAATGCATCTTCAGAATTATCAATTGCTCCTACATTGTATATTATTGGCTGTACATGTTCATTTAAAGGCAAAGCATTGGTGCCATGAAGCGGCACTCTGAAATGGGGTTCCCTTCACATCTTTGTTAATGTTGATCACATCTCCTAGATCAGTATTTTATTGTACCGAACTATTGCACAATGCACTATAAAATATCCTGTTCTCATTGACGTCCAGACTCCAGTTAAAATTGACTTTGCAACCTGACGGATGTAATATATTTTACATCTGTTTTACATTTCTTTGTTGTTGCGTTGCATGAAATGTAACCATAATAAAAGTTTAATGTTCTTAAACTCTGTGACTGTTCTACAGGTTGTTGTTCCTTTTACTAAGTTACACAACGCTGTAATGTATGCTGCCACCAGAGAACAATGTAAAATTTGGCTGAAACATTGCATTGTGTTTCCTTGGAGCTATTTCAAAGGACATAAACGTACAAAAATGTTTTATTGATATCATTTTTGTCAAACTTTGTCAGCTATTGTTTTAACATGAACATTTTTGGCTTTTGTTAACCATTCTATATCCTTATATGCTAAAAGTTCACACTTCATTTTTAGAAAGTTAGATTTTTTTTCCTTTGTTAGATGAATTCTCACTAATCTAGAAAGGGTCATCAGTATGGCTGGAGAGCGAATAACTTAACAAAGGCTGCATGATGGTCAAAATGGTTCTGTTGCACTGGACTCAAAACGCTCTTTGTTTTTAGGAAAAAAAAGCACATGACAAAACATATACATATGCATGACAATTAAATAATCAAGAAAAAAAAAGGATTGCCTCCAGGCAGAATTTAAAAGAATAATAGTAAAATTGGTGGTTTGTTATATGTTGAAAAAAAACTATGAATGCACGTACTCAATAGAGATGAGCAAATTGAGGTTTACGAAGTGGAATTCCATCCGAATTTCAGGAAAACTTGCACCAAATCCGAATGTCCTCACGCTTTGTGGTAACGAATCACATTTTTTCCTAAATTGGCTACTGCACATGTTAGGACATGGAGCAAAGAACTCTGGGAATGAGGGATCACCCACAATGCCATGCATGCAGCCAATCAGCTGCCAGCCAGCCCTGTGATTTCACAGCCCTATAAATGGCCTCAGCCATCTTGGATTCAGCCATTTTCCAGTGTACTTATTGCAGGGAGAGACATCAGCAGGTGCTTGGGAAACTGCTAGGAAAGACTTGAACACTTTTATTTTGCTGAATAGAAGTTCAGAGAAAGAGCATTAGAAGTGTAGGGAAAGGATAGGGAGGAATTATTCCACAGTATTGAAGCAGAACAGGGTTCAATAGGGGAGTGTACAGCCTGGGTAATAGGAACAATCCTATTACACCTTGCTGCACTGACTGGGGATCCAAATTGCAACTATACTGCTGCTTACAGGTTTGTAATAGATGACACCTTTGTGATTCAAGCAAACCATTCTCTTTATTGGGGTGCAAGTGCTGTGTGATACAGCCATTAACAGGGTGTATTACTAGGAAATATTTTACATGCTACAAAAAGAAGAAAAAAAGAGAATAGATCGCACATCCACAAGCTTAGCTTCGATCTCTGACTGCTTCACAGCAAACTTAACATGGCTTTTCAGCATAATATTTAGTGTACAAACCCCGTATACTGTATGCTATATAAGAGGCATTAGTGTACATTTTAATCAAAAGGCATAAGCCCACTCACCGCGCCAAGGTTGCATCTTGGAGTGGGACCCACTGTAAATTTGTCCAGCACTGCGCAGCGACCTCCAGACCCGGCGCGGCACTGCACAGCGACCACCAGCGTAACATAGGTAGGTATACGATAAATTGCACTGAGAAGCCATGTTAATTATGCTGAGAAGCAGTTACTAGATAAAAGCATAGTATTGAGGATGTGCGATCCAGTTTCATTGTCTCATATTTTACATGTATTGTAGAATCTTTCTTCTTTTTTCCTCTGATATCAGCACTCCTTCCCTTTTCAGCCCAGGTGATTTTAATTAGCAGGAGACGGCATACGGGTTTATAAATTCCTACCGCCTCTCAGTTGGAGTTCCTGAGAGCATGTGATAAGTTGAGCTTTGACAACTGTTCACATGGTGGCTTTGCCAGACAGTGGGGGCGCTCTCTGGCTTCTGGGTCCTGCTGCCTGTTCGTGCGGTTCTGCGGCATCAGTTGTTGCGGCGCATCGCTGCCCCAAAATTAGAGTTGGTTCCAACTCAAGGAGGCAACCTGGTCGTGGTGAGTGGGCCTATACTTTTTGATCAAATTGTATACTAATGCCTCATGTATTGTATGTATCATACAGTAAGGGTAGGTATACGATAAATTGTTCTGAGAAGCAGTTAATTATGCTGAGAAGCAGTTACTAGATAAAAGCATAGTATTGAGTATGTGTAGAGATGTCCCGAAATATTCGCCGGCGAAATACCCAGTTCCCGGAGAACATCACATGTTCGCGTTCGCCGCGGTGGGCGAACATATGCGATGTTCGGTTCGCCGCCTATACAACATCATTGAGCAAACTTTGACCCTGTACCTCCCAATCAGCATACCCTCACTCTCAGACCCTCCCAGACTATTTGCTCTCCGCTTCCGCATCCGCTCCGCAAAAGATAGAGCATATCCTATTCTTGTCCACAACCTGCAAACAAGAATAGGCATCTCTATGTGGAGTGTCGGCATGGATGTCTGAATGGGGCCTTAGTTAGAGCAGGGAGAGTGCTGCTGCTGCTGAATTAATAGGGAAAGCATTAGCTAGGTCAGTGCTCTGTGTCCACTCCAGTCCTCAAAGACTCATCTGCTGTAAGGACAGCGTCCTGACAGCACCCCAAAAAGCTCTTTTTAGGGCTGGTACATCAGTCTGATTTTACTTTTTTTTTCTTTATATATATTGCAGTTACCTGCCCATGTGTGAGAGGCCGCAGGCCCACAGACTGTACTGTGCCCACTACCCACCACTCATATAGGGTGGCACAGTACCTTGCAGATAAAAAAGTCATTTAATTTTTACCCTTAAATATAATTGCAGTTGCCTGCCAGTGTGTGTCAGGCCTACAAACTGTACTGTGCACACTGCGCACCACTCATATAGGGTGTCACAGTACTTTGCACAGCGCACGCGCAGTGACCTGAAATTCAAACGAAGCGGACCGAGCATGGGTCTTTTTCCATCTCCCCGTTCCAAAAATCTATTCACTACACCGGCCCTGGCCCTGATAAGGGACAAAACAGAGATTAAACTGATAGCAATAGTACTTAGTTAACACTAGTTGCATTGGTGGCAAATTCCATTACAAGTGCCCAAAATTAGAAGGCAGCGGACAGAGCAAGCTTTTTTCTCTATCTCCCCATGAAAGGATTCAATTCAATACACGTCCCCTGATAGGGGACTTATCAAAGATTAAAATGGTAGTAGTTCACACTATTTGTATCGGTGGCACAGTACATTGCGCGGCGCACGCGCAGTGCCCCAAATTGCAAGTAAGAGGACTGACCAATCATCTTTTTCCATCTCCCGATCCTAAAATCTTTTCCGTACACCGGCCCCTGATAGGGGACAAAACAGAGATTAAACTGGTAAGAACAGATTTTTTTTATTTAAAAAAAAGAGGACAGCCTCTTCGGAGCTGGGTATTTTTTGGCCACGTTACTGAACGCTCACGCACAATGGCTGTAGGCTCATGCGTCCTTTTGCGGAGGTGACAAACCTGGTCAGTCAAACATCATCGACCTCATCCCATATGCGTTTTTCTGGAGCGTACCCTGCAAAGAGTGCTGGATCAGGCCGTAGATGAGCATGAAGAGGAAGAGTTGTGGTCACCATCACCACCAGAAGCAGCCTTGTCGTCGTCGATTGCTGGACCTGCAGCAAAGCAGAGAGAGGAGTCTGGGTGGACGTGGCTGGGTGGAGGAAAAGACCTTCAATGACGTCAGTGAGGACAAGGAACGGGACCTGGCTAGCTTGGTATCCAACCTTGTGCAAATGGAGAGTTTGCGGTTGTGCAAATGGACTGTTTTGCGGTTGTTTGCGGTGCGTTAGACAGGGAGTTTGGTCTGTCACTGTGAAGCGGGCGTAACCCTTACTCTACCTGATCGATAGAACATCATACCTGATTGTATACACATACTGGATGTTTTAAAGCACGTTATTCCAAACTATTTAGGAATGTTAGGTGATTTATGCCCTTTATTGATTTAAACCCGACTCTGTGTCAGCTACGTAATTTTCCATGGGAGTTTTACCATGGATCCCCCTCTGGCATGCCACAGTCCAGTTGTTAGTTCCCTTGAAACAACTTTTCCATCACTATTGTGGCCAGAAAGAGTAGAAAGAAAGTATGTGCAATCCAGTTTCATTGTCTCATATTTTACTAGGAAATATTTCTGTGTCTTATTAGCCCTTGTGTAGTGCAGTCATATGTTGTAAGGCCTTTTTTGGCGTGTATTATTGGAAAAAAATGGGCTTATTTGCCGTTCAGTGATGCAGGTATATGTTCTAAAGCCCTTTTTTGGTGTGTATTAGTGGGGAAAAAAAGTATTGTTTCACGTTCAGCAGTGCAGTTATATGTTCTAAAGCCTTTTCTGTCATGTATTAGTGGCAAAAAAGGGCTTATTAGCCATTGTGTGGTGAAGTGAGAAAATTACAGCCCTTTTTGCCGTGTATTAGTGGCAAAAAAAGTATTATTTGCCGTTCAGTGGTGCAGTTATATGTTTTAAAGCCTTTTTTGGTGTGTATTAGTGGGGAAAAAAGGGCTTATTAGCTGTTGTGTGGTGTAGTGAGAAAATTACACCCCTTTTTGGCGTGTATTAGTGACAAAAAAAGGATTGTTTGCCTTTCAGCGGTCCAGTTATCTGCTCTAAAGTGTTTTTTGGTGTGTATTAGTGGCAAAAAAAGTATTATTTGCCGTTGTGTGGTGAAGTAACAAAATTACAGCCTTTTTTGGTGTTTATTAATTTCATTTTCATTTACTTATTTGATCTAACAGTATGTCAGACAGAGAAGTGACAGGCTGTCCACAGGGAAGGGGCAGAGGGTCCCAGCAGGCACAGGTCCCAGCAGAGTAAGGGGGCGTGGAGAAGTATTATATGCTGTGGGATCAGCTCCACTTTACAGCGAGGATGAGCTACTAGAGGATAGTCAACAGCTACTGCCCAGCCAAGATCTGGTTGCAGCAGAACGGCATCCCCAACATAGGCTGATAAGCAACGTTTCCACCCGTTTGAATTGCACCCTCCATGTGTTGGACCGACTATACGAACAGAGAAAGGACATGAACGATTACTTGATTACTTGATGATCCAGGTGGACAGGAGTACTCCCCTGTGTAACTTCGATGTCAGCCAGTAGCAGCTCATGCAAAATATCTGCCGTTTGCTTAGGCCCTTTGAGGATGCGACATTATTTGTCAATCGCCAGGACTACGGGATGAACGATGTCATTCCACTGCTTCACATCCTGGAACAGATGCTGGTAAATCTGGGTGGTCAGGGGACTGGAGACATAGCACCTACATCTCACGGCCACATGAGCTCTGTGGGGGCTGAACTGGAGGAGGAGGAGTACATTAGAGCGCAAGCAATTTGTAGCGAAATGGGTGGTTTTTCTGCACAGGTGACAAGAGAGGAGGAGCAGGAGCAGCCAGAGGAGCAAGAGGAAGATGAGGAAGATGAGGCAGATGACCTAGGCACACCATGGCAGTATGCAGTAGAGATGGAGACAGGGAGTCCCTTCTAGTCACTTGCGCAAATGGCCCGCTGCATGTGCACTTGCTTGGGTAGTGACAGCTGAATTTTCACCATTCGGCAGAGGGATGACTTCTGGCTCTCTACCTTGTTGGACCTTCACTACCGGTCCAAAATGGGGGCCTTTTTTACACCCGCTTAGAGGAAAGACAAACTGAACTACTATATAGACATCCTATGTAGTTCCACTGCTATGGCTACTGTGGCAGGGTTGGGAGGTATAAGCAGTACCAGCTCCATCAGCAGCAGCTTGAGTCTAGAATCGATGATTAGCAGCTTTCTTAACCCGCCTACTGAAGAAACTACTCACTGGCAGAAGCAGATAGATCTGGAGCAGAATCTGAACCAGCAGGTGGTGGCATACTTGGACAGCACCCTGACACCCCACTTTGAAGAGCAGCTGGACTACTGGGCAGCCAAACTGGATTTGTAGCCCCAACTGGCCGAGTTTATCCTGGAAAAGCTGTCCTGTCAGGCCAGTAGTTTGGCTTCAGAGTGGGAGTTTAGTGCGGAGGGGGCCATAGTTACCCCAAGGAGAACTTGCCTTTCCACCGAAAAGTGGAGAGACTAACCTTTGTCAAGATGAATCAGGCGTGGATCAGCCAGGATTTCCACGCACCAATGCCTGATGCCTCAGAATAGATCATCCATGCTGCCTCAAACAAGCCTTTGCAAAAGAGACCGGTTTCTTGTGGCTACCTGCCTCAGCTACTATTCTGATGCTGCCACCCTCCTGATGCCACAAATCTGATGCCATGTGCTCCTTCATACACCCACAATCGTCAGTGGGTACTGTTATTGCTACCCACCACCTCTGTCACTGGGTCACTTTGTGGTCTCCTGATTCTGCTGCCACCTCCACACTCTGTCATTATGCCACTTTGTGGTCTCCTCATGCTGCTTCTGCCACCTCCACACTCTGTCATTGTATCAATCTGTGGTCTCCTCATGCTGCTGCTGCTGCTGCCACCTCCACACTATGTCACCTTGCCAGTCTGTGGCCTCCTCATACTGCTGCTGCCACCTCCACACTCTGTCACTGTACCAATCAGTGGTCTCCTCATGCTGCTGCTGCTGCCACCTCCACACTATGTTACCTTGCCAGTCTGTGGCCTCCTCATGCTGCTGCTGCAACCTCCATACTCTGTCATTGTGCCACACTGTGGGCTCCTCATTCTGCTGCTGCCACCTCCATACTATGTCCCCTTGCCAGTCTGTGGCCTCCTCATGCTGCTGCCACCTCCACACTATGTCGCCTTGCCACTCTGTGGCCTTCTCATGCTGCTGCTGCCACCTCCATACTCTGTCATTGTGCCACTCTGTGGTCTCCTCATGCTGCTGCCACCTCCACACTCTGTCAATATGCCACTCTTTTGTCTCCTCATGCTGCTTCTGCCACCTCCAAACTATGTCACCTTGCCAGTGTGTGGCCTCCTCATGCTGCTGATGCTGCCACCTCCACACTATGTCACTTTGCTAGTCTGTGGCCTCCTCATGCTGCTGCTGCCACCTCCACAGTCTTTCATAGTGCAACTATGTGTCCTCCTCATGCTGCTGCCACCTCCACACTATGTCGCCTTGCCACTCTGTGGCCTTCTCATGCTGCTGCTGCCACCTCCACACTCTGTCATTGTGCCACTCTGTGGTCTCCTCATGCTGCTGCCACCTCCACACTCTGTCAATATGCCACTCTTTTGTCTCCTCATGCTGCTTCTGCCACCTCCAAACTATGTCACCTTGCCAGTGTGTGGCCTCCTCATGCTGCTGATGCTGCCACCTCCACACTATGTCACTTTGCTAGTCTGTGGCCTCCTCATGCTGCTGTTGCCACCAACACAGTCTTTCATAGTGCAACTATGTGGTCTCCTCATGCTGATGCCACCGCCACACTATGTCACCTTACTAATCTGTGGCCTCCTCATGCTGCTGATGCTACCTTCACACTCTGTCATTGTGCTCCTCTAACGTCTCCTTATGCTGCTGCTACAGTCACCTCCACACTATGTTTCCTTGCTAGTTTGTGGCCTCCTCATGCTGCTGCTACCTCCACACTATGTCACCTTGTCAGTCTTTAGTCTCCTCATGCTGCTGCCACCTCAACACTGTCATTATGCCACTTTATGCTCTCCTCATGCTGCTGAAACCTATACTCTGTGGCCTCCTCATGCTGCTGCTACCTCCACACTCTGTCACCTTTCCAGTATGTGGCCTCTTCATGCTGCTGCTGCCACCTCCACACTCTGTCATTGTGCCACTCTGTTGTATCCTCATGCTGATGCTGCTGCCACCGCCACACTATGTCACCTTGCCAGTTTGTGGCCTGCTCATGCTGCTGCTGCCACCTTCGCACTCTGTCATTGTGCCACTTTGTGGCCTCCTCATTCTGCTGCCACCTCCATTGTAAATTATGGATTACTGTACGAGGGATAGTACTTGGTTATCCCAGGTGGCTTCTATTTTTGGGTCAGATGTGAGGTTGGGGGATACTCAGGTCAGAGGGACCTCTTGGAGATGAAAGGCCAGCTGAAGCACCTATTGATGAAGAGAACAAAAACATGGTGGAATCGGCCAACTTGTAGAAATGTATAGCGATGGACTTAATACCCCGGGGTCTGCGGATCTAGACCTTTCATACCTATGGACATGAGGATGACGAATTTTGTAAGAGATGGGACGCAATCTGTTATGGATGCTCAAGAGGTTTGATGGAAACCATTGTGGAATTGAACACCAGAATATTGAGTTCCCTAGAGGCGGAGTTCAATAAAATTGAGGAACAGGTTGCGGCACGACTATCTGTAAGTGAATTGGAGAGTTGGAAAAATGATATGGAAGTACAATTCACCTCCTGGGAGAAACAGATCAAATTGGTTAAAAGTAGGAAATTTCAGAGAGATAAAACTGATCTGACACAAGATAGGATATATAAATGGAAGCTGCAAAAACAGGATCCATGATCAAGAACAACTTACGCCCCTCGGCAATATCAATGGAAGGAAAATCGGGTGGTGCGAGTTATGGATCAGTAAGGGTACCAAATAGATATACGAAATGGAAGTTTGAGGGGACAGCTAAGCAAGCTTGAGCAAACGACAGGTGGCTCAAGATGAGGAGGACCACCAACCAATTTGATGGAACTACTGAAGGAACAAAATCCGGGAGAACATGACTTCCCTGTATCGCTGATTCCGAAATTGAAAAAGTTTCTACCTTTTTCCCTGTTTCCGGATATAGATCTATTTGTCAAGCTGTAGAGACTATGCCGTCATACCTAAAGGATACCACTGATGTATTGAGAAAGATGGAGGGGATACAGCTGGAACCAGGAATTATACTGACGACATGTGATGTGGAATTACTGTACACTTCGATACGTTACACGGATGGATTAACTGCAGTCGATTTCTTTCTAAGGTCATCAGATATTCCGGAAGCAAAATTGGCAAGGAGATGGATTTCCTGGATGTCCGACTGACAGTGGAAAAGGAAGGTTGGATTCTGACGGACCTTTTTAGACAGGAAACCGCGGTAAACTCTCTCCTTCATGCAACATCATCCCATCCTAGGCACCTCATCAGGAATATCCCGATTATTTGGATAAATATGGCCCCTTGGTGTGTGAAAAAAGAATGATATACTAACCTGGGACCCAGTGGAAAAGAATGAAGAAACGAGGATTTATATGGCTTTATAACTGGGGATTTTTCCTGTTGGCCATAGTGGCTGTATTAGATATCTTTATTTTGATTTTTGATTTTTTTATTGAAAATTGTTGCACACGGTCATATAGGCCTATGTAATACCACTTTTATAGAATCCGATATGGCTATTGATGCTTGTGTTTTGCTTTTTAGTTTTTAGCGGTTTACGTATATAAAATGGTGTATTTTTATTTATATTCATTTTTATTTATTTTGATATTTATATTTGTATTTATATGAAATGGTTTAATTTATATAGGCAATATCTAATATTCACTGTGATGGGCTGGTATAACTTATTCGTATAGATATTGAGGGTAATTATGAGGTTTTGTCTAGAACTACAACATCATGGTTGTATTTTATATATTGTATTGGTCAATGTGTACACTAATTTTGGTCATTAAATTATGTTGAATCAAGTAATACATGTATATAATAACACTTCACTTTGTACTTCGGTTATACATGTATTTATTTTATTTTATCTATTTTTCTGTTTTTCTGCACTTTGCACTTCTCTTGCACATCTTTTTGCACGTTTGCACTTTTTGCACTTTATTATCATTATTTTTTCACTAGGAATATGAAATTAGACTTGATCAGTTCCCCCTAACAATTATGGCTGGTGTTTATTCATGCCTGCAAATTGATGTCCTCTGATTTATTCTGATAGGAACACGCCATTTTCTATGAGTCCTTTTCGTCTGTAGTTCTATGCTAACCTGGCCGTAGTGATGAGCGGCAGGTGCCATATTCGATTTCGACGAAATTTGCGAATATTCGAAAGAATATTCTTTTCATATTCGTTGAAATCGAGTATTCATCATTATTCTAGTTATCGTGATTAATATGCGATTTAAATAATCGCGTATTGCGATTTTAACTTAGGCTACTTTCCTATTGGTTTCATATCTAGAATTATAGCGAAGATGATTTAAATAATCGCGTATGATTTAAATAATCGCGTATTGCGATTTTAACTTAGGCTACTTTCCTATTGGTTTCATATCTAGAATTATAGAGAAGATGACGAATATGACGAATGTATTCCTCAAAATGAAGATAACGAAGTATTCTCCATCTTCGTTTTAGCAACCTATTCGTCAACTTCGCTAATTCTAGCAATCAGATAGGAGGGTTTACTATAGAGACAGCTGTGTTTAATTCGCTATGCGATTATATTACTTAGCTTTTTTTTAAAGAATAATTATATTACTTGATAATTATTATAATTATTCTATTTATTAAAAAAAAAAATCATTATATAATCTCATAGCGAATTAAACACTGTCTCTATAGTCAACCCTCCTATTTGATTGCTAAAATTAGTGACGTTGACGAATAGGTTGCTAAAACGAAGATGGAGAATACTTCGTTATCTTCGTTTTGAGGAATATGACGAATATATTTGTGATATTCGCTAATTCTACCAAGCCAAGAACGTCTCCATACTAAAATGTACTGTCGGATTTGAGAATTATGTTAAAATCGCAATGCGATGCATGAGTCACCTTGCCAGTCTGTGGCCACCTCATGCTGCTGCTGCCATATCCACACTATGTCACCTTGCCAGTCTGTGGCCTCCTCATGCTGCTGCTGCCACCTCAACACTATGTCACCTTGCCAATCTGTGGCCTCCTCATGCTGCTGCTGCCATCTCCACACTCTGTCATTGTGCCACTCTGTGGCCTCCTCATGCTGCTGCTGCCACCTCAACACTCTTTCATTGTGCCACTCTGTGGTCTCCTCATGCTGATTCTGCTGCTACCTTCTCACTATGTAAGCTTGCCACTCTGTGCTCTCCTCATGCTGATGCTGCTGCCACCTCCACACTATGTCACCTTGTCAGTGTGTGGCCTCCTAATGCTGCTGTTAAATCAACACTATGTCACTGGGCCACTCTGTGGCCTCCTTATACTGATGCCACCTTCTAACTATGTCACTTTGATAATCTGTGGCCTCCTCATGCTGCTACTAACTCAACACTATGCAAATGGGCCACTCTGTGGTCTCCTCATGCTGATGCCATCTCCCCACTATGTGACTTTTCCACTCTGTGGTCTCCTCATGCTGCTGCTACCTCAACATTATGTCATTGGGCCACTCTGTGGACTTCTTAAACTGTTCTCCCTCCCACATTTAATCTCTCCCCCAATCCGACCAGCACTTTCCCGATCAATACCCTTCTGGTTCCTCATTAATTACTTCCTCTACATTTCTTGCCCCCCCCCCTCCTCCATTGACACCACTCTAGATATGGCACTTCTGACTCTGCTGATCCGCCTGCCATCTCCACTGGCTCACAACACCTGAGTTATTCTCAGAGATCGGGAACTTTCCTTTCCTGGACACAATTCGACAAGTGTTCTAAAGCAGAACTGGAGGGCTGACTAGGGTTGAAGTGCACCAACATTTGGTGGCTTTTTAAGCTATTATAGCTTAACACCTTTATGGTGGAGAGCAGCCAACCTAAAACAATGATAAGGACTTACTAAGTCTGTAGATGGTATAAGCTTAGACAAGCTGTCTAGACCTGCACCAAATTTATGACGCTGGCCGTGCTGGATGCTTTATTCTAACTCTATACCAACTATTGTCTTGCTTAGTTTGAGAGAGAATTTTATGCCAGAATTGTGGCACAATTATGATGCTAAATGTTTTAATTTAGGCCACCCCTTTTTAAATTAAGCCACTCTCTTTTTTGGACTAGGCACAGTAACTTCAAGGTAAGATGGGCTTCAAGACTAATGTTAAGAGTCAAGACGAGTGGCTATCATATATCAGTATTGGCTATCCTGTAGCCTATAACAGGGCATAGAACATTAGTTCGCTTAAGGGAGTGGTTGGAGGGTTTGGTGCTAGAGACTCTTGAGATCAGGTGTGTTAATGCCGTAAGAAATTAAGAGGCTAAATATGTTAGTTGAATGGTAAAAGGCTGTAGAGAGAGAGACTGGATGAGGTGTGAGGATATGTGATTAGTAATGTAGGTTGTAGGCCCAGAAGAAAAGAGCAGCCTTGCAATACATCCACAGTTATAAGGTCAAATGCTGAGACACAGGAACGAAGTAGTAGCAGCACATTACTTATTTTGAGACAAAATGGCAGCAGTCAAGACTGTGTATATCACTCTTCTGAATGTGACCAGCAGAGGATTGTGTTCTATTGCCACCCACACATGTTGCTAATTAAAATGGTAATATAGACATTCCCTAGTATAAGGTTGACAAAGTAGCCAGTCAAGAATTATTTCAGTTATAAGTCATAAGAAATTATTTTAGTGATACCTTTGAACCTCACTACATTTTTAGTTCTAGAGGTGGACTCTCCTGTGTCTTAATCCAGGAAGAAACTGAGGAGTTTCTTCAGCTTTCTTTGCATGCTTTGCCATGTACTGCACGTTAGGCCTTGCTGTCCAGGGTTTACCTAGTCAAATTTAGGCAGACTGGAGCAGGACCAGGAGCCTTATTTATTTATTGCAAGTTACTAATATTTCTCCAAAATTTTCTGCAGCATACAGTATACTGTATTTTTCGTCCCATAAGACGCACCTAGGTTTTAGAGGGTGAAAATGGGAAAATTAAAATTAGACAAAAGGTGTGTTAATAATGGGCAACATGGGGTTAAAGCATGAGGTACATGAACAGTCACTTGCTATTAATGTTGTCGGCACCGTCTTATAAATTTTGTGCCCAGCCTGACATTAAAAATAAGTGACCCCCATTCATGTTTAAAACATGGCAGTTGCAAGATTGGGGTTAATGAGTCACATTAAGCCCAATCTTGCTGGCTGCCTGGTACATACTATATGTTTTTGCCTGCATTTATTTTCAGGCAGGCTAATCAATTTTGTACTGAGGGGATACCTGCTATGCTGCTGAGTACACACAATTTAGAATATAAGAGCCCTGCATCACAGAAAGAGCATCGTGTTTATGCTATCGCAAAACCTCAGATCCAACACTACATTCTAGCAAAACCTCATATACGACACTACATTCTAGCAAAAACTCAAATCCGACACTAGATTCAACAAAACCTCACATCTGACACTACATTCTAGCAAAACCTCAGATCCAACACTACATTCTAGCAAAACCTCAAATCCCACACTACATTCTAGCAATAGATCTTTCCCATAGAGATGGATGTAGTCTACAGGTCCTAGGAGGAGCGTGGTTGTTGATGTCCCGCCATAGAAGCGCCGTTCTCTTCCCACTTCCTCAGTAGGTACTGTACATGTCAGGAATCAGGATCATTGTCTGGAACATCGCAGGCTGATGTCCTTATGCAGTACAGCCGGCGATGTAGCGGCAACATGCAAATCGTCGGCCATTCAACCCCCCCCCCCCTTCCTGTATTCGTCCTATAAGACGCATTACAATTTTCACCCCACTTTATGGGGGGAAAATTCTTCTTATAGGTCGAAAAATACGGTACCTTTATGCTTTTTTTTTTGTGGATTTAGATCGAATCATAACATAGTTTTCATGATTTTCCAAAATGTTATTAGGTTCACAAGGATCTTGTTAATTTGGCCTTAAAGGTTTCTTTCTGGGATTACTATGGTTTTTCACAGATATACTAATGAATAGTGTTGATCGCGAATATTCTAATCGCGAATTTTTATCGCGAATATCGGCACTTCGAAAATTCACAAAGATCTAGAATATAGTGCTATATCATCATAATCACAAATATTTTAGATTTTTTTTTTATCAGTACCCTCACTGCTTCTTGGTTGTGGCCCAATGAGAAGGCTTATCTTTGTCTGATCTTAGCAACATCCTTAGCAACCAATAGGAAAGTTGCCTACCCCTTACTACATAGGAAACGACCCAGCAGACATTTTCTGCTGTTTATTTGCAGTTCTGAAAGAGAGAGCAGTGTCATTGCTGTGCTCTGTGCTTTGCTGAGTCACCTGGATCCTTATTCAATTACATTAGATAGTTAGTTAGCTCATATATATAATACAGATAGTTAGTGGTAGATGTCAGTGTAGGTTAGATAGTGATATTGTGTAACTGATAGGTTCCAGTGCAGGGTGTTTGGTAGTATGATAGGAATTACTATGCTTTGATAGGGATTAGTGTCTTTGTCTTTCGTCAAAAATACAGTGATCAGGACTTCTTCTTCGCAGTCACGAAAGTTGCTACCAACCATTTTCTCCAGTTGTCAGGAAACTTCTAGCAGCTTGAAAAATGTAGCAAAAGTGAGCCACGCCTGCATTGCGTGCACAATATGCGCATATTACATTGACGATTTTCGCAATCAAGAAAATAATGACTAGTGATGAGCGGCAGGGGTAATATTCGAATTCACGATATTTTGCAAATATTTGGGAGAATATTCGCCATATATTTGCGAATTCGCGAACTGATCTTCAGGCATTATTTTCTTGATTGTGAAAATTCGCATTAAAAAATGTTCATAAAATTCGCATAAAGATTCGCATAGACTGGTTCTTAAAAAAAACAATATTCGCGATCACGAATATATTTTGAGATGGGGCCGATATTCGCAATTAAAATTCGCAATTCGAATATTCGTGATCAACACTAATAATGACTGGAGATCATAAGTTCAAGAAATTGCGAATATTAGGCCAAACATTTGCGAAATATCGCGAAAAAGAATATTGCCTATCCTGCTCATCACTACTCATGAATAGTGTTGAGCGAACAGTTCGAGCATAGTTCGGGATCGTACCGAATTTTGGGGTGTTCGGGACACGGACCCGAACCCGAACATTTTCAAAAAAGTTCGGGTTCGGGTCCGTTGTTCGGCGATTTCTTCCCGCTTTCTGAAGTGCTGCACAGCAGCCAATCAGCTAGCGTTTTACTTCTTGCACTAAGAGCCCATCACAGCCATGCCTACTAATGGCATGGCTGTGATTGGCCAAGTGCAGCATGTGACCCAGCCTCTATTTAAGCTGTAGTCACGTAGCGCCGCACGTCACACTGCTCTGATTAGTGTAGGGAGAGGATGCAGCTTCTGTGAGGGCGAGATTAGGCAGGGAAAAGTCAGCATTAGCACCTAATTATCAAGACCGGCGTACCGATCACAGACGTGTGACACGAAGGGAGGGAAAAGGGAAAGCCCTGTCCAAGGGAGAGGGAAAGGTGGTGACCCCTAACTCACCTTGAAGCTGGCACCTGACTGCCTTGATGTCCCTAGATGGGTTCTTCACCCGTACGCTGATCACGTGCCTAAACCCTGGCTTTCCTTAAGCTGAGCCCTAAGTAGTGAATAGGGCGGTGGGAGCACTAGTCCTCACTGCCCCTGATGCTGCTTTGACATGTCCATGGAGAGAATATTACAGGAAATAATGAAGAGCAGCATGGTCATGTGACCACGACCAAGAACACAAGATACACAGGCGCAATTTAGGTAAAATAAAAATAAAATTACAGCTACCTTCATATATGATTATTTTAAGGGATGTTAATGCAAACCGGAAAACCCCTTTAAAGTGAATCATCCATAAGTGAAAAACTAAGAAGAAAGGCTGGCAGTGAACTATTGGATAATTGGTGCTGGAGCAGTAGGGGATTTAAGAAGCAAATGTGTCCTTTTTATACTCTATTACTTTAATCTGCTGCCAGTTTTATTTCCTTGGAACAATCCTTGAAGTTTGAATTAACCTTTGAGAACATGTGGTCTCATATTAATAAATAATAATATTTTTGAATAATGAGCAAACAATATTAGATTTTAGATGTACGGTAGAAGCTCCTTTATTTGACAAATACTATGTTTATTTCAATGCTCCTGTATTTTGCTGCTTTCTAAAAAAATAATTTCCAAAGTTACATGACCAAAGAGATGTTAGAGCTTCCTCTCTTTGTCCGGTAGGCAGGAGTATTAATCATGACTTTTGAAAGCTGTGGGTGAGACCAAAAGCTCTGAAAACACATACAGGAAGCTCCAAAGAGACACACACATACGCCACACTGTTAGGTGAAAAATGGTATGTTCCTTCAAAACTACTAGTTGCATTTTTTGTATGCAATATCCAGAGAATAAGTCAACACTAGGAAAGTTCTGGAACACCCCTTTAAGAATCATTCAGATGGCAGTGATGTGGCAGCATTTTAGCATTTGCAGTGTAGCACATCCAAGCATGACATCTTGCAACATGATCCAAATTAACAACATCATAGGGATCTGTGCTAAAGTTACTGTAGTTCAGGTCATGAGAGCCACAGTCGGGCTGGGTTGTGGCAGTGTTAGCTCAAATGAACACAGTTGGGGTCATTTATTAAGGGACTTGTGATTTTTTTGATCCCTTTTTTGACCAGCGATGTCACAGTATTTAGCCGGTTTTACATCGTGTTCTCCAGTTGAGCAGGATAGGGCAGAGCGGGGGCCTAAAACGGACATAAATGTTGATGAGTAGTTACCTGGCCAATCTGGATATTTTTTTTGTGAGCCATTTAGTAGCTTAGTATTTTAAAATTTGCTGCAATGGACTATGTGCGCCACTGCTATTGGCTCTCCTTGTCATTTTCAAAAAGTATGGTGGCAAGCTGCACATGAACCATGTAGTGGATTACAGAACCATAATGTTCTCCACCTGAATGCTCATTGCACTCCAGTACTCGCTCCTATGTTCTTGTGCCAAGGATGCATGTGGTTAATAAACCTTTTTTATTATGCAAAAGATGTTTCATGTCACATTTCATGAGATTATAAAGTGGAAATATGAGAGCATATGTTATTATTATTATTATTATTATTATTATTATTATTATTTATTTTTAGAGCGCCATTCATTCCATAGCGCTGTACATATCATAAGCGGTGCACATACATAATAAGGCAATAGCCTTAAGCATGAACGAGACAAGTTACAGACTGGTACAGAAGGACAGAGGGCCCTGCCCGTGAGGGCTTACAATCTACGTGGTATGGGGGATGGAGACAGTAGGCGTGGGTGAAGCTGGTCATGGCGGTTTAGAAGCAGCAGTGTCACTAGTCGTAGGCTTGTCTGAAGAGGTGGGTTTTCAGGTTGCTTTTGAAGGATTCCACTGTAGGTGAGAGTCTGATATGTTGGGGTAGCGAGTTCCAGAGTATAGGGGATGCACGGGAGAAATCCTGGAGGCGAGTGTGGGAAGAGGTGATAAGAGGAGAGGAGAGAAGGAGGTCCTGTGAGGATCGAAGATTGCGTGTGGGGATGTATCGGGAAGTAGCTCAGAGATGTAGGGAGGGGACCGATTGTGGACGGCCTTGTATGTGTGGGTTAGTATTTTAAACTGAATTCGCTGGGCAATGGGGAGCCAGTGCAGGGACTGGCAGAGGGGAGATGCAGAGGAGTAACGGGGGAGAGATGGATTAGTCGGGCAGCAGAGTTGAGGATAGATTGTAGGGGTGCGAGAGAGCTAGATGGAAGGCCACAGAGGAGAATGTTGCAGTAGTCTAGGCGGGAGATGATGAGGGAATGTATAAGCATTTTTGCCGATTCAAAGTTGAGGAAAGGGCGGATGCGGGAGATGTTTTTGAGTTGGAAACGGCAGGTGGTGGAAAGGGCTTGGATGTGTGGTCGGAAGGAGAGGGCAGAATCCAAGGTCACTCCAAGGCAGCGGACTTGGTTGACCGGGAGAGTGTGCAGTCATTGATTGTGATAGATATGTCTGTTGGGGGAGTGAGCAAGATGGGGGAAAGATGATAAATTCTGTTTTATCCATATTAAGTTTTAGAAAGCGAGAGGAAAAGAAGGAGGATATGCGAGATAGGCATTGTGGGATTCTGGATAGTAAGGTTGTGATGTCTGGACCAGAGAGGTAGATTTGTGTGTCGTCAGCATAAAAGTGATACTGGAAACCATGGGACTCTATAAGCTGTCCCAGGCCGAAGGTGTAGATAGAGAAGAGCAGGGGTCCTAGTACGGAGCCTTGCGGGACACCAACAGAGAAGGAGTGAGACGAGGAGGTGGCGTGAGAGTGGGAGACGCTAAATGTCTGGTCTGTGAGGTATGATGTGATCCAAGAGAGGGCCAGGTCAGTGATGCCAAGAGATGAGAGAATTTGTAACAGAAGGGAGTGGTCGACAGTGTCAAAGGCAGAGGACAAGTCAAGTAGAAGGAGGACAGAGTAATGTTTTTTGGTTTTGGCAAGTAGTAGGTCATTGGTGACTTTGGTGAGGGCAGTCTCGGTTGAGTGGTGGGGTCGGAAGCCAGATTGTAGCCGGTCAAAGAGGGAGCAGGAGGAGAGGTGAGAGGACAGTTCAGAATGGAAGATATGTTATACTAATGCAAATGTCTTCAACCGCAGTTTATGTTGGAGTAAAGTGGTCTGCATCTATGACAAAGAGAAGACACAGTGTATCACTTATATTTAGCTTTCGGTTTGATTTTCTGTAGGATATATGAATGACCAGCATCACCCAGGACAACCTTGTTATCAAGCAAATTTCTAGGTTGCATCTCAAGAATTTTCTACATTTCCTTTACTTATTTACTTTAATATTACTATGATACCGAATTTATGAAAGAGTGTTTAATTATGAGGTCTGCTGCAATTCTTATCTTCTCACAATTCCTGTCTTCACTGAGTAAAAAGCACTATTAAAAAGTATGTACTGTCCATCTATTATTATTGATATACCACACTGAAAGGTCTCTGATATTTAAAGTCACCTGAAGCACCTGGGGTGGAGAAGCCACCAACCCCCCAAAGTTATACTTACCTGGCCAATCTGGATATCCAGACTGGCAGCATCTTAGCTTAGATCTTCCTGGGTGGTGGCTGTCATGACCCCTGGTGGAACCTGGACAAAAAACTAAAGAATTGCAGCTGTCCTTTCATAGACAACCCAAACACTTGGGCTCTACCATTAAAGAAACATATAATGCACTTGTATATGTACCGGTGTGTGTGTATATATATATATATATATATATATATAATTTAGATATTCTGAACTTTGAAGGGATAGGTGGTTGTTAGAGATGAGTGAGTCAATAGAGAGAGAGAGAGATTTTTCCAGGCAATTGGAGCACCTTCAATTTGGTTAAATTTATTCGAACCTGAATCGAATCAGAAGACTAATTTGACTTAATTGGCCCAAATTGAATTTTAAGAAATTTTCTCATCCCTAGTAGTTATTTTATAATGATTGGTGGCCAAGGAAAGCTGACAGAACGGGAAGTGCATACTGTGTTATCAACTAGTTACTATAGAAATAATGAGTAATAAATAAGTGGTTAAATCACACTAAGAAGACCTAGGACTGGTAAAAAAAAACACCTGCTGGGTGAACCTAACATTGTGATTTTGCACAGTAACATATATAGTTCTGCTCTTGCCATAACATTTTAAAAGTCAATATGGCAAGAGTTGTCCTGGACTTCAGCTAATATTTCTTCTTCCTTCACACAACCCAGTCTGTTTGCATGATAACTGGTTGCAAATTTAGCCTACTCCAATGTTCTGTCAGCAATATGAGACAGAGAAGGTTAAAGGGAACCTGTCACCAGGAAATTCACTGATAAACCAGGCATGCTGCCTTGTAGGGCTCACTCTGCTGAATATAATGATAGCTTTCACTTGGTGATCTGTTGCAATGCTTTATTGTGGAGAACAAGTACTTTTAATCCATATGCTAATGAGATGATTTGAGTCCAGCAGTTGATATGAGTCCAGCATATTTTCTATTCAGAGCTGTAGCCACTCCCCTATTCACTTTTTCAGCTGTAAAAGGGGCGTGGTTTAATACATCATTCATTCATTTTAACCACTTAAGCCCCCCTAGCTTAAACACCCTTAATGACCAGGCCACTTTTTACAATTCTGCACTACACTACTTTCACCGTTTATTGCTCCGTCATGCAACTTACCACCCAAATGAATTTTACCTCCTTTTCTTCTCACTAATAGAGCTTTCATTTGGTGGTATTTCATTGTTGCTGACATTTTTACTTTTTTTGCCATTAATACAAATTTAACGACATTTTTGCAAAAAAATGACATTTTTCACTTTCTGTTGTAAAATTTTTCAAAAAAACTACATTTCTATATAAATTTTTCTCTAAATTTATTGTTCTACATGTCTTTGATAAAAAAAAAGTCCAATAAGTGTATATTTATTGGTTTGGGTAAAAGTTATAGCGTTTACAAACTATGGTGCAAAAAAGTGAATTTCGGCATTTTGAAGCAGCTCTGACTTTCTGAGCACCTGTCATGTTTCTTCAGGTGCTAGAATGTCAGGATAGTATAAATACCCCCAAATGACACCATTTTAGAAAGAAGACACCCCAAAGTATTCGCGGAGGGGCATGGTGAGATTCATGTATCATTTCATTTTTTTCACAAGTTAGCGGAAAATGACACTTTCTGAGAAAAAAAAAAAAAAAAAGTTTCAATTTCTGCTAACTTCTGGCAAAAAAAAGAAATCTCAGACGGACTCACTATGCCCCTCCGTGAATACCTTGGGGTGTCTACTTTCCGAAAAGGGGTCATTTGTGGGGTGTGTTTACTGTTCTGGCATTTTGGGTGGGAGCTAAATTGTGAGCCGCCATGTAAAACCTAAAGGTACTCATTGGAATTTGGGCCCTTTGCGCACCCAGGCTGCAAAAAGTGTCACTTATGTGGTATCGCCGTACTCAGGAGAAGTAGGGCAATGTGTTTTGGGGTGTATTTTTACATATACCCATGTTGGGTGAGAGAAATATCTCTGTAAACTGACAACTTTGTATAAAAATTTTTAAAAGTTGTCGTTTACAGAGATATTTTCACACACAGTATAGGTATATATAAAAATACACCCCAAAGCACATTGCCCTACTTCTCCTGAGTATGGCGATACCACATGTGTGCCACTTTTTGCAGCCTGGGTGCTAAAGGCCCTAAAACAATGAGTACCTTTAGAATTTCACAGGGCATTTTTACGCATTTGGATTCCAGACTTCTTCTCACGCTTTAGGGGCCCCTAAAATGCCAGGACAGTATAAATACCCCACATGTGACCCCATTTTGGAAAGAAGACACCCCAAGGTATTCCGTGAGGGGTATGGTGAGTTCATGTAAAATTTTATTTTTTGTCACATGTTAGTGGAATATGAGACTTTGTAAAAAACAAAATAAAAAAAAAAATATATCAATTTCCGCTAACTTGTGCCAAAAATAAAAATTCTGTGAACTCGCCATGCCCCTCACGGAATACCTTGGGGTGTCTTCTTTCCAAAATGGGGTCACATGTGGGGTATTTATACTGCCCTGGCATTTTAGGGGCCCCTAAAGCGTGAGAATCCAAATGCGTAAAAATGGCCTGTGAAATCCTAAAGGTACTCATTGGTTTTAGGGCCCCTTTGCGCACCTTGGCTGCAAAAAGTGCCACTCATGTGGTATCGCCGAACTCAGGAGAAGTAGGGCAATGTGTTTTGGGGTGTATTTTTACATATACCCATGCTGCGTGTGAGAAATATTGCTGTAAGCGACAACTTTTTACATTTTTTATTCAAAGTTGTCAATTTACAGAGATATTTCTCACACAAAGTATGGGTATATGTAAAATACACCCTAAAACACATTGCCCTACTTCTCCTGAGTACGGCGATACCACATGAGTGACACTTTT
Organism: Bufotes viridis; assembly: GCA_033119425.1. NCBI lineage: Eukaryota > Metazoa > Chordata > Amphibia > Anura > Bufonidae > Bufotes > Bufotes viridis. The sequence continues at coordinate 65,994,123 of CM065589.1, read as the reverse complement.
TGCAGCCAAGATGCGCAAAGGGGCCCTAAAACCAATGAGTACCTTTTAGGAAGGGCATTTTTACGCATTTTTCTTCTCACGCTTTAGGGCCCCTAAAATGCCAGGGCAGTATAAATACCCCACATGTGACCCCATTTTGGAAAGAAGACACCCCAAGGTATTCTGTGAGGGGCATGGCGAGTTCATAGAAGATTTTTTTTGGCACAAGTTAGCAGAAATTGATTTTTATTGTTTTTCTCATAAAGTCTACCTTTCTGCTAACTTTTGACAAAAAGTTAAATTTTCATGGACTCACTATGCCCCTCAGCGAATACCTTGGGGTGTCTTCTTTCCAAAATGGGGTCATTTGTGGGGTGTTTGTACTGTTCTGGCATTTTGGGTGGGGCTAAATTGTGAGCAGCCATATAAAACCTAAAGGTACTCGTTGGAATTTGGGCCCCTTTGTGCACCGGGCTGCAAAAAGTGTCACACATGTGGTATCGCCGTACTCAGGAGAAGTAGGGCAATGTGTTTTGGGGTGTATTTTTACATATACCCATACTGTGTGTGAGAAATATATCTGTAAATTGACAACTTTGAATAAAAAAATGTAAAAAGTTGTCGTTTACAGCAATATTTCTCACATGCAGCATGGGTATATGTAAAAATACACCCCAAAACACATTGCCCTACTTCTCCTGAGTACGGCGATACCACGTTTGTGACACTTTTTTGCAGCCAAGGTGCGCAAAGGGGCCCTAAAACCAATGAGTACCTTTAGGATTTCACAGGGCATTTTTACGCATTTGGATTCTCACACTTTAGGACCCCTAAAATGCCAGGGCAGTATAAATACCCCACAACTGACCCCATTGTGGAAAGAAGACACCCCAAGGTAATCCGTGAGGGGTATGGCGAGTTCACGAGTTCACAGAAAAAAAAAAAATTGGCACAAGTTAGCGGAAATTGTTTTTTTTTTTTTTTTTACAGTCTCATATTCCACTAACTTGTGACAAAAAATAATATTTTACATGAACTCACCATACCCCTCGCGGAATACCTTGGGGTGTCTTCTTTCTAAAATGGGGTCACATGTGGGGTATTTATACTGCCCTGGCATTTTAGGGGTCTCCGTAATCATTACACGTATGGCCAGCATTAGGAGTTTCTGCGATTCTCCTATAATTCTCCTTATATTGAGCATACGGGTAATGAGATTTTTTCCGTTCAGCCTCTGCGCTGAAAAAAAAAAAATGAACGGCACAGATTTTTTCATTCGCATCGATCAATGTGGATGAAAAAATCTCTGACTAAAAATGTGCAAAAAAAAAAGTAGTAAGGCCCCATTCACACGTCCGTAAAAATGTCCGCATCTATTCCGCAATTCTGCGGAATAGATGCGGACCCATTCAGTGTGAATGGGGCTGGCGGTGATGCGGAGAGCACACTATGCGCTCGCCGCATCAGCATTTGCGGAGCTGCGGCCGCAAACTTCCGGGTTTCGGCCCCCAAGCATCCGGCCGCAGCTCCGCAAAAGATAGAGCATGTCCTATTCTTGTCCGCAATGCGGACAAGAAAAGGCATTTTCTATATAGTTCTGGCAATGTGCGGATCCGCAAAATGCGGAAAGCACATTGCTGGTGTCCATGTTTTGCGGATCCGTGGATCCATGGATCCATAAAACACATACGGACGTCTGAATGAGCCTTACAGGGGGTAATTAGTGTCAGGGGGTGACAGGGGGTGACATGGGGTGATCGGGGGTTAATCAGGGGTTAATCAGGGGTTAATCAGTGACGGGGGTGGGGGGGTGGATGGGTGGGGGGTCTGTGTGGTGTTTTGGTGCACTTATAAAAGTTTCTTTGGTGGTCCCAAGCAAAGGGGACCACCAAAGGAACGATCAGCAAGCATATCAGACGCTGTTAACAAAACAGCGTCTGATATGCCATTTTTTTAACTTCTACAGCCTGCCAGCGCACGATCAGCGCTGGCAGGCTGTAGCTTACCTTGTCCCCGACGTGATCCTGTGAACGCGCGCACGCGCGTTCACAGGAAATCTCGCCTCTCGCGAGATGACGCGCGGGCGCGTCAAGGAGGAACAGACCGACCGCCCGCAGGACGCAATCCTGCGTGAGGCGGTCGGAAAGAGGTTAATAATTGTTTATCAAACGTGTGTTTATCACCCCATGAATAAACTAGCCATTATTATAATTACTAACTTCAATAGTATATTCCTTCCCCTTTTTTTTACCTTAGTTAATATAATACCTTAGCGTTCCCTGTTATGGATTTTCCCGCCAATTATTAAAATGAATGAATGATGTAATAAACCACACCCCTTTTACATCTGAAGAAGTGAATAGCGAAGTGGCTACAGCCCTGAATAGAAAAAACGCTGAACTCATATCTACTACTGGACTCAAATCAGCTCATTAGCATATGGATTAAAAGGACTTTTTCTCCATAATAAAGCAACAGATCACCAAGTGAAAGGTATCATTATATTCAGCAGAGTGAGCCCGACAAGGCAGCATGCCTGGTTTATCAGTGAATTTCCTGGTGACAGGTTCCCTTTAAGTATACTTCTTTACTGAGCTCCACCTTTTTAAGGTAGCAGGTCGACAGCATGGTAACGTTGATAAGTGAGTATTCCTTTCCACACAGGGACATTTTTCTAAAACAGGATTGGAGAGTGTGAAGTCAACTTTAATATAGGGGCACAGTGTGGGACACATTGTAATGAAGGAGCACAGTTTTATGTAGGGGCACAGTGAATGGGCACAACATGGGGAACAGAGATGGGAATATATTAATCAGAGAACTTGTTGTGGGCTATATTTTTTTATTATGAAGTCACTGTATGTGACACTGTTTTCAGGTGCACATTGTGTGGGGACATTATCTTTAGGGGGCATAACATGGGCTGCAGAAGTCAGGTGCAGAAGACATCTGTACTGAGGAGTTATGGGCAACAGAAGTCATGATGTTCTGAACCAGGTGGAGATGAAAAGGAAAGAAAATGAAAAAAAAACTGAACCAATTTCTAGTGGAAAAAGGTAAACTCTTTACTTAAATCAAAGGCCCTGAAGGGGCCCACAGGAGGTAGGACGCAGATCTAGTGATGTCGCGAACATAAAATTTTCCGTTCGCGAAAAGCGAACGCGAACTTCCACAAATGTTCGCGAACGGCGAACCGGGTGAACCGCCATAGACTTCAATTGGCAGGCGAATTTTAAAACCCACAGGGACTCATTCTGGCCACAATAGTGATGGGAAAGTTGTTTCAATGGGTCTAACACCTGGACTGTGGCATGCCGGAGGGGGATCTATGGCAAAACTCCCATGGAAAATTACGTAGTGGACGTAGAGTCGGGTTTTAATCCATAAAGGGCATAAATCAACTAACATTCCTAAATTGTTTGGAATAACATGCTTTAAAACATCCAGTGTGTGTATACGATCAGGTATGATGTTGTATCGATCAGGTAGTGTAAGGGTTACGCCCGATTCTCAGACATTGACATACCAAACTCCCCTATTAATGCACCGCAAACAGTTCATTTGCACAACCACAAACTCCCCATTTGCACAAGGTTGGATACTAAGCTAGCCACGTCCCGGTGATGTCATTGAAGGTTTCTTCCTCCACCCAGCCATGTACAACACCAAGGGTCCCCAAAAGGTGAATTGAATTGATTTTTCGAACGGGGAGATGGTTAAAAAAAACGCTGGCTCCCTCCCCTTTGTTTTTATCCACGGTCACTACGTCTGCGCCGTGCAATTTACTGTCACACCCGATATGAGTGGTATTTTCTGTAGTACTATTCTCATCAGTTTAATCCCTCTAACGTCCCCAATCTGAGGGCCATTTATTGAATAGATTTTTCGAACGGGGAGATGGTTAAAAAACGCCTGCTCCCTCCACTCTGTTTTAAACCACAGTGACTGCGTCTGCGCCGTGCAATTTACTGTCACACCCGATATGAGTGGTATTTTCTGTAGTACTATTCTCATCAGTTTAATCCCTCTAACGTCCCCAATCTGGGGGCCATTTATTGAATAGATTTTTCGAACGGGGAGATGGCTAAAAAAACGCTGGCTCCCTCCACTCTGTTTTAATCCACGGTGACTGCGTCTGCGCAGTGCAATTTACTGTCACACCCGATATGAGTGGTATTTTCTGTAGTACTATTCTCATCAGTTTAATCCCTCTAATGTCCCGAATCTGGGGGCCATTTATTGAATAGATTTTTCGAACGGGGAGATGGTTAAAAAAACGCTGGCTCCCTCCACTCTGTTTTAATCCACGGTGACTGCGTCTGCGCCGTGCAATTTACTGTCACACCCGATATGAGTGCTATTTTCTGTAGTACTATTCTCATCAGTTTAATCCCTGTTACGTCCCATATCAGGGATTGCCTTTTGTGAAAAAAAACTTAGGCCGGGTACCTTCGACTGCCTTCACAGTGACAGACCAAACTCTCATACTCCAAACTGAATTGATTTGAGGAACCGGGAGATGGAAAATGCAGCTTGGTCGGTCCTCTTACTCCCAAATTGGGGCACTGCGCGTGCACAGAGCAATGTGCTGTGACACCCTATATGAGTGGTGTCTTAACTAGTACTATTCCTATAAATTTAATCCCTGTTACGTACCCTATCCGGTCGAATTGATTAACCATTGTCGAATTAGCGAACCATTACGACATCATGAAATAATTTAGTTCTGAGCTCTGTACTTGCTTTGTATTGGAATTGATGGGGATTTTTTTAATTGTCTGCATCATTTCTAATAAACTATTAAGAGACTTTATTATGATTTTTTTATTTTATGTATTAAAAACCCATACAACATATAAAAAAAAAAGGTAAATTAATGTTTTTTCTATGAAATATTATCCAGCCGTCCGATCGCTTTTGGTCTGACCATAATTAGTGTTGAGAGCGAATATTCGAATAGTGAATTTTTTTAGCGAATATCGGCACTTCGCTAATTCGCGAATATTTCAAATATAGCGCTATAAATTCGCTATTTCGAATATTCGTTTTTTTTATTTTTTTTAGTTATATTTTTTTCTTTCCCACTTCCCAAAAGTAGTTCTTACCTGTCCTGAGGATTCCTGGCTTCCTGGCTGCTCTAGTCAGTGCCCGTTGCTGCTTCTGCCGACTTCCGTGCTCATGGAGCGTCCCCATCACCATGGGAACGTCTCCATATACTAAAATGTACTGTCGGATTTAAGGAATTACGTTGAAATCGCAATGCGATTAATTCAAGTTATATTAATCGCATTGCGATTACAACTTAGCACTGCTATCTTACATAGGCTAGAATTAACGAATATGGAATATAGCACTAGCAGTGCTAAGTTGAAATCGCAATGCGATTACTTCAAGTTAAATTAATCGCATTGCGAATTCAACTTAGCAGTAGCACTGCTGCTATATTCCATATTCGTTAACTTCGTTCATTCTAGTAGCAGCTGACCCATTAAACCCAGCTCAACTTGAAATCGCAATGCGATTACTTCAAGTTAAATTAATCGCATGGCGAATTCAACTTTGCACTGCTGCAATATTCCATATTCGTTAACTTCGTTCATTCTAGCAAGCTGACCCATTATAAACCCAGCTCTAAGTTGAAATCGCAATGCGATTAATATAACTTGAATTAATCGCATTGCGATTTCAACGTAATTCCTCAAATCCGACAGTACATTTTAGTATATGGAGACGTTCCCATGGTGATGGGGACGCTCCATGAGCAAGGAAGTTTATGGTTGGCTTGGTAGAATTAGCGAATATGACGAATGTCGTATTCGTCATATTCCTCAAATTCCTCGTATTCGTCATATTCCTCAAAACGAAGATAACGAAGTATTCTACATCTTCGTTTTAGCAACCTATTCGTCAACTTCGCTAATTCTAGCAATCAAATAGGAAGGTTGACTATAGAGACAGCTGTGTTAAATTCGCTATGCGATTTTTTTTTTTTTTTTAATAGAATAATTATATTACTTGATATAATTATTATAATTATTCTATTTATTAAAAACATATATATATAATCGCATAGCGAATTAAACACAGTTGTCTCTATAGTCAACCTTCCTATTTGATTGCTAGAATTAGCGAAGTTGACGAATAGGTTGCTAAAACGAAGATGTAGAATACTTCGTTATCTTCGTTTTGAGGAATATGACGAATACATTCGTCATATCCGTCATCTTCGCTATAATTCTAGATATGAAACCAATAGGAAAGTAGCCTTAAGTTAAAATCGCAATACGCGATTATTTAAATCGCATATTAATCGCGATAACTAGAATAATGACGAATATTCGATTTCGACGAATATGAAACGAATATTCTTTCGAATATTTACGAATCTCGTCGAAATCGAATATGGCACCTGCCGCTCATCACTAACCATAATTAGGCAACGGCTTTATCATCTGGGGTGTGGCAACATTGCCAACACACTCATAGAGGTGATGATTGCTTCATTGTGATACGCAAGCCCCTTCACCACAACAAGGTAACGATCACGAAGGGGAATTGACACTTGTATGTGCCTTTTTTTTTTTGGTTTGTTTTTGCAGCCACAGTGCTGCACCATAGGACAGAAAAATTAGGCATGTACACATGCCTGAAAAATAATGGCATTGATGCAGCCACTATTGTAGCAGCGGCCGGAAAAATTGATGTTTTCTAGGCAGAAAAGTGACTAAAACATTGCGGCTTGAACCCTAGTTGGTGGTGGAGAATTCAGGCCTTTTGTTAGTCAAACGTATCCCCCACTGTCAGTCCCTTCGGGATCCATGCCTCATTCATCTTTATGAAGGTGAGGTAATCAACACTTTTTTGACCGACTTCTCTTGTCAGTGACAATGCCTCCTGCTGCACTGAAGGTCCTTTCTGACAGGACACTTGAAGCAGGGCAGGCCAGAAGTACTATCGCGAACTGGGATAGCTCAGGCCACAGGTCAAGCCTGCACACCCAGTAGTGAAGGGGTTAATTGCTCCTCAGAGTGTCGATATCTGCTGTTAAGGCGAGGTAGTCTGCTACCTGTCGGTCGAGTCGTTCTCTAAGGCTGGATCCCGAAGGGCTGTGGCGATGAGTAGGACTGAAAAAGCTCCGCATGCCCTCCATCAACAACACATCTGTAAATCGTCCAGTCCTTGCCGCCGTGGTAGGAGGAGGATTACACTCACCTCTTCCCCTGTTAGATTCCCGTTGTGCTGTGACATCCCCCTTATAAGCTGTGTAAAGCATATTTTTTACTTTGGTTTTGAACTGCTGCATACTTTCCGACTTTCGGTAATTTGGTAACATTTCTGCCACTTTCTGCTTATACCGGGGGTCTAGTAGCATGGACACCCAGTACAGATCGTTCTCCTTCATCCTTTTTATACGTGGGTCCCTCAACAGACATGACAGCATGAAAGACCCCATTTGAACAAGGTTGGATGCAGAGCTACTCATTTCCCTTTCCTCGTCCTCACTGATGTCATTGATGGTCTGTTCTTCCCCCCAGCCACGTACAACACCATGGGTCCCAGATAGGTGAAAACAACGAGCACCCTGGGGTGCCTGCTGTAGTTGGTCTTCCTCCTCCTCAAAGCCGCCACATTCCTCCTCTGACTCCTCTTCCTCATACTCCTCTTCCAGCGTTGCTGCAGGTCCGGCAAGCGATGATGACAAGGCTGTTTCTGGTGGTGATGGTGACCACAACTCTTCCTCTTCCTCTTCACGCTCATCTACAGCCTGATCCAGAACTCTTCGCAGGGCACGCTCCAGGAAGAAAACAAATGGGATGAGGTCGCTGATGGTGCCTTCGGTGCGACTGACTAGGTTTGTCACCTCCGCAAAAGGACGCATGAGCCTACAGGCATTGTGCATGAGTGTCCAGTAACGTGGCAAAAAGATTCCCAGCTACGCAGAGGCTGTCCTAGCACCCCGGTCATACAAATACTCGTTGACGGCTTTTTCTTGTTGGAGCAGGAGGTCGAACATTAGGAGTGTTGAATTCCAACGTGTCGGGCTGTCGCATATCAAGCGCCTCACTGGCATGTTGTTTCGCCGCTGAATATCGGAAAAGTGCGCCATGGCCGTGTAGGAACGCCTGAAATGGCCACACACCTTCCTGGCCTGCTTGAGGACGTCCTGTAAGCCTGGGTACTTAGACACAAAACGTTGTACGATGAGATTCAACACATGTGCCATGCACGGCACATGTGACAACTTGCCCAAATTTAATGCCGCCAACAGATTGCTTCCATTAAAAAAAGATATATCTGATATACGTATCCTTCCAAATAGCTGCAGTCCTTTTTCAAGAGGTGGGTAGATCTCTCATCAAAAGTTTTAAAACAGAAAGTGGACCGCGCAGAAAGTGCTTCTATTTTCACACCAGAGGAAATAATTTTTGATCGATCTCCGACATCCAGCTCGCACTGCTTCCTCTCATATGTATCGATCTATACAGATTATAAAATGAACCAGATATAGTGAAGTATTGCCAGTTAGAACCTGCAGGCACTCTAGGACTGCACTCACCGTGCTCTAGTTTTTACACAGGCGTATCAAGATGTTAAACACAGGTCACCGGCTTTCTTTCCTTCATCCTATGTGAAAATTACACTCCTTCCATAGTGAAGACCATTACACACCATATAAAAGGCTTCTTTTATTCTACTTACAAATTGACAGATAAAATCACAGCGTTTTTTAAAACAATCGCGTCTGCCCCGATTGCTTCCATTGTCACACACCACTTTGCCGATCTCCAGTTGGTGCGGGGTCAGCCACTGATCCACCTGTGCGTTCAGGGCGGACAGGAGTGCTGGTCCTGTGTGGCTCTCAGCTTTCAGGCAAGTCAACCCCAAGACAGCGTGACACTGTCGTATCCGGGATGTGGAATAACCCCTGGTGAGCTGAGGGGATTCAGTTGATGTCCAGCCAGACGTCGCAGCAGAAGAGGACTCAGCCGAGGAGGATATCGAAGAGGATGGAGTAGGAGTAGAGGAGGTGGCAGTAGGTCTGCCTGCAAGTCGTGGTGGTGTCACCAACTCCACTGCTTGTCAGCCGTCAGCAGGTTGACCTAATGCGCAGTATGCGTGATATACCTGCCCTGACCGTGCTTTGCAGACCAGGTATCAGTGGTCATATGGACCCTTTCCCCAACACTGTATGCCAGAGATGCCATGACTTCCTTTTCAATGACATGGTAGAGGTTTGGGATTGCCTTTTTTGAAAAAAAAATTCGTCCGGGTACCTTCCACTGTGGTGTCCCAATAGCGACAAATTTTTTGAAGGCCTCAGACTCTACCAGCTGGTATGGTAAAAGCTGGTGGGCTAAGAGTTCCGTCAAGCCAGCTGTCAGTCGCCGGGCAAGTAGTGATGAGCGGCAGGTGCCATATTCGATTTCGACGAAATTCGCGAATATTCGAATGAATATTCGTTTCATATTCGTCGAAATCGAATATTCGTCATTTTTTCTAGTTATCGCGATTAACATGCGATTTAAATAATCGCATATTGCGATTTGTACTTAAGGCTACTTTCCTATTGGTTTCATATCTAGAATTAGCGAGGATGACGAATATGACGAATGTATTCGTCTATTCCTCAAAACGAAGATAACGAAGTATTCTACATCTTCGTTTTAGCTACCTATTCGTCAACTTCGCTAATTCTTGCAATCAAATAGGAAGGTTGACTATAGAGACAGCTGTGTTAAATTCGCTATGCGATTTTTTTTTTTTTTTTTTTTTAATAAATAGAATACTTATAATAATTTTATCAAGTAATATAATTATTGTATTAAAAAAAAATCGCATAGCGAATTTAACACAGCTGTCTGGTAAGTCAACCTTCCTATTTGATTGCTAGAATTAGCGTAATAGCGAAGTTGACGATGACGAGACGAATAGGTAGCTAAAACGAAGATGTAGAATACTTCGTTATCTTCGTTTTGAGGAATATGACGAATACATTCGTCATATTCGCTATTCGCTAATTCTACCAAGCCAACCATAACTTCTGTGCTCATGGAGCGTCCCCATCTCCATGGGAACGTCTCCATATACTAAAATGTACTGTCGGATTTGAGGAATTACGTTGAAATCGCAATGCGATTAATTCAAGTTATATTAATCGCATTGCGATTTCAACTTAGAGCTGGGTTTATAATGGGTCAGCTTGCTAGAATTAACGAAGTTAACGAATATGGAATATAGCAGCAGTGCTAAGTTGAAATCGCAATGCGATTAATTTAACTTAAAGTATTCGCATTGCGATTTCAACTTAGCACTGCTAGTGCATAGCTATACTCCATATTCGTTAATTCTAGCCTATGTAAGATAGCAGTGCTAAGTTGTAATCGCAATGCGATTAATATAACTTGAATTAATCGCATTGCGATTTCAACGTAATTCCTCAAATCCGACAGTACATTTTAGTATATGGAGATTCTCCCATGGATGGGGACGCTCCACATGAGCACGGAAGTCGGCAGAAGCGGCAACGGGCACTGACTAGAGCAGCCAGGAAGCCAGGAATCCTCAGGACAGGTAAGAACTACTTTTGGGAAGTAGGAAAGAAAAAAATATAACTAAAAAAAAAAAAAAAAAAAACGAATATTCGAAATAGCGAATTTATAGCGCTATATTCGAAATATTCGCGAATTAGCGAAGTGCCGATATTCGCTAAAAAAATTCGCTTTTTGAATATTCGCGCTCAACACTAGTGATTCTGTGACATTGGCCTTTTACGCTCAAACATGTCCTTGACAGACACCTGACTGTGGGCAGATGAGCAGGAACTGCTGAAGGCGAGAGATGGAGTGGCGGGTGGTTGAGAGGGGGCAGGGAGGACAGCAGTGGTTGACATGGCTGAAGATGCTGGACCAGGAGGAGCATGGTGGCTTTGAGTTTGTGTGCTGCTTGTACTCATGTGTTAATCCCATAGGCGTTTGTGATGTGAGATCATGTGCCTTCGCAAAGCAGTTGTACCAAGGTGGGTGTTGGACTTCCCATGACTCAGTTTCTTTTGGCACAGGTTGCAAATGGCATTGCTGTTATCAGAGGCAGACACACAATAAAATGCCACACTGCTGAGCTTTGCAATGACGGCATTCTGGTGGTGGCAACAGCATGCGTTGACTGGCATGCTGTCTGGCTGACTCCAGGTGCCGATACATGCTGTCTGACTGTGCCACTAACTCCTTGCGACGACCTCCCCCTGCTTCCAACTCGTCTCCTCATTCTCTCTGTCTCCCCTTCTGAACTTTCCCCCTCTTCTTCTCTTCGAGCAGGCACCCACGTGGCATCCGTGGACACATCGTCATCATCAACCGCTTCACTTGTATCTGACACCTTAGCAAAGGAAGCAGCAGCGGGTACAACATCATCATCATCATCATCACACTGTACGTCCATGTGTGTAATCCTGCCTGACTGAGACATATCCCCGTAATCTACATCATCTGGCAATAATGGTTGCGCATCACTAATTGCATCCAACTGATGTGTAAATAACTCCTCTGACGGATCAAGTGAAGCGGCTGTGGTGGCTGTAGTGGTGGTGGTGGAGGCGGGCGGGTGCGTGGTAACTTGAGAGCAGGTGACCGAAGCTGAGCTGGAGGAGGATGGTGCGTCAAGGTTCTTAGCAGAAGCTGTTGAAGATTGGGTGTCCTGTCTAAGCCAGTCAACTATGTCCTCAGAATTTTTCGGGTTCAGGGTACGTGGCCTCTGAACACTGGGCATTATTCCAGGGACAGTGGAAATCACAGCACCACGACCACGACGGCCCCTGCAGGGTGGCCTGCCTCTGCCTGTCATTTTTTTTTAGATAAGTGGTACTACGCATGCTAGGTACTGTGCCACCCGGTATCAGTGGTGGGCACTGGCAGTGGGCACACGACAGTCAGTGGAAGTGGGCCTGACACACACTGGCAGCAGGCAAGCAACTGAATTTAGACTACTGTCTAAAAATGAAATGCCTTATTTATAGGCAAGCTACTGTGCCACCCGGTATCAGTGGTTGGCACTGGCAGTGGGCACACTACAGTCTGTGGAAGTGGGCCTGACACACACTGGCAGCAGGCAAGCAACTGAAATTAGACTGTGTAAAAATTAAATGCCTTATTTATCGGCAAGCTACTGTGCCACCCGGTATCAGTGGTTGGCACTGGCAGTGGGCACACTACAGTCTGTGGAAGTGGGCCTGACACACACTGGCAGCAGGCAAGCAACTGAAATTAGACTGTGTAAAAATTAAATGCCTTATTTATCGGCAAGCTACTGTGCCACGCGGTATCAGTGTTTGGCACTGGCAGTGGGCACACTACAGTCTGTGGAAGTGGGCCTGACACACACTGGCAGCAGGCAAGCAACTTAAATTACACTAAAGTGTAAAAATTAAATGCCTTTTTTTGATGCAAAGTCCTGTGCCACACGGGATGACAGGGGTGGGCACTGGCAGTGGGCACACTACAGTCAGTGGAAGTCGGCCTGACACACACTAGCAGCTGGCAAGCAACTGAAATTACACTAAAGTGTAAAAATTAAATGCCTTTTTTTGATGCAAAGTCCTGTGCCACACGGGATGACAGGGGTGGGCACTGGCAGTGGGCACACTACAGACAGTGGAAGTCGGCCTGACACACACTAGCAGCTGGCAAGCAACTGAAATTACACTAAAGTGTAAAAATTAAATGCCTTTTTTTGATGCAAAGTCCTGTGCCACACGGGATGACAGGGGTGGGCACTGGCAGTGGGCACACTACAGTCAGTGGAAGTGGGCCTGACACACACTGGCAGCAGGCAAGCAACTGAAATTAGACTGTAAAAATTAAATGCCTTATTTATCGGCAAGCTACTGTGCCACGCGGTATCAGTGTTTGGCACTGGCAGTGGGCACACTACAGTCAGTGGAAGTCAGCCTGACACACACTAGCAGCAGGCAAGCAACTGAAATTACACTAAAGTGTAAAAATTAAATGCCTTTTTTGATGCAAAGTCCTGTGCCACACGGGATGACAGGGGTGGGCACTGGCAGTGGGCACACTACAGTCAGTGGAAGTAATCCTGACACACACTAGCAGCAGGCAAGCAACTGAAATTACACTAAAGTGTAAAAATTAAATGCCTTTTTTTGATGCAAAGTCCTGTGCCACACAGATATATATATAACCAACCAAAATGGAGCAAAAACATCATCCTTTACAAGAGATATATAGACGATCTGATTCTAATCTGGAAAGGCAACGAGGAAGAGGCAAAAGATTTCATTACACATCTGAATACCAACAACTGGAATCTCAAATTCACAACAAACAGTTCTCCATCTTCCATAGAATACCTCGATCTCCTACTCTTCACTGAAGGAAGTACAATCAAAACAAAAACCTTTTTCAAAAAAGTAGACAGTAACAATTATTTAGACTACAGAAGCGCACATTACAAAAAGTGGAAACAAAACATACCTTTCAGTCAGTTCAAAAGAATCCGGCGAAATTGTTCATCTGCCGCCGATTTCATAACACAAAGTAACACCCTGGTATCGAGATTCAAAAATAAAAAATATCCCAATAGAATCATAAAAGAAGCACTCAACCGAGCGGGAAATTAACACAAGAAGAATGTCTAGAGAGTCGCAAAAGACAAACACTACACAAGAGACAAAGAAATATAAAACATCTTTCATCACAACATACAATGATAACCACATGAAACTGCGCAACATCCTGTCCAAATATTGGTACATCTTAGCAAACGATCCCTACCTTAAACCAGACCTCCCAAAAAAGCTCAGATTACCTTCAGAAGGGCGAAAACACTAAAGAATTTACTGGCCCCAAGTAAGCTCAAAAAGAAAAAAACACAAAATAAACAAATTAACCAACTATTCCCTGAAATTCTGGGTAGTTATAAATGCAACCACACACAATGTAGGTGTTGCACTAATATTACACATCGGAAAAAAACAATAAAAAGCAACCAAACAGGGGAAGAATTTGCCATCAAGAGTTTTTAAATTGTGCCTCGTCGTTTGTAATTTACCTCCTCGAGTGCGAATGTGGAACACAATATGTTGGCCGAACAATCCAAACGCTACGGGAAAGATTAAACAAACATCGATCAAATATAAGAAAAGGATACGTGAAACACAGTGTATCTCGACATTTTTGGTAAGACATGATAAAGATCCAGCTCAACTCAAAATTACACCGATCGAACAGGTTGATGCAGACTGTTCTGACAGATTTCAGTACACTCCAAAAGAGAGAAATGTACTGGATTTTTAAATTGCGCACGCTGGAACCTGAAGGATTCAATGAATCACTTGAAAGCAACTGTTTTTAAAGAAAACAACAATTTTAGGCCTCAAAATGACATTTACCAACTCCACTGATAGTTCTGAAGACCTCTACTAACTAAACATTAAGTACATCCTCCACTCTTCATCATACCAATAACATAATTGTTCCTCTCCCGTTAAGCTCATCCAGTTCATCTAATATACTACCAATCATTTTTTTTTTTTTTTTTTTCTCAGTTCGTTTATTTATTTAATTCACCCGACCTCATAACACATTAGGTTTATCACTTATCACACTTCACCATTTATTTTATTTCTAATTTTGTTTCCAATTTATTAGGCTATTCATCTCTTCTATCCATCCAACCCATCATTAGGCAATTCATCTCTCATCCACCTACCCACCAGGTAATTCATCTGATTTAGTACAATAGGTAGTTCACCCTTTTCATCCATCCAATCCATTAGTTAAATCACCCGATCTAAATCCCATACAAACCATTTACATCACCCAACTAACTACAGCTAGTACGAGCAGATCACTTCCATAGCGGCACAGCCGCTACGGACACACCCCGGTCACACCCCCCTCTACGTCACCGGCCCGGCCCTCACACAGAGTTAAGCCGGGACTGCAGCAGCAGCGCTCTTCACGGCCAGCACGCTACACGTGCTTAGGCCCCTAGCGCCGCTGCGAGTCGCATCCTTCTGGAAACCCTCAGCAGGTAACCACTCCACTATAGGTCATATCATAACTATCACAATAAAACATCATAGCACTTCATAACTGCTACAATAATAGGCCATTTAGATCACTTGACACCAGTATCATTATCATATTATAATCACATTTATATTCAACTTTACAGACAAACAAGTATCGGCTTCTACACATAGATAACCTAAAACTAGTTAGAAAAGTATATAAAATTCATTAAATCTAGAAATGGAATCTTTCTGTTGAGCCAATAGGGCTATAGATATTAAATAACTAAAGAGTCTCACAATATACATACATTTATTTACAAAACAATAAACCATAGGTATATATCAGGATTTTTCACGATTTTCACACTATTACTTACAGTGGCAATCTATAGGAATATATCCTTCTGACTTTATTCCCTCTCGTTCGTCGATTCTGAAGAACACAGGTAATCAAATATTCATATTTATATATTTAATTACATTTTGTTTTATATATTATATTTTATTCCACATTTGATGTATTTTTATTAATTCAACTGTAGCTTTTAATTTATCTAAATAATTCTTTTTGTATTTTTGTATTAATTTTTTTGTATTAATATACTAATATACTTGTATTAACTTATTATATTTACTGCCTTTCAACATTAACTCAACAATGTAACGTTATTTATCGCTTCTAACGCTAACCCAACTATTTATAAATTAATTATATATCATTATATACAACATATTTCATCATATACCAACTTGTGTATATTCTTTTATATGTATGTAAATGATATATATAGATAATAATATATATATATTTTTACATACTACCACTATTATTATTATCTTACTTTTTTACACATCATTACTATTATTATTATTTTTATATATTAATCTTGTAGACTTGATAAAGGGGCAGAGCCCGAAACGCGTTGTCTTTGAAAGAATAAATATTGTCGAACCTATTTTCCGGGTCGTGGTTTTGCGCCAATATGATGTCCGTACGCTAAGTGTGCTGAAAAGCAACAAAAAAGCAATTTCCTATATATCGTTTACTACCCAAGAGGGTGAACTAGCCAGTCACCTAAAAGGGACCTTCGGACACACTAGGCTGCATCCCCTCCCACTATTCCAGCCATTCTCAGCAAACCACCACCACCAAGGCATCTATTTATATGCCCACAGGTGAGCGCAACCACCTAGGCCACGAAAAAGGCCCCTCTCTTTTAATACGTTTTTACCCTATGAGCGCTTTTCTTGTCGTTTTTTGGCTTCATTCCAGGGGTGAGCACTGGCAGTGGGCACACTACAGTCAGTGGAAGTGGGCCTGACACACACTAGCAGCAGGCAAGCAGCTGAAATTACACTAAAGTGTAAAAATTAAATGCCTTTTTTTATGCAAAGTCCTATGCCAGCCGGTATGAGTGGTGGGCACTGGCAGTGGGCACACTACAGTCAGTGGAAGTCAGCCTGATACACACTGGCAGGCAACTAACCTTAGATTAAAGTGTAAAAATTAAATGCCTTTTTTTGATGCAAAGTCCTGTGCCACATGGGATGACAGGGGTGAGCACTGGCAGTGGGCACACTACAGTCTGTGGGCCTGCAGCTCCTCACACACAGGCAGGCCAGGCAACTGCAATATGTATATAAAGGAAAAAAAAAAGCAGACTAATGTTGCAGCCCTAAAAAGGGCTTTTTGGGGTGCTGTCAGGACGCTGTCCTTACAGCAGAGATCAGATGAGTCTTTCAGGACTGGAGTGGACACTAAATACACTAGCCTAGCTATCGATTTCCCAATTAAATCAGCAGCAGCTACACTGTCCCTCCTCTCACTACGACTGCAAATTCCGAATGAATCTAAAATGGATGCTGTTCAGGAGATGCGAGGGTCTGGGAGGGAGGGTAAGCTGCTGATTGGCTGGAATGTGTCTGCTGACTGTGAGGTTCAGGGTCAAAGTTTGCTCAATGATGATGTATAGGGGGCGGACCGAACATCGCATGTGTTCGCCCGCTGAGGCGAACGCGAAGAAGCTATGTTCGCCGGGAACTGTTCGCCGGCGGATAGTCGGGCCATCTCTACGCAGATCCTGCCGTCATGTACCTCATGATTACAATAATTGCAAAACTAAAGGTGTCAATTACCTCCTTTCATCTACCCTCCTGCGCAGTTCACATACGGTTTTACCAACGTATTGTTTGTCACATGCGCAGGAGGGTAGGTGAAACAATAATGATATCACTAACATGAGTGACACGTAGGTCGCGAAACATTTGAATGAGGTACATGATGGCAGGATCTGCGTGTCCTTTATGGGCATTGACAAGGTTCACCCCCCATGTAAGGGGAGGTAATTGGGACAGGGCCATCCTACAGAGGGAGGCCCACTGGACTTACCATCTTAAAACTAACACCAAGAGGGCTAAATGAGCAAATTAGCGTCAAGTGTTTAATTTAAGAACTCAAAATTAAACACCTTCCATCGCAGAATTACCAAAGTTAATGCGGAATATACAATTAGCAACACAACCCCAATAAATCACCACATTATATAATAAAAAATCAAATTTTATTTCATAATGTTAAAAATACACAAATAGCAAGCCAAAATTTTAAAAAGGATCCTCATAGAATTGGTGGACGGTAATCACACTCCACAAAGGTCTGTACCCATAAACCCTATTCACAATGTGCTAGTAGCCAGTGTGATATGACTACAACCATATAACTGACCAGTGCATATCACAATAGATGAATGGAGCAAGTGGATACAATCCATCCACAGTATATAAGCATAGGGTAGAAACACATGTCCCAATGTTCAAAAGGTCGGTTACAGAAAGTATACAAAGGGTAAAGATACAGACCGATGTGGAGGTAGTGCTTCCTCAACCCCAACGTACGTTTCGCTTCCCGCTTCTTCCGGGGGGGAATTTAAGAACTCCAATACCTTCCTCCTCCCCCCTTCTTTTGGAGGGAGGGGGGGGGGAATTACACCCTTTTCCTGTGTTTCCTATCTTCCTGTTGAAGGATTTCATTTTCCTAATTTTGTGGGTCATTTTTTCATCCAATCCCTATGTCTGCTAATGACTGGATGATACCTGCATTGTCTTTGTTGTGGATCCCTTTTAATTGTAGTAGGTCTTTTGCAACTTTGTAATTATTTGATATATTTCTACACTGTTGCATAATTCTCTTAATTTGGTCTCTAATATTCCACCTTGATTGTAATCTAGCCAGTAAGCCTTCTCAAAAAAGTGTGCACCGCTTTAAAAAAAAAAGGTGCATTCACTACCAGAGACCGCATACTGCGGCTCAACAGTGCGCACGGATATACTGCTCCTTGTATCTTCCATTGCTAGGCTACCGGCACGCCCCCCTGCGAGTATGGGTTCCACCCACATGTGGCTTCCGTGCGTTCCAGGCACACGCCACATGACGTTTCTGTGGCGCGCAACTGATGACGTGGACGCGCATTTTCCGGTCACATAAACGGAAAAATGGCACCCGGGGTGGATTTTGCGCACCGGCCGCAGCCTTTAAATCGCGGCACTATATGCCACTCTAAAGCGGACATTCAATGTACAGGCTGGGAAACTGTATTAGGTGGTGCGCTCCCTCCACTGAGAGGCACCCCCTGTTTCTATGTATCCTGAGTAGTCCACTGACCTTAGGTATGTCCCATGTACATGATTGTATTTAATGTCTTCATGTTACTTATAGTTTTGTCTCAGAGTGCCTATTATGTTTATTTCTCAATTTCAGGTTACCCTTTCCTGTACATCTCCCTTGATGATTCATTGAATGAAACGGGCCACGTCGGGAACTACAAGATAGGGTTCGCGAGGGACTCCGCCCGGGATCAGGGACAGATATCCGGACGAGGTGACCCCTTGAGGGGTCTGAACCTCGTATAGATAGGTTGTAAGATACCAGGTCCCTTTCCCCACATGTAGGGCTTTTTAGGGCAAGTTTTTGTCCATTTTTACCTTATGGTACAAGTCCAGTTCAACTAAACCCCCTGGATTCATTAACCATTACTCCCACACAGGGTGTCGATTTGAGACTGCCAGCTGCTGTTCCTGTGTGGTAAGATTCTTATAGGGGTTATTGAACACTTTGTTTGTCTTATTTCTACTTGTTTAGTTTGGGGTATATTGCATTTATAGTATTTACAATTAAAAGTTAAGTTTTACCTCCTGTGGGCCCCTTCAGGACCTTTGACTCCAATCAGAGAAGACCTCATCTGTGTGTAATTGAATGGAAATGTTTTGTACTGTGTCTAATCTGAACTTTGGCCACTATATGGTCTGCAGTATGATGATGGGTGGTAGTCTTGTTGTTTGTGAAACAATAATGCATAGCATCTTTAAAATTGATAATGTCATACTGGAAGTCCCAGTTTCACGCAGTACAAACTCATATGTCAGTGGGTTAAAGGGATTATCCGGGAATTTGTACTGATGTTTCTCACGAAAGGTCATTAATATCAGTTGAGCGGGAGACCAACGCCTTGGTTCCCCACCAATCAGCTGTTAGAAGAGGTTAGGTGCTCTGTAAGTGCTGCAGCCTCTTCCATAACCATGTGATGTCACCATACATTGGTCTAGTTTCAATTCAGCCCCACTGAAATGAATGCGGCTGAGCTGTAATACAAATCATAGTTGCTATACTATGTACGGAGCTGTGCTTGGTACACTGCTGGAAGTCCGCAGCACTCAACAGAGCTCCCTAAAGAGGTTGATCTGCGGGAGTGCTGGGATTCTGACCCTCGACGATGTGATAATGATGACCTACCCTGAGAATAGGTTATCATTATCATTTCCTAGATAACCCCTTTAACTTAGCTTGGTACAGACTAGAGACATGTACTATGAAACGATGATTGTGTACTAATTTTTGATGATTCAATTAGGGCAAATTTCTCAAAAAGGCATAAGCCATTTTTCAAAGCAGAAGACCAGAAAGACAGGAAAGAAGAAGAAACATGACCCTGGGAGGTGCAAAACCTGTGACAGTGTAGTGTGTTTTTAAAGGGACTGTTTGTTACCAATTGGGGTACTTTTAATTCCTGACTAATTCGGCTGAATCATATTTCAGGAGATTCGCTCCTTACTAGTACAAACAAAGCTTAATACTGATACTGTATTTATTACTTATAACTTTCAATGTGATGCCTAAAAACTCTCCTATCTTACATTATGCATGTCCTAAACTAAATGGACTGCACTCACATTTGGTACTGAATGTGGATACAGATACTATATATACAGTAGCTCCATAACTACATATTCTGTAAATAACACACTAAGAAAAAAAATGCCACAAAAAATTTAGAACTGTAGACTGCGGCCATATTTATTTGTTCTTTGCATGTCTGTATCTCTGTTGTATCTTTTATCTTAAGCATTCTTCCCTCATATTCATGCAAATATATAAACATTGCTAAAAACAGTAGGTAGGACACACACAGCTTGGTAAGCCCCTATTATCCCACCAGGTTGGAGGCGACTTTTGGCAGAGCTTGATTTGTATACTGTATCATTATCTTCCAGATGTTCGTAGTGATCTTTAGAAAATGATACTTTAAATCATATGAGAATGAAGAGATATGAACGATATGCTAAAAAACACGATCATTTATGTACTGTCGTTTACTACAGAAGTAAACAAGAGGTGCACCTCTATTTATCAAGCAGGCAATTAATGTCAGGAGCTGGCATTGTATCATCCCCTTATAGTGCAAAGAATTAAGGCGTGTGCAATGTCAATTAATCTCAAGTCTCAAAGGTTTTACTTAATCATCTCTAACCAATACTCATATTTAACATCTTAGGATACTTTCACACTAGCGTTTTGGATTTCGTTTGTGAAAGAATGGCCTGTGCTCAGTACAGGATGTCAACATCTTATCGGTGGGGGATTTATTTCCAGTACCTCTGCAGATCAGCAATTTGAAGATGTCAGGGAGCTCTCATGAGTACATTGTATTTAGGCTGTGCTCGATATAGTGACATCACTAGCATAGAAAGAGGCTGCGCTGATCGGCAGGGGTGCCGGGAGTCAAACCTACACTGATCAGACACTAAAGGCCTATGCTGAGGATAAGTACAGGAAATCGCTGCACTCAATTGATATGATGCAATTAAGGTATTTTATTTTCTATCATAACAAATTCCGATCCAGATATATATGCACTATTTTTCCACATAAAAAATATTAAAAATAAATTAAAATAAATTGAAAAGGCAATACAGTATGTGTGGAATACTTTAAAATTCTTATTTTTATTTACTCTAACATAATATACAATGAGATTAAATAGAATGTAGACTTTTATATTGTAGTTATGTCAGCCAGGGACATGCAGTGTAGATTGGTTTAATATAAGAGTGAACATTAATTTTCTAATCTGAGATTGTGTTACATGCTGCATAAATGAAAGAGTTAAACTTTGAAGCTTCTTGGCCAACACAACATCTCTATATGAGCACAAGCCCCACCTCCACCACATGCTGATACCCAATAAGTATATTCTGTTAAAATAAAGCGTCTCGTGAAATAGCAATCTCTAATATGATTAGATCACTGCACAATTAGCATTGTATCATACTGTGCCTTCTCTCTGCCTACATATAACTCTGACGTTCATTTATGAGGCGGGGGAGGGGGCCAGGGTTGTAAGGGTCAGTTGTGATTGCTTCTGGAACCCCTATTGCTACTTCATGGATGTTAACGCATCATATTTAAATTATATATTTGTAGCTATGATTGTAGCTGTGTGCGTATATTAATACAAAAGGTTTCATATATATATCATTGTTTTTTCATTCCTCGAATTCATTGATCATCCTGGGTCTCCAAATTGCTATGTAAACTACGTACATGACTCAGCTATCTCCTTTTCTTTACAAAGTAACAGACAAGCGAATTAATATGTTGCCAAAATTAAGTATTGTGGCAGTAATTCCAATTCTTTTTGACATGAGGCCACCCTACTGTCACGAACCAGCGAGTGTGAACCCACTGTGCTACGTGTCCTACGCTGAACGCCCTCCTCTAAGGGCATTGTCTAAGTGAACCCCTTGATTCTTCACAGTACCCCTGATGGTGGGAATAGACTTCTTTGAGGGGAACACCAGGTTGCTATCTCTTGAGGAGGATAGGCATACGAGGCAGCTGGTCCTGGCGGACCAGGAGGTACCAGGGAAAGGTACCAGAAGTACAGGCATAGTCAGTCAGGTGGAATCGTTACCAGAAGCAACAGTGCAGAACCAATGGATGAGGCAGAGGCGTAGTCAGACAGGCGAAAGGTCAGGCCAGGCAGCATAGGTACAGGTCAGGCAATCCAGATCGGCAACAGGAGAGTCAAGGCTAGTAGGCAAGGATCAGATGGGTAGCAGAATCCAATAACTCAAATGCGAGTCAGGAACACAAGTGGTTATCAGGAGCCTTAGCAGAGCACAAGGATCTTGACACTGAGGCATCTGGGAAGGGGGCTGAGCCACTTATATATGCACAGGAGGGCTAGGGTAGGTTAGCAAAGTCACATGACCTAAGCCACAAAGCCCAGGAAGTGACGCGTGCTGGCCCTTAAGGAAGTGCAGCAGGAACAAACAGCAAGCATGCTGTGGCCAGGGCTGAGAGCAAACTGTGGAGCGGATCCAGAACAACAGCATCCACACAGACAGAGCCCAGGACTGCAGTGGTGAAATGGGAAGCACCGGCCGCAGATCACCGCTGAACACGGCACCCGGAACTGGGACAGTAAGCAGTGGAACAGCAGCGCACATCAGCCGCTCTTACACCTACAATGTCTAATGTGAAAGTGACAGCTCTTGATCTTGCTATCTTCTGAGGAAAACTTCAACCAAGTTTCAAGGAACTGTACAGTTTCATAGAAATCTGATTGGAAAATACTGTTTACTCTCATACATATGGGTGTTTTACAGCTGTTAAAAAGCCTTAAGTTGTATTGAGCTTTAAAGTAGATTTCGCCAGGAAAATTTGGTGGCATTGGGCTCTGAGTGGGTTAAAATATTAAAAGAACTTATACTCACCTTATCGTTCCCCACCACTCCCGTTCCACCTCTGCTGGGTCCCGGCTGATCCCTACCTATGGGTTTCGATAAAAAGTAAATGTGTAAAGAAACTGAGGGGAGGAAGGGTACTGGGTCACTGTCTTGGACCACTGTCAGCAAACTTTAAATCAGCTATCTATCTTCACAAGGCTACTTGGACATGTCTGCTAGGAACCCGGGTTACATCTGCAGAGCATGGTGGCAGAAAATAGGTGCAAACTCACAGGTAGCAGACCTATCAAATAGCAAGGAGTAGCAAAAGAGTTACGCCAGCCAAGGGGTCAATGCAGAAACAAGCTGAGGAATCAAAGTCAGAAGAAACAGGATAGGCCATTAATAACAGAGTGGCAGGTGTCTGACTACCGGCATCCCCGCTGATCACCTGTATGAAGAGCCTGTGGCACTCTGTGAGCACTTAGGCCTCTTCCTAGGCCATGTGACATGCCATTCATTGGTTACATAGCTCAGCCATTTAAGTTAATGTGGCTGAACTGCAATACTAAGCACAGCCACTATCCATTGATTGGAACTGTTCTTGGAAAGCTGTGAGGAGGCTGCGGTGCTCAGCAACAGAGGCTTGGATGGTCAGCATTGCAACCCACCTAGAACAGCCATGAAATGCACACACAGCCAATCACTGGCTTCAGTTCACCATCCTCAGCCAGTAATTGTCTGACCTGGCTTTTCCTGTGTGTGTGGAGATGGAACCAGGAAGTGGACATGAGTGGAGACCCTGGTAGAGGTGGACCAGGAGCAACGGGTGATTGATGAGGTAAGTGTTGGTTCTTTTATTTTTTTAACCAACCCTTATCCCAGTGAAAAACCCCTCTAACAGGGTACCCAAACCACACCCACTGAAGAAGGGGTTTCTTTATTGCCCCGAAACGTAAGTAAGTAACACAGCAGTGAGGGACGTGGAACTGCAGGACAAGTGAAAGAGCAAGCACATCATTGCAAGATATTTAATATACTGTATCTATTATATCTTCAGCCAACATACTGCTACATTTACTGAGGAGACAATCAATCACATGACCGCACCACCAAGTCACGTGATACCTCCCTGAGTGTTGTCATTGCAGGTCTTGGCAGAGAACAGAGCGTTTTAAGCGTGGTTCGCTCAGCTCAGAAGACCGCTGGAGAAATACGATCCTTGAAGGGTGGTAATGTAACCTGCTTTCACTTATTGAAGTGCCGCACTAAACAATACTAACTTTGACTGCCACTATATGTTGCTTAATTGGCGAAACAAAGGTGCTAACGTATACCTCTATAGCACATTGGGTGGCATTTTTATCATATGGCTGGTGACTAAAACGGAGTAACAAGCTGATAGCAACATCAAAGCGCTGTACCTGGGACGGAGGAGTATTCACATACCCAGGTTGCTGTTTGTCACAAAATACCGCATTTGGGATTTAAGATTACTTCTATATACTTACCCTGACTGTTGTTTAATGCAATTGTTGGTGCAGATGAATATATAAGGATTTTTACCTCAGGAGGGATAGTTGTTATATTTATCACTTGGCAATTAGAAGCACAGGTGGATCGTGAACATTATATCAGCATCGCTTGCATGACCCCTGAGTGAAATACATTATATGTGAATATATTGTATAGAGATTATTGGGCTGGCCACCCATGATCTAATAATTTTTAAATTAGCGATTTTGCGTTTTTATTAATTGATGTGTATATTCTTTTATATTAAATATTATCTTTTACTGATTGCATCTGACTTGCCGTTTGCTCATATGGTAGCCCTCCCATTTACTATATACATTTCTCATCCTCTATTTTCATAAGCTTTGGGGAGTTTATAGGGTGTGAGCACCTTATCCATTCTTGCCACCACAGATGAGCCGCCTACTACTTTATCTAGGGTACCCAAACCCGTCTCTGGAGTCTAACTACACCTCTATAAGCCACTAAAATACAGTGCTGTATGGAGGCACTGCAAAGTATGCCCGGGGAGCCCCAGTATATTTGTGTTGAGGTCTGAAAGTGGTATAATATGGCTTAGTGGGGTGGTGGGGTGTCCTTATGTCATGGTGGTCATACTTCAGGATGCTGCTACTTGGGGGTGGTCTGTTGCAATAATTAAGTTGAAGTAGACCAAGAAGCCCAGACTTAGAAACTTGAACGTATTTTAATGAATAAACTTGGAAATAGAAAAAAAAATTCTTTCCTTGTTTGGAATTCGCTACACTTGGTTCCAGCAGGGTGCAAGGTGGTGGCAGTTGG
This sequence comes from Bufotes viridis, assembly GCA_033119425.1. Lineage (NCBI taxonomy): Eukaryota > Metazoa > Chordata > Amphibia > Anura > Bufonidae > Bufotes > Bufotes viridis. The sequence goes on along the minus strand of CM065589.1, from coordinate 65,968,793 downwards.
TACACATTTTCTTTTGGTTCCTATCTGTCCTATCGTGTCTCTTGCTCATTTTTTCTTTCATGTAAATAAAGTCTATAGTTCAGTCAAAAGCAAGAAGCATGGTGCTCTAAAAGCTTCTTCCCTAGCTACTGCAACAGGATAGGGAGGAAACACATCCTCTCGCTGTGCCATGCCTTGTCCCTTAGGACTCCAACTTCAACTAACTCCCTAAACTCCTGAAAACCACTCCCTTGGTGGGAAGCAGGACTAGCCCGCTTTTGCCCTTAGGAGGAATAAGAATGGAATGGTTAATAATATTCTATCTAAGGCTCTGCCAGACCCATGCCACCTGCTGGATATCAGGCACATTGCATATAACTGAATAAATTAACAGTTGCGTAACAAAACTGAATAAGAGGATCTGGAAATCAATAGACAGATGGAATACATTACTAGATATAGAAAACAATAGCCAGATGAAAAAATTGTAGTGTCCCCTATCCAGGGTACTACAGCGCCATACAACAGCACTTAGTGTCTACCATACACGGAGGCAGTTGTACCATGTGCTTGACGTCTTTTGGTCTCTATTGACTATTCCATTTAAGGATGAATTCACATAAGCGTTCAGCTCTTCTGTTAAGTTTGGAATGCTTATTTTAGTAGTAAGGCTGAGTTCACATCAGCATTCAGCCTTTCTATTCTTTTGCTCCGTTATAGTCTATTGGGCCCTCCATTCGGCTGTTTTGTGATGACTCTGTCCTTTCCGTTCTCATGATCCAATAACGGGGCAGGAGAATGGAAAGGCTGAACGTTGATGTGAACTCAGCCTTACTACGAAAATAAGCATTCCAAACTTAACAGACACATATACAGTATGCTTTCTAAAGGCTTATGTGAAACTTCATTGGACAGTAATAAAGATAGTTTCATTATCTCCTGCTGTGTAGGTAATAGATAACGGTGAATCTTCTCTGGTTCACAGAATCCAGGCCAACATAATAATGATCAATGGCCCACCAAATCCTATCTGTCTCTATCCCTGAATTGTATTTAAACAACGCTGTTGGTTGAATTGGTAATAATACAAGATTTGTGAACCTATTTGTTGAAGCAACGAAATGCAGGTGTCACACGAGGTAGGGATGAGTGCAGCCCTAAACTCCACCCACACCTTTATCCTTACCTACTTGCCATCCTAACCACCAGTGTACAACTGGGCAGCAGTTCCTAGCTTACGTACGTGCAGGGGACTAACGAAAGGAGCAACACAGTGAGTACAAAATAGTGAGACAGATCACACAAAAGCAAGGCTTCCCAGGCCGGCACAGAATAGCAATCTAAGCAATGGGCCAAGGTCAAGGATAGGAGGATACACAAGCACACGATAAACTATAATGCCAAGTGAGTAGAGATGAGCGAACATTAAAAAAAAGTCCGTTGTTCGGCGTTCGGGTGGTGGTAAGTCGCGCATCCCGTTATGGATTCCACTGTCATGTGATCAGTGCAGGGGGCGTGGCTCAGCACGGGATCAGATCCAGTGCTGATCCACGCCCCCTGCACTGATCACATGACAGTGACGTCACCCCAGGTCCTTCGGCTGTGCAAAAGTTCGGGTTGGTGGCAGCCGCCCCTTATGGATTCCATATGCCGCTATAGTGGAATCCATAACGGGATGCGCGACTTACCACCACCCGAACGCCGAACAACGGACTTTTTTTTAATGTTCGCTCATCTCTACAAGTGAGTACAAGCCGAGATCAAAAGCCAGGAGGTCGCGTCAGTACCAGGGGTAACACCAGGTCAAGGTCAAATACAAGCCGAGGTCAGGAGCCAAGAGATCGCATCAATACAGGGGATAGAACCAGGTCAGAGTAAAATACAAGCAAAGGGTAGAAGTCGCACATACAGGAATCACTAGCTATGAAGTAAGACCAATCACAGGGAACCTGTGGCCAGCAGGTTACCTGTTTAACTAGGTCCTCTAGATGGGTCATGTCATGTGGCCAGCGTCACATGACCCATGTCCCGCATCTCAGTACAGCTGAGCGCCGACTCATTAACGTCTGTGCTCAGTTCCTCACCTGCTCGTTGTCTATGGAATGGAGGACGCCGGCCACACTGAGGACAAAGCAAGTAATTCGGGCAGCACTACTCACTTTTCCTTCATAGGGCAATCATTCCGTGGTGGTGCCTGTGATGTCAGGTCCCGGAGCTTGATAAAGACCTTATGGTTGAAACGTTGCTACACTTTTGGTGAAATAAAGAACGGAAACTGACAACACAAGAGGGCCGTAATTTTCATCTTTTAACACTGTATGGCCACACTGAGGAATCGTGCGCAGGCGGGTCCTCCCCGCCCACTTGTCACCATGGAGACGAGGATGCTGGCCTGTCCTCGCTCCTCCTCACTAGCGGGATGCTGGCGGCACTGCAGGGGAAGAGCGCGTGCCCGGCTCCCCATTACAGCAGGACTAGTATCATGAAGTATCCTGTGAGCTTGTATCAGTCGTTCCGTGCTTATTCCCTTTTCTCACTTTATTCTCGATATTTTTAGTACTGGTTATTAATGCAGATTGTTTTCAAATGACCTGGAATCCTGCCTTCCATTTGTGGTGACAAAGGAAAGTATCAACAGGCAACCCATTAACCTGGAGCCCCTGCAATGCAGATAATGCCCTCCATTACTACTGTATTTAGCGAATAATATAACTTTGTATGAAATGACTATAAACCAAGCTAATCTTTATATGGATGATTTATTGCATTTCTGCTTTTAATCCAACAACTTCATTTAACATCATTTAACATCCCTGGAAATATACTTTTTTTTTTTTCTTTGTAGATATATTTAGCCATGATTGACATCACATGCACCATTATAATTTGGCTCTTGAATTAAGGAAAAGTTCTTTTTAGCTTCAACTAAAGTAGAATTTTTCAGATCACAATCATATGTCACCATTCACCATGGCTTCAGAGAATGCTGTTAAATTACACATTATGGAAATTATATGTATGTGGATAGTATAACTGTCTTGGGGATATTCCAGATATCAAGATTTTAATGTAATGGATTATGTTAAGCTACTGTATATTAACTAGCGCATATTGAACAGGTAGCTAGACATTTAATCATAAATCCTTTTAGTTTTTTCTTCTTAGAAAAAATCTGGTATGTCAAACATTGTGTGAAACTATTATATTCCTTAATTCTCTTTCAGGTTCCCTTTATTATTGTATAACAATTTTATATAACTACAATTTTTTTTATTATTTGCAGTGAATTCTTTCACAGTGGGTTTTATATCAATAGCATTGTCTGTACAACTGTTTCAGGCCAAGGCTCCAGAGATGATAATACATGCATACATGCTGGCATGAAATATCCTACACTATCACAGGTAAAGTTAGGTATACAAGTTGTTTCATTTAAAGGGGTTTTCCAAGTGTTTTTTTTTTTACTAATAACTAGGGATGAGCGAATCGACTTCGGATGAAACATCCTTAGTCAATTCGCATAAAACTTCGTTCTAATACTGTATGGAGCAGGAGCTTCTTACAGTTTTAGAATGTATTGGCTCCGACGAGCCAAAGTTATTTTTTCGAGAAGTTTTGCGAGACTTCGCAATAACTTTATAAATTAGTTTGTACTGTAAAAAAAACAATTCCCGAACAGCTAAAAAAAATTATTTTGCTAAAAAAAAACATTTAGAAGTTCAGGGAAAGATTATTCAAGGTGTAGGGAATAGAGTTGAGCGAACCCGAAATGTATAGTTCGGGTTTGTACCGAAATTTGGGGTGTTCGGTACACGGACCCGAACATTTTAAAAAAAGTTCGGGGTCGGGTCCGTTGTTCGGCAATTTCTTCTCTCTTTCTGAAGGGCTGCACAGCAGCCAATAAGCTAGTGTTTTACTTCTTGCCCAAAGAAGCCATCACAGCCATGCCTACTAATGGCATGGCTGTGATTGGCCAAGTGCAGCATGACCCAGCCTCTATTTAAGCTTGAGTCACGTAGCGCTGCACGTCACTCTGCTCTGATTAGTGTAGAGATAGGATTCAGCTGTTGTGAGGGTGAGATTAGGCAGGGAAAACTCAGCAAAAACTCCTAATGAATTGTGAATCAGTCAACTTCTGCTAGTTAATTGCTCACTGGTTTTTAGGCTGCCCAGAGCGTTTTCCTGTCACTTTTTTCTGGGGTGATCGGCGGCCATTTTGTGTCTTGTGGTGCATCAGCCCATCTGCCACCAAGTACATCAATCCATCAATAGTAGTTTTTTTTTTATATATACTACACCAGGGGCTTGGCTGTGCTTATTGTCACCCCTAAAAACTCAGGATAGAAATTTCTATATTTTATTGAGGGGTGAAATTCAATTGACAAAATAGCAATCTCCTAAATCTGGTGTTCCAGCTGTGGCTAGCCAAGGGTAATACTGTCTGCTGTCTGGCAAAGGATAGATTTTTTACTGAGGTGAAATTCAATTGCCAAAATAGCAATCCCCTAAATCTGGTGTTCCAGCTGTGGCTGGCTAAGTTTAATACTGTCCGGCAAAGCATATATTTTGTTCTGGGGTGAAATTCAATTGCCAAAATAGCAATACTGTAAATCAGTGGTTTCAGCTGTGGCTGGCTAAGTATAATAGGGTCCGGCAAAGGATATATTTTTTTCTGGGGTGAAATTCAATTGCCAAAATAGCAATCCCCCAAATCTGGTGTCCCAGCAGTGTCTGGCCAATGTAAGTAGTGTCCAGCAAAGGATAGATTTTGTTCTGGGGTGAAATTCATTTGCCAAAATAGCAATACCGTAAATCAGTGGTTTCAGCTGTGGCTAGCAAAATTTAATAGTGTCCGGCAACGGACAGATTTTGTTCTGGGGTCAAATTCAATTGCCAAAATAGCAATACCGTAAATCAGTGGTTTCAGCTGTGGCAGGCAAAATTTTATAGTGTCCGGCAAAGGATAGATTTTGTTCTGGGGTGAAATTCAATTGCCAAGATAGCAATCCCCTAAATCTAGTGTCCCAGCAGTGGCTGGCCAAGTTAAATAATGTCCGGCAAAGGATAGATTTTGTTCTGGGGTGAAATTCAATTGCCAAAATAGCAGTCCCCTAAATCTGGTGTCCCAGCAGTGGCTGGCCAAGTTTAATGGTGTCCGGCAAGGATATATTTTTTTCTGGGGTGAAATTCAATTGCCAGAATAGAAATCCCCTAAATCTGGTGTCCCAGCAGTGGCTGGCCAAGTTTAATAGTGTCCGGCAAAGGATAGAAATTTTTCTGGGGAAAAAACCAATTGCCAAAATAGCAATACCGTAAATCAGTGGTTTCAGCTGTGGCTGGCAAAATTTAATAGTGTCCGGCAAAGGATAGATTTTGTTCTGGGGTGAAATTTAATTGCCAAAATAGCAGTCCCCTGAATCTGGTGTCCCAGCAGTGGCTGGCCAAGTTTAATAGTGTCCGGCAAAGAATATATTTTGTTCTGGGGTGAAATTTGATTGCCAAAATAGCAATCTCCTAAATCTGGTGTCCCAGCAGTGGCTGGCCAAGTTTAATAGTGTCAGGCAAAGGATTGATTTTGTTCTGGGGTGAAGTTCAATTGCCAAAAAAGCAATACCGTAAATCTCATTTTCCAGCTGTGGCTGGCCAAGTTTAATACTGTTCGGCAAAAGATGGATATTTTTCTGGGGTGAAATTCAATTGCCAAAATGGCAATACCGTAAATCAGTGGTTTCAGCTGTGGCTGGCAAAGTTTAATAGGGTCCGGCAAAGGATAGATTTGGTTCTGGGGTGAAATTCAATTGCCAAGATAGCAATTCCCTCAATCTGGTGTCCCAGCAGTGGCTGGCCAAGTTTAATAAAGTCCAGCAATGATAGATTTTGTTGTGGGGTGAAATTCAATTGCCAAAATAGCAGTCCCCTAAATCTGGTGTCCCAGCAGTGGCTGGCCAAGTTTAATAGTGTCCAGCAAAGAATAGAATTTGCTCTGCAGTAAAATTCAATTGCCAGAATAGAAATCCACTAAATCTGGTGTCCCAGCAGTGGCTGGCTAAGTTTAATAGTGTCCGGCAAAGGATAGAAATTTTTCAGGTTGAAAATTCAATTGCCAAAATAGCAATACCGTAAATCAGTGGTTTCATCTGTGGCTGGCCAAGTTTAATATTGTCCGGCAAAGGATATATTTATTTCTGGGGTGAAATTCAATTGCCAAAATAGCAATCCTTTAAATCTGGTGTCCCAGCAGTGGCTGGCAAAGGTTAATAGTGTCCGGTAAAGGACAGGTTTTGTTCTGGGGTGAAATTCAATTGCCAAAATAGCAATACCGTAAATCTGGTGTTCCAGCTGTGGCTGGCCAAGTTTAACAGTGTCCGGCAAAGGATATACTTTGTTCTGGGGAGAAATTCAATTGCCAAAATAGCAATACCGTAAATCAGTGGTTTCAGATGTGGCTGGCCAAGGTTAATAGTGTCCGGCAAAGGATACATTTTGTTCTGGGGTGAAATTCAATTGCCAAAATAGCTGTTCCCTAAATATGGTGTCCCAGCAGTGGCTAGCCAAGTTTAATAGTGTCTGGCATAGGATATATTTTGTTCTGTGGAGAAATTCAATTGCCAAAATAGCAATACCGTAAATCTGGTGTCCCAGCAGTGGCTGGTCAAGTTTAATAGTGTCCGGCAAAGGATAGATTTTGTTCTGGGGTGAAATTCAATTGCCAAAATAGCAATATCGTAAATCAGTGGTTTCAGCTGTTGCTGGCCAAGTGTAAATCTGTCCGTAAAAGGGTATAATACACTCAGCGTGTTAGTGTCTTAATACAAGGCCTGATAAATAAATCCTCTATATTTGCACATGATACCACGCATCTCCAAGTGTATATCTTTCCGAAAATGGGTATATTACACTAAGTGTTAAAATACAAGTGCTGAAAGCATAATCCTCTACATTTGCACACACTATTGTGCATCTCATAGTGTATTTCTGTCTGTAAAAGGGTATATTACACTCAAGGTGTAAATACAAGTGCCGATAGGTTTATCCTCAATAACTGCACAAGCTACCGTGCATCTCCAAGCGTATTTCTTTCCGTAAAAGGGTATATAAAACTAAGTGTTAAAATACAAGTGCTGAAAGCATAATCCTTTATATTTTTTCACAGCTACTGTGCATATCCAAGTGTAATTCTGTCTGTAAAAGGATACCTTTCATCCAGGGCCTAAATACTAGGCCTGCAATTGATATTCCCCTAAATCTGTGGGTACTGTTGTGCCTGGATTAGTGTAATACGGTACATAAATTGATAGCCAGATAGTGTTAGGTGCCTGTAAAAAAAGGCCTGAATTTGAACTCAATACATTGGGCCAAATAATTTTTTTATTTTTCTTATTGTGGTGCTTGGTGAACGGTAACAATGAGGAAAACATCTAGTAAGGGACGCGGACATGGTTGTGGTGGTGTTAGTGGACCCTCTGGTGCTGGGAGAGGACGTGGCCGTTCTGCCACAGCCACACGTCCTAGTGAACCAACTACCTAAGGTCCCAGTACCCGCCAGAATTTACAGCGATATTTGGTGGGGTCCAATGCCGTTCTAAGGATGGTAAAGCCTGAGCAAGTACAGGCACTAGTCAATTGGGTGGCCGACAGTGGATCCAGCATGTTCTCAACATTATCTCCCAACCAGTCTTCTGCAGAAAGCGCACAGGTGGCACCTGAAAACCAAGCCCATCAGTCTGTCCCATCACCCCCATGCATATCAGGGAAACTGTCTGTGCATCAAATTATGCAGCAGTCTCTTATGCTGTTTGAAGACTCTGCTCGCAACGTTTCCACCTGTCAAGGATGGAGAACAGTTAGCAGGAACTGATAAATAACGACAGACTGGCTTGATCCCAAACTAAGGAAAACATAGGAGGGCCCCTATAAATCCCTAGGAACTCTCCCTAACTGCTATGCACATGTACAAGTCCCGCTGGTAGACAGATACATGCCCTCGTACTTATTACTGAGTGACACCTGACTTCCCTGAGTTCCCTGACTTAGTAGTGAGGGGAACGGCCACCGGCTCCCTGCACAGAATACGGAGGGAGTCAGGGTCACCTAGAATCAAGCCAGCAAACAAAACACAAAGTAAACGGAATGCACTTATCTTAGAGCAAAACAACTGCAGCCTCCAGCAGCACACACTTCATCCAGTAATATAAACCACAAAGAGAAGCAGTATGGGAAAGAATATAAAGCAAGCCAATTAATCAAGATAAGAGGCAGCTGAGGGGGAAACCAAAACAAAGAACATCATACACAAGACAGGGAGGAACCTCTGAACGACCGTCTCCCAGAACTGGCGGTGACACCACCTAGCCCTTCCCCAGTGGTGGAAGACATAGAATGCACTGACGCACAACTACTTATGTTTCCTGATGATAAGGACATGGGAATACCACCTTATCAGAGTCTGCACGTCTCTGATGATGACTAAACACAGGTGCCAACTGCTGCATCTTTCTGCAGTGTGCAGACCGAACAGGAGGTGTGGAAGACGATGCAGGGGACGATGAGGTCCTAGACCCCACATGGAATAAAGGTCGTGCCACTGACTTTCATAGTTCAGAGGAAGAGGCAGTGGTGAGACCGAGCCAACAGCGTAGCAAAAGAGGGAGCAGGGGGCAAAAGCAGAACAGCCGGCCCCAAGCGAGTTCGCCTGCTACTGGCCACCACCACCAGGGACCGAGCACCCCAAAGGCAGCTTCAAGGAGTTCCCTTGCATGGCACTTCTTCAAACAATGTGCTGACGACAAGACCCGAGTGGTTTGCACACTGTGCCATCAGAGCCTGAAGGGAGGCATTAACGTTCTGAACCTTAACACAACCTGCATGACCAGGCATCTACATGCAAAGCATGAACTGCAGTGGAGTAAACACCTTAAAAACAAGGAACTCACTCATGCTTCTCCTGCTCCCTCTTCTGCTGCTGCCTCGGCCTCTTCCTCTGCCTCGGGAGAAACGTTGCACCTGCCGCCCAGCAAACAGAGGATGTGCCACCAACACCACCACCTCCGTCACCGAGCATCTCCACCATGTCACACGGCAGCGTTCAGCTCTCCATCTCACAAACCTTGGAGAGAAAGCGTAAATTACCACCTAGCCACCCTTGAGCCCTGGGCCTGAATGCCAGCATTTCTAAACTACTGGCCTTTGAAATGCTGTCATTAAGGCTGGTGGACACGGACAGCTTCAAACAGCTGATGGCGGTGGCTATCTCACAGTACGTTGTTCCCAGCCGCCACTACTTCTCCAAGAGAGCCGTGCCTTCCTGCACAAACAAGTATCCGATAAAATGAAGTGTGCACTGCGCAATGCCATCTGTGGCAAGGTCCACCTAACCACAGATAGGTAGACCAGTAAGCACGGCCAGGGACGCTATATCTCCCTAACTGCACACTGGGTAAATGTAGTGGCGGCTGAGACCCAGGAGTAGAGTTGTTTAGCGCACGTCCTTCCACCGCCAAGGATCGCAGGGCATCATTCTTTGCCTCCTGTTGCCTTCTTTTTTTTTTTCCTTTTAATTTTTTATTCTTCAAATTGCGTCATGACATACGGTTTATAAAAAACATTATTACAAAAGCATCCCATCCCTCCCCGACCAATCCCTCCCCCCCTGCCTTGCAGAGAAAGAAAAAAAAATAATATTTTTTTTTAAATAAATAAATAAAAAAAATGCACCATTTCCTTAATCGTCCCATTCCTTCCATATATTATCCCACTTTTCATAGGATCCTCGCTGTCTATACAGAATCCTCTCATAGTTTCTGACCTTATTAACCAAGTTAAGCCAGTTATTACAATCTGGAACGGAGGGGGAAAACCATCTTCTGGATATAAGGGGCCTAGCTAAGAAAATCACCTTAGTCAGCAGTCGACCCTTCATAGCCTGACAATTAACCTCCGATAAATCCCCCAAAACCCATAGTTTAGGAGATAAGGGAATATCGATATTGAGTCTTTGGGTTAAAGTTCTCTGAACCAACCTCCAGTACTTGCTCACTGTCGGGCAGTCCCAGAACAGATGTAAGTGATCTGCCCCGGGATCTTCACAGCGGGGGCACTCAGAGGAAGCTGCAAGTCCTCTCCTGTGGAGCCACAAGGGTGTTATATATATTTTGTGCATAATATTAAACTGAACCACAGTGTGATTAAAGTTGTGCGAAACCTGACTTAAATTGTTACCTACATTCTCCCAATCTGGGGGACCCAAACCTAGCAGTGAAGTAGACCAGGATCTTTGCCCTGGAGAGAGACTATCCCAAAAAAATTTTTATCAAGTGCCTATAACAATGTGATACCCTAACTTTCATATCACCCTTCTTTTGAATCAAATTTTGTAAAAATTCAGGGGTATTTATATTAAATAAGTGCTTATCAGAAATACTAGAAAGTGCAAACCGCAATTGAAAATATGCATACCAAGTCACCTCACCTACATTTTCCTTTTGCTTTAACTCCACAAGGGTCAAGATTTGTCCATTTTCAACCACTTGGCTCAAATAGTTAATCCTTTTATTCCTCCAATATTGCTGACAATTCGGGTCATCGAGATTCAGAAGTTTCAGATTATACCACAGTGGGGTGCAAGTGAGTGATGCCCTAACTTTAAGACTGGGTTCAGACCTGAGCGTTTTTAAGCCTAGCGTTTTTTGCGCGTTCAAGACGGGCGTTAACGCGCGTTTTTTTCAAGCGTTTTGGTAAATAGTGTAGGCGCGTTTGACGCGCGTTTATGTGATTGACTGCATAGTTGGCCAATGACCAAACAGCCCTCGCTATATATAGTTTGGCCAATCTGAGTGCTTTAGAGGTGTGAAATTCCATGGTGGCTGATCCAGCATGTTGCAAACTTTGAAAAACGCGCGTCCATAGGCGCGTTTTACGCTGCACAAACGCCCGAACAACACGCGTATCGCGTTTCCCATTGAAGTATATTGGCACCAAACGCTCGAAAAACGCCCGAATTAACGCGAACATACTTGCTTATGCGTCGGACGTTTTTAGGTGCGTTCGAACGCGCATAAAAACGCGCAAGTGTGAACCACCCCCATTGGAATGCATGGTTCCTGTACTGTTGTGCGTTTTTTTGCGCGTTCGAACGCGGCGTTTTACGCGAAAGTGTGAACTGAGTGTAAACCAGCTCTTTATAACCATCCAGGCTTTCATAGTCATTCTGCAGAAAGGTTTGTAATCATTCTGAAAATTAAGTAAATAATCAGACTCCAATACTGTAAAAAAGTCCGGAAAACCTGAATCTTTGACCAGTTTTCTGCAGAGGTGGCTATTTTCCCAGTCGTCAAAAAAGCAAAGTTGAGATGCCATGAAGTAAACCATCAAAAAATGTGGTGTTAAAAAAGCAGGATGTGCTCATACCCATATGCAGTTGTGCATTTCTATAGGGGAGCACATCCTGCACTTGTAGTCCGTTGCTAATGGCAATCACCAGCAAAAAATACATACAATGGATGATGCCAGCAACAGACTACAAGTACCACAATGGGCATCCTACATAAGATGAAATTTATGTGGATGTGGCAAGTATTCAGAACAAACACAGAACCAGAGATAGGTGCACACTGCCGTCACACTAAACCCTCACACTGATGTTAAAATTGAGAGGTTAGTTCGACATATCCTACTAGGAGGACATGTCTTAAGCTCGGACACCAGCGTCAAGGTCTCTCAAGTAGCCCGAGGCCCTAACACTCACCTACCTGCGCCATATGGGCAATATCAGGGGCCAGTGGGCAATTACAGGAGCATTAGGACGACTCACAAACATCTCCTCTGTTACCTCCAGCATGTAGCCATGCTTGCAATGGGAGGTGGGAGGTGTCTATGAGCCCCACCCAAGACTGACTGATATAGCCCAGAGCCTAGCAGGTGCACCCAAATGTGACCTGCAGATGAAAAACAGGCACATTTAAATTGGAGTTTATACAGCTCCGTACATATATATAAACCATCAAAAAATGTGGTGTTAAAAAAGCAGGATGCGCTCATACCCATATGCAGTTGTGCATTTCTATAGGGGAGCACATCCTGCACTTGTAGTCCGTTGCTAATGGCAATCACCAGCAAAAAAATACATACAATGGATGATGCCAGCAACGGACTACAAGTACCACAATGGACATCCTACATAAGATGAAATTTATGTGGATGTGGCAAGTATTCAGAACAAACACAGAACCAGAGATAGGTGCACACTGCCATCACACTAAACCCTCACACTGATGTTAAAATTGAGAGGTTAATTCGACATATCCTCCTAGGAGGACATGTCTTAAGCTCGGACATCTGCAGGTCACATTTGGGTGCACCTGCTAGGCTCTGGGCTATATCAGTCAGTCTTGGGTGGGGCTCATAGACACCTCCCACCTCCCATTGCAAGCATGGCTACATGCTGGAGGTAACAGAGGAGATGTTTGTGAGTCGTCCTAATGCTCCTGTAATTGCCCACTGGCCCCTGATATTGCCCATATGGCGCAGGTAGGTGAGTGTTAGGGCCTCGGGCTACTTGAGAGACCTTGACGCTGGTGTCCGAGCTTAAGACATGTCCTCCTAGTAGGATATGTCGAACTAACCTCTCAATTTTAACATCAGTGTGAGGGTTTAGTGTGACGGCAGTGTGCACCTATCTCTGGTTCTGTGTTTGTTCTGAATGCCATGAAGTAACCCTTAAAGTAAGGGAGATTAAGGCCTCACTGCTTGTAAGGCATAGAAAAGTAAACTGCCTTTAATCTCACCCGTTTCCTCCACCATAGTAGAGCATTAATCAACCGCTCTATCAATCTGAAGTACTTATCTTCAATCCATATAGGGGAATTCCGAAGAACATAAAGAACCTGGGGCAGCACCATCATTTTTATTAGCGAAATTCTATCCGCTCTTGCAGACAGAATTCTTTGCCATATCTTGATTTTTGATCTCAGCTTTTGCAGTAAAGGGATCAGGTTCAGTTGCAAGTAGTCTTAAGTCTTGGCGGAAGTTACTATCCCCAGGTACTTCACTGTCTCGGAGATCGATAATCGATTGATCAAATCATCAGAAGATCCTCGCAATTCATCTATTGGAAGAAGAGTAGTCTTAGCCCAGTTAACCTCCAAACCGGAGGAATAACAAAATGAATTAACTAACTCCATAACTCGAGGAAGTGTACTTTCTGTTTGATGGATAAAAAATTGAATGTCATCTGCATAGAGAGATATGCGATCCTGCTTCCCCATTACCCCAAAGCCAACCACCCTCAGGTCCTGCCTTATACTAACCGCGAGAGGTTCAATATAGATGTTAAACAGAAGAGGAGAGAGAGGGCAACCTTGACGGGTGCCTCTCTCTAGTTCAAAACTCTCAGTCTGCATGTCATTGATCCTAATCCTAGCGGCCGGAGATTTATATAACAGCTGTATCATTGCAATAAATTTAGGGCCAAAACCCATTTTTTTCATCACCTCCCAGAGAAATGCCCACATCGACCCTGTCGAACGCATTGGTGGCGTCCAACGACAGGACGGAGCGGGCACCATCCCCAGGAGACTGAATGTTAGTGAAAAACCTATGTAAGTTATAATGGGTGCCCCTTTCTGGCATAAAACCATTTTGATCTGGATGAATAACAGAGGGCAGGACCCTAGAGAGCCTCCTTGCCAAGACTTTTGATATTAACTTAACATCCGTATTTAGCAAAGAAATTGGTCTATAGGAGCTCAGCTCTACCAGGTCTTTATCTTTTTTTGGGATCAAAACCATCAAAGCTTCCATCATGGACTTTGGAAGATCTCCACTCTGTAGTGCTTGAGAGAACACTTCTAAGTGAGGAAGAATAAAATCACCGTACTTGCGATAAAGTTCGTACGGAAGACCATCTAGGCCTGGCAATGAGTTCCCAGAGATAACCTTTAGGGCCTCCTGAAGCTCCAGGAAGGTCACTTCTTTCTCCAAAGAATTTTATTGGGTCTCTGTTAACGCTGGGAAAGAAATTCTCTCCAGGAACAGCCTCGCCAGGTCAGATGAAATACCGGGGGAGGCTCTATATATCTGAGTGAAGTATTGCAAGAAAGCATCTCTAATTCCCTCTGGATCGCGTATAATCACACCATTATGAATCTAGACAATAGCTTTCTTTTTCCTCTCCTCTCCTGTTGTGAAACTATTCTAGCTAAAAGCTTACCAGGGCGCCCAGACTCTGAGAAATACTTTTGTCCTTTAAAAAATAATCTATGGTTTGCTTTTTCAATTAAATATTCCTCAAGAGAACGACTGGCTTTCTGCATCTCTTCCTTATTATAGTCCGTAGGCAGGTTAGTAAATCGCTCTGATGAGGATGCCACCATCCTAACCAGTTCCTCTTCTTTTTTCCTAAATGTTCTCCTCCTAGTAGTAATATTGCTAATAAGAACCCCTCTCAAGTAGGCCTTCAGGGCATCCCATACTGAATTGATGTTCACCTCCCAAAAGGAGGATATAAGTAGATTGGTAGAGTGATAATTATCCATAATAGTAAGCCAGTATGGATTCAGTTTAAAACCAAGCCCCCTATTATCTTTACTCCCCCCCCCCGTGCGAACCTCAATTAGTAAGGGTGAATAGTCTGAAATAGTTCTTACTCCATATCGTATCCTTTTGATGTTGTTCAGATTACTCTCATTGGTAAACGCTAGATCAATTCTGGACATTGCTCTACCACCCCAACTAACACAGGAGTACACTCTCTTTCCTCCACCAAGATGACCCCATATATCCACCAAGCCAACTTCTAAACAGAACTGGCGAAATGGAGAAGAACCGATGTTCCTCCCTAAATCTACATCCAGGGTCAGTCTGTCTGTTTTAGGATCCATAACAGCGTTAAAATCTCCCATCAGGACAAGCTGACCTTCTGGCCTTTTCTCCAAAAACAATAATAGTTGGCTGAGTGGATACACCGAGAAAGGCGGGGGTATATAAAAAAAAGCTAAAGTATAGTTCTGTCTATAAAGTCTACCATATAAAAAAATAAATCTGCCCTGCTCATCTATGAAGGATTCTATTAAAGTAAAATCTACAGAATGATGGATTAAGACCGAGATGCCCCTTGAAGCACTACTAAAAGTGGAGTGATATGATTGTGCTTGCCAACCCGTTGTCAAACGGGATACAGTCTCCTTGGTAAGGTGAGTTTCCACTATGCAAATAATTGTAGGTAGAAATCTTTTTATTGCATCCATGGTGGCTTGTCTCTTAACCCTTTCCCCGAGACCTCTAACATTCCAAGAGACGATTCTAATTGACATCAATTAACCAGAAAAAAAAAAAAAACCATGCCCCTGCAAGGCAGAATCCCCTCCCCCTCCACTGGTCCACCCGATCCTGTCAGCAAACCTCTACCTTCCAGCCATTCTCCTCCCACTGACCCATCCCCCCCTTCCCCCGATCGCCAAATCACAAGATTTCAGATGCCCATTCGTTCAATCCAATCTCGTGCTTGCTCCGTTTTTTCAAAAAGTGGGAGGTCCCGTTGTAAACCACTCTTAGCTTCGCTGGGTACAGTAATGAATATTTGATGTCCTTAGCAGCCAGATGTTTCTTAATCTCCATAAAGCTTCTTCTTTTTTCTTGAGTCTCCCGAGCAAAATCGGGAAAGAATAACAATTTAGTGCCCTGATGTTCAATAGGTGAGCATTCCCTTGCTCTTCTCAGCATCGTATCTCTGTCTGTAGACAGTAGCAGCTTCATTAGGATTGCTCGAGGTGGTTTCCCTGGAGTGGGTTTCCCCCCTGGAATACGATGAGCTCTTTCTATTTGAAACATAGGGGAGAAGTGTTCATTCCCCAAGTTTTTGAAAATCACATCCTTAAGTTGTTCAATCAGCTGCCGGCCTTCCACTCCTTCTGGGTATCCGATTATACGGATATTATATCGCCTCGATCTGTTTTCCAAGTCCTCAAGCTTTGTTTGTAAATGCTGATTTTCTGAGGCAAGAGTCCCGATCTTTAATTTTAACATATTAACATCCGATTGCAGGGAGTCAGCCATCTTCTCCACATTAAGAACTCGCTCTTGGATTTTGGCCAGATCTTCCCTTATTAGGGATATATCATTCTGCATTGACCCCAATTGGGTGGCCATCCCTTGCATTAAGGTGCCGTTGCTTTTTACAGCACCCAACATTTTTTCCAAAGCCGAGGAATCATGTTCAGACTCAATTTGTAGCGGCAGGCTTTCCTCCCCTCTTTCCTGGTCCACTTCTGATGACCCATCCTCAGAAAGTTCTTCTGTTTGAGGGGCAGTTATATTCTTCTTGAGATTTACACTTGATTTCCCCTTGAACAGTCCCTTTTCATTTAAAGCAGGGGATTTTAAATATTTATCAATTTTCCCCTCTGGGGCCTTAACCCCCATCTTTGCTCCAGAGGTATCCACCGAGCGCCGTTTCGGGGCCATTGCCCTCTTTCTTTCTTTTTTTTTTCCCTTTCTTTTTCCTCCTTTTCCCCCTCTGGTCTCCCCTTTTTTTTTTTTTTTTTTTAATTATTCCCCCTCTCCTTTTTCCTCTCCTCTTCTCCCTTTTCCTTCACTTTTCTTAACCCCCCCCCCCCTTTCTCCTTTACACCTAAATTGCGGGGAGCAACATTTCAAAGGGGGCAGAGGCAACAAGGGAATATGTACAGGATGCAGGAGAGCTAAGCTAAGTGTACAACATGTCAGATATAGCAGATATAACACACCAAGGGGCTCACTTGACCGGCGTCTTCATCAGCAGAACGAAGGCAGATGGAGGGCACAGGGAGGAGGACGGGTCACCGACAACGCAGGCAGTCCAAGCCAGCACGGCGGGGAACAGCCGCAAAAGCAGGAAGCAGACGGGGGAAGGGCAAGCAAAGCCCAATGCAGCAGGAGGAGAGCCAAGTCTGGAGGAGGCAGAGGAACGGGCAGGAGGGGGAACCGAGCCCTGCAAACAACTCGAGCAAGGAGCAGACAGGAGAACCGGGACCAGCCGGAGCGAAAGGCGACAGGCAGCAGAAGGAGAGTTCACCACGGCAGCATCGGAGGAAGGCGCTCAGTGTCCACGGAGCACCACAACATCAGTGCATCAGCTGGAGAGCGAGGCAATGGGAGGAGGTGAGGCAGGAGAGGAGAGCGCAGCGTGCGTTGCTCACGTCATCGCGCCAAGGTTGTTTCTATATTTAATTGTCGCCTCCTGTTGCCTTCTACACGGCTTCCTCCTCCTCTTCTTCCACCTGCTCATCCAGTCAGCCACACACCTTCACCACCAACTTCAGCACAGCCCGGGGTAAACGTCAGCAGGCCATTCTGAAACTCATATGTTTGGGGGACAGGCCCCACACTGCGCAGGAGTTGTGGGGGGGTATACAACAACAGACCGACGAGTGGTTGCTGCCGGTGAGCCTTAAGCCCGGCCTGGTTGAGTGCAATAATGGGAGCGAAATCTCGTCGAAGCTCTGGGACTAGCCGGTTTGACGCACATCCCTTGCCTGGCGCATGCGCTGAATTTGGTGGTGCAGAAGTTCATTCACAACTACCCTGACATGTCAGAGCTGCTGCATAAAGTGCGGGCTGTCTGTGCGCGCTTCCGGCGTTCACATCCTGCCGCTGCTGGCCTGACTGCGCTACAGCGTAACTTTGGCCTTCCCGCTTACCGCCTCATATGCGACGTGCCCACCAGGTGGAACTCCACCTTGCACATGCTGGAGAGACTGTGCGAGCAGCAGCAGGCCATAGTGGAGTTTCATCTGCAGCACGCACGGGTGAGTCGCACTGCCGAACAACACCACTTCACCACCAATGACTGGGCCTCCATGCGAGACCTGTGTGCACTGTTGCTCTGTTTTGAGTACTCCACCAACATGGCTAGTGGCGATGATGCCGTTATCAGCGTTACAATACTACTTCTATGTCTCCTTGAGAAAACACTTAGGGTGATGATGGGAGAGGATGTGACCCAGGAGGAGGAGGAAGGGCAGTCATTTTTAGCACTTTCAGGCCAGTCTCTTAGTAGTGGCTCAGAGGGAGGTTTTTTGCAACAGCAAAGGCCAGGTACAAATTTGGCAAGCCAGGGCCCACTACTGGAGGATGAGGAAGACAAGGATGAGGAGGAGGTGGAGGAGGATGAGGATGAAGCATGTTCACAGCGGGGTGGCACCCAACGCAGCTCGGGCCCATCACTGGTGCGTGGCTGGGGGGATACGGAGGACGATGACGATATGCCTCCCACAGAGGACAGCTTGTCCTTACCTCTGGGCAGCCTGGCACACATGAGCCACTACATGCTGCAGTGCCTTCGCAACGACAGCAGAGTTGCCCACATTTTATCATGTGCGGACTACTGGGTTGCCACCCTGCTGGATCCCCAGGTGCAAAGACAAGGTGCCCACATTAATTCCTGCACTAGAGCGTGATAGGAAGATGCGTGAGTACAAGCGCATGCTGGTAGACGCCCTCCTGAGAGCATTCCCAAATTTCACAGGGGAACAAGTGGAAGCACAAGGCGAAGGCAGAGGAGGAGCAAGAGGTTGCCAATGTAGCTGTGTCATGGCCAGCTCCTCTGAGGGCAGGGTTAGCATGGCAGAGATTTGGAAAAGTTTTGTCACCACGCCAGAGCTAACTGCACCACCACCTGATACAGAACGTGTTAGCAGGAGGCAGCATTTCAATAACATGGTGGAAAAGAACGTGAGCACACCCCTCCACATACTGACTGATGATTTGGCACCATTCAACTTCTGGGTCTCGAAATTGTCCATATGGCAAGAGCTAGCCTTTTATGCCTGGAGGTGCTGGCCTGCCTGATGGCCAGCGTCTTGTCTGAACGTTTTTTCAGCACGGCAGGTGGCGTCATTACTGACAAACGCAGCCGCCTGTCCACAGCCAACGTAGACAAGCTGATGTTCATAAAAATGAACCAGGCATGGATCCCACGTGACCTGTCCATCCCTTGTGCAGAATAGACATTTAACCAGTAACCCCTTAACCATATATTCTTGTACACCAGGGCACTTCTTTATTGAATCCTCTTCTTTTAATTTTACCATTATTTTGCTGCAACCCAAAGTTGATTGAACCTCTCCTCCATCTGGTTGCCAGGGGCCTAAATATCTAAAAGTGGCCTTCTCCATTGGTGGGTGACATGAAGCATGATTCTCTGCTATGGGACCTCTCTCCTCTGTCTGGGTGCTGGGTCCTAAATAACTAAAAGTGGCCTTATGTGTTGTTGGGTGACATGATGCCTCTTTTGCTGCTATGGGACCTCTCTCCTCTGTCTGGACGCCGGGGCCTAAGTAACTGAAAGTGGCCTTCTTCGTTGGTGGGTGACATGATGCCTCTTTTGCTGCTATTGGACCTTTCTCCTCTGTCTGGGTGTCAGGGGCCTAACTTTCACATACTTGCTTGCTGTCTTGGTGGCAGTCATTTAACTCTTTTTACTGTCAAATGACCGCCCCATTGTCTGGGTGTCAGGGGCCTATGTGTCGTTTAATCATTTGTTGACTTGGTGGGAGATATTAAACTCTTTTTACTGTCTAATGACCATCCCATTGTCTGGGTGTCAGGGGCCTAAATTTTGTTTACTTGCTTGCTGTCTTGGTGGGAGACATTTAACTATTTTTAGCGTCTAATGACCGCCCCATTGTCTGGGTGTCAGGGGCCTATATGTTGTTTAATCATTTGTTGTCTTGGTTGAAGATATTAAACTCTTTTTACTGTCAAATGACCGCCCCATTGTGTGGGTTTCAGGGGTCTATATTTCGTTTACTTGCTTGCTGTCTTGGTAGGAGACATTTAACTCTTTTTACTGTCAAATGACTGCCCCCTTGTGTGCGTGTCAGGGGCCTATATGTCGTTTAATCATTTGTTGTCTTGGTGGGAGATATTAAACTCTTTTTACTGTCAAATGACCGCCCCATTGTGTGGGTTTCAGGGGCCTATATTTCGTTTACTTGCTTGCTGTCTTGGTGGGAGACATTAAACTCTTTTTACTGTCAAATGACCTCTCCTCTGTCTGGGTATCAGGGGCCTACATAAATGATAATGGCCTATTCCATTGTAGGTTGACTTGAGGCCTGTGTTGCTGTTACGGGACCGCTCTCCTCTTTGCGGATGCCATGGCCCTGAGTCTGTGAATGAGGCCTGTGGCACTGCAGGCAGACATGAATCCTTTTTGGTTGTGATGAGAACTTCAACTCCCATAGCATTCCCACCTGACGCCACCCCAACCTCCTATTCCTCCTCCTCCAAGTTGCCAATTGATATTGGTTCATTTTTATTTTATTTTGTTTTAATTAATTTCCCTATCCACATTTGTTTGCAGGGGATTTGCTTTCTTTTGCAGCCCTCTAGCCCTTTCCTGGGCTATTTTACAGCCTTTTTAGTGCCCAAAAGTTTAAGTCCCCATTGACTTCAATGGGGTTCAGGTTCGGGGTGAAGTTCGGGTCGAGTTCGGATCCAAAACACGAACATTTTCGTGAAGTTCGGCCAAACTTCTCGAACCCGAACATCCAGGTTTTAGCTCAACTCCCTACAGAGCATTTGAAATGCGTAATTATGACATCGGCAAGAGAGAGCTTCTGGGAGTAAAATTGGCATTCCAAGAGTGGAGACATTGGCTAGAGAGAGCGGAACATCCCATTTCAGTTTGCACTGACCACAAAAATTTTAAGTACCTAGAGACTGCCAAGAGACTCAACTCCCGACAAGCTCAGTGGGCATTATTTTTCACCCGCTTCAATTTTTGCATCACGTATAAGCCAGGTTCTAAAAATGTGAAGGCAGATGCTCTGTCCCACTGCTTCCCTGAGGCTGCTTCCATCCTGAGCTCTGTTTTCAGTGTATTACTGGCGAAATAAAAATATATTCGCCATCCAGCGTTGTACTTCTCTGTTGAAAAGCCTGTTGTGTAAAAGTAGAACAAAATTTGGGTCTAATTGACGTTCTGCAGTGCTGTGATATATTGTGAAGCCCTGTTTTCAGTGTTTTACTAGCGAAATAAAAATATATTCGCCATCCAGTGTTGCATATATCTGTTAAAAAGCCTGTTGTGCAAAAGTAGAACAGAATTTGGGCCCAATTGCAATTCTGCTGTGCAGTGATATATTGTGAAGCCATGTTTTCAGTGTATTAGTGGCGAAATAAAAATATATTCGCTGTCCAGCGTTGTACTTCTCTGTTGAAAAGCCTTTTAAATAAAAGTGGGGAAAAATGAGTGCCTAATTGCCACTCAGTGGTGCAGTGATATATTCGGAAGCCCAGTTTGCCGTGTATTAGTGTAAGAAAAAAAATTATATTCCCTGTTCATCGTTGCATTTATCTGTTAATAAGCCTTGTATAGTGTAAAAGCTGAAAAAAATAAAGGCTTATTTGGCGTTCAGCGGTGAAGTAATATGTTGTAAAGGCCTTTTTGCGGTGAAATTTTTTCTGTGAAACAGGCTTTTTTGGGGAAAATTCATGGGTGACTCTACAACTCCTTTTGCTGTATGGACCGAATTACGTAGTGGTGAAATTTCTTATATGAAGCTGGCTTTTTTTTCATCTAATTCATGGTTGATTGTACACCTCCTTTTGCTGTATGGACCGAATTACATAGTAGTGAAATTTGTTATATGAAACTATCTTTTTAACGTCAAATTCATAAGTGACTGAACACCTGCTTTTGCTGTAGGGACCGAATTACCTAGTGGTGGAATTTGTTATATGAAACTGGCTTTTTTTAGTCAAATTTATGGGTGATTGGACACCTCCTTTTGCGGTATGGACCAAATTACTTACGTGCTAACGTATACCTCTATATCACATTGGGTGGCATTTTGATCATATGCCAGGTGACTAAAATAAAGTAACAAGCTGATAGCAACATCAAAGCGCTGTACCTGGGACGGAGGAGTATTCACATACCCAAGTTTCTGTTTGTCACAAAGTACCGCATTTGGGTTTGAAGATTACTTCTATATACTTACCCTGACTGTTGTTTAATGCAATTGTTGGTGCAGATGAATATATAAGGATTTTTACCCTAGGAGGGATAGTTGTTATATTTATCACTTGGTAATTAGAAGCACAGGTGGATCGTGAGCATTATATCAGCATCGCTTGCATGACCCCTGAGTGGAATACATTATATATGAATATATTGTATAGAGATTATTGGGCTGGTCACCCATGATCTAATAATTTTTAAATGAGCGATTTTGTGTTTTTATTAATTGATGTGCATATTCTTTTATATTAAATATTATCTTTTACTGATTGCATCTGACTTGCCGTTTGCTCATATGGTAGTGAGTGCCCTCCCATTTACTATATACATTTCTCATCCGAGATTCCTAATGGGACACTGGCTTTTTTTCGGAAAATGTGTAGGTGATTGTATACCTCCTTTTGTGGTATGGGCCGAATTAAATAGTGGGGAAATTTGTTATATGAAACAGGCTTTTTTTAATCAAATTTATGGGTGATTGTACACCTTCTTTTGCTGTATGGACCGAATTAGATAGTGGTGAAATTTGTTATATGAAACAGGCTTTTTTTCATCATATTTATGGGTAATTGTACAACTTCTTTTGTGGTATGGACCAAATTACTTAGTGGTGAATTTCTTAATGTGACACTGGCTTTTTTTCGGAAAATGTATGGGTGATTGTTAGTGATGATCGAGCACCAAAGTACATTGCTATATTCGTGTGCTCGGCCGAGCACCCAAGTATAATGGAAGTCAATGGGAGACAACCAGGCACCCCCTGCTCTGAAGAAGGGAGGGTGCCTGGTCCATTGGAAAAGGTCAGAAAGTGACAGAAATACCACCAAAATGGATCGGGAACAGCATGAGGATGATGTCTGGGTGCATCTTGGACTCCCAGGTCGCTACTGGGAACCATGTTGTCCGAGTTGTACGACACTTTTACAGACTGACAAAAATACGCCCAACCCCCCCCCCAAAAAAAAAATCCATAAAACAGGAAAAATTGCTAGGAAGCATTCTTTCCTGTATATTCAATTGTACATAAAGTGCAAGTGCTGCCAAAAATTACATGGAAGAGGCACTTCAAAACAGCCTGTATATCACATAAAGGAAGGGCCTCATTGTGGTACAATTGTTCAGGTAGTGGGACTCCTACACTCATAAAGCCTATGTACTAAGTGAAAGGGCTGCCAAAAATTACAAGGAACCGGCACTCCAAAACAAGCTTTGTTACACATCAAGGAGGGCATCATACACACCCTTGAAAAATTATCATTGATGGCCTGCTGGTGACCCTCCAAAACATTAGGAGCAAGGTCCTGCTGTTGACCCTCTAAAACATTAGGGACGAGGGCCTGCTGCTGAGCATTGCAAAAAATAATGGGCGAGTGCCTGCTGCTAAGCTGACCCTGTAAAATATTGTACGCGAGGGCCTGCTGCTGAGCTGACGCTGTAAAATATTGTAGTTGAAGGCCTGCAGGTGAGCTGGCCCTCATAATTCATGTTTTTTAGGTTCAGATTACCTGCAGGCCCTCACATAAAATGTTTAACAGAGTCAGCTCACCTGCAGGCCCTCACAATTCATGTTTTATAGGGTCAGCTGACCTGAAGGCACTCTCAAATGATGTTTTAGAGGGTAATCTGACCGGAAGGCACTCCAAATAATGTTTTTGAGGGTTAGCGCCCCTGGAGGTCCCCAGCTACATTCTTTTACTCAGTTTCATTGCGCCCATGGGCACGGCCTCTGAGTGCACCATCAGTAACACGGCCACTTCCACGGTCCGTACTGGCCGCCTTCTTAATATTAAATGTTATATATGCTTAAAGGTATGTCACACGTACATTAGAAACATAGAAACATAGAAACATAGAATGTGTCGGCAGATAAGAACCATTTGGCCCATCTAGTCTGCCCAATATACTGAATACTATGAATAGCCCCAGGCCCTATCTTATATGAAGGATGGCCTTATGCCTATCCCATGCATGCTTAAACTCCTTCACTGTATTTGCAGCTACCACTTCTGCAGGAAGGCTATTCCATGCGTCCACTACTCGCTCAGTAAAGTAATTCTTCCTGATATTACTTTTAAACCTTTGCCCCTCTAATTTAAAACTATGTCCTCTTGTAGCAGTTTTTCTTCTTTTAAATATTCTCTCCTCTTTTACCGTGATGATTCCCTTTATGTATTTAAAAGTTTCTATCATATCCCCTCTGTCTCTTCTTGCTTCCAAGCTATACATGTTGAGGTCCTTTAACCTTTCCTGGTAAGTTTTGTCCTGCAATCCATGTACTAGTTTAGTAGCTCTTCTCTGAACTCTCTCCAAAGTTTCAATATCCTTCTGCAGATATGGTCTCCAGTACTGCACACAATACTCCAAATGAGGTCTCACTAGTGCTCTGTAGAGCGGCATGAGCACCTCCCTCTTTCTACTGTTAATGCCTCTCCCTATACACCCAAGCATTCTGCTGGCATTACCTGCTGCTCTATGACATTGTCTGCCCACCTTTAGGTCGTCTGATATAATGACCCCTAAATCCCTTTCCTCAGATACTGAGGTTAGTACTGTATCACTGATTTTATATTGTGCTCTTGGGTTTTTACGCCCCAGGTGCATTATCTTGCACTTATCGACATTAAATTTTAGTTGCCAGATTTTTGACCATTCCTCTAGTTTTCCTAAATCCTTTTCCATTTGGTGTATCCCTCCAGGAACATCAACCCTGTTACAAATCTTTGTGTCATCAGCAAAAAGACACACCTTACCATTGAGGCCTTCTGCAATTTCGCTGATAAAGATATTAAACAATATGGGTCCCAGAACAGATCCCTGAGGTACCCCACTGGTAACAATACCATGGTCTGAATATACTCCATTGACTACAACCCTCTGTTTTCTGTCCTTCAGCCACTGCCTAATCCATTCAACAATATGTGAGCTCAAGCTCAAAGACTGCAGTTTATTGATAAGCCTTCTATGTGGGACAGTATCAAATGCCTTACTAAAGTCCAGATAAGCGATGTCTACTGCACCTCCGCCATCTATTATTTTAGTCACCCAATCAAAAAAGTCAATAAGATTAGTTTGACATGATCTCCCTGAAGTAAACCCATGCTGTTTTTTATCAATCAACCCATGGGTTTTTAGATGTTCCACAATCCTCTCCTTGAGTATGGTTTCCATTAATTTCCCCACTATTGATGTCAGGCTTACTGGCCTATAGTTGCCTGATTCCTCTCTACTACCTTTCTTGTGAATTGGCACAACGTTTGCTAATTTCCAATCTTCTGGGACGACACCTGTTACCAGTGATTGGTTAAATAAATCTGTTAATGGATTTGCTAGTACACCTCTAAGCTCTTTTAATAGCTTTGGGTGTATCCCATCAGGCCCCTGTGATTTATTTGTATTAATTTTGGACAGCTGACTTAGAACCTCTTCCTCTGTAAAGACACATGCATCAAAGGATTCATTAGTCTTCCTCCCTAACTGAGGTCCTTCTCCTTCATTTTCCTTTGTAAAAACTGAACAGAAGTATTCATTGAGGCAGTCAGCTAGTTCTTTATCCTCTTTCATATACCTTCCTTCTTTTGTTTTTAATTTGGTAATTCCTTTTTTAATTTCCTTTTTTCATTTATGTATCTGAAGAATGTCTTATCACCTTTTTCACTGACTGAGCTAATTTCTCTTCTGCCTGAGCTTTAGAAGCTCTTATAACTTGCTTGGCCTCTCTCTGCCTCATCTTATAGATTTCCCGGTCATCCTCGTTTTGGGTGTTTTTATACTTGCTAAATGCCATCTTTTTGTTTTTAATGATTTTGGCCACTTCTGCTGAGTACCACAGTGGTCTCTTCCTTTTTGCCTTTACTGACAAGCCTAATGCACTTTTCTGTTGCCTTCAGTAGTGCCAATTTTAAGTAGTCCCATTTCTCTTGGACTCCATTGAAATTGTTCCAGTCTGATAGGGACTCGTATACCACTGATCTCATTTTAGAAAAGTCTGTTTTCCGAAAATCTAAAACTTTTGTTTTTGTGTGGAGTGACTCAGTCACTGTACTTATAGTAAACCTCACTGACTGGTGATCACTGGATCCTAAGCTTTCCCCTACAGTGATATCAGATACCAAATTGCCATTTGTGAACACCAAATCTAAAATGGCCTCCTTCCGGGTTGGCTCCTCAACTACTTGCTGTAGAGATAATCCCAGTAGGGAATTTAGAATGTCTGTACTCCTGGCAGAACTAGCTATTTTGGTTTTCCAGTTTATATCAGGAAGATTAAAGTCTCCCATAATGACAACTTCCCCTTTCAATGTCATTTTAGCCATTTCCTCAACTAGTAGATCATCCAATTCTTTGACTTGGCTTGGTGGTCTGTATATGACACCTACACGAGTTACCTTATGATTACCAAGCTGCAACGTAACCCAAACTGACTCTAAATTGGTTTCGCTGGCTTCAATTAGAATAGATTTTATGCTATTTTTCACATATAGAGCCACTCCACCCCCTTTCTTGCCTTCTCTGTCTTTCCTATATAGAGAGAACCCAGGTATTGTTATGTCCCAGTCATTACTCTCATTGAACCATGTCTCAGTAACAGCCACTAAATCTATATTCTCAGATGCCATTACAGACTCAAGTTCGTTGATCTTATTCCCTAAACTGCGAGCATTTGTAGACAAGACTCTCAGCTTGTCATTTCTTATCCTATCAGCTCCTGGCATCTTCTGGCATTGTTTTTCGGGGGCAGCCGAACTGATGGATTGTCTCTTTTGTGCCCCCTTTCCTAGTTTAAATGTTCCTTAGCAAAAACTTTGAACTGTTCACTGAGGACATTTGTTCCCTTGAGAGAAAGATGCAAACCATCTTTCTTGTACAGTTCTTTTCCATTCCAGCTAGAGCCAACATGAGACACAAAGCCAAATCCCTGGTTCAAACACCATTCACCAAGCCATGCATTGAATTCCTTAATACGCAACTGCTTGTCATGCTGACGGTTATGCACAGGCAGAACTGCAGAGAATGAGACAGTCGATGCAATCTCCCGTATATCATTACCAAGTGTGTGAAAATCTTCCTTCACCTTTGAAACTTCATTGCAAGCCAGATCATTTGTCCCAATATGGACAATAACATCCACCTCCTTTTCCATTTTTGCTTGCTTAATAATGTTAAGGATACGTCGTCTGTCCCTGCTGGCAGTAGCACCAGGGAGACATCTCACAAAACCATTTTCATCAAACTTCACACCTCTTATGATAGAATCGCCCACCAATAGCTGCTTACTATTAGTACTCACTATATCCTTTTTGTCTTTGTCAGTAGTCTTGCATACCTTAGGCATAGGAGATGATTGTTCCTCACCCACTGTGCCTAAGCCATCCTCCATGTTGCTCTTGCATTCTGAAAGTGCTGCAAATGAATTACACAGAGCCACCGACTGTGGGACATGTCTTCTATCAACAGCTCTAAGTCTACCAGAACCTACAGTAACCCATCTTCCATTTCTGGGGGCCTTTGTGGCAGTGGCATTGCAACATTCCAAGCCTGAGTTTGTCTAACAGTTACTTTACAAATCTCAGATTTCAAAAATGCAATTTCCTGCTGCATTATGGAGAACTGTCTGCAGATCAGACAGCATCCAAACCTGCGAAGAGTGAAACATGAAATGAAAGCACAGCAATTCCTGCACTGAATCAGGTCTGCCATTTTAATGCAAGAAAATATGTTAAACAAAACTTAATAGATTGTACTCACCTCCAGATTACCTCCTGAGTATCTCTTGAATATCTCTAGTGCACTTAGAAATGCTGCACTTTGAGAATGATGCAAGCTAGAATTAGGCAAGCTAATACTATGCGGCTATATATACACACACTCCTACAAAAGCCCCTCCCACAACAACAAATTTAACACCTTAATGGGCCTATGCTCATTAGCAATCAGACAATAGCAACACCTGTCTAACAAATTCCTTACCTGTTCTAAAGCACACCAAAAACACAGCTGAAGTTCTGCTACAGTGGAAAGTTCAGCTGAAGTTCTGCTACAGTGGAAAGTTCTAGGTTTGTCTCTTGAATATCTCTAGTGCACTTAGAAATGCTGCACTTTGAGAATGATGCAAGCTAGAATTAGGCAAGCTAATACTATGCGGCTATATATACACACACTCCTACAAAGCCCCTCCCACAACAACAAATTTAACACCTTAATGGGCCTATGCTCATTAGCAATCAGACAATAGCAACACCTGTCTAACAAATTCCTTACCTGTTCTAAAGCACACCAAAAACACAGCTGAAGTTCTGCTACAGTGGAAAGTTCAGCTGAAGTTCTGCTACAGTGGAAAGTTCTAGGTTTGTCTCTTGAATATCTCTAGTGCACTTAGAAATGCTGCACTTTGAGAATGATGCAAGCTAGAATTAGGCAAGCTAATACTATGCGGCTATATATACACACACTCCTACAAAAGCCCCTCCCACAACAACAAATTTAACACCTTAATGGGCCTATGCTCATTAGCAATCAGACAATAGCAACACCTGTCTAACAAATTCCTTACCTGTTCTAAAGCACACCAAAAACACAGCTGAAGTTCTGCTACAGTGGAAAGTTCAGCTGAAGTTCTGCTACAGTGGAAAGTTCTAGGTTTGTCTCTTGAATATCTCTAGTGCACTTAGAAATGCTGCACTTTGAGAATGATGCAAGCTAGAATTAGGCAAGCTAATACTATGCGGCTATATATACACACACTCCTACAAAAGCCCCTCCCACAACAACAAATTTAACACCTTAATGGGCCTATGCTCATTAGCAATCAGACAATAGCAACACCTGTCTAACAAATTCCTTACCTGTTCTAAAGCACACCAAAAACACAGCTGAAGTTCTGCTACAGTGGAAAGTTCAGCTGAAGTTCTGCTACAGTGGAAAGTTCTAGGTTTGTCTCTTGAATATCTCTAGTGCACTTAGAAATGCTGCACTTTGAGAATGATGCAAGCTAGAATTAGGCAAGCTAATACTATGCGGCTATATATACACACACTCCTACAAAAGCCCCTCCCACAACAACAAATTTAACACCTTAATGGGCCTATGCTCATTAGCAATCAGACAATAGCAACACCTGTCTAACAAATTCCTTACCTGTTCTAAAGCACACCAAAAACACAGCTGAAGTTCTGCTACAGTGGAAAGTTCAGCTGAAGTTCTGCTACAGTGGAAAGTTCTAGGTTTGTCTCTTGAATATCTCTAGTGCACTTAGAAATGCTGCACTTTGAGAATGATGCAAGCTAGAATTAGGCAAGCTAATACTATGCGGCTATATATACACACACTCCTACAAAAGCCCCTCCCACAACAACAAATTTAACACCTTAATGGGCCTATGCTCATTAGCAATCAGACAATAGCAACACCTGTCTAACAAATTCCTTACCTGTTCTAAAGCACACCAAAAACACAGCTGAAGTTCTGCTACAGTGGAAAGTTCAGCTGAAGTTCTGCTACAGTGGAAAGTTCTAGGTTTGTCTCTTGAATATCTCTAGTGCACTTAGAAATGCTGCACTTTGAGAATGATGCAAGCTAGAATTAGGCAAGCTAATACTATGCGGCTATATATACACACACTCCTACAAAAGCCCCTCCCACAACAACAAATTTAACACCTTAATGGGCCTATGCTCATTAGCAATCAGACAATAGCAACACCTGTCTAACAAATTCCTTACCTGTTCTAAAGCACACCAAAAACACAGCTGAAGTTCTGCTACAGTGGAAAGTTCAGCTGAAGTTCTGCTACAGTGGAAAGTTCTAGGTTTGTCTCTTGAATATCTCTAGTGCACTTAGAAATGCTGCACTTTGAGAATGATGCAAGCTAGAATTAGGCAAGCTAATACTATGCGGCTATATATACACACACTCCTACAAAAGCCCCTCCCACAACAACAAATTTAACACCTTAATGGGCCTATGCTCATTAGCAATCAGACAATAGCAACACCTGTCTAACAAATTCCTTACCTGTTCTAAAGCACACCAAAAACACAGCTGAAGTTCTGCTACAGTGGAAAGTTCAGCTGAAGTTCTGCTACAGTGGAAAGTTCTAGGTTTGTCTCTTGAATATCTCTAGTGCACTTAGAAATGCTGCACTTTGAGAATGATGCAAGCTAGAATTAGGCAAGCTAATACTATGCGGCTATATATACACACACTCCTACAAAAGCCCCTCCCACAACAACAAATTTAACACCTTAATGGGCCTATGCTCATTAGCAATCAGACAATAGCAACACCTGTCTAACAAATTCCTTACCTGTTCTAAAGCACACCAAAAACACAGCTGAAGTTCTGCTACAGTGGAAAGTTCAGCTGAAGTTCTGCTACAGTGGAAAGTTCTAGGTTTGTCTCTTGAATATCTCTAGTGCACTTAGAAATGCTGCACTTTGAGAATGATGCAAGCTAGAATTAGGCAAGCTAATACTATGCGGCTATATATACACACACTCCTACAAAAGCCCCTCCCACAACAACAAATTTAACACCTTAATGGGCCTATGCTCATTAGCAATCAGACAATAGCAACACCTGTCTAACAAATTCCTTACCTGTTCTAAAGCACACCAAAAACACAGCTGAAGTTCTGCTACAGTGGAAAGTTCAGCTGAAGTTCTGCTACAGTGGAAAGTTCTAGGTTTGTCTCTTGAATATCTCTAGTGCACTTAGAAATGCTGCACTTTGAGAATGATGCAAGCTAGAATTAGGCAAGCTAATACTATGCGGCTATATATACACACACTCCTACAAAAGCCCCTCCCACAACAACAAATTTAACACCTTAATGGGCCTATGCTCATTAGCAATCAGACAATAGCAACACCTGTCTAACAAATTCCTTACCTGTTCTAAAGCACACCAAAAACACAGCTGAAGTTCTGCTACAGTGGAAAGTTCAGCTGAAGTTCTGCTACAGTGGAAAGTTCTAGGTTTGTCTCTTGAATATCTCTAGTGCACTTAGAAATGCTGCACTTTGAGAATGATGCAAGCTAGAATTAGGCAAGCTAATACTATGCGGCTATATATACACACACTCCTACAAAAGCCCCTCCCACAACAACAAATTTAACACCTTAATGGGCCTATGCTCATTAGCAATCAGACAATAGCAACACCTGTCTAACAAATTCCTTACCTGTTCTAAAGCACACCAAAAACACAGCTGAAGTTCTGCTACAGTGGAAAGTTCAGCTGAAGTTCTGCTACAGTGGAAAGTTCTAGGTTTGTCTCTTGAATATCTCTAGTGCACTTAGAAATGCTGCACTTTGAGAATGATGCAAGCTAGAATTAGGCAAGCTAATACTATGCGGCTATATATACACACACTCCTACAAAAGCCCCTCCCACAACAACAAATTTAACACCTTAATGGGCCTATGCTCATTAGCAATCAGACAATAGCAACACCTGTCTAACAAATTCCTTACCTGTTCTAAAGCACACCAAAAACACAGCTGAAGTTCTGCTACAGTGGAAAGTTCAGCTGAAGTTCTGCTACAGTGGAAAGTTCTAGGTTTGTCTCTTGAATATCTCTAGTGCACTTAGAAATGCTGCACTTTGAGAATGATGCAAGCTAGAATTAGGCAAGCTAATACTATGCGGCTATATATACACACACTCCTACAAAAGCCCCTCCCACAACAACAAATTTAACACCTTAATGGGCCTATGCTCATTAGCAATCAGACAATAGCAACACCTGTCTAACAAATTCCTTACCTGTTCTAAAGCACACCAAAAACACAGCTGAAGTTCTGCTACAGTGGAAAGTTCAGCTGAAGTTCTGCTACAGTGGAAAGTTCTAGGTTTGTCTCTTGAATATCTCTAGTGCACTTAGAAATGCTGCACTTTGAGAATGATGCAAGCTAGAATTAGGCAAGCTAATACTATGCGGCTATATATACACACACTCCTACAAAAGCCCCTCCCACAACAACAAATTTAACACCTTAATGGGCCTATGCTCATTAGCAATCAGACAATAGCAACACCTGTCTAACAAATTCCTTACCTGTTCTAAAGCACACCAAAAACACAGCTGAAGTTCTGCTACAGTGGAAAGTTCAGCTGAAGTTCTGCTACAGTGGAAAGTTCTAGGTTTGTCTCTTGAATATCTCTAGTGCACTTAGAAATGCTGCACTTTGAGAATGATGCAAGCTAGAATTAGGCAAGCTAATACTATGCGGCTATATATACACACACTCCTACAAAAGCCCCTCCCACAACAACAAATTTAACACCTTAATGGGCCTATGCTCATTAGCAATCAGACAATAGCAACACCTGTCTAACAAATTCCTTACCTGTTCTAAAGCACACCAAAAACACAGCTGAAGTTCTGCTACAGTGGAAAGTTCAGCTGAAGTTCTGCTACAGTGGAAAGTTCTAGGTTTGTCTCTTGAATATCTCTAGTGCACTTAGAAATGCTGCACTTTGAGAATGATGCAAGCTAGAATTAGGCAAGCTAATACTATGCGGCTATATATACACACACTCCTACAAAAGCCCCTCCCACAACAACAAATTTAACACCTTAATGGGCCTATGCTCATTAGCAATCAGACAATAGCAACACCTGTCTAACAAATTCCTTACCTGTTCTAAAGCACACCAAAAACACAGCTGAAGTTCTGCTACAGTGGAAAGTTCAGCTGAAGTTCTGCTACAGTGGAAAGTTCTAGGTTTGTCTCTTGAATATCTCTAGTGCACTTAGAAATGCTGCACTTTGAGAATGATGCAAGCTAGAATTAGGCAAGCTAATACTATGCGGCTATATATACACACACTCCTACAAAAGCCCCTCCCACAACAACAAATTTAACACCTTAATGGGCCTATGCTCATTAGCAATCAGACAATAGCAACACCTGTCTAACAAATTCCTTACCTGTTCTAAAGCACACCAAAAACACAGCTGAAGTTCTGCTACAGTGGAAAGTTCAGCTGAAGTTCTGCTACAGTGGAAAGTTCTAGGTTTGTCTCTTGAATATCTCTAGTGCACTTAGAAATGCTGCACTTTGAGAATGATGCAAGCTAGAATTAGGCAAGCTAATACTATGCGGCTATATATACACACACTCCTACAAAAGCCCCTCCCACAACAACAAATTTAACACCTTAATGGGCCTATGCTCATTAGCAATCAGACAATAGCAACACCTGTCTAACAAATTCCTTACCTGTTCTAAAGCACACCAAAAACACAGCTGAAGTTCTGCTACAGTGGAAAGTTCAGCTGAAGTTCTGCTACAGTGGAAAGTTCTAGGTTTGTCTCTTGAATATCTCTAGTGCACTTAGAAATGCTGCACTTTGAGAATGATGCAAGCTAGAATTAGGCAAGCTAATACTATGCGGCTATATATACACACACTCCTACAAAAGCCCCTCCCACAACAACAAATTTAACACCTTAATGGGCCTATGCTCATTAGCAATCAGACAATAGCAACACCTGTCTAACAAATTCCTTACCTGTTCTAAAGCACACCAAAAACACAGCTGAAGTTCTGCTACAGTGGAAAGTTCAGCTGAAGTTCTGCTACAGTGGAAAGTTCTAGGTTTGTCTCTTGAATATCTCTAGTGCACTTAGAAATGCTGCACTTTGAGAATGATGCAAGCTAGAATTAGGCAAGCTAATACTATGCGGCTATATATACACACACTCCTACAAAAGCCCCTCCCACAACAACAAATTTAACACCTTAATGGGCCTATGCTCATTAGCAATCAGACAATAGCAACACCTGTCTAACAAATTCCTTACCTGTTCTAAAGCACACCAAAAACACAGCTGAAGTTCTGCTACAGTGGAAAGTTCAGCTGAAGTTCTGCTACAGTGGAAAGTTCTAGGTTTGTCTCTTGAATATCTCTAGTGCACTTAGAAATGCTGCACTTTGAGAATGATGCAAGCTAGAATTAGGCAAGCTAATACTATGCGGCTATATATACACACACTCCTACAAAAGCCCCTCCCACAACAACAAATTTAACACCTTAATGGGCCTATGCTCATTAGCAATCAGACAATAGCAACACCTGTCTAACAAATTCCTTACCTGTTCTAAAGCACACCAAAAACACAGCTGAAGTTCTGCTACAGTGGAAAGTTCAGCTGAAGTTCTGCTACAGTGGAAAGTTCTAGGTTTGTCTCTTGAATATCTCTAGTGCACTTAGAAATGCTGCACTTTGAGAATGATGCAAGCTAGAATTAGGCAAGCTAATACTATGCGGCTATATATACACACACTCCTACAAAAGCCCCTCCCACAACAACAAATTTAACACCTTAATGGGCCTATGCTCATTAGCAATCAGACAATAGCAACACCTGTCTAACAAATTCCTTACCTGTTCTAAAGCACACCAAAAACACAGCTGAAGTTCTGCTACAGTGGAAAGTTCAGCTGAAGTTCTGCTACAGTGGAAAGTTCTAGGTTTGTCTCTTGAATATCTCTAGTGCACTTAGAAATGCTGCACTTTGAGAATGATGCAAGCTAGAATTAGGCAAGCTAATACTATGCGGCTATATATACACACACTCCTACAAAAGCCCCTCCCACAACAACAAATTTAACACCTTAATGGGCCTATGCTCATTAGCAATCAGACAATAGCAACACCTGTCTAACAAATTCCTTACCTGTTCTAAAGCACACCAAAAACACAGCTGAAGTTCTGCTACAGTGGAAAGTTCAGCTGAAGTTCTGCTACAGTGGAAAGTTCTAGGTTTGTCTCTTGAATATCTCTAGTGCACTTAGAAATGCTGCACTTTGAGAATGATGCAAGCTAGAATTAGGCAAGCTAATACTATGCGGCTATATATACACACACTCCTACAAAAGCCCCTCCCACAACAACAAATTTAACACCTTAATGGGCCTATGCTCATTAGCAATCAGACAATAGCAACACCTGTCTAACAAATTCCTTACCTGTTCTAAAGCACAC
The DNA here is from genome assembly GCA_033119425.1 of Bufotes viridis. Taxonomy (NCBI): domain Eukaryota; kingdom Metazoa; phylum Chordata; class Amphibia; order Anura; family Bufonidae; genus Bufotes; species Bufotes viridis. Next base: position 65,933,824 of record CM065589.1, on the reverse strand, counting down.
CAAAAACACAGCTGAAGTTCTGCTACAGTGGAAAGTTCAGCTGAAGTTCTGCTACAGTGGAAAGTTCTAGGTTTGTCTCCTGAATATCTCTAGTGCACTTAGAAATGCTGCACTTTGAGAATGATGCAAGCTAGAATTAGGCAAGCTAATACTATGCGGCTATATATACACACACTCCTACAAAAGCCCCTCCCACAACAACAAATTTAACACCTTAATGGGCCTATGCTCATTAGCAATCAGACAATAGCAACACCTGTCTAACAAATTCCTTACCTGTTCTAAAGCACACCAAAAACACAGCTGAAGTTCTGCTACAGTGGAAAGTTCAGCTGAAGTTCTGCTACAGTGGAAAGTTCTAGGTTTGTCTCTTGAATATCTCTAGTGCACTTAGAAATGCTGCACTTTGAGAATGATGCAAGCTAGAATTAGGCAAGCTAATACTATGCGGCTATATATACACACACTCCTACAAAAGCCCCTCCCACAACAACAAATTTAACACCTTAATGGGCCTATGCTCATTAGCAATCAGACAATAGCAACACCTGTCTAACAAATTCCTTACCTGTTCTAAAGCACACCAAAAACACAGCTGAAGTTCTGCTACAGTGGAAAGTTCAGCTGAAGTTCTGCTACAGTGGAAAGTTCTAGGTTTGTCTCTTGAATATCTCTAGTGCACTTAGAAATGCTGCACTTTGAGAATGATGCAAGCTAGAATTAGGCAAGCTAATACTATGCGGCTATATATACACACACTCCTACAAAAGCCCCTCCCACAACAACAAATTTAACACCTTAATGGGCCTATGCTCATTAGCAATCAGACAATAGCAACACCTGTCTAACAAATTCCTTACCTGTTCTAAAGCACACCAAAAACACAGCTGAAGTTCTGCTACAGTGGAAAGTTCAGCTGAAGTTCTGCTACAGTGGAAAGTTCTAGGTTTGTCTCCTGAATATCTCTAGTGCACTTAGAAATGCTGCACTTTGAGAATGATGCAAGCTAGAATTAGGCAAGCTAATACTATGCGGCTATATATACACACACTCCTACAAAAGCCCCTCCCACAACAACAAATTTAACACCTTAATGGGCCTATGCTCATTAGCAATCAGACAATAGCAACACCTGTCTAACAAATTCCTTACCTGTTCTAAAGCACACCAAAAACACAGCTGAAGTTCTGCTACAGTGGAAAGTTCAGCTGAAGTTCTGCTACAGTGGAAAGTTCTAGGTTTGTCTCTTGAATATCTCTAGTGCACTTAGAAATGCTGCACTTTGAGAATGATGCAAGCTAGAATTAGGCAAGCTAATACTATGCGGCTATATATACACACACTCCTACAAAAGCCCCTCCCACAACAACAAATTTAACACCTTAATGGGCCTATGCTCATTAGCAATCAGACAATAGCAACACCTGTCTAACAAATTCCTTACCTGTTCTAAAGCACACCAAAAACACAGCTGAAGTTCTGCTACAGTGGAAAGTTCAGCTGAAGTTCTGCTACAGTGGAAAGTTCTAGGTTTGTCTCTTGAATATCTCTAGTGCACTTAGAAATGCTGCACTTTGAGAATGATGCAAGCTAGAATTAGGCAAGCTAATACTATGCGGCTATATATACACACACTCCTACAAAAGCCCCTCCCACAACAACAAATTTAACACCTTAATGGGCCTATGCTCATTAGCAATCAGACAATAGCAACACCTGTCTAACAAATTCCTTACCTGTTCTAAAGCACACCAAAAACACAGCTGAAGTTCTGCTACAGTGGAAAGTTCAGCTGAAGTTCTGCTACAGTGGAAAGTTCTAGGTTTGTCTCTTGAATATCTCTAGTGCACTTAGAAATGCTGCACTTTGAGAATGATGCAAGCTAGAATTAGGCAAGCTAATACTATGCGGCTATATATACACACACTCCTACAAAAGCCCCTCCCACAACAACAAATTTAACACCTTAATGGGCCTATGCTCATTAGCAATCAGACAATAGCAACACCTGTCTAACAAATTCCTTACCTGTTCTAAAGCACACCAAAACACAGCTGAAGTTCTGCTACAGTGGAAAGTTCAGCTGAAGTTCTGCTACAGTGGAAAGTTCTAGGTTTGTCTCTTGAATATCTCTAGTGCACTTAGAAATGCTGCACTTTGAGAATGATGCAAGCTAGAATTAGGCAAGCTAATACTATGCGGCTATATATACACACACTCCTACAAAAGCCCCTCCCACAACAACAAATTTAACACCTTAATGGGCCTATGCTCATTAGCAATCAGACAATAGCAACACCTGTCTAACAAATTCCTTACCTGTTCTAAAGCACACCAAAAACACAGCTGAAGTTCTGCTACAGTGGAAAGTTCAGCTGAAGTTCTGCTACAGTGGAAAGTTCTAGGTTTGTCTCTTGAATATCTCTAGTGCACTTAGAAATGCTGCACTTTGAGAATGATGCAAGCTAGAATTAGGCAAGCTAATACTATGCGGCTATATATACACACACTCCTACAAAAGCCCCTCCCACAACAACAAATTTAACACCTTAATGGGCCTATGCTCATTAGCAATCAGACAATAGCAACACCTGTCTAACAAATTCCTTACCTGTTCTAAAGCACACCAAAAACACAGCTGAAGTTCTGCTACAGTGGAAAGTTCAGCTGAAGTTCTGCTACAGTGGAAAGTTCTAGGTTTGTCTCTTGAATATCTCTAGTGCACTTAGAAATGCTGCACTTTGAGAATGATGCAAGCTAGAATTAGGCAAGCTAATACTATGCGGCTATATATACACACACTCCTACAAAAGCCCCTCCCACAACAACAAATTTAACACCTTAATGGGCCTATGCTCATTAGCAATCAGACAATAGCAACACCTGTCTAACAAATTCCTTACCTGTTCTAAAGCACACCAAAAACACAGCTGAAGTTCTGCTACAGTGGAAAGTTCAGCTGAAGTTCTGCTACAGTGGAAAGTTCTAGGTTTGTCTCTTGAATATCTCTAGTGCACTTAGAAATGCTGCACTTTGAGAATGATGCAAGCTAGAATTAGGCAAGCTAATACTATGCGGCTATATATACACACACTCCTACAAAAGCCCCTCCCACAACAACAAATTTAACACCTTAATGGGCCTATGCTCATTAGCAATCAGACAATAGCAACACCTGTCTAACAAATTCCTTACCTGTTCTAAAGCACACCAAAAACACAGCTGAAGTTCTGCTACAGTGGAAAGTTCAGCTGAAGTTCTGCTACAGTGGAAAGTTCTAGGTTTGTCTCTTGAATATCTCTAGTGCACTTAGAAATGCTGCACTTTGAGAATGATGCAAGCTAGAATTAGGCAAGCTAATACTATGCGGCTATATATACACACACTCCTACAAAAGCCCCTCCCACAACAACAAATTTAACACCTTAATGGGCCTATGCTCATTAGCAATCAGACAATAGCAACACCTGTCTAACAAATTCCTTACCTGTTCTAAAGCACACCAAAAACACAGCTGAAGTTCTGCTACAGTGGAAAGTTCAGCTGAAGTTCTGCTACAGTGGAAAGTTCTAGGTTTGTCTCTTGAATATCTCTAGTGCACTTAGAAATGCTGCACTTTGAGAATGATGCAAGCTAGAATTAGGCAAGCTAATACTATGCGGCTATATATACACACACTCCTACAAAAGCCCCTCCCACAACAACAAATTTAACACCTTAATGGGCCTATGCTCATTAGCAATCAGACAATAGCAACACCTGTCTAACAAATTCCTTACCTGTTCTAAAGCACACCAAAAACACAGCTGAAGTTCTGCTACAGTGGAAAGTTCAGCTGAAGTTCTGCTACAGTGGAAAGTTCTAGGTTTGTCTCTTGAATATCTCTAGTGCACTTAGAAATGCTGCACTTTGAGAATGATGCAAGCTAGAATTAGGCAAGCTAATACTATGCGGCTATATATACACACACTCCTACAAAAGCCCCTCCCACAACAACAAATTTAACACCTTAATGGGCCTATGCTCATTAGCAATCAGACAATAGCAACACCTGTCTAACAAATTCCTTACCTGTTCTAAAGCACACCAAAAACACAGCTGAAGTTCTGCTACAGTGGAAAGTTCAGCTGAAGTTCTGCTACAGTGGAAAGTTCTAGGTTTGTCTCTTGAATATCTCTAGTGCACTTAGAAATGCTGCACTTTGAGAATGATGCAAGCTAGAATTAGGCAAGCTAATACTATGCGGCTATATATACACACACTCCTACAAAAGCCCCTCCCACAACAACAAATTTAACACCTTAATGGGCCTATGCTCATTAGCAATCAGACAATAGCAACACCTGTCTAACAAATTCCTTACCTGTTCTAAAGCACACCAAAAACACAGCTGAAGTTCTGCTACAGTGGAAAGTTCAGCTGAAGTTCTGCTACAGTGGAAAGTTCTAGGTTTGTCTCTTGAATATCTCTAGTGCACTTAGAAATGCTGCACTTTGAGAATGATGCAAGCTAGAATTAGGCAAGCTAATACTATGCGGCTATATATACACACACTCCTACAAAAGCCCCTCCCACAACAACAAATTTAACACCTTAATGGGCCTATGCTCATTAGCAATCAGACAATAGCAACACCTGTCTAACAAATTCCTTACCTGTTCTAAAGCACACCAAAAACACAGCTGAAGTTCTGCTACAGTGGAAAGTTCAGCTGAAGTTCTGCTACAGTGGAAAGTTCTAGGTTTGTCTCTTGAATATCTCTAGTGCACTTAGAAATGCTGCACTTTGAGAATGATGCAAGCTAGAATTAGGCAAGCTAATACTATGCGGCTATATATACACACACTCCTACAAAAGCCCCTCCCACAACAACAAATTTAACACCTTAATGGGCCTATGCTCATTAGCAATCAGACAATAGCAACACCTGTCTAACAAATTCCTTACCTGTTCTAAAGCACACCAAAAACACAGCTGAAGTTCTGCTACAGTGGAAAGTTCAGCTGAAGTTCTGCTACAGTGGAAAGTTCTAGGTTTGTCTCTTGAATATCTCTAGTGCACTTAGAAATGCTGCACTTTGAGAATGATGCAAGCTAGAATTAGGCAAGCTAATACTATGCGGCTATATATACACACACTCCTACAAAAGCCCCTCCCACAACAACAAATTTAACACCTTAATGGGCCTATGCTCATTAGCAATCAGACAATAGCAACACCTGTCTAACAAATTCCTTACCTGTTCTAAAGCACACCAAAAACACAGCTGAAGTTCTGCTACAGTGGAAAGTTCAGCTGAAGTTCTGCTACAGTGGAAAGTTCTAGGTTTGTCTCTTGAATATCTCTAGTGCACTTAGAAATGCTGCACTTTGAGAATGATGCAAGCTAGAATTAGGCAAGCTAATACTATGCGGCTATATATACACACACTCCTACAAAGCCCCTCCCACAACAACAAATTTAACACCTTAATGGGCCTATGCTCATTAGCAATCAGACAATAGCAACACCTGTCTAACAAATTCCTTACCTGTTCTAAAGCACACCAAAAACACAGCTGAAGTTCTGCTACAGTGGAAAGTTCAGCTGAAGTTCTGCTACAGTGGAAAGTTCTAGGTTTGTCTCTTGAATATCTCTAGTGCACTTAGAAATGCTGCACTTTGAGAATGATGCAAGCTAGAATTAGGCAAGCTAATACTATGCGGCTATATATACACACACTCCTACAAAGCCCCTCCCACAACAACAAATTTAACACCTTAATGGGCCTATGCTCATTAGCAATCAGACAATAGCAACACCTGTCTAACAAATTCCTTACCTGTTCTAAAGCACACCAAAAACACAGCTGAAGTTCTGCTACAGTGGAAAGTTCAGCTGAAGTTCTGCTACAGTGGAAAGTTCTAGGTTTGTCTCTTGAATATCTCTAGTGCACTTAGAAATGCTGCACTTTGAGAATGATGCAAGCTAGAATTAGGCAAGCTAATACTATGCGGCTATATATACACACACTCCTACAAAAGCCCCTCCCACAACAACAAATTTAACACCTTAATGGGCCTATGCTCATTAGCAATCAGACAATAGCAACACCTGTCTAACAAATTCCTTACCTGTTCTAAAGCACACCAAAAACACAGCTGAAGTTCTGCTACAGTGGAAAGTTCAGCTGAAGTTCTGCTACAGTGGAAAGTTCTAGGTTTGTCTCTTGAATATCTCTAGTGCACTTAGAAATGCTGCACTTTGAGAATGATGCAAGCTAGAATTAGGCAAGCTAATACTATGCGGCTATATATACACACACTCCTACAAAGCCCCTCCCACAACAACAAATTTAACACCTTAATGGGCCTATGCTCATTAGCAATCAGACAATAGCAACACCTGTCTAACAAATTCCTTACCTGTTCTAAAGCACACCAAAAACACAGCTGAAGTTCTGCTACAGTGGAAAGTTCAGCTGAAGTTCTGCTACAGTGGAAAGTTCTAGGTTTGTCTCTTGAATATCTCTAGTGCACTTAGAAATGCTGCACTTTGAGAATGATGCAAGCTAGAATTAGGCAAGCTAATACTATGCGGCTATATATACACACACTCCTACAAAGCCCCTCCCACAACAACAAATTTAACACCTTAATGGGCCTATGCTCATTAGCAATCAGACAATAGCAACACCTGTCTAACAAATTCCTTACCTGTTCTAAAGCACACCAAAAACACAGCTGAAGTTCTGCTACAGTGGAAAGTTCAGCTGAAGTTCTGCTACAGTGGAAAGTTCTAGGTTTGTCTCTTGAATATCTCTAGTGCACTTAGAAATGCTGCACTTTGAGAATGATGCAAGCTAGAATTAGGCAAGCTAATACTATGCGGCTATATATACACACACTCCTACAAAAGCCCCTCCCACAACAACAAATTTAACACCTTAATGGGCCTATGCTCATTAGCAATCAGACAATAGCAACACCTGTCTAACAAATTCCTTACCTGTTCTAAAGCACACCAAAAACACAGCTGAAGTTCTGCTACAGTGGAAAGTTCAGCTGAAGTTCTGCTACAGTGGAAAGTTCTAGGTTTGTCTCTTGAATATCTCTAGTGCACTTAGAAATGCTGCACTTTGAGAATGATGCAAGCTAGAATTAGGCAAGCTAATACTATGCGGCTATATATACACACACTCCTACAAAGCCCCTCCCACAACAACAAATTTAACACCTTAATGGGCCTATGCTCATTAGCAATCAGACAATAGCAACACCTGTCTAACAAATTCCTTACCTGTTCTAAAGCACACCAAAAACACAGCTGAAGTTCTGCTACAGTGGAAAGTTCAGCTGAAGTTCTGCTACAGTGGAAAGTTCTAGGTTTGTCTCTTGAATATCTCTAGTGCACTTAGAAATGCTGCACTTTGAGAATGATGCAAGCTAGAATTAGGCAAGCTAATACTATGCGGCTATATATACACACACTCCTACAAAGCCCCTCCCACAACAACAAATTTAACACCTTAATGGGCCTATGCTCATTAGCAATCAGACAATAGCAACACCTGTCTAACAAATTCCTTACCTGTTCTAAAGCACACCAAAAACACAGCTGAAGTTCTGCTACAGTGGAAAGTTCAGCTGAAGTTCTGCTACAGTGGAAAGTTCTAGGTTTGTCTCTTGAATATCTCTAGTGCACTTAGAAATGCTGCACTTTGAGAATGATGCAAGCTAGAATTAGGCAAGCTAATACTATGCGGCTATATATACACACACTCCTACAAAGCCCCCTCCCACAACAACAAATTTAACACCTTAATGGGCCTATGCTCATTAGCAATCAGACAATAGCAACACCTGTCTAACAAATTCCTTACCTGTTCTAAAGCACACCAAAAACACAGCTGAAGTTCTGCTACAGTGGAAAGTTCAGCTGAAGTTCTGCTACAGTGGAAAGTTCTAGGTTTGTCTCTTGAATATCTCTAGTGCACTTAGAAATGCTGCACTTTGAGAATGATGCAAGCTAGAATTAGGCAAGCTAATACTATGCGGCTATATATACACACACTCCTACAAAAGCCCCCTCCCACAACAACAAATTTAACACCTTAATGGGCCTATGCTCATTAGCAATCAGACAATAGCAACACCTGTCTAACAAATTCCTTACCTGTTCTAAAGCACACCAAAAACACAGCTGAAGTTCTGCTACAGTGGAAAGTTCAGCTGAAGTTCTGCTACAGTGGAAAGTTCTAGGTTTGTCTCTTGAATATCTCTAGTGCACTTAGAAATGCTGCACTTTGAGAATGATGCAAGCTAGAATTAGGCAAGCTAATACTATGCGTGCTATATATACACACACTCCTACAAAAGCCCCTCCCACAACAACAAATTTAACACCTTATTGGGCCTATGCTCATTAGCAATCAGACAATAGCAACACCTGTCTAACAAATTCCTTACCTGTTCTAAAGCACACCAAAAACACAGCTGAAGTTCTGCTACAGTGGAAAGTTCAGCTGAAGTTCTGCTACAGTGGAAAGTTCTAGGTTTGTCTCTTGAATATCTCTAGTGCACTTAGAAATGCTGCACTTTGAGAATGATGCAAGCTAGAATTAGGCAAGCTAATACTATGCGGCTATATATACACACACTCCTACAAAAGCCCCCTCCCACAACAACAAATTTAACACCTTAATGGGCCCTATGCTCATTAGCAATCAGACAATAGCAACACCTGTCTAACAAATTCCTTACCTGTTCTAAAGCACACCAAAAACACAGCTGAAGTTCTGCTACAGTGGAAAGTTCAGCTGGAGTTCTGCTACAGTGGAAAGTTCTAGGTTTGTCTCTTGAATATCTCTAGTGCACTTAGAAATGCTGCACTTTGAGAATGATGCAAGCTAGAATTAGGCAAGCAAATACTATGCGTATATATACACACACTCCTACAAAAGCCCCTCCCACAACAACAAATTTAACACCTTAATGGGCCTATGCTCATTAGCAATCAGACAATAGCAACACCTGTCTAACAAATTCCTTACCTGTTCTAAAGCACACCAAAAACACAGCTGAAGTTCTGCTACAGTGGAAAGTTCAGCTGAAGTTCTGCTGCTACAGTGGAAAGTTCTAGGTTTGTCTCTTGAATATCTCTAGTGCACTTAGAAATGCTGCACTTTGAGAATGATGCAAGGCTAGAATTAGGCAAGCTAATACTATGCGGCTATATATACACACACTCCTACAAAAGCTCCTCTCCCACAACAACAAATTTAATAACACCTTAATGGGCCTATGCTCATTAGCAATCAGACAATAGCAACACCTGTCTACCAAATTCCTTACCTGTTCTAAAGCACACTCAAAAACACAGCTGAAGTTCTGCTACAGTGGAAAGTTCAGCTGAAGTTCTGCTGCTGCAGTGGAGCGTTCTAGGTTTGTCTCTTGAATATCTCTAGTGCACTTAGAAATGCTGCACTTTGAGAATGATGCAAGCTAGAATTAGGCAGCTAATACTATGCGCTATATATACACACATCCTACAAAAGCCCTCCCGCAATAACAAATTTAACACCTTAATGGGCTATGTCTCATTAGCAATCAGACAATAGCAACACCTGTCTCAACAAATTCCTCACTGTTCTAAAGCACACCAAAAACACAGCTGAAGTTCTGCTACAGTGGAAGGGTTCAGCTGGGTTCTCTGCTACAGTGGAAAGTTCTGGGTTTGTCTCTTGAATGTCTCTAGTGCACTTAGAGAAATGCTGCACACTTTAGGGAGATGATACAAGCTAGAGGTAGGGCAAGCTAACCCTATCACGGTCTCCTCCTATACACCACCGCTACAACAGCCCCTCCCAGCAACAGCAGATTTAACACCTTAATGGGCTATGCTCATTAGCAATCGAGACAATAGCTAACACCTGTCTAACAAATTCCTTACCTGTTCTAAAGCACCACAAAACACAGCTGAAGTTCTGCTACAGTGGAAAGTTCAGCTGAAGTTCTGCTACAGTGGAAAGTTCTGGGTTTGTCTCGAATATCTCCTAGTGCGCTTAGAAATGCTGCGCTGCAGAGAATGATGCAGGCTAGAATTAGGCAAGCTAGCCTATCGCGGCTCTACATACACACACTCCTACAAAAGCCCCTCCCACAACAACAAAATTTAACACCTTAAGCAGGGCCTATGCTCATTAGCAGGAATCCAGACAATAGCAACACCTGTCTAACAAATTCCTTACCTGTTTCAAAGCACACCAAAAACACAGTGAGTTCTGCTACAGTGGAAAGTTCAGCTGGAGTTCTCTACAGTGGAAAGTTCTAGGTTTGTCTCTTGAATATCTCTAGTGCACTTAGAAATGCTGCACTTTGAGAATGATGCAAGCTAGAATTAGGCAAGCTAATACTATGCGGCCATATATACACACACTCCTACAAAAGCCCCTCCACAACAACAAATTTAACACCTTAATGGGCCTATGCTCATTAGCAATCAGACAATAGCAACACCTGTCTAACAAATTCCTTACCTGTTTCTCAAAGCACACCAAAAACACAGCTGAAGTTCTGCTACGTGGAGGAGTTCAGCTGAAGTTCTACTACAGTGGAAAGTTCTAGGTTTGTCTCTTGAATATCTCTAGTGCACTTAGAAATGCTGCACTTTGAGAATGATGCAAGCTAGAATTAGGCAAGCTAATACTATGCGGCTATATATACACACACTCCCACAAAGCCCCTCCCACAACAACAAATTTAACACCTTAATGGGCCTATGCTCATTAGCAATCAGACAATAGCAACACCTGTCTAACAAATTCCTTACCTGTTCTAAAGCACACCAAAAACACAGCTGAAGTTCTGCTACAGTGGAAAGTTCAGCTGAAGTTCTGCTACAGTGGAAAGTTCTAGGTTTGTCTCTTGAATATCTCTAGTGCACTTAGAAATGCTGCACTTTGAGAATGATGCAAGCTAGAATTAGGCAAGCTAATACTATGCGGCTATATATGTACACACACTCCTACAAAGCCTCCTCCCACAACAACAAATTTAACACCTTAATGGGCCTATGCTCAGTAGCAATCAGACAATAGCAACACCTGTCTAACAAATTCCTTACCTGTTCTAAAGCACACCAAAACACAGCTGAAGTTCTGCTACAGTGGAAAGTTCAGCTGAAGTTCTGCTACAGTGGAAAGTTCTAGGTTTGTCTCTTGAATATCTCTAGTGCACTTAGAAATGCTGCACTTTGAGAATGATGCAAGCTAGAATTAGGCAAGCTAATACTATGCGGCTATATATACACACACTCCTACAAAAGCCCCTCCCACAACAACAAATTTAACACCTTAATGGGCCTATGCTCATTAGCAATCAGACAATAGCAACACCTGTCTAACAAATTCCTTACCTGTTCTAAAGCACACCAAAAACACAGCTGAAGTTCTGCTACAGTGGAAAGTTCAGCTGAAGTTCTGCTACAGTGGAAAGTTCTAGGTTTGTCTCTTGAATATCTCTAGTGCACTTAGAAATGCTGCACTTTGAGAATGATGCAAGCTAGAATTAGGCAAGCTAATACTATGCGGCTATATATACACACACTCCTACAAAAGCCCCTCCCACAACAACAAATTTAACACCTTAATGGGCCTATGCTCATTAGCAATCAGACAATAGCAACACCTGTCTAACAAATTCCTTACCTGTTCTAAAGCACACCAAAAACACAGCTGAAGTTCTGCTACAGTGGAAAGTTCAGCTGAAGTTCTGCTACAGTGGAAAGTTCTAGGTTTGTCTCTTGAATATCTCTAGTGCACTTAGAAATGCTGCACTTTGAGAATGATGCAAGCTAGAATTAGGCAAGCTAATACTATGCGGCTATATATACACACACTCCTACAAAAGCCCTCCCACAACAACAAATTTAACACCTTAATGGGCCTATGCTCATTAGCAATCAGACAATAGCAACACCTGTCTAACAAATTCCTTACCTGTTCTAAAGCACACCAAAAACACAGCTGAAGTTCTGCTACAGTGGAAAGTTCAGCTGGAGTTCTGCTACAGTGGAAAGTTCTAGGTTTGTCTCTTGAATATCTCTAGTGCACTTAGAAATGCTGCACTTTGAGAATGATGCAAGCTAGAATTAGGCAAGCTAATACTATGCGGCTATATATACACACACTCCTACAAAAGCCCCTCCCACAACAACAAATTTAACACCTTAATGGGCCTATGCTCATTAGCAATCAGACAATAGCAACACCTGTCTAACAAATTCCTTACCTGTTCTAAAGCACACCAAAAACACAGCTGAAGTTCTGCTACAGTGGAAAGTTCAGCTGAAGTTCTGCTACAGTGGAAAGTTCTAGGTTTGTCTCTTGAATATCTCTAGTGCACTTAGAAATGCTGCACTTTGAGAATGATGCAAGCTAGAATTAGGCAAGCTAATACTATGCGGCTATATATACACACACTCCTACAAAAGCCCCTCCCACAACAACAAATTTAACACCTTAATGGGCCTATGCTCATTAGCAATCAGACAATAGCAACACCTGTCTAACAAATTCCTTACCTGTTCTAAAGCACACCAAAAACACAGCTGAAGTTCTGCTACAGTGGAAAGTTCAGCTGAAGTTCTGCTACAGTGGAAAGTTCTAGGTTTGTCTCTTGAATATCTCTAGTGCACTTAGAAATGCTGCACTTTGAGAATGATGCAAGCTAGAATTAGGCAAGCTAATACTATGCGGCTATATATACACACACTCCTACAAAAGCCCCTCCCACAACAACAAATTTAACACCTTAATGGGCCTATGCTCATTAGCAATCAGACAATAGCAACACCTGTCTAACAAATTCCTTACCTGTTCTAAAGCACACCAAAAACACAGCTGAAGTTCTGCTACAGTGGAAAGTTCAGCTGAAGTTCTGCTACAGTGGAAAGTTCTAGGTTTGTCTCTTGAATATCTCTAGTGCACTTAGAAATGCTGCACTTTGAGAATGATGCAAGCTAGAATTAGGCAAGCTAATACTATGCGGCTATATATACACACACTCCTACAAAAGCCCCTCCCACAACAACAAATTTAACACCTTAATGGGCCTATGCTCATTAGCAATCAGACAATAGCAACACCTGTCTAACAAATTCCTTACCTGTTCTAAAGCACACCAAAAACACAGCTGAAGTTCTGCTACAGTGGAAAGTTCAGCTGAAGTTCTGCTACAGTGGAAAGTTCTAGGTTTGTCTCTTGAATATCTCTAGTGCACTTAGAAATGCTGCACTTTGAGAATGATGCAAGCTAGAATTAGGCAAGCTAATACTATGCGGCTATATATACACACACTCCTACAAAAGCCCCTCCCACAACAACAAATTTAACACCTTAATGGGCCTATGCTCATTAGCAATCAGACAATAGCAACACCTGTCTAACAAATTCCTTACCTGTTCTAAAGCACACCAAAAACACAGCTGAAGTTCTGCTACAGTGGAAAGTTCAGCTGAAGTTCTGCTACAGTGGAAAGTTCTAGGTTTGTCTCTTGAATATCTCTAGTGCACTTAGAAATGCTGCACTTTGAGAATGATGCAAGCTAGAATTAGGCAAGCTAATACTATGCGGCTATATATACACACACTCCTACAAAAGCCCCTCCCACAACAACAAATTTAACACCTTAATGGGCCTATGCTCATTAGCAATCAGACAATAGCAACACCTGTCTAACAAATTCCTTACCTGTTCTAAAGCACACCAAAAACACAGCTGAAGTTCTGCTACAGTGGAAAGTTCAGCTGAAGTTCTGCTACAGTGGAAAGTTCTAGGTTTGTCTCTTGAATATCTCTAGTGCACTTAGAAATGCTGCACTTTGAGAATGATGCAAGCTAGAATTAGGCAAGCTAATACTATGCGGCTATATATACACACACTCCTACAAAAGCCCCTCCCACAACAACAAATTTAACACCTTAATGGGCCTATGCTCATTAGCAATCAGACAATAGCAACACCTGTCTAACAAATTCCTTACCTGTTCTAAAGCACACCAAAAACACAGCTGAAGTTCTGCTACAGTGGAAAGTTCAGCTGGAGTTCTGCTACAGTGGAAAGTTCTAGGTTTGTCTCTTGAATATCTCTAGTGCACTTAGAAATGCTGCACTTTGAGAATGATGCAAGCTAGAATTAGGCAAGCTAATACTATGCGGCTATATATACACACACTCCTACAAAAGCCCCTCCCACAACAACAAATTTAACACCTTAATGGGCCTATGCTCATTAGCAATCAGACAATAGCAACACCTGTCTAACAAATTCCTTACCTGTTCTAAAGCACACCAAAAACACAGCTGAAGTTCTGCTACAGTGGAAAGTTCAGCTGAAGTTCTGCTACAGTGGAAAGTTCTAGGTTTGTCTCTTGAATATCTCTAGTGCACTTAGAAATGCTGCACTTTGAGAATGATGCAAGCTAGAATTAGGCAAGCTAATACTATGCGGCTATATATACACACACTCCTACAAAAGCCCCTCCCACAACAACAAATTTAACACCTTAATGGGCCTATGCTCATTAGCAATCAGACAATAGCAACACCTGTCTAACAAATTCCTTACCTGTTCTAAAGCACACCAAAAACACAGCTGAAGTTCTGCTACAGTGGAAAGTTCAGCTGAAGTTCTGCTACAGTGGAAAGTTCTAGGTTTGTCTCTTGAATATCTCTAGTGCACTTAGAAATGCTGCACTTTGAGAATGATGCAAGCTAGGATTTGCAAGTGTATGTGCCAATAAATTAAAAAAGGTATTTGGGATCCGCATTCATTACACAGGAGATGTAGCCCTGTTAATGTCCCAGACTAGCATAAACCGTTTACAGATAAAGTACAGTATATGTCAGTTATATGTATTAAATGCACAGAATTGTATATAAAGTGCAAATGTCACAGAAAGCCACTCACTATGGACACTAGATTATTTAAATTTGCACTACAGACACTGTTTTCGGATGTAGTACAGTATTTGTCACAGAAAGCTACACACTATGGACAATAGGTGGGGCACAAATTATTTCAATTTGTGCTACAGACACTGTTTTCGGATGTAGTACAGTATTTGTTACAGAAAGCCACACACTTTTGACACTAGTTTAGGCCCAAATTATTTAAATTTACGCAAAAGAAACTGTTTTCGGATGGAGTACTGTATATGTTACACAAAAAGACACAGTCTGCAGATGATGTACACTATATGTCACTCATAGGTATTAAAAAAAATATCTTGCTGCTGTCAAACACACACACACACTAGTCCTTAAAAGGACTTGGGGATCTTTGAAAAGCTTTTGGTAGTAAAAACAGCTAATTTCTGTCCCTTCCTCAAAACGGATGTCCTTAAGACTGATCAATTTAGCACAGGTAAAAACATATTGATGCTATCAAATACATACACACAGTAGTCCTTAAAAAGACTTTGGGGTCTTTGAAAAGCTTTCTTAGAATAAGAACTGTGAATTTCGCTCCCTACACTGTCTTTCCCTTCCTACACTCTGCTCTCCCTGACTATGACTGATCCGAGCATGTGTCATCAGGTGCTATATAACCTCCGATGATGCGTTCCGGCCAGCCATTTACTGTAATGCCAGTACTGTAGCTAACATGGCTACTGCATTATAGTGAAGGGCATTACTTACCTGCACGTTTATTGGCTGCTTAGAAGGCGTTCGAGCACATGTGGTATTCGGCCAAGTACCGCCATGTGCCGAACATAGCGATGCTCGAGCCGAACCGGTATCTGGCCGAGCAGGCTCGCTCAGAGTCATCAATAGTAATTGTACATCTCCATTTGCGGTATGGACCGAATAACAAAGTGGTGAAATTTGTTATATGAAACGGGCTGCTTTTTCGTAAAATTTATGGGTAATTGTACACCTCCTTTTGCGGTATGGGCCGAATTATGTAGTGGTGAAATTTGTTATATGAAACTGGCTTTTTTTTCGTCAAATTTATGAGTGATTGTATACCTCCTTTTGCGGTATGGACCAAATTACTTAGTGGTGAAATTCTTTAAACAGACTTGATGAACTTTGCGACTCTTGTGGGCTCCAAGCAATCTTGAAGCTTTGTTTTTTAATTGTCTGTAGCTACTAGAGGCCTGTTCATGCCAGGCAGGTTCCCCCAGAAGTATATGGCTTGATGAGCAGCAGATACCGCACTTGCATCAATTCTCTCCTGCCTTAGGCAACACTTATTTTTTTAAATTCAATTTATTAATAATAATAGTGATAATATTAAATTAAACCAAAACTTGATTTAAATTATAAGAAAGTGGGGGGCGTGGCCAACTGCCGACATGGCCGGACGCATCTAAGAGCAGCTCAGACTCCCGCCATTGATCCTGAGCTATCCTGCAGCCTGTAACCCAACTATTTCCCATCACAGCAGTGCCTAAGTGCTTTCGGCAGCCATACATCACGCCATGAGCCCTAGTAAAGCTCAGCAGGCGGCGGACCGCCTTAAAGAGTTTGCCCGGCAGGAGGCCTAACATGGCGCTGTCATCTCGACTTCCCCACTGCTCCACAGACCAGAGGTCAGTCAGCACACCAACCTCCAGCGGAGGCCGAAGGGGAGCCTGAACTTGCAGTCCTCTCACACAGAGTAGACCTCGGTCTCCTGCATCACGATGTGTAGCAGCTGAGGGAGCGGGTTCGGCACACGGAGGAGAAAGTATCTGAGCTGGAAGATCTAGCCAGGCCCCTGTCATCCATAGTGGCAGTTATTGAAAGTTCGGTAGAATTGTGGCAGCAGAAATGAGACGATCGGTTCCCCCGAGTACTCTCCTAGCCCAGATGCTCAATTGGAGGGACCGGGATCTCATATTGTCCAAGGCAAGAATGAAGCAAATCATCACTATGGGATCTGCAAACATTTCCCTGTATCCGGATTTCTTGGCGGAATTGCTGAAAAAGCACTCCGCATTCACTTCTGTCAAGAAACGTCTGAGAGACCTCAATCTCCAATATTCTATGACATACCTTGCCTGTCTGAGGGTGCTGGATGCAGGGAGGTTGCTTTTCTTCAATAATCCCAGGGAAGCTGAAGACTGGCTTTCTGTGAGACCCTGGAGCTCCCCTTCAAAATGAGGTGCACCGCAGATGAGTAGAGCTCTGTATAATTGTTCATCTCTGGACATATTCAAATTATTGCCTTGGGTTCAAATCTCCCTCAGGCAGCAGGCGTTTGAACACGGTAATAAAACAGGGAAGGTGCTGGCCCAGGTCATAAGACGGTACAATATGGCTCCTCCGATATTGCGCATTCAAGACTCTGGAGGCGCCCTAGTGGAGGAACCTAGGGGAATCTTAAATAGATTTAAAGAGGAATCTTAAATAGATTTAAAGAATTTTATCAGGAATCATAAACCTCAAGATCCCAATACTGTATACCACTTCTGTGCTTGAAGCATATCTCCAGGAGGTATCTCACCCTCAATTATCTCCCTTGAATAGGGGGCTTCTTGATGAGGAGATTACGCATGAAGAAATTAAAGTTGTAATTAAGGGGCTTAATTTAGGGAAATCCCCAGGCCAGGACAGCATACCTCTTGAGGTATGAGAAGTATGTAGACATTTTGGGGCCTCAGCTACATGAGACATATTCTGCCTCTCTTGATAGGGGATTCCTCCCTGACTCATTATACGAGGCTTCTATCATAATATTGTTGAAGCCTGACAAAAATCCACTAGATTGTGCATCCTATCGTCCAATATCCTTATTAATTAAAAAGATTTTAGCGAACAGGCTAAACAAAGTGATAACCTCCATAATACATGAGGATCAATCTGGATTTATCCCGGGTCGGTCTACCTCCAGTAATATTAGGAGAGCCCAGGTTATCTCGCAACTTGGCTATGCAGCAAATAAACAGTGGGCCTTGGCTGCGTTAGACCCAGCCAAGGCGTTTGACTCTGTTAAATGGCCCTTTTTGTTACGAGTCTTGAATTGTTTTGGTTTTGTCTGATTTTTATCAATTGGATCCGGGTGCTGTACCAAAAACCTACAGCTAACATTCACGGCTCCCTGTCAGCTACCTTCCAACTACATCGTGGAACCAGACAAGGGTACCCCCAATCAGCCCTTTTATTCGCAGTGGCCATAGAACATCTTGCCATCAGGATCCGTCAGGATGACATTTTTAAGGGAATATCTGCGGGGGATGGGGTGGACAGATTGGGGCTATATGTGGATGACCTAATATTATAGATAGATGAGGTAGAGGTGTCCTTACCGAGGGCGATTGAACTTATAGAACTATTACTCAGGCCTGCGAATTAATTGGTCTAAGTCTGCCCTCATGCCCTTGTGGTCACCGGGCTGGGCTCCCATGTATCATAAGTTGATGGTAGTGGATCAATTTAAGTACTTAGGTATCATTATTACCAAGGATCCTTCCCTCTCCCATCAGCTAAATATTGTCCCCTTTGAATCTTATGCTATGAACAAGTTCAAGTCATGGGCTACCCTTCCTCTGTCCATTATGGGTAGATTAAATGTGATTAAGATGGTTCTCCTGCCCAAAGCACTGTACTTGTTAGAACACTCTACACACTATTATAGCAGCTTTTGTGTGGGGTAAAGAAAGGAGGAAGCTGGCTTTGACTACTTTACAGAGGGGTTGGCAGCAGGGAGGGACAGCTCTGTCTGACCTGTTTTTGTATTTTCTAGCAGGTCAAATGTGGTTCTTGACCACATGGGTCTCCCAGTCTAAACTTCCTAACTCTGAATTTTATTTACAACACCATTTGCGGCTTTCCACCCTGTGGCCTGTCCTAGAAAACCTTCAGTCAGTTCCCGGCCGAGTCTTACCGGCTCATAGACTGGCACACCAGGAATGGAAGGCCGCAAAACTTCAACAATACCACAAGCTTCCTGACGCTGTTATACTATGGGACAATCCTACGTTCCCACATTTAATGCAATGTGAGGGGAGAACTGTTTGGGAAAATTACAGCATACTTACCCTAACTGATTTGTATGATAATGGAATCTTGTTTTCATTTACCCAGCTTCAAGAGAACGCGGGGGTTCTACTGTCCCATTTTTACAGATACTTGCAGTTGCGACATGCTTTACACACGCAGTTTCATAATGACACAAGGGCTATTTCCAATTACCCGTTTAATGGTGTACTTAAGACACAAGGTCCAAAGGGTATGATCTCAGCCTTATATACTCACCTTCTGGACCTTAAAATGCTCTCCAAACCCTTACTAGTGGAGTCTAGATGGAAGAAACGCATCCCTCATCTCACCGCTGAAGAATGGTCTGGGGCGTTGAATGCTCTAATGGGTGTCTTGCCCTCCCTTAATAACAGACTAGTACAGCTTTTTATACTCCATAGGCGTTACCTAACCCCAACCAGATTGTATAAAATGGGCAGGATTGACAACACCAGATGCCATAGATGCGCTCAAGTGAACGCGGATTTTTGGCACCTACTGTGAGATTGTGGGTATGTCCAGTCCTTTTGGAAGGCGGTAGTGGACACCTTGTCCACTATGATACCTATTGTCCTGTCTTGCTGCTCTAAGGTGTGTCTCCTAGGTGTTGTGGAAGACGATAATCACACACTATATGAATGCACCTTTTTGAGGGAAACTTTTTTTCTTGACAAGAAAGCTATCACGCTTAGGAGGATGGCGGATAGGCCACCCACGCTAGGTCAATGGAAAGCACTGGTTAACCAAGTATTGCCTTTATAAAAAATAATGTATGGTCATAGGAAAAGCCCTCAAAAATTTGAGAAGATTTGGGGTTCCTTGTGTTCTTCTCCATTAACAGTGACCTTAGTTATCACACATGCACACTGTCCAATGAACGCAACGGTGTAATTCTTGAGTCATGGTGATACTTAACACTGCACTCTCTGCTCAATTTTGATTTCTGGGATATGCTAATGTCTCTGATGTCTTGTCAAAGAATGTCGCATTTGGGAAGACATGATCTTAATGTGTCTGACTGCCGTCTCTTCTCAAGAATTGTTCACACTTGTCTACATGAATGCTGACTTGATATGCTTTGTGGCTATGTACCATTCCTTACTTGTTCTATTCCAATAAAACGAGTTGAAGAAAAATAAATTATAAGAGAGTAAACTTAAATTCGCCAATATATTATTGTGCCGGAGAACATGTATTATTAAATCGTGTTTTAAGCAACACTTTATAAAGCTGAGAAATTTTAACTTTCTGTTCTGTCCCATATTCCCTATAAATGAGTAGACGAGGCGGCCGCTCCATGCTGCTTCCACCTCACCACTATGTCATAGGACCACTCTGTGGACTTTTCTTGCTGTTCCCACCATCCCCACTTAATGAGATGGGCCACTATTTAGCCTTTTTGGCTTGGCTGACATCATCATTAATTTGACCCTTCTTCTCATCTGTAAGAAGGATGGAAAAATGAAATGCACAACGCATTCTCTCTATGTAGCAGCTGTAAGGCCTGTATAGTCCCATCAAAATTGGCTTGTGATTTTGTTGCCAAAAGCAGGACTGGGTACAAAACACAGAAGACATGCAAATATTCGGGTCACGTATCATCTCTGTTTTGGATTCACTCCTGTTTTTTTGGCATTAGCAATACTGATGGATTACTGACTAAATGCTGACTACTGTTGAGCGAGCATGCTCGGCATATAGTAGAGTTCGGCCGAATACCGCATGTGCTCGAGCCTCCTCCCCGCACGTTTCTTGGCTGCTACGCAGCCAATAAATGTGCTGGTTAGTACTGTCCTCGTAGCCATGTTGGTTACTCGCATTACAGTGATTGGCTGGCTGGAACGCGTCATCGGGTGTTGCGTGTTCGTCTCAGTCTTAGTCAGGGAGAACTGTGCATAGGAAGGGGCAGACAGTGTAGGTAGTGATATTGTACAATTTTTGTATTAGAAAAACTTTTCAGAGACTCATAAGTTCTTTGAAGGACTATTGTGTGTGCCAGCGGCAATATATATTTGTAGCGCAACCTGCGCAAAATTGCTAAAACTTTACAGACCGAAAAGTCCTTTTAAGGACTATTTTGTGGGGCAGCAGCAATATTTTTTTTAGTGCATCCTGTGCTAAATAGCATCTAATAGGCTGCTGGGACAGTTAAATTATCTGCGCCACATCTCCTATGTATTTGGGATGTGCGCAACCCAAAAATATCTATGACATCCAGTGAACTTTTACCGTAGATGGTGTCCACTGCGGATAGTGACATTAGCTGCGCAACATCTGCAGAGTAACGTGTGCACTGAAAAAATTTATCAGTCACATACAGTGTACTTTTTCAATAGACGGTGTCCGCTTCCAAAAGTGACATGACCAGTGGCACATCCCAGTTTACCATGCGTGCTGAAAAAATGTATCTGTGACATACAGTGTACTTTTTCAATAGACGGTGTCCGCTTCTGACAGTGATATTACCAGTGCAACATCTCCAGTGTACCGTGTGCACTGAAAAAATGTATCTGAGACATACAGTGTACTTTTACAATAGACGGTGTCCTCTTCTGACAGTGACATTACCAGTGCCATATCTCCAGTGTGCACTGAGAAAATGTATCTGTGACATACAGTGTACTTTTTCAATAGACGGTGTCCACTTCTGACAGTGACATTACCAGTGCCACATCTCCAGTGTACCGTGTGCGCTGAAAAAATGCATCTGTGACATACAGTGTACTTTTACAATAGACGGTGTCCTCTTCTGACAGTGACATTACCAGTGCCACATCTCCAGTGTGCACTGAAAAAAATGTATCTGTGACATACAGTGTACTTTTTCAATAGACGGTGTCCTCTTCTGACAGTGACATTACCAGTGCCACATCTCCAGTGTACCGTGTGCGCTGGAAAAATTTATCTGTGACATACAGTGTACTTTTACAATAGACGGTGTCGTCTTCTGACTCTGACATTACCAGTAACACATCTTCAGTGTGCACTGAAAAAATGTATCTGTAACATACAGTGTACTTTTTCAATAGACGGTGTCCACTTCTGACAGTGACATTATCAGTGCTAAATCTCCAGTGTACCGTGTGCACTGAAAAAATGCATCTGTGACATATAGTGTACTTTTACAATAGACGGTGTCCGCTTCTGACAGTGACATTACCAATGCCACATCTCCAGTGTACAGTGTGCACTGAAAAAATGTATGTGTGACGTACAGTGTACTTTTTCAATAGACGGTGTCTTCTTCTGACAGTGACATTACCAGTGCCTCATCTAAAATGTAACATGTGTGTTTAAAAAATGTATCTGTGACATACAGTGTACTTTGTCAATAGACGGTGTCCGCTTCTGACAGTGAAATTACCAGTGCCACATCTCCAGTGTACCATGTGCGGTAACATTTTTTATCTGTGACATACAGTGCACTTTTTCAATAGATGGTGTCCGCTTCTGACAGTGACATTACCAGTGACACATCTAAAGTGTAACAAGTGCGCATGAATTTTTTTATCTGTGACATACAGTGTACTTTTTCCGTAGACGCTGTGGACAGTGACATTACCTGTGGTACCTCTCCTGTATAACGTTTCCTCATCCCAAATACCTGTGACATTCCCTGTAATTTTTTATTAGCCGCTGGTGAGAGCATTGACATTATCTGTGGGATATCTTCTGTGTGACGTTTCCACATCCCAAATACCTTTTTACATTTTTTTGCGCATACACTTCCAAATCCTATGCTACTGTATGTGCGACATACTTTCAAGCATTTAAAACATTTAAAATGAAGAAGCCGAGCAGTAAGGGATGGGGAAGTGGCCGTGATGCTGATGGTGCACGCAGAGGCAGTGGCCCTTGGTGCGTTGAAACTGTGCCAGCTACCAGAACACAAACAATCATCCACGATACCTAGCTTCATGTCCCAGTTTGCAGAGCAGCGCAGGACACAACTCTTGAAGTCAGACCAGTGTGACCAGGTGGTCGGTTGGATTGCAGCAGATAGTGCTTCCAGTTGGTTAAGTACCACCCTGTCTTCCACCAAGTTCAGTCTCCGTAGCCAAGGCCCTCACATATAATTTTTTACAGGGTCAGCTCACCAGCAGGCCCTCACCTACAATCTTTTACAGGGTCAGCTCACCTGCAAGCAGTCACATTTAATGTTTTATAGGGTCAGCTCACCTGCAGGCCCAAGCATTTAATGTTTTACAGGGTCAGCTCACCTTCAGGCCATTGCATATAATTTTTTAGAGGGTCAGCTCTCCAACAGGCCCTCACCTACAATCATTTACAGGGTCAGCTCACCTGCAGGCTCTCGCATATAATGTTTTACAGGGTCAGCTCACCTGCAGGCTCTCGCATATAATGTTTTAAAGGGTCAGCTCACCTACAGGCCATCGCATATAATGTTTTACAGGGTTAGCTCACCTACAAACCATCGCATATAATGTTTTAGAGAGTCAGCTCACCAGCAGGCCCTTGTCCCTAATGTTTTAGATGGTCAAATAAGCAGGCCCTTGCTCCAAATGTTTTTGAGGGTCACCAGCAGGCCATCAATCATAATTTTTCAAGGGTGTGTATGATGCCCTCCTTTATGTGTAACAAACGGTATATTGGAGTGCTGGTTTCTTGTAATCTTTGGCAGCACTTTCACTTAGTGCATAGGCATTATGAGTGTAGGAGTCCCACTACATGAACAATTGTACCACAATGTGAATGAGGCCCTCCTTTATGTGATATACAGGTTGTATCAGAGTGCCTCTTGCTTGTAATTTTTGGCAGCACTTGAACTTTATATACAAGTAAATATACAGGAAAGAATGTAAAATATGAGAGTGAAACTGGATCGCACATCCTCAATACTATGCTTTTATCTAGTAACTGCTTCTCAGCATAATTAACATGACTTCTCAGTAGGGATGAGCGAACCCGAACTGTATAGTTCGGGTTCGTACCGAATTTTGCGGTGTTCATGACACGCAGCCGAACCCAAACATTTACTTAAGAGTTCGGGTTCGGGTTCGTTGTTCGGCGATTTCTATGGCGCATTTTGAAAGCCTGCAAAGCAGTCAATCAACAAGCGTCATACTACTTTTCCCAAGAGGCCATCACAGCCATGCCTACTATTGGCATGGCTGTAATTGGCCAAGTGCAGCATGTGACCCAGCATGTGACCCTATTTAAGCTGGAGTCACGTCGCACCGCACGTCACTCTGCTCTGATTAGTGTAGGGATAGGATGCAGCTACTGTTAGGACGAGATTATGCAGGGATTAACTCAGCAAAAACACTTAATGAAGTGATCGATCTACAGCTCTGAATCAATTAACTTTTGCTAGTTAATTGCTCACTGTTTTAAGGCTGCCCAGAGCGTTTTTCTGTCACTTTTTTCTGGGGTGATTGGAGGCCATTTTGAGTCTTTGAGTTTTTTGTTTTTTTTTGCTATATCCTACATCAGGGGCTTGGCTGTGCTTATTGTCACCCCTAGAAACTCAGTATAGAATTTTCTATATTTTATTGAGAGGTGAAATTCACTTAAAAAAACAGCAATCCCCTTAATCTGGTGTTCCAGCTGTGGCTAGCCAAGTGTAATACTGTCTGGCAAAGAATATATTATTTTTTCTGGGGTGAAATTAAATTTCCAAAATAGCTATACCCTAAATCAGTGGTTTCTGCTGTGGCAGTAAAAGTTTTATAGCGTCCGTCAAAGGATATCTTTTGTTCTGGGGTGAAATTCAATTACAAAAATAGAAATACCGTAAATCTGGTCTTCCAGCTGTGACTGGACACGTTTCATAGTGTCCGTAAAAGTATAGCTTTTGTTCTGGGTTGAACTTCAATTACCAAAATAGTAATACCGTAAATCTAGTGTTCCAGCTGTGACTGGACAAGTTTCATAGTGTCCGTGAAAGGATATATTATTTTCTGGGGTGAAATTCAGTTCAAAAATAGCAATACCGTAAATATGGAGTTCCAGCTGTGACTGGACAAGTTTCATAATGTCCGTCAAAGGATATATATTGTTTTCTGGGGTGAAATTCAATTGCCAAAATAGCAATACCCAAAATCTGGTGTTCCAGCTGTTGCAGGCCAAGTGTAAATCTGTGCGTAAAAGGGTATATTACACTCAGCGTGCATCTCCAAGTGTATTTCTTTCCGTTGAAGGGAATATTACAGTAAGTATTAAAATACAGCATAATCCTCTACATTTGCACAGACTGTTTTGCATCTCTAAGTATATTTCTTTCCGTTAAAGGGTATATTACACAAAGTGTTAAAATACAAGCGCTAAAAGCATAATCCTATATATTATTTCACATGCTAGTGTGCATCTCCAAGTGTAAATCTGTCCTTAAAAGAATACTTTTCATCTAGGGCCTAAATACTAGGCCTACAATTGATTTTCCCCTAAATCTGTGGTTACTGCTGTGCCTGAATTAGTTTAATACGGTACATAAATAGATAGCCAGATAACGTTAGGTGCCTGTAAAAAAAAGGCCTGAATTTGAATTCAATACATTGGGCCAAATAATTTTTTTCTTATTGTGGTGAACGGTAACAATGAGGAAAACATCTAGTAAGGGACGCGGACATGGTGGTGCAGTTCTAAGCATTGTAAAGCCTGAGAAAGAACAGGTCAATTGGGTGGCCGACTGTGGATCCAGCACGTTCACAACATTATCTCCCACCCAGTCTTCTGCAGAAAGAGCATAGGTGGCGCCTGAAAACCAAGCCCATCAGTCTGTCACATCACCCCCATGCATATCAGAGAAACTGTCTGAGCCTCAAGTTATGCAGCAGTCTCTTATGCTGTTTGAAGACTCTGCTGGCAGGGTTTTCCAAGGGAATCCACCTAGCCCTTCCCCAGTGTCGGAAGACATAGAATGCACTGATGCACAACCACTGATGTTTCCTGATGATGAGGACATGGGAATACCACCTCATCGGAGTCCGCATGTCTCTGATGATGATGAAACACAGGTGCCAACTGCTGCGTCTTTTTGCAGTGTGCAGACCAAACAGGAGGTCAGGGAGGAAGACTATGTGGAAGACGATGCAGGGGACGATGAGGTCCTAGACCCCAAATGGAATGAAGGTCGTGCCACTGACTTTCATATTTCAGAGGCAGTGGTGAGACAGAGCCAACAGCGTAGCAAAAGAGGGAGCAGGGGGCAAAAGCAGAACAGCCACTGCTAAGAGAGTTCGCCTGCTACTGGCCACCGCCACCAGGGACCGAGCACCTTAAAAGCAGCTTCAAGGAGTTCCCTGGCATGGACCTTCTTCAAACAATGACTCAGATTCCCCCTGCTCCCTCTTCTGCTGCTGCCTCGGCCTCTTCCTCTGCCTCAGGAGGAATGTTGGCACCTGCCGCCCACCAAACAGAGGATATGCCACCAACAACACCACCTCCGTCACCAAGCATCTCCACTATGTCACATGGCAGCATTCAGGTCTCCATCTTACAAATATTAGAGAGAAAGCGTAAATTCCCACCTACCCACCCTCGAGCCCTGGGCCTGAATGCCAGCATTTCTAAAATACTGGCCTTTGAAATGCTGTCATTCAGGCTGGTGGACACAGACAGCTTTAAACAGCTGATGGCGATGGCTGTCCCACAGTATGTTGTTCCCAGCCGCCTCTACTTCTCCAAGAGAGCCGTGCCTTCCCTGCACAACCAATTATCCAATAAAATCAAGTGTGCACTGCGCCACACCATCTGTGGCAAGGTCCACCTAACCACAGATACGTGGACCAGTAAGCACGGCCAGGTACGCTATATCTCCCTAACTGCACACTGGGTAAATGTTGTGACGGCTGGGCCTCAGGCGGAGAGTTCTTTGGCGCACGTCCTTCCGCCGCCAAGGATCGCACTACGTCATTCTTTGCCTCCTGTAGCCTCCTCCTCCTACTCGGCTTCCCACTCCTCTTCTTCCAACTGCTCGTCCAGTCAGGCACACACCATCACCACCAACTTCAGCACAGCCCGGGGTAAACGTCAGTTGGCCGTTCTGAAACTCATATGTTTGGGAGACAGGCCCCACACCGCGCAGGAGTTGTGGCGGGGTATTGAACAACAGACCGACCAGTGGTTGCTGCCGGTGGGCCTCAAGCCCGGCCTGGTGGTATGCAATAATGGGCGAAATCTCGTCGCAGCTCTGGGACTAGCCGGTTTGACGCACATCCCTTGCCTGGCGCATGTGCTGAATTTTGTGGTGCAGAAGTTCATTCACAACTACCCCGACATGTCAGAGCTGCTGCATAAAGTGCGGGCCGTCTGTGCGCGCTTCCGGCGTTCACATCTTGCCGCTGCTCGCCTGTCAGCGCTACAGCGTAACTTCGGCCTTCCAGCTCACCGCCTCATATGCGACTTTCCCACCAGGTGGAACTCCACCTTGCACATGCTGGAGAGACTGTGCGAGCAGCAGCAGGCCATAGTGGAGTTTCAGCTGCAGCACGCATGGGTCAGTCGTACTGCGGAACAGCACCACTTTACCACCAATTACTGGGCCTCCATGCGAGACCTGTGTGCCCTGTTGCGCTGTTTCGAGTACTCCACCAACATGGCCAGTGGCGATGATGCCGTTATCAGCATTACAATTCCACTTCTATGTCTCCTTGAGAAAACACTTAGGGCGATGATGAAAGAGGAGGTGCCCCAGGAGGAGGAGAAGGAAGAGGGGTCATTTTTAGCACTTTCAGGCTAGTCTCTTAGTAGTGGCTCAGAGGGAGGTTTTTTGCAAAAGCAGAGGCCAGGTACAAATGTGGCTAGCCAGGGCCCACTACTGGAGGACGAGGAGGATGAGGAGGAGGTGGAGGAGGATGAGGATGAAGCATGTTCACAGCAGGATGGCACCCAGCGCAGCTCGGTCCCATCACTGATGCGTGGCTGGGGGGAAATGGAGGACGATGACGATACGCTTCCCACAGAGGACAGCTTGTCCTTACCTCTGGGCAGCCTGCCACACATGAGCGACTACATGCTGCAGTGCCTGCGCAATGACAGCAGAGTTGCCCACATTTTAACGTGTGCGGACTACTGGGTTGCCACCCTTACTTCCTGCACTATAGCGTGATAGAAAGATGCTCGATGAACAAGCGCTCGTTGGTAGACGCGTTACTGAGAGCATTCCCAAATGTCACAGGGGAACAAGTGGAAGCCCAAGGCGAATGCAGAGGAGGAGCGAGAGGTCGCCAACGCAGCTGTGTCACGGCCAGCTCCTCTGAGGGCAGGGTTAGCATGGCAGAGATGTGGAAAAGTTTTGTCACCACACCACATCTAACTGCACCACCACCTGATACGGAACGTGTTAGAGGAGGCAGCATTTCACTAGCATGGTGGAACAGTACGTGTGCACACGCCCTCCACGTACTGACTGATGGTTCGGCCCCATCCAACTTCTGGGTCTTCAAATTGCCCACGTGGCCAGAGCTAGCCTTTTATGCCTTGGAGGTGTTGGCCTGCCCGGCGGCCAGCGTTTTGTCTGAACTTGTATTCAGCACGGCAGGTGGCAGCATTACTGACAAACGCAGCCGCCTGTCCACAGCCAACGTGGACAAGCTGACGTTCATAAAAATGAACCAGGCATGGATCCCACAGGACCAGTCTATCCCTTGTGCAGAATAGATATTTATAACTACCTCCCCATTACCATATATTCTTGTACTCCAGGGCTTTTATTTATTGAATCCTCTTTTTTTAATTTTACCATTATTTTGCGGGGCAACCCAAAGTATAATGAAAGTCTCCTCCGTCTGGGTACCAGGGGCCTAAATATCTGAAAGTGGCCTTCTCTATTGGTGGGTGACATGAAGCCTGATTCTCTGCTTTGGGACCTTTCTCCTCTGTCTGGTTGTCAGGGGCCTAACTTTCACGTACTTGCTTGCTGTCTTGGTGGCAGACATTTAACTCTTTTACTGTCTAATGACCACCCCATTGTCTGGGTGTCGGGGGCCTATATGTCTTTTAATCATTTGCTGTCTTGGTGGGAGATATTAAACTCTTTTTACTGTCATGACCGCTCCATTGTCTGGATGTCAGGGACCTAAATTTCACAGACTTGCTTGCTGTCTGGGTGGCAGACATTTAACACGTTTTACTGTCTAATGACCGCCCCATTGTCTGGGTGTCAGGGGCCTATATGTCGTTTAATCATTTGTTGACTTGGTAGGAGATATTAAACTCTTTTTACTGTCATGACCGCCCCATTGTCTGGGTGTCAGGGGCCTAAATTTCACGAACTTGCTTGCTGTCTTGGTGGAAGACATTTAACACTTTTTACTGTCTAATGACCGCCCCATTGTCTGGGTTTCAGGGGCCTAAATTTCACGTACTTGCTTGCTGTCTTGGTGGCAGATATTTAACACTTTTCACTGTTTAATGACCGCCCCATTGTCTGGGTGTCAGGGGCCTCTATGTCGTTTAATTGCTTGCTGTCTGGGTAACAGACTTTAAACTCTTTTTACTGTCAAATGACCTCTCCTCTGTCTGGGTGTCAGGGGCCTACATAAATAATAATGGCCTGTTCCATTGCAGGTTGAGCTGAGGCCTGTGTTGCTGTTTCGGGACCGCTCTCCTCCTTGCGGTGCCATGGCCCTGAGTCTGTGAATGAGGCCTGTGGCACTGCAGGCAGACAGTGGCTGTTTGGCTGTGATGAGAACATCAACTCCCATATCATTCCCACCTGATGCCACCCCAACCTCCTATTCCACCTCCTCCTTCTCCAAGTTGCCAATTGATATTGGTTCATTTTTATTTATTTTATTTTATTTTAACTCATTTCACTATCCTCATTTGTTTGCCGGGGATGTACCTACATTTTGCTGCCTTTTGCAGCCCTCTAGCCCTTTCCGGGGCTATTTTACAGCCTTTTTAGTGCCCAAAAGTTAGGGTCCCCATTGACTTCAATGGGGTTCGTGTTTGGGGTGAAGTTCGGGTCGAGTTCGGATCCCAAACCCGAACATTTTCGGGAAGTTCGGCCGAACTTCTCAAACACGAACATCCAGGTGTTCGCTCAACTCTACTTATCAGCGCAATTTATCGTATACCTACCCCTATGCTGCATGCTAAACATGAGGCTTTAGTATACAATTTGATCAAAAAGCATAGGCCCACTCACCGTGACCAGGTTGCCTCCTTTAGTGGGAACCTACTCTAAATGTGGTACAGCCCTACGCAACGACCACCTCCGCTGCGGTACCACACAAACAGGCAGCGTAACCCAGCAGCCAAACAGCACCCCTGCTGTCTGGCAAAGCCACCCTGGCACTGGGCCCCACCAACCCACCAGAACAGCACCAAACCTGCCGCGCTGCACCGCACCATGTGAACAGTTGTCAAACAGTTTGGCTGCTGGGTCCCACTGCTTGTTGGTGCGGTTCCACGGCGGCGGTGGTCGCCGCACAGAGCTGCGGCAAATTTAGACTAGGTTCCCACTCAAGGAGGCAACCTTGTCGCGGTGAGTGGGCCTATGCTTTTTGATTAAATTGTATACTAATGCCTCATGTATAGCATGCAGTATAAGGGTAGGTATACAATAAATTGCACTGAGAAGCCATGTTAATTATGCTGAGAAGCAGTTACCAGATAAAAGCATAGTATTGAGGATGTGCGATCCAGTTTCACTTTCTCATATTTTACATGTTTTGTAGAATCTTTCCTTTTTTTTCCTCTGGTATCAGCACTCCTCCCCATTCGACCAGGTGATTTTAATTAGCAGGAGACTGGAGTTCCTAAGAGTATGTGATAAGGTGAGCTTTGACAACTGTTCACATGGTGCGGTGCTGCACGGCAGCCATTGTTGCTTTGGTGCTGTGCTGGTGGGTTGGTGTGGCTCAGTGCCAGGGTGGCTTTGCCAGGCAGCAGGGGCGCTGCTTGGCTGCTGGGTCCCGCTGCCTGTTTGTGTGGTTCTACGGCGGCGGTGATAGCCGCGCAGTGCTGCGCCAAATTTTAAGTGGGTTCCCACTTAAGGAGGCAACCTTGTCGCGGTAAGCGGGCCTATGCTTTTTGATCAAATTGTATACTACTGCCTCATGTATAGCATGCAGCATAAGGGTAGGTATACGATAAATTGCAATGAGAAGCCATGTTAATTATGATGAGAAGCAGTCACTAGATAAAAGCATAGTATTAAGGATGTGTGATCCAGTTTCACTCTCTCATATTTTACATATACAGGAAAGAATGTTTCCTAACAATTTTTTCTCTAAAATCGATTTTGTGCATATTATTGTCTGTCTGTAAAAGTGGTGTACTACTCGGACATATAGTACATAAGGCCAAAAAAAGTCATCTGTCCAGCCAGTTTGGCCTGTCATCCTGCTAGTTGATCCAGAGGAAGGCAAAAAAAAAAACTGTGAGGTAGAAGCCAATTTTCCCCACTTAAGGGTAATAAAAAATTCCTTCCCAACTCCAATCAGGCAATCAGAATAACTCCCTGGATCAACAACCCATCTCTAGTAGCTATAGCCTGTAATATTATTATACTCCAGAAATACATCCAGGCCCCTCTTGAATTCCTTTATTGTTCCCAGCAGCGACCTGGGAGTACAAGATGCATCCAGACATCCTCCCCATGCTGTTCCCGAACCATTTTGGTGGTGTTTCCATCAATTTCAGACCTTTTCCTATGAACCAGGCACCCTCCCCTCTTCAGAGCAGGGGGTGCCAGGTTTAATGCTTGGGTTCTCCCATTGACTTCCATTATACTTGGGTGCTCTGTAGAGCACTAGTGATGAGCGGCAGGTGCCATATTCGATTTCGACGAAATTCGCGAATATTCGAAAGAATATTCGTTTCATATTCGTCGAAATAGAATATTTGTCATTATTCTAGTTATCGCGATTAATATGCGATTTAAATAATCGCATATTGCGATTTTAACTTAAGGCTACTCTCCTATTGGTTTCATATCTAGAATTATAGCGAAGATGACGGATATGACGAATGTATTCGTCATATTCCTCAAAACGAAGATAACGAAGTATTCTACATCTTCGTTTTAGCAACCTATTCGTCAACTTCGCTAATTCTAGCAATCAAATAGGAAGGTTGACTATAGAGACAACTGTGTTTAATTCGCTATGCAATTATATATATATTTTTTTTAATAAATAGAATAATTATAATAATTATATCATGTATTATAATTATTCTATTAAAAAAAAAAAAAAAAATCTCATAGCGAATTTAACACAGCTGTCTCTAATTAGTCAACCTTCCTATTTGATTGCTAGAATTAGCGAGGTTGACGAATAGGTTGCTAAAACGAAGATGTAGAATACTTCGTTATCTTCGTTTTGAGAAATATAACGA
This sequence comes from Bufotes viridis, assembly GCA_033119425.1. Classification (NCBI taxonomy): domain Eukaryota; kingdom Metazoa; phylum Chordata; class Amphibia; order Anura; family Bufonidae; genus Bufotes; species Bufotes viridis. The sequence goes on along the minus strand of CM065589.1, from coordinate 65,901,532 downwards.
ATACATTCGTCATATTCGCTATTCGCTAATTCTACCAAGCCAACCATAAACTTCCTTGCTCATGGAGCGTCCCCATCACCATGGGAACGTCTCCATATACTAAAATGTACTGTCGGATTTGAGGAATTACGTTGAAATCGCAATGCGATTAATTCAAGTTATAATAATCGCATTGCGATTTCAACTTAGAGCTGGGTTTATAATGGGTCAGCTTGCTAGAATGAACGAAGTTAACGAATATGGAATATAGCAGCAGTGCTAAGTTGAATTCGCAATGCGATTAATTTAACTTGAAGTAATCGCATTAGCGATTTCAACTTAGCACTGCTAGTGCTATATTCCATATTCGTTAATTCTAGCCTATGTAAGATAGCAGTGCTAAGTTGTAATCGCAATGCGATTAATATAACTTGAATTAATCGCATTGCGATTTTAACGTAATTCCTCAAATCCGACAGTACATTTTAGTATATGGAGACGTTCCCATGGTGATGGGGACGATCCATGAGCACGGAAGTCGGCAGAAGCGGCAACGGGCACTGACTAGAGCAGCCAGGAAGCCAGGAATCCTCAGGACAGGTAAGAACTACTTTTGGGAAGTGGGAAAGAAAAAAATATAACAAAAAAAAAAAAAAGAATATTCGAAATAGCGACTTTATAGTGCTATATTCGAAATATTCGCGAATTAGCAAAGTGCCGATATTCGCTAAAAAAATTTGCTATTCGAATATTCGCGCTCAACACTATAGAGCACCCGAGCATCCCAATGTGTTCGACTCGAGCACCCGAGCACTTGGGTGCTCGATCAACACTAATGCTGACCGAGTGAAAATAAATGCTCAACAGACAGGATCGTTTTTTGGGGAATTATTGTTCCGACAGATCAGAGGAAAGGAAAATAATCAGTGACGTCAACACAAACTTACTGCTGACACCCTCTCCACACACGCGTTCAACTCCCCACAGCGGCCACACGCTGTGCCACGGGGACCCCCTCGTCCACCTTATCTTCTAATCCTTGTTTTTCTTTTTGTGACTCTTGTGAACAAGATCAGTCTGTGACCGAAGCGTCAAGAAAACTGTCACATTCTAATTATTGGCAATTGTTTTTTGTAATTTTGCTTCTTTTGGAGGACTTGTCAAAATAATTACCCTTTTTTGCATATATTCCCTGAGTGTGCGGTGGTTTTCTTTTTCATTTAAGTTTGGATTATATCCACTCCACCGAAGCACCTCATTACTTGGACAGTGAGTGCATCCCCAAATTATCTAGTTTACATACCCTTTCCACTCTGTCAGGGGTGGCTCTTCTTTTATAAGCGTTTAAAAGAACAGGTTCTGTTTACATCTATGTGGAATCAGCTGACGACAGTGTAAAAGGAGTGTGCTTCTTCTTGACACTAACATTGACCTGTAAGTTTGAGTTTATACTCGAGTTATTTGGTCGGTTTTGGTCCCGTGACTGCCCAAATAAGTGAAGTGTGCAGTGATTCTAAGAGCGATGCATGTCATACGGACTCACAGTATTATTTCACTACCAAAGCAGACTCCTTATGCGTGTTACTGCAAAGCACAGTGTTCTACACCACTATAAAGGCTCTCAGCAGCCAGGAAATAGCTGTTTTTTAACATAATTCGCTACGAATATATTTGGATCGAACCCAATTTTTCATGAAAAATTTGGCGAACTGGCTATTCAAATTTTTGAAAACATTTTTTCAGTTTTTGATCTGATGTCTGTTTCAGTGCAGTACAATACATGCTGTATTATACTACATTTAAACTGTCAGTATTACACTAACTGTTGCCTGGGGGATGGGTATCATAGGCTTTCTGTACATGGCAGTTTTGGATAGGAACAGAGAGGGATGGAGGCTGATGGAGATAGAGAGGGATCCCCCTCCCTTTTTATACCCCTTAGATGCTTCAGTCAGCATTGAATGCAGCATTTAAGGGGTTGATCCGCTAGCATTGACGTTTTCAGCAATACTTGCAGAAGCAGGGGCCTGGCTAACAGTTCCTGTACTGATCAAGCAGGGACAGCTCCTGAGCCCGTCCAATTAGTGGGCTGTGCATGTACAATGGATTAGGGTAAGTCACTTTCCACTGCACCATTCATGTATGGTGGATGTCAGGAAAAATTAGCCATAAACAGCACAGCATATGAGAAAGATGTAGGTAAACAGACCACCAAAGTTGCCTTTTCATGGGCTAATGATCAGAGCAATTATCAAGAAGGAACATTCCTAGGAATTGCCTTGTGTAAAAGTGCCGCAGATCACCTGATGAGTGAGCAAACTCTCATTCATCAATTTTTTTTAATAAACATGGAAAATTAAAAATAACATCACAAAAAATTATTTAACCCTGGGTTCACACCTGAGACGCGCGTTTTACGCGCGTATTTGTCGCGCGTTTTTATGCGCGTTTTTGGCAATAGTAAACGCGCGTTTGACACGCGTTTGTGTGATTGACTGCAGTGTTGTCCAATGACCAAATATCCCTGTCTATATGAAGTTTGGCCAATCATAGGGCATTGTAGGTGTGAAATTCCACGTGTGTCGGTAGAGAGTCTGGTTTGTAGTCATGGAATGTTATAGACGGCGACGTGTTGCAGCACTTGTTGCAGCTATCGAACTGGAACACTTGAGGAGAAGGCGGGACAGCGGGCGACGTTTCTGAGTCCATCCAGTCATTGCAAATAGACAGGAGAGGGGCCAGTTCTGGGCACTGTATGCAAACCTCCGTGCCCATGAGGACAAGTTTTTGGACTACACCAGGATGTCCATCCACAGGTTAGTACGTATACGTTGTTGCAATGTTTTTTCAATGGTTAAGCTAAGTGTTTTGTGCTTTTTGTATTGTTAACCATGAACATTTTATTGTTTCACAGCTTTGACGAGCTCCTGGTGCTGTTGTCCCCTCATTTGCAGCGTCAGGACACCTTTATGCGGGACTGCATCCCACTAGTGGAAAGACTGGTCATTACTTTGCGGTAAGTAGCCTATTATTGTGGCCATTTAAGCCATTTGCAGTGTGTTGTGCCAGGATCTGAGTTTCGCCGTGTTTCTCTTGTTGTTTGTGACTTATGAGTGTTTGTGTGGGGGGTATGTGATGTGTATGTTGTCAACGTGTGGCATAGATATCCCATACATGCATAATGTATCCACATTTGGCCATGTTTTACCCCTCAATTTCAAAAAATAGTCCAAACATTTGCTTCAAATTTTTTATCTTTGGTGAATGTAATAACATTGTACATTTCCAACTTAAATTTGTTAACTCTTTTTAACAAACAAATGAGCAATTTTTTGTAAACAACATAAAAATATTAGGAAACTTTTCCGATATATATGACCTTTTGGGCTCCAAAACCCTTGAGCCTGAGAATTGCCCTCTTATAATTTTCAAAGGGTTTCATATTGTGGCCCTGAAAACTCCGCCTCGGGATCCCGCCGTGTCTCTCTGGCTCCGCGAGACTGATTGGCGGGTGGCATTTCAGTGGTGGTGGTGGTGAAGGTGCTTGGGCCCGTGCTTGTCGAGGGATATGGGTATGATGTGTGTTGTGTCTGCCAAGTGTCGGGAGGGTGTTGTATGTTACTTTGTGTGTATGTGTGTGCTGGGTATGTGTGAGGGTGTTGTTGGGGATGTAGTGGCCCATATTGTGGGCCATATTGTTGCCCATATTGTGCTGGCTGCAGTGGGGCCTGCAGTGGGGCTTGCAGTGTGGCCTGCTGTGCTGGCTGCAGTGTGGCCTGCTGTGCTGGCTGCAGTGTGGCCTGCTGTGCTGGCTGCAGTGTGGCCTGCTGTGCGGCCTGCTGTGCTGGCTGCAGTGTGGCCTGCTGTGCTGGCTGCAGTGGGGCCTGTTGTGGGGCCTGCTGTGGGGCACTGATAGACGTTGGGATCTCATAAGGGATGCAATATTTATCAATGGTCTTAGACACCTCATCCCTTACTTGTGTGACCAGATTTCTGGGCACATGTAGCATTTTCTCCTCTAGACTGAGGAGAAAATAGGCATCACTTGAAAGTTTTGGCACAGCATGTGCCAGGGCATCCAGGCAGTCTATTAGCCTGTCCTCATGCCTCTCTGTTCTCCTCCTTTTATGTCGGGGCTGCCGACTTGCCTCTGGGACGGCTGGGACAGGCTGCGTTGGGCTCAAGAAACTCGGAGTGGGTGGGGGGCCTGGAGGACTCATTGGCCCCATAGATGGTCCGGGCTCACTGTCCATGGTTGTGCCCTCGTCCTCTTCTTCGTCATCTCGCGCCTGGCTGGGTTCCCAGCTACAATCGGTGCTGTGAAGTGGAAAATATAGGTAAGTATGTTCCCCATATGAAATTGAATGTATGTCATGTCATACCACATCCTCTCCTCAATGTGTATGCCCTTGACTCACCTCCGCATTTCCGTGCACGGTATCAAAAATGACATCTGTTGGGCATGCACGTAACTGGAGCGTGCGCTTGGGGAAGATCCGCTCCTCTGCTCCCTTTCTTTGTGCCTATGGCGGATAAAGGAGTCTTTCAGGCTTTTCCATTTGCCTTTGATAGTGTTGACTATGAAAAAAGAGAAAAAAAAACATCCGTTAATGTCTCTTTATTTTCTTACATTTGTTTCAGGTATTTAGCTACCGGACAGTCATTGGCCAGTCTACACTTCGCCTTTCTCATCGGGAAGTCCACAGCCAGTATGGTCGTCCGGGAAACCTGCATGGCAATTTGGGACGTCCTTCACCCTGCTGTGATGGCCCAACCACAGAAGGAGGGCTGGCTGCAAATTGCGGATCTTTTTTTACAATCCTGCAATTTCCCGAACTGTGTCGGCGCAATAGACGGCAAGCACATCCGCGTTAAGAAGCCCATCAGGAGCGGGATTCAATTTTTTAATTATAAGAAATATTTTTCATTTGTTCTTTTCGCGGTGTGTGATGCAAACTATTGCTTCAGGTACATTGTCGTGGGGTCCTACGGCAGCAGCTCAGACTCTGCTGTTTTGGGGCATTCTGCCTTTGGGCAAATGCTCAATAATAATGAGCTGGACCTCCCGGGGAACACCACACTGCCTGGGACCACTTATCTGGCGATGCCCTTTGTTTTTGTGGGGGACGAGGCCTTTGCGCTGGGGGAGCATCTGATGAGGCCGTACTCCAGCCAGGGACTCTCCATTGCCAGGCGGGTGTTTAATTACCGTCTGACAAGGGCACGCAGGGTGGTGGAGTGCGCCTTCAGCATTTTAGCAAACAAATGGCGCTTTCTCCATTCTCCAATTCATTTAAAATTGGAGACCGCCATCTCGGCCGTGAAGGCAGCGTGTGTTCTGCATAATTTTGTTCGTGTACGGGATGGCTTTAATTTTGAAGATTCCCTCAGCCATTCCTTGGAGAGTCCTAATCCAAGCGGTGTGCGTGGGACCAGACACAGTGCGGCTGTCCGGGACCACTTGACCGCATATTTTTTAACACCACATGGGGCGTTACCCTGGCAATTGGAAGCCATCTAAGTTTATGTTAATTTATATTTTTCTGCTGAAAAGACAGTTTCAATATTATTTTATTTTCCATTTTGGTTGTTTATTACTATGCCTAAATTACAAAATTTGAAAAGATCATTTGTGCATTTCTGTTTTTTCACCTATATAGTGCCCCTTGTGGATGCCCCTATAGTGGCCATCAATAGTCGCCCATTAACACTGTTTTAAAATGTGGGCGAAATAATGTGTCCCATTTAAGTGCCCAATACTCGGCCAGTAGAATATAAGCCAATGTGGGTGAAATAACGGATCCCATTAAGGTGCCCAATACTGGCACGTTAGAAACAGAAGCACCTAAAATATGCCAGCCCACCCATAGCCCACAAGCAGTCTGATTTGAAAAACTACACAATATCAATAACAACTTAGGATTCAAATCCCTCACCCCAAAATTAGGCCTACATTTCAAAATGCCACTACATTTGCGGAACGCGCGTCTCAGAAACGCTCAGATCTGAAACCAGAGTAAGCCTTTCATGACCAGACCTGAAAATGTCTTACTGACCAGGCACTTTTTGTGATTTAGCACACATGGTGGTTTAGTGGCCCCAGTATTTTATATTTGTTGGACTAAAACAATAATTTTAACCACCTCAGCCCCCATAGCTTAAACACCCTTAATGACCAGGCCACTTTTTACAATTCTGCACTACACTACTTTCACCATTTATTGCTCCGTCATGCAACTTACCACCCAAATAAATTTTACCTCCTTTTCTTCTCACTAATAGAGATTTCATTTGGTGGTATTTCATTGCTGCTGACATTTTAACTTTTTTTGCTATTAATCAAAAATGACCGGAATTTTTGCAAAAAAATTGCATTTTTCACTTTCTGTTGTAAATTTTTTTTTAAAAACTATATTTATATATAAATTTTTCCCAAAATTTATTGTTCTGCATGTCTTTGATAAAAAAAAAATCCAATAAGTGTATATTTATTGGTTTGGGTAAAAGTTATAGCGTTTACAAACTATGGTGCAAAAAAGTGAATTTCCTCATTTTGAAGCAGCTCTGACTTTCTGAGCACCTGTCCTGTTTCTTTAGGTGCTAGAATGCCACGATAGTATAAATACCCCCCAAATTACACCATTTTAGAAAGAAGACACCCCAAAGTATTCGCGGAGGGGCATGGTGAGTTCATGTATCATTTCATTTTTTTTCACAAGTTAGCGGAAAATGACACCTTCTGAGGAAAAAAGAATAATAATAAAGTTTTCATTTTTGCTAACATCTGGCAAAAAAAAATTAAATCTCCCACGGACTCACTATGCCCCTCAGTGAATACCTTGGGGTGTCTACTTTCCGAAATGGGGTCATTTGTGGGGTGTATTTACTGTTCTGGCATTTTGGGCGGGGCTAAATTGTGAGCAACCTTTAAAACCTAAAGATACTCGTTGGAATTTGGGCCCCTTTGCGCACCCAGGCTGCAAAAAAGTGTCACTCATGTGGTATCGACGTACTCATGAGAATTAGGGCAATGTGTTTTGGGGTGTATTTTTACATATACCCATACTTTGTGTGAAAAATATCTCTGTAAATGACAACTTTTTCAATTTTTTTATACAAAGTTGTCAATTTACAGAGATATTTCTCTCATCTAGCATGGGTATATGTAAAAATGCACCCCAAAACACATTGCCCTACTTCTCCTGAGTACGGTGATACCACATGTGTGACACTTTTTTGCAGCCTGGGTGCTCAAAGGGGCCCAAATTCCAATGAGTACCTTTAGGATTTCACAGGGCATTTTTACGCATTTAGATTCCAGACTTCTTCTCACGCTTTAGAGACCCCTAAAATGCCAGGGCAGTATAAATACCCCACAAGTGACCCAATTTTAGAAAGAAGAAACCCCAAGGTATTCCGTGAGGGGCATGGTGAGTTCATAGAAGATTTATTTATTTTTTGGCACAAGTTAGCGGTAATTGATTTTTTTTTTTTTTTTACAAAGTCTCATATTCCACTAACTTGTGACAAAAAAATAAAATTTTACATGAACTCACCATCTCCCTCACGGAATACCTTGGGGTGTCTTTTTTCTAAAATGGGGTCACTTGTGGGGTATTTATACTGCCCTGGCATTTTAGGGGTCTCTAAAGATTGAGAAGAAGTCTGGAATCCAAATACGTAAAAATGCCCTGTGAAATCCTAAAGGTACTTATTGGAATTAGGGCCCCTTTGCACATCTTGGCTGCAAAAAAAGTGTCACTCATGTGGTATTTCCGTACTCAGGAGAAGTAGGGCAATGTGTTTTGGGGTGTATTTTTACATATACCCATACTGTGTGTGAAAAATATCTCTGTAAATGACAACTTTTTCAATTTTTTATACAAATTTGTCAATTTACAGAGATATTTCTCTCATCCAGCATGGGAATATGTAAAAATACACCCCAAAACACAATGCCTTATTTCTCCTGAGTACGGTGATACCACATGAGTGACACTTTTTTGCAGCCAAGATGCGCAAAGGGGCCCTAATTCCAATGAGTATCTTTTAGGAGAGCATTTTTAGGCATTTGGATTGCAGACTTTAGGGCCCCTAAAACGCCAGGGCAGTATAAATACCCCACATGTGACCCCATTTTGGAAAGAAGACACCCCAACGTATTCTGTGAGGGGCATGGCGAGTTCATAGAAGATTTTTTTTTGGCACAAGTTAGTGGAAATTTACTTTTTTTTTTCTCACAAAGTCTCTCTTTTCGCTACCTTGTGACAAAAAGTTCTATCTGTCATGGACTCAATATGCCCCTCAGCGAATACCTTGGGGTGTCGTCTTTCCAAAATGGGGTCACATGTGAGGTGTTTGTACTGCCCTGGCATTTAAGGGTCTCTGCAATCAATACATGTATGGCCAGAAAAAATGAGCGGCACAGTTTTCTTCATTCGCATCGATCAATGTGGATAAAAAAATTTCTCCCAAAAAATATGCAAGAAAAAAAAAAGAGGGGCCTGGCGATTGCCAGGACATAGGGGCTCCGCCCAAACATCCATACCCACTTCAGCTCCTATGTCCTGGCAAACGTGATTTCTCTATTCACATCGATCAATCGATCATTGTGGAGGAAGATTTTTGATACAAAGTGATTGCCAAAGCATATGAACTCCAACACCTTTCCTCAGCTCATATGCCTTGGCAAATGTACCTGTACTGCGGAGAAGAAATCCCGTCCTGCAGTGCCGCATACACCGACTTCACATGTAATCTGACAGCAGCGCAATGCTTCTCTCAGAATGCACATCAGTGATGCAGCGTTTTAGTCGGTTAGTCCAGCTGGAAAGTAAGGGGTGGTTATTAAAAAAAAATAAAAAAGAAGAAAAAACAAGCAGCAGGCTCATAAATTTGAACGTTACAAACTTTAAAAAAACCTAAACATCATAAAACTTTTAAAACCTAAACTAACTCACGATTTCTTTTTCTTGCTACCTGTTTAATTTTTTTTTTTCACACTTTACTTTCCTAGCAGAAACCTCTCCTTTCCCATGGGACAATGTGTAAAGTGTAAATCGCACAGAGATGGTGTGAAGTTCATTATGCACTTTATCCCAAGTGAAAGGAGAGGTTTCTACCGTTTCACATATCTGCAGTAGCACACTAGCACCCCTGTGTGTTAGGATCTCTCAAAACCTAGTATCCTGAGAGACCCTTGTGTAAAATCTACCTGTGTCCTGCGGTCCCTACATCCCTAAGTGTACCTGAGTGTGGCACTTCCGGAAACACTCCCCTAAGCATAGGGCAGGGTGATCAGGGCAGCAGGACAGAAATAGCGGGTATCACGCCTTATTCCACTCCTGCTACAGCAACGATATTGGGGAAATGTCGCTTATGTAGACGGCTCACTACACTGGCGGTGGGGGCCACAGAACCTCCTGGATACAGGAGGTTCTCAATGATCTCTTCCTGAAATTTGAGGAAGGATCCTGTTCTCCCAGCCCTACTGTAGAGAACAAAACTATTGTATATAGCCAATTGAATTAGGTATACAGACACCTTGTTATACCAGCGTCTGGTCCTGCGGGAGAGTTAATTAAGAGCCAACATCTGGTCATTGAAGTCCACCCCTCCCATGAGCAAATTATAGTCATGGACTGAGAGAGGCTTTTCAATGACACTGGTTGCCCGTTCAATTTGGATTGTCGTGTCTGCGTTAATGGAGGAGAGCATGTAAACGTCACGCTTGTCTCTCCGCGAGCAGTTCTTCGTTACACAAGGCAGCCCTCTCCCCCCTTGCAAGACGGGTGGTAATGAGTCGTTGTGGGAAGCCCCGGCGACTAGGTTGCACGGTGCCACAGCAGCCAATCTGTTTTAGGAATAAATGCATGAAAAGGGGCACACTTGTGTAGAAATTGTCCACAAAAAGGTGGTACCCCTTGCCAAATAAAGGTGACACCAAGTCCCAGACTGTCTTCCCACTGCTCCCCAGGTAGTCAGGGCAACCGACCGGCTCCAGGGTCTGATCTTTACCCTCACAGAGCTTATACAATTTGACCCCATACTGGGCACGCTTGCTTGGGTAAAATGTATTAGTGACTCATCTATGCAGATGTTTTGCTCAGGGGTATACAAATCTGCAAATTTGGTGTTAAAGTGGTCTATGAGGGGCCGAATTTTGTGGAGCCAGTCAAAAGCTGGGTGGCCTCTGGGACGGGAGGTGCTGTTGTCACTAAAGTGCAGGAAACGCAGGATGGTCTCAAATCATGTCCTGGACATGGCAGCAGAGTACATGGGCATGTGATGAATTGGGTTTGTGGACCAAAATGCCTGCAATTCATGCTTTTTTGTCAGGCCCATGTTGAGGAAAAGGCCCAGAAAAGTTTTAATTTCGGAAACTTGGACGGTTTTCCACCGGAAAGACTGGGCATAAAAGCTTCCCGGCTTGGCGGTTATAAATTGAGTGGCATACCGGTTTGTTTCTGCCACAACTAGGTCAAAGAGGTCTGCAGTGAAGAACAGCTCAAAAAACCCCAGTACCGATCCGATCTGAGCTGTCTCAACCCGAACTCCTGACTGGGTGGTGAAAGGGGGAACTACTGGTGCGGCTGAAGATGGGGGCTGCCAATCAGGTTTTGCCAGCACCTCAGGGACTCTAGGGGCTCTACGGGCCTGTCTGTGCGGTGGCTGCGACGGGGGAACTACTGCACGTGCCACCGTACCATCATCAACTGCGTTTCTGGTGCTCGCCACTTCACCATGTTCTACGGCACTAGTTCTACTAGGTCCAGGATGGGCTGCACTGCTGGTGTATGCCTCACCACATAATCCAACAGCGCCAGCCCCACTCTGCTGCCCTTGAAGCGGATCCTGCGCAACCTGGGGTCTAGCAACACGGGGCCGGGTATGCCTGGTGGTATCAGGGACCTCAACCTCATCGTCCGAACTTTGGTTCAGACTGCCACTGCTTTCTACAGGTTCGTATTCTGACCCGCTGGATTCGTCAGATGAGGGTTCCCATTCCTCATACGACTGGGTCAAAAGCCTGTAGGCCTCTTCAGAAGAATACCCCTTCCTTGCCATTTGGACAACTAAATTTAGGGGGTATTCCCTGAGACTACCCAAGAAAAAAAGAAAGCCTGTCTTACAAATGGGAGGCTAGGGAAGTACAGGAAGCCGCTGCGATTGATAAAAAAATATCAAAACAGATTTTTTTTTTTATCACCGCAGAGCTTGTGTATTTATTGTGCAGTGATAAAAAAAAAAGATAATAATTTTTGTCACTGCGGCTGGGTGGGTGTGGGTGAACGCATGTGTGGGCGACCGATCAGACCTGATCGGGCAAACACTGCGTTTTGGGTGGGGGGTGACTAAAGTGACACTAATACTATTATAGATCTGACTGTGATCAGTTCTGATCACTTCCAGATACTATAAAGTACCAATGCTGATTAGCGCTATGCTAATCAGCGAATGCGGTGCGGTGGGCGCTAACTGACTACCTAAAGGGACCTAAAAACTTAACTAAACCTAACAGTCAATACTAGTGGGAAAAAAAGCGACAGTTTGCACTGATCACTTTTTTCCCTTTCACTAGTGATTGACAGGGGTGATCAAGGGGTTAATTGGGGTGATTGGGGTGGTGGTGATCTAAAGCTAAAGTGTAGTGCTTGGTGTACTCACTGTCACATGTGCTCTCTGGCTATATGGCTATATATATGGCTTTTCATTCGATTTTTTGAAAGTCATCAGCCTGCCAGCGGTGATCATTGGCTGGCAGGCTGATGACCAACTTCTTCTGCAACTTTTACCGCCGTGCACTGAGCATGCACAGACGGCACCAGCGCTTCATCTCGCGTCTCACGAAATGACGCGCCGATGCGTCAATGAGAAACATCCCGGCTGCCTGCGGAACGCATCCCTGCGTTAGGCGGTCGGGAGGTGGTTAAAAAAAGCTTTTTTTTTTTTCAAATCATAGCTTTTTTTTAAATATGCAAACTAACACAAAAATTAATTATTCAAATTTTGTGTTGATTGGTTTGATGTATAATATGTAAAATTTTTGTTTGGTGGCGGTTTTGGTTGGCATGGGCGTTTTTGATTTTTATACATTTTTCTCTTTTATTTGTATTTTTTATTAGATTTTTTTGTTATAGCAGTTAGAAGATAGATATATAGATTGCAGCTGTGAAGGGGTTAAAATATGTTTATTTTAAAAACTTGATTAAACAATAGGACATTTTCTGATGACACATTTCCTTTAAGAACAGACATCAGTGCAGTGAACACCAATTATATGAAACACAACAGGAAATATTCTAGTACTGTAGGCGAACATTTGTTTTGAAAGTTTTCTAATCCTGCACCAATCCAATTTTTGCAGTCACGATACAGAGGGTCTACTGCTACCAGCAAATGTAAGGTACAAAAGAAAAAATAAATGGCATATGTGATACATTTTGGCATTTCCTCTTAACAAGTGAGTCATGAAACAAAAACTGGCTATCTACCAAGTACCAATAACAAACCCAGACGGCTCATGAAAAGAACTGGTTACATTCTTGCAAGAATTACAAACTAATTGAGATTTCTGTGAAGTTTAGTTGGAATTACAGTTCAAAGTAATCTGTGCATGTAACAGGTCATGCGTACACCTGAACTATGTTTCCATACGAACTCTAAGTTCTGCTCAGTTCTAATGTACTTCTTCTACTCAGAGGCACCTTAAAAGTATTTTCTTTCTCAGTTAACATAAGTCTAGCTAAATCATAAAATAATCCAAAAGTATCAACGTCTGTCATAACTTCAGTTTTGGGAACTGCAGTACTTGTGGCTCTTTTACATCTAAAATCCACTGTTGACATTTAGGTTTGAGCAAATCGAAGTATTCCAAATTGTACTTCGATTCAGATTTCAGGGCAAATCGTTTTGCCGCGAAGCCGAAATTCCTTGTGCTTCGTGGTAACAAATAAATTTTCCCTGAATTCGCATTAAAAATGCATACATCATCCATTTGAGTGAAAAGAGGCCACTATGGCCATCATGATTGAAGATCCCGCGCCAGCCACCGTGATGACTTCAACATCACACAAAATTTCAATTTTCAATGACCACTGATAGAAGATATTTTGGAAATTATTTTTCAGCTGTGCAGTTTCCGTAAAATACGGATCACATGGAGGGTAAAAACAGACACATGGACCAAACATGGATCGTTCACAGACAACTTCACGGACTGATTTTTTTATGGACGTCAAACAACATAGAAATGTAAACGAAGCCTAAGACACTAGTCCGAATTCTTTAAGATATTTTGCAAGAATGGAATTAGCAGAAGGACCCGGCTTCGCACGGGTATATTTCATCTAAGTCATTTAATGCTTGTGTGTGTCGTTAAAAGATATTAAAAGTATCCCCTTTACCAGTGGATTCCACAGCCCCTAACCCCTTAAAACTGAACCCCCACAGTGCCCTGCCTCCTTAAAATGGGACCTCCACAGCAGCCCATCCCCTTAACTTTGACGTTCACAGCAGCCTGCCCCTTTAACAGCACCCCACTCCCTTGACAGTGACCTCCTCAGGGGCCCGCCCCCTTAACAGTGATCTATACAGCACCCCGCCCCTTAACACTGACCTCCATAGGGGACCGTCCCCTTATATGTGACCTCCACTGTTCCCTACCCCCTTAACAGAGAACTCCACTGCACCCGTCCCTTTAACAGTGATTGCCACAGAACTCCATTCCCTTAACAGTGACCTCACAGTACACTGCAGACTTAATAGTGACCGCAACAGCAGCAGCTCCTTTAATAGTGCCCCCTTAACAATGACCTTCACAGCAGCCTGCCCCCGTAACACTAACATCCACAGTAAATGCCCCTTTAACAGTGACCTCCACAGTGCCCTCCCCATTAACAATTACCTCCACAGCAGCTGTCCCTTTAATTGTGGACCCTGCCCCCTTAACAGTGACTTCCACAGCGCCCTGCCCCTTTAACCCCTTAAGGACCGGACTTATTTTCACCTTAAGGACCAGGGTATTTTTTGCAAATCTGACCAGTGTCACTTTATGTGTGAATAACTTTAAAATGCTTATCTAGGCCATTCTGAGATTCTTTTCTCATCACATAGTGTACTTCATGACACTGGTAAAATAGAGTAAATTTTTTTTATTTATTAGTAAAAAAAATACCAAATTTACCCAATTTTTTGAAAAATTAGCAAATTTCCAAGTTTCAATTTCTCTACTTCTATAATACATAGTAATTCCTCCAAAAAGAGTTATTACTTTACATTCCCAATAGGTCTACTTCATGTTTGGATCATTTTGGGAATGGCATTTTATTTTTTGTGGACGTTACAAGGCTTAGAAGGTTAGAAGAAAATCTTGAATTTTTTCTGAAATTTTCCAAAACCCACTTTTTAAGGACCAGTACAGGTCTGAAGTCACTTTGTGAGGCTTACATAATAGAAACCACCCAAAAATGACCATAATTTAGAAACTACACCCCTCAAGGTATTCAAAACTGATTTTACAAACTTTGTTAACCCTTTAGGTGTTCCACAAGAGTTATTGGCAAATGGAGATGAAATTTCAGAATTTAAATTTTTTGCCAAATTTTCCATTTTAATCCATTTTTTCAGTTACAAAGCAAGGGTTAACAGCCAAACAAAACTCTATATTTATTGCCTTGATTCTGTAGTTTATAGAAACACCCTAAACTGCTGTACGGGCACTTGGCAGGGCACATAAGGAAAGGAACAGCAAGTGGATTTTGGAAGGCAGATTTGACTGGGATAATTTTAAGCTGCCATGTCACATCTGAAGCCTACCTGATGCACCCCTAGAGTAGAAACCCCAAAAAAGTGACCCCATTTTGGAAACTACGGGATAAGGTGGCAGTCTTGTTGGTACTATTTTAGGGTACATATGATTTTTGGTTGCTCTATATTACCCGTTTTGTGAGGCAAGGCAACAAAAAATAGCTGTTTTGTCATCATTTAAATTTTTTGATCACTTTTATTATCTTTTTGGGGAATTGAGGTGGGAAAAATTTCAATTTCATCTTAGTTTTTCCTTTTTTTTCTTTACGGCGTTCAACGCGTGGAGAAAGCAACATGACCGTTTTATAGATCAGGTCTTTATGGACGCTATGATATCAAACATGTGCAGTGTGATTTTTTTTTATCAGTGATACAGTTGTGTTCAAAATTATTCAACCCCCACTGAAATTGAGTGTTTTGGCCAGTTTGACATTGATTTTGATCATTTCAGTCATCTTGTTTGCAATTAAATCAAAGAGGCACTTGTAAGTCAGACAAATATAACATAACATTTATAATGAAATAACCACAAATGTCTTTTCTGTGCTCACATCATTATCATTTTTATTCAACCCCCAAGTGACATTCAATCTTAGTACTTAGTACAACATCCTTTTCCAGTTATAACAGCTTTTAAACGTGAACCATAGCTTGACTTAAGTGTCTTGCAGCGATCTACGGGTATCTTCGCCTGTTCTGTTTCAGTATCTTGCATTGTGTATTGGTATGCTCCTCTCTTGCTCCCCCCTCTGTTTCAGCTTCTACTTGGTTCAGTCTAGCCACTTCCGTTTTTCCCTGTCATTCATTGCTGTTTGTGTGTGCTGTAATTCTGAGGAGAATCTGAGGAAAATCTGAGGAAAATCTGTGTAGTATCTCATGTTCTTATCAAGGAGATTATTAGAGGCATAATTCTTTTACCATCTGGATTCCCTGAATATCTTGTAATACAATCTCCGGATTAAAAGACTACTTGATTAACTCCTGGGTGTCTGATGCGTAAACTGTAAGTGGAGGATGTCTGATTCAACAAGTCACCTCACAGATGCGTATAAGGCTGACATTTCGAAACGCCACAGTAAAAAAATTGTCTTAGTACTCTCCTTCTCCCGCTAAGAAAAGAATATTCTCCTCCTCCAAGTAAAAAGCCATCATCATTTGTCTCCGTTATGCTACAGTAGTAAGGTAATATCTTATACTGTCCAGTACTGCATTCACTTGGATCGCAGAAGCTTCTAGCAATTCCAGTTTCATACAGGCTAGGAACTGTATTCAGCCTGTTTTCTGAGGTAAATATTGTCTGCCTGCTGTGGGCTATTAAAAGACCGAACCACCATTATAGAGGTCACTGTTGTGTTACAGATGGAAATGCAGGACACAGCTAGAAGGATTTCTAAACCCTCATTAAAAATAAAAGAGGCCCTCTTAACCGACAAAATTGAGATATGTGATAATTTGTCCAGTTTGTGGGAAAAGACTGAACAATGTATGGATGCAGCACATGGATCAGGCTATAATGAAGATCAATTAAAGGCCATGTGTACAAAATTGAATAAGACCTATGATAGTTATAATAGACTGTCTGAAAAATATTCTTCTCTGTTATCAAGTCTCAACTCAGAGGAAGACCCATACTGCACTTAATGATGAAAGATATAGCAGATTTATGGCAGTCAAGTCAATGCAAGAGGACAAGATATCACAACAATATGAAACTGCGGCAGCAGACATGGCTGAACTCAGAGTTCTTGAAGAAGCTGCTGAAGAAGAAGAAGCTTATCATCCTATGTCCAAGATATCTAATGACTCAGACGGCTGTACCCTGCAATTCATCCTAGACCAAAGCAAAGTCAATGCATTTGAACCAGAAGATTTGGGCTCTGCACGCCAGCCTGCTGAACTCATGCGAGAGAAAAAGAGGCAGCTGATAACTATACAGTTGACCCCAGTCCAGTGGACATTTCTCTTTCTTTAAAACCTCTGGCACCTTACACAGTATTTCAGGCACCATTAGAGACCAAGCCGCTTCAAGCTCATCAAATCATATTAAAACCTCCTGAGTAGAGATGAGCGAACACCTGGATGTTCGGGTTCGAGAGGTTCGGCCGAACTTCCGGAAAATGTCCGGGTTCGTGATCCGAACTCAACCCGAACTTCATCCCGAACCCGAACCCCATAGAAGTCAATGGGGACCCGAACTTTTGGGCACTAAAAAGGCTGTAAAAGACTCCCGGAAAGGGCTAGAGGGCTGCAAAAGGCATCAAAATGTAGGTAAATCCCCTGCAAACAAATGTAGATAGGGAAATTATGACTTAACATAAAATAAAATAAAATTAACCAATATTAATTGGAGTTAGGTCCCATAGCACAGAATCAGGCTTCAAATCACCCACCAATGGAGAAGGTCGCTTACTATTATTTCGACCCCAGCATCCAGACAAAGGAGAGAGGTCCCATAGCAGAGAATCTGGCATCATATCAACCACCACAGGAGAAGGCCACTTTCAGTGACTTAGGCCTTAGCACCCAGACAGAGGAGACATGTCAGATAGCACAAGCATTACATTTATACCATCCAGCACAGGAGAAGGCCACTTTTAGTTACTTTGACCCCTGCACCCAGAAAGAGGAGAGAGGCTCCACAGAACATATTCAGGCATCATATCACCCACCACAGGAGTAGGCCACCATTTAGTTAATTTGACCCCTGCACCCATGTCAGCTGGTACAAGCATTAGTTTCACATCACCCAGCACAAGAGAAGGCCACTTTGAGAGACTTTGACCCCTGCACCCAGACGGAGGAGAGAGGTTTTCACAGCAGAGAATCAGGCATTTAGATCACCCACCACAGGAGTAGGCC
The DNA here is from genome assembly GCA_033119425.1 of Bufotes viridis. Classification (NCBI taxonomy): domain Eukaryota; kingdom Metazoa; phylum Chordata; class Amphibia; order Anura; family Bufonidae; genus Bufotes; species Bufotes viridis. The sequence goes on along the minus strand of CM065589.1, from coordinate 65,883,886 downwards.
ACCATTTAATGGGACCCCGGAAACCATGTCAGATGGCACAAGCATCAGTTTCACATCACCCAGCACAAGAGAAGGCCACTTTGAGAGACTTTGACCCCTGCACCCAGACGGCGGAGAGATGTTTCACAGCAGAGAATCAGGCATTTAGATCACCCACCACAGGAGTAGGCCACCATTTAATGGGACCCCGGCAACCATGTCAGATGGCACAAGCATCAGTTTAACATCACCCAGCACAAGAGAAGGCGACTTTACATAGAAACATAGAAACATAGAATGTGTCGGCAGATAAGAACCATTTGGCCCATCTAGTCTGCCCAATAGACTGAATACTATGAATAGCCCCAGGCCCTATCTTATATGAAGGATGGCCTTATGCCTATCCCATGCATGCTTAAACTCCTTCACTGTATTTGCAGCTACCACTTCTGCAGGAAGGCTATTCCATGCGTCCACTACTCTCTCAGTAAAGTAATTCTTCCTGATATTACCTTTAAACCTTTGCCCCTCTAATTTAAAAACTATGTCCTCTTGTAGCAGTTTTTCTTCTTTTAAATATTCTCTCCTCTTTTACCGTGATGATTCCCTTTATGTATTTAAAAGTTTCTATCATATCCCTCTGTCTCTTCTTACTTCCAAGCTATACATGTTAAGGTCGTTTAACCTTTCCTGGTAAGTTTTGTCCTGCAATCCATGTACTAGTTTAGTAGCTCTTCTCTGAACTCTCTCCAAAGTTTCAATATCCTTCTGCAGATATGGTCTCCAGTACTGCACACAATACTCCAAATGAGGTCTCACTAGTGCTCTGTAGAGCGGCACGAGCACCTCCCTCTTTCTACTGGTAATGCCTCTCCCTATACACCCAAGCATTCTGCTGGCATTACCTGCTGCTCTATGACATTGTCTGCCCACCTTTAGGTCGTCTGATATAATGACCCCTAAATCCCTTTCCTCAGATACTGAGGTTAGTACTGTATCACTGATTTTTATATTCTGCTCTTGGGTTTTACGCCCCAGGTGCATTATCTTGCACTTATCAACATTGAATTTTAGTTGCCATATTTTTGACCATTCCTCTAGTTTTCCTAAATCCTTTTCCATTTGGTGTATCCTCCAGGAACATCAACCCTGTTACAAATCTTTGTGTCATCAGCAAAAAGACACACCTTACCATTGAGGCCTTCTGCAATTTCGCTGATAAAGATATTAAACAATATAGGTCCCAGAACAGATCCCTGAGGTACCCCACTGGTAACAATACCATGGTCTGAATATACTCCATTGACTACAACCCTCTGTTTTCTGTCCTTCAGCCACTGCCTAATCCATTCAACAATATGTGAGCCCAAGTTCAAACACTGTAGTTTATTGATAAGCCTTCTATGTGGGACAGTATCAAAAGCCTTACTAAAGTCCAGATAAGCGATGTCTACTGCACCTCCGCCAGACTTTGACCCCTGCACCCAGACGGAGGAGAGAGGTCCCACAGAAGAGAATCAGGCATCATGTCAACCACCACAGGAGTAGGCCACCTCTTGTTTCTTTGACCCCTGCACCCAGAAAGAGGAGAGAGGTCCCACAGCAGAGATTCAGGCATTTATATCAGCCAGCACAGGAGAAGGCCGCTTTCAGTGACTTAGGCCTTAGCACCGACACAGAGGAGACAGGTCAGATAGCACAAGCATCAGTTTTACATCAACCACCACAGGAGAAGGGCACTTTTAGAGACTTTGACCCCTGCAGCCACACGGAGGAGAGAGGTCCCACAGCAGAGATTCAGGCATTTATATCAGCCAGCACAGGAGAAGGCCGCTTTCAGTGACTTAGGCCTTAGCACCGACACAGAGGAGATAGGTCAGATAGCACAAGCATCAGTTTTACATCAACCACTACAGGAGAAGGGCACTTTTAGAGACTTTGACCCCTGCAGCCACACGGAGGAGAGAGGTCCCACAGCAGAGATTCAGGCATTTATATCAGCCAGCACAGGAGAAGGCCGCTTTCAGTGACTTAGGCCTTAGCACCGACACAGAGGAGACAGGTCAGATAGCACAAGCATTAGTTTTACATCAACCACCACAGGAGAAGGGCACTTTTAGAGACTTTGACCCCTGCAGCCACACGGAGGAGAGAGGTCCCACAGAAGAGAATCAGGCATCATGTCAACCACCACAGGAGTAGGCCACCTCTTGTTTCTTTGACCCCTGCACCCAGAAAGAGGAGAGAGGTCCCACAGCAGAGATTCAGGCATTTATATCAGCCAGCACAGGAGAAGGCCGCTTTCAGTGACTTAGGCCTTAGCACCGACACAGAGGAGACAGGTCAGATAGCACAAGCATCAGTTTTACATCAACCACCACAGGAGAAGGGCACTTTTAGAGACTTTGACCCCTGCAGCCACACGGAGGAGAGAGGTCCCACAGCAGAGATTCAGGCATTTATATCAGCCAGCACAGGAGAAGGCCGCTTTCAGTGACTTAGGCCTTAGCACCGACACAGAGTAGACAGGTCAGATAGCACAAGCATCAGTTTCACATCAACCACCACAGGAGAAGGGCACGTTTAGAGACTTTGACCCCTGCACCCAGAAAGAGGAGAGAGGTCCCACAGCAGAGAATCAGACATCATGTCAACCACCACAGGAGTAGGCCACCTTTTGTTTCTTTGACCCCTGCACCCAGAAAGAGGAGAGAGGTCCCACAGCAGAGAATCAGGCTTTTCGATCACCCACCACAGGAGAAGGCCGCTTTCAGTGACTTTGGCCCCCTGCACCCACACAAAGGAGACATGTCAGACAGCACAAGTATAACATTCATATCACCCAGCACAGGAGAAGGACACTTTCATGTACTTTGGCCCCGGCACCCAGACAGAGGGAAGGTTCATTCAACTCTGGGTTGCACCTCAAGATCCTACTTAATTTCAAAAATTGATTTTTCAATGAAGAAGTGGCCAGGAGTACAAGACAACATGGTTTAAGGCAGTTATTAAGGACTACTCTGCACAAGGGAGGGTCAGGTCTTGTGGGATCCATGCCTGGTTCATTTTTATAAACGCCAGCTTGTCCACGTTGGCTGCGGACAGGCGGCTGCGTTTGTCAGTAATGACGCCCCTGCCGTGCTGAATACACGTTCAGATAAAACGCTGGCCGCCGGGCAGGCCAGCACCTCCAAGGCATAACATGCTAATTCTGGCCACGTGGACAATTTGGAAACCCAGAAGTTGAATGGGGCCGAACCATCCATCAGTACGTGGAGTTGTGTGCAGATGTACTGTTCAACCATGTTAGTGAAATGTTGCCTCCTGCTAACACATTCCGTATCAGGTGGTGGGGCAGTTAGCTGTGGCGTGGAGACAAAACTTTTCCACATTTCTGCCATGCTAACCCTGCCCTCAGAGGAGCTGGCCGTGACACTGCTGCGTGGGCGACCTCTAGCTCCTCCTCTGCCTTGGCCTTCCACCTGTTCCCCTGTGACAGTTGGGAATGCTCTCAGGAGCGCGTCTACCAGTGTGCGCTTGTACTCGCGCATCTTCCTATCACGCTCCAGTGCAGGAAGTAAAGTGGGCACATTGTCTTTGTACCGTGGATCCAGCAGGGTGGCCACCCAGTAGTCAGCACACGTTAAAATGTGGGCAACTCTGCTGTCGTTGCGCAGGCACTGCAGCATGTAATCGCTCATGTGTGCCAGGCTCCCCAGAGGTAAGGACAAGCTGTCCTCTGTGGGAGGCGTATCGTCATCATCCTCTGTATCCCCCCAGCCACGCACCAGGGATGTGCCTGCGCTGTGCTAGGTGCCACCCCACTGTGATCCTGCCTCATCCTCATCCTCCTACACCTCCTCCTCATCCTCCTCGTCCTCCAGTAGTGGTCCCTGGCTGGCCACATTTGTACCTGCCCTCTGCTGTTGCAAAAAACCTCCCTCTGAGCCACTTCTAACAGACTGGCCTGAAAGTGCTAAAAACGACCCGTCATCCTCCTCCTCCTCCTCCTCCTGGCCCTGGCCCACCTCCTCTTCCATCATCGCCCTAAGCATTTTCTCTAGGAGACATAGAATTGGTATTGTCACGCTGATAACAGTGGCATCGCCACTGGCCATGTTGGTGGCGTACTCTAAACAGCGCAACAGGGCACACAGGTCTCGCATGGAGGCCCAATCATTGGTGGTGAAGTGGTGCTGTTCCTCAGTGCGACTGACCCGTGCGTGCTGCAGCTGAAACTCCACTATGGCCTGCTGCTGCTCGCACAGTCTCTCCAGCATGTGCAAGGTGGAGTTCCACCGGGTGGGCACGTCGCATATTAGGCGGTGAGCGGGAAGGCCGAAGTTCCGCTGTAGCTCTGACAGGCGAGCAGCGGCAGGATGTGAACGCCGGAAGCGCGCACAGACGGCCCGCACTTTATGCAGCAGCTCTGACATGTCAGGGTAGTTGTGAATGAACTTTTGCACCACCAAATTCAGCACATGCGCCAGGAAAGGGATGTGCGTCAAACCGGCTAGTCCCAGAGCTGCCACGAGATTTCGCCCATTATCGCACACCACCAGGCCGGGCTTAAGGCCCAACGGCAGCAACCACTGGTCGGTCTGTTGTTCAATACCCCGCCACAACTCCTGCGCGGTGTGGGGCCTGTCCCCCAAACATATGAGTTTCAGAATGGCCTGCTGACGTTTACCCCAGGCTGTGCTGAAGTTGGTGGTGAACGTGTGTGGCTGACTGGATGAGCTGGTGGAAGCAGAGGAGGAGGAGGAGGAAGCCGAGTAGGAGGAGGAGGCTACAGGAGGCAAAGAATGATGCCCTGTGATCCTTGGCGGCGGAAGGACGTGCGCCAAGGAACTCTCCGCCTGGGGCCCAGCCGCCACTACATTTACCCAGTGTGTAGTTAGGGAGATATAGCGTCCCTGGCCGTGCTTACTGGTCCACATATCTGTGGTTAGGTGGACCTTGCCACAAATGGCGTTGCGCAGTGCACACTTGATTTTATCGGACACTTGCATGTGCAGGGAAGGCACGGCTGTCAGCTGTTTGAAGCTGTCTGTGTCTACCAGCCGGAATGACAGCATTTCAAAGGTCAGTAGTTTAGAAATGCTGGCATTCAGGCCAAGGGCTCGAGGGTGACTAGGTGGGAATTTGCGCTTCCTCTCAAAGGTTTGAGAGATGGAGAGCTGAACGCTGCTGTGTGAAATAGTGGAGACGCTAGGTGACGGTGGCGGTGGTGTCGGTGGCACATCCTCTGTTTGCTGCTCGGCAGGTGGCAGCCGAGGCAGCAGCGCTAGAGGGAGCAGGGGGAGCCTGAGCGGGTTCCTTGTTTTTAAGGTGTGTACTCCACTGCAGTTCATGCTTTGCATGTAGATGCCTGATCATGCAGGTGGTGCTCAGGTTAAGAACGTTAATGCCTCGCCTCAGGGTCTGATGGCACAGCGTGCAAACCACTCTGGTCTTGTCGTCAGCACATTGTTTGAAGAAGTGCCATGCCAGGGAACTCCTTGAAGATGCCTTTGGGGTGCTGGGTCCCTGTTGGCGCTGGCCAATAGCAGGCGAACTCTCTGGACGGCGGCTGTTCTGCTTTTGCCCCCTGCTCCCTCTTTAGCTTCGCTGTTGTCTCGGTCTCACCACTGCCTCTTCCTCTGAACTATTTAAGTCAGCGGCACGACCTTCAGTCCATGTGGGGTCTAAGACCTCATCGTCCTCTGCATCGTCTTCCACCCAGTCTTCCTCCCTGACCTCCTCCTGTTCAGTCTGCACACTGCAATAAGACGCGGCAGTGGGCACCAGTGTTTCGTCATCATCAAAGACTCGGTCACTCTGCTGTGGTGGTATTCCCATGTCCTCATCATCTGGATACATAAGTGGTTGTGCGTCAGTGCATGAAATGTCTTCCACCGCTGGGGAAGGGCTAGGTGGACGCCCCTGGAAAACCGTGGGAGCAGAGTCTTCAAAAAGAATAAGAGACTGCTGCATAACTTGAGGCTCAGCCAGTTTCCCTGATATGCATGGGGGTGATGTGACAGAATGATGGGCTTGGTTTTCAGGTGCCACCTGTGCGCTTTCCGCAGAAGACTGGGCGTAAGACAATGTGGTGAACATGCTGGAAGCACTGTCGGCCACCCAATCGACTAATGCCTGTACCTGCTCAGGCCTTACCATCCTCATAACGGCATTGGGCCCCACCAAATATCGCTGTAAATTCTGCCGGCTACTTGAGGGAGTTGGTTCACTACTTTGTGCGCCTGAGGCCGAACGGCCACGTCCTCTGCCAGCAACAGAGGCTCCACGGACACCACCACGACCGCGTCCTCGTCCCTTAATAGAATGTTTCCTCATTGTTGCGATTCAACTCGCACCACAATAAAATATATTATTTTTTAGCCCCAAAATTCCCACACTGGAAGATATAATTCCTTTTTCTGGTATTAATTACAAGAAGACTGCTGCAAATTGGACACCAGAATTTTTAAAATGCTTGTTTTGGTACATAGATTCCCACACGGGGAGATATAATTCCTTTTTACAGGAGTAAAAACGTGCGGCCTACTGTTTCTGGTCTAACAAATACCAGATTGATTAAATTGGCCTTTTTTTCACCAAAATTACAACACTGGACAATAATGCCTTTTTGCGGTATTAATTACAAGAAGACTGCTGCTAATTGGACACCAGAATTTTTAAAATGCTAGTTTTGGTACATAGATTCCCACACGGGGAGATATAATTCCTTTTTACAGGAGTGAAAACGTGAGGCCTACTGTTTCTGGTCTAACAAACACCAGATTGATTAAGTTGGCCTTTTTTTCACCAAAATTACAACACTGGACAATAATGCCTTTTTGCGGTATTAATTACAAGAAGACTGCTGCTAATTGGAAACCAGAATTTTTAAAATGCTAGTTTTGGTACATAGATTTCCACACGAGGAGATATAATTCCTTTTTACAGGAGTGAAAACGTGAGGCCTACTGTTTTTGGTTTAACAAACACCAGATTGATTAAATTGGCCTTTTTTTCACCAAAATTACAACACTGGACAATAATGCCTTTTTGCGGTATTAATTACAAGAAGACTGCTGCTAATTGGACACCAGAATTTTTAAAATGCTAGTTTTGGTACATAAATTCCCACACTGGAATATATAATTCCTTTTTCCGGTATTAATTACAAGAAAACTGCTGCAAATTGGACACCAGAATTTTTAATATGCTAGTTTTGGTACATAGCTTCCCACACGGGGAGATATAATTCCTTTTACAGGAGTGAAAACGTGAGGCCTACTGTTTCTGGTCTAACAAACACCAGATTGATTAAATTGGCCTTTTTTTCTCCAAAATTACAACACTGGACAATAATGCCTTTTGCGGTATTAATTACAAGAAGACTGCTGCTAATTGGACACCAGAATTTTTAAAATGCTAGTTTTGGTACATAAATTCCCACACTGGAATATATAATTCCTTTTTCCGGTATTAATTACAAGAAAACTGCTGCAAATTGGACACCAGAATTTTTAATATGCTAGTTTTGGTACATAGCTTCCCACACGGGAGATATAATTCCTTTTACAGGAGTGAAAACGTGAGGCCTACTGTTTCTGGTCTAACAAACACCAGATTGATTAAATTGGCCTTTTTTTCTCCAAAATTACAACACTGGACAATAATGCCTTTTTGCGGTATTAATTACAAGAAGACTGCTGCAAATTGGACACCAGAATTTTTAAAATGCTAGTTTTGGTACATAAATTCCCACACTGGAAGATATAATTCCTTTTTCCGGTATTAATTACAAGAAAACTGCTGCAAATTGGACACCAGAATTTATAATATGCTAGTTTTGGTACATAGATTCCCACACGGGGAGATATAATTCCTTTTTACAGGAGTAAAAACGTGAGGCCTACTGTTTCTGGTCTAACAAACACCAGATTGATTAAATTGGCCTTTTTTCACCAAAATTACAACACTGGACAATGTAATGCCTTTTTGCGGTATTAATTCCTTTTTACAGGAGTAAAAACGTGAGGCCTACTGTTTCTGGTGTAACTAACACCAGATTGATTAAATTGGCCTTTTTTTCACCAAAATTACAACACTGGACGATATAATGCCTTTTTTGCGGTATTAATTACAAGAGGACTGCTGGTATTTCAGAACACCGGAATTTTTAAAATGCTAGTTTTGCTAGATAAATTTCCCACACTGGGAGAAATATTGCCTAAGCCTTTTTACAGTATTAATTACAACAGGAGTGCTTCTTCTGGTCTAACACCAGAATAATTTTATTATTACGGTGAAAGATTTTTTTAATTTTTTAATATTTCTGGCAGATAAAAAAAAAAAATATTTCTGGCTGACAATATAGGACTCGGCTGTAGTGGCACTGGCTAGCCTAGCTGGAACAGCACATTCATGGGATTTGCTATCCGAGTGGGTTACTTTCAGTTTCACCACTGATATATTAAATATCTTTGCAGTTAGTATGGGTGACACAAGCACAGCCAAACCCCTGATGTAGCATATCTATGAAAAAATCGACTATTACATGAGATTAATGGACGTTGTGGCAGCTTTTGCTGTAGCACCACAAGTCCCAAAATGGCCGCCGCCTATCAGCCCAGTAACATGTGCCAGAAAACGGTCTGCCCAGCCAGAAAAAAAATAGACTTTGACTGAGCAGCTGAATCGCTGTTGTTCTGATTCACAGGTGTAGATTTTACACTTCTTTGGAGCTTTGGTTTAGACTCTGTGGCAGCTTGTGCTGGCGCACCACAAGTCCCAAAATGGCCACCGCCGGTCAGCCCCAGTTACATGTGCCAGTAAAAATCGCTCTGGCCAGTCTCACTAAAATAGTGACTTTCAGTGAACAGCTCAGCTGAGTTGTTCTGATGCACAGGTGTAGAAAGGTAAATCATTCAATCACTTCTTTATCCCTGCCTATCTCGCCCTCACAGAAGCTGCATCCTCTCACTACACTAGTCAGAGCAGTGTGACGTGCGGCGCTACGTGACTCCAGCTTAAATAGAGGCTGGGTCACATGCTGCACTTGGCCAATCACAGCCATGCCATTAGTAGGCATGGCTGTGATGGGCTCTTAGAGCAAGAAGTAAAACGCTAGCTGATTGGCTGCTTTGCAGCCCTTCAGAAAGCGGGAAGAAATCGACGAACACCGGACCCGAACCCAAACTTTTTTGAAAATGTCCGTGTTCGGGTCCGTGTCACGGACACCCCAAAATTCGGTACGGACCCGAACGATTTTCGAACTGTTCGCTCAACACTACTCCTGAGACTAGTTACATAGCAACCAAGACGCTGGCGCCAACATTACCAGATGTGAAGCCTTCACTTACGCTCAACCCAGCTGCCCAGCATTCCATCTTCCAACCCACAAACATAGGGCATCAGATGGTGCCAACAACACCAGCGAGGGAGAAGTTCCCATCGCCATGATGCAGGAAAGAAATAACGCATCAGAAATCGCTAAGTACCTCACTCTCAGAGACCTCATCAGTACTAGCCTTACAAACTTTGATGATCACCCAGAGAACTATAGAAGTTGGAAGGCCACCTTCAAGACAACAGTTCAAACCCTTGGTGTACTGCCTATGCAAGAACTTGATTTACTAATCAGATGGCTAGGTCCATGGTCGTCAAACTGTGTTAAGAGACTCAAAACCGTTCATATCTACGAACCAGTCAAAGGCCTTCGTCTCGCATGGGAAAGATTAGAGCAGACATACGGCGGCTCGGAAGTAGTTGAACGTGCCTTATTTAAACGACTATACAACTTTCCTGGATTATCCAATACAGACCGCCAAGGGTTCCAGGAATTAAGCGATCTTCTTCTTGAGTTTGAAATCGTCAAGTGAGACCCGCAGCTACCAGGTCTCAGCTTTCTTGATACCTCCCATGGTGTGGGCCTGATTGTGGAGAAATTACCCCTCAATATTCAAGACCAATGGGCAACAACAGGTTCAAAATACAAGGAGCAACATCGTGTTTCCTTTCCACCATTTTCATTCTTCTGTAAGTTCATCAAGGACTTAGCTAGAGCAAAAAATAATCCGAGCTTCAACACCTTGGGAACCAACATCTTTGGCTCTACTAAACAGAGACACGAGACTTTCAGTCCCAGAGAGGGGGTCCCTAAAGGTCTAATTTCAGTAAAAAAGACAGGGGTTGTGCCCACTACTAACAATGGAAATGAAAGCCCCAAGGAACCTGATCATCATTGTCCTATCCATGATAAACCACATCCTTTAAGGAAATGCCATGTCTTCATAGCAAAGCCCTTTGAGGAACGTAAGGAGTTTCTAAGGAGTCATAATATCTGCTTCAGATGCTGTGCATCCACTGAGCACTTCGCCAGAGACTGTAAGGTTCCAGTCAAGTGTTCTGAATGTAATAGTGATCTACACATGTCCGCTGTTCCCCCGGGACCAATCAGGTGGAACCTAGAACCAGTTAACTGGCACAAGCCCCATTCCGATCAAGGCGGGGAGAGTCATGGCGGGGAGAGTGCTGACCGACCAACCACAACCGTCACGCCCAGATGCACAAAGGTATGTGGAGAAGGACTTGTGTGCGGTAAGTCTTGTTCTTAGATTTGTCTCGTGGATGTGTTTCCTACTGCACAACCAGAGAAGACCATAAGAATGTATGCTATTCTAGATGACCAAAGTAATCATTCCCTAGCTAGCCCTAAGTTCTTTGATCTGTTCAGGATAGAGGGAGAGACTACACCCTACACCCTAGGCACATGCTCTGGTCTTGTGAAAACCTCAGGAAGAAGAGCTAATGGTTTCACCTTAAAGCCCATCAAAGGACATAAGAAACTCTCTCTTCCAACCCTTATTGAGTGTGACAAATTGCCGGACACAAGAGATGAGATTCCCACACCTGAAGCCGCACAGCATCACCCTCATCTCAAGAACATAGCCAGAGAGATTCCTCCCCTTGATAACCATGCCGAGATCTTACTCTTGAACTTCGCAATGGCCCTTTCAACGCTCCATATGTCCAATAACTTACAGTGTGTTGGATCATCGTGCGGGATGTATGTCTGGACAGAACCTGCTGACCCTGGCAAGTACACTCCTTCAGAACTGAAGTATTAATAGGGGGCGAACTTCTTACTTCAGACAGTGTCCTAACCACTACTATGTGCAACATATGCCCTGCCCAAATATTCTAAAAACATCAGAAAGCAGCTTAAATCCCAAGTAGTCAGCTGCAGAAGAATGTTCCTGGACAGAAGTGCAGCTTGTAGAAAGGCCTTCAGGATTTCAATTGGAGCCCACTTCAAGCCCTTCCCAGCTTTGCAGTCCTCACACAGTTTATCATAATGAATCCTATATCATCACTGACAACAAGCCTTCTGATTCATGTAGTTCTGATGAGATACAGCAGAATCTTGAGCCTTCCAGTCTACTGTTTGACAATGAGTTTAATTCTGTAAAAGAAGTATCATCTGAATGTTCTATAAAGGAGGTTCCTTCAACACAGGAAGAGTTCATTTCAGATACTTTGCAAGAACCTTCAGTTCCATCTGCAGTTGTTGATTGCACTGAAGAGGATCACAGTTCTTCCCAGTCTTCAACGGATGAGCACCTTCATATTGCTCAGCCTTTTCTGAAAACCACAGGGAAAAGTTCACCGCCAATGTCCATGACAAATACTGCATGTCACCAACCCAAGTCCGTACGTACAAAGACAAATACCATTTCAGAAGTGAAAAGCAGACATGAGCATTTGTGTTCACGATTCGTAGACCGAAAGCAATCTACATCTAAATCAGCCTCACAAAATAAGCGCTCTCGCTCTAAATTGGTGACACAGGCAGAGAAGTCACATTCTAAATCTTTGGCAAGAACAAGGAGAACCAAGTCTCGCTCAGCTTCTAATGAAAGCAACAGACAATCTCCTGTAATAAAAAAGAAGAAATCCACATCTGGGGTGCATATAAGATCACTCAAGAATAAACCAGAAAAGATAGGAAATATTCCTGTGCCATCTGGCGTTTTTAAAGAGCACAACCTTTATAAGTTTCGGTGGAAGCAGGTAAAACATCTCGCCAGTCAGTTCTGGAAAGGGTGGATAAGAAAGTACCTCTACCTCTAGCAAGAATGCAGAAGGTGGCAAGAACCAAGGCCCAATATAAAGGAAGGAGATTTTGTTCTGTTAAGAGACAGACAAGTTGATCGTCTCGACTGGCCTACTGGACTTATTACTAAAGTCGTTTCAAGTTCGGATGGAAAGAACTTCCATTTTGAGATTCCTTCTACCAGAGATGCTCATCATCTTCTAGGACTGTTTCCAGTACCAGCTCCATGGTCTGAACTGAAGACATATCCTTTTTTGGTTTGAATAAATGTTCATTGCATGTTTCCTTTTCAGGTTTATGGACATTATTCATCTGTCTATTCATCAGGTTTATGGACATTATTCATTGTTATTTATACAATTCCATTGTATGCATATACATAGAGGTATCTACCGATACCAGACAGGGAGTGTTCTGTTTCAGTATCTTGCATTGTGTATTGGTATGCTCCTCTCTTGCTCCCCCCTCTGTTTCAGCTTCTACTTGGTTCAGTCTAGCCACTTCCTGTTTTCCCTTTCATGCATTGCTGTTTGTGTGTGCTGTAATTCTGAGGAGAATCTGAGGAAAATCTGAGGATAATCTGTGTAGTATCTCATGTTCTTATCAAGGAGATTATTAGAGGCATAATTCTTTTACCATCTGGATTCCCTGCATATCTTGTAATACAATCTCCGGATTAAAAGACTACTTGATTAACTCCTGGGTGTCTGATGCGTAAACTGTAAGTGGAGGATGTCTGATTCAACAAGTCATCTCACAGATGCGTGATTTGTATAAGGCTGACATTTCAAAACGCCACATAGCCCATTCTACATGGGCAAAAGCCTCCAGTTCAGTCACATTCTCAGGCTTGCGCGCTGCAACTGTTTTCTTTAAGTCCCACCAGAGGTTCTCAATCGGATTTAAGTCTGGTGACTGCGATGCCCACTTCAAAATGTTCCAGCCTTTAATCTGCAACCATGCTCTAGTGGACTTGGAGGTATGCTTGGGATCATTGTCCTGTTGAAAGACGAACTGCATCGCATTTTCATCCAATATCTTCTGGTACTGAAGAGAATTCATGGTACCTTGCACACGCTGAAGCTTCCCTGTACCTGTAGAAGCAAAACAGCCCCAAAGCATGATTGACCCCTAGCCATGCTTCACAGTAGGCAAAGTGTTCTTTTCTTCATAGGCCTTGTTCTTCCTCCTCCAAACATAGCGTTGATCCATGGGCCCAAATAGTTCTAATTTTGTTTCATCAGTCCACAGAACACTATCCCAAAACTTTTGTGGTTTATCCACATGACTTTTGGCATACTGCAGTCGACTCTTCTTCATCTTTGGAGACAGCAAGGGGGTGCGCCTGGGAGTTCTGGCATGGAGCCCCTAATTACGCAGTGTGCGCCTTATTGTCTGAGCTGAAACTTCAGTACCCGCATCTGACAAATCTTTTTTCAATTCCTCAGCAGTCACACGGGGACTTTTCTCCACTTTGCGCTTCAGGTAGCCCACAGCAGTCGAAGTCAGCATCTTCTTTCTGCCACGACCAGGTAGCGTTTCAACAGTGCCCTTTGCCTTGAATTTGCGAATTATGCTACCTATGGTGTCTCTTGGTATGTTTAACATCTTTGCAATCTTCTTATAGCCATTGCCCTTACTGTGAAGAGAAATCACCTCTTCTCTTGTCTTCCTGGACCATTCTCTTGACTTCACCATGTTTGAAAACACACCAGTAAATGTCTAGAAGGAGCTGAGTATCACAGTCATTTGAAATCTGCTTAATTGGTGCTTATTATGCTTGATTGCTGCTCCTTGACATCCACAGGTGTTTTCAATACCTGATCGAAAACACTTGAATGAACCTCTGTTCTTAAGAGTGGTAGTCTTTAAGGGAAAATCACAAAAAAAACATTTAATACTGTATTACAAAAACAATTGATGTCATTTTAGTTGCATTTGGTTCTTTAAAAAGTCCTTGTAAGATTTCATTCTGAACACAATTACAAATGTACACTAAATTCCCTAAAACCCTTTACAGCATTGGGGGTTGAATAATTTTGAACACAACTGTAAATGTGTGGCAATAAGAAGAAATTCATTTATTTTATTTTTTTCCAATTTTTTTTTTACCTTTTTTGGACCCAGAACCATTTGGTTCTTGAAGATGCCTATATAATACAGTACAGTACTCTATATAGTGTACTGTAGTGTATTGTGAATTTACACTTAGCCTGATCAGGCTGCTGCTGACTTTAGCAGAAGCCTGATCTGCGATACCAACCAGGGATGGGCAAACTGCTGCTCTCCAGCTGTTGCAAAACTACAACTCCCAGCATGCAAAGACTACTTACAGCTATCGGCCTACAGCAAGACATGGTGGGAATTGTAGTTTTAGAACAGCTGGAGAGCCGCAGTTTGTCCATCCATGTGCTATACCGTGTCAAGCTGGGAGCCTGTGAAGGCGTCCAGTTGCCATGGTAACAATCAACCACTGCCACAACAGAGCAGCGGCTTATGGGGGAAGGAGGGAGGGGGGCCGCTTCCCTCTGGGTCAAGTATCGGGTGGCTGCAATGGCACAGCAGCCCCCGATGGGAGAGGGAGGGAGCTCCTTCCCTGTTAACCCTTTCCATCTAGCAGCCGCTATGGACCGCTGCATGGAAGGGGTTAAACGGCTGACATCCAGCACAGATGTCTGCCGTTTGAAGCAGAGTGTCAGCTGTGTGCTGACACTCTGCTAACCAATCTGGCCTTCCTAAAAATGAACGGGGGGCGGAGGGGGGGGGGTCGCGGAAAAAGGATCAGCTCCCGCTCTTCCGCCAATCTATATGAAGGGGGCACATCGAGGGCTGAAGGGGGCACATTGAGGGCTGCAGGTTGAGGGGGGGATATGATAAATACATATTAGAAGTGACTGCAGGGATCAGAATTTTTCAGCCGACATTAGAATCCTCTAATTGGCTTGTCTGTGCAGACATGGTGACAGTTTAATGCCATGACGTGTATACTCGTCATGGAGCGCTAAATAACACTGCTCCATGAAGGGTATATACGTCATAGGTCGGGAAGGGGTTAAAGCTCATCTAAAGCAGTGAAGAAACCTGGCTGGTTTGTTATGGTTACCTGGAGTAAAACTGTGTGTGTGGAGATGAACTGCCCGTTAGCTTCTATTGGCTGATATGGATCATGTGACCAGGCTTCTATTGGCTAATGCATTTTTTGGGAATATCTCAGGAACGATACGTCCCAGAGAACTGAGACCTGGTCTAAAACCTCCCCGGACACCTGATGTACCTGTGTGCCAAATTTTGTGATTGTAAATGTCCTTAGCAGACATACATACATACATACATACATAGACACATACACACAGTTTTATATATTAGATAAGAAATAATAGTGGTCTGATCCAGAATTTCTATCTATAAATCTGAGAGATGCATTCATTTAGAATATGTACAGTAAATGTGATACAAGCATGATCATTTTAAACTGTGGTGGTTAAAACTTGCAAAACAGTACGTTTTAACAGATGTTTTCTAAGAAACAGCAAAAAAATTTCCCCCTTCAATTGTATAGGGGCTGTCAGTCCATGAAAACTGAAAAAGGACAAAATAGGACATCTTATTTTTTAACGGACGTTTTTCATTGGACTTGGGCATGTGAATGTGCCCATAGACTTCCATTGTTCTGAAAACGACTATGTGACGGCCATTAGAAAACATCTTTCAAATAGCTTTTTTTTTTATGTGAAGTCAACATGACCTAAATATTAACCTAACCAATAATGAATGAATTAAGATGTCTGATTTCCCAGCAATAGTTCATCCTGGACATGGTGAATTTTTGGTTACTAAACCTCTTCTGTCCTAAATGGTTGGTCAAGCAAAAGAGGAAAAAAAGGTTGAAATATTGTTTGCGGAGGTAGTGACTGGAGAAGATTTACTTTCTCAACATTTAGCTCTGGTTCATCATGTGAATGAATTAAAAGAAAATTAATCATTGAAGAGATCTAGACTGGGAGGATAAGAAAGTGCTTAGTCAATTTTCTAGCAATACTGTACACAGTAAGGGACATATTGTAGTCACTTCTTTTTTCCTGACACATGTAAGCTCTTGCTAGCAAGGACCTCATGCCCCTGGCTCCGAATTGTTAAATTGTTACTATGTAATGTCTGACTCTGTCTGTACATGGACCTTCTGAATTATAAAGTGCTACGGTATATATTCACAGTATATATATATAAAGATTATTATAACGGTTCTGACAGGTTTTCAGTATATTTAAAAGGTTATTCAGTTCAGAAGAAAATAAAATCATATATCTTATTAGGATATCTTTTAATAAGGGGCATCCTCTAGTCCTGATTCCCATCTAATACATCGTGCAAAGTGTGACTTCAAAGAGTGTCTCTTGCTCTGGAGGACCTGTCCTGTCCTGAATTACACAGGCAACCCTTTGGCCCCTTTCACACGGGCGTTGCGGAGTGGGGCCGGATAGGATGCGGGTGCGTTGCGGGAAAAAGAGCGATTTTTCCACGTGAGTGCAAAGTGTTTTAATGTGTTTTGCACGCACGTGGGAAAAATCAACATGTTTGGTACCTAGACCCCAAACCGGACTTCATCACTGAAGTTCAGGTTTGGGTTGAGTATACTGTAGATTTTATTATTTTCCCTTTAAACATGGTTATAAGGGAAAATAATAGCATTCTCAATACAGAAGCCTTAGTAAAATGTGGATTAAGGGGTTAAAAATAAAAAAATTAACTCACCTTATCCACTTGATCGCATAGTTGCCGATCTCTTCTCTCTTCAATCATTAGCTTCTGGCTAAAGGACCTGTGATGTATCAGCAAGGAGGGAATTAAGAAAAGTAGACATATTAGGTATCGCCATGTCCAAAACAACCAGGTCTATTAAAATATCACATGATCTAACCCCTCAGGTGAACACCGTAAAAAAAAAAATGGTGTAAAAAAAGCCATTTTTTTATTACCTTACATTGCAAAAAGTGTAATATCAAGCGATCAAAGTCATACGCACCCCAAAATAGTACCCATTAAACTGTCATCTCAGCTTGCAAAAAATGAAAGCCTACCTAAGACAATCGCCCAAAAAATAAAAAAAAACTATGGCTTTCAGATTATGGAGACACAAAATTTTTTTTTTTTTTAAAAATGCGTTATTATGTAAAACCGAAAGAAAAAACTAAACAAAGTAGTCATATTTGGTATTGTCGCGTCCGTAACAACCTGCTCTATAAAAATAGAACATGATATAACCTGCAGGTGAACATTGTAAAAAACAAAAAATAAAAACGGTACAAAAAAAAAGTGTAATATAGAGCAACCAAAAATCATATGTACCCTAAAATATTACCAAGAAAACTGCCACCTTATCTCGTAGTTTCAAAAATGGGGTCACTTTTTGGAAGTTTCTACTCTAGGGGTGCATCAGGGGGTATTTAAATGTGATATAGCAACTTAAAATTATCCCAGTGAAATCTGCCCTCCAAAAACCACATTGCGCTCTTTTGCTTCTGCTTCCTGCCGTGTGCCCGTACAGCAGTTTATGATCATAAATGGGGTGTTTCTGTAAACTACATAATCAGGATAATAAATATTGAGTAGAGTTGAGCGAACCCGAACTGTAAAGTTCGGGTTTTTACCAAACTTTGTGATTTCTAGTACCTGGACCCAAACCCGAACTTTTACTTTACAGGTTCGAGTTCGGTGTTCGGCCATTTATGGCGATTTATGAAAAGCTGCAGGGCAGCCAATCAACAAGCTTTTAACTAGTCTGCCCTTAGAAGCCATCACAGTCATGCCTACTAATGGCATGGCTGTGATTGGCCAAGTGAAGCATGTGACCCAGCCTCTATATAAGCTGGAGTCAAGTAGCTCCGCACATAACTCTGCTCTAACTAGTATAGGGAAAGGCTGCTGCTGTGAGGGACAGATTAGGCAAGAATTCAGGTGTTCTTGGTGTACTGCAATCTTCAAACTACAGTGATTATAGAGGGTGCTATGCTACATTTTTGTACCCAGCCCTGAGCCCATTGACACTCCCAAAAAACGTTTAATCCGTCTGTTAGTTAGGTGGGCGTCGTCGGCCATTTTTGCAAGTGCAGTGGCCTTGCAACTGCATGTGAGCTGCATGTGTGCCTGGGACTTTACTTTAATTCTATTCTGGTAGCTCAGTGGAGGACAAATAAATTTTTTTGGCCGGTCAAGTACCCCTGCGCCCTGCAATGCATACCTGGCCGTGAATATTATTCTATTACATTAGTCTGTCACATATTTATGTGACCTAAAGCGATCATTTTTATTTGTGTGCCACAGGCACTGCATATCTGACAGTCCAATAAAATCGTTAAATAATGCAGTTACCTTGCTGTTGTAAAAAAGCACACTTTTTGTGCTAGATAGCATATTTGCATTCTACGCTGCAATTCAGATATTCTTATTAACCAGTGAAACACTGCATTTTAATAGTTGGTTTCAAAAAACACTGTTATAGTGCCACATAGCACATTAGTGTTCTACACTACATTTCAGATATTCCAATTAACCAGTGAAATACTGCATTTTTATAGTTGGCAGCAAAAAACACTGTTATAGTGCCACATAGTACATTAGCGGTCTAGTCTGCATTTCTGATATTCCAATTAACCTGTGAAATATTGCATTTTTATAGTTGGCTGCAAAACACACTGTTATAGTGCCAAATAGCACATTATTGTTCTACGCTGCATTTCAGATATTCCAATTAACCAGTGAAATACTGCATTTTTATAGTTGGTTGCAAAAAATACTGGTTTTGTGACACATAGCACATTTGCGGCCTAGTTTGCATTTATGATCTTCCAATTAACCAGGGAAATACTGCATTTTTATAGTTGGTTGCAAAAAAAACCTGGTTTTGTGCTAGATTGCACATTTGCGGCCTAGTCTGCATTTCTGATATTCCAATAAAACCGTAAACTACTTTATTTACATAGCTGGTTGCTCCGTTACACTGTTGTGTGACATAAAGAAATGTATTCTATTTATGACACCGGCCTTACTGTTAGTGAACTTAATTGTTGACTATTGGCAGTTAAATTGTCAACTGAGATAAACCATCTGTTAGTTTGGTGGGTGAACATGGATGATGTGGAGGACGATGAGATTCTAGACCACACATGGAATCAAGGTCACGCGAGTGACCTGTGCAGTTCAGAAGGAGAGGCAGTGGTTGCACAAAGCAACCAGAACAGTAAAAGAGGGAGCAGGGTGCAAAAGCAGAGCGTCCGTCCCCTAGACACTACACCTGCTACTGCCCACCGCACCCAGGGACCGTGCACAACAAAGCCAGTTCCAAGGAGTTCCCTGGCGTGGTAGTTCTTCAGACAATGTGCAGAAGACAAGACATGAGTGGTTTGCACGCTGTGCAATCAGAGCCTGAAGGGAGGCATAAACGTTCTAAACCTGAGCATAACCTGCATGACCAGGCATCTAAGTGCAAAGCACGAGTTACAGTGGAGTAAACACCTCCAAAACCAAAAAGGTCTCCAGCTCCTGCTGCTCCCTCTTCTGCTGCAGTCTCGGCCTCTTTCTCCACTTCTGGAGTGACAGTGGCACCAGCCACCCCGCAAACAGAGCGTCATCTTCAACAAGCAGCACCACAATGTCCCATTGCAGCGTTCAGCTGTCCATCTTCCAAACAAGGGAGCGAAAGAGGGAGTACCCCCCTACCCACCCGCGATCTCTGGCCCAGAATGCCAGCATTTCAAATCCCCTGACCTAAGAAATGCTGTCATTCCATCTGGTGGAGACGGAGACTTTTAAAAACCTTATGGCCTTGGCTGTCCCACAGTACGTAGTTCCCAGTCGCCACTACTTTTCCAGGCTAGCCATCCCTTACCTGCACAAACAAGTGGGGGACAAAATCAGGTGTGCACTGCGCAATGCCATCTGTTGCAAGGTCCACATAACTACAGATACATTGACCAGTAAGCATGGGCAGGGATGCTATATCACCCTAACAGCACATGGGGTAAATGCAGTGGTGGCTGGGCCCAACCCCGATATGTCAGATCTGCTGCAGTGCAGGCTGTCTGTGCGCTCTTTCGGCATTCTCACCTTGCTGCTGCTCGCGTGTCTGTGCTGCAGCGTAACTTCTGCCTCTCCACTCACTGCCTCATATGTGTACTGCCCACAAGGTGGAAGTCCACCTTGCACATGCTGGAGAGACTGTGCGAGCAGCAGCAGGTGATAGTGGAGTTTAAGCTGCAGCACGCACGGGTGAGTCGCTCTGCGGAACAGCACCAGTTCACCGCCACTAAGTGGGCCTCCATGCAAGACCTGCGTGCCTTGTTGCGCTGTTTCAACTACTCCACCAACACGGCCAGTGCCGATGACGCCGTTCTCAGAATTTCTATATCCCTTCTATGTCTCCTTGAAAAAACACTTCAGGCGATGATGGAAGAGGATGTGGCACAGGAAGAAGAGGAGGAGAAAGAGGTATCATTTCCACGGTTGTCAGGCCAGTCATTCACAAGTGGCTCAGAGGCCATGTACACAATTGTCCAGCCAGGGCACAGTTCTGGAGGATGAGCAGGATGAGGAGGAACCGTGTTCACAGCAGGGTGGCACCCAAAACAGCTCAGGGCCATCACTGCAGCGTGGCTGGGGGGATACCGAGGACACAGACGATACACCTCCCACAGAGGACAGCTTGTTGTTGCCTCTGGGCAGCCTTGCACACATGAGCGAATACATGCTGCAGTGCCTGCGCAACGACCTCCAAGGCAGAGGAGCAGGAGGAAGAGGTCACCAACGCAGCCGAGCACCTCAGAAGGCAGGGTTAGCGTATCCGAAATGTGGAAAAGCTTTGTCACCACGCTATAACAACCAACACCACCAGCTGATATGCAACGTCTTAGCAGGAAGCAGCATTTCAGCAACATGGTGGAATAGTATGTGTGCACACACTTACACATACTAACTTATGGGTCTGCCTTGTTCAACTTCAGGGGCTTGCCCTTAACGCCTTGGAGATGCTGGCCAGCCCTGCAGCCAATGTATTGTTTGAACGTGTATTTAGCACGGCAGGGGGCGTTATCACAGACAAGCGCAGACGCCTGTCCACAACCAATGTGGACAAGCTCACGTTCATTAAAACGAACCAGGCATGGATCCCAAAGGACTTGTCCGTACCTTGTGCAGAATAGACATGTATACCAGCCTTATACAGCCATTGTTATACTCCAGCGCACTTTCACTTTTGTTTTATTTTATATATTCCACAATGTTTTGTGGGCTACCCAAATTAAATAAAAAATAAAAAAGTGTTGGCCACGTCCACCTACACCGTCACGTCCACCGCCTCCTCAACCTCCTACTCCATATGGACCTTCTCCTCCTAGTTCAAGATTATAATTATTAATTTTTATTTATTTTATTTTATTTTAAGTCATTTCCCTATCCACATTGGTTTGCAGGGCACTTGTCATGCTCTTACCCACATTTTGCTGCTTTTTGCAGCCCTCTAGTCCTTTCCATGACTCTTTTAGAGCCATTTTAGTGACTTGTGACTAAATGGGGTTCGGGGTCAAGTTCGGGTCAAGTTTGGGTCCCGAACTCAAACTTTGCGACGAAGTTCAGCCAAACCTAGCAAACCCCAACTTCCAGGTGTTCACTCAACTCTAATATTGAGTTTTGTTTTGCTGTTAGCCCTTGCTTTGTCAGCAGAAAAAAAAATGGATTAAAATGAAAAATCTGCCAAAAAAGTGAAATTCTGAAATCTCATCTATTTTTCCTTTAATTCTTGTTGAACACCTAAAAAGTTACCAAAGTTTGTAAAGTCAGTTTTGAATACCTTGAGGGGTATAGTTTCTAAAATGGGGCCATTTATGGATGGTTTCTATTATGTAAGCCCCACAATACCTTCAGACCTGAATTTGTCCTTAAAAATTGGGTTTTGGAATTTTTCATAAAAATTTTAAGATTTGCTTCTAAAATTCTACGCCTTCTAACGTTCCCAAAAAAAAAAAAATGTCATTTACAAAATGATCCAAACATGAAGTAGACATATGGGAAATGTAAAGTAATAACTATTTTAGGAGGTATCACTAAATGTCTTAAAAGCAGAAAAATAGAAATTTAAAAAATTGCTAATTTTTCAAATTTTTGGTAAATTTGGTATTTTTTTTATAAATAAAAATGAAATATTTTGACTCAAATTTACCGCTGTCATGAAGTACAATATGTAATGAGAAAACACTTAGCAAATATTTAGAATATAATTTTTTAATCAGTAACCTCCCTTTTTGCTTGTGGGCCAATGAGAAGGCTGCAATATCTTTGTCTGAGCTTAGCAACATCCCTAGCAACCAATAGGAACGTTGCCTACCCCTTTACTATATAAGAACCTTCCCAGCAGCCACTGTATGCAGTATTTTGCAGTTCTGAGAGAGACAGCAGTGTTATTGCTGTGCTCTCTTCTTTCCTGTGTCACCTTACATTAGATAGTTATTTAGTTAGTTAGCTTATATATATAATACAGATAGTTAGTGGGAGATAGTCAGTGTAGGTTAGATAGTGATATAGTGTAGCTGTGAAGGGTGTTAGGTAGTGTGATAGGTTCTGCTGTCCATACATACGTGCTACATACATAGTGCTGTATGTATGTATGCACGTATGTATAGTATGTACAGTTGTGTTCAAAATTATTCAACCCCCACTGAAATTAAGTGTTTTGGCCAGTTTGACATTGATTTTGATCATTTCAGTCATCTTGTTTACAATTAAATCAAAGAGGCACTTCTAAGTCAGACAAATATAACATAACATTTATAATGAAATAACCACAAATGTCTTTTCTGTGCTCACATCATTATCAGTTTTATTCAACCCCCAAGTAACATTCAATCTTAGTACTTAGTACAACATCCTTTTCCAGTTATAACAGCTTTTAAACGTGAAGCATAGCTTGACACAAGTGTCTTGCAGCGATCTACGGGTATCTTGCCCATTCTTCATGGGCAAAAACCTCCAGTTCAGTCACATTCTTAGGCTTGCGCGCTGCAACTGCTTTCTTTAAGTCCCACCAGAGGTTCTCAATCGGATTTAAGTCTGGTGACTGCGATGCCCACTTCAAAATGTTCCAGCCATTAATCTGCAACCATGCTCTAGTGGACGTGGAGGTATGCTTGGGATCATTGTCCTGTTGAAAGGTTCAATGTCTCCCAAGCCTCAGGTTTGTGACGGACTGCATCGCATTTTCATCCAATATCTCCTGGTACTGAAGAGAATTCATGGTACCTTGCACACGCTGAAGCTTCCCTGTACCTGTAGAAGCAAAACAGCCCCAAAGCACGATTGACCACCCGCCATGCTTCACAGTAGGCAAGGTGTTCTTTTCTTCATAGGCCTTGTTCTTCCTCCTCCAAATATAGTGTTGATCCATGGGCCCAAACAGTTCTAATTTTGTTTCATCAGTCCACAGAACACTATCCCGAAACTTTTGTGGTTTGTCCACATGACTTTTGGCATACTGCAGTCGACTCATCTTATTCTTTGGAGACAGCAAGGGGGTGCGCCTGGGAGTTCTAGCATGGAGGCCTTCATTACGCAGTGTGCGCCTTATTGTCTGAGCTGAAACTTCAGTACCTGCATCTGACAAACCTTTTTTCAGTTCCTCAGCAATCACACGGGGACTTTTCTCCACTTTGCGCTTCAGGTAGCCCACAGCAGTCGAAGTCAGCATCTTCTTTCTGCCATGACCAGGTAGCATTTCAACAGTGCCCTTTGCCTTGAATTTGCGAATTATGCTACCTATGGTGTCTCTTGGTATGTTTAACATCTTTGCAATCTTCTTATAGCCATTGCCCTTCCTGTGAAGAGAAATCACCTCTTCTCTTGTCTTCCTGGACCATTCTCTTGACTTCACCATGTCTGTAAACACTCCAGTAAATGTCTAGAAGCAGCTGAGTATCGCAGTCATTTTACATCTGCATAATTGGTGCTTATTATGCTTGATTGCTGCTCCATCCACAGGTGTTTTTAATACCTGATCGAAAACACTTGAATGAACCTCTGTTCTTAAGAGTGGTCGTCTTTAAGGGGTTGAATAATTGTGTCAATGAAGAAATCACAAAAAAAAATATTTAATACTGTATTACAAAAACAATTGATGTCATTTTAGTCGCATTTGGTTCTTTAAAAAGTCCTTGTAAGATTTCATTCTGAACACAATTACAAATGTACACTAAATTCCCTAAAACCCTTTACAGCATTGGGGGTTGAATAATTTTGAACACAACTGTATGCTACACACGTACGTACATACATAGTGCTGTGATGTCACAAGTTCACAACAATACTTAGTACACCAATCACTAATATGTAGTCAGACCTGCTAAAATGTGAATTTGCACATGTTGCACAAAAATATGCGCATCATTAATTCCCGATTTGCGCAATTGCGAATATATCGGAGCACTCTATCTGCATATAAAGCTATTGTAATGTTCTGCAGTCTTTTTCTCCAGTCTCAGGAGACTTTTAGCTGCTTGAAAAATGTAGTTATAGTGACCCACGCCTGTATTGCGTGCGCATTACGCGCATATTACTTTGCCGATTTTCTCAATCAAGAAAATATTCGCAAAATATTTTGCGAATTCAAATATTGCCCCTGCTGCTCTTCACTAATTGTAAACTACACAACACACTTTTATGTCACTTTTTTAATAATCAGTAATAAAAGTTATAGTTTATGAACATACTTAACATGTATATTGGGAATGAGGAATTTTTTGGGCAAATTGTATAGAAGTACAGAATATAGTATAGAACACGCTTTTACAATGCAACACTTCAAAAGATGAAATTTTACTCTCGTCATCAGGACTCAAAAGAATCCATGGTCAGCAAACAGAATCATATGCATCCATTGTCTCTTAGATGCATATGATTTCATATCACTTCCACACTGACTATATAAAGATGCATAAGCATAACTTAAATCATCTGGGCCACAATGCAAAATCTATCACATGAACCCTGTGTGCAATTTTTAATACTGGTGTATATATTGCAGATAGTGATGAGCGGCAGGGGCAATATTCGAATTCGCGATATTTCTCGAATATTTGGGCGAATATTTGCCATATATTCGATAATTCGCAAATTCGCAATCTCCAGTCATTATTTTCTGATTGCGAAAATTCGCATAAAAAATTTGCGTACATTTGCATAAAAATTTGCATAAACAGTGCATAAAAATTAGCATAAACTGGAATTTAAAAGATACTTTTTAAATACCAGTTTATGCAAATTTTTTGGCAAAGTTTATGCAAATTTTTGCTATCAGAAAATAATGACATTATTTTCTTGCTTGCGAAAATTTGCATATAAAAATGTGCATAAAACTGAATATTCGCAATTGCGAATATATTTTGCGATATTCTAAATATTCGCGAATTCTCGAAGTGCCGATATTCGCGATTAAAATTCGCAATTCGAAAATTTGTGATCAACACTAATTGCAGATGGGTATTTGAGCCTCCTTAGGCAGCAGGGCTCAGATATGACTGTGACCTTTATCTCTCACATAGCAATACCCCTGTAAAGGAGATATTCAGTGTTTTAATTACAATGGTTGGTAATTAAAGAAGGGGAACGAGGTGGTTATGATATTTGGATACCTGGGGAGGAGTGGTGGGATTGCACCTTATTTGTTGTGTAAGGTATTGCTGCATAACAAGAAACTAAACTAATAAATATGTGTAATACAATACATACACATGATAAGTGTTACAGTTCAGTTAATGTGGAACCACTTTGCCAACTATCTGGTTTGGCTTTGGGCTAAATGTAAGGGCGCTATTCCGGTGCTCCCCTGGTATTCAACCATTAACCCCTTTACAGGGATATAGACTTCACTGCAGGGGAGACCCACTGGGTTCAGGGACTCTGGTACAAGCACTATTAGCTCTAAGCACAAAAACCACACCAAAACTGTAAGTACAGTCATTAATTATGTGGTTTTTGGCAGAACTTGACTATAGGCAAATTTGGCTGAATACCTAAGATGAAGGGAAATTGCACCACAGTTGCAGAAGCAGTCTGGAAGTCTATAATACAGGCACTGTAGATATGTGAAACACTAAACTGGAGACACTAGGAGAGCATGTGGGTGGTGTAGTCGGGGATGCAGGAACAGGGCAGGCAGGAACCAAGACTGAAGCAAAGACAGGCAGACAGACTGGGAGAACTTAAACACAAACTTAACCTGAAAGCTGAACTGTGAGGTCAGGAGTACACAGACACAATGGGAACATGGCAGGAACACAGACGGGAACGCTGGATAATACAAGAGAGTCACTGGGGCACTAAGTCTTACAAACATCTATGTTGGTCACAAGGAACAACAAAGTTTAGGAGAGGTTGCCTTAAATACTCAGAGACCTCTAGCCATTGGCTGGAGAAGGATTAGGAAGCATGTGCACTGAGCCTTTAAGAGGCCGGAGGTGAGCGTGCGTACACCCTAAGGAGACAGAGACCGGAGCACTGAGCAGCAGCATGGAGGTGGCAGCTTTCAGAGAACACCAGAGGCCAGGATGTCAGAAGGCATGTTGAGTAGAGTGGCGTCCATGCCCACATGGTACAGCAGGAACCGTGGGCCTAACAATAAGTTATCTTTGAACATCTAACAAACCTTATTAGTATTACTACGTAACTCTTGTTTGATTTGCATAGTACGGGCAACAGAAATTGCTTGACTAGATGCAGGTATTAACTTGTTTATATTATCATTTTGATTTTATACTTTTGACGCTTCCTGCTGGGTTAAATATAGCACCTCTCAGGAAGAATACTCATGTTCTATTATCAAAACTTTCATTCATAAAGAACAATAAATGTAATTTCAACTCATATTACAGACAATGGATGACACTTCATTTTGTGGCATTGCACAAGGGATACATTTGATGTTATTTTCCACAAAGTAGGCTGTGTACATAGCTGTCAACTGTACACTGGGAAAAGGATATCAATCAAAGAAAAAGAAAAAAAAAAATTAAGTTAAAGTTAGGAAAATCTGTTTTTATATCAAAAGAGAGCAATTTTAAGAACAATTATAACTACTAAATGTCCACCTGTGCTGCAAGAGGATTTAATAGGGCTACACTAATACATTCTAAACTTGGCCTCGATGCACACTATATAGCCAGTAATAACATCAACTAGACACTGGGCAATATATGCCCTCTATTGACTGGTAGCCCGGTTATAATGGAGGGAGGGAAGCCAGTATGGTACATATGACCATATTTGCTAGTGATTTTGAGGGATTTTGGAACATATGCAGGGAGCCCCCGAGCAGCTGACACAGAGGATGGGAGTGGTAGTGGCCCTGGTCAGTTGTAGAAGTGTTGTGTCATGGTATACTCCCTCAGGCTGTCGCTCCCTGGGGTTCAGTGAAGTGAATAACTGTTGTGAAGGAACAAGGCAAGGTTATAGAACAAGGAATATCTCTCATTACTGAGTGCAAAAAACAGCAGCACATCCAGCAGCAGTTCATACAATGTGCAATATCTCCTCCCAGATAATGGGGTATAGTGGCTGATGTTTTCTAGCTGATTCCTTTCCCTATGGCTGTACTCTGGCACTTTTGTCTGTAGGTGTCCACTGTATGATGCAGGCTTCTAGCTATGTCTGTCCTGAACTGTGGTGGTAGTGCCTTAACGTGTTTCCCCTCACCTTGCAGAGGAGTCTGTGTAGCTTGATTGCTTGATCAGTCAGCAGAAAAAAATGTGCCATAATTTACAGATCTTCTGTTGTCTGGACCCTGCAGGCTCTCCATAGTAGTGGTCCCTCTAGATTAGCTGACTTTGTGGTCCTCATGGCCCAGAGGATCGGGAGCTGGATCCAAGACTCCCTCACTCCTCGCTCTCTTCTTTCTAACTCTTTTAACTAGCTCTACCCTGCCCTTGGCAGGAAGTCAGACCAGCCCACTCCTACCAAGAGGGGAGAAATTGGATGGTGTGGAAGATGCCCTCAATCAGGGCTGATCATGTTTGTTCAACTGCTCCAAATTAATAGTAACCCAAGGGTTTTACGTGCACGGAAGAAAATAACTGTGGCACACACACTGGGGTCAAAGCAAATTCTCTTTTATTACAGGAAGTACAGCAGTTTAAAAAGACATCAAAGGGGCATTCCCCCTAAGGCATGTGGCATTGTTACATTGGCTAGAATATGAAAATATGAAAAGAGATAATACTTGGCATCTGTGGTTTGTGCATTGTTTTACTAACTCTGGTTTATGAACTATGTGAATATCTAGCTGTAAGCACGATATTGTAATGGAGTCTTCACTAACACCAGAAAAGCATGAAGACGTGTTCCCTTCGGTAGGATGAAATGTTCATGCTCTGGAGAAGATAAGGCGTTGTCTGAGAGGTTAAGTATATGGGAGCTTTCTTAGCTAATGAGAATGATGGCCAAATCAATGGTAAGTCCTATTCCTGTTTCCAAAAACTGCCAACCATACCCTATCTGATGTTTAACAAAGTGTACAACATGACATGACATTACATTGCAATATACCACAAAACATTTACTGTACAAAAGTAGTACCCCAGGTCCGGGGTACTACACATGCACTTGTAACACAATCTCATTAAAGGGAAGGTTTATTTTTAACATCTCACACAGGTCAGAAGATGTAATTGCTAGGATGGAGAGGCTACATTGCATCTGCATAAATATTACAGTCCCATTGCACTAAATGAGAATGATCTGACTATAGATTCAGAGGTATGAAAAACTAGAGGCAACACATGGGGATGACCACCTGTTTTGCTGATAAGAGCAAAACTTCAGGCTCGGATTCTCTTTAAAGAGAGACTCTTAACTGAAACGACAGCTACACTTCAAAGGAAGGTCTATAATAATATGATCGTATTAAATATTATACGTAGCATATACATATAGTTATATAATTTAATCTTTTGCACATATCTATATACAAAGGATAAAAAACGTAATACACAATTACATGAACACTTCATCCAGAATGAAGGTTCTTATATCACTAATTGAGCTAACATCATCTGACAGTGACATATCAGCTGGGAAGACCTGGGAAATACTGATTAGGTCCCTACACAAGACTTCCTCCCTGAAGGGGAGCTTCCGATTTCTTTTCTGAAGGGGATGGCTTTATACAGATTAACCCCGAAATCAATAAAAAGAGACACACAACATTGAGCAGTGTTTGCATCTCAGTCTAGGCACGTAGGGATCTTCCAGAGTGATAAGCCAATGTCTCTCTGTTTAGGGATTCTGTTTCTCTGAGTTTGTCACCAGTGGCAATAACTGGCATGTTGAAAAACAGGAGTCATTGCACAATCATCCCACATGACTTCATACATTTGTTGGGGTTTAATGTAACAAAAAAAACTTTGCTTTCATTCTGGATTTTATGCCCCTACAGCATGCCACGGATTGGAGCTTGGGGCTTAAAATTTGATCATTGGTAGATCCTGGCAAAACCCAACACCTGCGGCTTCCTTGATTTGCATAACCTTACAGCTTATCCTTTTTGGTGTTGCAATTACCGTGTTGAGGAGTGAATATAGTTCACATATTATACTGTGATGCAAATTGTCAATTAATATTACCACCAACATTTTCACCACTTTGCATGCAAAGTACTTTTAGATATAAATAACTGACAGTAAATAGTGACCAAATAGTTACGTTTTTTTATGTAATTTTGGAATCCAAAACCAGCAAATAAAAAAATAAATAAAGGAGAATTTGCGTCGATCTTAAAGGGAATCTGTCAGCAGTGATGGTTGCTAATATTTGAATCGCAAATTTATATTGCGAATATCGCCACTTCGAGAATTTGCGAATATTTGGAATACAGTGATATATATTTGTCATTTTAGAATATTCTCGATTTTTTTTCATCTGAACCCATGATCCCTCCCTCCTTCTTGCTTGTTGGCCAATGAGAAGGCTGCAATGTCTTTGTCGGATCTTAGCAACATCCCTAGCAACCAATAAGAAAGTTGCCTACTCCTTTAGTATATAAGAACCTCCCCAGCAGCCATTGTGTGCAGTATTTTGCAGATCTGAGAGAGATTGCAGTGTTATTGCTCTCTGCTTCTCTGCGTCATTATATTAGATAGTTAGTTAGCTTTTATATATATA
This sequence comes from Bufotes viridis, assembly GCA_033119425.1. NCBI lineage: Eukaryota > Metazoa > Chordata > Amphibia > Anura > Bufonidae > Bufotes > Bufotes viridis. The sequence goes on along the minus strand of CM065589.1, from coordinate 65,853,606 downwards.
TATATATATATATATATATATATATATATATATATAAAAAAGGAAAAAAAAAGAAAAAAAATGGCGGCACCGAGAGTCCAAAAGACTGAAGAGTGGGTGCTAAGTCCAAGGGTTTAAGTCCTTACCCATAAATACAAAGAAGGAAAATGGACAGCACTCCAGGCGGAAGTTTCTTGAAAACAGATGTGGTTTAATCACCCATGTGACAAAAAAGACAACGTTTCAGCTTTACAATCAAGCCTTTTTCAAGTCAATGACATAAGTGTAAGTGTGCTATTTATGCTCAAACAGTAATGAAAGGATACGCCCCATCTAGTGACATCATATCCTGGGCGTGTACAATGATCGTGTCTCTCATTAAATATATATCAAACAGGACAAGCAATCACACAGTGAATATACAAATACACCTAGCTGCAATGCGTGCATATGTGTACAATAAAATTATATATCAATCAATAAGTGTGTTGTGTACATTATATGGTGAAAGTCCAAGTGAGGTTAAAACTAGGGACCGCCTACAGGGGGGCTGGAACGGCATGATGGTAAATGGATACAATCGATACGTCACAGAAAAATACGCCCAGTCATTCAATCGCACCGGCATTGTATCGGAAGTGTAAGTCACTGCCGGTCATGCGCATTAGACATAAACTGTAGCGGTGGCCATATTAGTTAAGGGCAAAATAACTACTGCTTGGCACGCATGCGCATATCATTGAAAAAGTAGTAACATCCATGTCAGTGCCTGGCAAACATGCCAGTATCCCATATCGGGACTTAAATAATCACTGAGGACCCATTTAACCCAGCGAGGGCTTAACCAGGGGACACCCACCTTCAAGGGGGTGAAACCCCTAGTGTAGGCCGACTCCCTAATAACTGTGAAAAAGCGATTAAACGCCGTCACTGTCCTCAGGAGCAAGCAATGCCACTCACTATCAGGTATGGTCCAATCGCGGGATTCTCCGCTGTATCAAATACTGACAGACACTGGACACGACAAGCAAATACTGTATACAATAGTTATTGTCTGTAGCCACCATACAGTAATAATAGGGTGCAGTGAATGATCAGGGCAGTGCGAAGGATGTAGTCCACCATCATGTCAGTTCCCCTCCACCTGCGCGTCCTTTTACAAATTCTAAAAAATAATAAGAGAAAAAAACGAGAGAAAAAAAGAAACGTTAGTACAATGGTCAATATCGTATCTCATCTATACACTTTATGTTCAAAGATTGGACTAATACAAGGAGAAAAAAAGAAAACGTAAAAACAGAAGAGATACGTGAGGGCAAGCTCACTCATATTACACCTATCCATATTCGATGTTCAGTCCATAAGGCTTCAATGAATTCAAAGTGGAAATCCAGTGGTTTTCTCTTCTTTTCAGAAGAGAAATCCTGTCACCACCACGTCTTGGTGCCGGAACATGGTCAATTATCCAGCATTTAAGTTCGCGTTCCAGGTGATTGGATACAGTAAAGTGTCTGGGTACCGGTAAATCCATACGTTTTTGTCGTATGGAAAACCTGTGATTATTAAGTCTTGTTTTCAAGTCAGTCGATGTCTCTCCGACGTATAACAATTTGCAGGGACAAGAAAGTACATAAATGACATAGTTGGAGTCACATGTCAAATAGTGCTTAATTTGATAGATCATATTAGTTGTTGGGTGAACAAACTGTTTGGACTTCTGTATATATTTACAGTTGACACACCGTAGGCAGGGAAAACAGCCCTGGCTGCGATGCGTCAAATATTTCTGTGTTTTTACATTAAGGGGGCCCACATCAGCCTTGACCAATTGGTCCCTGAGACTCCTTGACCTACGAAAAGCAAAGAGAGGAGGTGCACGAAATTGTGGTATATTGGTAAGTCTGCCAAAAATACCCCAATGTTTCCTAATGATATGTTTAATCATATAACTTTGCTCACCATATGTCGTAATGAACGGGATTCTGTCTCCACCCTCTTTCTTATTTTTGGGGGCCAATAAAGCATGCCTGTCCAAGGCTAATGCCTCATCCATTTGTGACCGAAGTAATGAGGAGGGATAACCCCGACGTGAAAATTTTTGGGCCATATCATTCAAAGTCATTTCGCAGACAGACTCGTCAGAGATTATTCTTTTAGCTCTTAGGAACTGCGAATAAGGGAGATGACGCGTTGTATGCTTGGGATGACTGCTGTCAAATCTAAGAATCGTATTACGATCCGTTTAATTAAGTTGAAATATTTTTTTCATGATAAGACGCCGTCTAATACACCACAAACAAGTGAATTTACTATGCATACCCTTGGCCTTTCTACAGTCAAGTCCACCACGCCTATGGTTAACCGCTTCCCGACCGCCGAACGCACGGATGCGTCCAGGCGGCGGCAAGTTTGTTCCTCCTGGACGCATCCGTGCGTCATCTCGCGAGAGCCGAGATCTGCTGTGAAGCAGCGCGCTGCAGCGCGCGTTCACAGCAGAGCGCGGCTCTGCAGTTGTACTACAGCCTGCCAGCGATGATCAATCGCTGGCAGGCTGTAAATGTAAAATAAATTAGATCAAAGTGGTATATCAGACGCTGTGTTGCTAACAGCGTCTGATATACCTAATACCTGGTCCTCTGGTGGTCCCATTTACTGGGATCGACCACCAGAGGACCAGGTAACAATGTAAAGTTGCACCAAACACTACACTAACCCCACCCCCCACCCCCCCTCACTTTATAACCACTATTAACCCCTGATCACCCCATATAGACTCCCTGATCACCCCCCTGTCACTGATCACCCCCCCTGTAAGGCTCTATTCACATGTCCATATGTGTTTTGCGGTTCCGCGGATCCACAGATCCGTGCCACGGATCCGCAGCGGATCCGCAAAACACGGACACCGTCAATGTGCTTTCCGCATTTTGCAGATCCGCACATTGCCAGAACTATATAGAAAATGCTTTTTCTTGTCCGCAGTGCGGACAAGAAAAGGAGCATGTTCTATATTTTTGCGTGAACGGAAATGCAGACCCGTAAGTGCGGATCCGCAATTCCGGATCCGAGCGGGACAAAGTCTGTCCCCATAGAAATGAATGGGTCCGCAATTCCGTTCCGCAAACAGAATTTCGGACGTGTGAATGGGGCATAAGGGTCCCTTATCACCGCCAGTTAGTTAGCTACTTGTTAGGTAGCTAGCGCCCAGCCCACCGCACCGCAGTCACTGATTTTGGCAGAGATTTTTTCATCCACATTGATCGATGCGAATGAAAAAATCTGTGCCGTTCATTTTTTTTTTTCAGCCCAGAGGCTGAACGGAAAAAATCTCATTACCCGTATGCTCAATATACGGAGAATCGCAGAAACTCCTAATGCTGGCCATACGTGTAATGATTGCGGAGACCCTCAAATGCCAGGGCAGTACAAAAACCTCACATGTGACCCCATTTTGGAAAGAAGACACCCCAAGGTATTCCGTGAGGGGTATGGTGAGTTCATGCAAAATTTTATTTTTGTCACAAGTTAGTGGAATATGAGTTAGTGGAATAAGTTAGTGGAATATGAGACTTTGTAAAAAAATAAAATAAAATCAATTTCCGCTAACTTGTGCCAAAATTTTTTTTTCTGTGAACTCGCCATGCCCCTCACAGAATACCTTGGGGTGTCTTCTTTCCACAATGGGGTCACTTGTGGGGTATTTATACTGCCCTGGCATTTTAGGGGTCCTAAAGCGTGAGAATCCAAATGCGTAAAAATGCCCTGTGAAATACTAAAGGTACTCATTGGTTTTAGGGCCCCTTTGCGCATCTTGGCTGCAAAAAGTGGCACACATGTGGTATCGCCGTACTCAGGAGAAGTAGGGCAATGTGTTTTGGGGTGTATTTTTACATATACCCATGCTGGGTGAGAGAAATATCTCTGTAAATGACAACTTTTAAATTTTTTATACAAAGTTGTCAATTTACAACGATATTTCTCACACAAAGTATGGGTATATGTAAAATACACCCTAAACACATTGCCTACTTCTCCTGAGTACGGCGATACCACATGAGTGACACTTTTTGCAGCCTGAGTGCAAAGGGGCCCAAATTCCAATGAGTACCTTTAGCTTTACATGGCTGCTCACAATTAGCCCCGCCCAAAATGCCAGAACAGTACAAACACCCCACATGTGACCCCATTTTGGAAAGAAGACACCCCAAGGTATTCGCTGAGGGGCATAGTGAGTCCATGAAAAATGTAACTTTTGTCAAAAGTTAGCAGAAAGGGAGACTTTTGAGAAAAACAATAAAAAATCAATTTCCGCTAACTTGTGCCAAAAAAAATCTTCTGTGAACTCGCCATGCCCCTCATGGAATACCTTGGGGTGTCTTCTTTCCAAAATGGGGTCACATGTGGGGTATTTATACTGCCCTGGCATTTTAGGGGACCTAAAGCGTGAGAAGAAAAATGCATAAAAATGCCCTCCTAAAAGGTACTCATTGGTTTTAGGGCCCCTTTGCACATCTTGGCTGCAAAAAGTGCCACACATGTGGTATCGCCGTACTCAGGAGAAGTAGGGCAATGTGTTTTGGGGTGTATTTTTACATATACCCATACTGGGTGAGAGAAATATCTCTGTAAATTGACAACTTTGTATAATTTTTTTAAAAAGTTGTCATTTACAGAGATATTTCTCACACCCAGTATGGTATATGTAAAATACACCCCAAACACATTGCCCTACTTCTCTGAGTGCGGCGATACCACATGAGTGACACTTTTGCAGCCAAGATGCGCAAAGGACCCAAATTCCAATGAGTACCTTTAAATTTCACAGGGCATTTTTACTCATTTTAGTTCTCACGCTTTAGGGCCCCTAAAATGCCAGGGCAGTATAAATACCCCACAAGTGACCCCATTGTGGAAAGAAGACACCCCAAGGTATTCTGTGAGGGGCATGGCAAGTTCACAGAAATTTATTTTTTGGCACAAGTTAGCGGAAATTGATTTTTTTTTTTTTTTACAAAGTCTCATATTTCACTAACTTGTGACAAAAAATAAAATTTTACATAAACTCACCATACCCCTCACAGAATACCTTGGGGTGTCTTCTTTCTAAAATGGGGTCACATGTGGGGTATTTATACTGTCCTGGCATTTTAGGGGCCCCTAAAGCGTGAGAAGAAGTCTGGAATCCAAATGCGTAAAAATGCCCTGTGAAATCCTAAAGGTACTCATTTGAATTAGTGCCCTTTGCGCACCCAGGCTGCAAAAAGTGTCACTCATGTGGTATCGCCGTACTCAGGAGAAGTAGGGCAATGTGTTTTGGGGTGTATTTTTATATATACCCATACTTTGTGTGAGAAATATCGCTGTAATCGACAACTTTTTAAATTTTTTAAACAAAGTTGTCAGTTTACAGAGATATTTCTCTCACTAACATGGGTATATGTAAAAATACACCTCAAAACACATTGCCCTACTTCTCCTGAGTACTGGCAATACTACATGAGTGACACTTTTTGTAGCCTGAGTGCTAAAGGCCCAAATCCAACGAGTACCTTTAGCTTTTACATGGCTGCTCACAATTTAGCCCGCCCAAAATGCCAGAACAGTAAACACACCCCACAAGTGACCCCATTTCGGAAAGTAGACACCCCAAGGTATTCACTGAGGGGCATAGTGAGTCGTGGGAGATTTCATTTTTTGCCAGAAGTTAGCAGAAATGGAAACTTTATTATTTTTATTTTTTTCCTCAGAAAGTGTCATTTTCCGCTAACTTGTGAAAAAAAATGAAATGATACATGAACTCACCATGCCCCTCCATGAATACTTTGGGGTGTCTTCTTTCTAAAATGGTGTAATTTGGGGGATATTTATACTATCCTGACATTCTAGCACCTGAAGAAACATGACAGGCGGTCAGAAAGTCAGAGCTGCTTCAAAATGCAGAAATTCACTTTTTTGCACCATAGTTTGTAAACGCTATAACTTTTACCCAAACCAATAAATATACACTTATTGTATTTTTTTTTATCAAAGACATGTAGAACAATAAATTTTGCGAAAAATTTATATAGAAATGTAGTTTTTAAAAAAAAAAAATTACAACAGAAAGTGAAAAATGACATTTGTTTGCAAAAATTTCGGTAATTTTTGATTAATAGCAAAAAAAGTAAAAACGTCAGCAACAATGAAATACCACCAAATGAAAGCTCTATTAGTGAGAAGAAAAGGAGGTAAAATTCATTTGGGTGGTAAGTTGCATGACGGAGCAATAAACGGGTAAAGTAGTGTAGTGCAGAATTGTAAAAAGTGGCCTGGTCATTAAGGGTGTTTAAGCTAGGGGGGCTGAAGTGGTTAATGAACCGCTAATTGATGCATTTGTATCAGCTGTTACATCTGATGTAAACATGCTTAAACGTGAGAGCACGAATGGTGGTCCATTTAATCATCCGAATCTTACTAGTGGGGAGGTACAGGCATTGAACGAGTTGAGGGTCGACAGCTCCCTCACTGTCAAACCTGCTGACAAGGGGGGAGCTGTTGTAGTACTCGACACGTCCAAATATATTGCAGAAATTAATCGTCAGTTGGGTGATTCCAATGTGTATGAGGTGATCAATATTGATCCAAAGTTCCGAATTGCAAAAGTAATTGATTCTTGTGTCTCTGAAGCAATCATGGCGGGTATTATTGATGAAAAATTGGGGTCCTTTCTCACTGTGGAGTATCCTAGGACTCCCGTTATTTATGTACTCCCTAAAATCCACAAATCTTTGGTTGACCCACCTGGTCGGCCAATTGTTTCTGGATCGGGATCTATATTCAACAACATTGCGATATTTTTGGATCGTGTTCTACGTACCTTTGCCATGGGTGCCTCCTCATATATTCAGGATACCTCTGATTTTTTACGTAAACTTGATGCTATAGAATTGACAGCACACTCTAAAGTTATTTTGGCTTCCTTTGATGTTGTCTCTCTTTACACCTCTATAGACCATGCTTTAGGTATTGACACAGTCAGGCGTATGTTAGAACTTTCTTCCCTTTCTGAATCAGCTTGTGACTTTGTTCTTAAACTACTGAAAATTGTTCTGTATGAGAACTATTTCCTGTTTCAGGATACCTTTTACAGACAGAAAAGGGGTGTGGCCATGGGTTCCCATGCCGCACCTACTTATGCTAACATTTTCATGAGGGGTTTTGAGGAGGACGTCATCTATGGGTCCCACCACTTTGGTCAGGTTCTGAGGTGGTGGAGATACATAGATGACGTCTTCCTCATCTGGACAGGGAGTTTGTCTGACTTGTTGAGTTTTCAGGAGACACTTAATGCTGTCAATGCTGACTTGCAGTTTACCTTGGTGTATTCTCAGGATGAGATACAGTTCTTGGACACCAAAGTTCGATTTGAGAATGGTAAACTTAGCTCAACACTACATGTTAAGCCGACAGATCGTAATACGATTCTTAGATTTGACAGCAGTCATCCCAAGCATACAACGCGTCATCTCCCTTATTCGCAGTTCCTAAGAGCTAAAAGAATAATCTCTGACGAGTCTGTCTGCGAAATGACTTTGAATGATATGGCCCAAAAATTTTCACATCGGGGTTATCCCTCCTCATTACTTCGGTCACAAATGGATGAGGCATTAGCCTTGGACAGGCATGCTTTATTGGCCCCCAAAAATAAGAAAGAGGGTGGAGACAGAATCCCGTTCATTACGACATATGGTGAGCAAAGTTATATGATTAAACATATCATTAGGAAACATTGGGGTATTCTTGGCAGACTTACCAATATACCACAATTTCGTGCACCTCCTCTCTTTGCTTTTCGTAGGTCAAGGCTGATGTGGGCCCCCTTAATGTAAAAACACAGAAATATTTGACGCATCGCAGCCAGGGCTGTTTTCCCTGCCTACGGTGTGTCAACTGTAAATATATACAGAAGTCCAAACAGTTTGTTCACCCAACAACTAATATGATCTATCAAATTAAACACTATTTGACATGTGACTCCAACTATGTCATTTATGTACTTTCTTGCCCCTGCAAATTGTTATACGTCGGAGAGACATCGACTGACTTGAAAACAAGACTTAATAATCACAGGTTTTCCATACGACAAAAACGTATGGATTTACCGGTACCCAGACATTTTACTGCATCCAATCACCTGGAACGCGAACTTAAATGCTGGATAATTGACCATGTTCCAGCACCAAGACGTGGTGGTGACAGGATTTCTCTTCTGAAAAGAAGAGAAAATCACTGGATTTCCACTTTGAATTCATTGAAGCCTTATGGACTGAACATCGAATATGGATAGGTGTAATATGAGTGAGCTTGCCCTCACGTATCTCTTCTGTTTTTACGTTTTCTTTTTTCTCCTTGTATTAGTCCAATTGTTGAACATAAAGTGTATAGATGAGATATGATATTGACCATTGTACTAACGTTTCTTTTTTCTCTCGTTTTTTCTCTTATTATTTTTAGAATTTGTAAAAGGACGCGCAGGTGGAGGGGAACTGACATGATGGTGGACTACATCCTTCGCACTGCCCTGATCATTCACTGCACCCTATTATTACTGTGTGGTGGCTACAGACAATAACTATTGTATACAGTATTTGCTTGTCGTGTCCAGTGTCTGTCAGTATTTGATACAGCGGAGAATCCCGCGATTGGACCATACCTGATAGTGAGTGGCATTGCTTGCTCCTGAGGACAGTGACGGCGTTTAATCGCTTTATCACAGTTATTAGGAGTCGGCCTACACTAGGGGTTTCACCCCTTGAAGGTGGGTGTCCCCTGGTTAAGCCCTCGCTGGGTTAAATGGGTCCTCAGTGATTATTTAAGTCCCGATATGGGATACTGGCATGTTTGCCAGGCACTGACATGGATGTTACTACTTTTCAATGATATGCGCATGCGCGCTAAGCAGTAGTTATTTTGCCCTTAACTAATATGGCCACCGCTACAGTTTATGTCTAATGCGCATGACCGGCAGTGACTTACACTTCCGATACAATGCGGGTGCGATTGAATGACTGGGCGTATTTTTCTGTGACGTATCGATTGTATCCATTTACCATCATGCCGTTCCAGCCCCCCTGTAGGCGGTCCCTAGTTTTAACCTCACTTGGACTTTCACCATATAATGTACACAACACACTTATTGATTGATATATAATTTTATTGTACACATATGCACGCATTGCAGCTAGGTGTATTTGTATATTCACTGTGTGATTGCTTGTCCTGTTTGATATATATTTAATGAGAGACACGATCATTGTACACGCCCAGGATATGATGTCACTAGATGGGGCGTATCCTTTCATTACTGTTTGAGCATAAATAGCACACTTACACTTATGTCATTGACTTGAAAAAGGCTTGATTGTAAAGCTGAAACGTTGTCTTTTTTGTCACATGGGTGATTAAACCACATCTGTTTTCAAGAAACTTCCGCCTGGAGTGCTGTCCATTTTCCTTCTTTATATATATATATATATATATATATATATATATATATATAAAAAAATATATATATATATATATTACAGATAGTTAGTGGGAGATAGTCAGTGTAGGTTAGATGGTGATATAGTGTAGCTGGTGTCCATACATACATGCTACATACATGGTGCTGTGATGTCACAAGTTCACAACAATACTTGCACGTGCACCAATCACTAATATGTAGTCAGACCTGTTAAAATGTACAGTTGCACGTATTGTGCCGAAATATTCGCATCATTAGTGCCGATTTCGCAATCACGAATATATTGGAGCACTCTATCTGCATATACAGCTATTGTAATGTTCTGCCATGCCAACCATTTTCTCCAGTCTCAGGAAGCTTCTAGCAGCTTGAAAAATGTAGCTATAGTGACCTACGCCTGTATTGCATACGCATTACATGCATATTACATTGCCGATTTTCGCAAACAAGACCATATTTGCGGATTCTCAAATTCGCGAATATATGATGAATATTCTACCAAATATTCGCAAAATATCACGAATTCGAATATTACCCCTGCCGCTTATCACTATCTGTCAGCACCTATGAAATTGTCTGACCTGTTGCATGTGCGCTTGGCAGCTGAAGGCATCTGTGTTGGTCCCATATACATATGTGCCTGCATTGCTGATAAAAATGAAGTTTTAATATATGCAAATGAGCCTCTAGGAACAAGAAGGAGCCTCCTATTTCTCTGTAACTGCTGTACCCTCTCCACTTTGATTGACAGGTCCAGGCAGTGAAAATGTCATCATGCTTCACCTTGTCAATCAAAGTGGAGACAGTGCGGCAGTTCAATCAATGCCCCTGTTGCTCCTACAGGCTCATTTGCATATAATAAAACATAATTTTTCTCAGCAATGTGGGAACATATGAACATGGGCCCAACACAGATTTCTTCAGCTGCCAAGGGCACATGTAACAGGTCAGACAGTTTCATAGGTGCAAATCTGCTGACAGATGCCCTTTAATTTTTCCTTCCCTTTTATGATCCACTTTATGATCCACTTCTCATCATAAAACCATCTACCAAAGCTATCAAGTGCAGTTTGTTGACAGTTTTTATCTGCACTGCAAAGACTGAAGTGCAAGGAAAAAAAGGAAATACAAGTTTAAAAATATGAAGTATGATCTTCCCCTTATGAGGTTGTGCAAGACCAGACCTGTAAAGGAAAGCTTACTTCCCTGCTTCCCTGCACTGGGTCCTCACTCATTCTCTTCCAGGTCTGTGATGTTCTTCTGGACTCCCTCACTGTAAACAAAAGTATTGGGTGAGAATATTAGAATTGCGAAATTTAATCGCGAATATCGCCACTTCGAGAATTCACGAATATTTAGAATATAGTGATATTTATTCTTATTTTCAAATATTCTAGATTCTTTTTTCTCCTCTGAACCCATGATTCCTCCCTGCTTTTTGCTCGTGGGTCAATGAGAAGGCTGCAATGTCTGTCTGAGCTTAGCAACATCCCTAGCAACCAATAGGAAAGTTGCCTACCCCTTTAGTATATAAGAACCTCCCCAGCAGCCATTTTGTGCCGTTTTTTGCAGTTCTGAGAGAGACTTCAGTGTTATTGCTGTGCTCTCTGCTTTCCTCTGTCATTAGATTAGATAGTTAGTTAGTTAGCTTATATATATATATATATATATATATATATATATATTACAGATAGTTAGTAGGAGATAGTCAGTGTAGGTTAGATTGTGATATATGTAGTGTAGCTGATAGGTTCCAGTGCAGGGTGTTAGGTAGTGCGATAGGTTCTGCTGTCCATACATACATGCTACAAAGTGCTGTGATGTCACAACAATACTTAGTGCACCAATCAGTAATATGTAGTCAGACCTGCTAAAATGTGAAGTTGCTTGTATTGCGCCAAAATATTCGCATCATTAGAGCTGATTTGCGCAATCGCGAATATATTGGAGCACTTTATCTGAATATGAAGCTATTGTAATGTTCTGCCATGCCAACCATTTTCTCCAGTCTCAGTCTCAGCAGCTTGAAAAAAGTAGCAAAAGTGACCCACGTCTGTATTACGTGTAAAACGAGCATATATTACATTGTCGATTTTCTCAATCAAGAAGATATTCGTGAATTCGAGTATATCACGAAGATTCTTCCAAATATTCGTGAAATATCACGAATTCGAATATTGCCCCTGCAGCTCATCCCTAGTAAACAACTGGTTTGACATTGTCACAGCCAATCACTTGCTGCGTCAGTGACTGGTTCCCCTTACATCATGACAAATAGTCACATGACAAAAGGGTATCTGGGTCTACACTGCGGCCAGTAAATGTTTGTGGCAATGTCAAACCAGATGCTTACAGCAGTGGAGCATGGAAGGCCTAGAGGGGAAGGAAAAGTGAGCCGGTGTTGGGAAGCAGGTAAATAACCTTCCCTTCCCATCATTCTTTCAGAAACTCTTTAAAGGCAATGTACACCTTTGGGCAATTGTTTTATTACTGCATTGTACTCATTTTGAGCTAAAAATAATTATTTCAATTGGTCTTTATTAAAAATTTTGAACCCCTGTCTCTGTGCAGCCTTGAGTTTCTCTAGAAGCAGGATCTAAATTTTCACTCTGTTCTATCAGACAGCTCAGAAGAGAGCTCCTTATCTCTTATCATTGACCGCCAAAACACTCATTATAGATTAATTCTTATCTTACTGATAAGAATGTGGCTTAAATAAGTGTTTATGACTTTTTAGTAATTTAGAGATAAGGTTTATTATTCACACAGCTAGTTAACCCTTTGTGACAGAACCGCTTGATATTTTTAATAAAGACCAATTGACATAATAATTTTTAGCCCAAAATGAACACAATCCAATCATTTAAAAAAATACCCCCTTGGGTGTGCATAGTCTAAGTCATTTGAAGTCTTCAAGTTTGCTTCAAGTGTGGAATAAACTCCAAGTAATGTAAGATAGTATGTAAGCAGTGTACTGCAAACTAGGAGACTACACCCGTCGCCAACCCCTGTGACAACCGTATGTATTGTATGTGTCTTTTTTTGCTGCCTTTAGTTTCTTCTCTTAGAAACCTTTGATAGACCATATAATTCTACAAGTAAGGTTACTTCTATTTACAGGATTTTTCACTAGCCTACAAGCTCAGCTGTCATCAGCTTTGTATGTAGTCATTTCAGCTAATTAAATCATATACTACATTTAGAATGCGGCAAGCGTAACCATGGAAACTATGTTTGCTTAGGCACAGTTCAGTGTGTAGGTAGCTTCACTCTAGTTTATGTAAGGAAAATTAAAAATGTACTTCTCCTCCGATTTATTTTTCAAATTTAACTCTGGATACACAGTTGTGCCACTTCAATAAATAATCCTTTTTATGGATTGAAAACATAAAATATAAGTATAAAGATATATAAATGTGCATTACTATAATGGTATGTCTTAATATAATGCAATATAAAGGGGTCAGCTCTGAACTATGGCTCAGTGAATTACTTTTTCTGAATAGATGCTGAAATTAAATTAAAGGGTCACTAATGTTTAAAAAATATACATATTAAAAGTTTAAATCAGTGAGTGTCTGAACCCTAAGACTAGTGTTGAGCGAATTTAAGTGAAATTAATTGAATTCCATCCCAATTTTAGGAAAACTTTAATTCACCAAGAATCTGAATTTCCTTGTGCTTCGTGGTAAAGAATCATTTTTTCCTAAAATGATGGCTACATGTGTTACAAAGTGAAATTAAGAAGCCCGGGAAGGAGATATGACCCATAATGCTGTGCAGCCAGCCAATTAGCAGATAGATATCCGCTGTGATGTCACAACCCTGTAAAAAGTCTCCGCCATTTTACTGTGAACTTTTTTTTTAGCAATCTTTTAATTGTAGAATATTGGATAGGGGCAGTGCAGAAACAGTGTAGGGAGATTGTAGAGAGAGCATAGGGAGACTGCATGGACAATGCAGGCTCTGTGTAATTGCCCTGTGCATCTTGTTCCTCTGCTGTGTCATTTATACTTCATAGGTTCGTTTATGCAAAGACTGAATGTGCATCAGACTTAGTCTCAACAGCCAGTCTAATATACAGGTGTGTGTACATAATTAATCTGTTCAGTTATGCATAGACATACGGTGCATCAGACTCATTGTCAACAGGCAGTGTAATATATAAACACATTTATATAGTTCTTCTGCTGCGCCATTCATACTTAATCTGTTACATTATTGATCGGTTACTATACACTATGGCGAACAGACAGTTGCCTGGCCCCTTAAAGGGAACAATGGCAAAAATATTGCTGTAGCCGGCACAAGTAGCAGCAGAAAAAACCCCGGTGGTAGCAGCAATAGGCCGCAGCAATAGGCCGGAGCTGCCACTGTCATCCAGCGGTCGTGTTTTGATCAACAATCCAGCTGTACTGGACTGGCTGGCTCGCTCTTCAACATCATCTCAGATGACAGATACACACAGCCAGGAATCAGTGGATTCTTCTGACACAATACTTAGTTGGCATGGCCCAGGAGCAACCTCTGTGCCCTCACCTGTCCTGCAACTGCCTCTTTCTTTTGCTGCTCCATCCACTTGGGAAGTTATGCATGCTGCCAGCTTTTCAGTGAGGACATGCTTAGTGAGGACAATCAGCAACTACAGGCCAACACAGACTTTGAGACTTCGAGGAGAGGTCTGCTGAACAAGGCCATGAGACTGATGAGGGTGACAGAAGTTAAAAGCAGATATTAGTGGATGATGATGTCACTGATTGCACGTGGGAGCAAGGTGAAGAGAGGGCCTGGTCATCATCAGGGGGTGAGGGAGGCAGCAGGCTCGTGATACCACAGCACAGTGGCAGCATGCCGATGAGCCAGCAGGGTGGAAGCAGTGGGAGATCTGGAACCTAGGTTAGACTGTCTGCTACTCAGGAGCCTACCTATCAGGAAACAACTGGTGATGCATGGGCTCATAATAGAAGCAGTAGGCAGACAGCTTGGAATGTTGGGATTAAAATGCCATACTCAACAGTGTGGCCATACTTTGCAGTCACTGGAGGACGTTAGTGTGGTGGTATGCAGAATATGGGGGCAGAAGGTGAAGTGTGGTTAGGGTTTTAATTTAGCACCACGTCCCTGCGTCAACACAAGGAGCGTCATAATAAAGTGGCCTTGGAAAACCATGGCACTAATGTACTGGTACACTTGACGCAGCTCGCCTTCTCCAGCAGTCAAGGCTCCTCAACCTCAGCAGAAGGAAGGTGTTGTTCCTTCTCTTCGGCTATTGCTCCTGATGCTCCTCCTACTTCTAGACATGTGTTTCGCCAGCAATCGATCACCGGGGTGATTGCAAATAGACAGTATGCGTGCACCTTTTCAATGGTGCAGAAGCTGAACATGCACCTGGCCAAGTTGCTTGTACTACAGTCCCTCCCTATGCATATCGTGGACTCTGAGCATTTCAGAGAACTGATGACTTGTGCCCAACCAAGGTGGAGGGTCCCAAGCCATCATTACTTCTCTAAAAAAGCTGCACCAGCCCTGCAAATGTATGTTAAGCAGAAGCTTGACCAGTCCTTAAGCCAGTCGGTGTATGGTACAGTTCATGCCAGAGCTGACTTGTGGAGCTGTCTCTATGGTCAAGGACAATATATGTCCTTTACAGCCCATGGGTAAATGTGGTTCTGGCCTAGGAACACCAGCAACTTGGACAGGTGATGGCAATGCCGCGATGTCATCATGGGATTTCTGCACTAATGTCCTTCTGGCTGTCTCCTCACCAACTGGAGATAGGAACCATGGTAACTGATAACGGGAAGAACATTTTGTCTGTGCTGCATCAGGAAGGATTGACCCATGCGCCCTGCATGGCGCACGTCTTCAATCTGGTTGTTACCCGATTCCTGAAATCTTTTACCAAACTGCAAAACATCTTGAAAATGCCAAGGAAAAAGGGTATGCACTTCAGCCACTTTTCCCATGCCAAACATGCCCTCCGTGAACTACAAAGGCAGAATAGTGCTCCCCAACTCCACCCTCCATATGGCCCAGCTTTATGAGTGGAGGAAACCCTTGACCAATTTCTTGATGATGCAATGTACAGGACTATTCCCCGATGTAACTTTGACATTAGACAGTGGCAGCTCATGCATGACACCTGCTGTTTGCTTAGGCACTTTAAGGAGGCCACTTTATTTGTCAGTCGGCAGGACTATGGGATGAATGATGTAATTCCACTCCTTCAAGCCCTGGAGGGGATGCTGATAAATTTGACTGGTGAAGGGACAGCCGACGTGGTGTCTATATCTCATGGCCACCTGAGCCTTGTGGAGAATGAACTGGCCTAGGAGGAGAAAGAGGAGGAGGACATAAATGCCCAGGAATTCTATCCATAACTAGGTGGTTTATCTTCCCAAGCAACAGGAGAGGAACAGGAGACGCATGAGAAGCTAGAGGGCGACAGCGAAGACGTCCCAACAGACCATGGAAATATGCAGTGGAGATGGAGTCCCCAGTCCTCTGACTCTCTTACGCAAATGGCCAGATGCATGCTGAGTTGCTTGCTTAGTGACCATTCGGCAGAGGGATGACTACTTGCTCGCCATAATGTTAGACCCTTGATACCGATCCAAAATGGGAGCCTTTTTACACCTTCTGAGAGGGATAAAATACTCAACTACTATCGAGATCCTTTGGAGTCGGTTGGTCGCTGCCTATGCACCACATAACCTATCCTCACAAATGTCTAACTGGGGGGACCCTCTGAGCTCATGCTCCACTGCCATGACTGCTGGAGCAGCACCAACTCCATCAGCAGCAACTTAAGTCTTTAGTCTCTGGTGAACTCTTTTCCTCACCCATCTTACTGAAAAAAAACACCCAGCAGCAGGACATGGACCAGAACCTGACCCAGTAGGTGGTAGGGGTAGCATACATGGACTGAACCCTGTCACCCCATATCCAATATCCCCTGTGCAGCCAAACTTCAATTGTGAGGGGTTAACTAATAATAGATTCAGTGTTTGCGCTACAATGTATAAATAGAACTTACTAAAAGCAGATAGCGCTCAGGAAAATTTATTGAGGTATGGGGAAAACATTAGAGCTATCTGTATTTGATATCAATTAAAGTGCATCGATTAGAGATGCACCGATGTAACTAGGCAGTGCATAGAGGTGCAGTTATAATATATTGCAATCCATCTTTATGGGCGGCATCAAAAGTGCCTATGATTCTAAAAGGTTCATCCTGGGGTACCCTTGCTTTAGGAACTAGAAGGTCCTCTCTATTGCATGAGGCTGCATGTTGGTATGCCTCCCTGAGAGGTGCTTCCGGGTACCCTCTTTGTCTGAACCTCCTATGGAGGTCGTTGGATGCCTGCCTAAAGTCAGCCCACTCAGAGCAGTTGCGCCTTGCCCTGAGGTATTGGCCTTTGGGTATACCACGCTTCAGTGGGACTGGATGACTACTGTCCCAACGGAGCAAGGAATTAGTGGCAGTCGGTTTGCGGAACATGTTGGAAACAATTTTTCCATCTGAATCCACTATAATGGACAGGTCCAGAAAGGTCAAGTTAGTATCATTGATCTCGTGAGTGAAAAATAAGCCCCAATCGTTAATATTAAGGGCACCCACGAATTCATCAAATTCAGATCTGGATCCCTTCCATAGGATGAAAATATCATCGATGAACCTCATCCATAATAAAATGGACCGGGGCCCATCGTTCCATACCCTCACCGAAGACCACCTCCTTCTCCCACCAGCCCAGGTACAAATTGGCGAATGTGGGGGCACATGGGCTCCCCATGGCCACACCCCTGAGCTGGTGGAAGAAACGTCTATCAAAGGCAAATACATTATGACTGAGGATGAATGTCAGCAGTAGGATCACATACTCATTGTGCAGCTGGTATTGCACTCCCCTTTCCGCCAGGAACACTGTGGCTGCCTCGCAGCCCTTTCAATGTGGGATGTAACTATATAGGGCTTCCTAATCCAGGCTAGCCAATAGCGTCCCAGCTTCACAGTGTAAGCCATTAAGCCTCCATAATACGTCCATTGTGTCCTGGGCATAGGACGGCAGGCTCACCACAAAGGGTCTCAAGATGCGATCCACATAAATGCTGACCTTGTCTGTAATGCTCCCTATCCCGGACACAATTGGTCTCCCTTTGAGTGGTGATAGCCCATTATGCACTTTTGGGAGGGAATAAAACGATGGCGTGACCGGGTACTGAGGGAGCATGAAATCATACTCTGCCTTATTGATCAGACCATTCCTTTTTCCTTGATCCAAAATTTCTGCCAGTTCAGCCTTGAACCTGGCAGTTGGATCCTCAGTGATTCTTCTATAACATGCTGTGTCATCCAGTATCCTGCTACACATTTGAACATATTTTATGTTGTCCATGACGACAATATTTCCCCCCTTGTCCGAGGGCTTGATCACAATGTTCCTGTCTTTTTGTAAGTTTTCCAGAGCAAGTTGTTCATTTAGAGTCAGGTTAGAAGTACCAATCCTACTGACCCGAAGTGACCTTAATTTTTCTGTCACTATTGAGATAAAAGCATCCAGGGGGGAATAGTCAGTTACCGGGGGATATTTTCTAGAGGGAACCCTCAGATCTGTAAATGGTCCCTTACCCTCCTCCCGTGTTCCTTCCTCAAGAAGGCCTGCCAGGAGACGCACCCCCGGGAGGTCCTCCTCATCAACCCCCAATTCAATGCTTTGATTCCTATCCCTTAAAATGAACAGCTTGCGCCACTTGAGCTTTCTGATAAATAAATGAATGTCCTTGACCCAGGTGAATGGATTATATTTACACTTGGGAACAAAAGACATCCCTCTCCCTAACAGCTGCATTTCTGTATCCGTGAGGGCACGGTCTGAGATGTTAATGACCTGTAATGTGTCACTTACTGGGACCCTTGGGTGTCCTTTTTGCTCCTGAGTTGATAATCCGGGAGAAAATGTGCTGACCCTAAAAAATCACCTCTAGCTGGTCTTGTAGCTCTACCCCGGCCTTGCTGTGACCCTTGACCACGGCTCCTGCCCCGGCTTCTACCCTTATTGGCGGGGCCACTACTACTACCGGTGTCCGTGTCTGTGTCATCCTCAGATGAGGACACGTCAGTCCCGGTCCCAGGATTGACTTTAGGTCGGGCCTTAATAAAATTGTAAATTTTGCCCTTCCTGAAGTCTCTAATGTCCCTCACAAATTGAAAATGTTTCCTCTCTCTGAGAAAACCCGTGAATTTTTCAACTGCTTGCTGCAGGGATCTTTCCTTTTTCTCAAACTCTGGTGTGCAGGAAAACTTTTTAGCTTATTCAATACCTTCTTTCAGTAAGGTGGAGTTTTTCTCTAATAAGGTTCTTTCCTCATCTAGGAGGATCTGCATAAGCCTTAGGGATGACTCAGTGGATTCCTTCTCCCATTTCTGCATCAGATCATCAGATCATCAGATCTCACTCTTTCTGATGGCAGAATGGGATTTCTGAGCCCCCTTGGTACGATTTTATTCTTGAGGTAGGCTTCTAAAGTTTTAACCTCCCACCAAGACTGCATCTGGTCTTTGTACACCCTGGTTAAGTTCTTGAACACCGAGGATATACTAGTCAGACCAGGTTGGACAGGTAATTCCCTCTCTGAAAATACCTCACCAGGATTTCCAAACCACTCCTCACAGCCTATATCCCCTGACAAAAAGCCGGCCATCACCCAATTTATTTGAATAGAAACAGTGCAAGGGGTTAACTAATAATAGATACAGTGTTTGCACTACAATGTATAAATGGGACTTACTAAAAGCAGATAGCGCTCAGGAAAAAACAATAATCTTTATTGAGGTATGGGGAAAACAATTAGAGCTATCTGTATTTGATATCAATAAAAGTGCACCGATTAGAGATGCATCGATGTAACTAGGCAGTGCATAGAGGTGCGGTTATAATATAGTGCAATATACACCCCCTATAGCTCTGCCTGCAACGCTTATTAAATCAAGACAGCATATGCGGCTGAGGACGGCTGCCCCTACTGCTGGTGGTTCGGTGCACTATCACCAGCAAGCCCGGCAGTACTTAAATCCCCGTCCCAAGCCGTGCTGCAAGTCTCGATAAAGCCGCTATTAGTTCCTAGTACTGATGTACACACTATAAGCTCATCGCGTTTCTTGCCCTATTACGGCCATATCTTCAGGAGCTGACAAGGAAGAACATGTAAGCTGCGGACATCGCGCGCCACTGATGGCGTGCACACGATACATGCATCCAGCGCTGGTACGGCCGTGAGCAGCCGCTCGGCGCTACAAATTAAATAGCTATAGCCCAACCCAGAGGGAGGAGCTCGCACAGGGTATCGTCGCTGAGACAGGAGAAGAGGCATAGATAACTCCTCCCCCCCGGGACCGATGCAGTGCAATTCCCAGTGGGTATGTAAACATTTTATATGGTGTCACTGACCGGCAGGCATTGTGACTAGTGGAGATATAGCGCAATCAGGCTGTCCATCAATAGGGAGAGGATATTGTTCATATTGGGGGGGGTATATCGTATATATGCCAGGATGTAATCAGATCCCAGTAGGTCACACAATAAAAGCATCCATGGACAAGTCATATAGGATGTTGTAAACACAGGAGCTGATTGCATAGCTTAGGGACTCACAAAAAATAAACAAAGGAAATAGAATAATTTAGACCTTGGGGCTTAAATGTTTAAACAAGAGAGGAAGATTGATGGCCATAGAGGAAAACAACTCCTTAGGCCTCTTTCACACAGGTGTTATGGATTATCTCAGGATGCGTTCAGTGAAACTCGCACCATTTCACATGCAAGTTCAGTCAGTTTTGTCTGCAATTGCATTCAGTGTTTCAGTTTTTTCCCTGTTCACTGAAGCCTTGTTCACAGGACCAGGTCTGCGTGAAAAATGCAGAATATAAAACATGCTGCAATTCTCATGCAATGCAAAAATGATACGTGAAAAACAATGGTCCTGTGCACAGACCCATTGAAATGAATTGGTCAGGATTTAGTGCAGGTGCTATGCGTTCACTTCACACATTGCACTCGCGTGGAAAACTTGCTCATGTGAAAGGGGCTTTATTGTGAAAACTCATCAACTACTTGCACTCAAGGGTGCTAGCGTCACAAAGATATTAGGGACCCTGCCTTCCCTGCACCTTAAACCCACACAATCAAAGTCACCTCGACTACCATTCAGCAGTACAAGCCCTGTAACCCTGAGAGTGCCCCGAAGGAATCCGGTGCTATCCTTCCACTCACTGCACGCTCACCCAGGAAGCTTCTAAATGTGAGTAGAGACTATTTCTCGGTCCAATCCACAACATTAGCCCCAGTCACATGCCTTGGTCGCTGCACAATTGTGGAGTCCCGAACAGGATTAATGTGCCTTATTGTAGACTATATATGTACTCTCAGACCATTGCTGAAGGCAAATCTTTAAAACTTTAAAACTGCTTGCTGTCAGTGAAGGAAGTTCTAAAATGTTCTAAAATGGGCACAGGGTCAGCCATAAGAGCCTTGTTGCTAATTATTTCTGCGCAGTCCCTGTAGTAGACGCCCCACTAAAGCCAGGAAAGCTGAGAGTGCCACCCCCTCTAGGAGCAGAGAAATATCCGGCCTGCCTCCTACTAGGAACAAGAAGTGCTACAAGGGATAGAAGTTTCTATCTGTTGTTCCCGGGAGGACTGAAATACTAACTGTACCTCCCCCGGAAGTGACATGGGTGCCGCCATCTTGAGAATACCCGTGGAGCCACTGCAGCATTCTGGCAACAAAAAATAACCTTAAAAAAGAAAAGGAAGAAGGAAACAAAAAATATTCCCAAACAAAAATAATGTTACTCTATATAACAGGATGCATTACCACGAGTCAAAGAGCGGACCGGAGCTGCAGAGAACTTTCTTAAAGGGCCAGATGCCTATTTAGTGGCCATTGCCCGCAGCAACACAAAAAGTGTGTAAAATTGCATCTAATTTGCATTATATTGAAATCCTGGCCATGTTCAGAGAAAAGTGGAGGAGATATTTGAATTACTCTATACCTCTTTTGAACGCAGGACTGTGTCCGAGGTAAAGATTAGACAGCAGCCTGGTGACTCGCTCAGAGACTTTGCATTATCCTTACAGGAAGCCCTAAGACTTATTATAGAGTTTGACCCCCCCTGAAGCAGAGGATCAAGATAAAATTCTGAAAGAGCAATTAATTGAAGGTGTTAGGACAGAAACCTTAGAGCCAGTTTATATGCATAACCACAAGGTTTTAATTCTGTAAGTAAAATTTTAAGCTTGTTAAATAAACTACAGTACATCGGATCCCAACTAGGGTACACTTTTTTCAGTTAACTCTACACAGCGATGTGTAAGTGCAGTGTTTGCAGCTGAACTAACTTGGAGAAAGAAAGAGGGACACTCCTGCAACTAATATTCGACTACCTTGGCTAAAATCTGTCTTACTGGAAGCATCTAAAAGTGCCATACTGAATGATCTGGTAAGATCTGTACTTTGCCAGTATCTTCCTTTTTAACTGCTAACAAATCTGCTGTGATATTTAATAAAAGAAAACTGCTCCAGATCCAGGCTTTATTGTTTTAATTGTGTTCAGCATCTGGTCCATTTCAAAAGGCCTTATTTGGACTTTTTTTGAGCCACATATAAGATTTCTTCACCAGCATAAGAACACCAGAAATAATCTGCAGAAAGAATGCAAACCCGAAGCTAATTAAGCTGTGGAGACACAGAAAGCAACTCTTCATGAAGAAACCTAGATCCCGTCACTAATGAGTGGCTACATCAAATTTTAGTACCCTGCTGAGATGCCAGAATCATCCTCGAAATGTACCCTAATAGCTCAGTACACTTCGGTGTACAAAAGAACAGAAGCTACCATCCTACAAAGATTTTATTGGGTTGGAATGAGAAAATATTAAAAATCTTAAGCCCCTTTCACTGTACAGTCTTGAGATTCACTAGTAGCAGGCTTTGTGGGACACTGTGCCCCATCAGGGTGCTCAGCTGATGGCTTATGTGAAGCCGTTTCTCTGATTCCTCATAAACACAACATTTTAATAATTTCTTATTAAACTGATACGAATATGGCTTAATTAAGTGTTTATGAGCTAAGAGTTCAGAGATAAGGACTTTAATGGGTCAAAGTGAAAGTAAGATCCTAACAACTAGGCTAAAACTGAAACCTTTATGACAAAAAACTACTAAAACCTTTAAAAAAAAAAGGCCCACCAAACATAAGATAGCTAGGCTATCTTAGAGCCGAATACTGCATGTCAGCACGCTGCCCCTCTAAACTAGGAGGTGGTCGGCTCAGGCAGGACTTTAGATAATACTAGGGACCGGGGCACCAGGCAGGTCATTTGTCTGTTGAATGCTGTGATAGTTCCTCTAACATATAAGGAATTGTGGCAGGCTGTGCGCACACAGAGGAGGCGCTAACCTCCCTTGTAGTGTAGTGCACGATTATAAGAATCTCCATAGTCTTTTATGGTGCGGTGGCTCCTGATGAAATACAGCACTCCCCCTGTATGCTGTATGGAAACGCGTTGAGCCTAGCTATCTTATGTTTGGTGGGCTGAGGCATATGAATATAATAGTGTCTACAACAAATCAGCACACCTTCCTCAGTTCCCACTAGGCACCATTCTATTGGCATGACTAACAAAGCGCGCCTTAGTCATGCTTTCAAGATTGAAATAGACGATATTATATTGTTTGTTTCCTGCCCATTTTTGCATTACTCTGTTATCTGATATCCATTACAATAGCCCTGTGGGTGATCGTACTGTCTACACCTAGGACTAGATAACAAGGATATATGTTTCATAGCTATATAGGGTAATTCCCCGTTATATTTTAAATCGACAAACCAATAAAGTTTATTATTTTATTTTAGCGTTCTTCATTTTGATATTTGATTGTTTCATTGAGAACGCGTACCCTAGCACCTGATAAATTGTGTGTAGTTAGCAGCATAGCCTAAAGATCATGTGTCCTAGAGAGAAATCTGTTCCAGGGTTCCCAAGACCTCTCACGCAATGACTTAACACTTTAGAGGATCTATATATACCTCATCTCATGAAAGTGAAGATTTCATTTGTATTGGAGATATGGGAGATTTTTAAATATGTACCTTTTATGAACTCATCTGTGTAAAGTTTCCTAACCCTCAGGCCTGAATGTCATGTTTATACTCTTCATTGAAAAAAATCTAAACATCACACCCAACATGGAAGAAAGATTTTGTGCTGAGTAGGCATCTCTCAGATTTGGCCAAAATGTGGCTATCTATATCTAAATGCTCAATCAATGCTACTTCTCTGGAATTGGCTTACAGGATCTTTATCAGGCGTTACGTAGTACCCACATTGATAGCACATTATATACCTTGTTAAACCTCTTCTTGCTTCAACAACAACCAACAAATGCATAGATCTACAGCGGATATAAAAAGTATACATACCCCTGTTAAAATGTCAGGTTTCTGTGCTGTAAAAAAATAAGACAAAGATAAATCATTTCAGAACTTTTTCCACCTTTAATGTGACCTATAAACTGTAAAACTCAATTGAAAAATAAACTGAAATCTTTTAGGTAGAGGCAAGAAAAAATATAAAAATAAAATAATATGGTTGTATAAGTGTGCACACCCTTAAACTAATACTTTGTTGAAGCACCTTTTGACTTTATTAAAGCACTCAGTCTTTTTGGGTATGAGTCTATCAGCATGGCACATTTTGGCTTGGCAAGATTTGCCCACTCTTCTTTGCAAAAACACTCCAAATCTATCAGATTGAAAGGGCATCTCCTGTGCACAGCCCTCTTCAGATCACCCCACAGATTTTCAATCGGATTCAGGTTTGGGCTCTGGCTAGGCCATTCCAAAACTTTAATCTTCTTCTGGTGAAGCCATTCCTTTGTTGATTTGGACGTATGCTTTGGGTCGTTGTCATGCTGAAAGATGAAGTTTCTCTTCGTGTTCAGCTTTCTAGCAGAAGCCTGAAGGTTTTGTGCCAATATTGACTGGTATTTGGAACTGTTCATAATTCCCTCTATCTTAAATAAGGCCAAAGTTCCAGCTGAAGAAAAACAGCCCCAAAACATAATGCTGCAACACCATGCTTCAATGTGGGTATGGCATTCTTCTGGTGATGTGCAGTGTTGTTTTTGTGCCAAACACATCTTTTGGAATTATGGCCAAAAAGTTCAACCTTGGTTTCATCAGACCATAACACCTTTTCCCACATGCTTTTGGGAGACTTCAGATGTGTTTTTGCAAAATGTAGCCTGGTTTGTATGTTTTTCTTTGTAAGAAAAGGCTTTCGTCTGGCCACTCTACCCATAGCCCAGACATATGAAGAATACAGGAGATTGTTGTCACATGTTCCACACAGCCAGTACTTGCCAGATATTCCTGCAGCTCCTTTAATGTTGTTGTAGGCCTCTTGGTAGCCTCCCAGACCAGTTTTCCTCTCATCTTTTCATCAATTTTGGAGGGACGTCCAGTTCTTGGTAATGTCACTGTTGTGCCATATTTTCTTCACTTGATGATGACTGTCTTCACTGGCCTCTGGTATTGCCCATACGGCACAGGTAGGTGAGTGTTAGGTCCCGAGCTACTTGAGAAACCTTGGCGTGGTGCTCGGGCTTAAGACATGTCCTCCACAGCAGGGCATGTTGACTAATCTCTCAATTTTAACATCAGTTTGAGGGCTTAGTAAGACCGCAGTGTGCACCTGTCTTGTCATTTATTATTGCTATATTGTTATATTATTTATCACATCCACACAATTGGCATCTTGTGTAGGATGTCTATTGTGGTACATTGGTCCGCTGCGGGCATCCTCCACCGTATACATTTTTGCTGGGGATCACCATTAGCAACGGGCCACAAGTGCAGAATCTGCTGCCCTGTATATATGCACAACTGCATTTTTGGGTTGAGCAAATCCTGCTTCATGCCACCTTTCAGTTATTCAGTTTATAGGTCACATTAAAGGTTGAAAAAGTTCTGAAATGATTTATCTTTGTCTCATTTTTTTACAGCACAGAAACCTGACATTTTAACAGGTGTGTGTAGACTTTTTATGTCCACTGTATGCTAGCTATTCTATAAGACCCTTTATATTAGGAAATTAAACATAATAATTTAATTAAATAAGCGTTTTGATGTTTGTAAGTCTAAAAACAGGGGTCATATGACCGAGTGACATCATATGGTCCTTTCAGGACAATGAGAATACAGACTGGCAGGAGGAGGATCAGTGGGTGGAAAGAAACAACATTATGGAGCAAACGCCCACCCTCATTTACGCTCTCCCCTTTCGGACAGCAGTTTTCTAGGACTTGTAGACAAAACTGCAGCAACATGGGAAGGAATTTTGAGACAGCAGCAGCCATTTTTAATAAATATAGTAGAGAGAAAAGGCAGATAAAGATGGCAAACCAGGACAGGAAAACCAGAAAAGAGACTTGTAGTTGGGATGAAGCCACAGTAAGAACTGTTTTGACATACTTATAGAAATATCTTAGATTTATGATAAACAACAACACCTAGGAAATAGTGACCACAAAGTAATAACCTTCCAATTATTCTTCAAACAAGAGTTTCTAAAGGGAGAAACAAAAATACCAGACTTCAAAAAAGCAAAATTTAGCCAACTAAGCGAGCCCATAGGCCTAACTAACTGGGACAAAGTCATCAAAAATAAAAATACAACCACAAAATGGGAAACTTTTAAAAGCATTGTAACATCTAATTGTGAGAGGTACATACCTTATAGGAATAAAAGGCTAAGAAACAATAAGAAACCAATGTGGATAAATAGAACTGTAACTGTAAAGAAAACTAACCCTAAAATGTTCTTCAATTATATAAATAGTAAAAAATATAAATCTGAAGGAGTCGCCCTCTACATAGCAATGAGGGGCGTGTTGCAGAGAGCGACGAGGATAAATCAGAACTATTAAATATTTTTTTCTCCACTATAATCACTGAGGAAAATAAACTGTCAGATGAAATGCAGAATGTCAAAGTAAATTCCCCATTAAAAGTGCCCTGTCTGACCCAGGAAGAAGTACAACAGCGACTTAAAAAGATTAATATAGACAAATCGCCAGTACCGGATGGCATACACCTCCGTATCCTAAGGGAATTAAGTGATGTCATAGCCAGATCTTTATTTCTGATATTTACGGACTCTATACTGACAGGGAATGTTCCACAGGATTGGCGCATAGCAAATGTGGTGCTAATATTCAAAAAGGGTCCAAAAACAGAGCCTGGAAATTATAGGCCGGTAAATTTAACATCTGTTGTTGGTAAACTGTTTGAAGGGTTTCTAAGAGATGCTATCTTGGAGTATCTCAATGAAAATAAGTAAATAACGCCATATCAGCATGGCTTCATGAGGGATCGGTCATGCCAAACGAATTTAATCAGCTTCTATGAGGAGGTAAGTTCTAGACTTGACAGCGGCGAATCAATGGATGTCGTATATCTGGACTTCTCCAAAGTATTTGACACTGTACCTCATAAAAGGTTAGTATATAAAATGAGGATGCACGGACTGGGAGAAAATGTCTGTATGTGGGTAAGTAACTGGCTGAGTGACAGAAAACAGAGGGTGGTTATTAACGGTAGATACTCAGATTGGGTCACTGTCACTAGTGGGGTACCTCAGGGGTATTAGGACCTATTCTCTTCAATATATTATTAATGATCTTGTAGAAGGCTTGCACAGTAAAATATCTATTTTTGCAGATGACACTAAACTGTGTAAAGTAATTAACATGGAAGAGGACAGTTTTCTGGTACAGGGGGATCTGGATAGATTGGAGGCTTGGGCAGGGAAATGGCAGATGAAGTTTAACACTGACAAATGTAAAGTTATGCACATGGGAAGGAATAATGCAAGTCACCTGTACCTATTAAATGGTAAAACACTCAGTAACACTGACATGGAAAAGGATCTAGGAATTTTAATAAAGAGCAAATTAAGCTGCAAAAACCAGTGTCAGGCAGCTACTGCCATGGCCAATAAGATAATGAGTTGCATCAAAGGGGGCATAGATGCCGTGATGAGAACATAGGGTTCAGAGGAGTGCAACTAAAGTAATAACTGGAATGGGGCAACTACAGTACCCTGAAAGGTTATCAAAATTAGGGTTATTCACTTTAGAAAAAAGACGACTGAGGGGAGATCTAATTACTATCTATAAATATATCAGGGGTCAGTACAGAGATCTCTCCTATCATCTATTTATCCCCAGGAGTGTGACTGTGACGAGGAGACATCCTCTGCGTCTGGAGGAAAGAAGGTTTGTACAAAAACATAGAAAAGGATTCTTCACGGTAAAATCAGTGAGACTATGGAACTCTCTGCCTGAGGAGGTGGTGATGGTGAGTGCAATAAAGGAATTCAAGAGGGGACTGGATGTATTTCTGGAGTATAATAATATTACAGGCTATAGCTACTAGAGAGGGGTCGTTGATTCAGAGAGTTATTCTGATTGCCTGATTGGAGTCGGGAAGGAATTTTTTTTCCCACTTAAGTGGGGAAAATTGGCTTTTGCCTCACAGGTTTTTTTTGCCTTCCTCTGGATCGCCTGTAGGAAACAGGCGAACTGGATGGACAAATGTCTCTTTTCGGTCTTATATACTATGTTACTATGTTACTAACAATGAGAGTGCTTATTTAACTCCTTCTACCCCGGGCCACTTTTCACCCTCCTGCTTAGGCCAATTTTTGCAAATCTGATATGTGTCACTTTATGTGACACTTTGGAACACTTTTACTTATCCAAGCCTTTCAGAGATTGTACTTCATGATAGTCATAAATTTGAGTCAATATATTTCACCTTTATTCATGAAAACATCCAAAATTTGCCAAAAATTTCAATGTCTCTGCTTTTAAAACAGAAAGTGAAACCTCATAAAATATTTATTACTTAACATTCCCCATATGTCTACTTTATGTTGGCATCATTTTGAAAATGTCTTTTTATTTTTATTTTAGGACGTTAAAAGGCTTAGAATTTTAAAAGCAATTCGTACATTTTTTAAGAAAATTTCCAAATCCCACTTTTTAAGGACCAGTTCAGTTATGAAGTCACTTTGTGGGTCTAAATGTCACTTTTTTTTGGCAGATTTTCCATTTGAATCCATTCTTATCGGTAACACATCAAGGGTAAAAAGCCAACAAAACTCAATATCTATTACCCTGATTCTGCAGTTTACAGAAACACCCGGCAGGGCTTAGAAGAAAAGGAGCGCCGCATGGTTTTTGGAAGTCAGATTTTCTGGACTGGTTTTTAGGCAGCATGTCCCATTTGAAGCCCTCCTGATGCACCCCCTACAGTATAAACTCCCAAAAAGTGACCCCATTTTGGAAACTACGGAATAAGGTAACAGTTTTATTTATACTATTTTGGGGTACATATGATTTTAAATCGCTCTTTATTAGGCTTTTTGTGAGGCAAGGTAACCAAAAAAGCTGTTCTGGAACAGTTTTAATTTTTTTAATTACAATGTTCATCTGACAGGTTAGATCATGTGCTGTTTTTTAAGAACAGGTTGTTACAGACGCGACAATTTCAAATATGTCTACTTTTTTTGTTTGTTTTAGTTTTACATAATAAAACACTTTTGAAAAAAGTTATGTTTTTGTGTCTCCATTTTTTGAACGCCATTTTTTTTATTTCTCTGCTGATCATCTTGTGCAGGAGGCTCATTTTTTGTAGGTTGAGGTGACGGTTTGATTAGTACAATTTTGGGGTACATATGACTTTTTGATCACTTGGTATTACACTTTTGTGATGTAAGGTGACAAAAACTTTTTTGGCACATTTTATTCTTTAACAGTGTTCACCTGAGGGGTTAGGTCATGTGATATTCTTATAGAGCAGGTTGTTATGGATTCGGTGATACCCAATATGCTTGGTTTTTCTTTATTTTATTATTTATTTATAAAATCAGGGGAAAGGGGTGCTTTTTTTACTTCATTTTTTTATTATTAAAAACAGTTTTACAAAACATCTGTATTGTAATGCATTGCCTGTTAGTGTATTACACAGTTGCCTAGGCTTCCATAGAAGGCAGGTCCTGATGCCTCTTTAAGGCATCAGGCTGGCTTCTCAACCATCGGGCCCCCGTCACCGCATTTCGGGGACCCAGTGGATATTCTGACTCACTGCAAAATCCTTCTATGGGCTAATCCTCTGGCATTGGCTTTAACAGTGATGCCAGTGGATACAGCAGGTACCTGTCTATCAGTGACTGCCGGACACCTGCACTGATTGGGCAGGCAACGGAGCGGTGCCCGCCCGATCAGCATGACATAAGAGTACATCAAATTGCGGGAAGTACTATTACTCCTTACATTAGTCAGGAAGGAGTTAAGTACACACACCTCCCCCCAGGCCCTGCTAATCATTCATTCACCTTTAAGCCCCCCCCCCCCATTTAATTGATTTATTTACGTGCTTCTCTTCGTTTTCCTTCCCCTCTTTCCTCCTTTCTTCCCCCTTTTTTTTTTACCTGTTTTGTTAGCATTATCTTTGCTTAATCTCTACTATGGAGATTCTCCAGTCGTAATCGCATCTGGTAACCAGTCGTAATCTGATCCAAGCAGCAATGATGACCGCTACTATTAGTAAATTTCTCACTACTGGTTAACCAAGTTACTATATTAATGGTTTAATGTTTTCTTCTATTTTACTAAAATTTGAATATTTTATGACGAACTGTGATGTGTTACTTCATAATAATAACCACTATTCTGCAAATTCTACTTCTTATATTGAACACAATAAAAACTATTGAAATAGATTAACATAAAAAATTATGCAGACAGGACAAGTACTATATGAAGCAAAGAATTTCCAAGAAAGAACATTTACAGGTCATTTACTGTTAGGTAGTGTGTCCTTAGTGTGCAGTATTTCCGTTCTGAGGACTGCCTTATTAATAAGCTTCACAAAAATGTTCCTAGGAGGAGAAAAAGCAGTGAACGTCTGCCTAATAATGCACATACCAGGGCCCATATATGGCTAGATTCTACACGAAGGATACACTAGAGGGACCATTTTTTCCATAAATCTTTTTTGTCTCCATGTTACTTCCTCTAGAGGTACGTTTGTATGATTGAGATGCAATATAACATAACAAGGATGGATAGGATAGATAGATAGATAGATAGATACTGTAGATAGATAGATAGATAGATAGATAGATAGATAGATAGATAGATACTGTAGATAGACAGATAATAACAATCCTACCAACCAATGTATAAATATGTTTGAAAGGATTTTTTAGGATGTAAAATTGTTACAATGCTGGTGCAGAAGTAGATCCTGTAATCTGATTGACAGGGCTATATCAAGGTGTAGAGTTGAAGAGATTATGCATTATACTCGTCTCCCTCTCCACTTCACCGGTCAACAGAGAAAGGGAACAATATAGTGAGGTACTGCCTGCTCACAGCTTCATTACATAAGATTTATTATATTCATGAGATTAAAATTATAAAAGTGGACATCAATAAAATTCAAACACACTCTGTGGGTCACACCTAAATCAAGTTTAACAGCATCTCACAATCCATAATTTTAAACTGCTGACAGCATTAGGTAGGGGCTGGGGAGAGCAGTAGAAATGTATATTTTGTAGAGCATTTATTATCAGTACTGTGATTACGCAGTTTTATAGAGAGCCCATGGTACACCAAGTATGCATGCGCTGTATTGTACACCAGGTGTTGCCCCTACTATGCCAAGTAGCCGAGTATGTGTGCGCTATATTGTAATCCAGGTGATGCGCTTGATTTGCCGAGTATGTGTGCACAGTATTGAAGGCCACGCAATGCCACTCTGGGTTGCTGGGAAAAACATTCAAATTAGCTTTCCTAAACCTATCTGATGTTGGCATATGTTAGACTTGATAATTTCCATATATTTTACCCAAAAATCCAAAGGAGCATTGTCTAGCCTACAATAGTTGTCATGTGTTTCAACTGGTCTCCATAATAGAAAAAGTACCTATCTAGAGGTTCACCCTAAGGCCTTGCATATAGAAATGTTGTTCTTAACACATTTTTACTGATTAAGGGTTTTTGTCCTGAAAGAACTACATGCAGATGTGAAGCTGACATAGCTATTTTTGGTTTGTGATATAAGTATGATTAAAAGGCAGAAGCCATCCTTGTCAATTTGCTGTGTGAATATAATGTAGTGTTCATGTTGCTGCTGTATACTGTTTACCAACTTGCTGTAACTCTACATAGTTATTTGATCTCCCCTCAGTCTTCTTTTTTCTAAATGGAATAACCTGAATTTTGACAATTTTTCTGGATACTGTAGTCCACCCATTCCAGTTATTACTTAAGTTGCCCTCCAATGAACTCTCTCCAGCTCTACTATGTCTGCCTTGTTCAGAGCAGCAAACTGTACACAATACTCCATGTGTGGTCTGAAGTCTACAGTGATATGTAAAGTGGCAGGACTATGTTCTTATCCCAGGCATCTATGCCCCCTTTGATGCACTCCATAATTTGACACTGGTTTCTATAGTTAAGTTTACTGTCCACTAAAATTCCTAATTTATTTTCCATGTCAGTGTTACCCAGTGTTTTACCATCTAGTATGTACGGGTGACTTGCATTATTCCTTCCCATGTGCATAACCTTACATTTGTCAGTGTTAAACCTCATCTGCCTCTTCTCTGCCTAGACCTCCAATCTATCCAGATCCATCTGTAGCAGCACGCTATCCTCTTCTGTGTTAAATACTTTAGACAGTTTAGCATCATCTGCAAAAATTGATATTTTACTGTGCAAACCTTCTACAATCATTATCATAATTAAATATATTGAAGAGAATAGGACCCAATACTGACCCCTGTGGTACCCCACTAGTGACAGTGACCCAATCTGAATGTGTACCATTAATAATCACCCTCTGTTTTCTATTACTGAGCCAGTTACTTACCTACATACAGACATTGTCTCCCAGTCCAAGCATTCTTATTTTATATACTAACCTTTTTATGTGGCACAGTATCAAATGTTTTGGAGAAGTCAAATTATATGACATCCATTGACTCAGCTCGGTCCAGTCTAGAACTTACCTCCTCATAGAAACTGATTAAATTAGTTTTAAATGACCAATTCCTCATGAATACATGCTGATATGGCATTATTTGCTTATTTTCATTGAGGTACGGTACTCCAAGATAGCATCCATTAGAAAACCATCAGTTAACTCACAGCCGATGTTAAACTTACCTTACAGGGGTGTATGCCATCCAGTGACGACAATCTGTCTATTTTAATCTTTTTATAATGGCCTTTCTTAGCTGGTCAAATTTAGCTTTTTTGATGTTCGGGATGTTTGTTCTTCCCTGAAGAAACAGTCTATTGAATGACCATTGGAAGGTTATAATTTTATGTTTTTTTTTTTCCCAGGTGTCCCCCAACCTGCACATCTGTCAGGTCTATTGGTTAGTATTAAGTCCAGTGTGGCCGTTTCTCTAGTCCATTTCTGAACCAGTTGGGAAAGGTAATTTTCATTGGTTAGTGTCTTTGGTTAGTGCCAAGAACCTGTTTCCTTTCTGAGATGTACAGGTTTCAGTTTCCCAGTCTATATCTGGGTAGTAGTTGAGTACGAATATTCTAATCGCAAATTTTATATCACATTTTGAGAATTTGTGAATCTCTAGAATATAATGCTATATCTTCTAGATTATTTTCATCACTATATAAACCTTTAATATTTTCTCACTTATTGAATGTAGCTTTTCTTTATCCTTATTATGCTATCTATCATCCATACTTTTTTTTTCAGTTATTATTTTACCTATCATTAATACACTTTTATCATAAGTATTTTCTTAACTATTGTTTTTAATTTCTTTTTATAGATGCTATTTTATTTTATTTTTTATTTAAATCATTACCTATAACATACAATAGACAACATATAACAGACAATCACACAAAGGCTGCATGCCAAAAGCCGGGTATGTGCAAGCCAACAACCTATCCATGAGACATTTTCAGTCAGCATACCTTACAATGGCAGCCTTGTGCACTATGAAACATTCAAAACTAACCTTTTTTTGTTCTCCTCAGATAGGAATATTTACGATCAAACACTCATAAACATTCCACCCCATCATCATTGGACTTTATTACATATTTTTTTCAATTTGCAAACTTTATATAGTCAATAACAATCTTACCCTACGACCACTCTACTAGATAAATCGATTTTTTCACCTTCCATATTCCTTCTGCATCCACAGTCCCCTTTCTTTTAACATCCCACAAGTAACACATATACAATTTCCCTAATACAACCCTTACACTATCTTTCACACTTTTTCCTTCTAAACACATACACATTCCTCACATCCAATAAAACTTCCTTCAAACACGACATAAAAATCCACAGCACTCTTTTTTTTTCGCCACTAAATCCTAACCCAAACATCATTACCTCAAAGGTCAAACACGTCACTCTAGTCAATTCTTTATATAACTTTCCTAACTTCTTAATTACTTCTCTAGCATACAAATAATTCCCCAAAAAGACAAACAATATCCGATTTAGCTGTCTCACGCACTTGTATCCCGGAGGGAAAACATATGCTGTGTACAAAAAAATTGGCAATACTACACTCAAAATTACTAAAATCTTCCTAAAAAAGGACAGACTACACATTTTCGAAACGCTCAGTTTTTTTCTCTACTCTTTCCTTCACATCATTCCAACTTTCTTTCTCTTCAAGACATCATCTAAATTTCACCCCAAGCACCTTAATTGGTCTAGTCACCACATGCACACCTATCTCCACACTCAAATTCCTACCTCCAAAACTTTTACACTCACCTTCATCCCAATTCACTCTGAAAGACGATGCTCCACAAAAAATAGAAACTAATAACTTAACTCTTCTAATAGAACATTCAGAATCACACACAACACATATATCATCCATATAACCACTCATTTTTCTTTCTCTTCCTTCACCACCTGGTACCTTTACCACTCTAGATACTTTATCTTTACATATCAACCCCAACAAAAGCTCAATCGCACAAATAAAAGTCACTGGCGAAAGTGGACATCCCTGAAGTGGACATCCCTGCCTTACTCCAGAATGGACCTGTACTTTTCTACTTACATTTAGAGATGAGCGAACACCTGGATGTTCGGGTTCGAGAGGTTCGGCCGAACTTCCGGAAAATGTCCGGGTTCGTGATCCGAACTCAACCCGAACTTCATCCTGAACCCGAACCCCATAGAAGTCAATGGGGACCCAAACTTTTGGGCACTAAAAAGCCTGTAAAAGACTCCCGGAAAGGACTAGAGGGCTGCAAAAGGCAGCAAAATGTAGGTAAATCCCCTGCAAACAAATGTAGATAGGGAAATGAATTAAAATAAAATAAATAAAAATTAACCAATATCAATTGGAGAGAGGTCCCACAGCAAGGAATCATGTGTCATATCATCCACCACTGGAGAAGGCCACTCTCATTTATTTGGGACCAGCACCCAGACAGAGGATACAGGTCCCACAGCAAGGAATCATGCTTCATATCAACCACCACCGGAGAAGGCCACTCTCATGTATTTTGGACCAGCACCCAGACAGAGGAGAGAGGTCCCACATCAAGGAATCATGCGTCATATCAACCCCCACCGGAGAAGGCCACTCTCATTTATTTTAGACCAGCACCCAGACAGAGGATACAGGTCCCACAGCAAGGAATCATGCGTCATATCAACCACCACCGGAGAAGGCCACTCATGTATTTTGGACCAGCACCCAGACAGAGGAGACAGGTCCCACAGCAAGGAATCATGCGTCATATCAACCACCACCGGAGAAGGCCACTCTCATTTATTTCGGCCCAGCACCCAGACAGAGGATACAGGTCCCACAGCAAGGAATCATGCGTCATATCAACCACCACCGGAGAAGGCCACTCTCATGTATTTTGGACCAGCACCCAGACAGAGGAGAGAGGTCCTACATCAAGGAATAAGGCGTCATATCAACCCCCACCGGAGAAGGCCACTCATTTATTTTGGACCAGCACCCAGACAGAGGAGATAGGTCCCACAGCAAGGAATCATGCCTCATATCAACCACCAACGGAGAAGGCCACTCATTTATTTCGCCCAGCACCCAGACAGAGGATACAGGTCCCACAGCAAGGAATCATGCGTCATATCAACCACCACCGGAGAAGGCCACTTCATGTATTTTGGACCAGCACCCAGACAGAGGAGAGAGGTCCCACATCAAGGAATAAGGCGTCATATCAACCCCCACCGGAGAAGGCCACTCTCATTTATTTTGGACCAGCACCCAGACAGAGGAGACAGGTCCCACAGCAAGGAATCATGCCTCATATCAACCACCAACGGAGAAGGCCACTCTCATTTATTTCGGCCCAGCACCCAGACAGAGGATACAGGTCCCACAGCAAGGAATCATGCGTCATATCAACCACCACCGGAGAAGGCCACTCTCATGTATTTTGGACCAGCACCCAGACAGAGGAGAGAGGTCCTACATCAAGGAATCATGCGTCATATCAACCCCCACCGGAGAAGGCCACTCTCATTTATTTTGGACCAGCACCCAGACAGAGGATACAGGTCCCACAGCAAGGAATCATGCGCTCATATCATCCACCACTGGAGAAGGCCACTCATTTATTTGGGACCAGCACCCAGACAGAGGATACAGGTCCTACAGCAAGGAATCATGCTTCATATCAACCACCACCGGAGAAGGCCACTCATGTATTTTGGACCAGCACCCAGACAGAGGAGAGAGGTCCCACATCAAGGAATCATGCGTCATATCAACCCCCACCGGAGAAGGCCACTCTCATTTATTTTGGACCAGCACCCAGACAGAGGATACAGGTCCCACAGCAAGGAATCATGCGTCATATCAACCACCAACGGAGAAGGCCACTCTCATTTATTTCAGACCAGCACCCAGACAGAGGATACAGGTCCCACAGCAAGGAATCATGCTTCATATCAACCACCACCGGAGAAGGCCACTCTCATGTATTTTGGACCAGCACCCAGACAGAGGAGAGAGGTTTTCACAGCAGAGAATCATGCATTTAGATCACCCACCACAGGAGTAGGCCACCATTTAATGGGACCCCGGCAACCATGTCCAGATGGCACAAACATCAGCTTCACATCACCCAGCACAAGAGAAGGCCACTTTGAGAGACTTTGACCCCTGCACCCAGACGGAGGAGAGAGGTTTTCACAGCAGAGAATCAGGCATTTAGATCACCCACCACAGGAGTAGGCCACCATTTAATGGGACCCCGGCAACCATGTCAGATGGCACAAACATCAGCTTCACATCACCCAGCACAAGAGAAGGCCACTTTGAGAGACTTTGACCCCTGCACCCAGACGGAGGAGAGAGGTTTTCACAGCAGAGAATCAGGCATTTAGATCACCCACCACAGGAGTAGGCCACCATTTAATGGGACCCCGGCAACCATGTCAGATGGCACAAACATCAGCTTCACATCACCCAGCACAAGAGAAGGCCACTTTGAGAGACTTTGACCCCTGCACCCAGACGGAGGAGAGAGGTTTTCACAGCAGAGAATCATGCATTTAGATCACCCACCACAGGAGTAGGCCACCATTTAATGGGACCCGGCAACCATGTCAGATGGCACAAACATCAGCTTCACATCACCCAGCACAAGAGAAGGCCACTTTGAGAGACTTTGACCCCTGCACCCAGACGGAGGAGAGAGGTTTTCACAGCAGAGAATCATGCATTTAGATCACCCACCACAGGAGTAGGCCACCATTTAATGGGACCCCGGCAACCATGTCCAGATGGCACAAACATCAGCTTCACATCACCCAGCACAAGAGAAGGCCACTTTGAGAGACTTTGACCCCTGCACCCAGACGGAGGAGAGAGGTTTTCACAGCAGAGAATCATGCATTTAGATCACCCACCACAGGAGTAGGCCACCATTTAATGGGACCCCGGCAACCATGTCAGATGGCACAAACATCAGCTTCACATCACCCAGCACAAGAAGGCCACTTTGAGAGACTTTGACCCCTGCACCCAGACGGAGGAGAGAGGTTTTCACAGCAGAGAATCATGCATTTAGATCACCCACCACAGGAGTAGGCCACCATTTAATGGGACCCCGGCAACCATGTCCAGATGGCACAAACATCAGCTTCACATCACCCAGCACAAGAGAAGGCCACTTTGAGAGACTTTGACCCCTGCACCCAGACGGAGGAGAGAGGTTTTCACAGCAGAGAATCATGCATTTAGATCACCCACCACAGGAGTAGGCCACCATTTAATGGGACCCCGGCAACCATGTCAGATGGCACAAACATCAGCTTCACATCACCCAGCACAAGAGAAGGCCACTTTGAGAGACTTTGACCCCTGCACCCAGACGGAGGAGAGAGGTTTTCACAGCAGAGAATCAGGCATTTAGATCACCCACCACAGGAGTAGGCCACCATTTAATGGGACCCCGGCAACCATGTCAGATGGCACAAACATCAGCTTCACATCACCCAGCACAAGAGAAGGCCACTTTGAGAGACTTTGACCCCTGCACCCAGACGGAGGAGAGGGGTTTTCACAGCAGAGAATCAGGCATTTAGATCACCCACCACAGGAGTAGGCCACCATTTAATGGGACCCCGGCAACCATGTCAGATGGCACAAACATCAGCTTCACATCACCCAGCACAGAGAAGGCCACTTTGAGAGACTTTGACCCCTGCACCCAGACGGAGGAGAGAGGTCCCACAGCAGAGATTCAGGCATTTATATCAGCCAGCACAGGAGAAGGCCGCTTTCAGTGACTTAGGCCTTAGCACCGACACAGAGGAGACAGGTCAGATAGCACAAGCATCAGTTTCACATCAACCACCACAGGAGAAGGGCACTTTTAGAGACTTTGACCCCTGCACCCAGAAAGAGGAGAGGTCCACAGCAGAGATTCAGGCATTTATATCAGCCAGAACAGGAGAAGGCCGCTTTCAGTGACTTAGGCCTTAGCACCGACACAGAGGAGACAGGTCAGATAGCACAAGCATCAGTTTCACATCAACCACCACAGGAGAAGGGCACTTTTAGAGACTTTGACCCCTGCACCCAGAAAGAGGAGAGAGGTCCCACAGCAGAGATTCAGGCATTTATATCAGCCAGAACAGGAGAAGGCCGCTTTCAGTGACTTAGGCCTTAGCACCGACACAGAGGAGACAGGTCAGATAGCACAAGCATTAGTTTCACATCAACCACCACAGGAGAAGGGCACTTTTAGAGACTTTGACCCCTGCACCCAGAAAGAGGAGAGAGGTCCCACAGCAGAGATTCAGGCATTTATATCAGCCAGAACAGGAGAAGGCCGCTTTCAGTGACTTAGGCCTTAGCACCGACACAGAGGAGACAGGTCAGATAGCACAAGCATCAGTTTCACATCAACCACCACAGGAGAAGGGCACTTTTAGAGACTTTGAACCCTGCGGCCACACGGAGGAGAGAGGTCCCACAGCAGAGATTCAGGCTTTTCGATCACCCACCACAGGAGAAGGCCGCTTTCAGTGACTTTGGCCCCCTGCACCCACACAAAGGAGTATAGTCAGACAGCACAAGTATAACATTCATATCACCCAGCACAGGAGAAGGACACTTTCATGTACTTTGGCCCCGGCACCCAGACAGAGGGAAGGTTCATTCAACTCTGGGTTGCACCCCAAGATCCTACTTAATTTCAAAAATTGATTTTTCAATGAAGAAGTGGCCAGGAGTACAAGACAACATGGTTTAAGGCAGTTATTAAGGACTACTCTGCACAAGGGAGGGTCAGGTCTTGTGGGATCCATGCCTGGTTCATTTTTATAAACGTCAGCTTGTCCACGTTGGCTGCGGACAGGCGGCTGCGTTTGTCAGTAATGGCGCCCCCTGCCGTGCTGAATACACGTTCAGATAAAGCGCTGGCCGCCGGGCAGGCTAGCACCTCCAAGGCATAACATGCTAATTCTGGCCACGTGGACAATTTGGAAACCCAGAAGTTGAATGGGGCCGAACCATCCGTCAGTACGTGGAGTTGTGTGCAGATGTACTGTTCAACCATGTTAGTGAAATGTTGCCTCCTGCTAACACGTTCCGTATCAGGTGGTGGGGCAGTTAGCTGTGGCGTGGAGACAAAACTTTTCCACATTTCTGCCATGCTAACCCTGCCCTCAGAGGAGCTGGCCGTGACACTGCTGCGTGGGCGACCTCTAGCTCCTCTCTGCCTTGGCCTTGGCCTTCCACCTGTTCCCCTGTGACAGTTGGGAATGCTCTCAGGAGCGCGTCTACCAGTGTGCGCTTGTACTCGCGCATCTTCCTATCACGCTCCAGTGCAGGAAGTAAAGTGGGCACATTGTCTTTGTACCGTGGATCCAGCAGGGTGGCCACCCAGTAGTCAGCACACGTTAAAATGTGGGCAACTCTGCTGTCGTTGCGCAGGCACTGCAGCATGTAATCGCTCATGTGTGCCAGGCTCCCCAGAGGTAAGGACAAGCTGTCCTCTGTGGGAGGCGTATCGTCATCATCCTCTGTATCCCCCAGCCACGCACCAGGGATGTGCCTGCGCTGTGCTGGGTGCCACCCGCTGTGAACCTGCTTCATCCTCATCCTCCTCCACCTCCTCCTCATCCTCCTCGTCCTCCAGTAGTGGTCCCTGGCTGGCCACATTTGTACCTGCCCTCTGCTGTTGCAAAAAACCTCCCTCTGAGCCACTTCTAACAGACTGGCCTGAAAGTGCTAAAAACGACCCGTCATCCTCCTCCTCCTCCTCCTGGCCCTGGCCCACCTCCTCTTCCATCATCGCCCTAAGCATTTTCTCTAGGAGACATAGAATTGGTATTGTCACGCTGATAACAGTGGCATCGCCACTGGCCATGTTGGTGGCGTACTCTAAACAGCGCAACAGGGCACACAGGTCTCGCATGGAGGCCCAATCATTGGTGGTGAAGTGGTGCTGTTCCGCAGTGCGACTGACCCGTGCGTGCTGCAGCTGAAACTCCACTATGGCCTGCTGCTGCTCGCACAGTCTCTCCAGCATGTGCAAGGTGGAGTTCCACCGGGTGGGCACGTCGCATATTAGGCGGTGAGCGGGAAGGCCGGAGTTCCGCTGTAGCGCTGACAGGCGAGCAGCGGCAGGATGTGAACGCCGGAAGCGCGCACAGACGGCCCGCACTTTATGCAGCAGCTCTGACATGTCTGGGTAGTTGTGAATGAACTTTTGCACCACCAAATTCAGCACATGCGCCAGGCAAGGGATGTGCGTCAAACCGGCTAGTCCCAGAGCTGCCACGAGATTTCGCCCATTATCGCACACCACCAGGCCGGGCTTGAGGCCCACCGGCAGCAACCACTGGTCGGTCTGTTGTTCAATACCCCGCCACAATTCCTGCGCGGTGTGGGGCCTGTCCCCAAACATATGAGTTTCAGAATGGCCTGCTGACGTTTACCCGGGCTGTGCTGAAGTTGGTGGTGAAGGTGTGTGGCTGACTGGATGAGCTGGTGGAAGCAGAGGAGGAGGAGGAGGAAGCCGAGTAGGAGGAGGAGGCTACAGGAGGCAAAGAATGATGCCCTGTGATCCTTGGCGGCGGAAGGACGTGCGCCAAGGAACTCTCCGCCTGGGGCCCAGCCGCCACTACATTTACCCAGTGTGCAGTTAGGGAGATATAGCGTCCCTGGCCGTGCTTACTGGTCCACGTATCTGTGGTTAGGTGGACCTTGCCACAAATGGCGTTGCGCAGTGCACACTTGATTTTATCGGACACTTGCATGTGCAGGGAAGGCACGGCTGTCTTGGAGAAGTAGTGGCGGCTGGGAACCACATACTGGGGACAGCCATGGCCATCAGCTGTTTGAAGCTGTCTGTGTCCACCAGCCGGAATGACAGCATTTCAAAGGCCAGTAGTTTAGAAATGCTGGCATTCAGGCCAAGAGGCTCGAGGGTGACTAGGTGGGAATTTGCGCTTCCTCTCAAAGGTTTGAGAGATGGAGAGCTGAGCAGCTGCTGTGTGAAATAGTGGAGACGCTAGGTGACGGTGGCGGTGGTGGTGGTCGGTGGCACATCCTCTGTTTGCTGCTCGGCAGGTGGCAGCATTCCTCTGGCGGAAGCCGAGGCAGCAGCGCTAGAGGGAGCAGGGGAGCCTGAGCGGGTTCCTTGTTTTTAAGGTGTGTACTCCACTGCAGTTCATGCTTTG
Organism: Bufotes viridis; assembly: GCA_033119425.1. Taxonomy (NCBI): domain Eukaryota; kingdom Metazoa; phylum Chordata; class Amphibia; order Anura; family Bufonidae; genus Bufotes; species Bufotes viridis. The sequence goes on along the minus strand of CM065589.1, from coordinate 65,811,791 downwards.
CATGTAGATGCCTGATCATGCAGGTGGTGCTCAGGTTAAAACGTTAATGCCTCGCCTCAGGGTCTGATGGCACAGCGTGCAAACCACTCTGGTCTTGTCGTCAGCACATTGTTTGAAGAAGTGCCATGCCAGGGAACTCCTTGAAGATGCCTTTGGGGTGCTGGGTCCCTGTTGGCGCTGGCCAATAGCAGGCGAACTCTCTGGACGGCGGCTGTTCTGCTTTGCCCCCTGCTCCCTCTTTGGCTTCGCTGTTGTCTCGGTCTCACCACTGCCTCTTCCTCTGAACTATTTAAGTCAGCGGCACGACCTTCAGTCCATGTGGGGTCTAAGACCTCATCGTCCTCTGCATCGTCTTCCACCCAGTCTTCCTCCTGACCTCCTCCTGTTCAGTCTGCACACTGCAATAAGACGCGGCAGTGGGCACCTGTGTTTCGTCATCATCAGACACTCGGTCACTCTGCTGTGGTGGTATTCCCATGTCCTCATCATCTGGATACATAAGTGGTTGTGCGTCAGTGCATGGAATGTCTTCCACCGCTGGGGAAGGGATAGGTGGACGCCCCTGGAAAACCGTGGGAGCAGAGTCTTCAAACAGAAGAAGAGACTGCTGCATAACTTGAGGCTCAGCCAGTTTCCCTGATATGCATGGGGGTGATGTGACAGACTGATGGGCTTGGTTTTCAGGTGCCACCTGTGCGCTTTCCGCAGAAGACTGGGCGGAAGACAATGTGGTGAACGTGCTGGAAGCACTGTCGGCCACCCAATCGACTAATGCCTGTACCTGCTCAGGCCTTACCATCCTCATAACGGCATTGGGCCCCACCAAATATCGCTGTAAATTCTGCCGGCTACTTGAGGGAGTTGTTTCACTACTTTGTGCGCCTGAGGCCGAGCGGCCACGTCCTCTGCCAGCAACAGAGGCTCCACGGACACCACCACGACCGCGTCCTCGTCCCTTAATAGAATGTTTCCTCATTGTTGCGATTCAACTCGCACCACAATAAAATATATTATTTTTAGCCCCAAAATTCCCACACTGGAAGATATAATTCCTTTTTCCGGTATTAATTACAAGAACACTGCTGCTAATTGGACACCAGATTTTTATAATGCTAGTTTTGGTACATAGATTCCCACACGGGAAATATAATTCCTTTTAGAGGAGTGAAAACGTGAGGCCTAGTTTTTCTGGTCTAACAAACACCTGATTGATTAAATTGGCCTTTTTTTCACCAAAATTACAACACTGGACGATATAATGCCTTTTGGCGGTATTAATTACAAGAGGACTGCTGGTATTTCAGAACACCGGAATTGTTAAAATGCTAGTTTTGCTAGATAAATTTCCCACACTGGGAGAAATATTGCCTAAGCCTTTTTACGGTATTAATTACAACAGGAGTGCTTCTTCTGGTCTAACACCAGAATAATTTTATTATTACGGTGAAAGCTTTTTCTAATTAATATTTCTGGCACATAAAAAAAAAAAATATTTCTGGCTGACAGTATTGGACAAAGTAGTGGCACTGGCTAGCCTAGCTGGAACAGCACATTCATGGGATTTGCTATCCAAGTGGGTTACTTTCAGTTTCACCACTGATATATTAAATATCTTTGCAGTTAGTATGGGTGACACAAGCACAGCCAAACCCCTGATGTAGTATATCTATGAAAAAATCGACTATTACATTAGATTAATGGACCTTGTGGCAGCTTTTGCTGTAGCACCACAAGTCCCAAAATGGCCGCCGCCTATCAGCCCAGTAACATGTGCCAGAAAACAGTCTGCCCAGCCAGAAAAAAAATTGACTTTGACTGAGCAGCTGAATCGCTGTTGTTCTGATTCACAGGTGTAGATTTTTAACTTCTTTGGAGCTTTGGTTTACACTCTGTGGCAGCAAGTGCTGGCGCACCACAAGTCCCAAAATGGCCACCGCCGGTCAGCCCAGTTACATGTGCCAGTAAAAATCGCTCTGGCCAGTCTCAACAAAATAGTGACTTTCAGTGAACAGCTCAGCTGAGTTGTTCTGATGCACAGGTGTAGAAAGGTAGATCATTCAATCACTTCTTTATCCCTGCCTATCTCGCCCTCACAGAAGCTGCATCCTCTCCCTACACTAGTCAGAGCAGTGTGACGTGCGGCGCTACGTGACTCCAGCTTAAATAGAGGCTGGGTCACATGCTGCACTTGGCCAATCACAGCCATGCCATTAGTAGGCATGGCTGTGATGGGCTCATAGGGCAAGAAGTAAAACGCTAGCTGATTGGCTGCTGTGCAGCCCTTCAGAAAGCGGGAAGTAATCGACGAACACCGGACCCGAACCCGAACTTTTTTGAAAATGTCCGGGTTCGGGTTCGTGTCACGGACACCCCAAAATTCGGTACGGACCCGAACGATTTTCGAACTGTTCGCTCAACACTACTTACATTCACATTCAACAACACATTACTATATATTCCTTCATACAAGCTTCTTACTCTCCAAACAAAATCTGAAGGAAAGCCAAATCTTAATACCACCCTAAACAAAAATGTATGTGATAGTCTATCGAACGCCTTCTCGACGTCAAGACTCAGCAGATATATTCCACTTTTCTGACTTTTGCAATCTCACAAACAATCTCAGCATACATATACTATACTAGCCATTGCAGGTATGGCTACATGCTGGAGAGATCTGGGGAGCTTGATGTGAGTCGGCCTTTACATTCCTGTAATTTTGTCCACTGGCCCCTGGTATTGCCCATACGGCACAGGTAGGTGAGTGTTTGGTCCTGAGCTCCTTGGCGTGGTGCTCGGACTTAGACATGTTCTCCACAGCAGGATATGTTGACCAATCTCTCAATTTTAACATCAGTTAAAGGGCTTAGTAAGACCGCAGTGTGCACCTGTCTTGTCATTTGTTATTGCTATACATATACTATTATGAATTCTTCTACCAGGCACTGCACATGTTTGTTCCTCTCCATCACGCTACCCACAACCCCTCTCATCCTACTTGCTTTTATCTTTGCATATATCTTATAATTGCTGTTTAACAGCGTAATTGGCCTCCAATTCTTTAAATTCTTCAAATCTCCTTTCTTAGAAATCAATACAACCAATCCTGCCTTCATACTTTCAGCCATCACCACATTCCTCCACATATAATCATACAATTCTACCATATAATTTGCTATCACGTTCCACATTCTACTATAAAACACCATCGTCATTCCATCCTCACCAGGTGTTTTGTTTTCCGCCGTTCTGCTAATCACTTCCAATATCTCCTCTTTCCTCACACTCTTCATCACACATTATCTCTCTTATTCACTCAGCTTCTTATCTATTACACTCAACACATCATCCTCCAAAACCTCATCCCTCCATTTTTCTCCATGCAGTTCTTCATAAAATCTCACAAACTCTTCTTCTATTCCATCTCCTCTCATTTCATCCCCATTTCCTTCTTACAATATCTATGCCCTGTTTTTTAACTTTAAAAAAAAAAAAACTAGAGCACTTTTCATCGAACTCCATCTTATCTAACTTGGCCCTGTACATAATACTCCTTCCTTTTTCTAACAGCATGATATCTTCTTTCACATCCATACCCTCACCTCTCAACTTCTATAAAAAGGCTAATCGAGCATTAAGCTTAACAAAAAAATTCCTTCTTCCTGCTGCTACCTTATATCCTAAGTTCTTAAAGAAAATTTATTATTTTTTCTTCACCCAGGCCCACCACATACATACATTATCAAAGTCTTTCCTCTTTCCGTGCCACCATTCATACTGTCTTGCATACTCTGTTCGTGCTTCCTCGTTTTCCATCAGGCTTACATTTGATTTTCATACCCCTCTTCCGTACTTTACTATTCAAATTAAATTCACACCTCACGTATTCATGGTCTGAGAAAATAACTTTCTTTTGAGAGTACCTTTTGGGAATTATGCTTTGTGAAACAAAGCAGTAATCTATCTTAGATTCTACCCCCCTACTTTCTTCGTGAAATGTATTCATACTCACATTACATAATTTCTGCATGTCTCCTAAACGAAAATTACTTACCAACCCCAATAAAGCTCTCCCTGACACATCCACTGTTTCTTTACTTATATATCACAATTGATATCCCCCACTATTATTACAGGCATTCTACCCTGGATAAAAAACGTAACTTTCTCAAAAATAATCTTACGCTCTTCCCTTCCGATCGGCCCATACACATTAATAACACAAAGTTTAACCCCCTAAAAAATTTTTTTCCTGAAATACATCTTCCTTCTTCTATAACCAAATAACTGGATGGATATCTGGTTTCCTTTAATCAAAGTGGCTACTCCATCATTCTTATTTGCTGAGCTTCCTGACCATATGGACCTGCCATGTGGCCATTCTTCCTCCTTAATCGGCTCATCAAGCCCACATTCTTATAAACAAAATATAGAAACAATTTCCTGAGCTAAAAAATCCAAAATCCTTGCTTTATTCTTAAACTTTCTTACATTCTGTGATACGACGGTTAAACTCATAATAATAACTGAAAATTAAAGGTCATTTGTTTCTATATTGTTTAACAACTTTAACAATTGTCCAGAGCCTCTCTATCCTTTTCTTCCAATACTCAGTACCGATTTTGGCTTTCGCTACCACTTTCTTCACTCTGCTCACTTCTTGGTTTTTTATATTGGCTTCTTCTGACGGGAACCTCTTCCATTTCTTCCTCCTCATCGGATTCTGACCCACTTCCTGCTCTTCTGCTCTTTCCACCCCCAGGATCACCAGAATCCTCCAAGAAAAAAAACTATATTGGCAGGGTCTGAACAATGCACAAGACTGACTGCCACCTCTATCAACTCCTCCAGCTGTCTCATGGCTGGTGTCTTAACCACTTCTATTTTCCTCTCTGAACTTCTGTCAGCCAACTTTACTTTCCTCCCATCCTGCTCCACATTCCTTCTGGCCACCGCCACATTTGCATGACTCCTCCCTTCCACCTCCTGTCTTCTGAATCTCTCCTGGAGATCACCAGAGGGCAATCCTTGTACTTGTGCTCCTTATCACCACACATATCACAGGCTTTAGGTTGAGAACAATCACCTGCTGTGTGCCCCCCCCCCCTGTTTACAATTCCTGCAAATGACACCTTTTTTACACTCAAACGCAGTGTGGCCAAATACTTAACATTTTCGGCAATATTGAGGCTGTCCTGGGTAAAACAGGAAGCCTCTGTTACCAGCAATATTAAAGTTCGCCGGCGGGGGGTTATAATAACCAATATTTCAAGCATCTCTCCTCAGTTTGAGTTTAAACTGATATTTACAGTTAAAGATGCCCAACACATTCATCTGTTGTTCACCTCCTTTCACATACTCACAATACTGTTCGAGAATAGAGTTGAGCAAACCAGCACTGTATAGTTCGGGTTCATACAGAAAATTACGGTTTTCCGCACCTTTTTGTGGTGACATACTGCATTTTGCTAGTTTGTTGCAATAAACGCTGGTTTTGTGCTACATAGCAGATCTGAGGCCTACCCTGCATTTCAGTCATTTTAAGAAACCTGTGGAACTCCGCATTTACATAGTTGGTTGCAAAAACACCGGTTTTGTGGTAGATAGCACATTTGCGGTGTACGCTACATTTCTGACAGTCAAATTAAACCGTTAACTTCTGCTGTTACATTGTGGGTTTGAAAAATCAAATTTTTGTTGATAGTGAAGTAATTGTATTGAATTGCTCCGTTACACTGTTGTGTGACCTAAAGAAATGTATTCTGTTTATGACACGGGCACTGCCTTACTGTTAGTGAACTTAATTGTTCACTATTGGCAGTTAAATTGACACCTGAGATAAACCATCTGTTAGTTTGTTGGGTGAATGCAAATAATGAGGTGAACATCAAATAAGGGATGTGGACATGGTCGAGGTGGTGTTGGTGGAGCTCCTATTGCTGGGAGAGAACATGACCATTCTGCGCCAGCTACAGGTCCAAGTGAAACACCTTCCTCAGGTGCGAGATAGGTGACAGAACCTGCAGCGTTATTTGGTAAGCCTGAATGCCGCTCTACAGATGGTAAGGCCAGAACAAGTACAAGCTATAGTAGATTGGGTAGCTGACAGTGGCGCCAGCTCCTTCACAGTATCTCCCACCCAGTCCTCTGCAGAAAGCTGAGAGTTGGCACCTGCAGCCCATGCCCATCAGTCTTTCACCTCACCCCCTTGCAAAGCAGCCAAGCAGCCTGAGCTCCAAGTCATGCAGCAGACTCTTATGCTTTTTGATGACTCTGCTGGCAGGGTTTTCACGGGCCATCCACATAGCCCCGCACCAGAAGTGGAAGACATTGAATGCACTGATGCCCAACCACTTATGTTGCAGGATGAGGACATGGGAATACCACCGCAGCACGTCTCTGATGATGACGAAACACAGGTGCCAACTGCTGTGGCTTTCTGCAGTGTGCAGACCGACAAGGAGGGCAGAGGTCAAGAATGGGTGGAAGATGATGTGGAGGACGATGAGGTCCTAGACCCCGACTGGACTCAAGTTCATGCTAGTGACATGTGCAGTTTTGAGGAAGAGGTGGTGGTCGCAAAGAAGCAATAAGACAGCAAAAGAGGAAGCAGGGTGCAAATGCATAGCGGCCGTCCCCGAGATAGTACGCCTGCTACTGCCCATCGCACCCATGGACCAAGCACACCAAAGCCAGCTCCAAGGAGTTCATTGGCCTAGCAGTTCTTCAGACAATGTCCTGATGACAAGACAGGAGTGGTTTGCACGTTGTGCCATCAGAGACTGAAGGGAGGCATAAACGTTCTAAATTTGAGCACAACCTGCATGACCAGGCATCTACATGCAAAGCATGAACTGCAGTGGAGTAAACACCTTAAAAACCAAGAAAGGTCTCAGGCTCCTCCTGCTTCCTCTTTTGCTGCTGTCCACCTCTGGAGTTACAGTGGCACCTGCCACCCAGCAAACAGAGGATGTGCCACCAACACCACCACCTCCGTCATCATCACCAAGCATCTCCACCATGTCACACGCAAGCGTTCAGCTGTCCATCTACCAAACACTGGCGAGAAAGAGAAAATACCCACCTACCCACCCTCGATCCCTGGCCCTGAATGCAAGCATTTCAAAATTACTGGCCTTTGAAATGCTGTCATTCCGTCTGGCGGAGATGTATTGTTTTAAACAGCTGATGGCGGTGGCTGTCCCACAGTACGACATTCCCAGCCGCCACTACTTTTGCAGGCGAGCTTTCCTTGCACAACCAAGTGGAGGATAAAATCAAGTGTGCACTGCGCAACGCCATCTGTGGCAAGGTCCACATAACCACAGATACAAGGACCAGTAAGCACGGGCAGGGACGCTATATCTCCCTAATAGAGTTGAGTGAACACCTGGATGTTCAGGTTCGAGAAGTTCGGCCGAACTTCCCGAAAATGTTCGGGTTCGGGATCCGAACTCGACTCGAACTTTATCCCGAACACGAACCCCATTGAAGTCAATAGTGAAACAAACTTTTGGGCACTAAAAAGGCTGTAAAATAGTCCAGGAAAGGGCTAGAGGGCTGCAAAAGGCAGAAAAATTTAGGTAAATGCCCTGCAAACAAATGTGGATAGGGAAATGAATTAACCAATATCAATTGGAGAGAGGTCCCATAGTGGAGAATCATGCGTCATATCACCCACCACTGGAGAAGGCCACTTTCAGTTATTTAGGCCCCAGCACCCAGACAGAGGAGAGAGGTCCCACAGCAAGGAATCATGCGTCATATCACCCACCACTGGAGAAGGCCACTTTCAGTTATTTAGGCCTCAGCACCCAGACAGAGGAGAGAGCTCCCACAGCAAGGAATCATGCGTCATATCACCCACCACTGGAGAAGGCCACTTTCAGTTATTTAGGCCCCAGCACCCAGACAGAGGAGAGAGGTACCACAGCAAGGAATAAGGCATCATATCACCCACCACTGGAGAAGGCCACTTTCACTTATTTAGGCCCCAGCACCCAGACAGAGGAGAGAGGTCGCATGGCAGAGGTTCAGGCTTCATGTCACCCACCATTGTAACAGGCCACTTTCAGTTATTTAGACCCCGGCGCCCAGATTGAGTAGAGGTTCATTCAACTTTGGGTTGCACCGCAAGATCATGGTAAATTTTAAAAAATGAGGATTCAATGAAGAAGTGCCCCGGAGTACAAGAATACATTGTTGAGGGGGATTTATTGGAATCACAGGGTCCACTAACACCACCACGACTACGTCTGCATCCCTTACTAGATGTTTTCCTCATTGTTACCGTTCACCAAGCACCACAATAAGAAAAAAAATATTTGGCCCAATGTATTGATTTAAAATTCAGGCCTTTTTTTACAGGCACCTAACACGATCTGCCTATTTATTTATGTACTGTAATACACTAATCAAGGCACAGCAGTAACCACTGATTTAGGGGAATATCAATTGTAAGCCTAGTATTTAGGCCCTGGATGAAAGGTATCCTTTTATTGACAGATTTACACTTGGAGATGCACAGTAGCGTGTGAAAAAATATGTAGGATTATGCCTTCAGCAATTGTATTTTAACACTTTGTGTAATATACCCTTTAACGGACAGAAATTCAATGGGAGATGCACGGTAGCGTGTGAAGTTATTGAGGATGAACCTCTCACCACTTGTATATACACCTTGACTGTAATATACCCTTTTACGGACAGATTAACACTTGGCCTGCAACAGCTGGAACACCAGATTCAGGGTATTACTATATTGTCAAGTGAATTTCACCCCAGAACACAATCTCTCCCTTGACGGATACTATTAAACTTGGCAAGCCACAGCTGAAACCACTGATTTATGGTATTGCAATTTTGGCAATTAACTTTAACCCCGCAAACAAAAAATATATCCTTTGACGGATACTACTATAATTTGCCAGCCACTGCTGGGACAACAGATTTAGGGGATTGCTCTTTTGGCAATTGAATTTCACCCCAGAGCAAAAATAAATCCTTTGCCGGACACTATTAAACTTGGCCAGCCACTGCTGGGACACCAGATTAATGCCTCATTCACACGGCAGTGTTCTGTCAGTGATTTCCATCAGTGATTTTTGATCCAAAACCAGGTGCGGCTCTAAACACAGAACAGGTGCAGATCTTTCCTAATATCTTATGTCTGTGTCGGCTCCAATCCTGGTTTTGGCTCACAAATCACTGATGGAAATCACTGACAGAACACTGCCGTGTGAATGAGGCATAACTGTATTTCTATTTTTGCTACTGACTTTCACACCATAAAATAATATAATCTTTGACGGACACTAGGGAAATTGTCCAGTCACAGCTGAAACACCAGATTCAGGGAATTCAGGGTATTCACTGATTTATGGTATTGCTATTTTGGCAATTGAATTTCACCCCAGAAAAAAATAAATCGTTTGCAGGACACTATGAAACTTGGTCAGCCAGAGCTGAAACCACTGATTTATGGTATTGCTATTTTGGCAATTGAATTTCACCCCAGAAAAAAATATATCCTTTGCAGAACACTATGAAACTTGGCCAGCCACAGCTGAAACCACTGATTTATGGTATTGCTATTTTGGCAATTGAATTTCACCCCAGAAAAAAATATATCGTTTGCAGGACACTATGAAACTTGGCCAGCCACAGCTGAAACCACTGATTTATGGTATTGCTATTTTGGCAATTGAATTTCACCCCAGAACAAAATATACCCTGTTATGGACAGATTTAAACTAGGCCTGCAACTGCTGGAACACCAGATTCAGGGTAATGCTATTTCGGCAATTCAATTTAACCGGAGAACAAAATATATTCTTTGCCGAACATTATTATACTTGGCGAGCCACTGCTGGGACACCAGATTTACTGTATTTATATTTTTTCTACTGACTTTCACCCCAGAAAATAATATATCCTTTGACAGACACTAGAGAAATTGTCCAGTCACAGCTAACACACCAGTTTCAGGGTATTGCTATTTTGGCAATTGAATTTCACCCCAGAACAAAATATATCCTTTGTCAGACACTATTATACTTTGCCAGCCACTGCTGGGACACCAGATTTACGGGATTGCTATTTTGGCAATTGAATTTCACCCCAGAACAAAATATATCCTTTGCCGGACACTATTAAACTTGGCCAGCCACAGCTGAAACCACTGATTTATGGTATTGCTATTTTGGCAATTGTATTTCATCCCAGAACAAAATATATCCTTTGCAGGACACAATGACACTTAGCCAGCCACAGCTGAAACCACTGATTTATGGTATTGCTATTTTGGCAATTGAATTTCACCCCAGAAAAAAATATATCCTTTGCAGGACACTATGAAACTTGGCCAGCCACAGCTGAAACCACTGATTTATGGTACTGCTATTTTGGCAATTGAAATTCACCCCAGAAAAAAATATATCGTTTGCAGGACACTATGAAACTTGGCCAGCCAAAGCTGAAACCACTGATTTATGTTATTGTTATTTTGGCAATTGAATTTCACCCCAGGAAAAAATATACCCTGTTACGTAAAGATTTAAACTAGGCCTGCAACTGCTGGAACACCAGATTCAGGGTATTGCTATTTTGGCAATTAAATTTCACCCCAAAACAAAATATATTCTTTGCCGAACACTATTATACTTGGCGAACCACTGCTGGGACACCAGATTTACTGTATTTATATTTTTTCTACTGACTTTAACCCCAGAAAATAATATATCCTTTGACGGACACTAGGGAAATTGTCCAGTCACAGCTAACACTCCAGTTTCAGGGTATTGCTATTTTGGCAATTGAATTTCACCCCAGAACAAAATATATCCTTTGCCAGACACTATTATACTTTGCCAGCCACTGCTGGGACACCAAATTTTCGGGATTGCTATTTTGGCAATTGAATTTCACCCCAGAACAAAATATATCCTTTGCCGGACACTATTAAACTTAGCCAGCCACAGCTGAAACCACTGATTTATGGTATTGCTATTTAGGCAATTGAATTTCATCCCAGAACAAAATATATCCTTTGCAGGACACTATGAAACTTGGCCAGCCACAGCTGAAACCACTGATTTATAGTATTGCTATTTTTGCAATTGAATTTCACCCCAGAAAAAAATATATCCTTTGCCGGACACTATGAAACTTGGCCAGCCAGAGCTGAAACCACTGATTTATGGTATTGCTATTTTGGCAATTGAATTTCACCCCAGAAAAAAATATATACTTTGCAGGACACTATGAAACTTGGCCAGCCACAGCTGAAACCACTTATGTATGGTACTGCTATTTTGTCAATTGAATTTCACCCCAGAAAAAAAATATATCGTTTGCAGGACACTATGAAACTTGGCTAGCCACAGCTGAAACCACTGATTTATGGTATTGCTATTTTGGCAATTGAATTTCACCACAGGAAAAAATATACCGTGTTACGTAAAGATTTAAACTAGGCCTGCAACTGCTGGAACACCAGATTCAGGGTATTGCTATTTTGGCAATTAAATTTCACCCCAGAACAAAATATATTCTTTGCCGTACACTATTATACTTGGCGAGCCACAGCTGGGACACCAGATTTACTGTATTTCTATTTTTTCTACTGACTTTCACCCCAGAAAATAACATATCCTTTGACGGACACCAGGGAAATTGTCCAGTCACAGCTAACACACCAGTTTCAGGGTATTGCTATTTTGGCAATTGAATTTCACCCCAGAACAAAATATATCCTTTGCCAGAAACTATTATACTTTGCCAGCCACTGCTAGGACACCAGATTTACTGTATTTCAATTTTTGCTACTGACTCTCACCCCAGAAAATAATATATCCTTTGAAGGACACTAGGGAAATTGTCCAGTCACAGCTGGAACACCAGATTCAGTGTATTGCTATGTTTTCAATTAAATGTCTCCACAGAATAAAATATATCCTTTGCCAAACACTATTAAACTTGGCCAGCCACAGCTGAAACCACTGATTTATGGTATTGCTATTTTGGCAATTGAATTTCATCCCAGAACAAAATATATCGTTTGCAGGACACTATGAAACTTGGCCAGCCCCGGCTGAAACCACTGATTTATGGTATTGCTATTTTGGCAATTGAATTTCACCCCAGGGAAAAAATTTACACTGTTACGTAAAGATTTAAACTAGGCCTGCAACTGCTGGAACACCAGATTCAGGGTATTGCTAATTTTGGCAATTAAATTTCACTCCAGAACAAAATATATTCTTTGCAGTACACTATTATACTTGGCGAGCCACAGCTGGGACACCAGATTTTCTGTATTTCAATTTTTTCTACTGACTTTCACCCCAGAAAATAATATATCCTTTGACGGACACTAGGGAAATTGTCCAGTCACAGCTAACACTCCAGTTTCAGGGTATTGCTATTTTGGCAATTGAATTTCACCCCAGAACAAAATATATCCTTTGCCAGACACTATTATACTTTGCCAGCCACTGCTGGGACACCAGATTTTCGGGATTGCTATTTTGGCAATTGAATTTCACCCCAGAACAAAATATATCCTTTGCCGGACACTATTAAACTTGGCCAGCCACAGCTGAAACCACTGATTTATGGTATTGCTATTTTGGCAATTAAATTTCATCCCAGAACAAAATATATCCTTTGCAGGACACGATGAAACTTGGCCAGCCACAGCTGAAACCACTGATTTATGGTATTGCTATTTTGGCAATTGTATTTCATCCCAGAACAAAATATATCCTTTGCAGGACACTATGAAACTTGGCCAGCCACAGCTGAAACCACTGATTTATGGTATTGCTATTTAGGCAATTGAATTTCATCCCAGAACAAAATATATCCTTTGCAGGACACTATGAAACTTGGCCAGCCACAGCTGAAACCACTGATTTATGGTATTGCTATTTTGGCAATTGAATTTCACCACAAGAAAAAAATGTATTCTTTGCCGGACACTATGAAACTTGGCCAGCCAGAGCTGAAACCACTGATTTATGGTATTGCTATTTTGGCAATTGAATTTCACCCCAGAAAAAAATATATCCTTTGCAGGACACTATGAAACTTGGCCAGCCACAGCTGAAACCACTGATTTATGGTATTGCTATTTAGGCAATTGAATTTCACCCCAGAAAAAAATATATCGTTTGCAGGACACTATGAAACTTGGCTAGCCAAAGCTGAAACCACTGATTTATGGTATTGCTATTTTGGCAATTGAATTTCACCACAGGAAAAAATATACCGTGTTACGTAAAGATTTAAACTAGGCCTGCAACTGCTGGAACACCAGATTCAGGGTATTGCTATTTTGGCAATTAAATTTCACCCCAGAACAAAATATATTCTTTGCCATACACTATTATACTTGGCGAGCCACAGCTGGGACACCAGATTTACTGTATTTCTATTTTTTCTACTGACTTTCACCCCAGAAAATAACATATCCTTTGACGGACACTAGGGAAATTGTCCAGTCACAGCTAACACTAAAGTTTCAGGGTATTGCTATTTTGGCAATTGAATTTCACCCCAGAACAAAATATATCCTTTGCCAGACACTATTATACTTTTCCAGCCACTGCTGGGACACCAGATTTATGGTATTGCTATTTTGGCAATTGAATTTCACCCCAGAACAAAATATATCCTTTGCCGGACACTATTAAACTTGGCCAGCCACAGCTGAAACCACTGATTTATGGTATTGCTATTTTGGCAATTGTATTTCATCCCAGAACAAAATATATCCTTTGCAGGACACGATGAAACTTGGCCAGCCACAGCTGAAACCACTGATTTATGGTATTGCTATTTTGGCAATTGAATTTCACCCCAGAAAAAAATATATCCTTTGCAGGACACTATGAAACTTGGCCAGCCACAGCTGAAACCACTGATTTATGGTATTTCTATTTTGGCAATTGAATTTCATCCCAGAACAAAATATATCCTTTGCAGGACACTATGAAACTTGGCTAGCCACAGCTGAAACCACTGATTTATGGTATTGCTATTTTTGCAATTGAATTTCACCCCAGAAAAAAATATATCCTTTGCCGGACACTATGAAACTTGGCCAGCCAGAGCTGAAGCCACTGATTTATGGTATTGCTATTTTGGCAATTGAATTTCACCCCAGAAAAAAATATATCCTTTGCAGGACACTATTAAACTTGGCCAGCCACAGCTGAAACCACTGATTTATGGTACTGCTATTTTGGCAATTGAATTTCACCCCAGAAAAAAATATATCGTTTGCAGGACACTATGAAACTTGGCCAGCCACAGCTGAAACCACTAATTTATGGTATTGCTATTTTGGCAATTGAATTTCACCCCAGAACAAAATATACCCTGTTACGGACAGATTTAAACTAGGCCTGCAACTGCTGGAACACCAGATTCAGGGTATTGCTATTTTGGCAATTAAATTTCACCCCAGAACAAAATATATTCTTTGCCGTACACTATTATACTTGGCGAGCCACTGCTGGGACGCCAGATTTACTGTATTTCTATTTTTTCTACTGACTTTCACCCCATAAAATAATATATCCTTTGACGGAAACTAGGGAAATTGTCCAGTCACAGCTAACACACCAGTTTCAGGGTATTGCTATTTTGGCAATTGAATTTCACCCCAGAACAAAATATATTGCCAGACACTATTATAATTTGCCAGCCACTGCTGGGACACCAGATTTACGGGATTGCTATTTTGGCAATTGAATTTCACCCCAGAACAAAATATATCCTTTGCCGGACACTATTAAACTTGGCCAGCCACAGCTGAAACCACTGATTTATGGTATTGCTATTTTGGCAATTGTATTTCATCCCAGAACAAAATATATCCTTTGCAGGACACGATGAAACTTGGCCAGCCACAGCTGAAACCACTGATTTATGGTATTGCTATTTTGGCAATTGAATTTCACCCCAGAAAAAAATATATCCTTTGCAGGACACTATGAAACTTGGCCAGTCACAGCTGAAACCACTGATTTATGGTATTGCTATTTTGGCAATTGAATTTCATCCCAGAACAAAATATATCCTTTGCAGGACACTATGAAACTTGGCCAGCCACAGCTGAAACCACCGATTTATGGTATTGCTATTTTGGCAATTGAATTTCACTCCAGAAAAAAATATATCCTTTGCAGGAAACTATGAGACTTGGCCAGCCACAGCTGAAACCACTGATTTATGGTATTGCTATTTTGGCAATTGAATTTCACCCCAGAAAAAGATATACCCTGTTACGGACAGATTAAAACTAGGCCTGCAAAAGCTGGAACACCAGATTCAGGGTATTGCTATTTTGGCAATTGAATTTTACCCCTGAAAAAAATATACACTGTTACGGACAGATTTAAACTAGGCCTGCAACAGATGGAACACCAGATTCAGGGTATTGATATTTTGGCAATTGAATTTCACCCCAGAACAAAATATATCCTTTGCCGGAAACTATTAAACTTGGCCAGCCACAGCTGAAACCACTGATTTATGGTATTGCTATTTTGGCAATTGAATTTCATCCCAGAACAAAATATATTCTTTGCTGGACACTATTAAACTTGGCCAGCCACAGCTGAAACCACTGAATTACGTTATTGCTATTTTGGCTATTGAATTTCACCCCAGAACAAAATATATTCTTTGCTGGACACTATTATACTTTGCCAGCCACTGCTGGGACACCAGATTTAGGGGATTGCTATTTTGGCAATTGAATTTCACCTCAGAAAATAATCTATCCTTTGCCAGACAGCAGACAGTATTACACTTGGCTAGCCACAGCTGGAACACCCAATTTAGGGGATTGGTATTTTGGCAATTGAATTTAACCCCTTAATAAAATATAGAAATTGCTATCCTGAGTTTCTAGGGGTGACAATAAGCACAGCCAAGCCCCTGATGTAGGATGTAGCAAAAACTAGTATTGATGGATTGATGGACTTGGTGGCAGCTTGTGCTGGTGCACCGCAAGTCACAAAATGGTCGCCGATCACCCCAGTAAAAAGTGACAGAAGAACACTCTGTGCAGCCTAAAAACCAGTGAGCAATTAACTAGCCGAAGTTGAATGATTCACAGCTGTAGATTGATCACTTCATTAGGTGCTTTTGCTAACTTTTCCCTGCCTAATCTCGACCTCACAGAAGCTGCGTCCTCTCCCTACACTAATCAGCAGTGTGACGTGCGGCGCTACGTGACTCCAGCTTAAGTAGAGGCTGGGTCACATGCTGCACTTGGCCAATCACAGCCATGCCATTAGTAGGCATGGCTGTAATGTTTTCTTAGGGCAAGAAGTAAAACGCTAGCTGATTGGCTGCTGTGCAGCTCTTCAGAAAGCGGGAAGAAATTACCGAACAATGGACCCGAACCCTAACTTCTTTGAAAATGTTCGGGTCCGGGTCCATGTCCCGAACACCCCAAAATTCGGTACGAACCCGAACTATGCTCGAACTATTCGCTCAACACTACTCCCTAACTGCACACTGGGTAAATGTAGTGGTGGCTGAGCCCGAGGCGGATAGGGGTTTGGCGCATATCCTTCCACCACCGAGGATCCCAGGGCATTATTCTTTGCCTTCTGTTGCCTCCTCCTCCTACTCTGCTTCCTCCTCTACCACTTCACCACCAATGAGTGGGCCTCCATGCAAGACCTGTGTGCCTTGTTGCAGTGTTTTGAGTACTCAACCAACATGGCCAGTGCTGATGACTCCGTTCTTAGCGTTACAGAACCACTTCTATGTCTCCTTGAAAAAACACTTAGGGCGATGATGGAAGAGGATTTGGCACAGGAGGAAGAGGAGGAGGAAGAGGGAGCATTTCACAGGGTTTCAGGCCAGTCATTCAGAAGTGGCTCAGAGGGTGGGTTCCTGCACCAGCAGAGGCTAGGTAAACATGTGGCCAACCAGGGCACAGTTCTGGAGGATGAGGAGGATGAGGTAGAAGAGGAGGAACCGGGTTTACAGCAGTGTGGTACCCAACGCAGCTTATGGCCATTACTGGAGCATGGCTGGGGGATACGGAGGACACAGTCTATGCAGGACCTACAGAGGACAGATTATCCTTACCTCTGGGCAGCCTGGCACGCATCAGCGACTACATGCTGCAGTGCCTGCACAACGACCGAAGAGTTGCCCACATTTTAACTTGTGCTGACTACTGGGTGGTCATCCTGCTGTATCCCCCAATGTGCCATCCTTAATTCCCTCACTGGAACGTTATAGGAAGATGCGCGACTACAAGTGCAAGCTGGTAGACATGCTCCTGAGGGCATTTCCAGAGGTGGAGGGCGAGAAGGAAGAGGTCGCCAACGCAGCTGGGTCACGGCCAGCACCTCACAAGGCAGGGTTTGCATGGTTGACATGTGGAAAAGCTTTGTCACCATGCCACAGCAACCGGCACCACCAGCTGATATGGAACGTCTTAGCAGGAGACAGCATTTTAACAACATGGTGGAACAGTACGTGTGCACACGCCTACACCTACACGCCTACACCTACTGACTGATGTTTCTGCCCCATTCAAATTCTGGGTCTCCAAATTGTCCACATGGCCTGAGCTTGTCCTTTATGCCTTGGAGGTGCTGGCCTGCCCTGCAGCCAGTGTATTGTCTGAATGTGTATTTAGCACAGCAGGGGGCGTCATTACAGACAAGCGCAGCCACCTGTCCACAGCCAATGTGGACAAGCTCACGTTTAATAAAATGAACCAGGCTTGGATCCCACAAGACTTGTTTGTACCTTGTGCAGAATAGACATTTATACCCACCTCCTCCTCCGAGTTTATCATTTTTAATTTTTATTTATTTTATTTTATTTTAAGTTATTTCCATATCCACATTTGTTTGCAGAGCACTTGTTATGCTCTTAAGCACATTTTGTTGCCTTTTGCAGCCCACTAGCCCTTTACATTACATTTTTAGGCCATTTTAGTGCCCACAATTTCGGGTCCCCATTGATTTCAATCGTATGTGAGATTTCACAATCTCACAATAGCGAATAGTCTTGTCATAAGACTATGCAACCAATAGAGGGCACTGTTCCTGACTCATGAACAGCGCCCTCTATTAGTTGCATAGTCTTATGAAAAGACTATTCGCTGTTGTGAGTGAATAGTCTTGTCATAAGACTATGCAACGAATAAAGGGAGCTGTTCATGAGTCAGGGAAGGGAGAGAAGAATCATGTGTTCAGATGGAAAAAAATGACGAATATCCAAACAAATAAATATAGCAATATATTCAGTATATTAGCGAATTATCAAAGTGCCGATAGGCGCTAATAAAATTCGCTATTCGAATATTCGTGCTCAACACTACTCATCATAGGATCTGTTGCATTGTTCTTCATCCACTCATACACAGTCAAAGCAACTCCCTCTTCAACAAAAGTGGCGTCATATGTTCCTTGTTTCTGAAAATCTTGGACACTGAAAGTGTCTTCCCTTACCGCACCAGCTTTCCCTTCAATGTGGTCCCGTACAACATACACCACGTTGTTATTTTCACTTCTGCTATCCATTGGTCTGGTCTGGCCTCGGCTTATAATCAGGTTTTTAAGGTATTCCTGCAATGGAACGCTTTGCTGTGGTTTTATACCGACAGAACAATTGAAGAAAGAAGATGCCTTTGAGAAACGCAATCCGTGTGAAGGTGGATACCAGAAGCGAAAATAACAATGTGGTGTATGTTGTACAGGACCTCATTGAAGGAAAAGCTGCTGCGGTAAGGGAAGACATTTTCAGTGTCCAAGATTTTTGGAAACAGAGAACATATGTTGTTACTTTTGTTGAAGAGGGAGTCGCTTTGACTGTGTATGAATGGATGATCCTATGATGAATAACATAACATCTGAAGCCTTGTTTTCTATGCTTGAAAAATAAATAGTAGTTCATGTGTATAACCTCATTGATGTGAATATGCTGATAAACTTTCTCGAATAGAGTTGAGCGGACTCCTGGAAGTTTGGGTTCGACAGGTTCGGCCGAACTTCACAGAAAAGTTCGGGTTCGGGGTAAAGTTCGGGTCAAGTTCGGGTCCCGAACCCGAACTTTTCGGTGAAGTTCGGCCGAACCTGTCGAACCCAAACTTCCAGGAGTCCGAACTTTTTGGGGATGCTCAATGTGCACGGAAAGTTGGCAACGGGCACTGACTGGAGCAGGATGAAATCCTAGGGAGCTCGGACACGTAAGAACAGTTTTTTGGGGAACCAGACAGCAGGGAGGAATCAATCATGTGTGTTCACTACTTCATAAAAAATGACAAATATTGTAATATGGAATATATAGCACTATGTTCAATATATTGCTATATATTATTTTTTTCCGAATATTCACGAATATATGACGAATATTCTACTAAATATTTGTCAAATATCGCAAATTCAAATATAGCCTCTGCCGCTCATCACTAATGATGAGTAACATAACAGCTGAACCCTTGTTTTCTATGCTTGAAAAAGAAATAGTACTGCATGTGCATAACCCCTTCATGGATGTGAATATGCTGATACATTTTCTCGAACAGTATTGTGAGTATGTAAAAGGAGGTGAACAACAGATGAATGTGTTGGGCATCTTTAACTGCAAAAATAAGTTTAAATTCAAACTGAGGAGAGTTGATGGAAATATTGGAAGTTTCAAGCACCCGCCGGCGAACTTTAATATTGCTGGTAACAGAGGCTTCTTGCTTTACCCAGGACAGCCTCAATATTGCCGGAAATTTTATGTGTTTGGCCACACTGCATTTGAGTGTAAAAAGGTTGTTGTTTGCAGGAATTGTAAACAGGAGGGGCACACAGCAGGTGATTGTTCTCAACCGAAAGCCTGTTATATGTGTGGTGATAACGAGCAAAAGTACAAGGATTGCCCTCCGGTGATCTCCAGGAGACAGGAGAGATTCTGGGGATGGCGGTGGCCAGAAGGAATGTGGAGGAGGATGGGAGGAAAGTAAAGTTGGCTGGCAGAAGTTCAGAGAGGAAAAAAGAAGTGGTTAAGACACCAGCCATGAGACAGCTGGAGGAGTTGATAGAGGTGGCAGTCAGTCCTGTGCATTCTTCAGACCCTGCAAATATATATATTTTTTTTCCCGTTGGAGAATTCTGGTGATCCTGGGGGTGGAAAGACCAGAACAGCAGAAAGTGGGTCAGAATCCATTGAGGAGGAAGAAATAAAAGAGGTTCCCATCAGGAAAAGCCAATTTAAAAAACTAAGAAGTGAGCAGAGTGAAGAAAGTGGTAGTGAAAGCCAAAAACGCTACTGAGCATTCGAAGAAAAGGACTGAGAGGCTAGGGACAAATCTTAAAGTGGTTAAACAATATAGAAACAAATGACCTTTAATTTTCAGTTATTACTATAAGTTTAAACGTCGTATCACGGAATGTAAGAAATTTTAAGAATAAAGCAAGGAGGTCGTCCATTTGGATTTTTTAGCTCAAGAAATTGCTTCTAGATTTTGTTTACATGAATGCGGGCTTAATGAGCCGATTAAGGAGGAAGAATGGCCACATGGGAGATCCGTTTGGTCAGGAAGCTCAGCAAATAAGAATGAGGGAGTAGCCATTTTGATTAGAGGAAACTAGATATCCATGGACAGTTATTTGATTATAGAAGAAGGAAGATGTACTTCAGCAAATTTTGTTTTTCAGGGGGTTACATTTTGTGTTATTAATGTATATGCGCCGACCTGGAGGGAAGATCGTAAAATTATTTTTGAGAAAGTTACGTTTTTTATCCAAGGTAGAACGCCTGTAATAATAGTGGGGGATATGAATTGTGATATAAGTAAAGAAACAGTGGATATGTCAGGGAGAGCTATATTGGAGTTGGTTAGCGATTTTCATTTAGGAGACTTGCAGAAATTATGTAATGTGAGTATGAATACATTTCACACAGAAAGTAGGGGGGTAGAATCTAAGATAGATTTCTGCTTTGTGTCACAAAACATAGTTCCCAAAAGGTACTCTCAAAAGAAAGTTTTTTTCTCAGACCATAAATGCGTGAGGTGTGAGTTTAATTTGAATAGTAAAGTACGGAAGAGGGGTTTGAAAATCAAATGCAAGCCTGATGGAAAACGAGGAAGCACGAACAGAATATGCAAGACAGTATGAAGGGTAGTGCGGAAAGAGGAAAGACTTTGATAATGTATAAATGTGGTGGGACTGGGTGAAGAAAAAAAAACTAATTTTCTTTAAGAACTTAGGTTATAAGATAGCAGCAAGAAGAAGGAATTTTTTTGTTAAGCTTAATGCTCGATTAGCCTTTTTATATAAGTTGAGAGATGAGGCTATAGATGTGAAAGAAGATATCATTTTACTTTAGAGAGAGATGAGAGAGATTAAAGAGATGCTGTTAGAAAAAGGAAGGAGTATTATGTACAGGGCCAAGTTAGATATGATGGAGTTCAATGAAAAGTGTTTTTTTTTTTTTTTTCTTTCAAAAAAGTGTTCAGGAGAAAACAGGGCATAGATATATTATATGGAGGAAATGGGAATGAAGTGAGTGGAGATGGAATAGAAGAAAAGTTTGTGATATTTTATGAAGAATTGTATGCAGAAAAATGGAGGGATGAGGTTTTGAAGGATGATGTGTTGAGTGTAATAGATAAGAAGCTGAGTGAAATAGAGAGAGATTGTGTGATGAAGAGTGTGAGGAAAGAGGTGATATGGGAAGTGATTAGCAGAGCGGCGGAAAACAAAATACCTGGTGAAGATAGATTTCCGATGGAGTTTTATAGTAGAATGTGGAACGTGATAACAAATGATATGGTAGAATTGTATAAGTATATGTGGAGGAATGTGGTGATGGCTGAAAGTATGAAGGCAGGATTGGTTGTATTGATTCCTAAGAAAGGAGATTTGAAGAATTTAAAGAATTGGAGGCCGATTACGCTGGTAAACAGAAATTATAAGATATATGCAAAGATGATAGCAAATAGGATGAGAGGGGTTGTGGGAAGTGTGATTGGAGAGGAACAAACATGTGCAGTGCCTGGTAGAAGAATTCATGATAGTATATGTATGTTGAGAGATTGTTTGTGGGATTACAAAATTTAGAAAAGTGGAATATATGTGCTGGACTTCGAGAAGGCGTTCGATAGACTATTACACACATTTTTGTTTAGGGGGTTATTAAGATTAGGCTTTCCTTCAGATTTTGTTTGGAGAGTGAGAAGCTTTTATGAAGGAATATAAGTTAGTGTGTTGTTGAATGGGAATGTAAGTAGAAGAGTACAGGTCCATTCTGGAGTACGGCAGGGAGGTCCACTTTCGCCAGTGGCTTTTATTTGTGCAATTGAGCCTTTGTTGGGGTTGATATGTAAAGATAAAGTATCTAGAGTGGTAAATGTACCAGGTGGTGAAGGTAGAGAATTAAAAATGAGTGGTTATATGGATGATATATGTGTTGCGTGTAATTC
Organism: Bufotes viridis; assembly: GCA_033119425.1. Taxonomy (NCBI): domain Eukaryota; kingdom Metazoa; phylum Chordata; class Amphibia; order Anura; family Bufonidae; genus Bufotes; species Bufotes viridis. Next base: position 65,789,332 of record CM065589.1, on the reverse strand, counting down.
TGAATGTGCTATTAGAAAAGTTAAGTTATAAGTTTCAATTTTTTGCGGAGCATTGTCTTTCAGTGTGAATTGGGCTAAAAGTAAGTGTAAAAGTTTTGGAGGTAAGAATTTGAGTGTGGATATAGGTGTGAATATGGTGACTGGACCAATTAAGGCGCATGAGGTGAAATTTACAGGATGTCTTGATAGGAAAGAAAGTTGGAATGATGTGAAGGAAAGAGTAGAGAAAAAAACTGAACTTTTGGAATATACGTAGTCTGTCATTTTGGGAAGATTTTTGTAATTATGAGTGTAGTATTGCCAATTTTTTTGTACACAGCATATGTTTTCCCTCTGGGATACATATGCGTGAGGCAGCTAAATCGGATATTGTTTGTCTTTTTTTGGAATTCTAGGTCTGAGAGAGCTAGGAGAGAAGTCTTAGAGAAGAAGATAGATGGGAGGTTTGGGTTTCCCAAACTTAGAATGTTGGTGTGAATATAGTAAATATTATTCTGAGAGCTATTGAGAAGGATAGTAAGCATGCTTGTATGTGCAGATATTTACTTGTGAATTATTTGTTTAGATTAAAGTGGGGTGAAAGAGATTTGCTTAAGCAAATTGCTTTTGAAAGTCCTATATGCTATGTTTGGGTTGTGAAGTTTTTGACAAAGTTTGAGCTGTGTTAGCTGACGTTAGTTTGTTAAAAGATAAAAAATTAGTGACAAGAATGATTGAGGGAAAAAAAATTTAATATGATATAAATACGGTGAGAGGATGTGATGTGAAGAAGGTATGGGAAAAGGTGAGAATGACTGGTATGACAAATAGGCAGTGTGAGATAGTGTGGCAGACGTTACATGGAGTGCTTCCAGTGAGAGAATTCCAGAAGAAGATCAGACTGGTAAGGACCGAGGATTGTCCAAGACATGAATATAAAGGGAAGGAGAATATAGTACATCTCTTTTGAAATTGTTTGTATGCTAGAGAAGTAATTAAAAAGTTAGGAAAGTTATGTAGTCATCCCCCTTTCAAATAACAAACGGTACGTGCCAGGGCTGCCCTCTCTCCCCCTCATTATTCATATTAGTAGTAGAAACGCTCATTCAAAGCGTTCGCCAAAACACAATATTGCAAGGCTTCCATAGAGGCAGGGCGCAACTTGCGGACAACCTCTTGTTTCTCCTTTCCAGCCCGACCTCCGAGCTCTCGGAACTTATGTCCCTCCTTGAAGAATATGGTGCCCTCTCCTCCATCAAGGTTAATGTCGCCAAATCAGAAATACTGAACATTACTCTTTCCCCACAGAAAGTAGCGGAAGCCAAGAAGTTGGCATCCTTTGCTTGGGCTTCTTCTTCTTTGAAGATTTTAGGGCTACAGCTTCCTCAGTCTCTTGATAGCGCTTATAACCTAAACTACACCCTGCTTCTAGACATCAAGCAATTATTGAGGGACTATGACTATCCTTATATCTCTTGGATGGGTCGTAAAAACTTGTTAAAAACCTATATCGTCCTAAAAGTTTTGTATGTCATGTCCGTGATACCAATACACCTTCCTGCCATTTTCTTTACATTGATTAGATCGATGTTTTCCAGGTTCCTTTGGAGGTTCAATAGACCTAGGCTACCATACAAGATGCTGATATGCACTAGAGAGAGCGGAGGTATGGGTCTGCCAGATATCGCATCCTACTATAGAGCAATTAATTTAAACAGATGGATTGAACTCCTAAAACCTTGCAAACAAATAAACTCATCCGAGTTTCTTTACAATCTATTTGGGTCCCCCCTTACTAAATCACTATGGTTGCCAAAAGTAGACTTCCTGAAACACCAGGAACTAGACCCCTCTCCTCAAGGGAACTTGCAAGACATGGCTGGAGGTCAGAGAGACCCTAGCGCCAAGCCCATCTCCTCTCACACCGGCATCGCTGCTGCCCAATATGCTTACCACATTAGACTCACCATACAACAACTTATGGTCGAAACTGAGCCACCTCACCATATCTGAGCTCCTCCCATGGGGTACGATCCTCTCCCAAGAAACCTTCTTAAAACTTTTAAGTTTTCCTTCCTTGAGTGCGCTACACTATGCACATTTCAAAAAGGTGGCTATCAGCTTTCTGAAAGCTCACACAGCAAACAGACAGCTCACTCAATATGAAACTATATACACATCAACTCAGACAGAACTGAGGAAAATAGGTAGGTTATATGCCTTGATACTACAGCCTGCCCCCTCATCATGGCCAACGTTCATTTACTCCTGGGAACAGGAACTAAACATCTCAATCTCTGACGAGGAGGCGCGTTCTATATTAAGGTCCTCACATGGCTTCTCTCCTTGTGTTAGGCTCCGACCTTTGCTAGAGATGCGAGATGGAAGTGGGATCACTTTCACACATCTGGATTAATTGCACAGCTATTAAGCCATTCTGGCAACAAGTGGAAAAGACCATAAACCAAGTATGTTTAGCCTCTTACAAAATTCGCTGTGAGCACATGACAATTTCGAAACCAGATCAGTCCTACGCTCCATCCAAAAGAAACTTAATCACGCATCTTTTAGCAGCTGCCAAGGCGATTGTACCAGTCCACTGGCTTAGTACAACTCCCCCCACCCACAGCGAGTGGATCAAAAAAGTTGATGATATATGCAAATATGAGGAGATCTCAAGTTACAACAATAGATCAGTGGGACAATTCCTCAATGTATGGACCCCCTGGAGGCTGTATGCATCTCAGAGGATGAATGGGTAACCTTCAACACCATCACCGACTTCTGGAGATTCCAGCACTACTTGGCCTTGCCTGGCTCCCGAGCTTGTTGTTGAATTGACGCAGGGAGGGATGCCTGTACCCACTTAGTGGGTCTATATGGCGGATTGAAGTTGACACCCCCCTTCGGTATTCCTTCCCCCACACCTACTACTATATTATTGCTTCTCCTTTCTAATCTTAATTTTCTGAGGGTACACTACCATGTTTCTGTTCTGTCATACGAGCACTCATATATATTGTGTTACCAACTCCTGTTTTGTCAATGTTATTATTAGACAATCTGTAAGTACATTGAGGTATTCTATCTTGCACTTGTGACATTGTCTGTAATACCAGTTGTACTATTGTTTAACTCTGCATTTTTGAACAAAATCAAATAAAGAATGAATAAGGAAAGTTATGTAATGAATTGACTGGAGTGACGTGTTTGACCTTTGAGGTAATGATGTTTGGGTTAGGATTTAGAGGTTAAAAAGAAAGAGTGCTGTGGTTGTTTATGAGGTGTTTGAAGGAAGTATTATGGGATGTGAGGAATGTGTATGTGTTTAGAAAGAAAGAGTTAAGTGTAAAAGATAGTGTAAGGGTGGTATTAGGGAAATTGTATATTTGTTACTTGTGGGATGTTAAAAGAAAGGGGGCTGTGGATGCAGAAGGAATATGGAAGGTGAAAGAATGGATAGATCTGGTTGAGTGGTCGTAGCCTAGGATAAGATTGTTATTGACTATGTAAAGTCTGCAACTTGAAGAAAATATGTAATAAAGTCTGATGATGATGGGGTGGATCGTTTATGAGTGATTGATCGTAAATATTCCGATCTGAGGAAAAAATATATACTTTTCAATGTCTCATAGTGCACAAGGCTGCCATTGTATGGTATCCTGACTGTACCTGTCTCATGGATAGGTTGTTGGCTTGTACATACCCAGCTTTTGGCATACAGCCTTTGTGTGATTGTCTGTTTAATACATGTCATAAGTAATGAAATCTTGCATGCAATTTGCGCATATTACTTTTTTGTTTCGGCCGGTTCGCCAAACTGTTTTAAAAAATTTGGTTTGATCCGTTAATGTTAGCGCCAAGAAGTGAACTCCTTTTACACCATCGTCAGCTAATTCCACATAGATATCTACAGAACCTATTCTATTAAACAGAGTGGAAAGGGTGTCAGCAGTAAGTTTGTGTTGACATCACTGATTAATTTGCTCTTCCTCTGATCCGTCAGAACAATAACCCCCCCAAAAAAAGATCCTGTCTGTTGAGCATCCACCTTCACTCAGTCAGCATTTGGTCAGTAATGCACGACACAAAAGGATTTAGAAAATATAACTGCACCGCTGAACGGCAGAAACATATATATATTTTCCACTAATACATGTAAAAAAGGGCTTTAAAACATACAACTGCACCGCTGAATGGAAAAATATTTTTATTTTGTCCACTTTTACATGACACAAAAGGCATTAGAAAGTATAACTGCACCGCGGAACGGCCAATATATTTTTCTTTTTTCCACTTATACACGGCACAAATGGCTTTAGAATATATAACTGCACCGCTGAATGGCAAATATCTTTTTCTTTTTTCCACTTATATATGACACAAAAGGCTGTAGAATATATAACTGTACTGCTGAACGGCAAATATATTTCTCTTTTTTCCACTTATACACAACAAAAAAGGCTTCAGAATATATAACTGCACCGCTGAATGGCAAATATATTTTTCTTTTTTCCACTTATACACGACACAAAAGGCTTTAGAATATATAACTGCACTGCTGAACGATAAATACTGTATATTTTTCTTTTTCCACCTATACACGACACAAAAAGATTTAGCATATATTTGCAGCACTGAACGGCAAATATATTTTTCTTTTTTGCACTTATACATGACACAAAATATATTTTTCTTTGTTCCACTGATACAAAGTCTTTTCTGATTGGTCCTCATATACCCCCCTGGGTGTGTTTTCATTGGCTGAAGGAGTCACATGCCCTCCCCTGGCCAATCACGTTACTTGAACTAGGTTTCATTCAAAGAATACTGAATAGGCAGCCAATGGGATACATTTTCCCACAGTCATGAGAGCGAATCAGGGGTAATCCCCAGGTAATTAAGGTTAATTGCTGATGATAGGTTGTCAAAACACTGGTTTCATATTTTCCAACCAGGCACACTCTCGTGACCATGGGAAAATGTATCCTATTGGCTGCCTATTCAGTATTCTTTTAATGAAACCTAGTTTCAGTAATGTGATTGGCCAGGGGAGGGCATGTGACTCATTCAACCTATGAAAACACACCCTGGGGGTATATAAGGACCGGTCAGAAAAGAAAATGGCAGTCCCCATTATGTTTAAAGCCCAGATACTGTCCTTTTTTTTTCTTTTATTGGCCCTTTATGTTCTGGAGCATCCCCCCGACCTCCAGTCCGACTGCACATTACCCTTTCACCCCCTTCCTTTAAAATTAATATAGGGGAAAGTACTGTAATAGTTTAGAATTGGGAAGACACAGAACGGCAGCAGAAAAGACAGAGTCGGGGAGAGAGCGGGAGGATAGACTGACTGATAGTGTAAATCGGCTCTACACAGAACGTTAATTAATCTCTGCCTGTGAAGCACGGACCTGACAACTGGTGGGCCGTGCGGCACAATGACTAACTAAGGAGAACACTTGTTAAAGGGATTCTGTCACCTCTGATAACACAAATTCAGCTTTTAAACCAGTCATGCTCCACAGATTACCTTGAATCGGCTTTGCTTTTCTATACTGTAATCCGTCCAGTAGTTTTGCTGAAAAACGACTTTTATAATTATGCTAATTAATCCTGAAGGTGCCCAGAGGGGCGTTATCTTCCACTTTGTGTGCCCAGTAATGCCCCCCTGCAGTGCCCAAAACCGGTTCCTTACTCAGTAAAACACACCTTCCTCCTGAATCCCTAACCACCCAGAGCGTCTCATCCCTCTCCTCCCTCTCCCTGGCGGCCGAGCGAAGTCTCGCGCAGATGCAGTACCCACTGAGGGCTGCGCCATTGCGATGTGCTGGAGACTGAGGGAAGAGCGAGCATCGGACGTCACTGGGCTCGGCGCATGCCAAGTGACGACGATGAAGCTCCTGCCCTCAGTCTCCAGCACATCGCACTGGCACACTGTAATGGAATAAGCCTTGCCACCTACAGTACTTCTATCTCCACAGCGATACTTTATTTACTGTATAGCGCATGGGAACTAACTAACTGACTGTAGTTCCATGCGCCATCTGGAGCTCACAAACCAACATTGCACACCGAATTTTCTCAATGGCTATTTACGTGATTCGGGTTTGCTAATTGAATTGGAAATCACTTTGCACTCCCGCGTTTCTAAAGGGATCGCTATCTGTATACACGACACAAAAGGCTTTAGCATATATAACTGCACCGCTGAACGGCAAATGTGTTTTTCTTTTTTCCACTTTTTGTCCAAATATTGAGTTGTCTTGAAGGAGTGGCAAAATCATGTGTGTATACGTTCCTATACTGGGAGTGATATTCAAGTGCACTTTTGCCCCACCTATCTAATAGGTGACCTTGATTAAGGTGGCACATATAGGTGTGTGTGTCTCTCCTTCCACCGGTTGCTGATGCACATGGAGGTAACAAGGGGCAGCACACCATATGTGCGGTGATTGTGCTCCCAAAAAATGTGCCACAGCATGAATAGGTTAGCATAGGAAACTGCCTGAACTGAGACCACCTTGTCGCCGGTAGGTGGGCTTAGATGTATTTTGATCAAAATGTATTGACCAAGTGTCTCAGTTTTTATCAAGAGTGAGGATTTAGTCCATACGTCTTGCGTCTATTTTTAAAGTGCATTATTTTCTGTTGTTTCCACTTATACGACATAAAAGGCTTTAGAAAATATAACTGTACCGCTGAACTGCAAATATATTTATCTTTTTTCCACTTATACACAACAAAAAAGGCTTTGGAATCTATAACTGCACCGCTGAACGGCAAATATATTTTTTTCCACTTTTCCACGACACAAAAGGCTTTAGAATAAATAACTGAACTGCTGAACGGCAAATATATCTTTTTTTTCCCAGTTATACACGACACAAAAGGCTTTGGAATATTTACCACTGAACGGCAAATATATATTTCTTTTTTACAATTATTCACGACACAAAAGGCTTTTGAATACATAACTGCTCTGTTGAATGGCATATGTATTTCTCTTTTTTCCAATTATACACGACACAAAAGGCTTTAAAATATATAACTGCACTGTTGAACGGCAAATATATTTTTCTTTTTTGCACTTATACTCTACACAAAAGGCTTTAGAATATATAACTGCAGCTCTGAACGGCAAATATTTATTTCTTTTTTACACTTATACACGAAACCCAGAGGGGCTGTAAGGAGCCCAGAGGAGCGTTCCTCCTTTACCAAGGTGCCCAGGAATGCCCCCATGATGTGCCGTGCCCGCCTAAATTTTAAAAAGAAGAACGCCTCTAATCTCTAAAATCGCATCAAAGAGGCGAGGCTAAATACTCCACAAATAACTGCAACAGTGAAGTGCGTATATATATCTTTTTTGTACCGAAAAGGGCACTAAATGCTTTCTCCACAAATAACTGCAACAGTGAAGTGTGTATATATTTTTCATTCTGTACTGAAATAGGCCACTAAACGCTTTCACCACAAATAACTGCAACAGTAAAGTGAGTATATATTTATCTTTTTGTACTGAAATAGGCCACTAAACGCTTTCACCACATATAACTGCAGAAGTGAAATGTGTATATATTTTTATTTTTGGACTATAATAGGCCACTAAACACTTTCAGCACAAATAACTGCAACAGTAAAACGCTTATATATTTTCTTTTTTGTACTGAAATAGGCCACTAAAGAAGTTTCAACATAGCACTTGCACCCCAATATCAAGTACAAATTGCTGGAATGATAGAGCTGTATAATGGCTATTTGGATCCCCAAATAATGTTCCCCTGCACTTGTAAATCGCTTTTCTAGCACTGTCCGTAGCGCCTTCTGACGTCTCTCCCTGCACTAAGATGCTGTCCCTGCACTTATAAATCATTTTTCAGGTTTTTATTTTTCACAATGAGGTTTTTCCTATTGCTGTCCCTAGCGCCTTCTCACATCTGTGCCTGCCCTCAGAATGCTGGAAAATGTCTGAATCCAAGATGGCCGACGTAGTTTTAGGGCTGTGACATCACAGGGCTGGCTGCATGCATGGCATTAGGAGTCACCCCGCCTTCCCAGAGTTCTTTGCCCCATGTTCTTACACATGTAGCCGCCATTTTAGGAAAAATTGTACTTCGTTACCAGGAAGCACGAGGAAATTCGCTTTCATTGGGAATCAAATTTTTCCTGAAATTCGTAACAAATTCCACTTTGTCAGCTTCGATTCGCTCATCTCTACATACAATTTCAAAAGAGGCTACTATCTCTCCTGTGGGAACTCAATAGTGTTTAATTTAACTAAAAGATCTGCAGTATCCCTAATATATGACCTAGCGTAGCTTCTGCAGCATACTGCCAAAATAATTTGTCCCAAAAAATTTCAGTGTTAGGCCTCTTTCACACTTGCGTTCTGAGGATCCGGCAGGCACTTCCGTACCGCCGGATCCATCAGCTTAGGGCCGGATCCGGATTAATGCCTTTCAATGGGCGTTAATTCCGGATCCTGCCTTGCGGCATGCTGCGGTATTTGCTGCATCCAAAAAACGTTCCGGTCCTGAACTGAAGACATCCTGATGCATCCTGAACGGATTTCTCTCTTATCAGAATGCATGGGGATGATCCTGATCAGGATTTTTCCGGCATAGAGCACCGAGGACGGAACTCTATGCCGGAAAACAAAAACGCCAGTGTGAAAGGACCCTTAGACAGGATAGAATTCCTGCCAGATATTATGGGATGCCCTGGAGGAGCCTCGAAGCTTTTATGTATTTTAGGCAACACATATATTAATGGGTTACTGGAGATATAACCATCACGTATTCTTTCAGCTGTTTATCAATGATATTGGTCTCCTCTGCCCAAGTCAAAAGCCTATCAATTTTCTTGCCTATAGCAAATCTAGGGTCATTGTCCAGTTGTTCATAGGTCTCACCATCATTAAGCTGTCTATAGACCTCTTTGATATATTTGGAGGTGTCCATAACCACGACTCTACCACCCATATCAGCAGGTTTGATGGTGAGATCGGGGTTATTGGACCGCTATATGTTTACTTAAAAACTGTTGATTGTGGCCTTAGCATTTGGCAGGCACCAATGAAATGTGTCAGGACATTTGTGTGAACTGATATATGTGTGTACCCCTTCCCCCCTTTTCTCTTCAATCTCCTGATGAAGCTGGGCCGTCATCGCCTGTTTAAAAGGGACAACAAGTGACACAGAGAGAGGAAGGCAATAGGAGGTAGATACTGGGATATGTAGGGTCAGAGACCCAGCGCCTATGTCCCTCTAATACTATATTATTACTATCCCCTCCTCTACTTCTCTTCCATTTCTTGATACCAGATGAAACTAGTGTGCAAGCTATTGTTTGCACTTGTTTGGTGCAACTTTTGTGAAGTGGTTTTAGACATTGTGTATTTTTGTTTATGGGCTTGATCTTTAATGTATTAGATATTAAATGTTAAGTTTTAATATGGTCACCTACTATTGTGAATTAGTATTATTGGACAAACCCTCCAAAGCAATCATCTCACCTGTGGTGATATTGGGTCATTGTAGTATACCTTGTTTGTCTGACTGTCTTAATAAAGATATATCACATTTCACCAACTTAATAAATTCTTCCATAGCATGTGAATTTACAATTGGAAAAAAAATCACTTTTTATATGAAAATTAAACGGTTTCAGTGTCAGAGCAGCCACATGTGGCGGGGAAGCTGCTCCAGCACTGGATTCAAAGAAGTTGGAGTTGAACCACACCCTCAGTTTAAGATTCCTGAAGAAGCGCTTCAAGTCCAACTCCAACTGAAACCAGTCCATTCCCACCTGTAGACAAAAAGATAAACCTTTGTTTAAAACTTTTAACTCATGATTAGAGATGAGCGAACACCTGGATGTTCGGGTTCGAGAGGTTCGGCCGAACTTCCGGAAAATGTCCGGGTTCGTGATCCGAACTCAACCCGAACTTCCTCCCGAACCCCATAGAAGTCAATGGGGACCCGAACTTTTGGGCACTAAAAAAGCTGTAAAAGACACCCAGAGGGATAATATACCGCAATAAATGCATTGCGATTACAACTTTAAGCTAACGATCACCATGGGAACGCCTCCTCCAGTAGAATGTACTGTCGGATCTGAGAATTAAGTTGAAATCGCAATGCGATTCTTATATATTTGCTTAATCGCATTGCGATTTCAACTTAGCATTGCTAAATAATTCCATCCATATCGTTAACTTACTGAGTCAGTAAGTTAACGAATATGGATGGAATTATTTAGCAATGCTAAGTTGAAACGGCAATGCGATTAAGCAGATATATAATAATCGCATTGCGATTTCAACTTAATTCTCACATCCGACAGTACATTCTACTGGAGGAGGCGTTCCCATGGTGATCAGTAGCTCAAAGTTGTAATCGCAATGCGATTAGAATACATAAGAATCGCATTGCGATTCCAACTTTTAGTACTCAACTTTAAAAATCGTACACCACTTTAAGTTCCAAAGTTGCAATCGCGTTCGAATAGAACTTAAAGCTGTCTCTTAGTCAGTTTTAGTATTGGTGTGCTGTAATAGAAGTTACATTCGTACGCGAATATAACTTAGAGCAATACAGTCAACTTTACACTGTTAGTTTTATTATCGCGATAATACAACTATTCAAGAATCGTGTACGTGCGTCTGTACGTGTGTGCGTTACCTCGGACACTATTCTATTTTGCCAGCCACAGCTGAAACCACTGATTTATGGTATTGCTATTTTGGCAATTGAATTTAACCCCAGAAAATAATCTATCCTTTGCCAGACAGCAGACAGTATTATACTTGTCTAACCAAAGCTGGAACACCAGATTTAGGGGATTGGTATTTGGGCAATTGTATTTAACCCTTAATAAAATATAGAAATTTCTTTCCTGAGTTTCTAGGGGTGACAATTAGCACTGCCAAGCCCCTGATGTAGGATATAGCAAAAAAAAAACTAGTATTGATGGATTGATGGACTTGGTGGCAGCTTCTTCTGGCGCACCACAAGTCACAAAATGGCCGCCGATCAACCCAAAAATAAGTGACAGAAAAACGCTCTGTGCAGCCTAAAAACCAGCGAGCAAGTAACTAGCAGAAGTTCAATGATTCTCAGCTGTAAATTGATCCGTTCATTAGGTGCTGTTGCTGACTTTAACCTGCCTAATCTCGCCCTGACAGAAGCTGCGTCCTCTCCCTACACTAATCAGAGCAGTGTGACGTGCGGCGCTACGTGACTCCAGCTTAAATAGAGGCTCGGTCACATGCTGCACTTGGCCAATCACAGCCATGCCATTAGTAGGCATGGCTGTGATGGGCTCTTAGGGCAAGAAGTAAAACGCTAGCTGATTGGCTGCTGTGCAGCCCTTCAGAAAGCGGGAAGTAATCGACGAACACCGAACCCGAACCCGAACTTTTTTGAAAATGTCCGGGTTCGGGTCCGGATCCCGGACACCCCAAAATTCGGTACGAACCTGAACTATTCTCGAACTGTTCGCTCAACACTACTCATGATCATCCAGTAAATGTGAGGAAATATTTGCCACAACATTAGAGTCTATTTTTCTTGCTGATATTCTGTATTTTGGGAGTGTTGTATCTCGGGGCTCTCTGTGATCTGGTTTTTCCAATATCTTCTGTAACGGTGGCCCCCTCTCCTTGTAGGTCTTTTTTTTATAGATACATCCTGGTTCTCTAAAACAAAGTCCAGAAGTTGATGCCTTGTTTCTGTTCTCCTTTTCTTTTGTACTCCTATTTGTGTGTTTCATCTTTTTGGAGGTCTTTCTTCCTTGTGGACTTTCAGTTGTACGTGAAGTATCCCATGTGTACAAACCTTTACACATCTTGTCCAAAAATGTATGTTGCCTTTCCCAAAAAAAATCCAAATCGTTAGCTGGTACAATAGATTTCAATAGTGTCTCTGTTTCCATTTGTTTGCATTTCAAGTTAGCTAATTCCTTTTGTAAAAGCTCAATGTTTAACAAAATGATATCTAAGGCATGCTTGTTAGATATAGCCTCAAACCGTGCTATAAATTCCCCATCTTGTGTAAACATGTTGGGCTTTAGACGTGACCTCATGCCCCTTGTATACAATTATATTTGTGGTATTGCGCCAACGTTAATAAATTAAGTTTCAAAGACAGAATTTTGTGATTTTCTCATTGTCCCTTTTGATATTGGTAACAGAAGGTATACTGAGAAAAGCTGCATACCACTCCAAATTACCCATTATCCTCTCCACATCCATACTATTGTAGGAGAAGACATGTGCAGTATTGTCCATGTGATTAGAACCAGTACCTTGCATTTTTGTAGAATAGGGTGCAGAGCCTTCAATCAATGTAGAGATTTCCAAAACAGGGCAGCACTCCTTATATGTAGCAATCCGGGTGCCAGCGTTCAACCCTTTTTCCTGGGTACATAAATGAATAAGAAATACACGGCACTCCCTCCCTGGACATACAGATTTACATATTGTTGATATTACCTTGATGGCTAAGCGGCTTTTAATGTTTATGCACATACACTTTTGCACTTTGCTGGATTTATACACATGAATGTATATATATGAACTATATTTGAATGCAATCATGTTGACACTATACGCAAATCATGGATTGTTTACATTGGTCACTAATTAACTAATTATAGGATATATAAATATATGCACTTGCATTTTGCAATTCACTTGGCTTGAGAAAGGTTCCGTGAGGGGACTGAAACATCGATGGAACATGTGTGAATAAATACACTTGTTTTTTCACCGTCCACAGGAGTGCCGTGGATTTCTTATATATTCATGTACCCAGGATCAAGGGTTGAAAGCTGGCACCTGGATTGCTACATATAAAGAGTGCTGCCCTATTTTGGAAAATAAATAAATATAGATAGATTTTTTTTTATATACTTTTTATCTTTACAGCTGATGATTTCAGCTGTTCTGAAATAGCTTCATCTCTGGAACTAGGCAGCTCCGTACATTCTTTAGTGGACAGATTGGTAACTTCAGGACTCTTTCCATTGAGATTAATTTGAGTGGTGCTGCAGCAACTGCAGCAACCAGATCCGTCCACTGCACAGTGGACAGAGCTATGTAGTTCCAGTGCAGACTTTTGACGCAAGAGCTACTGCAGAACATCTGATCTGTGTGGTGTCATTTCCACCTGCGATATCATCACAAGTATCCCTAATACTTTTAGGGCATTTTCTTTGGAAATCTAGTCTTAACCATTTTTTTTAAATGTCATAGATACAACAGATACATCACATAAGGCGTAGGACTTTATTATTACATTTTATGAAAAGGTATGACATTTTCTATCAAAGAAAAAAATTATTCCAAACACTTGATATAAATCCGATCCCTTATTATAAATCCAATAAAAATGTGAAACAATATAGTCCATTACAGCTATGCATTTCCAACTCTGCCGGGTTCTTGTTTACAGCATATAAAACAAAATGTGTGTCAAACTTTTTAGAACCACAGTGAACTTATCGTTACACTCTTGCAAAGGGCACAGGAGTACATACAAAAACCTGAGGAGGAGTTTGTACTCCTATGCTTTTTAGAAGAGTAGAACGACAGGTTCACTATGGTTTTAAAAGTCTAATGCCCTTTTTGTTTTACATGCTGTGAACAAGAACTCAGTATAGTTTGAAATGCATTGGTGTAAAAGGCCATACTGTACAATGTTCCTAACGGATTTATAATAAAAGATCAAATTTTTATCAAATGCTGAACAGACTGTTCTCTGATATTTACCTGCCACTGGTCAACAGTTTTACTACACAGAAGGATACAAGCTAACAGCTTTACTACATAAAGCTAAAGTTTTAAGCGTTTGTGCAGTGTCCAGAAGTTCACTTAAAAATTCACTGAAAATTCACTGAAATCGCCCATCCTCACGCAGGTCTGCGGCTCACTTTCCACTGCCATGGCTGCTGGGGGGGGGGGGGGGCTGCAGGAGCAACTTAAGTCTAGAGTTGCTGATGAGCAGTTTTCTTCACCCGCCTACTGAAGAAACTACTCACCAGCAGCAGCAGCTAGACACAGAGCAGAACCTGAATCAGCAGGTTGTGGCATACTTGGAGTGCACTCTGCCACCCCACATTGAAATTCCCCTGGACTACTGTGCAGCCAAACTCGATTTGTGGCCACAACTGGCCGAGTTTACCCTGGACAAGCTTTCCTGCCCGGGCAGCAGTGTGGCATCAGAGCGGTTGTTTAGTGCGGCGGGGGCCATAGTTACCCCAAGGAGAACTCGTCTGTCCACCCAAAATGTGGAGAAACTGAACTTTGTGAAAATGAATCAGGCGTGGATTAGCCAGAATTTTCAAACACCAATGCCTGAAGCATCAGAGTAGATCATCCATGGTGCCACGACACTTTGACAAAAGAGACCTGCTTCAGCTACTATTCTGATGCTGCCACCTGCCTGATGCCACACCTGCTGCCAGGTGCTCCTACTGTCAGCCATCATCTTCAGCTGGTACTGGTATTGCCCCCCCCCCACCTACCCACTCTGTCACTGGGCCACATGCTCGTGTCACATCACCACTCTGTAGTGTCCTCATGTTGCTGCCACATAAACACTATGTCACTGGGCCACTCTGTGGTCTCCTCATGCTGCTGCCACTTCACCACTCTGTGGTCTCCTCATGCTGCCACCTCAACACTATGTCTCTGAGCCACTCTGTGGTCTCCTCATGCTGCTGCCACATCACCACTCTGTGGTCTCCTCATTCTGCTACCACATCACCACTATGTCACTGGGCCACTCTGTGGTCTCTTCATGCTGCTGCCACATCACTACTATGTCATTGGGCCACTCTGTTGACTTCTTGTGCTGTTCCCACCCTTCCCACTTCATGACTGGGCCACTGTTTTGCCTTTTTGGCCTGGTTAACATCATTATTTATTTGACCCTTCTTCTGATCTGTCAGAAGGAAGGAAAAATGAGACGCACAATGGATCCTGTCTATGTAGCAGCTGTAAGGCCTGTATGGTCCCATCAGAATTGGCTTATGATTTAGTAGCCAAAAGCAGGAGTGGGTACAAAACACAGAAGACATGCAAATATTCTATTCACGTGTCATCTCTGTTTTGGATCCACTTCTATTTTTTTTTGCTTTAGCAATACTGATTAGTGATGAGCGGCAGGGGCAATATTTAAATTCGCAATATTTTGTAAATATTCGTTAAAATATTCATCATATATTCGTGAATATTCGTGTTCGAGATTATTCTTTTGATTGTGAAAATCATCAATGTAATATTCGCGCAATGCGAATTTTCTAAAACACGAATATAGAATATAGTGCTATATATTAGTTCTTTAGAATATTGGTCATTTTTTCCAATTTAATGTGAACAGTCATTGGCCCAAAAGCAACTTAAGGAATCATGACTTCAGATGAAAAAAAATTACAAATATTTAAAAAAACTAATATATAGCACTATATTCTATAGTGCTATATATTCGTGTTTTAGAATATTCGCATTACGCGAATATTACATTGACGATTTTTCACATAAGAGAAAATAAATTAAATAATTAAGAATATTCTAATTCACTACAGACTACAATATTGCAGCCTTCACACATTGGCCCAGAATCAAGAAGCAGGAAGTTATACTAGGTAATGGGTTCAGATGAAAAAAATAAAATAAAAAAATATTCGTTTTTATGAATATATATCACTATATTCAAAATATTCGCAAATTCTCAAAGTGCCGATATTCGCAATAAAAATTCACAATTCGAATATTCACGCTCATCACTAATACTGATGGATTACTGACAAAATGCTGATCGAGTGAAGGAGGATGCTCAACAGACAGGATCCATTTTTTGGGGGTTATTGTTCTGATGGATCAGAGGATGGGCATAATATTCAGTGACGTCAACACAAACTTACTGCTGACACCCTATCCACTCTGGCGGTGGCCAATACTTGTATAAGCGTTTAATAGAACAGGTTCTGTAGATATATATGTGGAATCAGCTGATGGCGGTGTAAAAGGAGTGCGCTTCTTCTTGACGCTAACATTGACCTGTAAGGCTGAGTTCACACTTGAGTTATTTAGTATATGTGGCAAAACAAAAGTGGGAAAGGCGCTCATAGGGTGGTATGTACAGATTGTCAGTCGGTAAAAATAGACGAGTTATGCTTACCTTTTGGTGTTGTGCGTACGTGGGCACAACATCCATTAGGACGGAAAGCAGGGGGTCGGTGCTGCCGATACCTAATCAATACTTTTGTATGGAGTTGCCAAGCCTCCTAAGGACTGTTTGAAAAGTGATGAGAGGTTTGTGTGCCGAATAGGCGCACAATGTGGGTACCTCTTTGGTGCACAATGACGACCTGGATGCAGTTATTTTTGAGTGGATGCTTTTTATTTTATTCAGTTGACAACATGTTTCGGAGTCTGTACACTTCTTTTTCAAGTCTAAAAGAAACAATATGACAAAAAATCCAAAGTGCGAATAGATCCCCAAAATTGATGGAAAATATACGTGAGCAAGAAGGTATAAATAGGGTAAAAGTGGTTGCAAATAAACCAACAGAATAAAAATTATTAGTTGATAAAAGTTGATCAAAGCATTAATTGATAAAGCGTAAAGAGCGGCTGATAGAACTAGACATAGCCCGAATAATTAAAACTTGTTACCTATTACGACCTACGATGAGGTACGTGTTGCTATGAGTCTAATAAAATTCTTGGTAGCGTGACAGTTACATAACCTGACATACAGAAAAAGCATATGGAAGCATATAGTATATAATATACTATCATATTGGTTACTGGGCTGAGATGTATATTAAGACCAATATTAAAAGGTGTTAAATGCACGTGTTATAGCATAATGCAACAAGGAGTAATAACAAATAGACATATATAAAATAGGATATAATATTTTAGAAGTTGAATGTCCGTGGAATAGCATAATGCGACAAGGAGTAATAACAAATAGACATATATAAAATAGGAAATAATATTTTAGACGTTGAATGTCCGTGGTATAGCATAATGCGACAAGGAGTAATAACAAAAAGACATATATAAAATATGAAATGTGATATAATATAATGTTGGGGTTATTATATGACCACACTGGTGTCCATATTGTTTTATGGAGATGTAGGTTTTAGCTAAGCTTTGATGGAGTAGTGGTCCCTGGTTTGTTGTGATGACATTTTTTTTGCAGTCGGTGTGCTAAGTGAGTGTTATTGTTATGAATTTATAAATTTAAATAAACATTTATTTGTACGTGTCGATGCTTTTAAACAAGTGGAGGTAAGACAGATGTGAAGTTTACCTTGAGAATGCCAGCAGCATGGATGGCCGGATGGGGCTGGAGGAAGGAGAAGGGAATGTGTGGTAAAATGAATAGGATATCAGTGACTATAAGCAGAGAAATTACAGAGTCTGTTCTGGTACTGTATACAATATCAAAGGCTGGAAGGCTTACCTCAGGAGTCCTTCTGGCCCAAGTTACTGTATACTTCATGTATATTTTCCTCCAATGTTTGTCATATTGTTTCTTTTAGACTTGAAAAGGAGTGTACAGACTCTGAAACGTGTTGTCAACTGAATAAAATAAAAAGCATCCACTGAAAAACATCTGCATCCAGATCATCATTGTGCGCCAAAGAGGTACCCACACCGTGCGCCTATTCGGCACACAAACCTCTTATCACTTGAGTTATTTAGTCAGTTTTGGCACGATAACTGCCCAAATAAGTGGTGTGCAGTCATTCTAAGAGCAATGCCTGTCATGTGCGTGTCATACTGACTCACAGTATTGCTTCACTTTTATAGCAGACTCCCTATGCGTGTTACTGCAAGACACAATGATCTACACCACTATACAGGCTCTCTGCAGCCAGACAATAGCTGTTTTTTTTCAACACTATTCGGCGAAAATAAATTTAGATCGAATCAAATATTTTCGGAAAATTTGCCAAACCGATAGAATTGAATATTTGAGAAATGCAATCTCTAGTCATCAGTATAAAAATCTCAGAAAACCACTTTAACCCTTTCGCTACAAGTATGGCATTGGAAGGATGTGTAAACATGGTGCCCGCTCGCCTGTGCAGCGGGCGCCATGGCCGGCAGATCTCTGCTGTTTCAAACAACAGAGACCAGCGGCTAATTACCGTGACCGGCAATAATGCCGATCACGGTATTTAAATGCTTTATCTAAATTCTCAAAAACCCAGAAGCTTGCACTTCTGGGCTTCCTAAAGATGCCTTGTGCTGCCAATTGGGGCATCAGTAGTTGCGCTGAACACTTACAGCCTCGCTGACGTTCATGCTGCAATTCTTATTTTGGCCATCAGATGGCAGACCAGGATAAGAAATAACCAATATTCAGTTTAAATCGCATTTCTAAAATTCCTGATAGAACAAAATTAAAATTTAAAAACATAATTTATAGGCTCATATATGAGCCTCAAAATCATCACAAAAACTGTAAAAAATGTTAAAAAATTTATATTAAAAAAAGTTTAAATCAGCCCCCTTTCAATATAATTAAAAAAGAAATACCTAAATTACAATAAATGTAAACTTCATGGTTATCATCGTGACCAAAAACGCCCATACTTTTAAAATAGAAAAAAAAATTCCAATACGGCGAATGGCGTAAAGGAAAAAAGGGTCAAAATGGCCGATTTGCCATTTTTTCATTGTTTCTCTTACCGAAAAAATGACACTTCAAAATGGCATCAATAAAAACTGCAGATTTTCCTGCAAAAATAAGCCCCTAAACAGCTCATTAAACATGAATATAAAAAAGTTATGGGGTCAGAATATATTGTATATTGAATATATTGCGTACAAAAATTTTTAATCTAAGTTTACATTTATTTTTACACTATTTAGACATAAAAAAAAACTTCACATATGGGGTATCATTGTACTACTGACCCAAAGAATGAAGTGCAAATAAGACGCTGTGGGAACAAAACCCGTAAAACGATGGAGGAATTTCATTTTTTCTTTCCAATTCCACCCTATTTGGAATTTTTTTACCGCTTCCCACTACATTTTATACCATAATTAATGGTGGCATTAGAAAATACAACTTGTCCAGCAAAAAATAAGCCCATCTATGTGAACGGAAGTATAAAAAAGTTATGGCTCAAGGAAAATAGGGAAGAAAAATGAAAACGCAAAAACGGAAGAAAAAAAAAAACTCCGGTAGTGAAAGGGTTAATTTGATAGTGTTATAATAATATTTGTTATGTTATTTATACTATATGGTAATAAAAGGCTTCTGTGGCCTTTCCACCAAGATTAACATTGCTGTATATTGATTGCACTACTTGTGGTAAGGTTGTAGCACAAAATCTACTACGACATGTCTGTTTTAATAACTATTTGCATACCCCATGTAATAGCAATTTTGGCACATCTCAATGAATTACTAGCCGTTTACAATAAAGGTCCAGCTGAGTTTTATCAGTTGAAGGTATGTCCCTGTAGTTCCATCCTGCTGGATGTTCATTGCAACTTGCTAGCAATGCATTCATAGCATGCAGATGGAATGCAGATGAGCTCTTAGCCAGCTTTGCCTCTAATGCCACCAGATGTAAGGTAGCTATCCTATAAGTCAATGTTCAGCCCTTCAAATAAGCCTTGAGACATGACCGATAATAAATAAGCCAGCAACTCATCTGCAGAGAGCTGTTTCAGGATGATAGCCCCCTCATCAGTGCAGGGAGTACTGCTTTAAAGGGGTTATCCCACCGTCTGTTTTCAGCTCAGCCTCCCCTCTTCACTCTGCACCGATGCCTATTTCCTAGTCCTTTCTCTTGATTGGCAGCGCGATCTGCACTCTGCTGCTGAGCTGACTCCGCCTCAATTACTTGTGTGCGCGCTCCCATTTGTCAACATGTGCATCATATTGCCTTCCCCTCTGTGTTCTTGTGCACACAAATGTATTCCTCCCTGTGCCCATGTATTCAATAATTTTGTGGTCTCTGTATTCAGACCTCCACTCTGTTGAGAAGTACATTGACATTTCACACACAAACAGACCGTGTGTTAACAATATTGTTTACTCTCACTTACATCGCAGCGATAACACTGCTACACTCCCAGACTTGCTGGCTGACAACTATTACCACTCTTGTGCTGCGCTAACAACAGAGCATGCACGGCACTGTTTCTAAAGCAGAGCAAATAAACCAAGAACTGCGCAGACACTGTCGCCCGGCGCCGTGCACGTTCATGGAAGAACTGCAGCCACACACTAGATCAAGGTGGTTTCAGCTGGCGCGCATGCGCAGCCATCACATTCTGCCGGCATTCGATGGCCATAACTAAGGGACAACACAAAACAACCATGAGGTAAAAAGGGGAGGGTTTTTGCAAGAAGGGTAGGAAGTAGCTAAAACATTTTATTTAGAAAATTGTTCAGTGTCACAGCGCAAACACATTAAACACTGATCCTTTTGATGAGATAACCCCTTTAACTGGGTGAGAGGCCTAAGTCAGGATTTAGAGGGTACTATCTCTCCTTGGGGAGAGTGCCTTATTTGGCGTGAGGAGGTTTATATTCTATACATGCTCCTTTAGGAATTCTGGCAAGGTATGCAAATGAGTGCTTTGGATGCTTTGCCTCTAATGCCTTTTAGATGTAAGGCAGCTATCCTATATGTATGCAAAGCATGCTTGCTAAGAGCTAGTTTGCTAAAGTGATCAAAAAGTCATACATACCTCGAAATAGTATCAATAAAAGCTAGCCCCCCAGAGAAAAAAGTTATGGGAGTGAGAATATGGCAATGTAAAGAAAACATGTAAATTTGGTACAGCTGAAAATATAATGACCTGAATAGTAAAGGTAATAACTAATATGTCATTTTTACTACCCAGTAAACACTGAAAAAGAAAAACCCATAAAACACTGGTTTAATTGTGCTTTTTCCAATTGCACTTTATGAATAATTTTTTCTATCTTCTTAATACATCATATGAAATATATGATGCCATTAGAAAATACAATTTGTCCTCTAAGAAACAAGACCTCATATGGCTAAACGAAATCAACATAAAAAAAGTGATAGCTTTTGGAAGTGGGAGAAAAAAAATTGTAAATTGCTTATGACATCAAGGGTTAAGTTGAAGGGTAACTGTCGTGTTTTCATCAAAAAAACTATTTTAGCATAAGTTATTGCTGTAGCAGCTTTATGCATAAAGTAATCATTAGTTTCTTCACGTACCACTGTTTTTCTTGAGTTTTTCCCTTAGTTATGGCTGTTTAAACTTTTACAATATGAGGACCTCAAGATGGCTCCTCTGCCAGTTTTCTGAGGACAAAACAGCTTTCCCATACACACTTGCTGTAGCCAGCAGCTTCCTGCCAGCCAATCAGATTGGATTACTGAGAGACACGCCTCCTCACTCTGAAGCCTAATGCAGCCATGCAGTGTGAAGGACCGCCCCTCTGTCTTCTGTTTATACTAAAAGGAAGACAGACAAGCCCTAGCAACAGTCTTTTATGCGAGCAATGGAAAGGGACAGAGGACATTAATGAAAGCTGTTATTATAAGGTAATTACAGATCTTTTGACAATCATTGACAGACTAACTCAGGTATACATGCCTAGCTCTTATAAACTAGCAAATAACAAAAAATATGACAGCTACCCTTTAAAGGGAACCTGTCATCAACTTTATGCTGACCTCACTGAGGGCAGCATAAAGTAGTGACAGAAATGCTGATTTCAGTGGTGTGTCACTTTTGAGATAAAACTAAGTGGTTGACGAGAACCAGCATCATAATCATTGCCACCCAGGCCTTAAAAATAGTCAAATCTACCTGAGAAGAATCATGGTTATTCATAATTTCCTGCACTCTTTCCCATCTGCTGATGATTGGCAGTTATCTCCTAGAGAGAAAGGAAGAAAACTACCGTAGGTACTGTAGAGGACTGTCAGTCATCAGCAGGTGAGCAGGGAGAGCAGGAATTTATGAATAACCATGACTCTTCTCAGGTGGCCATGACTCGTTTCCAGGCCCAGTCTGCAATGATTATGATGTTGGTTCTTGACAACCACTTACTTTTAACTTTTAAATGACAGACCGCTGAAATTAACTCATCTGTCTCTACTTTATACTGCCATTAGTATGGGTAGCATAAAATTGATGATAGGTTCACTTTAAGGTTTAATCATGTTATAATAAATAATTAAAAATTAAATTAAAAAAAAATTAAATATTCAAATCACCCCCTTTCCCTATTTTATATTTCATAAAAAAGTATAAAAACAATAAGCATAAGAGTCCTTACACAGCTCTGTAGGCAGAAATGTTATGGGTGTGAGAATACAGTATATCAATGCAAACAAATGTTTTATCAAAGTTTGTTCTTTTTTTAAGTAGAAAAAATATATATTGATTTGGTACAGCTGAAATTGTAATGACCTGAATAATAAAGGTAATAACTATAATAATAATAATAATATTAATAATTAGTGATGAGCAAATTGAAGCTTCCAAAGTGGAATTGATCCAAAGTTTAGGAAAAATTTGATTCGCAATGAATCTGAATTTTCTTGCACTTCGTGGTAATACATCGTTTTTTTTCTTAAACTGGTGGCTACACGTGTTACAAAGTGAAATTAAGAAGCCCATGAAAGCGAGATCACCCATAATGACATGCAGAAAGCCAATCAGCAGCTAGCCAGCTCCTGTGATATCAGAGCCCTATAAAAGCCTCATCCCGTGTCAGCCATTTCACTGTGAGCTGAGCATAGTGGCTGTAACGGCCACTACAGCGCCAGAGCTCTGACACACAACTGTGCAGAGCGCTGCTAATCTAGATAGGCAACAGCTAGTTTCATCTGAAGATGTTTATTAATATCTGCTCCTGAGGAAATGTGGCGCGATATTAACCACATAGAAACGCGTTGAGCATTGTCAGAAAGATCACAATCGGAAATGAATGAATGAATGAATTGGTGGGTGCTCGCAAATGCACACATGAGATGTAAGGTGTGTGTTTATGGAGTGTGGTATCAGTTCAAGCAGCTGCTGACTATTAGTGAATAGTGTGTGTGCATGAGGTGTCTGCGGTAGAGCTATCGATAACAGAAAGCATTTAGTCCGTCTGAGGTGTTTGTGCATAAGGGATCAAGACCAGTCATATCTAATAGGGTGCTACACCAATTATTTAGGTAGTAACTTTAGCACCATTAGAACTGTGATCCTGAGGCAGAGTACAGATAAAGCCTCATTATGCACTACCTGGCAGACATGAGATAGCCTTAGTGCACACTTGCAGGACAGTGCTATTAGGCACACACCTATAGTCACCTGATTACCAATACGGCTGTATTTAATCTGCGGTGGGACTCTCTAGTACAGGAGCCCCTGCCAGATACATCTCATACCCTAGTGAGGCTGTGGGAAGTATACGGTATTTTGTTCATCCCATCCTTACCCACTAGTCTCTATAGCCTGATAGAATTCAAAGTGAACTTTACCCCATGACGTGGACGTTATACTCCATATCAGTTATAGTGATAATTAAATGGGGTGAATAACCTGTCTCATTTAACTGTTACTGGGGTGTCCATATTGACATTAAATAATATATTTAACATATAGAGTTACTGTACTGTATGTCCAACAAAAAGGTGCCAAGGCCCTTCAAAGGAACGGGCAGTGGCAAAAATGTTGTTGCATCCGGCAGAGGTAACAGTAGAAGAAGGGGGAAAGAGGGTTGTAGCAGCAGCCACAGCGCCAGAGCTGCCACTGTCATCCAGCGGTCATGTTTTGATGACCAATCCTGTTGTCTTGGAATGGTTGACTCGGTCTTCAATATCATCTCAAATGACATCAGACGCTCACAGCAAGGAGTTGGTGGGTTCCTTTGACACCACACTTAGTTAGCATCGCCCAGGAACATGCTCTGTGCCCTCACCTGTCCTGACCCTGCCTCTTTCTTTTGCTGCTCCTCGTGCCATACTCGTCGGTGTGGGATTTTTTTATCATGGTCCCTGGAGCATGTCAGTGTGGCGGCATGTAGGATCTGTGGGCAGAAGGTAAAGCATGACAAAGGTGCCAATTACAGATGAGCAAATTTTTCAAAAGTTCGATTCGACTGATTCGCTGAACTTTACAAAAAAATTTGCTTTGTGACAAATTACTTTGTCATGAAACACATTTTTTTAAGTAGTGGGTGCAATGACAGAGAGCTGCGATACACTCAGTACGCACTGCAGTCCCTTCCTTTCCATGTGGTTGACTATGCACATTTCAGAAAACAGATGGCTTGTGCAAAGCCAATGTATAGAGTCCCAAGCTGTCACTGCTTCTCTAAAAAATATGTACCAGCCCTGCATACGTATGTACAGCAGAAGGTAGGCCAGTCCTTGAGCCTGTTGGTGTCTGGTACAGTTCATGGCAGCGCCAACATATGAAGCTGTCACTATGGTCAAGGACAATGTATGTCCTTTAACGGCCGATTGGGTAAATGTGATTCCTGCCACACCAGCAACTTGTCCAGGTGATGGCAATGCCGCCTCCGTGTTATCATGCTGTGATTCTGGCGCCAATGTCCTCCTATATGTCCTTTTTCCCCATCTTGTCCTCAGCCTCCTATGCAGAGCACTGTGGTGTCATACTGTTCTGCACCTGGTTTGCCTGGGAGAACAGAGTCACACCAGAGAGGAACTGCTCTGTGTAATCAACCAAGAAATAGAATCCTGGATGTCCTCTCGCCAACTGAAGAACGGAACCATGGTCACCGATAACAGGAAAAACATTCCATAGGTGCTGCTTCAAGGAGGGCTGACCCATGTGCCCTGTATGTGGGCAAATATTCTCGAAGTGGCAATATTCGCTATAAAAATTTGCAATTTGAATATTCACGCTCAACACTATTGTGCATCAGGATTTTATCATGATTTGGAAGCCAAACGCAGTGGGTCCAAAACACAGAAGACATGGAAATATTCCCATCACGTGTCATCTCTGTTTTTGCCTTATCAGTACTGATCAAATACTGACCGCGTGAAGGCGGGTGCTCAAAAGATATGATTCTTTTTTTTTTTTTTTTCTCTGTGTGTGTGTGTGTGGGGGGGGGGGGTTCTTCTGAGAGATCAGAAGAAGGGAAAAATAAATAGTGACATCAACACAAACTTACTGATGACATCCTCTCGACTCATGGGCCCACTACTTATATCAGTGGTTAACAAAATAAGTTTTCTATCAGTCTATGTGGAATCAGCAGACAGTGTAAAATGAGACAGATCTTTTACTCTGTACAGCCACTACACAGTCAAGTACAATATACCTGACACTAACATTGACCTGTAAGGTTGAGTTCACACTTCAGTAATTTAGTCAGTTAATTCCAGTAGTTACTGTATGGTGAGCCAAAATCAAGAGCCAATCCTACTCTCAGATAAGGCATTATGAAAAGATCTGCACCTGTTCTGTGTTTTTGACCTGTAACTAACCAAATAGGTGATGTGTGAACTGAGCCTAATAGTGATGCCTGTCACCTGCCTCTCATACTGATAGATAGTAGGTATCTAGGGGGACCTGTGCACATAGATGATTATCATTAGGGTGACAAAATTATTATTATTTTTTTTAATATGCCACCTAGCTCTCATCTCAATGATTAGGAAGGCTGCATAGTTTTTTTTTTGTTTTGCAATTGTTCAAAGACTAATTTTATAATCTTTTTATTCTGTTTTGTGATATAAACTCATTTGCATAACATGGGACTATGGGAAAGCCATGCAAATTGTGTTTCAGTTTACAAACAAGGCAGATACTGCTATATTGCTCATTAGCATTTCTTGGCCATGTGTATGCAAATGAGTTGTAAATGTTGGGAAATGTTTATGCAGCTCTCTTACCCTGGGTTCACACCTGAGCGTTTTACAGCGCTTTCAAACGCGCTGTAAAACGCTCAACAGATTAAAACCAATGCATCCCTATGGGAGTGGTTCACACTTGAGCGTTTTACAGCGCGTTTGAACGCGCTGTAAAACGCCCAACGCATAAACAAGTACTTGAGCTTCTTTTGGGGCGTTTGACGCTCGTTTTGTGATTGACACCACAGTAGCATCACAAGAACGCGCGTACGAACGCGCGTTTCCTATTTGCAAAAACGCGCAAAAAAACGCGTGTCAAAAACGCGCGTAAAACGCGCGTTTTTGGAACGCTCAGGTCTGAACCCAGGGTTAGGCAGTGAGAGAGGAGTTAGGCTGGCATATAAAAAAAAAAATTACTATTTTTGTCGCCCTAATGATAATGGTCTAGGGTCCAGGCCCCTCTAGATAGCCGACCAAAGCTAAGCAATTTCTCAAACATTAATATTATGGCTAAAGATTTTTTTTGCTTAAGAATTGATTATTAATCAGAGAGACCCTTTTGAAACTCATTCACAAAATCAAAAAAACGTTTTATAGACATTATGCAAAGACAGTGTTGGATGATAATAGCATAGTTTTACTGAGATCAAGATGCCTAATACAGGAAAATATATACAGCCTGTCCATGTCCCTTTAAGGTTTAATACTCAATCAAAATATACAGTACAGTAGCTGATCAAAAAAACTAATCTTTTTATTTTATAAAACAGACAAAGACAGACTTACAGACATTTACCCTAACCTACCTATCATAAAATCTTATTATTTGTTTTATTTCATAAAACATTCAATTGACAACACAGAACAGTTCTCCTCTATGGCCACCAAGCACCAGGTATACGCAGGACCAACAATCCATCAGACATACAGATCATCAGCATACCTTAGCAAGGCAGCCTGGGTTTTAATCAGTTTTTCCAAAAGAAAAATTGTCTGTTTAGTGTTAGGTATCTAGGGGGACCTGTGCACATAGATGATTATCATTAGGGTGAGAAAAAAATATATATATATTTTTTTAATATGCCACCTAGCTCTCATCTCAATGATTAGGAAGGCTGCATAGTTTTTTTTTGTTTTGCAATTGTTCAAAGACTAATTTTATAATCTTTCTATTCTGTTTTGTCATATAAACTCATTTGCATAACATGGGACTATGGGAAAGCCATGCAAATCGTGTTTCAGTTTACAAACAAGGCAGATACTGCTATATTGCTCATTAGCATTTCTTGGCCATGTGTATGCAAATGAGTTTTAAATGTTGGAAAATGTTTATGCAGCTCTCTTAGGCAGTGAGAGAGGAGTTAGGCTGGCATATAAAAAAAAAAATTACTATTTTTGTCGCCCTAATGATAATGGTCTAGGATCCAGGCCCCTCTAGATAGCCAACCAATACTAAGCAATTTCTCTCCCTTTGGATTGAGAACTTATGTTTGTATGTTTTAAAACTCATGACTGTCATGGTAAGGTATGCTGACGCCCTGTCTTATGGATCGATAGTCAGCCTGCACATACCTGGCTTTTGGCATGATCTGAGTGGTTTAAGTTAAATGTGATAGAAAATGATCATTAATGATATATCATTTTTAAAAAGGCCTTTTCTTGGTTTGAGGGTTGGGGTGGACAGAAGACACTAGTTAATACTCTCCCTGCTCTAACACTGCAGCTTTGAATTGAATTCACTATGCCTGGCTTTGGTAGGAAGGTAAGCTGAATGTAAGAATGCAGGGCAAATTGAACATAGCATAATGTTCGCTGGCAGAAGCGAAGGCGAACAAGCAATATTCGCAGGAAACTGTTCGTTGTCGAACAGTTCGGGACATCTCTAGATAGTAACTGTTTCACTACCAGAGTATTAACTATGCATGTTGCTGCAATGCTCAGTGAAGTATAGTACATCGAGATACACTCTACCTGCAGGCCAACATATAGCTGATTTAACCTGCCTTGTAATTAATTAATTTGGACCAAATCTAATTTTTGAAAACTTCACTTAAGGGTACTTTTACACTTGCGGCAGGACGGATCTGGCAGGCTATTCAGCCTGCCGGATCCGTCCTGCCACAAGTGCCTGTGCACTGCCGTGCTGCCGCTCCGTCCCCATTGACTATAATGGGGCGGGGGGCGGGGCTACGGCGCAGCACGTCTGTGCACGACCGGAGATCGCCATAGCCCGCCCCCGCCCCATTATAGTCAATGGGGACGGAGCGGCAGCACGGCAGTGCACGGGCACTTGTGGCAGGACGGATCCGGCAGGCTGAATAGCCTGCCGGATCCGTCCTGCCGCAAGGGTAAAAGTACCCTTACTCTAATAATAATAATTAGAGATGAGCAAAGTTTAGAAAAATCGATTTTGCTGAATTTGAACAAAAAATTTGATTTGTTACAAATTAATTAGTTACAAACCAGTATAAATCAGGTATACCAGGCCTCTCGGTGTGAAGATTTGGAAGTTAACCCTTTCCCGACCACCTACAGTATGATTACGTCGGCGGCTGGAATTTAAAAATGGCTCCTGCTGGCAAGTGCAGGAGGCCCCATTGCCGCTGGATGTCTGCTGTTTTAAAGAGCAGACACCCATCACTAATGTCAGCGACTGGTGGTAATGGCAGTCGTGTACTTTTAACCCTTCATATACTGTTATCCCATACCAGCAACAGCACCTGTTTGGTCACCATCTTAGCAGCTATTTTTCAGACTCCTGTCCCTTAGGGCAATAATCCAGCAGCCAAGTTTGATCCATCCACCAAATTCTGCCCATTTGGTTTTAACCCTAATGCATTTTTAAAGCAAAATACCATTAGGTTCATAGTATGTAGAGATCACGGACCTTATAGAGAGATCCACATGAGTTAAAATTTTGTTGCACTGCACAGTGAAGTAAAATTTGTTTCCATTTGTATTTTTCCTCTCCTGGTGCCAAGTGGCCTCCATTAAGTGCAGGGAGAGCAGGCTACAGCTTTATACTTGCACTAATTAAGATCAGCCTATGGGACAGATTAGGTTATTTAGGAGTTCATGACCAATCGAGTCACCGATGTAGGACTAGTATAAAGCTGTAGCCTGCTCTCCCTGCATTTATTGGAGACCATTTGGTACCAGGAGAGGTAAAATACTGAGTGGGCTCAGCATGCATGTGGAACCTGCATTCCATGAATTTAATGGAGGACACTATGGGACCAGAGGAGCTAGTATTTAGTGTAGATTCCTGTCCTAAAGAGATCGCCTTGTCGTTGGCAGACAGGCACAAATAATTTTGTAGAAAATATATTTGCCAAGAATCTCACAATTATAATGTAGCATTAGTACATTTTCTACAGTGAGTATGGCATGATTGTATTTACAATATTATTTGTGTTTGGTTTTGCTTTTGTACTTTCAGCCATGGTGAAAGGAGCACTGCAAAATGAAAATTGGAATCTGTTTTTCCTTTACACCAGTCTAGATAAATCTCCCCGACTAACTTATGAGTAGAATAATGGATTAACTCTTAACACGGGTGCAGTAGAACATCATGCACATAGCGATACACTCTCCCTCGCGTGCCCTCTCCAAAATTCTTTTTTAAACCAGTTTTCAGAAACACTGTCCCTAGCTCATGAGCACTTGCCTCATCTCTCCCTATGCTCAGCTCACAGTGAAATGGTGAAGAATGCGCAGGATGAGACTTTTGCAGGGCTTTGACATCACAGGGGGATGGCTAACAGCAGATTGACTGGCTGCACGGCATTAAGGGTCATATCTCGTTCCACTTTGCTACACATGCAGCAGCCATTTTAGAAAAAATCTGATTAGTTACCACAACGTGTGAGGAAATTCGGGTTCAAGGCAAATCGTATTTTTCCTAAATTTCGGTTGGAATTCCGCTTTGGATGCTTCGATTCACTCAACATTAATAATAATAGAAATAATAATCTTTATTGAGCCGTAATCATATTCTGCAGCAGCTTACAATCATAGAGTTCATGTACAATTAGAGTCATAAATAACATAGCAACAAACAAGTCAACAATTAAAAGTGAGGGCCCTGCTCACAAGAGCTTACAATCTATGAGGAGATAGGGGCACTTAATAATAAAGGCCTATAGCTCTCAGAGGATCCGCTGTAGTTATGAAGAGATGCAGGCCTCTTTATAACTTCTGAGCATCCAGCGTCAATTCTAAATATAAGTCAGCTTCCTTGCTGTTTTACATTTAGACCATTTTCCAAACTAATTTCTAACCCCACATATATACCTGGCATGAGCGGGGTTAAATCGCAGAAAGCAGCATAACTAACTGTTGCACTATCATCTGTCCCTGAAATACGCCTAATTTAGGCGCATTTTAGTATAATAAATGACCCCCCAGGTGCTTGTCTTGTACAATGGTCTGGCCATCTTAGCACAATAGGGGAGAAGATTTAAAGCTGAATGACCAGTCACCAGCTAATATCTGTAGTGCTTCTGAGCTTCGTAAAAGTGAAACCCATAAAACACTGGTTCATTCGTGTTTTTTTCCATTTGCACTTCATGAATATTTTTTTCTAGCTTCCCCGTACATTATATTGAATGTATGGTGCTATTAGAAAGTACAACTTGTTGCGCAAGAAACAAGCCCACATATGCTAGTTTAAATAAAAATAAAACTTTTGGAAGGTGGATGGAAAAACAAAAAGAAATGGTTTACTCCACCAAGGGTTAAGGGGTTAAAATCTATTGAAATCTAAGTGTAGAAGCACTCTAACCATTTATGCTATACCTGGATTGATTTAGCTTCCAATATTTGAAAAACATAAAGCTTTTTATCTTATGAACTCACATCCTCCTATTACAGTACATTCTGTATTTATACCAATATGCGGTGTGCTAAAATTCTTAAAAGCCGTCAGGATAAATAATTTATAATAAAACATGAGTCACTTACTTCAGAGTGTTTGCTAAAATGTTTGTCTCACATATGCTGAGGAGGCACTTTTTATACCAATTGAAGTCAGATACACATGGACTGTTTTAAAGTTATGTAAATGGAGCCAAGAATATATTTATTAATTAGCTTGACAAAACGGTTTTCCTAAGGACTAGACATGTTCTCAGTGTGCACAGTACAGATGTTCCAAAAGATGCACCATCACCCTTGGTCTCTGGAGTAATGCTCAGTCCATAGTATGGACAACCAACCAATTATCTGCTCCTTGTTGCCCTCTCCCTTTCCCCACTAATCACTAACATTTATATTTAAAGGGATTGTGTCACCTCAGCAAATGGCATTTATAATGTAGAGAAAGTTAATTTGGGCACTTACTAATGTATTGTACTTGTCCATATTGCCTCCTTTGCTGGTTAGATTCATAATGCACTGCCCATTTCCATGGGTTATGACCACACTGTAATCCAGCAGTGGTTGTTGTGCTTGCACAATATAGGAAAAATTGCAGGCCTCTCTGGTGGATGGAACTGCGGGAGTGTAGATAGGCCGGTGCTTTTTTCTATAGTGTGCAAGCATGGCCACCACTGCTGGATTGCAGCGTGGTCGTAATCAGTAAAGGAGGCAATATGGACAATCACAATACATTAGTAAGTGTCTTGTATTAACTTTGTCTACATGATAAATGCCATTTATTATTATTTAATATACATACTACCCATATCCTCCACCAGTGCTCCATTTGGTTCTACAAAAAGATTTAAAGGAAATGTGTAATTTATTTTTTAAGCCAGTTAAAACCAACATATATCATTTTTTTGTGCAGATTTTTCTGCACAAAAAAAGCAGCTTTACAGCAGCCACATTGGCCATAGATATAATGGACAGGAGGGGACCTCATTGACATCTATGGTAGAGTTTTCTAGGCATGCTCTGTGATCTGTGCAGAGGTCATGACTTTCAATAATTAGATCATCTGTGATATTACCTATTGTGAATTGTAGATCCTGTAATATCTGTATATAGAGGTGCAAGTTACCAACAGTGTGACATGCAGAGTAATGAACATGAATTAGGCACCTCACGGCTGCAGCCAATTACTGTTCTCGTCGGGTGTCGCATCCAAGGAAGTCACAGAATGAGTACTATACCAGCATAGCAGAGAACTGAGCTAAAGGTACTGGTATGTCAAGTTTTATTTTAATTTAAAGTGTGTAACACCTCAAAATGGTGTTGCCACTCCTACACCTTGCTACTGTCTTTAATGGTCTAATGTAAAGTCATCTATGCATTATGTTCCAGGTCCTCTCCATAACGTGCATCTATAATAATGTTTGCAACTGTTTATAACATACAATATGCCTGAAGAAACAAAAAAGTCCAGCTTCTTTCTTGAAAAATATATAAGAACTTGTCCTTTATTGGTAGATAGCGGTTAAAATCCATACATGGAACAGAGCATGTCTACATGTTTCGGACCTTTGCAATATCGGTCCTTACTCATGACAAATTTCTGGGAGGAATGGGATCGCACTATAAAGGAGGAGGAAACCACAAAGAGGCTCCCACAATCCCTCACAGCGCAAATCACCTCCCACCCAGATAGCCAACACCCAAACACCTGAGCACAGTGATTACACACTAGTACAAACATTCACTAAAAACCTTAGGTACAAATCTAGAAACATTTGTTGTGGGATGTACAATAAACATTCACTAAAAACCTTTAGTACCAATCTAGAAACATTTGTTGTGGAATGTACAATAAACATTAATAGCAAATCATTTTTCAAGCCATAATTAGTATTGCAGTATTAGATCATGCCTCTTATTCAGACCATGCGGTTGCCGAGTATTCAATTGGAAAATCCAATATGCTTCCCTATTCAATAGTTTTCGCCTTTGATCCCCTCCCCGTATTTGCATAAAAATTCTTTCTATGCCTTGCACTTTTAAGTGGGAAGTGTCACCTGCGTGAGCCAATGCACAATGAAGACTGACTGCTGACACATTACGTATTTTATAGTGCGGAACATCCGATAAATGTTTGCGGATGCGAACTTTAATCGCATTTGTGGTGCAACCGACATATTGTAGTCTACATGCTTCACATGTTATTAGGTATACAGCAAACTTAGTATTGCAATTTAAATAAGATTGTATTTTATACTCTTTTGCATTAGCTGTAGAACCAAATACACGTGATTGCTGCATATACCCACAGCATAGACATTTTTGTGTCCACAACAATAGTTGCCAGGGGTATTTAGCCATGTCACACTACCTTTTTGCAGCTGGTAAATGTACTTGGGCTCAATTTATCCCCAAAGTACGTGCTCGACGTGCAACATATCTCACCCCTTTGACATAACAGAAGACCAAGTTTCATCCAGCTGCAACAACGGTAAATGTTTTTAATAATCCCGCAAATCTGTTGGTACTCTAGACTGTACTGAGTAGAAAAAAACAGTGATTTTGCATTCTCGCTTTTACTTACATTTTTTTGACTTGGAAAAAGTAGATCTTTTCTATTTAGAAGGGATACTTTTTTGGCACAATTTTGAATCCCTTTTCTATTGTATCCCCTCCGCGCTAATTGATCCTCGATATTGAGCGCTTCTTGCCTATATTTTTCAGAATCTGAACAATTCCTCCTCGCTCTTACTAATTCCCCTTTGGGGATATTATCACACACATGGCGCGGATGACAAGAATTCGCTAATAATATCGTATTTCCTACGAGTTCTTTACGATAGGTGGTTGTTTCCACTCTACCCGCTGCACTATTGCCTGTCAAGCACAAGTCCAAGAATACAATAGTATCTCTGTCAGAATGCAAAGTAAATTGCAGAGATGGTATACAAGAATTAATATAGGTCCCAAAAAGTGGTATGGCCGCCACATCACCAGTCCAAACAAACAGCAGGTCATCGATGTAGCGACCATACCACTGAATGAGACCCGAAACTGCCGGCGCGTCGATGAGGAGAAAGTATCTCTCCCACCATGCCATGAAAATATTGGCTATGCTGGGAGAGAACTTAGCCCCCATCGACACGCCGGAGATCTGCAAATAATATTCACTGTCAAACAGAAAAAAATTGTGTCTTAATAAAAAGTCAAGTGCCAATTCCATAAACTCGCATAATTCAGGTGTATAAGTGCTATATGTGTTTAGGAACCATCTGAGTGACTGCAGTGCCAACTCATGAGGAATAATAGTATATAATGAAACCACATCTGCAGTCACCCAGGTGTATTCCTTTTTCCACACAAAATTCTGAAAAGCCTGCAGGACCGATCGTGTGTCCTGCAAGAACCCAGGGATGTTGGGAATCAATGGTTGTAGCAGAGAATCTAACCATTCAGAAAATCTTTCCGAGTACGAACCTATCCCAGCTACTATTGGTCGCAGTGGTGGAGGAAAAATATTTTTGTGAATTTTAGGCAGCGCATGGAAGACTGAGATGACCGGGTGAGTTACATATATGTAATCAAACTCCCTCTGGAAAAAAATTCCACTATTCAAACCCAGAAGTAGGATTTCTTTCATTTTAGTTTGGAAAGGGAGGAGGGGGCTACCTCTCAAATGGATGTAAACAGATTCCTCTTGTAACATTTTTAATACTTGTTGCTTGTATACTCCAGCATCCAAAATAACCCCCGCTCCTCCCTTATCCCAATATGCCTGGTTCACCAGGAGGTGGCAGCAAACACGTTAGAGCTGTACTTAGGTAGAATAGGTAGAATGAAGCGTTCCAATCCATTCTAACCCCCAGCGATATCTAGGTAGAAGCACTGTGACACATATAAAGAGACATTTTAGGCCACAACACACCACTCAGCATTCACTACACCTGGGACGCGTTATATAGAGGGCTCTAGGGGGAGGCGCCCGTTGCAATTTTGGTGTCACGAAACAGGATCAACTTTTGCGCCTGGAAGGTCCCATCTATCTGTAAAACCCCCTACAAAGAGACATTATAGCATCTACTTACTGCTGCAGAGTGTGAATCTGCATCAGTTGCAGCACTGTGGCAAAACAGGGGTTAATCGGCCATTTTGGATTTGGGCATTCCATGGACATCCACCCAGCAGAGGGGAGGGAACCAAACAGCCTGCTTCCACAGAGGAACCATTCTTACAGCAGAAGGAACTAAAGTGTTCGGTACAAGTCCCCAGGAGGACAAAGAAATCAACTGCACCCCTACAGGAAGTGGAAGCGGCAGCCATCTTAGGAGAGGGAAAATACAGTTCCATCTTCCCTGGATACTGAGAAGCAACGTCCAGAGGTCTGAGTGAGTACTGCTGGGGAAATGAACGTTGCTAAAGTCAGAGCATCATACTCCCCAAAATTGCGCAGTTGCAGCGACTCTTAAAGGAGCCACGCACCAATTCTGCTGCCGCACTTAAATCGCATTTCAGCTTACACTGACCCTTCTAGTATGGTACAGGGTATCAGAAGCAATGTCTGACAGTGAAGATAGCACCTACTTGGGCCGCAGTGATCCACCGGCACCTTGGCTCCCACATTATTCAGGAGAAGGCCACCAAGAACATCTTCAGTATGTCAGCGATCTACTAAGAGAGAAGAATGACACATGGCAGAATGAGTTTGCCCGATGGAAGGCCTGCAGGAGGAGTACATTACAGGACTTGAAAAAGAAGATTGAGAGGATGCTTAGCGGAGAAGGTGACTTATCAGAAAGAATTAAAAGGATAAAAACATGTAAAGAAATAGTGGAGGAAAAAGAGCCAGAGAAAGGGAATTGCATGAAGCTTACAAAAACGCCAAGACTTCCTCTCAGCCGCCTGCTGAAGAAAGCACACTAGAGATGAGCTTGCGGTTTCGCCCGGCAGTAGTTTCACGACAAACTTTGCGCGTTTGCGATGACACATCCATCAGGTGGAACAGGACAGCCAATTGAGACGTTTCAGCACATGGGCACACCCACACCCTATAAATGAACCAGATCTGGCAGCCATTTTACATTCTGTGTTTTGCCAGTGTAGGGAGAGGTTGCTTTGTGGGGTAGGGACAGATTGTTAGGGACACCAAATGCTAGCTAAAAGGGGCACAACAGTCATTTTAAGGACTGGTATAGGTGTGCTATTGATAGGTGTGACATACTGAGGGGTGTGAAATACTTATAAATAATATACTTTCTAACATTGAAATAATATTTTAGTGCATTTGTATTGTGCAGCAGATGCGTGCGGTTCTGCTGCGATATTGCAGCTATATGGAGGAACAAACGCTATTGGAATAACTAATTGAAACTGGTGTTATATACCTGTGGCCCCACAAAAAGTGATTGAGGGGTGTGATAGACCTATAATATACTTTCTAACATAGAAAGTATATAGTGCAGCAGTTGTATTGTGCAGCAGTTGTGTGCGTTTTTACTGCGATACCGCAGGTATATAGAGGGACAAGCGCTATTGGAAAAACTATTTGCAACGGGAGTGATATACCTGTTGCCCCCAACAAAAACTGATTGAGGGGTGCGATATTCCTTCCTTCCACAAAATACTGATTGGCGGCTGCGATATACCTGTAACTTGTTGTCCCAAATAAACAGGGTGGTGTGATATACCTGCTTCCACAAAATATTGATTAAGGAGATTAATATACCTGCTTCCACCAAATATTGATTGAGGCCTGCGATACACCTGCTTCCACAAAATACTGATTAAGGGGTTTGATAGACCTGCTTCTACCAAATATTGATTGATGCCTGCGATATACTAGCTTCCTCAAAATACTGATTAAGGGGATTAATATACCTGCTTCCATCAAATATTGGTTGACGCCTGCGAGATACCTGCTGTCTAAAAATACTGATTAAGGGGTTTGATATACCTGCTTCCACCAAATATTGATTGAGGGGTTTGATATACCTGCTTCCACCAAATACTGATTGAGGCCTGCGATACACCTGCTTCCAGAAAATACTGATTAAAGGAATTGATATACCTGCTTCCACCAAATATTGATTGAGGACTGCGATACACCTGATTCCACAAAATGCTGATTAAGGGGTTTGATAGACCTGCTTCCACCAAATACTGATTGACGCCTGTGATATACCAGCTTTTACAAAATACTGATTAAGAGGATTGATATATCTGCTTCTACTAAATATTGATTGAGGCCTGCGAGATACCCGCTTTCACAAAATACTGATTAAGGGGATTGATATACCTGCTTCCACCAAATATTGATTGAGGCCTGCTAGATATCTGCTTCCATAAAATACTGATTGACAGCTGCGATATACCAGCTTCCACAAAATACTGATTAAGGGGATTGATATACCTGCTTCCAACAAATATTGATTGAGGCCTGCGATACACCTACTTCTACAAAATACTGATTAAGGGGATTGATATACCTGCTTCCACCAAATATTGATTAAGGCCTGCGAGTTACCTGCTTCTACAAAATACTGATTAAGGAGATTGATATACCTGCTTCCACCAAATATTGATTGAGGCCTGCTAGATATCTGCTTCCATAAAATACTGATTGACAGCTGCGATATACCAGCTTTCACAAAATACTGATTAAGGGGATTGATATACCTGCTTCCACCAAATATTGATTGAGGCCTGCGATACACCTACTTCTACAAAATACTGATTGAGGGGATTGATATACCTGCTTCCGCCAAATATTGATTAAGGCCTGCGAGTTACCTGCTTCCACAAAATACTGATTAAGAAAATTGATATACCTGCTCCACCAAATACTGATTAAGGGTTTTGATATATCTGCTTCACAAAATACTGATTGATGGCTGCTATATACCTGCTTCCACCAAATACTGCTCTTTTCTAGGGACTTAGGCACAGGGTTAGTTTAAAAATAACAGGAAGAGGGAGAGGCAGGCTATTCCGCAGGGGTGGTAGGGGTCAGGCAGGTGCACCAGGCCGGAGCCTGAGTGGGAAGTTCGAGAAGGTGCGTGCGATTACTTCAAAGGACACACCAGAGTTTGTTGAGTGGCTTACTCAGCCTTCCACTTCTGCACCCTCCTCATCCTCTGTATCTGCACCCTCCTCACTCTCGGCTGTGTGCACCCCCAACACCACTACCACCAGAGCCCCTTCCCATCCATTCCCAGACCTTACCGATGCGCAGCCATTCTTGGCATCGGATGAGGAAGAGGAGGTAGCAACGGCCGCCACCCAGCAGTCTGATGACAGTACCCAGATGAGCCCAAGAAGGGAGGTCCCCGCTGTTGCTGCCTACTCCAAGATCTCTAATGTCAGTGATTGTGAAGGTGACTATGATGATGTGTCGATGGAGGAAGAGGAGGGGATTTCAGAGAGAAAGACGGAGCAGCAGAGAGCGAGGAGAAGGAGGAAAAGCAGGCAGAACTCGCAGTGCACAGGAGGCAAAAAGCAGACTGCAAATGTATCTGTATCTGTATGGCTCCGCAGTGTGGGCTTTTTTTTTAGCATGTCAGCTGCTGACAATAGTGTTGCCATCTGCAGCCTGTGCTGTTAACGCATAAGTCGCGGTAAGCCCAACAATCACCTAGGAACGACCTCCTCAAGAAGACACCTGGCCTCCCATCACTGAGCCCAGTGGAAGCAACCCCATCAGAACCCACACTGCCGCACTCCTGGCGCTCCACGTCCTTCCTCTTCTCCTTCTACTCTCTCCTCCCATTTGTCCTCAACTCCACCTTCCACCGCGCTGTCAGTGTAAAAAGTTGATGACGCCGGATAACCCTCTTGCCCAACGGCTGACCGCTGGCTTTTCGGAACTGCCAGACCGCCAACTACTGCCATATAAACTGGTAGACTCGGAGGTCTTTAGAAAATTTTAGGCCATTGGCACACCGCAATGGAAGGTCCCCGGAAGGAAATATTTCTCCCAGAAGGGCATCCCAGAGCTATATGGCCATGTTTAGTGGCAAGTGAATATATCTCTGGCACACAGTGTCGGTGCCAAGATATATCTGACCTGAGCAATCACGGGTAGGGAAGGTACATAACTTTTACTGCCCACTGGGTGAAGCTTCTGACTGCTGTCAAGCATGTAACCCGTGGCTCCCATGTGGATTTGGTGTTACCACCATGGATTGCATGCAGGCCTGCCTCTTCTTCTCCTCGTTCTACTTCATCCTCCGTCTCCTCCTCGGCTAACTCCTCCTGTTCCACTTTTGCCTCCTCTTCTGCTGCGCCCCTCCAGCTCCCCAGAACCTATTCAACGTGCCAGGTGAGACATTGCCATGCTGTACTGCAGCTGTTGTGCTTTGATGCCAAGAGCCACACCGTTCCTGCACTGCTTTCAGCTCTGCGGTCACAGGCCGATCAGTGGCTAACCCCACTCAATTTGACAGTTGGTAAAGTGGTGTGCGACAACAGTGCCAATCTGCTGAGCGCGCTGAAAGGGGGCAAAATGACACAAGTGCCGTGCATGGCACACGTCCTGAACCTAGTCGTGCAGCGATTCGTTGCCAAATACCCTGGGGTCCAGGACGTCTTGCAGCAGGCCAGAAAAATCTCTGGCCATTTTAGAAGATATTACATGGCCATGGTTCGCCTTGCTGACATTCAGCGGCAGCACCACCTGCAACCTGCCCGTCAGACGTCTGATTTGTGACAGCCTGACATGCTGGAACTCCACCTTGTATATGCTTGATAGGCTGCTCCAGCAGCAACGTGCTGTTAATGACTACCTGTACGAACTCTGAAGCAGGAAAGGTTCTGGGGAGCTTGGTTTCTTTTCACCGTGCCAGTGGCTGCTTATACGCGATGCATGCAGACCTCTGCGGCCATTTGATGAGATCACCAAACTGGTCAGTTGCAGTCAGGGCGCCATCATTGACATCATACCTTACGCCTTCTTTCTGGAGTGTGCATTGCGTTGTGTCATTGATCAAGCCGTCGAGGAGCAGGAGCTAGAAGATGAGGAAGTCGCAATGCTGAATGAATTCTGAGACAAGTCAGCAGGAGTCTGAAGAGGAGTCAGAGGAGGATGGTGGCTGGAGGTAGGAGGAGGAGCAAGAAGAGCAGGCTTTGAGGGGGATTTTTAACTTTTCGGGATCCCTGGTGTTGTTCGTGACTGGGGGGAGGAGACCGAGGATGACATTCTTCTTAGTGATGAGCAGGAGCCAGGGCGCTCCACCGCTTCCAATTTAGTGCAAATGGGGGCCTTCATGCTCCAGTGTTTAAAGAGGGAAGCATAAAGGGCAAGGACCAGTACTGGGTGGAAACATACTTAGACCCCTGGTACAAACACAAAATGGCAGACATGTTACCAGCATCACAGAGGGCTGGCAGAATGCAGCATTTTCAGGCCTTGCTGCAAGAGATGCTGCATTCTGCTCTTGCGGGCAAAGAGGAATTTCCACCCACAGTTAAACAGGTGCGGGTACCAATCATACCGCGCCTGCAAGAAGAGGGTGGTTTGAAGATGTGTTGGTCACTTCGGATATGAGATCATTCTGTCAGCCAACCCATCGATAGCCGCCCTACGGATCCAGCCTCAGGGAACACCTAGACCGTCAGGTGTCTGACTACATCGGGTTAACGGCCAATGTTGATGCTCTGAGAAGTGAGGAACCCCTGGACTACTGCGTGTGCAGGCTTGACCTGTGGCCAGAGCTTGCACAATTTGCCATGGAACTCTTGGCTTGCCCCTCGTCGAGTGTCCTGTCCGAAAGGACGTTCAGCACAGCAGGGGGGATCGATAAGCGCACTCGCCAAGCTCACAACAGTGTGGACTACCTCATATTTCTAAAAATAAATGAGGCATGGATCTCGGAGGAATTCAACACCTGTGATAACCACGTTTAATTGAATTTCCTCATACCAGCCCACACATATCAGCC
This sequence comes from Bufotes viridis, assembly GCA_033119425.1. Lineage (NCBI taxonomy): Eukaryota > Metazoa > Chordata > Amphibia > Anura > Bufonidae > Bufotes > Bufotes viridis. The sequence continues at coordinate 65,748,689 of CM065589.1, read as the reverse complement.
ACTACCCAGAACAAAGAATGGTCCTTGTCTTATGTAAATACAGCGGCATAAAAGGCTTTTTCTTTCATGCCTAATTTTTAGGGCCTATACTCCACTGGTCTGCAGTAAAATTGTTTTCCACTGACCGTCTAATATACCTCCAGCCACATAATCACTTGTTCTTTTCTGTACGGTGAATGCCTAGTGTTTGGGGCCTGTACTCGATTATAGGAAGAACCACGGCACTCGTAGATTTAAATTGAAGCAGTTAAACTTATTTTATTGTTAACAAGAAAGAAAGTTTAACTGCTTCAATTTAAATCTACGAGTGCCGTGGTTCTTCTAATAATCAAGTAATACCACTTACCATGGGGACTGGATTTATTTCTGGAGTGTAATAATATTACAGGCTACAGCTACTAGAGAGGGGTCGTTGATCCAGGCAGTTATTCTGATTGCCTGATTGGAGTCGGGAAGGAATTTTTTTTTCCACTTAAGTGCGGAAAATTGGCTTCTGCCTCACAGGGGTTTTTTGCCTTCCTCTGGATCAACTTGTAGGAAACAGGCCGAACTGGATGGACAAATGTCTTTTTTCGGTCTTATATACTGTTACTATGTTACTATGTTACCATAGAGCACCGTACTTGACCTGTGGAGTGCCATCCAACTGAATATTGGGGCCTGCACTTCACTGGCCTACAGTAAAATTGTTATCCACTGACCGCGTAATATACCTCCAGCCCCTAATCACTTGTTCTTTTCTGTCAGGTGAATGCCTAATGTTTGGGGCCTGTACGACACTGACTTACAGTAAAATTGTTATCCATTGACCGCCTAATATACCTCCAGACACATAATCACTTGTTCTTTTCTGTCCAGTGAATGCATAACTTTTGGGGCCTGTACTCTACTGACCCACAGTAAAATTGTTTTCCACTGACCGTCAAATATACCTCCAGCCACATAATCACTTGTTCTTTTCTACTAGAATAGTAGCGTTTACCTGAGCTCTTTGTGATTCTACTGTCATATTCTCGCACTATTTTTGCACTAATGTTTTAACATTTATGCAACATTCAATCACTTTCACCCATTGTATGGACTCTATTTTTGGTACCGCAATGTGATCTATTATGCATTTTTTGTGTGGACCATGGTAAAATAATGCTGTTAGTCAGATAGTTAGCGTCCTTACTTCATTGCTTATATGGACTGCCTCTGAGGACGTTAATACTAATGGTCTTATGTTACCTTGTGTTAGCTTGGAAAGCCTAGGCATGGTACTGTATTATTGCTACACAAAAGGGATCAAGTGTAAAGTCAGAAGAAGGTCTAACAACATCAAGGTTAACCCCACTGCTGATAAATGTGTATTTGTCTATGTGCTAAGGCCTTGTGTGCAGCCTTAAGGAAATATATTTAGCTACCGATTTAGTCATCAAGGTGACCATGCGAAAAGCTTTATGTAGACCTTGGTGCTGGAAAGGGATTACAGGATGAAGCCACCTTTTTATTTGCGGGTGTCTCATAGCATCATGGAGGTATTACAGTACATGACACCTTCTAGCTTCCATTGGTACTAGGGTCACAATACACAAAACGGGAGTATTTGAGCGCTTTGTGTAGTATTTTTGGTTCTCTGGTTTTTACGTAGAGAAGGGCAAACTGAATAGACGCCCAACCTGGTAGTAGCCGTTTCTATGTTAGTATATGTATGTCATGATAGACTATAGTCTCAAGCAGCACTTTAATTTCCGCTTGGGTACCCTTAGAGCACACCCTAAGCACAAGCTGAGAGCGGCTTGGTTTTAGGTAAGGGGGTATGTAATACCCCAGAGTGGTGTTGCCACTTCTACACCCTGCTACTGTATTAAATGGTCTAACATAAAGTCATTTATGCATTATGCTCCAGGTCCTCTCCATAAAGTGCATCTATAATAATGTTTGTAACTGTTTATAACATGTAATATGCCTGGTTTCCGAGCAGGTGGCAGCAAACATGGCAGAGCTGTACTTAGGTAGAATGGAACATTCCATTCCATTCTAATGCCCCTCTGTAGAGAAGTGGGATAGTCCTATTCCCTGCAGGAAGGGTGGGGACCAGTTAGAACTGGTTCTAGTGCTAGTGGTAGTGTGTGTGCTGGTAGGGACTCCATGTTGGAGCTCACCAGATTCTAACACATCTCTTAGCTGAACATAGGACCGACCAAAGAGTGAAGCACAGCATCATGAAGAAAGCAAAGACACTAATTAAGCTTTTCAGGACAGCAGAGTAAGATATAGCAGAGTTGAGTGTTCCTGCCATTTCAATGCTAAAGCCTGCTGGAACCAAGATAAAGCCTGAAATCTGTTTTGGAAAAATGTTTATTCAAGTAAAGCTGCCATTGAACTTCATCTCAAAGTATGGACTCAAGTTATTCTTTTATTTCTCAATTATTCCCCCTATTTATTGCTTCGGAGCCAAAGCCTGGAGTCCAGTGGTATCCAGGTAGGAGCACCGTGACACACATAAAGAGACATTTTAGACAGCAACACACCACTCGGCATTTTCTACACCTGGGATGCGTTATATAGAGGGCCCTAGGGGGAGGCACCCGTTGCAAGTGTAACTGCCGTTTCATTTTTCATACATAGTAACATAGTAACATAGTATATAAGACCGAAAAAAGACATTTGTCCATCCAGTTCGGCCTGTTTCCTACAAGTTGATCCAGAGGAAGGCAAAAAACCCCTGTGAGGCAGAAGCCAATTTTCCTCACTTAAGGGGAAAAAAAAATTCCTTCCCGACTCCAATCAGGCAATCAGAATAACTCCCTGGATCAACGACCCCTCTCTAGTAGCTATAGCCTGTAATATTATTACACTCCAGAAATAAATCCAGTCCCCTCTTGAATTCCTTTATTGTACTCACCATCACCACCTCCTCAGGCAGAGAGTTCCATACCTTAATGATATAGTACACCCTGCTGTATAAATGCTTTTGTGCTTTATAATTTCATCATTTTTAGTTTTACCTTATAATAACTCTCACAATTACATGCTACTTTCCTATTCAACAGCTCACAGCATTGTCATGTGCAGCCGTCTTCTCTGTATTATAAATAGAGATTAGCGAATCGAAGCTGACGAGGTCGAATTCGTTCCGAATATCAGGAAAAATTTAATTCTGACATGGCGGCTAGCCGGCTGCAATGGAGGCTAAAGTGGCGGCTACACGTTTGAGGACATGGGGCAAGGAACTTTGGGAAGGCAGGATGACCCATAATGCTATGCATGCAGCCAATCAGCCCAGTGAAGTCACAGCCCTATAAATTTGGCGGCCATCTTAGATTCTGCCATTCACCATCGTACTTTGTTCAGGGACAGATGTGTATGCAGGAGCTAGGGAGAGTGAAAGAAAAACTAATTGTTAAAAAAAAGGAAAAAAGTGATTTACTAGTGCAAGGAAATGATAGTGAGAGGAATAATTTCACAGGTAAGGAGAGACGTGTGCAGATGCTAGGGAGAGTCATAGGAAAAATCTCATTGTGAAAAATTACCCATGGTGCTGTGTGTGTTTCTTGTGTCCAATCATGAGCGCTTTGCAGTTCGTCATCATGACGCTCTGCGCAGTAAGAATATGCGCGTTCTGTTGGATGATGTCCCGGCGAGTCAGTCCATCTGCGCATCTCATTTCTAGAGAAAAATGGACTAAGTTCATATTTTCTGTTATTTGCGCTAAAAGCGTTTATTGTCATATTTCACTCCAATACAAGAAAAATAGATGCAGTTCACATTTGGTGTTATTTGCGCTAAAAGAGCTTATTTCCATATTTCACTCCAATACAAGAAAAATAGACGCAGTTCACATTTGGTGTTATTTGTACTAAAAGCGTTTATTGTCATATTTCACTACAATTCAAGAAAAAAAGACACAGTTCACATTTGGTGTTATTTGCCATAAAAGCGTTTCTTGTTACATTTCAGTAGAAAAGAGAAAAATATACGCAGTTCACTTTTTCTGTTATTTACTTAGAAATCCTTTAGTGGCCTATTTTAGTCCAATACGAGAAATATATATGCAGTTCACTTTTGCTGTTATTCATGCCAAAATCATTTCTGTTGCCAATTTCAAATCCTTTAGTTGCCTATCTCAGTAAAAAAGAAAAATATATTTGGCGCTTTTAGGGGTGTTTTAATTTGCTTTTAATTTATTTAGTTCAGCTAAACGTATGTCAGACAGAGAAGTGCCAGGCCCTGCACAGAGGAGTGGCAGAGGTGTAAATGATTCAGGCGCAGGCACAGGTTGCAGCAGAGTAAGGGGGCGTGGCAGCAGGGGTTCCCGAGGCCTCAGGTCCACGTGTCAGCTAGCGGTCGTGTCTTGACCAGCAACCCAGCGGTTCTTGATTGGTTGACTCGATCTTCGACTTCGTCGCAAGTGACAGCAGCACCAGCAGCCGAAGTCTAGAGTCGCTGATGAGCAGCTTTCTTCACCCACATAGTGAACAAGCTACTCACCAGCAGCAGGCAGACCTGGAGCAGGACCTGAATCATCAAGGGGTGGCATACTTTGACAGCACCCTGCCAGCCGTCATAGAAGATCCGCTGGACTACTGGGCAGCCAAACTGGATTTGTGGCGGCAACTGTCCGAGTTTGCCCTGGAAAAGCTGTCCTGCCCGGCCAGTAGTGTGGCATCAGAGCAGGTGTTTAGTGCGGCGGGAGCCATAGTTACCCCAAGAAGAACTTGCATGTCCACCCAAAATGTGTAGAGACTTACTTTTGTCAAGATGAATCAGGCGTGGATCAGCCAGGATTTCCACGCACTAATGCTTGATGCATGAGATTAAATCATCCATCTCCACTCTATGTCACCATGCCACTCTGTGGTATTATGCTGCTTGTGTTGTTGCTGCCATGTCCACACTATGTCACCTTGCCACTCTGTGGTATCATGCTGCTGTTGCTGCTATCTCCAGACTGTCAGCTTGCCACTCTGTGGCATACTCATACTGCTGCTGTCACCTCCACACTTTGTCATTGTGCCACTATGTGGCCTCCTGATGCTGCCATCTCCACACTATGTCACCATGCCGCTCTGTGGTATCATGCTACTGCTGCTGTTGCTGCCATCTCCACACTATGTCACCATGCCACTCTGTGGCCTCCTGATGCTGCCATCTCGACACTACGTCACCATGCCACTCTGTGGTATCATGCTGCTGCTGCCATCTCCACACTATGTCACCCTGCCACTCTGTGGCCTTCTCATACTGCTGCTGTCACCTCCACACTTTGTCATTGTTCCACTTGGTGGTCTCCTCATGCTGCTTCCACCTCACCACTATGTCATAGGGCCACTCTGTGGACTTCTGATGCTGTTACCACCCTCCTCTATGACGGGGTTCCTATTGTCCTTGTTTGGCCTTCACCATTTATTTGACCTTTCTTCTTATCGTCAGAAGGAAGGAAAAATGAGACACACAGCGGATCCTGTCTGTGTAGCAGCTGTACGGCCTGTATGGTCCCATCAGAATTAGCTTACAATTTGGGTACAAAACAGGAGTGGGTACAAAAAACAGAAGACGTGCAAATATTACCTTCACTGTTTTAGATTCACTCCTGTTTTTTTGGCATTAGCAATACTCATGGATTACTGAGCAAATGCTGACTGAGTGAAGGCATATGCTCCCCAGGCAGGATCTGTTTTTTGTGGGTTATTGTTCTAAAGGATCAGAGGAAGTAATCAGTGACGTCAACACAAACCTACTGCTGACACCCTCTCCACTCTGTCGGGGGGGCTCTACTTGTATAAGCCTTTAATATAACAGGTTCTGTAGACATCTATGTGGAATCAGCTGACCAGGGTGTTAAAGGAGTGTGCTTCTTCTTGACACTAACATCGACCTGTAAGGCTGAGTACATACTTGAGTTATTTAGTCAGTTTTGGCAAATTTAAGTATACTTTCTTATCATTTTAATCAAGTTTTGGTTAAATTTAATATTAAATATTTAATTAATTTACTAATAAACATTACATGTTGCCTAAGACAGGAGAGAATCGGACAGTCTTCTGTTTATTCAAATATGTAGTGTTGCTATGTAAAAAGCATGCAATGAAAACAATTCATCTCCACCTGGAGATGAATCCTGTCAAGATTGATGCAAGTGCAGTATTGGCTGCTCATAGACCAAGATACTTCTGGGGGCAACCTGCCTGGCAGGAACAGGCCTCCAGTAGCTACAGACAATGAGAAGACAAAGCTCCAAGATAGCTTGGAGCCCAGGAGAGTCACAAAGTTAGTGAAGATTCAAACTACCAACAAGGCCCCGGTCTCATCGTCCGGTGAAAACATCACAGGTTTCCATTCATCATGTAAATGAAAAGGAGGGCATCCTGTGGTGCACGGAGATGGAGAGGGTCTTCGGGTTCCCCCTGCACTATACAGACGTCTCAGAAATGAACCGCTCCCGACAGCAGCTCCTTGGAAGGTCATGGATCGCCCCGGTCATGTGGCATCTATTCACCCCACTGAAGGATTATTTTGAAAGTGAGTAGAAGCCACACAGGGCCCTCACGCTGAAGATTTATCATGGAGACACCGGATTTGTCAATATTACATTATTATTTTGTGCTTTAGCAATACTGATGGATTATTGAGCAAATGTTGACCGAGTGAAGGCGGATGCCCACACAGGATCCGTTTTTTATGGGTTATTGTTCTGATGGATCAGAGGAAGAGCAAAGTAATCAGTGATGTCAACACAAACTTACTGCTGACACCCTCTCCACTCTGTCGGGGGGACTCTACTTGTATAAGCGTTTAATAGAACAGGTTCTGTAGACATCTATGTGAAATCAGCTGACGAGGGTGTAAAAGGAGTGTGCTTCTTCTTTACACTAACATTGACCTGTAAGGCTGAGTTACTACTTGAATTATTTGGTCGGTTATGACCCAGTTACTTCCCAAATAAGCGAAGTGTGCAGTGATTCTAATAGCCACGCCTGTCATACTGACTGACAATATTACTTCACTACCCAAGCACACTCCCTATGCCTGTTACTGCAAGGCACAGTGTATACACCCATATAAAGGCTCTATACAGCCCGAAAATAACCGTATTTTAATGTGAATTTCCTGAAATTTCGGCAAATCGGCCAAATCTAATTTTTGAGATATTCGCTCATCTCTAATTATAAACATGAGATGGGGAGAGGACTAGGAGCACAGCCCTGAGTGCCCAGCAGAAAGTGGAGGGGGGATTGCAGATTTACATGCTGCTTTCTACTGAATGGTAGCAGAAAGAAACATGCAACTGGTCTTTTTTTAAATCTGACATTGCAGGATCTCATACAAGACCAGAATGACAGCTAAAGTACAAATCTAGTCGGGAATAACCGTGGGCAAAATCTGCTTTTATTTTCACTTTCAGCAGTATTCACAGCATCCCGATTTCTATCAGTGATATTTTCCCCTGTACTGAACATATTGCTTTCATTCTGGTATTGTCTGAAAGCTTGAATGTTAGCTTTCAAACAATACAAACCAGAGATATGAGCAGCTAAAGCAGCCACCCTCTCCCTGTCAGTGTGGAGGAGAATGAGGGAGCAGCTGCAGAGTTGACAGGTGACTATTAAGAGGCTAAAACAAATGCTTACTGATTTTATGTAATTGCAGGACTTGTCTCTGGTTAGCTGTATGTGAGAGGATACACACTGTTCTGGGGTAGTGGGGGAAGTTATCTGCATTCTGATTGGTCTTGTCTGTCTCTGGTTAGGGGGATGTGAGAGAGTACAGACTGCTCTGGGGTGGAGGGGGGGGGGGGTTATCTGAATTCAGATTGGTCTAGTCTGTCTCTAGTTAGCTGTATGTGAGAGGATACACACTGCTCTGGGGTAGTGGGGGAGGTTATCTGCATTCTGATTGGCATTGTCTGTCTCTGGTTAGCTGTATGTGAGAGGATACACACTGCTCTGGAGTATTGGCGGAGGTTATCTGCATTCTGATTGGTCCTGCTAGTTCATGTGAGGAGAGCAAGGGCTTATGGGAGGTGAGAGAAATACAGGATGGCCTTAAAGACATGGCAAATATCACCACAGAAGTGCAGCAGAGGCCATCTTAGGAAGATTCTGAAATAAGGGCACAGAGAAATAGGGTTGCTAAGGGCTGAAGACATTAAAGACATCAGAAAGGTAAAATTTACCTAAAAGCATCATAAATATCCTACCTTCAGCATCACATATGTTAGGAATTTCATTTTTGGTAGTGAAATGGCAGTTACACTTAAACCTCTCCTGCTACAGTGATTTTCCATTTTTCGTTTTTACATTTTACTCCCTGTCTTCCAAGAGCCACAAAGCCACAACTTCTTTTTTGTTTTTGTTTTTCTATTCACTTTATGGGAGTTGCATTTACGATGGTAAAATTGACATGTTCACTTCATTCTGGCATTGAGGCTGTGATGAGGTGCAGAGCAGGGATTCATTGTGGTTGAATTGCTGATTTGAGATAACAGGCTGTATCCACCAACCTCTAGGTGGAACTGTTTCCTCTCCCAATAGAGAGGAGTAAGTCAGCATAGTGTAGAGCCAGTTTGTACCTAGACACTGAAGTGTGAGGAGCTAAGAACTAGTAATTGTCACGAACCAGATGTGTGAACACACTGTGCCACATGTCTTAGCTCCTCTAAGGGCGTTGTCTAAGTGAGCCTTCCGTTCTTCACAGTACTGCTGATGGTGGGGATAGACAGATTACTGCTGAACACAGAGCCTGGAACTATGGTGATAAGCAGGGGAACATCGTCGGACAGCAGCCACTGTTACAGTCATGCTCTGGATTGAATCAGCCAGATAAGAGATATTTAGAATTTTTGTCTGACTAGGACCACGGGCATCCATAGCCAGGTGTTGAGGAGTATTCTTCCAGTGTTTGGGCACAACTCATGAGCAGATGGGCAACCCACGTAAGAAAGATCCATATCCCACTGATGACACTGTGGACATGTACCTTATGAGCATGACAACCAGTTAAAAAAAGGTGCAGAGCATATTCTGACACTGGGGTCAGCGGTTTGGGTGCCTGAATGCTTAATTAAGAAAGCCAGCTAGAGAAGTACAGAGTCAGGAAAAATTGATCCCAAGAGACAACTGTGCCAGTTCACTCAAATTGCAGCCAATGTAAAATTTGCAAACATCTGTCAGTAGAGTTGAGCGAACCCGAACTGTATAGTTCGGGTTCGTACCGAACATTATGATTTTCCACACTCCGACCCGAACATTTTCAAAAAAGTTCGGGTTCGGGTGCGTTGTTCGACGATTTCTTCCCGCTTTCTGAAGGGCTGCACAGCAAGTGTTTTACTTCTTGCCCTAAGAAGCCATCACAGCCATGCCTACTATTGGCATGGCTGTGAATGGCTGAGTGCAGCATGTGACCCTGCCTCTTTATAAGCTGCAGTCACGTACTGCCGCACGTCACTCTGCTGATTTGAGCTTAGGAAGAGGATGTTGGTGCTGCGATCAGGGACAGAATAGGGCAGAAATCAGAGGAACCTGTGCTACTTTAATCTACAAGATACAGCAAATAGAGAGGGAGGGAGCTTCATCAATCCAACATTTCTGTACCCAGCCACTGCAAGTCAAATCTTTTTTTGTAATCCATCTGTTACTGAGGTGGTGCTCGGTGGCCAAATTAGCCACTGCAGTGTACTGCATGTGTGCCAGCCAGGCAGGGACATCAGCCTAATCCTATTTTGTAGCTCAGTGAAGGAAAAAAACTTTTTTTCTGGCTGCTCAAGTCCCCTATATTGCCTTTTGTATGTTTAAGGGGTGGCATAGTCCATTTGTCTAGCCTGGCATCTGTGGTGCTACAGAGCACTTGTGCATACAATGCACTAAACCGTATATTTCATTTCAACTATCAAATAGTGCATCAGTGTATTTTAGTTAAAAAAAAGTGGTCATCCTGATCCACCAAGCCTATATTACACCGCCAAAATATATATTTGACATTTCTGCGGTGAAATAAGAGAATCTGTGTAATTTTGGGGGAAAAACCGTATTCCTTGTCCACAAAACAGTTCTGCATACACCGTCCAACGACATTTTATATTTCTGCAGGGAAATAGTGCTTCTTTGCTTTTTATAGAAAGAAAACGTTATTCAAGGTCCACCAAACAGTCTGAAATACCCATTCCAACCACCTATTTTACATTGCTGCTTTGAAATACAGCATAAATGTATTTTTTTGAAAAAACTGAGGAAATCCTGATCCACAAAGCATTTTGAAATACACCGCCTAAATACCGATTTGACAATACAGCTGGGAAATTGTGCATTATTCTTTTTTTGAGTGAAAAAAAGCAAAATTCCTGCTTCACAAAGCTGTTGTACATACACGGTATAAATACCTACATTTAATTTACAACTGTGAAAAACTGCATTTGTGAATTTTAGTGACAAAAGCTGTGACACAGTCTATTTGTCTAGTCTGGGCTCTGTGGTACCACAGAGCACTTTTGTATACTATGCACTGGAGAAGACCCAGGGGTCATGGTCCATATCGGAACCAATGACAAAGTTAGAGGAAGGTGGAGAGTCCTTAAAAATTATTTCAGGGATTTAGGTCAAAAGCTTAGGGCAAGGAGCTCAAAAGTAGTATTTTCTGAAATACTGCCTGTACCACGAGCCACACAAGAAAGGCAGCGGGAGATTAGGGAGGTTAACAAGTGGCTCAAGAACTGGTGTAGGAAGGAGGGGTTTGGGTTCCTGGAAAACTGGAGCGACTTCTCTGTCGGCTACAGGCTCTATCGTAGGGATGGGCTGCACCTCAATGGGGAAGGGACAGCTGTGTTGGGGAGAAAGATGGCTAGAAGGTTGGAGGAGTGTTTAAACTAGGGACTGGGGGCGAGGGTAATTACATTATAGGAGGGCAAGATAGTGCAGATAGAGACCAGGGGCGAGGTAGTGTGACTGGTGGAGGAATGGAAGAGGGGACTAGAACAGCTCAGAATGAAAGATGTAGGGAAAAAAATACACATAAACATCTCAAATGTATGTATACTAATGCCAGAAGCCTGACTAACAAGACTGGTGAACTGGAATTAGTGATGTGTGAGGAGGACTATGACATAGTGGGAATTACTGAGACATGGCTGGATGATAGCTATGACTGGGCAGTTAATATAAAAGGTTACAATCTGTTTAGAAAGGATCGTCAAAACCGGAGAGGTGGAGGGGTCTGCCCTACTAATGGCATGGCTGTGATTGGCCAAGTGCAGCATGTGACCCAGCCTCTATTTAAGCTGGAGTCACGTAGCGCCGCACGTCACACTGCTCTGATTAGTGTAGGGAGAGGATGCAGCTTATGTGAGGGCGAGATTAGGCAGGGAAAAGTCAGCAACAGCACCTAATGAACGGATCGATCTACAGCTGTGAATGATTGAACTTCTGCTAGTTACTTTATATACTGGAGAGTGAATATGGATCGCACATCCTCAACACTATGCTTTTGATATAACGACTGTCTCAGCATAATTACTGTACGTGGCATATCCGCCCAGTTTGTAATACATTGTATGCTGTGCAAAAGAGGCATTAGTATACATTTTGATCAAAGAGCATAGGCCCACTTACCGCGACAAGGAAGCCTCTACAAGGGGGAAACTACTCTAACCTATAAATGGCGCAGCTGTGCACGGCGACCACCGGTGCCCCAGCACCGCACCGGCAGCAGACGGCGGGACCCAGGAGCCACACAGCATCCCCACTGTGCAGCAAAGCCTCCTTGGCTCTGGGTCCCACCGCACCACCAGCACAGCACTGAGGCAGCAATGGCAGACACGCAGTACTGCACCATGTGAACGAGTACAAAGAGCTCACCCAGTCACAACCCCCAAGAAATGCATCTGAGAGATAGTAGGAGTTTATAAACCCCTTGCAAACTAAGGCTAATTAAAAACATCTAGTCCAAATGGGGAGGAGTGCTGACCCCAGAGGGGGGAAAAAGAAAATAGATAATTACAATATATACTAGAGAGTGAATCTGGATCGCACATCCTCAACACTATGCTTTTGATATAACGACTGTTTCAGCATAATTACGTGGCATATCCGCCCAGTTTGTAATACATTGTATGCTGTGCAAAAGAGGCATTAGTATACAGTTTGATCAAAGAGCATAGGCCCACTTACCGCGACAAGGAAGCCTCTACAAGTGGGAAACTACTCTAACCTATAAATGGCGCAGCTGTGCGCGGCGACCACCGGCGCCCCAGCACTGCACCAGCAGCAGACGGCGGGAACCAGGAGCCACACAGCATCCCCACTGTGCAGCAAAGCCTCCTTGGCTCTGGGTCCCACCGCCCCACCAGCACAGCACTGAGGCAGCAATGGCAGACACGCAGTACTGCACCATGTGAACCAGTGCAAAGAGCTCACCCAGTCACAACCCCCAGGAAATGCATCTGAGAGATAGTAGGAGTTTATAAACCCCTTGCAAACTAAGGCTAATTAAAAACACCTAGTCCAAATGGGGAGGAGTGCTGACCCCATATCAGGGAAACTGTCTGAGCCTCAAGTTATGCAGCAGTCTCTTATGCTGTTTGAAGACTCTGCTGGCAGGGTTTCCCAAGGGAATCCACCTAGCCCTTCCACAGTGGTGGAAGACATAGAATGCACTGATGCACAACCACTGATGTTTCCTGATGATGAGGACATGCGAATACCACCTCATCGGAGTCCGCACGCCTCTGATGATGACGAAACAAAGGTGCCAACTGCTGCGTCTTTCTGCAGTGTGCAGACCGAACAGGAGGTCAGGGAGGAAGACTGTGTGGAAGACGATGCAGGGGACGATGAGGTCCTAGACCCCACATGGAATGAAGGTCGTGCCACTGACTTTCATAGTTCAGAGGAAAAGGCAGTGGTGAGACCGAGCCAACAGCGTAGCAAAAGAGAGAGCAGGGGGCAAAAGCAGAACAGACGCCTCCAAGAGAGTTCGCCTGCTACTGGCCACCGCCAACAGGGACCGAGCACCCCAAAGGCAGCTTCAAGGAGTTCTCTGGCATGGCACTTCTTTAAACAATGTGCTGACGACAAGACCCGAGTGGTTTGCACGCTGTGCCATCAGAGCCTGAAGCGAGGCATTAACGTTCTGAACCTTAGCACAACCTGCATGACCAGGCATCTACATGCAAAGCATGAACTGCAGTGGAGTAAACACCTTAAAAGCAAGGAACTCACTCTGGCTCCCCCTGCTCCCTCTTCTGCTGCTGCCTCGGCCTCTTCCTCCGCCTCGGGAGGAATGTTGGCACCTGCCGCCCACCAAACAGAGGATGTGCCACCGACAACACCACCTGCATCACCAAGCATCTCCACCATGTCACACGGCAGCGTTCAGCTCTCCATCTCACAAACCTTGGAGAGAAAGCGTAAATTCCCACCTAGCCACCCTCGAGCCCTGGGCCTGAATGCCAGCATTTCTAAACTACTGGCCTTTGAAATGCTGTTATTCAGGCTGGTGGACACAGACAGCTTCAAACAGCTGATGTCCATGGCTATCCCACAGTATGTTGTTCCCAGCCGCCACTACTTCTCCAAGACAGCTGTGCCTTCCCTGCACAATCAAGTATCCGATAAAATCAAGTGTGCACTGCGCAACGCCATCTGTGGCAAGGTCCACCTAACCACAGATACTTGGACCAGTAAGCACGGCCAGGGACGCTATATCTCCCTAACTGCACACTGGGTAAATGTAGTGGTGGCTGGGCCGCAGGCGGAGAGCTCCTTGGCGCACGTCCTTCCGCCGCCAAGAATCGTAGGGCATCATTCTTTGCCTCCTATAGCCTCCTCCTCCTACTCGGCTTCCTCCTCCTCTTCTTCCACTAGCTCATCCAGTCAGCCACACACCTTCACCACCAACTTTAGCACAGCCCAGGGCAAACGTCAGCAGGCCATTCTGAAACTCATATGTTTGGGGGACAGGCCCCACACCGCGCAGGAGTTGTGGCGGGGTATAGAACAACAGACCGACAAGTGCTTTCTGCCAGTGGGCCTCAAGCCCGGCCTGGTGGTGTGCGATAATGGGCGAAATCTCATCGCAGCTCTGGGACTAGCCAGTTTGACGCACATCCCTTGCCTGGCACATGTGCTGAATTTGGTGGTGCAGAAGTTCATTCACAACTACCCTGACATGTCAGAGCTGCTGCATAAAGTGATGGCCATCTGTGCGCGCTTCCGGCGTTCACATCCTGCCGCTGCTCGCCTGTCTGCGCTACAGCGGAACTTTGGCCTTCCCGCTCACTGCCTCATATGCGACGTGCCCACCCGGTGGAACTCCACCTTGCACATGCTGGAGAGACTGTGCGAGCAGCAGCAGGCCATAGTGGAGTTTCAGCTGCAGCACGCACGCGTCAGTCGCACTGCGGAACTGCACCACTTCACCACCAATGATTGGGCCTCCATGCGAGACCTGTGTGCCCTGTTGCGCTGTTTCGAGTACTCCACCAACATGGCCAGTGGCGATGACACCGTTATCAGCGTTACAATACCACTTCTATGTCTCCTTGAGAAAAAGCTTAGGGCGATGATGGAAGAGGAGGTGGCCCAGGAGGAGGAGGAGTAGGAGGGGTCATTTTTAGCACTTTCAAGCCAGTCTGTTAGAAGTGGCTCAGAGGGAGGTTTTTTGCAACAGCAGAGGCCAGGTACAAATGTGGCCAGCCAGGGCCCACTACTGGAGGACGAGGAGGATGAGTAGGAGGTGGAGGAGGATGAGGATGAAGCAGGTTCACAGCGGGGTGGCACCCGACACAGCTCAGGCCCATCACTGGGTTGTGGCTGGGGGGAAACGGAGGACGATGACGATACGCCTCCCACAGAGGATAGCTTGTCCTTACCTCTGGGGAGCCTGGCACACATGAGCGACTACATGCTGCAGTGCCTGCGCAACGACAGCAGAGTTGCCCACATTTTAACGTGTGCAGACTACTGGGTTGGACTACTAGGAAGATGCGCGAGTACAAGCGCACGCTGGTAGAGGCGCTCCTGAGAGCATTCCCAAATGTCACAGGGGAACAGGTGGAAGCCCAAGGCGAAGGCAGAGGAGGAGCAAGAGGTTGCCATCTCAGCAGTGTCACGGCCAGCTCCTCTGAGGGCAGGGTTAGCATGACAGAAATGTGGAAAAGTTTTGTCTCCACGCCACAGCTAACTGCACCACTACCTGATACGGAACGTGTTAGCAGGAGGCAGCATTTCACTAATATGGTTGAACAGTACGTCTGCACACCCCTCCACATACTGACTGATGGTTCGGCCCCATTCAACCTCTGGGTCTCCAAATTTTTCACGTGGCCAGAGTTAGCATTTTATGCCTTGGAGGTTCTGGCCTGCCCGGCGGCCAGCGTTTTGTCTGAACATGTATTCAGCACGGCAGGGGGCGTCATTACTGACAAACGCAGCCGCCTGTCCACAGCCAACGTAGACAAGCTGACATTCATAAAAATGAACCAGGCATGGATCCCACAGGACCTGTCCCTCCCTTGTGCAGAATAGACATTTATAACTGCCTCCCCCTCAACCATGTATTCTTGTACTCCGGGGCACTTCTTTATTGAATCCTCATTTTTTTAACTTTACCATGATCTTGCGGTGCAACCCAAAGTTGAATAAACCTCTCCTCTGTCTGAGTGGTGGGGCCGAAATAACTGAAAGTGGCCTTCTCCGGTGGTGGATAATATGACGCATGATTCCTTGCTGTGGGACCTCTCTCCTCTGTCTGGATGCTGGGTCCGAAATAACTGAAAGTGGCCTTCTCCGGTGGTGGGTGATATGACGCATGATTCCTTGCTGTGGGACCTCTCTCCTCGGTCTGGGTGCCTGGCCTAAATAACTGAAAGTGGCCTTCTCCAGTGGTGGGTGATATGACGCATGATTCCTTGCTGTGGGACCTCTCTCCCCTGTCTGGGTGCTGGAACCGAAATAACTGAAAGTGGCCTTCTCCAGTGGTTAGTGATATGACGAATGATTCCTTGCTTTGGGACCTCTCTCCTCTGTCTGGGTGCTGGGGCCGAAATAACTGAAAGTGGCCTTCTCTGGTGGTGGGTGATATGACGCATGATTCCTTGCTGTGGAACCTCTCTCCTCTGTCTGGGTGGTGGGGCATAAATAACTGAAAGTGGCCTTCTCCAGTGGTGGGTGAAATGACGCATGATTCCTTGCTGTGGGAGCGCTCTCCTCTGTCTGGGTGCTGGGTCCGAAATAACTAAAAGTGGCCTTCTCCAGTGGTGGGTGATATGACGCATGATTCCTTGCTGTGGGACCTCTATCCTCTGTCTGGGTGCTGGGGCCGAAATAACTGAAAGTGGCCTTCTCCAGTGGTGGGTGATATGACGCATGATTCCTTGCTGTGGGACCAGTATCCTCGGTCTGGGTGCTGGGCCGAAATAACTGAAAGTGGCCTTCTCCAGTGGTGGGTGAAATGACTCATGATTCCTTGCTGTGGGACCGCTCACCTCTGTATGGGTGTTGGGTCTGAAATAACTGAAAGTGGCCTTCTCCGGTGGTGGGTGATATGACGCATGATTCCTTGCTGTGGGACCTCTCTCCTCCGAATGGGTGCTGGGGCCGAAATAACTGAAAGTGGCCTTCTCCTGTGGTGGGTGATATGACGCATGATTCTTTGCAGTGGGACCTCTCTTCAATTGATATTGGTTAAATTTTATTTATTTTATTTTAATTAATTTCCCTATCCACATTTGTTTGCAGGGGATTTACCTACATTTTGCTGCCTTTGGCAGCCCTCTAGCCCGTTCCTGGACTATTTTACAGCCTTTTTAGTGCCTAAAAGTTCGGGTCCCCATTGACTTCAATGGGGTCTGGGTTCGGAATAAAGTTCGGATCCCAACCCAAACTTCCAGGTGTTCGCTCATCTCTAGTCCTGTCTAAATCCCGTAATTCGAGAATACATTTGTGAGGGGCATGAACACGTGGAGTCACTGTAGGTTGAATTACATGGAGCAAAAAACAATAATAAATTACTATTAGGAGTGTATTATAAACCACCTAATATACCAGAGTCCACAGAAAATCTATTACTAAACGAGATAGACGAGGCGGCAAATCATAATGAAGTCGTTATTATGGGGAACTTCAACTACCCAGAGATAGACTGGGAAACTGAAAGCTGTACATCCTAAAGAGGAAACAGATTCTTGGCAATAGCCAAAGACAATTACCTTTCCCAACTGGTTCAGGACCCCACTAGAGGGACGGCCATACTGGACTTAGTGTTAACCAATAGACATGATAGAACAACAGATGTGCAGGTTGGGTGTCACCTAGGAAATAGTGACCATAAAGTAATAACCTTCCAATTATCCTTCAAACGAGAGTTTCTAAAGGGAGGAACAAAAATACCACACTTCAAAAAAGCTAAATTTAGCCAACTAAGCGAGTCCATAGGCCTAACTAACTGGGACAAAGTCCTCAAAAATAAGAATACAAGCACAAAATGGGAGATTTTTAAAAGCATCATAACATCTAATTGTGAGAGGTACATACTTTATAGGAATAAAAGGCTAAGAAACAATAAAAAACCAATGTGGATAAATAGAACCGTAAAGATAGCAATAAATGACAAAAAGAAAGCATATAAATCACTAAAACAGAAGGGGAGCCAAGAAGCACTGATAAACTATAAGGAAAAAAATAGAATATGTAAAAACTAATAAAAATTGCCAAACTAGAGACCGAGAGATTAATTGCCAAAGAGAGTAAAACTAACCCTAAAATGTTCTTCAATTATATAAATAGTAAAAAATATAAATCTGAAGGAGTCGGCCCTCTACATAGCAATGAGGGGGGTGTTGCAGAGAGCGACGAGGATAAAGCAAAACTATTAAATATTTTTTTCTCCACTATATTCACTGAGGAAAATAAACTGTCAGGTGAAATGCAGAATGTAAAAGTAAATTCCCCATTAAAAGTGCCCTGTCTGACCCAGGAAAAAGTACAACAGCGACTTAAAAAGATTAAAATAGACAAATCGTCAGGACCGGATGGCATACATCCCCGTATCCTAAGGGAATTAAGTAATGTCATAGCCAGACCTATATTTCTGATATTTACGGACTCTATACTGACAGGGAATGCTCCACAGGATTGGCGCATAGCAAAAGTGGTGCCAATATTCAAAAAAGGTCCAAAAACAGAGCCTGGAAATTATAGGCCGGTAAGTTTAACATCTGTTGGTGGTAAACTGTTTGAAGGGTTTCTAAGAGATGCTATTTTGGAGTATCTCAATGAAAATAAGCAAATGACGCCATATCAGCATGGCTTCATGAGGGATCGGTCATGCCAAACGAATTTAATCAGCTTCTATGAGGAGGTAAGTTCTAGACTTGACAGCGGTGAATCAATGGATGTCATATATCTGGACTTCTCCAAAGCATTTGACACTGTACCTCATAAAAGGTTTGGATATAAAATGGGGATGCTCGGACTGGGAGAAAATGACTGTATGTGGGTAAGTAACTGGCTGAGTGACAGAAAACAGAGGGTGGTTATTAACGGTAGATACTCAGTTTGGGTCACTGTCACTAGTGGGGTACCTCAGGGGTCAGTATTGGGCCCTATTCTATTCAATATATTTATTAATGATCTTGTAGAAGGCTTGCACAGTAAAATATCTATTTTTGCAGATGACACTAAACTGTGTAAAGTAATTAACACTGAAGAGGACAGTTTTTTGCTACAGAGGGATCTGGATAGATTGGAGGCTTGGGCAGAGAAATGACAGATGAGGATTAACAGTGACAAATGTAAAGTTATGCACATGGGATTCAATAATGCAAGTCACCCGTACTTGAATGGTAAAACACTCGGTAACACTGACATTGAAAAGGATCTAGGAATTTTAATAAACAGCAAATTAAGCTGCAAAAACCAGTGTCATGCAGCTACTGCCAATGCCGATAAGATAATGGGTTGCATCAAAAGGGGCATTGATGCCCGTGATGAGAACATAGTCCTACCACTTTACAAATCACTAGTCAGACCACACATGGAGTACGGTGTACAGTTCTGGGCTCCTGTAAACAAGGCAGAAAAAGCAGAGCTGGAGAGGGTTCAGAGGAGGGCAACTAAAGTAATAACTGGAATGGGGCAACTACAGTACCCTGAAAGGTTATCAAATTTAGGGTTATTCACTTTAGAAAAAAGACGACTGAGGGGAGATCTAATAACTATGTATAAATATATCAGGGGTCAGTACAGAGATCTCTCCCATCATCTATTTATCCCCAGGACTGTGACTGTGACGAGGGGACATCCTCTGCATCTGGAGGAAAGAAGGTTTGTACACAAACATAGAAAAGGATTCTTCACGGTAAGAGCAGTGAGACTATGGAACTCTCTTCCTGAGGAGGTGGTGATGGTGAGTACAATAAAGGAATTCAAGAGGGGACTGGATGTATTTCTGGAGTGTAATAATATTACAGTCTATAGCTACTAGAGAGGGGTCATTGATCCAGGGAGTTATTCTGATTGCCTGATTGGAGTCGGGAAGGAATTTTTTCCCCTTAGGTGGGGGAAATTGGCTTTTGCCTCACAGGGGCTTTTTGCCTTCATCTGGATCAACTTGTAGGAAACAGGCTGAACTGTATGGACACCTGTCTTTTTTCGGTCTTATATACTATGTATATTCAGTTTCAGTTATCAAATAGTGCATCAGTCAATTTTAGTTAAAAAAAGTGGTCATCCTGATCCACCAAAGCCTATTTTACACCGCCAAAATATATATTTGACATTTCTGCGGTGAAATAGAGAATCTGTGTAATTTTGGGGGAAAAACCGTATTCCTTGTCCACAAAACAGTTCTGCATATACAGTTCAACAACATATTGTATATTTCTGGATAGTGCTTCTTTGTTTTTTATAGAACATTTTTTTTATTCAAGGACCACCAAACAGTCTGAAATACCCATTCCAACCACCAATTTTACATTGCTACTGTAAAATACAGCATAAGTGTATGTTTTTTGACAAAAAAGTGGTAATCCTGATCCACAGATTTCACATTACAGCTGAGATATAGTGCATTATTCTTTTTTGTGGGAAAAAGGAAATATTCTTGTTTCACAACACAGTTGTACATACATGGTATAAATATCTCATTTAAATTGACAGCAGTAAAAAACTGCATTTTGGGGTTTTATTGAAAAAAGCTGTTTTAGGCCGAAAAAACTGTGCATCCGTCGTTTAAATAAATATTTACAATTTATAGCAGTTATATACTGCATTTGTGAATTTCCAAACCCGTGACCAAATCCGTGTTCTGGGTCCTCAAATCTGGTTTCCATACATAGTATAAATATCCACTTTGAATGTACAGCAGTTAAAAACTGCATTTTGGTGTTTTATTGAAAACTTAAAATTAATTTCAATTTAAAGCAGTGAAATACAAATTTTCTGTATTTTATTAAAAAAATACTTGTTCTTGTTCCTCAAACCACTTGTGCATACAGCGTACCCAAAATTTTTTTACATTTCTGCATAGAAATTGAGAATCAGTTTATTTTGGGCACAAAAAACATTATTCTGGGTCCACAAAGCATTTTTATGACACGGGCACTGCCTTAGCGAATGTAATTGTCGACTAGTGGCAGGTAAATTGACACCGGAGAGAGACCAATCTTTCAGCTTGGTGGGTGAACACAAATAATGAGGAGAACAACAAATTAGGGACGTGGGCATGGTCATGGTGGTGTTGGTGGAGCTCCTGTTGCTGGGAGAGGACGTGGCCGTTCAGCGCGAA
This sequence comes from Bufotes viridis, assembly GCA_033119425.1. Lineage (NCBI taxonomy): Eukaryota > Metazoa > Chordata > Amphibia > Anura > Bufonidae > Bufotes > Bufotes viridis. The sequence continues at coordinate 65,727,926 of CM065589.1, read as the reverse complement.
CTAACGCTCCAAGTCAAACACCTTCCTCTGGTGCGAGTAGGCAACAAAATCTGTAGCGTTATTTGATAGGCCCATATGCCGCTCTACTGATTGTGAAGCCAGAACATGTACAGGCGATAGTAGATTGGGTGGCTGACAGTGCTCCAGTTCCTTTACAGTATCTAACACCCAGTCCTCTGCAGAAAGCTCAGAGTTGGCACCTGAAGCCCATGCCCAGCAGTCTTCCACCTCACCCCCTTGCAAATCAGCCAAGCAGTCAGAGCCCCAAATCATGCAGGAAAGTCTCATGCTTTTTGATGACTCTGTTGGCAGGGTTTCCCCGTCCCATCCACCTAGCCCTGCCCCAAAAGAGGAAGACCTTGAATGCACTTATGCTCAACCACTTTTGTTGCAGGATGAGGACATGGGCAGACCGCCGCTGCACGTCTCTGATGATGACGAAACACAGGTGCCAACTGCTGCAGCTTTCTGCAATGTGCAGACCGACGAGGAGGGCAGGGGTCATGAATGGGTGGAAGATGATGTGGAGGATGATTAAGTCCTAGACCCAGACTGGACTGAAGGTCGTGCTAGTCAGGCATGCAGTTTTGAGGAAGAGGCGGTGGTCGCACAGAGGGAGCAGGGTGCAAAAGCGCAGCGGCCGTTACAGAGACAGTACGCCTGCTACTGTCCACCGCAACCAGGCACCGAGCACACCAAAGCCTGCTCCAAGAAGTTCAGTGGCAGTTTTTCACACAATGTCCTGATGTAAAGACACGGGTGGTTTGCATGTTGTGCCATCAGAGCCTGAAGCCAGGCGTAAACGTTCATAACCTGAGCACAAACTACATGACCGGGCATCTACATGCAACAGAGGTCGTGCCACCAACACCACCACCTCCGTCATCATCACCAAGCATCTCCACCATGTCACATGCAAGCGTTCAGATGTCCATCTCCCAAACACTGGAGAGAAAGAGAAAATACCCACCTACCCACCCTCGATCCCTGGTCCTGAATGCCAGCATTTAAAAATTACTGGCCTTTGAAATGCTGTCATTCCGTCTGGTGGAGAAGGACTGTTTTAAACAGCTGATGGCGGCGGCTGTCCCCCAGTACGTTGTTCCCAGCCATCACTACTTTTCCAGACGAGCCGTCCCTTCCCTTCACAACTAAGTGGAGGATAAAATCAAGTGTGCGCTGCGCAACGCCATCTGTGGCAAGGTTCACATAACCACAGATACATGGACCAGTAAGCACGGCTAGGGTCGCTATATCTCCCTAACTGCACACTGAGTAATCCTAGTGGCGGCTGGGCCCGAGGTGGATAGCAGTTTGCGCATGTCCTTCCACCACCGAGTATCGCAGGGTATTATTTGTTGCCTCCTGTTGCTTCCTTCTCCTATTTCGAATCATTCTCCACCTCCTCCTCTTCTACCACCCCCACATCCGGTCATCGAAAGAACCTCACCCCCAACTTCAGCACAGCCCGGGGTAAACGTCAGCATGCGATTTTAAAACTTATGTGTTTGGATGACAAACAGGAGCTTTGGAGGGGCATAGAACAGCAGACTGATGAGTGGTTGCTGCCGGTGAGCCTCAAGCCTGGCCTGGTGGTGCGATAATGGGCGAAATCTTGTTGCAGCTCTGGGACTAGCCGGTTTGACGCATATCCCTTGCCTGGCGCATGTGCTGAATCTGGTGGTGCAGAAGTTTCTTAAAAACTACCCAGACAAGTCAGAGCTGCTGCTGAAAGTGCAGTCCGTATGTGCGCGCTTTCGGCGTTCTCACCCTGCTGCTGCTCGCCTGTCTGCGCTGCAGCATAACTTCGGTCTTCCTGCTCACCGCCTAATATGCGACATGCCCACCAGGTGGAATGCCACCTTACATATGCTGGAGAGACTGTGCGAGCAGCAGCGGGCGATAGTGGAGTTTATGATGCATTATGCACGGGTCAGTCGCTCTGCGGATCAGCACCACTTCACCACCAGTGACTGGGCCTGCATGCGAGACTTGTGTACCTTGTTGCAGCGGTCTTTGGAGTACTCAACCAACATGGCCAGTGCTGATAACGCCATTGTTAGCATTACAATGCCCCTTCTATGTCTCCTTGAAAAAAATAATAACGGAGATGATGGAAGAGGATGCAGCACAGGAGGAGGAGGAAGAGGGGGAATTTCACAGAGTTTTAGGCAGGTCATACAGAAGTGGCTCAGAGGGTGGGTTTCTGCACCAGCAGAGGCCAGGTACACATGTGGACAGCGAGGGCACACTTCTGGAGGAGGAGGATGAGGTAGAGGAGGAGGAATCGGTTTCACTGTAGGGTGGTACCCTACGCAGCTCAGGGCAATCACTGAAGCGTGGCTGGGGAGATACGGAGGACACAAACGACACACCACCTCCAGAGGACAGCTTATCGTTACCTCTGGGCAGCCTGGCACACATGAGCGACTACATGCTGCAGTGCCTGCGCAACGACAGCAGAGTTGCCCACATTTTAACTTGTGCTGACTATTGGGTTGCCACACTGCTGGATCCCCGGTACAAGGACAACGTGCCCACCTTAATTCCCGCACTGGAGCGTGATAGGAAGATGCGCGAATACAAGCACACGCTGGTAGATGCTCTCCTGAGGGCATTCGCAACTGACACGGGGGGACAAGTGGAATCACAAGGCGAAGGCAGAGGAGGAGGAGTAAGAGGTCGCCAACGCAGCTGTGTCACGGCCAGCTCCTCAGACAGCAGAGTTAGCATGGCCGAGATGTGGAAAAGTTTTGTCACCGCGCCACAGCAAACTGCACCACCTGCTGATAGGGAACGTGTTAGCAGGAGGCATCATTTCAACAACATGGTGGAACAGTACATGTGCACACGCCTCCACGTACTGACTGATGGTTCGGCCCCATTCAACTTCTGGGTCTCCAAATTGTCCACATGGCCAGAGCTTGCCCTTTATGCCTTGGAGGTGCTGGCCTGCTCGCGGCCAGTGTATTGTCTGAACGTGTAATGTAATGACGTAATAACGTAATGACGCACGGCGGAGGCGTCATTACAGACAAACGCAGCCGCCTGTCCACAGCCAACGTGGAAAAACTCACATTCATTAAAATGAACAAGGCTTGGATCCCACAGGACCTGTCCATTCCTTGTGCGGAATAGACATTTATAACTGCCTCGCCCTCAACCATATATTCTTGTACTCCAGGGCACTTCTTTATTGAATCCTCTTTTTTTAATTGTACCATTATTTTGGGGGCAACCCCAAGTTGAATGACCTCTCCTCTGTCTGGGTGTCAGGGGCCTAAAATTCTGTTAATCGCCTGCTGCTTTGGCGGGTGACATGAAGCCTGATTTTCTGCCATAGGACCTCTCTCCTCTGTCTGGCTGCTGAGGCCTAAATAACTAAAATTGTCCTTTTCCAATGCTGGGTGACATGAAGCCTGATTTTCTGCTATGGGACCCCTCTCCTCTGTCTGGGTGCCAGGGGCCTACATTTCAGAAAATCACCTGTTGCTTTGGTGGGTGACATTATCCTCTTTATACTGTCAAATGACCTCTACATTGTCTGGTTGTCAGGGGCCTATAGTTTGTTTCATCACCTGCTGTATTGGTAGGAGAAATTAAACTCTTTTTACTGTCAAATGACCTCTACATTTTATGGTTTTTAGGGGCCTATATTTCGTTTAATCACTTGCTGCATTGGTGGAAGATATTAAACTCTTTTTACTGATAAATGACCGCCCCATTGTCTGGTTGTCAGGGGCCTATATTTCGTTTAATCGCTTGCTGCATTAGTGGGAGACATTAAACTCTTTATACTGTCAAATGACCTCTACATTGTATGGTTGTCAGGGGCCAATATTTCATTTAATCGCTTGCTGCATTGGTGGGAGACATTAAACTCTTGTTACTAATAAATTACCTCCCTATTGTCTGGTTGTCAGGGGCCTATATTTTTTTTCATTGCCTGCTGTATTGGTGGGAGACATTAACCTCTTTTTACTGTCAAATGACCTCTCCTCTGTCTGGGTGTCAGGGGCCTACATAAATGATAATGGCCTGTTCCATTGCAGGTTGACCGGCCTGTGTTGCTGTTACGGGACCGCTCTCCTCTTTGCGGGTGCCATGGTCCTGAATTAGTGTATGAGACCTGTAGCACTACTGGGTGAAATCAATACTGTTTTGGCATGATTGTAACTCTCCTCTTTGTGGGTGCGATAGGTCTGAATCTGTGAATGAGGCCTGTGGCATTGCTGGGTGAAATCAATATTGTCTTGGCGTGATTTTGACTCTCCTCTTTGTGGGTCTCATGGGCCTGAATATTTGAATGAGGCCTGTGGCCATGCAGGCAGACATGATTTCTTCTTGGCTGTGATGACAACTTCAACTCCCATGTATGGTTGCCATTGGCCTGAGTCTGTGAGTGAGCCCTGTGACACTGCTGGCAGACATGAATCCTTTCTGGCTGTGATGTGAACTTCAACTCCCATGTATGGTTGCCATGGCCTTGAGGCTGTGAATGAGGATTGTGGCACTGCAGACAGACATTAATCCTTTTTGGCTGTGATGTGAACTTCACCTCCCATGTATGGTTGCCATGGCCTTAAGTCTGTGAATGAGGCCTGTGGCACTGCAGGCAGACATGAATCCTTCTTGGCTGTGATGTGAACTTCAACTCCCATGTATGGTTTCCATGGCCCTGAGTCTGTGAATGAGGCCTGTGGCACCTCAGGCAGACATGAATCCATTTTGGCTTTGATGAGAACTTCAACTACCATAGCATTCCCACCTGACGCCACGCCAACCTCTTATTCCACCTCCTCCTCCAAGTTGGCAATTGATATTGGTTAATTTTTATTTATTTTATTTTAAGTCACTTCCTTATCCACATTTGTTTTCAGGGGAGTTACCTACATTTTGATGCCTTTTTGTAGCCCTCCAGCCCTTTCCAGGGCTCTTTAACAGCCTTTTTAGTGCCCAAAAGTTCGGGTCCCCATTGACTTCAATGGGGTTCGGGGTCAAGTTCAGGTTGAGTTCGGATCCCGAATCCGAATATTTTCGTGAAATTCGGCCGAACTTCTCGAACCCGAACATCCAGGTGTCCTCTCAACTCTAGTGCTTTCACATGACCATATGTAGTTTAAAGTCTACACATAATACAGCTCATGTCTGTGTGACGTCCCTGTTGTATCTGTTTTTAGCAGACCCATTGTAACAAAGCCTATTCTTGTGCACAAAACAGACAACAGCACACATTTTTTGGGGCCGCATTAAAATAAGCAGGTTTGAATCCAAAAATTCAGTCATGTGAATGGAGTCTAAATCCAATGACAAAGAGAATGGTAACACCCAGTTGTCAATTTATTCATACATAGACCTCTTAGGGCCCTATAGCAAAATTTAGTATGGACCCCTACTTAAGTTCCCCTTCACATAGTATATTATAAAACTGATTGCTTGCAGCCACCACTAGGGGGAGCTCAGTTCATAGGAATTTATACAGTTACATTTTGTATTAATGAAAGTTGTGAATAGATACCATTCAAATAGCAATTATGGAACTCACCATATATAAAATACCAAAATCTATTTGAAATATATAGTATCCTAAAAATTTATAAAAAATGAAATAGAGAGAGAAATAAATAAGCTGGATGGAAAAACCAATACAGAAAAATAGCTGAGGCATGTAACAAATACACATATTAGATAAAAGGTCTAATGCCTAATTCATTTTCCCACCTCCAAACTAGATACACCAGTTATAAGAAATCGAGTTAAGGTTAGTGTACTATTAACTGCACATGTCACATTAGAAAAACCCACAAACATATGTGGTAACTGGGCTTTTCTGAATAATAATAATATATATAAAGATCTCCAAAGTCCAAGAATAACAACAATCAAGAATCAATACGCAGAAATCAAATATACATACCCTGCAACATCACCATTATAGAAATATACAGCCCCAAATGCTGGTACCTCAATACGTGTGTCACCTCAAAAGGCTTCATCAGGAGGTCATAGCATTAGCAGAGACCTAATAATGGGAGAAATTTAATCACCTGTATATCCTGTGTCCATTCTTGTATGGGTGCGAATGGTGCTTCCCATCTGGTGATGGTGCTATGAATAATCTCTTTGCATTGAGCTCCCCTAGTGGTGTAGATCAGCATGTGGCCACCACCCTCCCCTGGGCCCAATAGCAGATAAGTGGTCTGCCTCTACAACATGTACACCACTGCAAGAAGGTACTGTATATAAGAGGAATGGCACAATACAGAGTTCTTCGAAAAAGTGCTGCAGCTATCTTATGTCATGGTAGTGTAGTACCCCAGACCTGGAGATACCCCTATTATAGATGGTTTGTAATACAATGTAATGTCATGTGATGGTACACACTATGTTCAACAGCAGATGGGGTATGGTTTAGCAACAGGAATGGAACTTACCATTACATTCCTTCCCCTCTTGGTGGGAGTGGGCTGGTCTGACTTCCTGCCAAGACCCAAGAAGAAACTCATCTAGGAGAAACACTGCCTCAGAGTGCTTGCAAGGTCCCAGGCAACAGATCTGTACGCTATGGCGTATTTGTGTCAGCAGAGTGATCAAGCAATTAAGCTATAAAGATTCTGCTGCAAGGTGGCGGGAAAAAGGTTAAGACACCATCACTGCTGTTCAGGATAGACATAGATAGAAGCCTGCATCATACAGTGGCCACCTAAAGCCACAGGTGCCAGAGTACAGCTGTAGGGAAGGGAATCAGAAGAGACATTGTCAGCTAGCCAACTTCTGAATGCCATCTTCTGCCACATTAACAGCCACCATACACCATTATCTGGGAGGAAAGTTTGCACTTTGTTTACAAACTGCTGCATGATGTGCTGCCATTTGCCGGGAATTTGAGATACATTTAAAAAGTATTTGTATTATTTTTAGTCTGGATTACACCCTTCCCAGTAGCAAGCTGTTTTGTGAGTGGAGCCAGATTTATCATTGCAACTTTGTTAAAAAAAAAACAGTCACACAAAAGTTGCAAGTTTACTCAGCTCCCCGAGTGAGGTTTCAGTGTGCCAGTGCGCAGTCCTTAAAACGTTTTATTACTTTGCCCTAAGAAGCCAATACAGCCATGCCTACTATTGGCATGGCTGTGATTGGCTAAGTGCAGCATGTGACCCAGCCTCTATTTAAGTTGGAGTCACGTAGCGCCGTACATCACTCTGCTCTTCTCAGTATAGGGATAGGATGCTGCCGCTTCTGTGAGGGACAGATTAGGGAAGAAATCTGTTTAACTTGGTGTTGTTAACTATTCAAACTACAGCAATTATTGAGGGTGCTATGCTACCTATTTGTACCCAGCCCTGAGCCCAGTGATACTGCAAAATAATTTTTAATCCATCTGTTACTGAGGTGGGGGTCAGCAGAGATTTTAGCAACTGCAGTGTCCTTGGAACTGTATGTGACCTGCATGTGTGCCAGCCTGCCAGGGACATCAGTCTAATTATTTTTTGGTAGCTCAGTGGAGAAAAAATTACTTTTTTCTGGCAGGTCAAGTCCCCCTACATTACCTATTTTATAATTTTGGGGTCACATAGTGCATTTCTGTAGTTGGGGGAATAAACCCGTACTGTCGTACCACAGATTACATTTGCATACACCGCTGAAAAACCTATTTTAAAATTTTGCAGGGACATAGTGCATTTCTGTAGTTGGTAGAATAAACCCGTACTGTTGTACCACAGAGCACGTTTGCATACACCACTCAAAAAACTATTTAAAAATTTTGCGGTGACATTGGGCATTTCTGTAGTTGGTGGAATAAACCCGTACTGTAGTACCAAAGAGCACGTTTGCATACACTGCTGAAAAACCTATTTTAAAATTTTGCAGTGACATAGTGCATTTCTGTAGTTGCTGTAATAAACCCGTACTGTCGTACCACAGAGTACGTTGGCATACAACGCTAAAAAAACAGTTTTATAATTTTTGGGGTGACACTGCATTTCTGTAGTTTGTTGGTTTTGTGCTACATAGCAGATCTGAGGCCTACCCTGTATTTCAGTCATTTTAAGTAACCTGTGGAACTCCGCAGTTACATAGTTGGTTGCACAAACACCGGTTTTTTGGTAGATAGCACATTTATTTGACTGCATTTCTGACAGTCAAATTAAACCGTTAACCTCTGCTGTTGGTTTGAAAAATCTGTCCGACGCTACCCGATCCCCTGAAGACGCCAGCAAACGCTGTCGAAACATGTCGGGGGTAGTGTGCTAAATAGTTTTTAAAGACATGGTGCACAATCCACTATTAGCTAATACAGAGGATAAAATGGGGGAGCAGTAATGCGCAGCTGCTCCTATATGTCAATATAAATTTAAAGCTGTATAGGATTGAGATCCATGGTAGTTTTAATAGTATGAGGGGAGAATTTAACCGCAATAATGAATAAAAGCTAAGTTTTATTTACACCAGATGGCAAGAGTAGGCAAAGGAATAGTTAGTATTGGGAATAGACATTTATACCCGCCTCAACCATATATTCTTGTACTTAAGTGCACTTATTCTTTGATTTCTTTTATTTATTTGTCCCATTATTTTAGAGGCTACTCCAATTAAAAAAAAAAAAAAACATTGTTAGCTGGCTACCTCCTCCTCCATCGCCGCTTCCACCTACAACACCACATTCACCGCCTCCTCAACTTCCGACTCCACATCCACCTCCTCCTCCAAGTTGCAGGTTAATAATTTTAAACTTTTATTTTATTTTAAGTTATTTCCCTATCCACATTTGTTTGCAGAGCACTTGCCATGCTCTTAAGCACATTTTGCTGCATTTTGCAGCCCTCTAACCCTTTACATTACATTTTTAGGGTCATTTTAGTGCCCAAAAGTTCAGGTCCCCATTGACTTCAATGGGGTTCGGTTTCAGGGTCAAGTTTGGGTTAAGTTCGGATCCCGAACCAGAACTTCCAGGTGTTCGCTCAACTCTACTAGAAAGGCTATTGTTCTTTTTAGTGAATGAGAAAAAGTTGAAGGGATGGGCATCACTGGGAGTTGCCAGCCTAGGATGATAAGAAGACACCAACACCAGCAGGAGTTTAAAACTGGAGGTTTAGCAGCCATTAAAAGGGAAAATGTATGAAACTAAAGTTTGCGAAGATAAGGCACGTATTTAGGCTTTTTGGCTTCACTGCATTTGTCTGGGTTAGAGGCCTACAGTTCCGAGTCATAACCAAGAGACAGGTTGCATGTCTGCTAGAGGCAGCTGGGCATTGAAGTGCCACAAATTTTGAGAGAGAGAATGTGCATCCCATTGGCTGACTTAGAGAGAAAGTACAGATGTATAGGAAGACTGACCCTGAGAGCATCTGGGCATTTACCTCATATGCAGCCTCCTGAACTGAGCAAAACTGTGAGATGTTTAAATATCGTGTATATGTATTCAAACCTTGTCAGTAAAGACTGTTCTTTGTGACATTACGCAGTCCTCATCATTACAGCAGCATTCACCAGCTTTCTTGTCCTCCTGTCTTACACCCCACAACTCACCAACACCAAGGGCACCCAAACCACTAACAGGCAGGGGACCTCTCACCAGAACAAAGGTTGCATATCTCCAGGAAGTGTCAGGGAGAGCCATCACTACCATTAGGCTTCTACTACCATTTCCATTCTCTTGCCTCCTGTCTGGGTTTGCTGCATTGTTCAGATTAACGAAGCCTTAGCAATAAATGAGTTTAACCTTTACACAGAGAAATCAAGTACAATGGTTTGTGCAACAAATTTACCAAATGGAGTGACAATTTTTAAAATGGTGCAAACCTAGCAGAAACTAAAAAAAATAAAACATTTGAAAAAGTCACATGTTGATGCACCTGCACCAGGTTTATTACAGGGGTTAAGGCTGGGTGATAAATCTGGTACAAGGATCGACTTTTCTCTGACTCCGAGAGAGACAGAATTTTACACTAGAATTGTGGAGTCTCCTCTTAGACTACATCCCTTTACCGAGAAGCAACATCCATTTTTTGGTAAGCCACAACCTTTTTCTAGGATCAGAACTATTTTCAACCTAGATGTGCCAAATTATATATAATATATAGTATAATATACTCCAAAATCTAGGCGCACTGACATTAGTAAATGTGGTACAGTGTCTGAACAAAAATAAGTCTGTGTTTTATATTACCTGCTATCTATTTATCAGTAGTGCTATCAGACGCAAGGAAAAAATAGACAATAACTTCCAACTCTCATTTTTCAATTAAAGCGATCTAGTGATGAGCAAACTAATTGTCATATCAGCAAGTTCTTCTTTCTGCCACTTAATTGACAGTGCAGTGTCCTGAAATATACTGAAAAGCAATGAAAGTGTTAACATCATTGTGTTTAATGTATTATGTACATGTGCTACAAATAATATAAGGTTGTATAGGGAGTGGGGGGTCCCATGAGGATAGTCAGAGCTGGCTCTACCCTTCCTCTCATGGAGAAAGATACTGAATAGCTGCCTGCTGAGGAGAGAACAACTCAGAGTAGCAAGGAGCAGCTCCTGTAGGGAGATTCCATTCCCCTAAAGCCCACAAGCAACTTATATGAATCAGAAGGGAAAAGATCCATAGAAGGTTTGGTATTGCGGACTTTGCAAAAAAAGGTAATCACCGCTTATCTTGCTACAGCCTCCTCTGCATGTTGTGGAAACACTGTAAGCTACAAGCTTCCCACCATAATCAAAGGACAGGAGGGACCCTTGCTCAGAGACTGTATTTCTCTGACGATACTGTGGATATTATATACTTATATATATAAGATAGTAGAGAAAGTGCATTCCTTTAGGTCAGGAAAAGGAGAGACTGACCAGTCTGATTGGAAGCTGGCCTCCATATTCAACCTTTGGGAACTTCTTGAATTGACTGTAAAGACTGCATTTCATGTAAATAGTGCTTGTGTGGATCGCCTGCTGACTGGCTTCAAGTAAACTACTGTGGATTTGTTATACTAACACCAGCCTCATCATTATACCACACTTCATTTGCACCGCAACCAGAAGTCTGCCTCGTACTCTAAAACAGCAACATAAAGGGCACCTCAACCGCCCTCAGGCAGGAGAACCCCAAAAACAGAGTGTGCCCTAAAGGGAAGAACCAGTGTGTCCTTCCCATCACTGCACGCTGGTGTTGAGCGCGAATATTCGAATATCGAATTTTTTTAGCGAATATCGGCACTTCGCTAATTCGCAAATATTTCGAATATAGTGCTATAAATTCGCTATTTCGAATATAGTTTTTTTATTTTTATTTTTTTATTGGTATATTATTTTCTTTCCCACTTCCCAAAAGTAGTTCTTACCTGTCCTTAGGATTCCTGGCTGCTCCAGTCAGTGCCCGTTGCCGCTTCTGCCGACGTCCGTGCTCATGGAGCGTCCCCATCACCATAGGAACGCCTCCATACTAGAATGTACTGTCGGATTTGAGAATTACGTTGAAATCGCAATGCGATTAATATAACTTGAATTAATCGCATTGCGATTTCAACTTAGACCTGGTTTACTATGGTTGGCTTGGTAGAATTAGCGAATATGACGAATGTATTTGTCATATTCCTCAAAACGAAGATAATGAAGTATTCTCCATCTTCGTTTTAGCTACCTATTCGTCAACTTCGCTAATTCTAGCAATCAAATAGGAAAGTTGACTATAGAGACAGCTGTGTTTAATTCGCTATGCGATTATATTACTTTGCTTTTTTTTAATAAATAAAATAATTATAATAATTATCAAGTATTATAATTATTCTATTTATTAAAAAAAAAAAAAGTAATATAATTGCATAGCTGTCTCTATAGTCAACTTTCCAATTTGATTGCTAGAATTAGCGAAGTTGAAGAATAGGTAGCTAAAGCGAAGATGGAGAATACTTTGTTATCTTCGTTTTGACGAATATGACGAATACATTCGTCATATTCTTCATCTTCGCTAATTCTTGATATCAAACGAATAGGAAAGTAGCCTTAAGTTACAATCGCAATACGCGATTATTTAGATTGCATATTAATCGCGATAACTAGAATAATGACGAATATTCGATTTTGACGAATATGAAACGAATATTCTATTGAATATTCGCGAATTTCGTCAAAATTGAATATGGCACCTGCCGCTCATCACTATTGCACACTAGCCCAGTGAGCTTCAAGAAATTGTGAGTACAATTACAGCACCCATCTGGCCACCCACACTCACATGGGCCCCTGAAACAGGGCTGGACATCTTGCTGGATCCTGGATCCGGACAATCTCTCCTGATCCTGAGCAGGACAATCTAGCACTTGCACCACTGCTTCCGGAGCAGAGACTGTTCATGCGCTGCTTCTCGGAGGTGTAGCGGTGCATGCACAATGGATGCCCCAAAAGTGGAAGCAGAGCTTCTGTGCTTGCACCACTACTTGAAGCAACTGCACAGGCGAGAGTTGTAAGTGCCAGCAAAATGTCCAATCCTGTCTCCATCAGGCAGAAGAACCCCAGAACCAGAGTGTACCCAAAAGGGAAGAACCAGTGCACCCTTCGCATCACTGCATGCCGGCCCAGCGAGCTTCAAGAAACTATGAGTATGAATACTGCAACCATATGGCCACCCACACTCAATGTGTGCCCCTGCGGCCTGGTCGCTGCAACAGGGCTGGACATCTCACTCGATCCTGGACCCGGACAATCTAGCACTTGCGCAACTGTTCATGCCTTGCTTCCCAGAAGTGCATGCACAGTCGGTGCTCCGGTAGTGGAAGCAGAGCCTCTGCGCTTGTACCGCTAATTGAAGCAGCTGCAAGGCACGAGTTGTCAGGGCTGGGCAAGATGTCCAGCCCTGTCATTCAAGCAGCAAGGGGGAGCTTCTTCAGCATCGGGAACAGCCCCTTGCAAATGCAAAACTCTATAAAGCAGTGATGTAATTGGTCACTATAGGCAATACCTGTACCCTTCCCTTAAACTAGTTCTGAAAAATCCCCTCTACTGTACAGTATTTCTGCCATCATTATGTAAATACAGATAGGGATAGAGCACAGATTTTGTTAAGCAACTGGTGTCAGTGATTTAAAGAAGAAAAAAAAATCAAGAAGAATCTGAAACTTTAAGTCTCAAGCAGTTAAGCCACTGATCTTGAAGAAACATCTTATTTACCAGGGAGTTTCAATTCCCCTTAGAGAAATTTTGATTAAATTTAGCACACACTGCAGCTATTACATGCCTGCAAGAGGGCATTAATCCTAGTTAGACCTGAAGGGATTTACAGTATGGAAGATCACCGGGCCTGATTAAACATAATGCCTGACCGGAGTAACATTGCTGTGCTGGTGCTATTAACAAGGTGTAAGCTACGAGGAACATGACAGCGGGAAAGCATATCATAAGCATTTTATTAGTGAACCTACTACAATATCATTTCTGCTTGTTTCTATTCATTTAATGTAATTGAAATGCCCCCACTGCTACCTATTGCCTTAATTTTTTTGTTTTTACCATGAGAGGCAGGGAACAAACGAAATCAGAATAATGTTTATTAAGTGGCGAAGGATTCAGCGTTACCATGACATATCCTTCTAAATGTTATTGATTATGGAATTAGGATCACAGTCCGTAAACTAAATCTGGGTTGTGAGTTATCTGCTATAATCCTCTCTGCCCAGCTATCCCCAGGAAGCCACATGTCCAGTTAAAGTGTTGTCTATTTGATTTCATCGAGACATGGTGACAGATTGTACTCAGATTTTGTCTCTGCTTCCCAGTTTAAGCAGATACAAATCAGTCCACTCTGTTTTTCTTTTTTTTAAAGAGACGCTGCTCCGAATTTCTACAGAAAAGCATTTTTAATAGAAGAAACAATAGTGTAAGTGTTTTACTTGTGGCATCAACCATGTAAACTGTTATACCATGAAAAAGCCTATTGCTTTACACTGCAATGTAGAAAATAAAACATACATTGGGTGAGAATTATTAAAGGAATTATCCCATGATTGATGTAAAAAGTGAAAATCAGACATCATAAAGTACATGACAATCTCTTTCTAACAAAGCTAGAACCAGCCCTGTACCTCACATGGCTCCAGAGCTCTCAGTATTCAATGCTCCAGTTGATCTACTCATTTATTTCAAGCTGGCATTCAGGGTGTGTGTCCCTTTTCAGGGGCCATGTGCTTCTCTACCTGTAAAGCCTCATTTACACGTCAATGAATCTCCATGTATATACTCTGTATATGATCTCCATCGTCAGCACATGTTGCCATTCATTTTAATGTGTGTATAATTCATGTTTCATTCATGGGGGAGATGCTATGGAAATTAATTTGCAGCTGTGTAGTCTCAGTGAAGCATAAATGACACACAGGAGAGCAAAAAATGAACACACAGACCAAGAACGGATCCTTCATGGACATCTTCATGGATGAATCACTGACGATCTTATCACGGATTTCTTCATGGCCATGTGAATGGGGCTTAAATGTCACAGCTTCTAACAGAATATATGGCTGGCGGCAATTGAACAATGGATCTGAGCATGTGTGACACAAGGTGGACACAGAAATAAGGAAAAGAATAAAAAGCAAGTGGCTCTATACAGATACATTTTAAGCATGATATGATAATGCCACTATACTATGTACGGTCCTGTGATTGGACTGCTAGCGAGAGGCGGCTGCACTCACCAGAACTCCAGTGAGTGTGACGGCTCCCTGTAACAGCCTATTGGCAGGAGGTGTGATAATGTGGACCTATTCTGGCCAGTTATACACTCCATTCCCAGGATTATCCCTAAATCAAGTCCATTGTAATATAGTAGGGTCCACATTTGCTTGATTTTTTGGCCAAATTATGTAAGCCACCCACCACTTCACGGTTGCCTCACGAGTGGTCCCTAACATTAATTCTTACCTTTTATGGGCCATATCAGCCACACAAAATCCAGGGAGTGCAGGTGCAGCATGCATGCCAGATACACTCTGCTTGTAACCCCGTTTGGTGCCATACAGCGTTCATCAGATCAAGGGATGCAAATACCAACATGCATGCTGAGCCCACTAGTACTTCTCCTGGAACCAAATGGCTTCTTGTAAGTTCTATAAAGCAGACTCAGTTTTATACTGACTTTAAAACCAGCCTACAGGGCGGATTCACTAGTCAGGTGTGCATGACTGCATGGAGGTCACCACGCCTCCCATATATGCTACAAAGGAAAAAATAATGTATGTGTATTTCACCATAGCAACGTGCACCTGCGTATTGGGTTGTGCTGACTGCAATCCCCATTTTTTTCCCTTTGTAGCATATATGGGAGGCGTGGTGACCTCCATGCAGTCATGCACACCTGACTAGTGAATCCGCCCTGTAGGCTGGTTTTAAAGTCACATTTGCTTGATGCCCCGGGCACCCAATAATAGACATGTTCTATTACTGTGATATTATAATATTTTTTTTATTCCTATGCTGTTTGCTATTTTGAGTATGTCTCTATAGTGGTTGTCTTCATATAAATTCTGTATTCAATTGCGATGATGCCACATAAGTGTTTCTATTTATTTCTAGTCTCTGTTCTATTGCAGTCACAATAGTGGTTGTCTTTATTAGAGATGGCCCGAACTATCCGACGGCGAACAGTTCCCGGCGAACATAGCTTGTTCGCGTTCGCCGCAGCGGGCGAACACATGCGATGTTCGGTCCGCCCCCTATACATCATCATTGAGCAAACATTGACCCTGTACCTCACAGTCAGCAGACACATTCCAGCCAATCAGCAGCATACCCTCCCTCCCAGACCCTCCCATCTCCTGAACAGCATCCATTTTAGATTAATTTGGAATTTGCAGTCTTAGTGAGAGGAGGGAGAGTGTAGTTGCTGCTGATTTAATAGGGAAATCGATAGCTAGGCTAGTGAATTCAGTGTCCGCTCCAGTCCTGAAAGACTCATCTGATCTCTGCTGTAAGGACAGCGTCCTGACAGCACCCCAAAAAGCCCTTTTAAGGGCTGCAACATTAGCTTTTTTTTTTCTCCAAATACATATTGCAGTTGCCTGGCCTGCCTGTATGTGAGGAGCTGCAGGCCCACAGACTGTAGTGTGCCCACTACCAGTGCCTACCCCTGTCATCCCATGTGGCACAGGACTTTGCATCAAAAAAAGGCATTTCATTTTTACACTTTAATCTAAGGTTAGTTGCCTGCCAGTGTGTGTCAGGCTGACTTCCACTGACTTTAGTGTGCCCACTGCCAGTGCCCACCACTCATACCGGCTGGCACAGGACTTTGCATAAAAAAATGCATTTAATGTTTACACTTTAGTGTAATTTAAGCTGCTTGCCTGCTGCTAGTGTGTGTCAGGCCAACTTCCACTGACTGTAGTGTGCCCAGTGCCAGGGCCCACCCCTGTCATCCTGTGTGGCACAAGACTTTGCATCACAAAAAGGCATTTCATTTTTACACTTTAGTGTAATTTCAGTTGCTTGCCTGCTGCTAGTGTGTGTCAGGCCGACTTCCACTGACTGTAGTGTGCCCACTGCCAGTGCCCACCCCTGTCATCCCGTGTGGCACAGGACTTTGCATCAAAAAAAGGCATTTCATTTTTACACTTTAGTGTAAACTGCCTTAGTGTACTGTGAACTGTTTAGTGTACTGCCAGTGTGTGTCAGGCCGACTTCCACTGACTGTAGTGTGCCCACTGCCAGTGCCCACCCCTGTCATCCCGTGTGGCACAGGACATTGCTTCAAAAAAAGGCATTTCATTTTTACACTTTAGTGTAATTTCAGTTGCTTGCCTGCTGCCAGTGTGTGTCAGGCTGACTTCCACTGACTGTAGTGGGCCCACTGCCAGTGCTTACCCCTGTCATCCCGTGTGGCACAGGACTTTGCATCAAAAAAAGGCATTTCATTTTTACACTTTAGTGTAATTTCAGTTGCTTGCCTGCTGCCAGTGTGTGTCAGGCCAACTTCCACTGACTGTAGTGTGCCCACTGCCAGTGCCAACCACTGATACCGGGTGGCACAGTAGCTTGCCGATAAAAAAGGCATTTAATTTTTAGACAGTAGTCTAAATTCAGTTGCTTGCCTGCTGCCAGTGTGTGTCAGGCCCACTTCCACTGACTGTAGTGTGCCCACTGCCAGTGCCAACCACTGATACCGGGTGGCACAGTAGCTTGCCAATAAATAAGGCATTTAATTTTTACACATTAGTCTAATTTCAGTTGCTTGCCTGCTGCCAGTGTGTGTCAGGCCCACTTCCACAGACTGTAGTCTGCCCACTGCCAGTGCCAACCACTGATACCGGGTGGCACAGTACCTAGCACGCGTAGTACCACTTATCTAAAAAAAAATGACAGGCAGAGGCAGGCCACCCCGCAGGGGCCGTCGTGGTCGTGGTGCTGTGATTTCCACTGTCCCTGGAATAATGCCTAGTGTTCAGAGACCACGTACCCTGAACCCGAAAAAATTCTGAGGACATAGTTGACTGGCTTAGACAGGACACCCAATCTTCAACAGCTTCCGCTAAGAACCTTGACGCACCATCCTCCTCCAGCTCAGCTTCGGACACCTGCTCTCAAGTTACCAGGCACCCGCCCGCCGCCACCACCACCACTACCACCACAGCCTCCATAGCCGCTTCACTTGATCCGTCAGAGGAGTTATTTACACATCAGTTGGATGCAATTAGTGATGCGCAACCATTATCGCCAGATGATGTAGATTACAGGGATATGTCTCAGTCAGACAGGATTACACACATGGACGTACAGTGTGATGATGATGATGATGATGATGATGATGATGATGTTGTACCCGCTGCCGCTTCCTTTGCTGAGGTGTCAGATACAAGTGAAGCGGTTGAAGATGACGATGTGTCCACAGATGCCACGTGGGTGCCTGCTCGAAGAGAAGAAGAGGGGGAAAGTTCAGAAGTGGAGACAGAGAGAATGAGGAGACGAGTTTGAAGCAGGGGGAGGTCGTCGCAAGGAGTTAGTGGCACAGTCAGACAGCATGTATCGGCACCTGGGGTCAGCCAGACAGCATGCCAGTCCACGCATGCTGTTGCCACCACCAGAATGCCGTCATTGCAAAGCTCAGCAGTGTGGCATTTTTTTTGTGTGTCTGCCTCTGATAACAGCAATGCCATTTGCAACCTGTGCCAAAAGAAACTTAGTCGTGGGAAGTCCAACACCCACCTTGGTACAACTGCTTTGCGAAGGCACATGATCTCACATCACAAACGCCTATGGGATCAACACATGAGTACAAGCAGCACACAAACTCAAAGCCACCATGCTCCTCCTGGTCCAGCATCTTCAGCCACGTCAACCACTGCTGTCCTCCCTGCCCCCTCTCAACCAACCGCCACTCCTCCTCTCACCTTCAGCAGTTCCTGCTCATCTGCCCACAGTCAGGTGTCTGTCAAGGACATGTTTGAGCGTAAAAAGCCAATGTCACAGAATCACCCCTTGCCCGGCGACTGACAGCTGGCTTGACAGAACTCTTAGCCCGCCAGCTTTTACCATACCAGCTGGTGGAGTCTGAGGCCTTCAAAAATTTGTCGCTATTGGGACACCACAGTGGAAGGTACCCGGACAAATTTTTTTTCAAAAAGGCAATCCCAAACCTCTACCATGTCATTGAAAAGGAAGTCATGGCATCTCTGGCATACAGTGTTGGGGCAAGGGTCCATCTGACCACTGATACCTGGTCTGCAAAGCACGGTCAGGGCAGGTATATCACGTACACTGCGCATTGGGTCAACCTGCTGACGGCTGACAAGCATGGAATGCGTGGCTCCGCAGCGGAGTTGGTGACACCACCACGACTTGCAGGCAGACCTACTGCCACCTCCTCTACTCCTACTCCATCCTCTTCGATATCCTCCTCGGCTGAGTCCTCTTCTGCTGCGGCATCTGGCTGCACATCAACTGAATCCCCTCAGCTCCCCAGGGGTTATTCCACATCCCGGATACGACAGTGTCACGCTGTCTTGGGGTTGACTTGCCTGAAAGCAGAGAGCCACACAGGACCAGCACTCCTGTCTGCCCTGAGCGCACAGGTGGATCAGTGGCTGACCCCGCACCAACTGGAGATCGGCAAAGTGGTGTGTGACAATGGAACAAATTTGTTGTCGGCATTGAATTTGGGCAAGTTGTCACATGTGCTGTGCATGGCACATGTGTTGAATCTCATCGTACAAGGTTTTGTGTCTAAGTACCCAGGCTTACAGGACGTCCACAAGCAGGCCAGGAAGGTGTGTGGCCATTTCAGGCGTTCCTACACGGCCATGGCGCACTTTTCCGATATTCAGCGGCGAAACAACATGCCAGTGAGGCGCTTGATATGCGACAGCCCGACACGTTGGAATTCAACACTCCTAATGTTCCACCGCCTTCTCCAACAAGAAAAAGCCGTCAACGAGTATTTGTATGACCGGGGTGCTAGGACAGCCTCTGCGGAGCTGGGAATTTTTTTGCCACATTACTGGACACTCATGCGCAATGCCTGTAGGCCCATGCGTCCTTTTGAGGAGGTGACAAACCTAGTCAGTCGCACCGAAGGCACCATCAGCGACCTCATCCCATTTGTTTTCTTCCTGGAGTGTGCCCTTGCGAAGAGTGCTGGATCAGGCTGTAGATGAGCGTGAAGAGGAAGAGGAAGAGTTGTGGTCACCATCACCACCAGAAACAGCCTTGTCATCATCGCTTGCCGGACCTGCGGTAACGCTGGAAGAGGAGTATGAGGAAGAGGAGTCAGAGGAGGAATGTGGCGGCTTTGAGGAGGAGGAAGACCAACCACAGCAGGCACCCCAGGGTGCTTGTTGTTGTAACCTATCTGGGACCCATGGTGTTGTACGTGGCTGGGGGGAAGAACAGACCATCAATGACATCAGTGAGGACGAGGAACGGGAAATGAGTAGCTCTGCATCCAACCTTGTTCAAATGGGGTCTTTCATGCTGTCATGTCTGTTGAGGGACCTACGTATAAAAAGGATGAAGGAGAACGACCTGTACTGGGTGGCCACGCTACTAGACCCCCGGTATAAGCAGAAAGTGGCAGAAATGTTACCAAATTACCGAAAGTCGGAAAGGATGCAGCAGTTCAAAACCAAACTAAAAAATATGCTTTACACAGCTTATAAGGGGATGTCACAGCACAACAGGAATCTAACAGGGGAAGAGGTGAGTGTAATCCTCCTCCTACCACGGCGGCAAGGACTGGACGATTTACAGATGTGTTGTTGATGGAGGACATGCAGAGCTTTTTCAGTCCTACTCATCGCCACAGCCCTTCGGGATCCAGCCTTAGAGAACGACTCGACCGACAGGTAGCAGACTACCTCGCCTTAACAGCAGATATCGACACTCTGAGGAGCAATGAACCCCTTCACTACTGGGTGTGCAGGCTTGACCTGTGGCCTGAGCTATCCCAGTTCGCGATAGAACTTCTGGCCTGCCCTGCTTCAAGTGTCCTGTCAGAAAGGACCTTCAGTGCAGCAGGAGGCATTGTCACTGACAAGAGAAGTCGCCTCGGTCAAAAAAGTGTTGATTACCTCACCTTCATAAAGATGAATGAGGCATGGATCCCGAAGGGACTGACAGTGGGGGATACATTTGACTAACAAAAGGCCTGATTAAATGCTTTGGCCTCAAAATGCTCCCCACGCTGCTGTATTTAATGTCTGCATACCGGATGACTTTCGTGAATTCTCCACCACCAACTAGGGTTCAAGCCGCAATGTTTTAGTCACTTTTCTGCCTGGAAAACATCAATTTTTCCGGCCGCTGCTACAATAGCGGCTGCAACAAAGCCATTATTTTTCAGGCATGTGTACATGCCTAATTTTTTCTGTCCTATGGTGCAGCACTGTGGCTGCAAAAACAAACCAAAAAAACAAATGGCACATACAAGTGTCAATTCCCCTTCGTGATCGTTACCTTGTTGTGGTGAAGGGGCTTGCGTATCACAATGAAGCAATCATCACCTCTATGAGTGTGTTGGCAATGTTGCCACACCCCAGATGGTAAGGCCGTTGCTTCTTTATGGTCAAACCAAAAGCGATCGGACGGCTGGATAATATTTCATAGAAAAAACATTAATTTACCTTTTTTTTTATATGTTGTATGGGTTTTTAATACATAAAATAGAAAATCATAATAAAGTCTCTTAATAGTTTATTAGAAATGATGCAGACAATTAAAAAAATCCCCATCAATTACAATACAAAGCAAGTACAGAGCTCAGAACTAAATTATTTCATGATGTCGTAATGGTTCGCTAATTCGACAATGGTTAATCAATTCGACCGGATAGAGTGCGTAACAGGGATTAAACTGATAGGAATAGTACTAGTTAAGACACCACTCATATAGGGTGTCACAGCACATTGCTCTGTGCACGCGCAGTGCCCCAATTTGGGAGTATGAGGACCGACCAAGCTGCTTTTTCCATCTCCCGGTTCCTGAAATCAATTCAGTTTGGTGTATGAGAGTTTGGTCTGTCACTGTGAAGGCAGTCGAAGGTACCCGGCCTAAATTTTTTTCACAAAAGGCAATCCCTGATATGGGATGTAACAGGGATTAAACTGATGAGAATAGTACTACAGAAAATACCACTCATATCGGGTGTGACAGTAAATTGCAAGGCGCAGACGCAGTCACCGTGGATTAAAACAGAGTGGAGGGAGCCAGCGTTTTTAACCATCTCCCGTTCGAAAAATCAATTCAATAAATGGCCCCCAGATTGGGGACGTTAGAGGATTAAACTGATGAGAATAGTACTACAGAAAATACCACTCATATCGGGTGTGACAGTAAATTGCACGGCGCAGAGCGCAGTGACCGTGGATTAAAACAAAGTGGAGGGAGCCAGCGTTTTTAACCATCTCCCCGTTCGAAAAATCTATTCAATAAATGGCCCCAGATTGGGGACGTTAGAGGATTAAACTGATGAGAATAGTACTACAGAAAATACCACTCATATCGGGTGTGACAGTAAATTGCACGGCGCAGGCGCAGTGACCGTGGATTAAAACAGAGTGGAGGAGCCAGCGTTTTTAACCATCTCCCCGTTCGAAAAATCTATTCAATAAATGGCCCCCAGATTGGGGGCGTTAGAGGATTAAACTGATGAGAATAGTACTACAGAAAATACCACTCATATCGGGTATGACAGTAAATTGCACGGTGCAGACGCAGTGACCGTGGATAAAAACAAAGGGGAGGGAGCCAGCGTTTTTTTAACCATCTCCTCGTTCGAAAAATCTATTCAATAAATGGCCCCCAGATTGGGGACGTTAGAGGGATTAAACCAATGAGAATAGTACTACAGAAAATACCACTCATATCGGGTGTGACAGTAAATTGCACGGCGCAGACGCAGTCACCGTGGTTTAAAACAGAGTGGAGGGTAGTGATGTCGCGAACATAAAATTTTCAGTTCGCGAACAGCGAACGCGAACTTCTGCAAATGTTCGCGAACGGGCGAACCGGGCGAACCGCCATAGACTTCAATTGGCAGGCGAATTTTAAAACCCACAGGGACTCTTTCTGGCCACAATAGTGATGAGAAAGTTGTTTCAAGGGGTCTAACACCTGGACTGTGGCATGCCGGAGGGGGATCTATGGCAAAACTCCCATGGAAAATTACGTAGTGGGCCTTGAAGTCGGGTTTTAATCCATAAACGGCATAAATCAACTAACATTCCTAAATTGTTTGGAATAACGTGCTTTAAAACATCCAGTTTGTGTATACGATCAGGTATGATGTTGTATCGATCAGGTAGTGTAAGGGTTACGCCCGCTTCACTGACATTGACAGACCAAACTCCCTTTTAATGCACCGCAAACAGTTCATTTGCACAACCGCAAACTCCCCATTTGCACAAGGTTGGATACCAAGCTAGCCACGTCCGGTGATGTCATTGAAGGTTTCTTCCTCCACCCAGCCACGTACAACACCAAGGGTCCCCAAAAGATGAATTGAATAGATTTTTCGAACGGTGAGATGGTTAAAAAACGCTGGCTCCCTCCACTCTGTTTTAAACCACGGTCACTGCGTCTGCGCCGTGCAATTTACTGTCACACCCGATATGAGTGGTATTTTCTGTAGTACTATTCTCATCAGTTTAATCCCTCTAACGTCCCCAATCTGGGTGCCATTTATTGAATAGATTTTTCGAACGGGGAGATGGTTAAAAAACGCTGGCTCCCTCCACTCTGTTTTAAACCACGGTGACTGCGTCTGCGCCGTGCAATTTACTGTCACACCCGATATGAGTGGTATTTTCTGTAGTACTATTCTCATCAGTTTAATCCCTCTAACGTCCCCAATCTGGGTGCCATTTATTGAATAGATTTTTCGAACGGGGAGATGGTTAAAAAACGCTGGCTCCCTCCACTCTGTTTTAAACCACGGTGACTGCGTCTGCGCCGTGCAATTTACTGTCACACCCGATATGAGTGGTATTTTCTGTAGTACTATTCTCATCAGTTTAATCCCTCTAACGTCCCCAATCTGGGTGCCATTTATTGAATAGATTTTTCGAACGGGAGATGGTTAAAAAACGCTGGCTCCCTCCACTCTGTTTTAAACCACGGTGACTGCGTCTGCGCCGTGCAAATTACTGTCACACCCGATATGAGTGGTATTTTCTGTAGTACTATTCTCATCAGTTTAATCCCTCTAACGTCCCCAATCTGGGGGCCATTTATTGAATAGATTTTTCGAACGGGGAGATGGTTAAAAACGCTGGCTCCCTCCACTCTGTTTTAAACCACGGTCACTGCGTCTGCGCCGTGCAATTTACTGTCACACCCGATATGAGTGGTATTTTCTGTAGTACTATTCTCATCAGTTTAATCCCTCTAACGTCCCCGACTCCCCAATCTGGGGGCCATTTATTAAATAGATTTTTTGAACGGGAGATGGTTAAAAAAACGCTGGCTCCCTCCACTGATATGAGTGGTATTTTCTGTAGTATTATTCTCATCAGTTTAATCCCTGTTACGTCCCATATCAGGGATTGCCTTTTGTGAAAAAAATTTAGGCCGGGTACCTTCGACTGCCTTCACAGTGACAGACCAAACTCTCGTACACTAAACTGAATTGATTTCAGGAACCGGGAGATGGAAAAAGCAGCTTGGTCGGTCCTCTTACTCCCAAATTGGGGCACTGCGCGTGCACAGAGCAATGTGCTGTGACACCCTATATGAGTGGTGTCTTAACTAGTACTATTGCTATCAGTTTAATCCCTGTTACGGACCCTATCCGGTCGAATTGATTAACCATTGTCGAATCCCCCATTGACATCCCCTTATAAGCTGTGTAAAGCATATTTTTTAGTTTGGTTTTGAACTGCTGCATCCTTTCCGACTTTCGGTAATTTGGTAACATTTCTGCCACTTTCTGCTTATACCGGGGTCTAGTAGCGTGGCCACCCGATCGCTTTTGGTCTGATCATAATGAAGCAACGGCCTTATCATCTGGGGTGTGGCAACATTGCCAACACACTTATAGAGGTGATGATGATTGCTTCATTGTGATACGCAAGCCCCTTCACCACAACAAGGTAACGATCACGAAGGGGAATTGACACTTGTATGTGCCTTTTTTTTGGTTTGTTTTTGCAGCCACAGTGCTGCACCAGAAGAAATTAGGCATGTACACATGCCTGAAAAATAATGGCACTGTTGCAGCCGCTATTGTAGCAGCGGCCGGAAAAATTTATGTTTTCCAGGCAGAAAAGTGACTAAAACATTGCGGCTTGAACCCTAGTTGGTGGTGGAGAATTCACGAAAGTCATCCGGTATGCAGACATTAAATACAGCAGCATGGGGACCATTTTAAGGCCATGGCATGTAATCAGGCCTTTTGTTAGTCAAACGTATCCCCACTGTCAGTCCCTTCGGGATCCATGCCTCATTCATCTTTATGAAGGTGAGGTAATCAACACTTTTTGACCGAGGCGACTTCTCTTGTCAGTGACAATGCCTCCTGCTGCACTGAAGGTCCTTTCTGACAGGACACTTGAAGCAGGGCAGGCCAGAAGTTCTATCGCAAACTGGGATAGCTCAGGCCACAGGTCAAGCCTGCACACCCAGTAGTGAAGGGTTCATTGCTCCTCAGAGTGTCGATATCTGCTGTTAAGGCGAGGTAGTCTGCTACCTGTCGGTCGAGTCGTTCTCTAAGGCTGGATCCCGAAGGGCTGTGGCGATGAGTAGGACTGAAAAAGCTCCGCATGTCCTCCATCAACAACACATCTGTAAATCGTCCAGTCCTTGCCGCCGTGGTAGGAGGAGGATTACACTCACCTCTTCCCCTGTTAGATTCCCGTTGTGCTGTGACATCCCCTTATAAGCTGTGTAAAGCATATTTTTAGTTTGGTTTTGAACTGCTGCATCCTTTCCGACTTTCGGTAATTTGGTAACATTTCTGCCACTTTCTGCTTATACCGGGGTCTAGTAGCGTGGCCACCCAGTACAGATCGTTCTCCTTTATCCTTTTTATACGTGGGTCCCTCAACAGACATGACAGCATGAAAGACCCCATTTGAACAAGGTTGGATGCAGAGCTACTCATTTCCCGTTCCTCGTCCTCACTGATGTCATTGACGGTCTGTTCTTCCCCCAGCCACGTACAACACCATGGGTCCCAGATAGGTGACAACAACGAGCACCCTGGGGTGCCTGCTGTGGTTGGTCTTCCTCCTCCTCAAAGCCACCACATTCCTCCTCTGACTCCTCTTCCTCATACTCCTCTTCCAGCGTTGCTGCAGGTCCGGCAAGCGATGATGACAAGGCTGTTTCTGGTGGTGATGGTGACCACAACTCTTCCTCTTCCTCTTCACGCTCATCTACAGCCTGATCCAGAACTCTTCGCAGGGCACGCTCCAGGAAGAAAACAAATGGGATGAGGTCGCTGATGGTGCCTTCGGTGCGACTGACTAGGTTTGTCACCTCCTCAAAAGGACGCATAAGCCTACAGGCATTGCGCATGAGTGTCCAGTAACGTGGCAAAATATTCCCAGCTCCGCAGAGGCTGTCCTAGCACCCCGGTCATACAAATACTCGTTGACGGCTTTTTCTTGTTGGAGCAGGCGGTCGAACATTAGGAGTGTTGAATTCCAACGTGTCGGGCTGTCGCATATCAAGCGCCTCACTGGCATGTTGTTTCGCCGCTGAATATCGGAAAAGTGCGCCATGGCCGTGTAGGAACGCCTGAAATGGCCACACACCTTCCTGGCCTGCTTGAGGACGTCCTGTAAGCCTGGGTACTTAGACACAAAACGTTGTACGATGAGATTCAACACATGTGCCATGCACGGCACATGTGACAACTTGCCCAAATTTAATGCCGCCAACAGATTGCTTCCATTGTCACACACCACTTTGCCGATCTCCAGTTGGTGCAGGGTCAGCCACTGATCCACCTGTGCGTTCAGGGCGGACAGGAGTGCTGGTCCTGTGTGGCTCTCTGCTTTCAGGCAAGTCAACCCCAAGATAGCGTGACACTGTCGTATCCGGGATGTGGAATAGCCCCTGGGGAGCTGGGGGAATCAGTTGATGTGCAGCCAGACGCCGCAGCAGAAGAGGACTCAGCCGAGGAGGATATTGAAGAGGATCGAGCAGGAGTAGAGGAGGTGGCAGTAGGTCTGCCTGCAAGTCGTGGTGGTGTCACCAACTCCGCTGCGGAGCCACGCATTCCATGCTTGTCAGCCGTCAGCAGGTTGACCCAATGCGCAGTATACGTGATATACCTGCCCTGACCGTGCTTTGCAGACCAGGTATCAGTGGTCAGATGGACCCTTGCCCCAACACTGTATGCCAGAGATGCCATGACTTCCTTTTTCAATGACATGGTAGAGGTTTGGGATTGCCTTTTTGAAAAAAATTTCGTCCGGGTACCTTCCACTGTGGTGTCCCAATAGCGACAAATTTTTTGAAGGCCTCAGACTCTACCAGCTGGTATGGTAAAAGCTGGCGGGCTAAGAGTTCCGTCAAGCCAGCTGTCAGTCGCCGGGCAAGGGGGTGACTTTGTGACATTGGCTTCTTATGCTCAAACATGTCCTTGACAGACACCTGACTGTGGGCAGATGAGCAGGAACTGCTGAAGGTGAGAGATGGAGTGGCGGGTGGTTGAGAGGGGGCAGGGAGGACAGCAGTGGTTGACGTGGCTGAAGATGCTGGACCAGGAGGAGCATGGTGGCTTTGAGTTTGTGTGCTGCTTGTACTCATGTGTTGATCCCATAGGCGTTTGTGATGTGAGATCATGTGCCTTCGCAAAGCAGTTGTACCAAGGTGGGTGTTGGACTTCCCACGACTCAGTTTCTTTTGGCACAGGTTGCAAATGGCATTGCTTTTATCAGAGGCAGACACACAAAAAAATGCCACACTGCTGAGCTTTGCAATGACGGCATTCTAGTGGTGGCAACAGCATGCGTTGACTGGCGTGCTGTCTGGCTGACCCCAGGTGCCGATACATGCTGTCTGACTGTGCCACTAACTCCTTGCGACGACCTCCCCTGCTTCCAACTCGTCTCCTCATTCTCTCTGTCTCCCTTCAGAACTTTCCCCTCTTCTTCTCTTCGAGCAGGCACCCACGTGGCATCCGTGGACACATCGTCATCATCAACCGCTTCACTTGTATCTGACACCTCAGCAAAGGAAGCAGCAGCGGGTACAACATCATCATCATCATCACACTGTACGTCCATGTGTGTAATCCTGCCTGACTGGAGACATATCCCCGTAATCTACATCATCTGGCAATAATGGTTGCGCATCACCAATTGCATCCAACTGATGTGTAAATAACTCCTCTGACGGATCAAGTGAAGCGGCTGTGGTGGCTGTGGTGGTAGTGGTGGTGGTGGCGACGGGCGGGTGCGTGGTAACTTGAGAGCAGGTGACCGAAGCTGAGCTGGAGGAGGATGGTGCGTCAAGGTTCTTAGCGGAAGCTGTTGAAGATTGGGTGTCCTGTCTAAGCCAGTCAACTACGCCCTCTGAATTTTTCGGGTTCAGGGTACGTGGCCTCTGAAAACTGGGCATTATTCCAGGGACAGTGGAAATCACAGCACCACGATCACGACGGCTCCCTGCGGGGTGGCCTGCCTCTGCCTGTCATTTTTTTAGATAAGTGGTACTACGCTGCAGTAGGTACTGTGCCACCCGGTATGAGTGGTTGGCACTGGCAGTGGGCACACTACAGTCTGTGGAAGTGGGCCTGACACACACTGGCAGCAGGCAAGCAACTGAATTTAGACTACTGTCTAAAAATTAAATGCCTTATTTATCGGCAAGCTACTGTGCCACCCGGTATCAGTGGTTGGCACTGGCAGTGGCACACTACAGTCAGTGGAAGAGGGCCTGACACACACTGGCAGCAGGCAAGCAACTGAATTTAGACTACTGTCTAAAAATTAAATGCCTTATTTATCGGCAAGCTACTGTGCCACCCGGTATCAGTGGTTGGCACTGGCAGTGGGCACACTACAGTCAGTGGAAGCGGCCTGACACACACTGGCAGCAGGCAAGCAACTGAATTTAGACTACTGTCTAAAAATTAAATGCCTTATTTATCGGCAAGCTACTGTGCCACCCGGTATCAGTGGTTGGCACTGGCAGTGGGCACACTACAGTCTGTGGAGGTGGGCCTGACACACACTGGCAGCAGGCAAGCAACTGAATTTAGACTACTGTCTAAAAATTAAATGCCTTATTTATCGGCAAGCTACTGTGCCACCCGGTATCAGTGGCTGGCACTGGCAGTGGGCACACTACAGTCAGTGGAAGAGGGCCTGACACACACTGGCAGCAGGCAAGCAACTGAATTTAGACTACTGTCTAAAAATTAAATGCCTAATTTATCGGCAAGCTACTGTGCCACCCGGTATCAGTGGTTGGCACTGGCAGTGGGCACACTAAAGTCAGTGGAAGAGGGCCTGACACACACTGGCAGCAGGCAAGCAACTGAATTTAGACTACTGTCTAAAAATTAAATGCCTTATTTATCGGCAAGCTACTGTGCCACCCGGTATCAGTGGTTGGTACTGGCAGTGGGCACACTACAGTCAGTGGAAGTCAGCCTGACACACACTAGCAGCAGGCAAGCAACTGAAATTACACTAAAGTGTAAAAATTAAATGCCTTTTTTGATGCAAAGTACTGTGCCACACGGGATGACAGGGGTGGGCACTGGAAGTGGGCACACTACAGTCAGTTGAAGTCGGCCTGACACACACTAGCAGCAGGTGAGCAGCTGAAATTACACTAAAGTGTAAAAATTAAATGCCTTTTTATGCAAAGTCCTGTGCCAGCCGGTATGAGTGGTGGACACTGGCAGTGGGCACACTACAGTCAGTGGAAGTCAGCCTGACACACACTGGCAGGCAACTAACCTTAGATTAAAGTGTAAAAATTAAGTGCCTTTTTTAAGCAAAGTCCTATGCCACACGGGATGACAGGGGTGGGCACTGGCAGTGGGCACACTACAGTCAGTTGAAGTCGGCCTGACACACACTAGCAGCAGGTGAGCAGCTGAAATTACACTAAAGTGTAAAAATTAAATGCCTTTTTATGCAAAGTCCTGTGCCAGCCGGTATGAGTGGTGGACACTGGCAGTGGGCACACTACAGTCAGTGAAAGTCAGCCTGACACACACTGGCAGGCAACTAACCTTAGATTAAAGTGTAAAAATTAAGTGCCTTTTTTAAGCAAAGTCCTATGCCACACGGGATGACAGGGGTGGGCACTGGCAGTGGGCACACTACAGTCAGTTGAAGTCGGCCTGACACACACTAGCAGCAGGTGAGCAGCTGAAATTACACTAAAGTGTAAAAATTAAATGCCTTTTTTATGCAAAGTCCTGTGCCAGCCGGTATGAGTGGTGGACACTGGCAGTGGGCACACTACAGTCAGTGGAAGTCGGCCTGACACACACTAGCAGCAGGCAAGCAGCTGAAATTACACTAAAGTGTAAAAATTAAATGCCTTTTTATGCAAAGTCCTGTGCCAGCCGGTATGAGTGGTGGACACTGGCAGTGGGCACACTACAGTCAGTGGAAGTCAGCCTGACACACACTGGCAGGCAACTAACCTTAGATTAAAGTGTAAAAATTAAGTGCCTTTTTTTAAGCAAAGTCCTGTGCCACACGGGATGACAGGGGTGGGCACTGGCAGTGGGCACACTACAGTCAGTTGAAGTCGGCCTGACACACACTAGCAGCAGGCAAGCAGCTGAAATTACACTAAAGTGTAAAAATTAAATGCCTTTTTATGCAAAGTCCTGTGCCAGCCGGTATGAGTGGTGGACACTGGCAGTGGGCACACTACAGTCAGTGGAAGTCAGCCTGACACACACTGGCAGGCAACTAACCTTAGATTAAAGTGTAAAAATTAAGTGCCTTTTTTTAAGCAAAGTCCTGTGCCACACGGGATGACAGGGGTGGGCACTGGCAGTGGGCACACTACAGTCAGTTAAAGTCGGCCTGACACACACTAGCAGCAGGCAAGCAGCTGAAATTACACTAAAGTGTAAAAATTAAATGCCTTTTTTATGCAAAGTCCTGTGCCAGCCGGTATGAGTGGTGGGCACTGGCAGTTGGCACACTACAGTCAGTGGAAGTCAGCCTGACACACACTGGCAGGCAACTAACCTTAGATTAAAGTGTAAAAATTAAATGCCTTTTTTTGATGCAAAGTCCTGTACCACACGGAATGACAGGGGTGAGCACTGGCAGTGGGCACACTACAGTCTGTGGGCCTGCAGCTCCTCACACACAGGCAGGCCAGGCAACTGCAATATGTATATAAAGGAAAAAAAAAGCAGACTAATGTTGCAGCCCTAAAAGGGCATTTTGGGGTGCTGTCAGGACGCTGTCCTTACAGCAGAGATCAGATGAGTCTTTCAGGACTGGAGTGGACACTGAATTCACTAGCCTAGCTATCAATTTCCCAATTAAATCAGCAGCTACTACACTCTCCTTCCTCTCACTAAGACTGCAGCTTCAGAATGAATCTAAAATGGATGCTGTGCAGGAGGTGGGAGGGTCTGGGAGGGAGGGTATGCTGCTGATTGGCTGGAATGTGTCTGCTGACTGTGAGGTACAGGGTCAAAGTTTGCTCAATGATGATGTATAGGGGGCGGACCGAACATCGCATATGTTCGCCCGGCAGAGGCGAACGCGAACAAGCTATGTTCGCCGGGAACTGTTCGCCGGCGGATAGTTCGGGCCATCTCTAGTGGAGGGAGCCAGCGTTTTTTTAACCATCTCCCCGTTCGAAAAATCTATTCAATAAATGGCCCCCAGATTGGGGACGTTAGAGGGATTAAATCGATGAGAATAGTACTACAGAAAATACCACTCATATCGGGTGTGACAGTAAATTGCACGGCGCAGACGCAGTCACCGTGGATTAAAACAGAGTGGAGGGAGCCAGCGTTTTTTTAACCATCTCCCCGTTCGAAAAATCTATTCAATAAATGGCCCCCAGATTGGGGACGTTAGAGGGATTAAACTGATGAGAATAGTACTACAGAAAATACCACTCATATCGGGTATGACAGTAAATTGCACGGTGCAGACGCAGTGACCGTGGATAAAAACAAAGGGGAGGGAGCCAACATTTTTTTAACCATCTCCTCGTTCGAAAAATCTATTCAATAAATGGCCCCCAGATTGGGGACGTTAGAGGGATTAAACCGATGAGAATAGTACTACAGAAAATACCACTCATATCGGGTGTGACAGTAAATTGCACGGCGCAGACGCAGTCACCGTGGTTTAAAACAGAGTGGAGGGAGCCAGCGTTTTTTTAACCATCTTCCCGTTCGAAAAATCTATTCAATAAATGGCCCCCAGATTGGGGACGTCAGAGGGATTAAATCGATGAGAATAGTACTACAGAAAATACCACTCATATCGGGTGTGACAGTAAATTGCACGGCGCAGACGCAGTCACCGTGGTTTAAAACAGAGTGGAGGGAGCCAGCGTTTTTTTAACCATCTCCCCGTTCGAAAAATCTATTCAATAAATGGCCCTCAGATTGGGGACGTTAGAGGGATTAAACTGATGAGAATAGTACTACAGAAAATACCACTCATATCGGGTGTGACAGTAAATTGCACGGCGCAGACGCAGTGACCGTGGATTAAAACAGAGTGGAGGGAGCCAGCGTTTTTTAACCATCTCCCGTTCGAAAAATCTATTCAATAAATGGCCCCCAGATTGGGGACGTTAGAGGGATTAAACTGATGAGAATAGTACTACAGAAAATACCACTCATATCGGGTGTGACAGTAAATTGCACGGCGCAGACGCAGTCACCGTGGATTAAAACAGAGTGGAGGGAGCCAGCGTTTTTTAACCATCTCCCGTTCGAAAAATCTATTCAATAAATGGCCCCCAGATTGGGGACGCTAGAGGGATTAAACTGATGAGAATAGTACTACAGAAAATACCACTCATATCGGGTGTGACAGTAAATTGCACGGCGCAGACGCAGTGACCGTGGATAAAAACAAAGGGGAGGGAGCCAGCGTTTTTTAACCATCTCCTCGTTCGAAAAATCAATTCAATTCACCTTTCGGGGACCCTTGGTGTTGTACGTGGCTGGGTGGAGGAAGAAACCTTCAATGACATCACCGGGACGTGGCTAGCTTGTTATCCAACCTTGTGCAAATGGGGAGTTTGCGGTTGTGCAAATAAACTGTTTGCGGTTGTTTGCGGTGCATTAAAAGGGGAGGTTGGTCTGTCAATGTCTGTAAAGTGGGCGTAACCCTTACACTACCTGATCGATACAACATCATACCTGATCGTATACACACACTGGATGTTTTAAAGCATGTTATTCCAAACAATTTAGGAATGTTAGTTGATTTATGCCCTTTATGGATTAAAACCAGACTCTGCGTCCACTACGTAATTTTCCATGGGTGTTTTGCCATAGATCCCCCTCCGGCATGCCACAGTCCAGGTGTTAGACCCCTTGAAAAAACTTTCCCATCACTATTGTGGCCAGAAAGAGTCCCTGTGGGTTTTAAAATTCGCCTGCCAATTGAAGTCTATGGTGGTTCGCCCGGTTCGCCCGTTCGCGATCATTTGTGGAAGTTCGCGTTCGCTGTTCGCGAACGGAAAATTTTATGTTTGCGAGATCACTAGTCTTTATTTCTAAGCATTGTTTTAGTTGGTGATGTCATTATATTGTTTACTTTTATTCCTATGGTGTGGTTAGAGATGAGCGAATTGAAGTTGACGAAGTGGAATTTGAATGCGAATTTCCTCATGCTTCGTGGTAACGAATCACATTTTTCCTAAAATGGCTGCTGCACGTGTGAGGACATGGAGCAAGGAACTCTGGGAACGAGGGATCACCCACAAAGCCATGCATGCAGCCAATCAGCAGCCAGCCAGCCCTGTGATGTCATAGCCCTATAAATAGCTTCAGCAATCATGCATTCGGCCATTTTCCAGTGTACTTAGTGCAGGGAGAGACATCAGCAGGCACTAGGGACAGTGGTAGAAAAAACTTGAAAACTTTTACTTTGCTGCATAGAAGTTTAGGGAAAGGATAGGAGGAATAATTCCAAAGTATTGAAGCAGAACAGGATTCAGTAGGGAGTTTACAGCCTGGGTAATAGGAACAATCCAGCGGTCATCTTGGAAAAGCGAAAATGCAGTTCCTTCTTCCCTTGATTCTGAGAAGCAATGTCCAAAGGTCTTAGTGAGTACTGCTGGAGAAAATAACCATGCTAAAGACTATTTGGGGCCATTATCTGCCTTCCAGAGCATCATACTCCCCTAAATTGCGCAGTTGCAGCGACACTTAAAGGAGCCACACACCAATTCTACTGCTGTTGCCCATAGCAACGCACACTTAAATCGCATTTCAGCTTACACTGACCCCTCTAGTATGGTACAGGGTATCAGAAGCCATGTCTGACAGCAAAGATAGCACCACTTGAACCTTAGTGATCAACTAGCTCCACCAGCAGCTGCAGCCACATGCATTGTGCCTCTTACTATGCCAAACTACTTTGGGGCACCTTGGCTCCCACGTTATTCCGGAGAAGCCCTCCAAGAACATCTGCAATATGTCAGTGATCTACTCAGAGAGGAGGATGACACATGGCAGAATGACCTTGCCCGAAGGAAGGCCCGTGGAACAGAGCATTACAGGACTTGATAAAGAAAGAGGAAGAAAGGAAAAGGTGGAGAGGATGCTTAGTGGAAAAGGTGACTTAACAGAAAGTAGAAAAAGAATAAAAACATATAAAGAATTAGTGGAGGAAAAAGAGAGCAAAGAAAGGGAATTGCATGAACCCTACAAAAACGCCAAGACTTCCTTTCAGCCACCTGCTGAAGACATCACACCTGGTATGACACTACCAGATCCTCCAACCACTGAAAGTGACCTATCCACTAGTGAAAAGTCCACTGATACTGCTCCATATACTCCGGAACCACCACCAAATGCGGAGCTCCTTGCTATGACAGACCAAGGGTCTATCCTTTATTGCTGTCCGGAGAATCTGTCACCTACCAGGAAAAAGTCAAGGCCTACAGAGGATCTTCAAGAAGACGGTGATCCTTTAATTTCAAGTTCTGCCACAGTAGGCCACCAGGAGATTGCAGATGAATCTTCTGCTAGAGTTACAGCTGCAGAGAGCACCAGAGCTAGCAATGACAGTGATGAGGATGTCACGCAGGTTAAAGAAGGACTATTGCACCTTCAACTATGGGACCTAGGAGGAAAACTTCCAGCCCCTCCTGTAAGAGACCCCATACTGTGAGAAAAGCATCCATTGGACTACTGGAGCCACAACATGAACTGAGTCTGAAGGGTGAGAACTTGGAGGTGTTTGTTTTTGTTTGCCCTTGTTTGGTCCTCATCATGTTTGTAAGGACTCCCCCATCTGCAGGAAACCCTCCCAAGATGTGCATGTCTGCACCAAAATTCCTCCCCCGTTCTCAGGTCAATTGGGAGCACCTTTTGCTCAAAAGGGTTCTCGTTGCCTTTGCTGCTATTTTATATTGCTACCCATGTGAATTACATATATCATTGTTGCCTTATGTGGAATACATAAAATGACATTACTACCTCATATGGATTACTAATAATGACATTATTTCCCATGGATTACAAAGTAACTTTTTGCACTGCTTGATTCCTGTTTGGTGCATTTCATCCGCCAACACGGAAGAAAAGGACTCTTAAGTGAAATTATTGCACTATTTGAATGCCTTATATATGTTCCTTATATTTCTGCACTAACGTTCTTACTGTTTCAGCAACGTTTGAAGAATTTTGCCCATTGTGTGCATTTCTTTACAGGTTCCGCAATGTGACATCATGCACTTTAAATGGACTTTGGTTTAATTATTTAGTTAGCCAGATAGTTAGCGCCTTACTTTTCTAGCCTTTATGGACTGCCTCTGAGGACGTCAGGTTACGTCACAAGCAGGTCTAACATTGTCATTACTCATATGGACTGCCTCTGAGGATGGTAATACTAATATTTCTTATGTTACCTTGTGTTAGCTAGATAGCCTAGATATTATGCTGTATTATAAGTGAATACAGGATGAAGCCACCCTTCTATTTGTGGACGTCTCATAGTATCATGGAGGGATTACAGTACAATAAACCCCCATGCTTTTTTTGTATTAGTGGCCGCTATACTCAAAAGGAAGCCACGAATGAGCGCTTGGTGCAGACTCTTTGCTTCTCTCATTTATACCAAGAGGGAAAACTGTGAATAGACACCCTACTCATACAGGCAGAGACCTAGTGGTAGCCGTTGCTATATCAGTTAGTAATAGAAAAATAGTCTCATGCAGCACTGTAACCTTCCTTGGGTACCCTTGGAACACATCTTAAGCACAAGTTGAGGACAGCTTGGTTTTAAGTAAAGGGGAATGTAACCGCTCTGAGTGGCATTGCCACTCCTACACGCTGCTTCTATCTGTGTATGCTAATATCATTGCATCTATGCGTTTATTCCAAGCCCTCCACATTGTGAATTTCCTATTTCTATGCAACTGTATTTGTTCATGTAATGTACCTGGTTCACCAGTAGGTGGCAGCAAGCATGGCAGAGCTATAGTTAGAGAGAATAGAACCTTTCCTTCCATTCTAACATTCTCTATAAGGAAGGGTGGAGACTAGTTAGTTAGAAGGTCAGGCCTAGCTTACACCAAGCCAGCCAGAGCACCCTAAGCTCAGCTGTACATGGAGGCAGAAGCTTGAAGCCTCAGAAGCCAGGAAAGTTCCTGGTATATCTTAAAAGACAGACTGCAGAAGGAAAGTGCAGCATATAGCAAAAGCTGAGTTATATAGCCAGCCTGTCAGTACAGCAGAGCCAGAGAGCAACAGATGTAGCAGAGACAAGTTTGCCTGCCAGTTTCTGATGAACGTTTATTCAAGTAAATCTGCTGTTCAACTATACACAAGGTCTGGACTCAATCATTTCTTCAAATCCCTCAATTATTCACCCTATTTGTCTGCTTCGGAGCCAACGCTTGGGGTTCCAACGTATCCAGGTAGGAGCACCATGACATGTGCACAACACTTTTAAGGGACATTATAGGCCACCCTATATCACTCGGCAATTCCTACACCTGGGTACCCACACCATTTCTTAACCACCTGAGGACTGCCTAACGCACGGATGCATCCGGCGGGCGTCCTCTTACTCTGGGTCGACGCATCGGCGCGTCATCTTGTGAGACGCGAGATTAGCTGTGAACGCGCTGTCATTTACAGAAATATTTCTCACACACAGTATGGGTATATATAAAAATATACCCCAAAACACATTACCCTACTTCTCCTGAGTACGGCTATACCACATGTGTGACACTTTTTTGCAGCCAAGATGCGCAAAGGGGCCCTAATTCCAATGAGTACCTTTAGGATTTCACAGGACATTTTTACGCATTTGGATTCTCACGCTTTAGGTTCCCGATAATGCCAGGGCAGTATAAATACCTCACAAGTGACCCCATTTTGGAAAGAAGACACCCCAAGGTATTCCGTGAGGGGCATGTCGAGTTCACAGCAAATTTTTTTTTTTGGCACAAGTTAGCGGAAATTGATTATTTTATTTTTTTATTTTTCTTTCTAAAATGGTGTCATTTGGGGGGTATTTATACTATCCTGGCATTCTAGCACCTGAAGAAACATGACAGGTGCTCAGAAAGTCAGAGCTGCTTCAAAATGCGGAAATTGACTTTTTTGCACCATAGTTTGTAAACGCTATAACTTTTACCCAAACCAATAAATATACACTTATTGGATTTTTTTAAATCAAAGACATTTAGAACAATAAATTTAGATAAAAATGTATATAGAAATGTAGTTTTTTAAAAAAAAAAAATTACAACAGAAAGTGAAAAATGTCATTTTTTTGCAAAAATTTCGGTCATTTTTGATTAATTTTTTTAAAAAAGTAGAAATGTCAGCAGCAATGAAATACCATCAAATGAAAGCTCTATTAGTGAGAAGAAAAGGAGCTAAAATTAATTTGGGTGGTAAGTTGCATGATGAAGCAATAAACGGTGAAAGTATTGTAGTGCAGAATTGTAAAAAGTGGCCTGGTCATTAAGGGTGTTTAAGCTAGGGGGGCTGAGGTGGTTAAAGGGACCCCTTGCGGACTGAGCCTCTGTTGCACTGCCACCTCCACACTCTGTTATTGCGCCACTCTGTGGTCTCCTCATGCTGCTGCTACTGCTGCTCCCACCTCCACACTGTCATTGTGCCTCCCTGTGGCCTCCTCCTGATGCTGCTGCTCCCACCACCTACACACTCTGTCATTGTGCCACTCTGTGGCCTCCTGATGCTGTCGCCACCTCCACATTGTCATTGTGTCACTCTGTTGCCTCCTCTTAATGCTGCTGCCAACCTCCAGACTCTGTCATTGGGACACTCTGTGGTCTCCTCATGCTGCTTCCACCTCACCACTATGTCATAGGGCCACTCTGTGGACATCTCATGCTGTTTCCACCCTCCCTACTTTATGACTGGGCCACTATTTTGCCTTTAGGCCTTGCTGACATCATCATTTATTTGACCCATCTTCTGATCTGTCAGTAGGAATAAAAAATGAGACGGATCCTGACTATGTAACAGCTGTAAGGCCTGCATGACATGGTCCCTATTGTGCATCAGAATTGGTTTATGATTTGGTAGCCAAAAGCAGGAGTGGGTACAAAACACAGAAGACATGCAAATATTCCATTCACGTGTCATCTCTGTTTTGGTTCCACTCCTTTTTTGGCTTTAGCAATATTGATTAATTACTGACCAAATGCTGTCCGAGTGAAGGCAGATTCTCCACAGACAGGATCAGTTTTTTTGGGGTTATTGTTCTGACGGATCAGAGGAAGGGCAAAATAATCAGTGACGTCAACACAAACTTATTGCTGACACCCTCTCCACTCTGTCAGGGGGCTCTACTTGTATAAGTGTTCAATAGAACAGGTTCTGTAGACATCTATGTGTAATCAGCTGCCGACAGTGTAAAAGGAGTGCGCTTCTTCTTGACCCTAACATTTACCTGTAAGGCTGAGTTCACACTTGATGCCTGTCATTTGCATGTCATACTGACTCACAGCATTATTTCACTACCACAGCAGACTCACTAAGCGTGCTAATGCAAGGCACAGTGTTCTACACCACTATAACGGCTCTCTGCAGCCAAGAAATAGCAGTTTTTTAATGCAATTCGCCACAAATAAATTCGTATCGAACCAAATTTTTCGAAAGATGGGGCGAACCGGCCGAATCGAATTTTTGAGAAATTCGATCATCTCTAGCTGTGGTCTATGATGAGGATGCCAAAAATGTCTGTTTTATTTATGAGCTTTGTTCTATTTTTATAATGTTATAATAGGATGTGTCTTTATTTATAAGCTGTTCTTATTGTGAGGATTTCACACTATTTCAAGGCTGTTTTCTATTGTGTTGAAATAGTAATTGTTTTATTAAAATAGTGATTGTTTTATTGCTGAACTGATGATGTCACAGAGTATCATTACTTATTGGGTGTTTCTATTTTGATATTGTCACTATATAGCAGTGGTAGACATTCTAGCCCCTACTTCGGATCCATCAACTGATTTGCGAAGTTCTGATCTGACACTTGCAGCTCTCAGTAGACAATGTCAGACTCAGGAGCGTAGCTATAGGGGGTACACAGGTAGCAGTTGCTACCGGACCCAGGAGCCTGAGTGGTCCCAAAGACCCATGTGCCGTATAAGAAGATACCGGTATAATAGAAAGTGTATGCTGGTCAAGTTACACCTCTGGCTGGAGGGATGGGGTTAGGTCAAAAAATTTGCATTGATGGTGGGGGTGCCATTTCAATTTTTGCCTCAGGCGGCACGAAGGCTAAGTGCTTCCCTGCCCCTAGCCACAGAGCACTGAGGGAAGAGGGCCCAAGCAGAACTCTTGCACCAGGGTCCATAAGCCTTTAGCTACTCCCCTGTCACACTGTGTAGGGACATACCCCAAATCCATCTGTACCCATATACATAAACTTCTAGTAGGAATAACAGAACAACAGAACAACACATTGTAGAGTTAAAAGAAAAGATGTTCTAGAAGTGTCATTTCATGTGGAATACAATTATTTACCTGAACAGACATGTCGGGATTGGTGATAGCTCCTCTTTAAATTTGATCCATTTAAAAGAAGATATAACATTTTAGTATGTTGTTAGCACATGATGGAAGTAATATAGTAAAGTCCTGAAGATACACAGGTCTTTCTTGACATGAGTAGTAATCAGCACTTAGCCAAATTGTTCAACCATGTGAAATTGCATTAATGCTCTATCAAACCAATACCATCAATTTGGGTGTCATTGATTGGATGATGTCATAATTCTCACTATGCAACTGAACAGATATGACGCCCAAAGTATTCTTGCTATAATTGATTCAAATTATGCAATCACTTGAAGCGTTAACAGGGGAGTCAAACGAGACAATCACTATGAGCATCACCCAGAAGACAAACGCAGAAGACAACACATCTCTATACAAGTACTCCATATAAGAGCTGCTACAAATTCATTCACAATTTTAATATGATTTTTTCAGTTTGCTTGGTTATATTTTGTTAACCAATACTTCTAAAATTCCACAACCCTCTTCTCTTTGTAGGATTTTACCTTTTCATATTTCATGCATGATTATTATTGCTTTCTGCTAATATTACCTACAAATTGTTTAATGACATTACAATAAAAACACTTACAGGAATAGAAATTCACTGATAAATCAGCCACATTGCCTTGTTGAGCTAGTTCACCTAAATGTCCTGATACCTTTCACTTAGTGATCCGTTGCTTCATTATGGAGAAAAAGTGCCTTTAATATATATGCAAATTAGCAATTAAGTACACAGAGTGTGGGCCCAAAGCACTCTGTGCATCCTTTATCTTACTGCTTCCTCTTCCAGCCCCTCCCTCTCCTTTCTGATTGACAGGGACAGACAAGGTTACTATGTAGTAACCTGGCCCAGTCGATTAAGGACAGTGAGGGGTTACTATACTACATACTGCAAAGTTTTGGTTTGTTATGGAATGTTTGCATGTACTGTTGACACAGTTGTTCCAGGCAAGGCCAGAGTTAACAGTCCTGGCCCATCCTTCTATGGAGCTCAGGGTGTGGGCTGACTCTACCCTCTGGTTCTAGTCAGAGTAGCTGTAGAGAGGGAGGAAGAATAAGACTTTTCTGCAGGCCCTGGAACTTCCATCACCTCCAGAAACTCCAGGAGATGCAAGCACACAAAAACTAAAGGAGGGGAATTTGCATGGCTACCATGCACGCGTTTGAGAGATAGACAGCTAGGTAAGCCAGCTTAAGGTGATCCAGACCCTGCACACCCCAGAATAGTGGACACTATAGCCACAGTTGCCAGAGCACAGCTATTAGCCAGAGATCCCTAACCTTATGGCAGATGCAGACAGAGTAATGTGAGGGCCAATTCCATATTGATCTGCTTACCTCATACTCAGACATCTGCAAGGACTTAGCATTGTATGCAAACTTCTGCTGGATGTACTACAACTTCAATCCTGCATACAGGTTAGAGAGACTGTTGTTAAGTTTAATCTGGCCTGGTCTCTGACTCTCTTAACACCACATGCTGGCCATTGCATTTCCAACGGGCGCCTCCCCCCATGGCCCTCCTATATACCACATCCCAGGTGTAGGAAATGTAGAGTTGTATAATGCGATCTATCTGTTTCTTTATGTGTGTCACAGTTCTCCTACCTGGAAACCACTGGACTCCAGGCTTTGGCTCCAAAGCAATAAATCGGGGGAATAATTAAGGGATTTGAAGAAATAACTTGAGTCCAGACCTTGAGATGAAGTTCAATGGCAGCTTTACTTAAAAAAACATTTCTCCAAAATGGTTTACAGGCTTTGTCTTGGTTCCAGCAGGCTTTAGCATGAAACTGACAGGCAAACACAACTTTGCTATAACTGTTTCTCTCTGACTCTGCTGTACTGACAGGCTGGCTGTATAACTCAGCTTCTTCTGTATGCTGCACTTCTCTGTAGTCTAACTCTAGGTTATGCCAGGGAACTTTGCTCCTGGCTCCTGAGGCTTTAAGCTTTGGCCTCCATGGCCAGCAGAGCTTAAGGTGTTCTGGCTGGCATGGGCACGTCCAGCAGAGACGTCCCCCTGCACACCTTTCCCCTAGCTGGGGGTAAACTAGACTGACTCTAACTGGTCCCCACCCTTCTTGCAGGAAGTAGGACAAGCCCACTTCTCTACAGAGGGGAGTTTATAATGGAATGGAATGCTCCATTCTACCCAGGGGCGTAGCTATAGGCTCATGGGCCCTGGTGCAAGAGACCCCCCCCCCTTCGGCTATTCCGTTCTCCTGCTCTAATATAGGAGCAGGAGAAAGGAAAGGACGCATTCGGCACATAACTGAGCCGAACAGAGCCTAAGGATCCCATACACTATAATGGCATCCGTTAGGTGTCCACTCCGAAGATGGAGCGGAGACAAAAGTTGTGCATGCAGGACTTTTGACACCACTCCAAAATCATCTTCGGAGCGGACACCTAACGGACGACATTATAGTCTATAGGATCATTAGGCTCTGTTCAGCTCAGTTATGTCCCGAATGCGTCCTTTCTGTTCTTCTGTTCTAACGGAGCAAGAGAACGGAAAGGCCAAACACTGATGTGAACTTAGCCGAATGGTGTCCAGTGACATGGAGGGGCGAGGGGAGAAATGTGACATGGAGGGGGTCATGTGACATGGAGGGGGCGAAATGTGACATGGAGGGGGAGAAATGTGACATAGGGGGAAAAATGTGACATGGAGGAGGGAGAAATGTGACATGGAGGGGAGAAATGTGACATAGAGGGGGAGAATGTGACATGGAGAGGGAGAATGTCACATGGTGGGGAAATGTCCCATTTCTACCCCTATGTCACATCCTCCCTCCCCATGTCACATCCCCCACCCCACATGTCATATTTCCCCCCTCTATTAATATTATGCAAAAAAAATTATGCTCACCTGGTCCTGGTCCCTCCTGTAGCAGCTCCTCTTCTCCTCTGTGTGGCACTGGTCCTGGTATCTTCTCTCTGGCCTCCCGACAAGTTGTTTGAGGTCTTGAGGACCTTACCCACTCAGCCAATCAGTGGCCACAGTTATGTCATGTGTTAGGCCAGTGATTGGCTCAGCAGGAAATCACTGGCCTGACATGTGACACAGCTGCAGCCACTGATTGGCTGAGTGGAAAAGGTCCTCAAGAACTCAAATAACGGCGGTGCGCAAGTGAAAATAAAGTTAAATAGGGCTTTAGACTGTCTCTCCTGGAGGGGGCCCCATGGGCCCCCCTGACTTAGAGGCCCGGTCGCAATTGCGGCCGCTGCGACCTCTAAAGCTACACCACTGATTCTACCTAAGTAGAGCTATTCCATGTTTTCTGTCACCTGCTGGTGAACTAGGCACATTACATGTAATAAAGAGTGTCAGATCCCTGTCTGCACAGCTCAGCACCATGGATTCCAGGGCTGGCTTACCTTATAAGAGACGCAGGCGTCCTCCAGCATATCGCCACTTCCATCCTCACTACCAGGTGTCATCTGAGGCGCTATAGAGCATGCGCGTGCACCTCTCCCTGTCTTATAGGGGATAAGCAGCTGGTCCTGATTATCCTCCCCACCCATAGGTGGGGCTTTGAGTATTTAGGGCAGCTTCACTCTGGAGGAGGTGCCCAAGCGTGGTTGTTGTACCTCTTGACTCCCGCTGAAGCGTCCATCTGTGTCTGTTGGATTTTCTGGATTCTGACCCCTGCTTTGCTGGACCCTGACTCTGCCTACCATCTACTTGCTGGATTGCCTGGACTATGGACCCCTGCTTGGTTTGACTACGTATCTGCCTGCCATCTGTTTGTTGAATCACCTGGATTATCGAACACTGCATCTTCTGTCTACGCTTCTGTCCATCGTCTCCTGTAAGTCTGCCTGGATTCCTGACCCTGCACTGCCTGACAACGAGACAGCTTTAATCTACACACTGCATTACTCTGAACTTTGTTTTGCCTTTATCTCAAGTGACCTTTGTATAACCGTCTGCCAGTAAAGACCTTCTGTTCCTTTATTCCGCATTTGTTGGACTCTGTTCACATTGCTGCAGTTAGCTGCATTCTGGGTGACTGGTGCAAACACTAGTGTCCTGACTCTGTGAGTCAGCAGTCAGCAATATTGGGCAAATTCCTAGTCCTCTATCAGCTGACACAGAGGATCCACTTCCTCTGGTCGTAACAGTACGCTTGGGCCATGGATTCCGCTGGCTCAAACCCAGGAATGTCTGAACTTCTACAGGAACTCGAACAACAGCGTACCACCCAGAAACAAGTAATAAATTACTTGCAGCATGTAGCAGCTCGCCTGGACTCCCTTTCTCCGGCACCGTCTGCACAGGGCCCTACTGCCCCGGCTGTTCCTGTTGCGGCTGCAGCGCAGCCAAGCTTTTCCGGACCGCGATTATCTGCTCCGCCCGTTACAGCGGCAACCCAAAAACCTGTCGTGGGTTTCTTAACCAGTGTACAATTCACTTTGAACTGCTTCCTCATCACTTTCAATCTGACCGGGCTAAAGTGGCGTTCATTATCTCTCATCTTGAGGGTGAGGCTCTGGCCTGGGCGAATCCAATATGGGAGAGATCTGGACCTATCACCAGTAATGTGGCATTATTTATGGACTCTTTTAAGAGGGTGTTTGAGGAGCCAGGTCGAGCTTCTTCTGCGGCTTCCGCTGCTGCACGTCCGTCAAGGAGGCCGGTCGGTGGGCCAATATGCGATTCAGTTCCGCACCTTAGCGTCTGAGGTTTCCTGGAATGAGGAGGCTCTGGTGGCGGCTTTTTGGGAGAGTTTATCTGGACATATTAAGGATGAACTCGCAGGTCGTGATGTGCCTACCTCCCTTGAATCACTGATCTCTCTGGCAATAAGAATCGACATACGGTTTTCGGAGCGAGCTCGGAGGTCAACCGGGAAAAAGACTTCAAAACTCCAGTTTAAGTCTAATTTGTCTCAGCCTTCATTACGCCCTCTTTTCAGATCCTGAACCCATGCAGGTGAACTCCACTAGGCTTTGGAGGAGGAACGTCGTCTCCGCATGTCTTCTGGACTCTGCCTCTACTGTGGTGGCCCGGGCCACCGTGTCCGCAATTGTCCTCAAAAGTCGGGAAACTCCAGCGCTTAGG
Organism: Bufotes viridis; assembly: GCA_033119425.1. Classification (NCBI taxonomy): domain Eukaryota; kingdom Metazoa; phylum Chordata; class Amphibia; order Anura; family Bufonidae; genus Bufotes; species Bufotes viridis. Next base: position 65,683,193 of record CM065589.1, on the reverse strand, counting down.
GTCTCTGGGGGAGGCGGCCCTAGGCGAAAATTATTCCACTCTCCAGATTCCTGTAACTCTGTTTCTTGGGAGTCAAAGTCGCCATACCTGCTTCCTTGGATTCCGGATCGGCGGGAACTTTATACACCAGCATATAGTGAATCAATATCACATCCCTGTACGCCTGCTAAAGAATCCCTACTGGTGACGGCTGTCAGCGGGCAAGTGCTGACGGATCCAGTCCGGTTTGTCACTGAGCCGTTGGAACTGCAGGTAGGGGTGTTACATGTAGAAAGGATTTCTCTGTATGTGCTCCCTGAACTGTCCCATTCTCTCTTGCTGGGGATACCCTGGCTTAGAATGCACAATCCCATAATCGAGTGGACTTCTGGAGAGGTTCTTCGATGGGGACCGCAGTGCCAAGACAGGTGCCTACGTTCTTGCCAACGAAGGGTTTCTACTCCTCCTCCTAAAGGCCTGGAGGCTTTGCCAGTTGTCTATCATTCCTTTGCTGACGTATTTGATAAAAAGGAGGCTGAGGTACTACCACCCCATCGCCCCTATGACTGTCCTATCGATCTGCTACCTGGTACATCTCCTCCTCGAGGTCGTGTGTACCCACTGTCTCCTGCTGAAATGCTAGCTACAGCAGATTATATCAAGGAGAATCTTGAAAGGGGTTTCATCAGGAGGTCTTCATCACCTGCAGGGGCAGGATTCTTTTTCGTGAAAAGAAGGATGGGTCCCTTCGCCTCTGTATAGACTATCGTGGTCTAAATAAGATCACCATCAAGAATAAGTATCCGTTACCATTAATTTCCGAGCTATTTGATAGACTCCGTGGGGCCTGGATCTTCTCTAAATTGGACTTACGGGGGCTTACAATTTAATACGTATTCGTAAGGGTGACGAATGGAAGACAGCCTTTAACACCAGGGATGGCCACTATGAATACCTTGTTATGCCATTTGGTCTCTGTAATGCCCCTGCTGTCTTTCAGGAGTTTGTAAATGACATTTTTCGTGATCTGCTCTATTCTTGTGTTGTAGTCTATTTGGATGATATTCTTATTTTTTCCAGAGACATCAAAACTCATCGCAGGCATGTGCAGCTGGTCTTACAACGCTTACGGGAAAAATCGTCTATACGCTAAACTGGAGAAGTGTGTCTTTGAAAAATCTTCCCTGCCCTTCCTGGGATATATCATCTCTGATCAGGGTCTCGAAATGGATCCTGGAAAGGTGGCTGCAGTGCTCAACTGGCCCCGTCCTTCCGGCCTGAAGGCAATACAGAGGTTCTTGGGCTTTGCTAATTATTATCGTCAGTTCATTCGTAATTTTTCTACCTTGACAGCTCCTATTTCCAGTCTCACCAGGAAGGGTGCCAATCCCAAACAGTGGTCCTCTGAAGCAGAGACGGCATTCTCCTCCCTCAAGCAGGCCTTTTCTTCAGCTCCAGTCCTTAGACGCCCGGAACTTCACAAACAGTTCTTCTTGGAGGTGGACGCATCCTCTGTAGGAGCCGGGGCAGTCCTGTCACAGAAGAATGACTCGGGTCGTATGTATCCTTGTGGTTTCTTTTCTAAGTTATTTTCTGTTGCAGAAAAGAACTATTCTATTGGAGACAGGGAACTCCTAGCAATCAAGATGGCTCTAGAGGAATGGAGATACCTTCTGGAGGGTTCCTGTCTACCAGTCATAATTTACACCGATCACAAAAACCTGACGTACCTGCAGACAGCTCAGCGGCTCAATCCTCGTCAGGCTCGTTGGTCTCTCTTCTTTGCCCGATTTAATTTTCAACTTCACTTCCGGCCTGCTGATAAAAATACCAAAGCGGACGCGCTCTCTAGGTCTTTTGAAACCACAGATACTGAGGAGGAACCTCAGTTCATTATTGAACCGACTAAAGTAGTCCCAGTGGCTCCAGTCAACCTGTCCAAGGTTCCCCAGGTAAGATCTTTGTTCCAGAATCCAAACGTAGGGAAATCCTACGGTGGGGACATGCGTCCAAGATTGCTGGCCATCCAGGTCAACGGGGGACCTTGAATCTCATTTCCAGACATTACTGGTGGCCTTCCATGACAGCGGATATTGGGGACTTCGTGGCATCCTGTACCTCGTGCTCCCAGAATAAATCTCCCAGGATGAAACCTGCAGGTTTATTATTGCCACTGCCAGTACCGGAGGTTCCCTGGCAGCATATTGGTATGGACTTTATAACAGATTTACCTGTCTCCGAGGGTTGTACAGTCATTTGGGTTGTCGTTGACCGTTTTCCAAGATGTCACACTTTATCCGCTTCCAGGTCTACCATCTGCTCCTCGGCTGGCTGAGCTATTCATCTTACATATTTTCCGTCTTCATGGATTTCCTCTCCACATCGTCTCAGATAGAGGAGTACAATTCACCTCCCGGTTCTGGAGATCTTTATGTAAGTCTCTGAATGTATCTCTGGATTTTTCTTCTGCTTACCATCCACAGTCTAATGGTCAGGTGGAACGCATGAATCAAATATTGGTCAACTTCCTGCGACATTTCTCTAATGCCCATCAGGACGACTGGGTGAAGCATCTTCCCTGGGCGGAGTTTGCCTATAATAACCAAGTCAGTCAAGCCACAGGTAACTCTCCATTTTTGTAATCTACGGCCGACATCCAGTATTCCTCTCCCTGTACAACCTTCATCAGGGGTTCCTGCAGCAGATTCTTGTGTGGAGCAGCTTTCTCGTGTCTGGTCTGACACAAAGGAATTTCTTCAGAGAACGGCTGACCGGATGAAAAGGTCCGCAGATAAGAGCGTGAGACCTTCTCCTCAGTTTGCCATTGGAGACAAGGTATGGCTTTCTTCTAAGAATATCCGTCTCAAACTGCCCTCCTACAAACTGGCTCCGCGATTCCTGGGACCTTTTCCTGTGATAAGAAAAATTAATCCTGTTGCTTACAAACTCAAATTACCAGCTACCTTGCGGATTCCCAATTCTTTTCATGTGTCGTTACTTAAACCAGCTGTCTTTAACAGGTTTTGCAAAGGTACCTCACTGAACCCTCCTCCTGTCACTACAAATGACGAATTTGAGGTCAAGGACATTCTAGATAGGAAGGTTATCTGAGGTAAGACCTTCTATTTGGTGGACTGGAAGGGCTATGGTCCTGAAGAGAGGTCATGGGAGGCCGCAGCCAATATCCATGCCCCCCTGTTGTTGAAGAAATTTCACTCCAGGTCGACCGTGCGGAGGAGGGGGTGTAAGAGGGGGGGTACTGTCAGATCCCTGTCTGCACAGCTCAGCACCATGGATTCCAGGGCTGGCTTACCTTATAAGAGACGCAGGCGTCCTCCAGCATATCGCCACTTCCATCCTCACTACCAGGTGTCATCTAAGGCACTATAGAGCATGCGCATGCACCTCTCTCTGTCTTATAGGGGATAAGCAGCTGGTCCTGATTATCCTCCCCACCCATAGGTGGGGCTTCGAGTATTTAGGGCAGCTTCACTCTGGAGGAGGTGCCCAAGCGTGGTTGTTGTACCTCTTGACTCCCGCTGAAGCGTCCATCTGTGTCTGTTGGATTTTCTGGATTCTGACCCCTGCTTTGCTGGACCCTGACTCTGCCTACCATCTACTTGCTGGATTGCCTGGACTATGGACCCCTGCTTGGTTTGACTACGTATCTGCCTGCCATCTGTTTGTTGAATCACCTGGATTATCGAACACTGCATCTTCTGTCTACGCTTCTGTCCATCGTCTCCTGTAAGTCTGCCTGGATTCCTGACCCTGCACTGCCTGACAACGAGACAGCTTTAATCTACACACTGCATTACTCTGAACTTTGTTTTGCCTTTATCTCAAGTGACCTTTGTATAACCGTCTGCCAGTAAAGACCTTCTGTTCCTTTATTCCGCATTTGTTGGACTCTGTTCACATTGCTGCAGTTAGCTGCATTCTGGGTGACTGGTGCAAACACCAGTGTCCTGACTCTGTGAGTCAGCAGTCAGCAATATTGGGCAAATTCCTAGTCCTCTATCAGCTGACACAGAGGATCCACTTCCTCTGGTCGTAACAAAGAGTTACATAACATTATTAGGAATGCAATGTGTATAGGACCTGGACAGAAATACATAAGACGACACTGTATTAGTCCATTAAAGACAGTAGCAGGATGCAGGATTGGTAACACCACTCTGGAGTTTTACACATTTCAAACATGTGACCTGCCATGCGCTCACGTGGGAGCTCACAGTTCCAGGGAGTGCCCTGAGGGAACGCAGGGTGCCCCCCCCATCACTGCACTAACCTTTGGGACTGACGCCCTGAGAAAGTACACCGTAACACATCATAATCAGGTCCATTACCACTTTTATCCTCTGCTCTGGCTCCTCAGTGGCTTGCTGGACATACTACAATTTTTGTACTGATTCTATATACATCCATGAGTACTAACCTCTATATAATATTGAATGTATGTGAAAGTACAGAATAAGCCTACAGCACTCAATGGATACTGTAATCCATACAACATAGACCCATGATATGGCCACTTGCATAAACCTTTATTTGCATATGGCTAATGGACATTCACTTCAAAAATGTCCTTCAGTTTTACAAATACTGAATCAAATATACACTCACTGAATAGTGTCTCACTTTTTGGAATCAAATAAAATTTTATGGGCTAGATTGCAACTTTTTAAATGCCACTTGGGACAAATTTTGTCACAACTGGTGTTTCTCCACCGCCCTTGCCATTTTTTCAAAAGGAGGCGTGATGGGGCCAGCAAGCCATACACATTTATTTTCATTTGTGCCTGCATTTTCAGGGGCAAATGAAGAGAGAAATATATGGAAGCTCTGAGCTGCTGTAGATTTCATTCTGGTGCATGGCCTGTTTGACAATGTGTCTGATATAGGATGAGACTCCGCCTCCTCATAATTTAAGAGCATTGTAAGAGCATCTGTTTGTCTGCCCATGTACCTACTTCTACCTGATTCCTGGATTGTGACCCTCTGCTCCCTGACCTGTGGACCATTTATTGTATTTCACGTACTCTGCCAGCCCTGAATACGATTTTGCCTGGCCCCTTGTGCTCTATATCAGTGTCTCTGACCCTTTTGGATCAGCTGTTAACCACACAGAGACTACACCGGGAGGCAGCATCCTGCAGTTAAGTCCAGATCCTTATATATCACTACTGGGAGTAACTGACTTTTGTATATTATGACTCCCCAGATCATAACGTCAGCAGTTGGGGCAGTGTGTTGCTAGACAGAAAAGGCACTCATCACAAGGCTTCCATACTTGAACCTGACCATCATGCAGGGTTGCCAACCGTCCAAAAATTTCTCGACAGTCTGTAAAAATAGACTACTTTTTCCTGTGTCCTTGAAAAAAAATAGAAGTGTCCATGATTTTTTTTTGAGTCTGGTGGTTCTTGAGTAGATTATTTTGGCATTACTTACCATCGTTTTCCAGCTCCCAGTGAATGCTGGTAATGAGTCCTTATCGGTATATTGAGCTGTAGACGTGGATCAATATAATATTTACCATTCATCATAGTTTTCCAATCTGTCCGTAAAAAATGTTGGCTGTCTGTAATTTTGGTGAAAGTTGTCCAGAAGAAAGAAACATTGTGGTTGGCAACCCTACTGTCATGGGATCCCAAACAGACCCTGGATTCATCACTAAAGATGATATGGTTCCAGTCCATAGCAGTCAAAGTTTGCCATTCACGACACTACTGCATTGTGAAGGTGACTGTTAGTGTTGAGAAAAGTGAAGCATTCAAAGTGGAATTCGGACTGAAGTTTAGGAAATCTTCGTTTCGCAATAAAGCCAAATTTCATAGTGCTTCCAGGTAAAAATAAAAAACATTTTTTTTTAAAAATGGCGGCTTTTACAAAGTGAAAGTAAGAAACCCGTGAACATTAGCTCACTCATAATGCCATGCAGCCAGCCAATCTGCAGGAAGCCATCTCCTGTGATGTCACACCCCTATAAAAGCCTCATCCCACGTGGTCTCCACCATTGTCCTATGAGCAGAGCATAGGGAGACGTGACATCCGCTCATGCGCTAGGGACAATATTTCTGCAAAGTGTTAATAGGACAATATTGGAGCTCAGAGAGACTGCAGGGTGATTGTATAGCCATGTGCATCAATGTGCAGTGCACTGACATTCATAATTAATCCGTTCTGTTAGAGATACAGTTGCTGTGCCTTAGTATTAAAGACAGATGTCATTTATCGCCGTGTGCATCACTGTGCAGTGCACCAACATTCAGAGTTAATTTGTTATTTTAGTTATACAGTTAGGGTTCCCCAGCATTAAAGGCAGTTGTCATATATTGCCATGTGCATCTCTGTGCAGTACACACTGTGCAGTGACATTCATAGCTAATCCGTTAGCTATAGCATAACATTGTGTCCATATAACGGGAAGGTGTAATTTATATCCCTGTATATAAGTGTGCAGTAAAGTGAAATTTTTTATAGCTAATCCCTTCTGTTAGCTGTAGCGTTAAGTTGCGTCTGTATTACGGCAATTTATTGCCTTGTACATAAGTGCGCAGTGGAGCGAAATTTATCATAGTTAATCCCTTCTGTTAGCTGTGGCGTTACCTTGCATCTTTATTATGGGCAGGTGTAATTCAGCGCCCTGTAAATAAGAGTGCAATGGAGTGAAATTTATCACAGCTAATCCCTTTTGTTAGCTGTATCATTACATTGCATCCATATTACAAGCAGGTGGAATTTATTGCCCAATACATAAGTGTGCAGTGTAGCAAAATATATCAAAGTTAATTCGTTCAGTTAACGATACAGTTGCCATACACTATGGCCATCAGACAGTTGCCTGGGCCCTCCAAAGGAATTGCCAGGGGCAAAAATGTTGCTGTAGCCGGCACAAGTAACAGCAGAGGAAGGGGGAGTGGTAGCTGCCGCAGTAACAGGCGAGAACTGCCACTGTCATTCAGTGGTCGTGGTTTGACCATCAATCTAGCTGTATTGGAATGGTTGACTCACCCTTCAACATCATCTCAAGTCACAACAGATACTCACAGCCAGGAATCTGTGGGTTCTCTGACACCACGCTTAGTTGCCATTACCCAGGAACTGCCTCTATGCCCTCACCTGTCCTGAACCTAGTTATATAGTTACATAGTTGTTAAGGTTGGAAAAAGAGAAAAGTTCATCAATTTCAACCTGTAATCCTGCTATATTGATCCATGGAACAAATCCCTGGATCAATGTCCATCTTCTTTTTAAACAGGGGTTGGGCCAAAGGGAAAGAATGTGTAGAACCTGATTTCTATACATTGTCATAAGCCTCAATGTTATTTTAAATTAAAAAGTCAGCACCCGCCACGTATGGAGTGGGCTCACTGCAGCAATAGCCACCGTGACATACGAGTATACCTGATCTATAGCGATTTGTGACAAATTATTTTGTAACGATTTGAATTTCTTGGCAAATTTCAACAAATTGGCCTAATTAAATTTCCATAATGGATGCCATGACACCAAATTTCCTTCTACTAAGTTCTTGAAAATAGTTCTGCAGAGATAGGGGTGTGTAATGAATGTGCCACCTATGTCTGAATGGTGGACAATAATACTATGGGAGATGGTCGTTCTTGTCAGTGGATCAAATTATCCTCTCTACTGGTGGTCTGTCTTGGCCATCCAGAGTCTGTTTGCCATATATGCATGCCCTCACATAACCCTTGCTCCCAACAATTCCCAACAGGTAGGTCAGAACTGTGTAGATGGCCAGCAATTTGCCAAAACGACCATCCTGCTTCTCTCAGTCCCATGATGCGCTCCCTCTCAAAGTCTGTATACCTGCCAAAATATGTTTGAGTGTGTCAAAGAGGCATATATACCATTCAATGATATCTCACCAAGAGGTACTTCAATTTAGGAAGATGTAGCACTGATGTCCTAATATTCAGGTGCTCTTGTCATGGGTTCCAATCCCATACAGAATCAAATCTATAAACTAATCACTCCTTATGATATGGTTGAAGTAATGTGCTCATTTTTATTGGGTTTTTATTTGCAAGGCAACTTAAAATGTGTACATGTGACATTTCGGTCCTTCAGGGACCTTTGTCAAACACTAGTTGCTATGGAGAAGAAGATTTTGCATAGCTTACCTTATGGTGTGAACATACCTTTCTACAGCTCCTGCTATGCAAAATCTTCTTCTCTATGGCAAGAAGTGTTTAAGAACGGTCCCTGAAGGACCGAAACATCACATGTACACATTTGATGTTGCCTTGCAAATGAAAACAAAATAAAAATAAGCACATTACTTCAATCATATCATAAGGAGTAGTGTTGGGCAAGCATGCTCGGCCGAACACTAGTTCGGTTCGAGCATCGCGATGCCTGGCACATCACAGTGTTCGGCCGAATACTGCGTGTGCTCGAGCACGATGCTCAAGTTCCGTCCCCGCACTTTTTTGTCTGCTATGCAGCCAATAAACTTGCAGTTAAGTGCACTTTTTCCGTAGAAGGTGTCCGCTGCGGAAAGTTATATTACCTGTATAACGTTTGCGTATCCGAAAAATCAGTGACATTCAGTCAAATTTTTTTGCTGTGCTTCATCTCCTTTACAACGTTTGCCAATCCTAAATAACAGTGACATTAATTCAGTCAAATTTTTATTAGCCGGTGGTGACAGCGACATTGCCTGCGCTATACCTCCTGTATAACGTGTGCGCATCCTAAATATCAGTCACATTCATTCAGGGTAATTTTTTTTCAGCTGGTGGTGACAGCGACATTACTTGCACTATACCTCCTGTATAACGTGTGCACATCCTAAAAATATCTGTGACATTCTGTGTAATTTACTTGCGCATACACTTACAAAACCTGCGCTACTGTATGTGTGACATACTTGAAGCATATATAACATTTAATATGCACAAGGCGAGCAGTAAGGGACGGGGAAGTGGCTGTGATGCTGAGGGTGCACGCAGAGGCTGTGCCCTGGACGCGGTGAAACTGTGTCTGCTGCCAAAGCACAAGAAACACACTCACCCATGATACCTAGCTTCATGTCCCAGTATGCAGGGCAGCACAGGACACCACCTCCGAAGTCAGACCAGTGCGAGCAGGTAGTCGGTTGGATTGCAGCAAATAATGCTTCCAGTCGGTTAAGCACCACCCTGTCTTCCACAAAGTCCAGTCTCAGTAGCCAAGAGTATGGTCAACAGAATCCTCATCCTGATCCTCCTTCCTCCCACCATGAAAAGTCTTGGTAAACAAGTGAACCCACACTCGGATATTCCGAGGAGCTCTTTTCCTCGCCATTCCTTAAATTGGGCCTCTTGCCAAGCCCACTTGAAGAGGGACATGAGGAGATCTTGTACCCTGATTGCCAAAATCTTGAGCATCCATAGTCAGAAGAAGATGACGGTGGGGAATGGCAATTAGTGTCTCAAGAGGTTCATGATGAGGATGAGACACAGCTGTCAATAACTGAGGTTATTGTTAGGTCAACAGTTCAGGAGGATGACCAGAATGAGGAAGTGGAAGAGGAGGTGGTGGACGATGAAGTCACTGACCCAACCTGGGAATGTGGCAAGCCGAGCGAGTACAGCTGTACAGAGGCGGAGAGATCCGCAGCACCGCAACAGGCTGGAAGAGGCAGTGGGGTGGCAAAAGGGAGAAGGCGGGCTACACCAAACAGGCCCACAGCTGTTCTACGGAGCACCCCCTTGCGGAAATCTCTCTTGCCAGGGGGTAGGTGTTCTGCAGTCTGGCTCTTTTTTGAGGAAAGTGCAGACGATAAAATAATTGTCATTTGCAACCTGTGCCGCACCAAAATAAGCAGGGGCGTGAACACTAGCAACCTCACCACCACCAGCATGACCTGCCACATGGCATCAAAGCATCCTAATAGGTGGGCCGAATGCCTGGGTCCACAATCAGTGTCTGCGGGTCACACCACTGCCTCCTCTTCCCCTGGGTTACGTGCTGGCCAATCCCCTGTCTTGGTAAGTAACTGCCTTCCCGCACAGGCGTAGTCGAGCGCCAGGCATGCCGCATTAGCCATTACACATTATTCCAACAGGTGAGACTTATTATACAATATTGGTTGCATATTTAAGGGGACACTTTGTGCATTTGACTCTGTACCCCTGACGAAGCCGGAAATTACCGGCGAAACGCGTGGGGCGTTTCTTTCATTCAGCTGGGGTCCACTGGCCAGCGAGAGGACAGGTTATGGCATTCACATTATGACCACACGCTGTCTGGTTTAGATCGATGCAGCCATTGGTATATATATATTAATTTGCTGTATGACCTTATTTCATTTTGTAATGTAGCTGGCTTGTATGATTTGAAGTCCGTTTATTTTGGACAAGACTGGACTCTGCTTTAGTGTCGGCTTATATATAGCCTACACTTTGCTCTATTGTATACAATTTTTAATGTGTCTTTGTATTTTGTGTCCTTTGTACAATAAAATATTTTTGTTTTTATACATGATTTTGTTGGATGTGCATTCTAATAGTGGTCGCTTTGACTCTCTTTTGGTCGTTGTTTAGTGGAATGTTTTTCTTTGACCACTGTTTGCACTCCTGTGCTATATTCATTTTGGTGTGCCCCCTTATTTATATAAGTGGTTTCAATCCCCTGTCTAAGACGCAGGCCCGGATGCCTCCCACCATGCACCTGGACCTTTGCAAGCACCATCAGCTAGCACATCCACTTCTGTGTCCCAGCAAAGCATACAGATGTCTATACCCCAGGCCTTTGAATGAAAGCGCAAATACCCAGCCACCCACCCACAGGCCATAACATTAGATCAGGAGTAGGCCTTCGCCCATAATGTTTTAGATGGTCAGATCAGCAGCAGGCACTCGCCCCTAATGTTTTAGAGGGTCAGCTCAGCAGCAGACCCTCTACCCCTAATATTTTAGATGGCAGCAGGCACTCACCCCTCATGTTTTAGATAGTCAGCTTAGCAGCAGACCCTCATCCCTAATGTTTTAGATGGTCAGCTCGGCAGTAGGCCCTCACCCCTAATGTTTTAGATGGTCAGCTCAGCAGCAGACCCTCACCTAAAATGTTTCAGATGGTCAGATCAGCAGCCGGCACTCGCCCCTAATCTTTTAGAGGGTCAGCTAAGCAGCAGACCCTCACCCCCAGTTTTTTAGATGGTCAGCTCTGCAGCAGGCCCTCGCCCATAATGTTTTAGATGGTCAGCTCAGCAGCAGGCCCTCGCCCCTAATGTTTTAGAGGGTCAGCTAAGCAGCAGACCCTCACCCCCAGTTTTTTAGATGGTCAGCTCTGCAGCAGGCCCTCGCCCATAATGTTTTAGATGGTCAGCTCGGCAGCAGGCCCTCGCCCCTAATGTTTTTGATGGTCAGATCAGCAGCAGGCCCTCATCCCTATTGTTTTAGAGGGTCACCAGCAGGCTATCATTCATAATTTCAAGGGTGTGTATGACGCCCTCCTTTATGTGTAATAAAGGGTGTATTGTAGTGCCAGTTCCTTGCAATTTTTGGCAGGCCTCTCACTTAGTGCATAGGCTTTTTGAGTGTAGGAGTCCCACTACCTGAACAATCGTACCACAATGTGACTGAGGCCCTCCTTTATGTGATATACAGGTTGTATCAGAGTGCCTCTTACTTGTAATTTTTGTCAGCACTTGCACTTTATATACAAGTAAATACAGTATACAGGAAAGAATGTTTCCTAACAATTTTTTCTCTAAAAGCGATTTTATCTTCGGTTTGTGCGTATTATTGTCAGTCTGTAAAAGTGGCGTACTACTCGGACAGCATCATTCCCAGCAGCAACATGGGAGTCCAAGATGCATCCAGACATCCTCCACATGCTGTTCCCGAACCATTTCAGTGGTGTTTCCATCAATTTCTGACCTTTTCCTGTGAACCAGACACTCTCCCCTCTTCAGAGCAGGGGGTGTCTGGTTTAATGCTCGGATTCTTCCATTGACTTCCTGAGGTGTTCTACTTGAGCACCCGAGCACTTTGGTGCTCGACCAACACTAATAAGTAGTGCCTTAGTTTATTGATTTGATTCAGCAAGAGGTACACTACCCAAAAGGAGTTTCTGGGAGCCTTTTTGAAGAACAGTGGCAAAAGCATTTTTTCTCCCTCTTGTGACTAGACCCAGTGTCCAATCAGACAACACCAGTAATAATTTACATATCTATCTGAGACATAACTGCATGCTTAGTTTTAAAGCAATCCAACATTTCTCGCTAAGTGCATTATTATTATTATTATTTTTTTTGGGTCAATGAGTGTAATCTGACAGTTGCAGTACCCCAGTACAGGGAGTATCTGTAAATAGTTTGAATTTGTAATGTTATGTTATGTACTGCTATGTAATGTTATGTACACCCAGTATGACCTTTTATAGTTGGCTTGGACAGGGTTAACCACCCTGTTCCTACCCTCTTTGCAGGAATGGACTGGTCCTATCTCCTGTCTAGAAAGTAGTAAGTAAGTCAGAATTAAGGAAACAAGTCCATTTGCTCCTTCTTCTTATATCTAAGAATCAGAGCCTAACAAATCTCTGTGAAGGATTCTGCTTCTTTTACAGCCAAACAGAAAAAATAAAAGTCAAGAACTCAGAAGCTGCATGGCTAAAGCATAGTAGTCAGCAAGGTAGTCTGCGACTACAGCTATATAGACTTTGCTGCTTGTGAAAGACTACAGTCAAGACACCCATCACACTTAACCACGTCCTGGCCAGACATGCCTCTAAAACCTGTACTCCACAGTGTGAATTGAAGGCATAATTGCCAGAATACAGCCGCCAGCCAGCAATTCTAGTTAAGAGACTTTAGCAAGTTGGCATATAGAGAGTTCCATGATTCATAACTATGCCTGCCTCCATACCTCACTATCTGGCTAAAGCATTTGCACGGTGTACAGATTATTGTTGGATGCACTACAATTCCTATTTTGCACTCAGTAAAAAGAGACATTTATTCTTCTACCACTGGCCTGGTTTTCTGACTGCTACTACACAATACACTGGCAATTGCACACCACACCTCCTTCTAGCCGCCCATAGAACCACCTATATCAACAGCATTCCAAACTACCATCAGCCAGGAGACCCAACTACAGGGAGTGCCCTGAGGGAAGAAAATGCACACCCTCCTCTCACTACACTGGCCCTAGGGAGTAACAGTCTGAGAGAAACCACTGTAACAAATTCTATAGTCAGAGCCACTACCACTCCCATTCTCTGCTCTGGCTCCTCAAGGCTTCACTGCACAATAATTATGTAATTTGTATGTGACTTTAGAAGAGTTTAAACCATCAATATAGTAAAACCTAGTTTTTCATCTTAACATCACCTTGAGACCTCTTTGCTTCACATACACATGCAGGCAAATCTATGGCATTACCTTGCTGGATATATGGTGTCTGTGTAGGTTTTTCTTTCATAAATTGCCATTGATTACACTATCACATGTAAGTCAAAAGTAATTACTGTGGCGCAGAAGCTGTTGTGAAGTACCACGCGGCCAATTATTCCACAGGTGCCTTTCATTTAATAATGAAGACTGCGCCTTAACGCACCTTTCAACAAGGTCTGTTGCTGGTATGGGGTTTAGCACGTTAGATTGGGGGACAATATGCAAATTATTGTTCTGGCCTGCAATCTCCTGCAGGTTATTTGACAGTAAACACAGAATATTAATCATCTCTGACATACCCACTTCTCCAACCCCAACACTCTCCTGCCCTACAGGTGGGAGCCCTTCTTCTGCCACCTGCTTTTCCTCCTTTTCCATATCATCTAATATCAATGAGAATATGTCATCAGGAACATCCAGCTCATCCTCTCTTTGCATCTTGCTAACTTTTCTAGGACATGTCTAGGACAGACTTTGAAGAATGATTTGGAAGAAGTAAAGCCTGCAAAAGATGAGGATGATCATCTATTGGTTGGCACTAGTTTTGAGCGAATCGAGCTTCAGATCATAGATCCGAAGTTGATTAATTCAAACACTTTGTTTTAATGCTGTACAGAGACCTGGTAGTTACAGCAAAAGCATTTTACAGTAATAACAGCATTATTATACCCTTGTTATTAAACACATTGCATATTATTGCAAGATAACGTTCAATCATAGCAAAAGCATTTTACTGCACTAAAGCCATTATTTCACTCATGTTATTAAACTAGTTGCATAGTAATGCAAAATAATGGTTAGGGCGGGTTCACATCAGTGTTTTGGATTCCGATTCATGTTATAACATGGTTATAACGGAAAATAACATAATCCATAAGACGGAAGTCAAAACGGAAGCCTTTAAGAGACATTCTATTTTGATCCGTCATAATAGAAGTCTATGGGAATCATAACGGATCCATCTGGTTCCCGTTATGCAAGACGGAAAACAAAGTCCATCTCGTTCTGCATAACGGAAACCAGACGGATCCATTATGCTGCCCATAGACTTGTATTATGAAGGATCAAAACAGAATGCCTCTTAAAGGCTTCCGTTTTGACGTCCATCTTATGGATTCCATTATTTTCCGTTATAACCATGGTATAATGGAAAACAAAAACGGAATCCATAACGCTGATGTGAACCTGCCCTTAGTTATAGCAAGAGCATTTTTCAGCAATAGCGTCATTATTATACCCGTGTTATTAAAAATGTTGCATATTACTGCCAGATAACTCTTAGTTATAGAAAAAACATTTTACAGAAATATTGTCATTAATATGGCATCTGGCACTCAATTATCAATAAGGCACTACAATTCCCTATATTTTACATTGTATAGGATGTCAGTGGCTCTGGATCCCTTTAAAAAAGGGCAGTAGTAGTTTTTATTACTCTAAATTGCAGTCAGATACTAGCTGTTTCTGGGTAGGGAGGGAATCTGGCAGTTATAAAACCAAGTCAATTAGATATATTTATTTCATTTATTTTACGCACCTATATAGCGCTGACATATTCTGCAGCGCTTTACAGACATTAGCATCACGCTTTCCTCAATGGGGCTCACAATCTAAGTACCCTATCAATAGGTCTTTGGATATATGATATTAGTTGAATCATAGCTGCTTCATATCATTCACTCATTATTTATTTTATTTCCTATCTGAGTAACACATTTGCTTTCAGCCGCAACATGTTAATAACAGAGTGACACTCCCGACATTTTTAACCGGCACAGTGGCTTCAGATCGGTGTACTTTTTAAATTTAGTTGTGAAATGCTTTTTGAAAAAATACAGTGGCTTACAGAGGAGACTGTCCTCACATTTTAGCCATTCTAATTGTCAAGGAATGCCCTCCTGGACTCCTGCCATTGCACTGCTTCATTCACGACTTTCCAACTCACTGGAATTTCACCTTGCAGATGCTAGAAAGTCTGTACAAGCAGCATAAAGAGGTGAATGATTTCATTATGCACCAGACCACCTCAGCAGGGAGCATGAATTGTTTCGATGTCAGGCCATTGCAGCTTATCAGAGATGCCTGCTATATACACAGGCCCTTTAGAGAGGCCACCAGATTTGTCAGTAGGGACAACTGCAGCATAAACTATGTTATCACTATCTTAGAGCAGACACTCACACTGATGCAACAAGGGATAGCGGAAGAATAATAGCTTAGACATCTTGCTGTTGGGGACACACATAGAGAATGTCCAACGGAGGAGGAAGAGGAGGATGAGGAGCTGCCACTAGAGGAGGACCAGGAGGAGGAGGAGTTGCTTGTTCATGAGGATGAGGGTGATACCGATGACATTGGCCATGATGACTAATAATCTCAGTGGGGGCAGAGGCGTAAAGAATTGGGTTTTCGCCAAACTGGCGAGAATGGCAAGCTGTATCCTCACTTACTTGCGTACTGGCAGATGTATTATTCAAATGAAGCAATCTGACGATTACTGGATGACCATACTTTTAGACACTTGCTCTGAAAGCAAAATGGGGGAAATTTTTCCTGCTGCTGAAAGGGAGGCCAAATTGCAATATTACCAAGATACAGTGGATCAGTAAGAAATGTAATTTTCCATAAAAAGATACTTCCATGGCCAACAGAACCTTAATGGAAGATCTAATTATTTATCATCATCCCATCAGTATGAACGTTGTTAAGCATTTGCTCATCAAGAATTTAAGCAATATTTGAGCCAGAACATCTACATAAAATGCATGTATGCAGTGGATCTATAGGAGCTTGCAGTGAAAGGTTAAATCACTTCTAACTGGATTAATAAACGTAAATGTTAGAAAAAGTAATGGGCAGAAAAATTAATGAGGGCATGAAAATAGCGAAGCCATACACACAGTATTAGTAACACTTCTGGCACCATTTCAGGAGGCATTATGATCTAATGTATTCACTTTTCACTGCAGAAACAGCTTGTTTTGGGTCAGTAAACAGAAAGAACCAGTGACCCATAAGTGTATAGTTCTACTGATTGTGCAATTATGATTATTTTTCCATTGTGCTTGTCAGTAAAGATTAGGGATGACGTTTTAACTGACAGTGAAAAAGTTTTTCAACAGACAGTGAACATCTTGATGGTTTTTGCCTTGTTCTATGCTTGTGAGGATTGTAGGCATTTTACTACTTGATGCATTAAAAGCGGATCAGTCACCATAATACGCTGTCCTAATTAGGCGCAGCATATTTTAATGACAGGTCTGCTGGGCTCAATGCAGACAGAAACGGTCAGCACTCCACCTCACTGTGTGAACGGTGCAGGAATCCAGAGACGGCAGGCTCACAAAATCAATGAAGAAAGTATCAGCACTCAAATTCAGTTCTTTGCACCTTTGCAGGTCTGCTGGGCTGTTACACCAAATACCACAAAAAATATTGTTCTATTTGGTTAATAGCAGCTAAGAAATAATACAGTGAACTCCTAATTATGAGCGATGCATGAGGATAGCGTGCCCCCCCTCCTCCCACCCTCTGCCGATGACGGAGAGATACAAAATGGTATTAGTCAATTTTTGTACAATTTGGTGTAATAGCCTGGGGGACTTGCAGCTATTTTCTAGTGACAGATCCACTTCAAACAGATATTGCCACAGTATATACAGCAGTTACAATTACATGCAATTTTGTATAAAGTGTAACTTTGGACATCTTTAATGTTCTTTCATTCTATGACTACAGAGTGATGCTGCAATTGTAGCTACCTAGGAAAATTTGTGAGAAATACGCCCTCTGCTGGTTTCTATTCTCTCTCTCTCTTTAGTTATATAGTGTAGCATCTCATTTATATATCAGAGAAGAAGAGACTTCCCACGTATGTAACAATCTGGACTTTGGAGAAGGATGAGATAATCCAGACAGAAGCCAGCATCATGCTTTATAGGGAATCAAATGCCCCATTATAAGTGAGTGTGTGTGTGTGATCTGCTCAGGATTGCCTTTGCTGGGGTGGAAATGTGGTAAGGTTTTATTAAAAGGTAGAAAGCATAAAAATTAAACAAAACAGCAGAAAAATTAAATCCCTGCCTGTTCTGAACTTACTATATATTAGATATCCCTGTCTGGGGAGCTTCTTTCTGCCAGCTTACCAAAACCATACTTCAGCAACCCCTCCAGTCAGCTCTCACACAAATGTCCTTCCTTTGTCCTCAACCATAGAGTATTTCTGGCTGTTCCACACCCATTTTTAATCGCTTCCTGTCCTCTGCTGTATATGTATGGTGGAAGTGGGAATTGCGCCCACTCAGAAGTTAAGTGTGTACCATAGCCTTCGGGCACCTGCTGTTTTAAACAGAAGATTCCTGAAGGCGTTGCCTATGATCAGCAATAACACTTATCATGGACATTTAACCCCTCTAATGCTGTTGTCAATGGTGGGTAGTGTTGAGTGAATCGAAGAATCTGAAGTGGAATTCGATCTGTTTAGTAAAAATTTGATTTGCAACTAATCTGAATATCCTCACGCTTCATGGTAGCACATCATTTTTTTTCCTAAAATGGCGGCTACACATGTTACAAAGTTAAAGTAAGAAACCCAGGAATGTGAGATCAACCATAATGCAATGCAGATAGCCAATCAGCTGATAGCCAGCGCCTGTGATGTCACAGCCCTATAAAAGCCTCATCCAACGCAGTCCCTGCCATTTCACTGTGAGATGAGCATAGGGAGAGATGTGACAAGCACTAAGGAGAGTGTTGCTAAAAGCTTTTAATTGTGAAATATTGTATAGGGAGAGTGCAGGGACAATGTAGAGACAGTGTAGGGAGATCGTAGGGAGAGTTTTTACACACTGTAGGGAGAGCATAGGGAGACTGCAGGGACTGTAATCTGAAGCTGAAGAGATCCATAGAAGACAGAACAATTTTCATCAGTCCGTGTGTAGGGCACAGAGCCATCTAATTGAACAGTGTCCTCCTTGTTTAATGGATAAGCATTTCTATTATGCCTTGATTCTCAAATTGGGGTGCATAACCTGTCTTGTTCTACTGTTATTGGGGTGTCAACCTTGTTTATTACATAAGCAATTCTATTAGGCCTTTTTTTGTAAATTAGGGTGAATAATCTTTCTAATTCTACTTTTATTGGGTTGTCCACCTTCCTGTCACAGTAACTGTTTCACCACCAGAAAGGACTCGCTATGCATGTTGCTGCAATCACAGTGTACACTGACTGGGCTCTTTGACACTACTACTGGCCAAGCTTTCCAGAACTCATGGTGCTCGGTGTCTCCTCACTCGTGATGCGTTTGTGCAGCTGCATGGGCTGCTGCCGATAATGATGATGACTTCTGATGTAGCTCAATTCCAGATGTTAGATGTGCTCCACCACTGCGCTTGGTGTATTGGCTGAGCTTACTGCTTCTTAATGTAGAAGTGAGCCAAACAGACACTAAAGTGTAACTGTCATGTTTTCATCCAAAAATCAATTTTAGCTTGTTACTGCTGCACAGCATTATGCATAAAGCAATCTTTAGTTTCTTCACATACCACTGTTTTCCTTGAGTTTTTCCCATAGTTACGGCTGTTTAAACATTTGCAATATGAGGACCTTCTCAAGATACCTTCTCAAGATGGCTCCTCTGACAGTTCTCTGAGGCCAAAACTGCTTTCCCTCACTTCACATACATACTTGCTGTAGCCAGCAGCTCCCTGCCAGCCAATCAGATTGGATTACTGAGAGACACGCCTCCTCACTCTGAAGCCTAATCCAAGCATGCAGTGTGAAGGACCGCCCCTCTGTCTATCTGTCTTCTTAGCCGAAGACAGACAAGACATAGCAACTGTCTTTTAAGAGAGCAGTGGAAAGGGACAGAGGACATTAATAAAAGCTGCTATTATAAGGTAATTACAGATCTTTTGACAATCATTGACAGACTAACTCAGGTATACATGCCTAGCTCTAATAAACTAGCAAATAAAAAAAATATGACAGTTACACTTTAAACATCCACTATATGAGTAATAAATATCCGTTATTAAAGACAGTGTCTAGGAAAATAAGGGTTCTTAGATGCATTTTCAGTCCCAACCCCCTAAAATATAAAAAATATAGTGATGTATGGTATTCCCTCTAGTTTTGCTTATATTGCAAAGACAAAACTCGATGTAGATTTATCAGAGGATAATGACATATTCGATATACATACTAATAAGTAAAAGTACATGGGTGTGGTTGTGAATCCAGGAGCCATTAAATAACCATTAACGTGGTTATAACAGTAAGTATAAATCTAAAAGTAGTTGTACATAAAATAAATGCATAAATAAGAGGAGGGGGAAGGAGAGTCCCACACCCATCTATTTCTACATGCATCATAAAAAAAACATATGCCAGTAATTCTACTTCTGTGTTAAGGCACTTAAAAACTATAGTGTCAAAATTATAGATGTATCAAGATCCAGACCTTGACATTTCAGCAATAAAATCCCTCCTTCTGCAATCTTTATTAACTAACCGTCAGCCTGTAAATCAGATTTTAGTAGACTCTGCCTGATGGTGTAATTTAAAATGGCTTGATAGAGAATGATTTTCATAGTCCATTCTTATATACACATGTGGAGAAAATTGTTGGTAGCCTTCCAATTAAATAAAGAAAACTCACAACGGTTCGCTGAAATATGTTGAAACTAACAAAAGTAAAAATGTACTGACATTCAGCTAATGAATATCAGACATTGGTTTTGAATTGTGGTTCAACAGAATAATAGTAAATATTCACTTATTATTACTTTTGTCAGTTACAACTTATTTCAGTGACAATTTTGTCCATTTTTGTATATGTAGAGATTCTACATGTTTGTGATTGAATAATTTTACCCGTAGGGGCTTTCTTGAGGGACATATTTGGAACTTTATTATAGACAATTGGAGGCCTAGCTGGTAGATTAGAGCTTATTGTTTTATTTTATTGAAGGCAACTAGTTGTTAAGATAAAACTATTTTTGCAGTTGATTTATGATATGTTGTACATTCCAATCCCTCATCTACCCATATGGGGCCTTTCCAAATAAAAATAATATCTCTTATATGACGCCGCCATAAGATGAGATCCACATCAAGCCTGGGAAATATCATAAATGTTTCCAGCAGCCCATAAATAAATTAGCATAGTTGGTACAAATCTTGTCCCCATTGTGGTACCAGTAACTTGACGTTAAAACTCAGAATCCTACATACAATGCCCTGCTGCTGATCTATGGATATATATAAAGAACATATATCTAGTTTGGCCATTAAATGGATTCCAATAATTAAATGACTTCTGTATTATCTTTTATATGGCTATATTTATTGAAGGAAAGAATCAATGTATTGTGATATATTAGAGGTGAAGGACCAAATACCTGATATTTTCAGGCTACCTGGTGGTGGGGTGTTTGTGTACGTATCTCAGACATACAATATATTGAGGTGTATCTAAATAAAATCAAATACTTAAAATACTTTCTTGGTATGGTTTCTAACACAAGTTTTCTTTAACTGTGCATAGTA
The DNA here is from genome assembly GCA_033119425.1 of Bufotes viridis. NCBI lineage: Eukaryota > Metazoa > Chordata > Amphibia > Anura > Bufonidae > Bufotes > Bufotes viridis. Next base: position 65,662,254 of record CM065589.1, on the reverse strand, counting down.
TATGATTGTTGGATCTGACATTAATTTAAAATAGTTTTTTTTTCCCTCTCATTGTCTTTAAATTTATCTTGTATTACTAATTCACCTCCCTTGTCCACTGGGCGGGTCACTGTATGTTTGTTAGACTGTAATTGTTGTAAGGCCTTCATCTCTTTGGATGACAAATTGATTCCCTTATGGGTACATTTCTCTATCCCTATATATAAAAATTGTCCATAGGACAGCTTGGTGCAAATTTTAAACCTTTATTGAGCAATTTTACATGATCAGGTGTTAACTGAGCACTAGTGAAATTAAAAATTTATATTCCTCTATTCTGTTTTGCCCATTTTGGGCTTCTATGTTTCGGTTATTTCCACTAACTCTTTTTCGTACACTCTTTTTCAGTTTTGATTTACTATTTGAAGTGAAGAGTGGTGTATAACAGGATTCTTGTTTGTGTGCACATGATAATTTTGAGCAGTTGTTGTAATTATCTTGGGATTTGATGCTAAATTGGATAACGGAAGTGAGACTGCTTGTGATTAAATTATTGGTGGTTGGTGAGTGACATCGGAAAAAGTTGTTGGCTATAGAACTGTACTGTGTAATTGAGATCATGTGACTGGGTGATAATGTAATTTGGGTATGTGGTTGTGTGATTGTGTATGGTGTTTGGACTTTGTGATATATTTTGTATTTTTGATGCCTTTGTGGAGTGTGACTTGAGTGGTTTGAATTGGTGAGAGGGTTATTGTAGATGAACATGGGGTGGTGTTTTGTCTAAAAAATAATTTGAAGCTAGTGCTTGATATTTATTAGATACTAGTACTAGTATCATGTAAAGGTTTTGTATGTCACCAGAAGATGTTTGCTTTATAAAGGAGATATTAAAATTCTCCTCTTGGTTTTCCTTAGTGGTTAACAAAAAACTATCTGACTTATGTAGACAATTAGAGAAATTAGTAGTGTGCAAAATGCAATACCAATGGGAAGTAAAATTCTTAACGTATTATGTGAATAGTGGGCAGGTCCCAAAAGGTTTAAGTTCTTTTGTACAACTAGCAAGAGAATTCAAGGGGGATTTATTTGAGTCTAAGTGGGAGTCATTTTTCAAAGCACAATCCATTCCTGCAGTTAATTTAATTATTCAGCGGAGAGAGGAAATTATAAAATAATTAAATAACAGAATTAACGATATTCGTGCAGCATTAGATGGTTATAGTAAGGATGATGAATATTGAAAATTTCAAAAAAATTATATCAGGTGGAAAATGAGTTGATTAGGAAAAAAGGAAGAAAATGTAGATGGCATGTAATAAAAAAAATATCCAAAGTCATGCAGTTTTCCCACTGGCCACTAGACATAATAATATGTTGAGACGTCCTTTTCTATACAGGTAACTTTTGAGCATTCATCTCATTATCATTACACGCAGGATTAGAATGACAGATAACACATGATCCATCATTTACAATAGGTGATATCACTCCCTCCTGACCTCTGCACAGGTCACAGAGCATACCTAGATAGTGACATAGAAAAGGCAAACAAAAATCAGCAAAAATTATAAAAACAAATGTGTAACATAATTTGATTAAAACAATAGGTCCTTATTTGGTGACACATTCTCTTTAACCACCTCCCGACCGCCTAACGCAGGGATGCGTCCTGCGGGCGGCCGGGATGTTCCTCCTTGATGCATCGGCGCATCATCTCGCGAGACGCGAGATGACGGGCTGATGCCGCACGCGCATGCGCAGTGCGCTGCGGTAAAAGTTTTAGAAGGAGTTGGTCATCAGCCTGCCAGCCAATGATTAGCGCTGGCAGGCTGATGACTTTTAAAAAATCAAATGAAAAGCCATTTAACACATTATATTTATAAATATAATGTGTTAAATGGCTTCTGTGCTCTCTGCTGGGTCCTTTTCGTCGGTTGGTCCCAGCAGAGAGCACACTTTATTCATTACACTGAGTATACCAAGCACACACACAAGTAGCCCCAGATCACCCACCCATCAGCCCAATTAACCCCTTGATCACCCCTGTCAATCACTAGTGAAAAGGAAAAAAGTGATCAGTGTAAACTGTCACTTTTTTTTTTCACTAGTATTGACTGTTAGGTTTTGTTTAGTTTTTAGGCCCCTTTAGGTAGTCAGTTAGCGCCCACCGCACCGCATTTGCTGATTAGCGTAGCGCTAATCAGCATTGGTACTTTATAGTATCTGTAAGTGATCAGAACTGATCACAGTCAGATCTATAATAGTATTAGTGTCACCTTAGTCAACCTCCATCCAAAACGCAGTGTTTGCCCGATCAAGTCTGATCGGTCGCCCACACGTGCGTTCACTCACACCCGCCCCGCCGCAGTGACAAAATTATTATTATTTTTTTATCACTGCACAATCACTACACAAACGCTGTGGCGATAATCAGTTTTGATATTTTTTATCAATCGCAGCGGCTTCCTGTACTTCGCTAGCCTCCCATTTGTAAGACAGGCTTGCTTTTTTTCTTGGGTAGTCTTAGGGAATACCCACTAAATTTAGTTGTCCAAATGGCAAGGAAGAGGTATTCATCTGAAGAGGCCTACAGGCTTCTGACCCAGTCGGATGAGGAATGGGAACCCTCATCTGACGAATCCAGCAGGTCAGAATACGAACCTGTAGAAAGCAGTGTCAGTCTGACCCAAAGTTCGGACGATGAGGTTGAGGTCCCTGATACCACCAGGTGTAACCGGCACCGTGTTGCTAGACCACATTAGACCATTGCTAGACCATGGATTACGTGGTGAGGCATACACCAGCAGCGCAGACCATCCTGGACCTAGTACCAGCACTGCCATAGAACATGGTGAAGTGGCGAGCACCAGAAGGGCAGTTGAAGCTGGTATGGTGGCACATGCAGTAGTTCCCCCGTCGCAGCCACCGCACAGACAGGCCCGTAGAGCCCCTAGAGTCCCTGAGGTGCTGGCAAACCCTGATTGGCAGCCCCCATCTTCAGCCACACCAGTAGTTCCCCCTTTCACCGCCCAGTCAGGAGTTCGGGTTGGGACAGCTCAGATCGGATCGGCACTGGGGTTTTTTGAGCTGTTCTTCACTGCGGAGCTCTTTGACCTAGTCGTGGCAGAAACAAACCAGTATGCCACTCAATTTCCAAGTTTCTGAAATTAAAACTTTTCTGGGCCTTCTCCTCAACATGGGCCTGACAAAAAAGCATGAATTGCGCTCATATTTGTCCACAAACCGAATTCATCACATGCCCATGTACTCTGCTGCCATGTCCAGGACACGATTTGAGACCATCCTGCGTTTCCTGCACTTTAGTGACAACAGCACCTCTCGTCCCAGAGGCCACCCAGCTTTTGACCGGCTCCACAAAATTCGGCCCCTCATAGACCCCTTTAACACCAAATTTGCAGATTTGTATACCCCTGAGCAAAACATCTGCCTAGATGGGTCCCTAATACATTTTACCTGGCGTCTTCGCTTCAAACAATACATCCCAAGCAAGCGCGCCCAGTACGGGGTCAAATTGTATAAGCTCTGTGAAAGGGCCACAGGCTATATGTACAAATTTCGCGTCTATGAGGGTAAAGATCAGACCCTGGAGCCGGTCGGTTGCCCTGACTACCTTGGGAGCAGTGGGAAGACAGTCTGGGACTTGGTGTCACCCTTATTTGGCAGGGGGTACCATCTTGATGTGGACAATTTCTACACAAGTGTGCCCCTCTTCAGGCATTTGTTCCTAGAACAGATTGGCTGCTGTGGCACCACGCGACCCAGTCGCCAGGGCTTTCCCAAATGGCTCGTTACCACCTGTCTTGCAAGGGGGGAGAGGGCTGCCTTGTGTAACGAAGAACTGCTCGCGGTGAAATGGAGAGACAAGCGTGACGTTTACATGCTCTCATCCATTCACGCAGACACGACAATACAAATTGAACGGGCAACCAGTGTCATTGAAAAGCCCCTCTCGGTCCACGAATATAATTTGCTCATGGGAGGAAAGGACTTCAATGACCAGATGTTGGCTCTATATTTACTCTCCCGCAGAACCAGACGCTAGTATAAGAAGGTGTCTGTATACCTAATCAAATTGGCTATGTACAACAGTTTTGTTCTCTACAGTAAGGCTGAGAGAACAGGATTCTTCCTCAAATTTCAGGAAGAGATCATCGAGAACCTCCTGTATCCAGGAGGTTCTGTGGCCCCAACCACCAGTGTAGTGAGCCGTCTACACGAGCGACATTTTCCCAGTGTCGTTGCTGGTACCTCAAACCATCCGCCACCCCGAAAAAGATGTTGTGTCTGTAGCAGGAGTGGAATAAGGCGTGACACCCGCTATTTCTGTCCTGACTGCCCTTACCACCCTGCCCTATGCTTAGGGGAGTGTTTCCGGAAGTACCACACTCAGGTACACTTAGGGACGTGGGGCCGCAGGACACAGGCAGCGTTAACACAAGGGTTTATCAGGATACTAGGTTTTGAGAGACCCTAACACACAGGGGTGCTAGTGTGCTACTGCAGATATGTGAAACGGTAGAAACCTCTCCTTTCATTTGGGATAAAGTGCATAATGTACTTCGCACCGTCTCTGTGTGATTTACACTTTACACATTGTCCCATGGGAAAGGTGAGGTTTCTGCTAGGAAAGTAAAGAGTGAACAGTTAAAAAAAAAATAATTAAACAGGTAGCAAGAAAAAGAAATAGTTAGTTTAGGTTTTAAAAGTTTTATGATGTTTAGGTTCTATAAAGTTTGTAACGTTCAAATTTATAAGCCTGCTGCTTGTTTTTTCTTCTTTTTTTTTTTTTTACTAACCACCCTTTACTTTCCAGCTGGACCAACCGACGAAAACGCTGCAGCACTGATGTGCATTCTGAGAGAAGCATTGCGCTGCTGTCAGATTACATGTGAAGTCGGTATATGCGGCGCTGCAGGACGAGATTTCTTCTCCGCAGTACAGGTACGTTTGCCCAGGCATATGAGCTGAGGAGAGGTGTTGGAGTTCATATGCTTTGGCAAACACTTTGTATCAAAAATCTGGCGAAGATGTCTTCCTCCACAACGATCGATTAATCGATGTGAATGGAGAAATCACGTTTGCCAGGACATAGTAGCTGAAGTGGGTTTGGATGTTTGGGCGTAGCCCCTATGTCCTGGAAATCGGCAGGCCCCTCTTTTTTTTTCTTGCACATTTTTTGGCAGAGATTTTTTCATCCACATTGTTCGATGCGAATGAATAAATCTGTGCCGTTTATTTTTTTTTTCAGCCCAGAGGCTGAACGGAAAAAAATCTCATTACCCGTTTGCTCAATATAAGGAGAACAGCAGAAGCTCCTAAGGCTGGCCGTACATGTAATGATTGTGGAGACCCTCAAATGCCAGGGCAGTACAAACACCTCACATGTGACCCCATTTTGGAAAGAAGACACCCCAAGGTATTCGCTGAGATGCATATTGAGTCCATGAAAGATAGAACTTTTTGTCACAAGTTCGCTAACTTGTGCCAAAAAAAAAATCTTCTATGAACGCGCAAGGCCCCTCACGGAATACCTTGGGGTGTCTTCTTTCCAAAATGGGGTCACTTGTGGGGTATTTATACTGCCCTGGCATTTTAGGGGCCCTAAAGCCTGGAATCCAAATGCCTAAAAATGCCCTCCTAAAAGGTACTCCTTGGAATTAGGGCCCCTTTACGCACCCAGGCTGCAAAAAAGTGTCACTCATGTGGTATCGCCGTACTCAGGAGAAGGAGGGCATTGTGTTTTAGGGTGTATTTTTTACATATACCCATGCTGGGTGAGAGAAATATCTCTGTAAATTGACAACTTTGTATAAAAAAATGGAAAAAGTTGTCATTTACAGAGATATTTTTCACACACAGTATGGGTATATGTAAAAAAACACCCCAAAACACATTGCCCTACTTCTTCTGAGAGTACGGTGATACCACATGAGTGACACTTTTTTGCAGCCAAGATGCGCAAAGGGGCCCTAATTCCAATGAGTACCTTTTGGATTTCACAGGGCATTTTTACGCATTTGGATTCTAGACTTCTTCTCACACTTTAGAGACCCCTAAAATGCCTGGGCAGTATAAATACCCCACAACTGACCCCATTTTAGAAAGAAGACACCCCAAGGTATTCAGTGAGGGGTATGGTGAGTTCATATAAAATTTTATTTTTTGTCACAAGTTAGTGGAATATGAGACTTTGTAAGAAAAAAAAAATCAATTTCCGCTAACTTGTGCCAAAAAAAAAATCTTCTATGAACTCGCCATGCCCCTCACGGAATACCTTGGGGTGTCTTCTTTCTAAAATAGGGTCACTTGTGGGGTATTTATACTGCCCTGGCATTTTAGGGGCCCCCAAGGCGTTAGAAGTAGTTTGGAATCCAAGTGCGTAAAAAGACCCTGTGAAATCCTAAAGTTACTGATTGGAATTAGGGCCCCTTTACGCATCTTGGCTGCAAAAAAGTGTCACTCATGTGGTATCGCCGTACTCAGGAGAAGTAGGGAATTGTGTTTTGGGGTGTATTTTTACATATACCCATGCTGGATGAGAGAAATATCTCTGTAAATTGACAACTTTGTATAAAAAAAATTGAAAAAGTTGTAATTTACAGAGATATTTACATGGTTGTCATTTACATGGTGAGTTCATGTAAATATTTTTTTTTTTTGTCACAAGTTAGTGGAATATAAGACTTTGTAAGAAAAAAAAAATTCCATTTCCGCTAACTTGTGACAAAAAATTAAAACTTCCATGAACTCACTATGCCCATCAGCGAATACCTTAGGGTGTCTACTTTCCAAAATGGGGTCATTTGTGGGGTGTTTCTACTGTCTGGGCATTGTAGTACCTCAGGAATGACAGGTGCTCAGAAAGTCAAAGTGCGGAAATTCACTTTTTTGCACCATAGTTTGTAAACACTATAACTTTTACCCAAACCAATAAATATACACTTATTTGATTTTTTTTCAATCAAGGACATGTAGAACAATAAAATTAAAGAAAAATTTATATAGAAATGTAGTTTTATTTGTAAAATTTTACAACAGAAAGTGAAAAATGTCATTTTTTTGCAAAAATTTCGGTAATTTTTTTATTAATATCAAAAAAAGTAAAAATGTCAGCAGCAATGAAATACCACCAAATGAAAGCTCTATTAGTTAGAAGAAAAGGAGGTAAAATTCATTTGGGTGGTAAGTAGAGTTGAGCGAACTTGTATTTTAAGTTCGGCGTCCAAAGTTCGGGTTTGGGTTATCGTAGCATCCCGTTATGGATTCCGCTACCACGGACCATAACAGCATTTGGAATCCATAAGGGGATTCTTCAATGAACCCGAACCTTGGACAACACTAAGGACCTGGAGTGATGTCAACGTCATGTGATCAGTGCAGGGGGCATGGCTCAGCACTGGATTGGATAAGAGGTGATTCAGTACTGAGCCACGCCCCCCTGCACTGATCACATGACGGTGACGTCACCCCAGGTTCTTAGTGTTGTCCAATGTTCGGGTTCATTGAAGAATCCCCTTATGGTTTCCAAATGCCGTTATGGTCTGTGGTAGCGGAATCCATGACGGGATTCTTCGATAACCCCAACCCGAACTTTGGACGCCAAACTTAAAATACAAGTTTGCTCAACTCTAGTGGTAAGTTGTATGATCGAGCAATAAACCGTGAAAGTAGTGTAGTGCAGAATTGTAAAAAGTGGTCTGGTCATTAAGGGTGTTTAAGCTAGGGGGGCTGAGGTGGTTAAAGCCCCTTTACATTGGTCCACTGAGCAGACAGTTATCGGGAAAAAAAACTGTGATATCAATGATTATAATATCCACGTCGAAGATACTTTTGTTGTGTCATACTGCTAAGGTAATGGTACAGTGCAAGAGGGCTAAAAATGTGTTTTTATTGAATGAATTTACAGTTTTTTTGGAACGGAAGTTGTCAATAGGTTGTAGCATCCACTTGCTAGGTGGAGCTTTGTCACTCTCCTCACAGGGAAGGGGAGTTAAGATTAAGAACAGAGCATTCAATGTGTCGACAGTGAAGTTAGCAGAAGCAGAAAACAGCCTTGGACACTGAACCAGCCAAAGATGCTGATAGGAGGAAAAAAGTGGAGAAAGAGTGAAGACAAAACATGGAAAAGCATTCCTCTGTTGATAGGAAGTTAGTGTAAAAGCTCTGTGGAGATAATCTGCTTAAAACGTATGGGCTCTGTAGCAGACATCTTCAGGATAATCAAGTCTTCTGGTACCTTGACAGACTTAAAAAGGCAGAATCTGGATATGACCATCCTATTATATTGTGCTGGGGAAACTTTTAGTGCCATTAACTGTGAGTACAGAAACCTATGAAGAAGGTGCAGAAATTAGTTTGACGTTGTGAGCCGCCCTGTGGTTGCATAGTGATGCTTATTTCAGCATGGTTAGGTGTGGGATAGAGAAGTGTGTGAATAGAATTGCCTCAACCGCTACAGGACCGCCTAACGCAGGGATGCGTCCTGCGGGCAGTCTTGTAGCTCTGAGACGACGCATCGGCGCGTCATCTCGCGAGACCCGAGACCTCCTGTGAGCGCGCGCGCGAGCGCACGTTCTCAGTGAAGCGCGTCTCAGGAGTTCTGCTACAGCCTGCCAGCAATGATCCATCGCTGGCAGGCTGTAGATGCGAATTAAATCGCATCAAAGAGCTATATCATACGCTGTTTTGTGAACAGCGTCTGATATAGCTGCTACCTGGTCCTCTGGTGTTCCTATTTGCTGGGATCGACCACCAGAGGACCAGGTAACTATGTAAAGTTGCACCAAACACTACACTAACCCCAACCCCACCCTCCCTCACCTATTAACCCCTTGATGACCCCTTGATCACCCCATCTAGACCCCCTGATCACCCCCCTGTCATTGATCACACCGCTTGTAAGGCTACATTCAGACGTCCATATCTGTTTTGCGGATCCGTGGATTCACGGATCCGCGGATCGGATCCGCGGATCCGCAGATCCTCAAAAGACGGACACCGGCAATGTGCTTTCCGCATTTTGCAGATCCGCACATTGCCAGAACTATATAGAAAATGCTTTTTCTTGTCCGCAATTGCGGACAAGAATAGGACATGTTCTATATTTTTGCGGAACGGAAGTGCAGACCCGGAAGCGCGGATCCGTAATTCTGGATCCGAGCGGGACAAAGTCTGTCCCCATAGAAATGAATGGGTCCACAATTCTGTTCCGCAAACAGAATTTCGGACGTGTGAATGGGGCATAAGGGTCCCTTATCACCGCCAGTTAGTTAGCCACTTGTTAGGTAGCTAGCGCCCAGCTCACCGCACCGCAGTCACTGATTTTGGCAGAGATTTTTTCATCCACATTGATCGATGCGAATGAAAAAATCTGTGCCGTTCATTTTTTTTTTTTTTTCAGCCCAGCGGCTGAACGGAAAAAAAAAATCTCATTACCCGTATGCTCAATATAAGGAGAATCGCAGATACTCCTAATGCTGGCCATACGTGTAATGATTGCGGAGACCTTCAAATGCCAGGGCAGTATAAATACCCCACATGTGACCCCATTTTAGAAAGAAGACACCCCAAGGTATTCAGTGAGGGGTATGGCGAGTTCATGCAAAAATTTATTTTTTGTCACAAGTTAGTGGAATATGAGACTGTAAAAAAAAAATAATAAATCAATTTCCGCTAACTTGTGCCAAAATTTTTTTTTTTCTGTGAACTCGCCATGCCCCTCACGGAATACCTTGGGGTGTCTTCTTTCCACAATGGGGTCACTTGTGGGGTTTTTATAGTGTCCTGGCATTTCAGGAGTCCTAAAGCGTGAGAATCCAAATGCGTAAAATGGCCTGTGAAATCCTAAAGGTACTCATTAGTTTTAGGGCCCCTTTGCGCATCTTGGCTGCAAAAAATTGTCACACATGTGGTATCGCCGTACTCAGGAGAAGTAGGGCAATGTGTTTTGGGGTGTATTTTTATATATACCCATACTTTGTGTGAGAAATATCGCTGTAAACGACAACTTTTTAATTTTTTATTCAAAGTTGTCAATTTACAGAGATATTTCTCTCACCCAGCATGGGTATATGTAAAAATACACCCCAAAACACATTGCCCTACTTCTCCTGACGGCGATACCACATGAGTGACACTTTTTTGCAGCCAAGATGCGCAAAGGGGCCCAAATTCTAATGAGTACCTTTTAGGAGGGCATTTTTACGCATTTTTCTTCTCACGCTTTAGGGCCCCTAAAATGCCAGGGCAGTATAAATACCCCACATGTGATCCCATTTTGGAAAGAAGACACCCCAAGGTATTCGCTGAGGGGCATAATGAGTCCATGAAAAATTTAACTTTTTGTCAAAAGTTAGCGCAAAGGGAGACTTTGTGAGAAAAAACAATAAAAAATCAATTTCCACTAACTTGTGCCAAAAAAAAAATCTTCTATGAACTCGCCATGCCCCTCATGGAATACCTTGGGGTGTCTTCTTTCTAAAATGGAGTCATTTGGGGGGTATTTATACTATCCTGACATTCTAGCACCTGAAGAAACATGACAGTTGCTCAGAAAGTCAGAGCTGCTTCAAAATGCCGAAATTCACTTTTTTGCAGCATAGTTTGTAAATGCTATAACTTTTACCCAAACCAATAAATATACACTTATTGGACTTTTTTTTTTATCAAAGACATGTAGAACAATAAATTTAGAGAAAAATTTATATAGAAATGTAGTTTTTTTTGAAAAATTTTACAACAGAAAGTGAAAAATGACATTATTTTGCAAAAATGTCGTTAAATTTGTATTAATGGCAAAAAAAGTAAAAATGTCAGCAACAATGAAATACCACCAAATGAAATCTCTATTAGTGAGAAGAAAAGGAGGTAAAATTCATTTGGGTGGTAAGTTGTATGACGGAGCAATAAACGGTGAAAGTAGTGTAGTGCGGAATTGTAAAAAGTGGCCTGGTCATTAAGGGTGTTTAAGCTAGGGGGGCTGAAGCGGTTAAAGAAAAATATTGGCCTATTAATTGCCTTTGCAGCCATATAACCTGTGAAAACTTTGGAAACTGCACATTGTGTAAGAACTGCCAGTCCGTTCATGCTGGGAACTGTGCTTAATGTACCTGAAGTTGATTATTCAATAAAGAACCATTCAGCTGTTAACCTGGTGTCATTATTACCTCTTATTGCCTCAGTTGGCTCTTGTTAACTAATGAAGACCCCAATGTTTAGGTGGTCTTTATTGTTAATGGTCGTGCAGTATTTAAGGTGCCATACGGCCATTAACAATGCAAAATAGACCGCGCCATATGGTTGTACACTTAGTTGTAGGGACATAACTTTTTAAAGGGTGTGTTCACCTTTGAACAATATTTAGCAGTATGCATTGCAATATAGGTCAAAATAACTTTGCACAAGTTAAGCAGAGGACATCCAATATGGCGTTAACAAGGCTAAATGACAAATAGATTAAAAATAATTTTTTTGAACAAAACTGAGATCTTTTCAGAAGGAAGAACACATACAGACACATGTATCACTTCACAATCTGTCTTGGCTTCATTTCCCCTGAGAATGTCTTTTAGTGTAACATTCCTTTTCTGGTGGAGTGTACCTTTTTTTTTTTTGAGTGATGCAGCTTAATCTATAGATGATTTTTAGCCCTAGGAGGACTGAACATGTGATCATTGGATCGCTTATACCATAGACTGCAATAAAATACTTTTGCAGTCTAAGACAAAAACACTAGGGCCCTGATTTATCAAGACCGGAGTGTGCTACAAAAGCCCTGTGCCTGTTTTCATGTTATATTTACTGGCTAACATGGTACAAATATATATTTTTAACTATGGACATTTGACAATTTCTATCCATGGCATGGCCACTACATAAAGTATACAGCTCTGCCTGGTTCTACCACAGCATGACTCCTGCAAGCTGCTGATCCGGATTTAAATCACAGCTGATCTAATATTGGTGACCTTTCCTAAGGATAGGCAGTCAATAATAACTTCTCAAAATGCAACTCTAACTTCTAAAGTTTTGACCGTAGATATGAACAGAAAGTGAATAAAGTCTGTACAGTACAAACATGCGTAAAGATGTAAGTATCACAAATCTCACAAATACTTACATTTTCTTACTAGAACATGTGTGTTCTTAGTTTCTACTGAAAATATTTTATTGAAAAATTTTAATTTATGCAAAGTACTTTTATACAGTTAAAACTTGATGAGGTACACTATGTGTTGTAGAGTGCATTGAATTAATTGAGTCCTCATTTTAATATGATAATTGATTCATAGTGATAAGCGAGTATGCTCGGCCGAATACCTGTTCGGCCCGAGCATCGCTATGCTTGGAACTTGGCAGTACTCAACCGAGTACCACATGTGCTCGAGTGCAATGCTCGAATCTCCGCCCCACATGTTTTGCGGTTTTTAAGCAGCCAATAAAGGTGCAGGTAAGTACTGCCTTCACTGTAATGCCAGTAGCCATGTTGGCTGCTGGCATTACAGTGATTGGCTGGCCAGAATGCGTCATCGGGTGCTATATTGCCCCTGATGACGCATGTTTGGCTCAGACATAGACAGGGAGAGCAGAGCATAGGAAGGGAAAGACAGTGTAGGGAGCGATTTTCACAGTTTTTATTCAGAGAAAGCTTTTTCAAGACTCAAAAGTACTTTTAAGGACTACTGTGTGTGTGTGTTTTAGAGCATCAATCTATTTACCCCCTGCAGTCTCAGGGACAGTGCTTCGGAATTGACAGATAGTGCAGGGAGAGACATTTGCTGTTTTTACTACCAAAAGCTTTTCAGCGAGCCCAAAATCCTTTTAAGGACTACTGTGTGTGTTTGACAGCAGCAAGATATTTTTATTTTATACCTATTAGTGACATATACTGTACATCATCTGCAGACTGTGTCTGTAATAATCTGGGCCACATCGTGTCCATAATATGTGGTGTTCTGTAACCAATACTGTAGAACATCTGCAAAGAGTGTCTGTATTACAAATTCCAATAATCTAGGCCACATCTAGTGTCTATAATCTGTGGTGTTCCCTAACCAATACTGTAGAACTTCTGCAAACAGTGTCTGTAATACATATTACAATAATCTGGGCCACATCTAGTGTCCATAATCTGTGGTGTTCTGTAACCAATACTGTAGAACATCTGCAAACAGTGTCTGTGATACAATTTCCAATAATCTGGACCTAATCTAGTGGACCATAATCTGTGGTGTTCTGTAACCAATACTGTAGAACATCTGCAAACAGTGTCTGTATTACAAATTCAACAATATACTGTAGCAATAACAAATAACAAGACAGGTGCACTCTGCGGTCTTACTAAGCCCTCAAACTGATGTTAAAATTGAGAGATTAGTCACCATATCCTGCTGTGGAGGACATGTCTAAGCCCGAGCACCACGCCAAGGTTTCTCAAGTAGCTTGGGACCTAACACTCACCTACCTGTGCCATATGGGCAATACCAGGGGCCAGTGGGCAAAATTACAGGAGTGAAAAGGCCAACTGGCAGCAAACTCCCCAGTTACCTCCAGCATGTAGCCATGCCTGTAATGGGAGGAGGGATAAAGCTGTGAGCCCCACCCAAGACTGGCTGCTATGGCCCAGGCCTCACAGGTGCACCTAAATGTACAGTAGCCTGTGGATGGAAAACAGGCTACATTTACATAGGAGTTTATAAACCTCCAAAAATTAAATATACACAAAACAACTGAAAGGTGGCATAAAGCAAGATGTGCTCAACCTAAGATGCAGTTGTGCATATGTATACAGGGGACGAGATCCTGCACCCGTGGCCGGTTGCTAATGGCGATCATCAGCAAAAATGCATACGGTAGAGGATGCCCGCAGAGGACCACAAGTACCACGATAGACATCCTACACAAGATGGCAATTGTGTGGATGTGATTAACAATTTAACAATATAGCAATAACAAATAACAAGACAGGTACACACTGCGGTCTTACTAAGCCTTCAAACTGATGTTAAATGAGCCCGGGCGTAATCACTAGCAACCTCACCACCACCAGCGTGATTTGCCACATGGCATCCAAGCACCCTAATAAGTGGGCTGAACGCCTGGGTCCACATCCTGGGTCTGCGGGTAACACCACTGCCTCCTCTTCTCCTGTGTTACGTGCTGATGGCCAATCCCCTATCAAATGCGCAGGCCCGGATGCTCCTTGCCCTGCACCGGGTCCTTCGCATAAACCGTCAGCAACAACATCTACTTCCCTGTACCAGCAAAGTGTCCAAATGACGATAACACAGGCTTTTGAACGCAAGCGCAAATACTCATCAACCCACCCACAGGCCATAGCACCAAATGCGCAACTTTCGAAATTTCTGGCCCTTAAAATGTTGCCATTTAGGCTTGTGGACACTGAGGCCCTCCCCAGCCTGATGTTGGCGGCCGTCCCTCGGTATGCAGTCCCCAGCCGCCACTATTTTTCATGGTGTTCTATGCCCGACTTACGCTAGCATGTATCCCAGAACATCACCCGTGCCCTGACCAATGCACTTACTGGTAAGGTCCACTTCACCACGGACAATTGCTGGTGGCCAGGGATGCTACATTTTCCTGACCGCACACTGGGTGAATATTGTGGAGGCCCAGAGTGAGTCGTACCCTGGGATTAAGGGCCCATTTCCATCAGGGTCTCCACCAGCAGCTATGTTACTGGATCCAATCCCCACTTCTCCTCCTCCGCAGCCTCCTCCTCGACTTCCACCTATAGCAGCAGTCAGCCATTAGTCGCTAGCTGGAAGCAGTGTAGCACTGCTGTGAGTAAGTCGACAGACCATGCTGAAGCTAATCTGCTTATGGTACAAACAGCACACTGCCGCAGAGACATGGCAGGGTATTAGGGACCAGACCGAGCTGTGGCTCTCGCCACTCAACCTACAACCAGCCACGGTTGTGTCTGACAATGGCCTTAACTGGGTGGCAGCTTTGGAGCTCGGCAACCTGACACACATCCCATGCCTAGCCCACGTCTTAAACTTAGTGGTTCAGCGGTTTATCAAAACCTACCCCAATTTGCAAGAGCTACTAGTGAAGGCGTATGTGCCCATTTCGGCAAGTCTCCACAGCTTCAGTTGGTCTGTCAATGCTGCAGCAGTGCTTGCGTCTTCCAGCTCACCAAGTGTTGTGCGACGTGAGCCCGCGCTGGAACTCTACGTTCTACATGTTGGCCAGGCTTTGTGAGTAGCAGAGGGCAGTTGTGGAATACTAGCTGCAACATGGTTGTCGCCTTTCGAGTCAACTGCCACTAATCACAAGCGAGGAGTGGGCATTGATGTCGGACCTCTGTGAGGTTTTAAAAAACTTTCATGAAGCCACACACCCTCACGTTATATGCATTTTAGATAATTCATATTACTGGGTGTTCACCCATCTCGACCCCCGCTACAAAGAGAACTTCTAATCTCTCATTCCTGTGGTGGAGAGGACGAGTAAAACGGTGCAATACCAGAAGGTACTTGTTGAGAGATTGCTCCAAAATTTTCTATCTGACAACTTGGCTGGGAGACTGTACTTACTTTAGCAACCGAGGAAGGGAGACAAGGGGAACACACAGCAGTTCCAACAAAGTCATGGAAACTTTCATGACACCCTGCCAGCAACCTCACCCTGAAGAGCGGCCTAGTGCTACAAGGAGGGAAAAGTTTTGGAAGATGCTTAAGGAATACATAGCAGACTGTGTCGGTGTCCTAAATGATCCCTCAGTGCCTTACAACTACTGGGTGTCCAAGCTGGACACGTGGCATGAACTTGCACTGTACGCCTTGGAGGTGCTGGCCTGCCCTGCCGCCAGCATATTGTCTAAACGTGTATTTAGTGCTGCTGGTGTTATTATAACAGATAAGCGTATTCGCTTGTCCACTGGCAATGCTGACAGGTTCACTCAGATAAAAATGAACATGGCCTGGATTGCCCCTGACTTCTCAACTCCACCAGAGGAGAGCTGAGTTGACGATGAACATAAAGGCAATTTCAATCTATCATTTATATTGTATTCAATCTACTGTAGTGTATTCCCATGCACCTTTTCCACCACAAAAAAGAGTCAGGGTCAGCTCAACTGTAGACCCTCAACTCAAATTTTTTTTATAGAGTCAATTGAACAGCATGCACTCGCATACAATGTTTTAGAGCATCAGCTGTACAGCATGCACTTGCATATAAAATTTTAGAGCATCATTTGAACAGCAGGCACTCGCATATAATGTTTTAGAGCGTCAGCTCACCTGCAGGCACTATCATATAAAGTTTTAAAGCCTCAGCTCACCAGCAGGCACTCACATATAATGTTTTAGAGCTTCAGCTCAGCAGCAGGCCCTCGCCCATAATGTTTTAGAGGGTCACCAGCAGGTCGTTGCTCCAAATGTTTTTGAGGGTCACCAGCAGGCCACCAATCATAATTTTTCAAGGGTGTGTATGATCTGTCTAGTTGAAACTCATCTTACAGATATTACAGTTTCCCGTTTGGGAATGTGATGGTCTTACCAGAGATACCACTCAACATTTAATGGTTCCTCAAGAGGAGTTTCGGTTTTGATCCATCGTGCAATTGATTTCAGTTTAACTGATTCCGAAATCGACAGCCAGGGAAGATTTATCTTCCTTTATGGTAGACTTTGCGGTCAGCCGTATATACTTGCCTTCTTTTATATACCTCCTCCCTTTTCTATACATCCCCTCAATGCTTTCTTGTCATTTATCGAACAGAGACCAGAATGTCAGATTGTATTGATGGGAGATTTTAATGCAGTTATGGATCCCAATAAGGATAGACGATCAATGGATGCAGATCCAGGGGGATACGTGAGGGCCTCCCCTCTATCTCAGTTTTGTCAAGAGATGGGCCTGGTGGATATATGGGAACACTATGGAAGGGGGAAACAGGTTTTTTCCTGTGTTAGCAAAGGTGGGAGGGCAATGTCCAGAATTGACCTGGCCCTGACGAATAGTAACAACTTAAAAAATATAAAAGCGATTCGATATGGGGTCAGGACGGTTTCGGATCATTCCCCTCTCTCAATAGACTTAACCCCTGGGGAACAGATGGCCAGTTTGAGGCCCTTTTTCAAGTTGAACCCATACTGGCTTATTATTATTGAGAATCAGGACTCTATTAAACAACTTGTTTCTACATTTTGGGAAATTAATTATCGATCTGCTAATATTAACTCGGTTTGGGACGCCTTGAAAGCTTATATGAGGGGGGTTCTAATGAGTGACATTACGGTATTGAGGAGAGGTTTTAGGAAGAGGGAGGAGGAATTGGTGAAGAGGGCGACTCAAGCAACGGAACAATTCACTTTATACAATGTAGATTGCCATAGGGAGGAGATGCAAAAAGCAAGTCTTGCCCTAAAGGAATTTCTTTTTGGAAAAAGCTCAGCATAATTTATTTTTTAAGGGGCAAAAATATTTTGTAGAATCTGGTCGACCAGGCAGATTACTCATGAGAATTATTGCTCAGCAGGACAATAAAAAAAAGGATATTACTTTAATTTTTGGAGCTAATGGAGAGTCTGTTGGCAATCCGGAGGGAATTAGAACTATTTTTTGGATTATTTTTCCCAAGTAAATAGGTCAACCCAGAACATATCGACCAATGTTATGGATCAATACTTGGACACTGTTTGTCTTCCGATGCTAACAGACTCCCAGAGGTCTTTTTTGGATAGGGACGTGTCATTACAAGAGATTCAAGGGGCACTTAAAATGATATCAGGAAACTCTGCACCGGGTCTGGATGGTCTCCCCTATGAATTTTATCGAAAATATGGGGCTACTATTTTACCATACCTTGCAGAGGTTTTTGACCAGGCAGTGCAGGGAGGTGTTCTTCCTAACTCAATGATGGAAGCACTGATAGTGTTAATTCCAAAAAAAGACAAAGATCGACGGGAACTGGACTCCTATAGACCAATTTCTTTATTAAACACTGATGTTAAATTACTCTCCAAGGTCCTTGCCAATAGACTTTCTAAAGTAATTACGTCTGTTATCCATCCAGATCAAAATGGATTTATGCCTGGGAGGGGCACTCATTACAATTTACATCGTCTTTTCGGTAATATTCAGTCTCCGGCGGACGGATCCCGCTCCATCCTGTCCTTGGATGCCACTAAGGCCTTTGACAGGGTGGAGTGGGGGTTCCTCAGGAGAGTGATGGCAAAAATGGGATTTGGTCCAAAATTTATTAAAATGATACAGTTGCTATACAAATCCCCTGTGGCTAGGTTGAGGATCAATGATGTGCTGACAGGGAGTTTTCCATTGGAGAGAGGAACCCGTCAGGGGTGTCCTCTTTCCCCGCTTCTCTTCAACATATACATTGAACCCCTGGCGGCCAAGGTTAGACAGGACCCCAGGATGTTGGGGTTTGGAATTATGGGAACAGTGGACCGAATTTCATTATATGCCGATGATGTTTTGTTTTTTATACAACAGACAGAAAATACACTATCGAGTGATGGAGATGGTTAATGCTTATAGTGGGGTTTCAGGCTTGGAGGTTAATTGGGCGAAAACAGGCCTTTTACCGCTGGATGATTTACCTACCGAAACGAGAGTACACGGTTTGAATCTCTCTGAGTCATTGAAGTATTTGGGGATTACAGTGACTGCAAAAGTTCAAGACTATATACAGCTTAATTTGATACCACTACTAGCGAAAATTAGATTAAAAATCAAGGTATGGCAGAAGGTTCCGCTTACTAGAGCAGACAGGGTTTCCTTAATTAAAATGGTGGTACTTCCCCAAGTGCTTTATGTTCTCCGAAGTTCCCCCATTTGGATTGAGGATACATTTTTCAAACTGATAGAAAAAATGAATAATGATTTATTATGGGGGAGAAAACGTGTGAGATTGAAGGTGGATTATTTTTCCATGTTGTATGAGCAGGGAGGCCTAAATCTTCCGTATTTTAAAGGATATTTTGTTGCCTCACAGCTATGTTTTTTTAATGACTGGAAAAATAGTCCCCTATGTGTTAAACTAGTAACAGAAGCAGGCTTCTCAGATTATTATACTCTATTGGAGTCTAGTTTTTTATCTAAAAATTCACGAGACTATACCTCTTTCTCCAGTTTGAGTATAAGAGCTTGGAGGTTGATTAGGAAATGGTGTAAAGTTACTGCATCATTGATTTGCACTCCAATATGGCATAATAAAAGGTTTATTCTCTTTTGAACTTGGAAGCCAGCCATTACTGGAGGTCTAAAAATATTCATTATCTCAGTCAAGTGGTAAAAAATGGGCAAATTTTGTCCCTTCCGTAACTTACTCAAAAGGAAAACATGGGCGAGATAGCATGGTACCCATATTTTCAGTTATGCTTTGCACTCTCATCTATTTCAGATAAGCACTTTTTTAATATAGAAGCTCCACTTTTTCTTCACAAATTATTATTAGAAAGAGGAACACATATGAAAGTAAAAATTTCACACTGTTATAAACACTTAATTAAGCTTTATTTTTCGGAACGTTACTCTCCAGGACAAAAAGCCTGGACTACTTCACTTGAAAACTATGCTTTACCGGCATGGGACAATATTTTGAAGAATATGATTTATCTTTCACATAATTTTAATCACACTGTAGTACAGTTTAACATTATCCATAAGATTTATATAACACCATTGTGGTTACAAAAGAGAGGTTTTAGGGACTCTTCTAATTGTCCGCGTTGTGATTGCCCTGGCGCTGATCACTTACCCTCAGTTCACACCTTAGTGTTTTTACACGCAAAAAAACGCACAACTGTACAGTACCCATGCATTTCTATGGGACTGGTTCACACTTGTGCGTTTTTATGCGCGTTCGGACGCGCGTAAAAACGGCCGACGCAAAAGCAAGTATGTTTGCGTTTTTTGGCCCGTTTAACGCGCGTCCCCATAAACAGAGTTTAATAGGGACGCGCGTTAAACGCGCGTTTCCTATTTGCAAAACGCACTGAAATACGCGCGACAAAAACATGCGTAAAACGCGCGTTTCTAGAACGCTCAGGTCTAAACCCAGTGTTACACATGTTCTGGGACTGTCCTCCAGTGAAGGAGTACTGGCACTCGGTTCAAACCACTTTGATACAAAAACTCCAAATTCAGATTCCATTTGTGCCTGGAGTATGGATCTTGGGTGATTTTTCTGAGATAGTCTGTCAGTCTTCCAAACTCCTCCTCTTGGTTAAAGTGTCTTTTCTAGCTAGGCTGATTATTTTAAAAAGTATGAATGTATGTTGTACAAACAAAGAAGGTCTAATGAAAAATGTACTAAGTTATGGAACTGGTGGAATGAATGAAGAGTGAGTAGTTTGTTTTTGTTTTTTTTGTTTGTTTTTTTTCTCTTTTTGTGCATGCTTGAGGGGGTGGGGGGTGGAAATATTAGCAGATTTATTTTGTTAGCATGATATTGTGTTTTGATATTGAGAAAAGTCAATAAAGTTTAAAAAAAAAAAAAAAAAAAGGGTGTGTATGATGCACTCTTTTATGTGTAATAAAGGGTGTATTATAGTGCCGGTTCCTTGTAATTTTTGGCAGCCCTTTCACTTAGTGCATATGCTTTATGAGTGTAGGAGTCCTACTACCTGAACAATTGTACCACAATGTGAATGAGGCCCTCCTTTATGTGATATACAGGCTGTTTTACAGTGCCTCTCGCTTGTCATTTTTGGCAGCACTTGCATTTTATATACAATTTAATATACAGGAAAGAATGTTTCCTAACAATTTTTCCTGTGAAATTGATTTTTTTTTGGGGGGGGGTCTTTGTGCGTATTTTTGTTATTCTGTAAAAGTGGCGTACAACTCGGACAATATGGTTCCCAGCAGCGACCTGGGAGTCCAAGATGCATCAAGACATTGTCCCCATGCTGTTCCCGATCCATTTCGGTGGTGTTTCTGTCACTTTCTGGGACTTTCTGATCTTTTGGAATGGACTAGGCACCCTCCCTTCTTCGGAGCAGGGGTTGACTGGTTGTCTCCCATTGACTTATCGGCCGAGCACACGAATATAGCAATGTGTTCGGGCCGAACATCCAAATAATTTGGTGCTCATTCATCACTATTGATTCACAATTTGGTTATTCTGAACACTGAGTTATCAGTCCATGAGAACTATTACTACACACATCTGGGTATGCTACACATTTGGTATGCTGTGTCTTTACAGTATGACAATAAACTCTTGTCAGTTTGTCTTCTGAAATGTTTAACTAGAGAAAATTAAAGGGAATGCATTGCCAGAAATGTACATATTGTTTAAATTGAGTTTTTTTAGTAAATTTTTTTTTCTTATATTCCATGTCACTATCTTTATTAAAAAATAACCCTAAAATTCAGCAGTTTTCACTCTATCCACTGAGCCTCACCATCAGTAAATACTTCCTTGTCTGTGGTGATCACTTTTAAGCAGTCATTTCATTATCATGACAAACAGGATTACAATGATAGTACAGGGTTTGCCATTCACAATAGGTGATGGTCACAGCTTATCTACCGCCCTCTATTTACAGCCCACAACACTCCATAGAAGTCAATGAGTCATCTCCAGACTACTGTTTTGATATGTCCATTTGGCTATTGTAAAACAGGACACTGATCATGGAAAAAAATTATCAAATAAAAACAATTTTATTCCAGAAAGTAAAAACAAATTATAAAAACATAATATGCTTGAGTAGTTTTAAGTCCTCTCCAAAACATTACCTCTATGAAATGACTATCCCTTATGAAGACTGCATTTGTTGAGAGATGTTTGAAATTCTCCTACAGATATATCTTATGCATCTTTATTTAGAGGACCTGCCCCCTATGAGGCCCATTTTCAATGTGGTTTTGGGTAGTTATCTCAAAATGCTTTATTCACAGAGGTGCATATACTAAGAATTAGTGTTGAACGAGCACCAAAGTGCTTGTGTGCTCTGGTGCTCGAGTAGAACACTTCGCAATGCTGAGCACCCGAGCACAATGGAAGTCAATAGGAGGCACCCCTGGCTCTGAAGAGGGGAGTGTATCAGGACTCTAATTCGGCTGAGGAGGCCCTGCTCTGACTCCATATATAGCTATGTCCATATATGGAGTCAGTACTTGGGGACACCCAGTGTATTTAAATCTAATTTGTCCTCTATTTCTGAAAAGTTTCTGCTGGGATTTGAACTCACAACCTTGTACATTAGAGGTAAGGACCTTATCCACTCAGCTATAAAGCTGAATGCTAAACTGTGTCAGAAAAACCTCATAGTAGTTTTTCTTTCTGATGTAGTAACTTACTTCTGACATAGTTTAGTATTCAGCTTTATAGCTGAGTGGATAAGGTCCTTGTCTCTAATGTACAAGGTTGTGAGTTCAAATCCTGGCAGCAACTTTTTAGAAATAGAGGATAAATTAGATTTAAATGCACTGACTCAAGCATCGCGCTCAATTGCACGCAGTGTTCGGCTGAACATGCTCGCTCAACACTACTAAGAATGCAACTATTCTAGACTACCACTTTACTTCTCTACATCAATCTTCATCATCAAGTGTAACTCTGATATTAATATATAGAAGAGCATATGGCATGTAGATTATTAGGTCTTCAGAATGTGCTTAATCTGTTCAATAAAGGAAGACATATTTTGGGCTAATAATAACCTCAGACTCAAAGTCTATTGAACTATCAAAAAAATGGGTTTTTTTTAAACTTAACTTTTAATAAATACCAATAAAATGCCCTTATAGGTGCAAAATATCAAGTGGCAATACACTTGCTGGGTAGTGGTGCTGGACCCAGTGCTCGCATAAACTAATACAGGGGGAGGAGCAGTGTGCGGGGTAAGGGGTATCTGGGTCTATGACCCTAAAGTATGCCCCTAACAGTATACGCTCCCTCACTGCTGTATGGCGCCTCCTAATTCGCCCTTGTCCTTTACCCTAAGTTGTGCTTGACTGCCCAGTTTCGTCCTGACACACAAGGAATGTAGGGAAGGGAGGGCCCTGAGCGAGCATACAATCAATCCGATGCACTAACTCATAGTTTGAGCGCTAGTGAGTGTCCAAACTAACCCAGCATAAACAGAGACAACATGAATGTACATTTACCATGGATTTACACACATACCCAACGCGTTTCCCTGGTGATGATCCAGTTCATCAGGGGTAACATAACACATACAGCAATACACATTACACATTAGACATTACAAGTTAATCAAGTGCTCAAAGGTAATCGTGCACAAGTTAAAAGACAAGTGTCTTATCTCTATAGGACCGTGATGTCATTCACCATCCAAAGGTTCAGGGGCCCATGTGATGCTCATGGAGAGTCCGCCCGGGAGTGGAAGCCACATATGGCGGCATCACTCATTTTATTGGTATTTATTAAAAGTTAAGTTTAAAAAACCCCCATTTTTTTGATAGTTTGGTGTTTACATACGGGCGGTTATTTCATATACATAGTGAAATTTGGCACCCTCACGGGCTGTTATTTATATGTGTCAAAGTCTATTGAGCAGACTAGCAAATATGGTGGATTCAAAAGGTTGACAAAGATTAGCCCATTTAGTCACCACCCATATGCTAGGCTGGTCTTAGGCTAGGCTGCCTAGTCTAAGCACTGCATGAATATTCTATGCAGTGGCTCTCACCCCTGCTCTAATATCCTGGAATGGCAGAAGCATCCAGCTGGGATGTTTAACCCCTTAGATGCTGTCAATAGTGGCCCCAGTATCTAAGTAGTTTAGATACAAGCCCTCATATGTCTACCTTGGCAGAAAAAAAAAAAAGCTCTTGGAATATGATAATGAAAAAAAATGAATAAAATTGCTTGGTCATTAAGAGGTTAGAGAAAAATGGGCCACCTTTTTTGAGGAACAGCAAATGCACACAACACTTTCCAGATTTAATTTATTAAACATTTTGAAAACAATGTATTATTATCTTTCCCTTCACACATACTCGCTACTTTGTGTTGGTCTATCATATAAATCCCAATGAAATACATTCATGTTTGTGATGAGTTTAACATGAAAAAATGTGGAAAGGTTCAAGGGGTATAAATACTTTTTCAAGGCACTGTATATAGCGAAACAACTGACATACACTTCAATCATTTTTCAATTTCAAGACCATGGAGCACATTCTCTTAACATATCTTGAATCTCAGGATCTTGTGTTAACTGATCTTAGCTTTGGGGTTGTATTACAGTAACCTGCACAACCTCTTCCAGCTTCAAAAATATCATAGATGTATCTTTTTAATATTATTGACACGTAGTTGTATTTCCAGACTGCTTGTGAATTTATGTATTATAGCAACCGTGCTAAGTCTCTAGGAGTAGGATCTGGCAGTAAGATATTGGGAGAGACCAACAAGCCACTCTTTCTTGGTGAAGGAAGCCTAAATCTGGAGTTACAGTGCCCTGCAAAAGTATTCACCGCCTTTGACTTTTTTGTATTTTGTTACATTACAGCCTTAAGTTCAATGTTTTGTTAATCTGAATTTTATGTAACGGATCAGAGCAGAATAGTCTAAGTTGGTGAAGTGAAATGAGAAAAATATATAAATAAAATTATTGTTTAGAAATTGAAAATTGGCATGTGCGCATGTATCCACCCACTTTCTCAGGAAGCCAATAAAAAGCTTTGGTGCAACAAATTATCTTCAGAAGTCACATAATTAGTGAAATGATGTCTACCTATGTGTAATTTAAATGTCACATGATCTGTCTTTACATATACACACCTTTTTTTAAAGGCCCCAGAGGCTGCAACACCTAAGCACGAGGCATCACTAACCAAACACTGCCATGAAGACCAAGGAACTCTCCAAACAAGTAAGGGCCAATGTTGTTGAGAAGTACAAGTCACGGCTAGGCCACTTTCACATCTGTGTTGTGAGGATCTGGCGTGCAGTTCCGTCACCAGAAATGCCCGCCAGATCCGTCACAATGCAAGACAACTGAAAGCATTTGAAGACTGATCAGTCTTCAATATGCTTTCAGGTTATCATGGCAGCAAGGATGCTACTAAAGTCCCGGCTGCCATGGAAAAGAAGTGGGGAGCCGGGGGAAAAGCTGCTTACCTTCCGTGCGGCGGCCGGGCCGCTCCTTGATGATGTCACCAGGTCCCTGCTTTGCGAAGCATAGCTATGTGAACCATGTGACGCAGGGACCCGGTGATGTCATCGAGGAGCGCCCTGGCCACCATACAGAAGGTAAGTAGCTTCTCCCCCGACTCCTCGCTGCTTTTCCATGGCAGCCAGGACTTTAGTAGCGTCCTGGCTGCCATGGTTACCATTCTTAAAAGCTAAACGTCAGATACGGTGATGCGCCAAAACGACGTTTAGCTTAAAGTCGGATCCGGATTAGTGCTTTAATTCCGGATCCGTCCTTGCGGCATGTCTTCAGGATTTTTGGCCGGAGGAAAATCCGCAGCATGCTGCGGATTTTGCTACGGCCAAAAAACATGTCAGTACTGAACTGAAGACATCCTGAACGGATTTCTCTCCATTCAGAATGCATTGGGATAATCCTGATCAGTATCTTTCCATCCTAGAGCCCCGAGGATGGAACTCTATGATAGAAAGGAAAAACCCAGATGTGAAAGGGACCTTAGGTTAAAAAAATTATTTAAATCTTTGATGATCCCCAGGAGAAGCATCAAATCTATCATAACCAAATGGAAAGAACATGGCACAACAGCAAACCTGCCAAGAGACAGCCGTCTACCAAAACTCATGGACCGGACAAGGAGGTCATAAATCCGAGAGGCAGCACAGAGACCTAAGGTAACCCTGGAGGAGCTGCAGAATTCCACAGCAGAGACTGGAGTATCTGTACATAGGACGACAATAAGCCGTACGCTCCATAGAGTTGGGCTTTATGGCAGAGTGGCCAGAAGAAAGCCATTACTTTCAGCTAAAAACAAAAAGGCACGATGTGAGTTTGCGAAAAGGCATGTGGGAGACTCCCCAAATGTATGGAGGAAGGTGTTCTGGTCTGATGAGACTAAAATTGAACTTTTCGGCCATCAAAGAAAACGCTATGTCTGGCGCAAACCCAACACATCACCCAAAGAACACCATTCCCACAGTGAAACATTGTGGTGGTAGAATCATGCTGTGTGAATGTTTTTAAGCAGCTGGGACTGGGAAACTGGTCAGAGTTGAGGGAAAGATGGATGGTGCTAAATACAGGGATATTCTTGAGCAAAACCTATACCACTCTGTGTGTGATTTGAGGCTAGGACGGAGGTTCACCTTCCAGCAGGACAATGACCCCAAACACACTGCTAAAGCAACACTTGAATGGTTTAATGGAAACATGTAAATGTGTCGGAATGGCCTAGTTAAAGCCCAGCTCTCAATCCAATAGAAAATCTGTGGTCACACTTAAAGATTGCTGTTCACAAACGCAAATCATCAAACCTGAAGGAGTTGGAGCAGTTTTGCAAGGAGGAATAGGCAAAAATCCCAGTGGTAAGATGTGGCAAGCTAATAGAGACTTATCCAAAGCGACTTGGAGCTGTGATTGCTGCAAAAAGTGGCTCTACAAAGTATTGACTTTAGGAGGGTTATGCACATTGGCTTTTTCTTTTATTTTGTTCTATTTGTTGATTGCTTCACAATAAATAAAAAAATAAAACATCTTCAAAGTTATGGGCATGTTCTGTAAATTAAATGATGCAAATCCTCAGACAGTCCATGTCAATTCCAGGTTTTGAGGTACCAAAATACAAAAAAAGTCAAGGGGGGGGGTGGGGTGTTGGTGAATACTTTTGCAAGGCACTGTATATCTAGACTTTTTGCAGCACTTTTAATTAATTGTAACTATTGAGCTACATCTAAAATCCAAAGCACTAAATTGATTTGCATGCAGTCTTGTGCCTGCAGGTGTCACTTGATAGTTAAAGTCAAATTAAAAGTGCTGCAAAAAGTTGAGATGTAGCGCTAAGTGTAGCTATGGCTCTGCTCTCCCCACCAGTCCTCAGCTATTACTTTCAGAACATGAAGTATATTTTAAAAAAGCAGAGGAACTGCAGTTTTTATGTTTAGCCTTTATTACTCAAGGCATATTGGCAAGAACGTATTCTCCAGTGAATACAAATTTGGTGATATTTACTATTCCCCTCTTTGTGAGCGCTTTATATTAATATTGAAGAAGTTTCTTTTTCTTTTACTTTTTTTAAACCGATTATAGAGGTTTTATTCACAACCCTTACTTTCACAGAGTAAGATAAGATCATATTAAAAACAAATCAAGTTAAACCATGTTGAAAAATGGAAAAAGAAAACAGTTTGAAATGCAAAATAAAATAAGAAAAATAAATCATATTTTCCCGATAGGCAAAGCACATAACAAGGCAAGGCATATAAGATAAATAGATATCACCATGGAGACTGTAGATTGCATAACTCATTGTGATTGATCACAATCACAGTTTAATTAGAAAACTTGATTTGGATAATAAAGATTTCCTTAGCACTTCCTTCAAAGCAGAAAAAGTGCTTAAAATAAGCATTAGTAACATAGTATATAAGACCGAAAAAAGACATTTGTCCAGTCCATCCAGTTCGGCCTGTTTCCTGCAAGTTGATCCAGAGGAAGGCAAGGAACCCCTGTGAGACAGAAGCTAATTGAGGCAGAAGCCAATTTTCCCCATTTAAGGGGAAAAAAAATTCCTTCCCGACTCCAATCAGGCAATCAGAATAACTCCCTGGATCAACGATACATCTGTAGTAGCTATAGCCTGCAATATTATTACAATCCAGAAATACATCCAGGCCCCTCTTGAACTCTTTTAGTGAACTCACCATCACCACCTCTTCAGGCAGAGAGTTCCATAGTCTCACTGCTATTACCGTGAAGAATCCTCTTCTATGTTTGTGTACAAACCTTCTTTCCTCCAGACGCAGAGGATGTCCCCTCATCACAGTCACAGTCCTGGGGATAACTAGATGATGGGAGAGATCTCTGTACTGACCCCTGATATATTTATACATAGTTATTAGATCTCCCCTCAGTCGTCTTTTTTCTAAAGTGGATAACCCTAATTTTGATAACCTTTCAGGGTTCTGTAGTTGCCCCATTCCAGTTATTACTTTAGTTGCCCTCCTCTGAACCCTCTCCAGCTCTGCTATGTCTGACTTTTTCACAGGAGCCCAGAACTGTACACAGTACTCCATGTGTGGTCTGACTAGTGATTTGTAAAATGGTAGGACTATGTTCTCATCACGGGCATCTATGCCCCTTTTGATGCAACCCATTATCTTATTGGCCTTGGCAGCAGCTGCCTGACACTGGTTTTTACAGCTAAGTTTGCTGTTTATTAAAATTCCTAGATCCTTTTCCATGTAAGTGTTACTGAGTGTTTTACCATTTAGTATGTACGGGTGACTTGCATTATTCCTTCGCATGTGCATAACTTTACATTTGTCAGTGTTAAACCTCATCTGCAATTTCTCTGCCCAAGCCTCCAATCTATCCAGATCCTTCTGTAGTAGAAAACTCTTCAGTGTTAATTACTTTACACAGTTTAGTGTCATCTGTAAAAATTGATATTTTACTGTGCAAGCCTTCTACAAGATTATTAATAAATACATCGAAGAGAATAGGGCCCAATACTGACCCCTGAGGTACCCCACTAGTGACAGTGACCCAATCTGAGTGTGTACCATTAATAACCACCCACTGTTTTCTGTCACTCAGCCAGTTACTCACCCTCATACAGACATTTTCTCCCAGTCCGAGCATTCTCATTTTATATACTAACCTTTTGTGTGGTACAGTGTCAAATGCTTTGGAGAAGTCCAGATATATGACATCCACTGACTCACCCCGGTCAAGTCTATAACTTACCTTCTAATAGAAAATGATTAAATTAGTTTGGCATGACCGATCCCTCATGAAGCCTTGCTGATATGGCGTTATTTGCCTATTTTCATTGAGATACTCCAGGATAGTATCTCTTAGAAAACCTTCAAACAGTTTACCAACAACAGATGTTAAACTTACTGGCATTACAAAATTAAGCTATATTATACAATTTCCATCATTTTAAATCTTAATCTTAAATAGGAAAACATATTAAGGCTACTTTCACACTAGCATTTTGGCTTTCCGTTTGTGAGATCCGTTCAGGGCTCTCACTAACGGTCCGTAACGGATCAGTTTTGCTCTAATGCATTCTGAATAGAAAAGGATCAGCTCAGAATGCATCAGTTTACCTCCGTTCAGTCACCATTCCGCTCTGGAGGCAGACACCGAAACGCTGCCTGCAGCGTTTTGCTGTCCGCCTGACGAAGCGGAGCCAAACGGATCTGGCACAATAGAAAACGGATCCGTCCCCTATTGACTTTCAATGGTGTAAAGATGCATCCATCATGGCTATAGAAGACATAATACAACCGGATCCGTTCATGACGGATGCATGTGGTTGTATTATTGCAACAGAATCATTTTTGCAAATCCGCAAAAAACGCTAGTGTGAAAGTAGCCTTAAAGTGCCAACAAATTTATGATAAAATTTATCAAGTACATAGAAGAAATAATTTCCTAGGTGTAAGATCTGTTTCTGTGATAAACGCAATCTCATACAAACACATGTTTGGAATATTTACTTTCTGAAACAAATAGAGAAGTCAAATCTAATGCCAAGACCATGGAAACAGTGGCGTCGAATAAGATTACTGTGTGATATGAAAACCAATAGGATGCAAAATCAGTAGAAAATCCTAACGGTAAACGAAAACACATACTGAAAGAATCAGAGATACATTCACTACAAAGAGTATTTACACCCTCAGCTTCTTTTACTTTTCAGTGCATGGTAACACTGCCAGATCACCAGACAGCTATCTTGTGTAATGGGCAACTTAAAGGGGTATGTGCAGTAATAAGCAACTTAAAGGAGTTGTGCGGTGATATTTATATTTTATCTAAGGCTCGCAGTCTGCCTCCTGGAACAGCCCCCCACCGCTTTGGTCCTCCATGCTGCTTCCACTACATCCATGTCCTCAGCAGTGATGTGGTGCTTGTAGTCTTGTCACCACTGAAGCCACTCATTGGCTGCAGCAGAGCATTTGACCATACCTATGCAGCCCCAGATGTATACACTCCAGGTACTGGAACATGGACACAGCGGAGGCATCAACGAGGACCAAAGCGGTGGGGAGCAAGTAAGTATGGATTTTCTGTTTCAGGAGGCAGGATCTGGACATTAGATAAAATATAATTATTTCCAGGAAACCCTTTTAAGGAAGTTGTCTGGTTTCAGGAGTAAACTGGACAACTTTTGGGATCTACCTGAAATGAAGAACTGGTAAGTACTTACCATGGTTCCTGAGAGTTGTCCAGTTTCCTCCTGAAATGGTAAAACCCCATTAGAGTCACTGTACTTTGACACAATTTAAGTTAATTTAATAGAGAATGGTTTAAATAGCAAATGTCTAAAAAAATTCAGTTAAAAATAGGCCTGCATCCAACCTGAGAAATGCTATAAATTCATGGCCATTAGGGGTCTCACTTACACACAATTTTCAGTCCACTACCTGTTGTCAGGCAAGATCCATCCCTGGTAACAGAGACAAAGTTGAGAGGAAATGGAAGAGTGACCTGTTAGCTGAGATCCTGAGCCTGATAAAAGAACTGCCTCCTGTGTGTCTGTAAGTGTGACCTCTCACTTCCTATCTGTTCTGTTAGCTCTGGAGCTGAAAACAAACATAGTGAGAAGTAAGTGAAAGGACATCACAACACAACTTCCATAGAAGTGAGAAGCTCACTGCTTCTGAATGAAATGTATCTAGCTGCGCAACTGAAACAAGGAATAATAGGCCTGTAAGAAAAAGCATTAGGGAAGCTCAAACAATATTGTTCCTTAATGATTTTGATTGTACAATAAAGCTTGGCCATTGTGCGGACTTTTTTGAAAACTCGGTGTATGCTTTAAGTCTTTTCTTACCTTTGTTTTTAAGGTCATCAGTGTATAATGGTTAGGAATCTGAAACCCAGCATCCTGAACAATTTGCAGAATGAAGATGAGCTACTGGTACTATAGCTTAGCACAATTCCACTAGAGTAAGCTTAGTTGCAGTATCAGTCACAACTACTGTTTATAGAGATTTTTGTGTCTGGATAAACAATGAAGAGGCCACTTTTATGATTTTTGCATACACTATATGTCACATCTGTAATCATTGTTTTATATCTTCAAATAAAAGTGCTGCAGTACCAGTACTTCACGTTTTCCTGATTGGTATGGATCCCAGGCCTGGAACCAACACTGATCATTCATTATAAGCCTAACCTAGGTTCAGGAATAACACAAATTACCTGAGATTAGATGTGAAGAATATCACTACATGCAGCACTATTCATGTTAAGTCAATGTAGTCAGAATCCATTTAATAGTATGACAAAACTGGCAGAGAGCTGTGGCTTCCATTGCGTACAGAGATTAGAATGAAAAATTAAAAATCTTTAGTTGGCCCTAAGATAGATATAGTGCATTTCCTTAAAGGGAATCGGTCACTAGTTTTATGCTGCTATGTTCTACCAGCTCCATCACATGGCAATGAGTCCCCATATTCATAAGCTGCTGGCTTTCTCCACCCCCTGCCTCTGATTAACTTTTATTTTTTCAACTAAATTATCAAAAGGGGATGGAGAAAACCAGCAGCTTATGAATATTCTGGACTCATTGGCATGCGCTGAAGCTGGTCAATTCAAGAGTTTAGCAAAATGGTTGAGTCCGTTAAAGCATCTCTGTCACCAGGATCAACCGTACTAAACCATGAATACTGGATTGTAGGACTCATCATCCTGATTAAAACAATACCTTTCTTTTGTCTGTGTGCTAAACAGCTGCAGAGAAATCTGCATTTTATTCATATGCAAATGAGAAGTTTGAACACTAAGAGGCAGGGCTGAATCCTTTGAGCACTGCTTTCAGCTCTGCAGGGCTTTATTGACATGGCTAGAGTTCAGTATGCTGAGGGCAGAGCTGTATCCTAGCATGCACATCTCATATACTTTATGTACTATAGCTTTACTACACTGAGATCTGCTCAGAAAACTAATGTACATATTACTGCTTTATACAAGCACAATATATGATTATAAAGACACCAGCAATATGTGTTAGCTTATAAGCATAGAAAAAATATACCTCTCTATGTAGTAATGCTTAGTGCTAAGTGTATGGTTTTGCATGTAGCGATCTCATGTTTGAATCCTGGGAGAAACTTCCAGATTTTTTTCTTCAGGTGTTTTTTTCTTTCATATATAACCAGTAATAAAAGTCTATTGGGCACATTTATTAGGACCAGCGTTTTACGCCGGTCTCTCCATAACTTTGGCGCATCCAGCGCCAATTCTAAATGGGAGACAACTTCCAAGATATCTCAGATTTAGACTATTTTCTATGCCTAAAAGAGGCATAAAAAATTCCCTACCCACAATTTTAGCCCACAGTTAGTTGCACCTCCATTTCCTGAAATACGCCTAATTTAGGCATATTTCAATATAACAAATGATCCTCTATATCCTTATCATAATGAGAATAAAGTTTTTAGGCTTAGGCCTCTTTCACACTTGGGTTGTGTGGATCCGGCGTGCACTTCCGTCGCAGGAAATGCCCGCTGGATCCGGCACAGCGCAAGACAACTGAAAGCATTTGAAGACTGATCAGTCTTCAAAATGCTTTCAGTGTTACTATGGCAGCCAGAACGCTACTAAAGTCCTGGTTGCCATAGTAAGTAGTGGGGAGCCAGGGGAGCAGATACTTACCGTCCGTGCGGCTCCCGGGGCTCTCCACAATGACATCAGAGCTCCCCACGCACATGGATCACGTGATCCATGCGATCATGTGATCCATGCTCATGGGGCGCTCTGACGTCATTGTGGAGCGCCCCGGGACTCGATATGCCACACGGAAGGTAAGTATGCTTCTCCCCTGCCTCCCCACTACACTTTACCATGGCAGCCGGGACTTTAGCGTCCTGGCTGCCATGGTAACCATTCACAAAAGCTAAACGTCGGGTCTGGCGATGCGCCGAAGCGACGTTTAGCTTAATGCCGGATCCAGATTAATGCTTTTCAATGGGCATTAATTCCGGATCCGGTGTTACGGCATGTCTTCCGGGTTTTTGGACAGAGACAAATCCGCAGCGTGCTACGGTTTTGTCAACGTCCAAAAAACGTACATATACTGAACGGAAGACATCTTGATGCATCCTGAATGGAATGCTCTCCATTCAGAATGCATTAGGATAATCCTGATCAGTGTCTTTCCGTCCTAGAGCCCCAAGGACGGAACTCTAGGGCGGAAAGGAAAAACGCCAGTGTGAAAGAGGCCTTAAAAAGCTAATAAATATTGAATATTGTTGGTCTCTTTATAATCATTTATAGTTTTCAGCTTCCTAAGGAAAAAAAAAGTCCTTTTATTGTTATTATATGATTGAATATTAATAGTATAGCCTTTTACTATAAGTTAAATGAGAGAGAGAGAAAACTTGGGATCTCTGCATGCAAAACCATACACTTATGGCAAAGTCATAGCATTACCACATAGAGATGTGCAGTATTTCCCCCCCCATAAGACGCGCTTTCCCCCCAAAAAAAATAGGGGTATGTTTTTTCTGTGCTTATAAGCAAACACATATTACAGGTGTCTATAATCATATATTGTGCCCGTTAATAAAGCAGTGATATGTAGATTAGCTTTCTGAGCAGATCTTAGTGTCGTGGAGCTATTGTACATAGAGTATATTATTAGTGTTGATCGCGAATATTCTAATCATGAATTTTTATTGTGAATATCGGCACTTCGAGAATTCGCGAAAATCTAGAATATAGTGCAACATATTCGTAATCGCGAATATTCTAGCTTTTTTTTTTATCAGTTCTACTGCATCTTGCTTGTGGGGCGATGAGAAGGCTGCTATATCTTTGTAGGAGATTAGCAACATCCCTACCAACCAATAGGAAAGTTGCCTACCCCTTTACTATATAAGAACCTCCCCAGCAGCCATTTTCTGCAGTTTTTTGCAGTTCTGAGAGAGAGAGCAGTGTCAATGCTGTGCGCTGTGCTTTGCAAACTCATCTGGATCCTTATTTAATTACATTATATAGTATTAGTTAGCTCATATATATAATACAGATAGTTAGTGGGAGATAGTGAGTGTAGGTTAGATAGTGATATAGTGTAGCTGTGTTAGGTAGTGTGACAGAGGTACTGTGCTGTGATAGGGATTAGTGTCTCTGTTAGACACAGTGCTGTGATGTCACAACAATACTTAGTGCACCAATCAGTAATATCTACTCAGACCTGATAAAATGTGAAGTTGCACGTATTGCGCAAAAAAAATGACTCACGAAAATAATGACTGAAGAATGCGAATTCTAGAATATTATGTGCCTCCAGCGTGGAGGGGAGGAGGTGTGAACGATGTCTGTCTCAGCATTCCTCATGATGTACCTGGACGAGTGACAGAGTGACACGGGCATTTGATGATCAATGATACATTATGCACTTTATTGATGGTTGCTGCTATGTGATCCTCCATTGGCTACCCTCCACTTCATTCAATTTTGTTCCCAGCAGATACGCCTCTTATGGTCATTTACTATATATATATATATAACTGTCATTCTTCATATGGGCACCTTCATAGCCCGGTATGTAGCTTTCACCACCTAACTTGCATTTTAGATGTTGCTGTGATGTTTTTATACATATTACATGTTTAATAAAGATATATTATTACTTAATCTGGATAGCCTTTTTTCTGAGTTTAGTATATTGGGACTTTGTCCGGTGATTGATTTATGTCCCATCTGACTTTTAGATACTCATTTATCTATCTATGTAATTTTTATCAACACACCTAACAATTTTTTTTTTTATATTCACTGTTTTGGTGAAAGAAATGACATTTATATCAGGTGTGTTTAACAGCAAGCTACATTAAATTAAAAAGGGCCCTGCAGCATGATCCTAATGGAGCATAAACTGCACATGAGGTTCTGTGTTATACCTTCCTTTCATGTGGAAAGGTTAAAATATGGATGTATGAAGCATGTAAATCCACAAACAATATAAGCATTTACATATGAATGAGCAGGAGACTGAAAACCCCTGAAAGGAAACTTTATATGTATTGGCATCTGCCATAAATTGCTTAGACAGTATACTGTGCAGACATGTTTAATATACTGCATGATGGTTTGTTCTCATTGTGGTTGGAGTGGGTCTGTGACAAGGGATTGAGAGATAGAATTCATATTTATTATCGTATGCTAAAGAGGTGTAACATAGTAACATAGTAACATAGTATATAAGACCGAAAAAAGACATTTGTCCATCCAGTTCGGCCTGTTTCCTACAAGTTGATCCAGAGGCAGAAGTCAATTTTCCCCACTTAAGGGGAAAAAAATTTCCTTCCCGACTCCAATCAGGCAATCAGAATAACTCCATGGATCAACGACCCCTCTCTAGTAGCTATAGCCTGTAATATTATTACACTACAGACAATACATCCAGTCCCCTCTTGAATTCCTTTATTGTACTCACCATCATCCCTTCCTCAGGCAGAGAGTTCCATAGTCTCACTGCTCTTACATTGAAGAATCCTTTTCTATGTTTGTGTACAAACCTTCTTTCCTCCAGACGCAGAGGATGTCCCCCCGTCACAGTCACAGCCCTGGGTATAAATAGATGATGGGAGAGATCATTGTACTGACCCCTGATATATTTATACATAGTTATTAGATCTCCCCTCAGTCGTTTTTTTTCTAAAGTGAATAACCCTAATTTTAATAACCTTTCAGGGTACTGTAGTTGCCCCATTCCAGTTATTACTTTAGTTGCCCTCCTCTGAACCCTCTCCAGCTCTGCCATGTCTGCCTTGTTCACAGGAGCCCAGAACTGTACACAGTACTCCATGTGTGGTCTGACTAGTGATTTGCAAAGTGGTAGGACTATGTTCTCATCACGGGCATCTATGCCTCTTTTGATGCAACCCATTATCTTATTGGCCTTTGCATTAGCTGCCTGACACTGGTTTTTGCAGCTTAGTTTACTGTTCACTAAAATTCCTAGGTCCTTTTCCATGTCAGAGTTACCGAGTATTTTACCATTTAATATGTACGGGTGACTTGCATTATTCCTTCCCATGTGCATAACTTTACATTTGTCAGTGTTCAACCTCATCTGCCATTTCTCTGCCCAAGCCTCCAATCTATCCAGATCCCTCTGTAGCAGAAAACTGTCCTCTTCAGTGTTAATTACTGTACACAGTTGAGTGTCATCTGCAAAAATAGATATTTTACTGTGCAAACCTTCTACAAGATCATTAATAAATATATTGCAGAGAATAGGGCCCAACACTGACAGTGACCCAATCTGAGTATCTACCGTTAATAACCACCCTCTGTTTTCTGTCACTCAGCCAGTTACTTACCCACTTACAGACATTTTCTCCCAGTCCGAGCATCCTCATTTTATATACCAACCTTTTATAAGGTACAGTGTCAAATGCTTTGGAGAAGTCGAGATATACGACATCCATTGATTCGCCGCTGTCAAGTCTAGAACTTATCTCCTCATAGAAGCTGATTAAATTTGTTTGGCATGACCGATCCCTCATGAAGCCATGCTGATATGGCGTTATTTGCTTATTTTCATTGAAATACTCCAAAATAGCATCTCTTAGAAACCCTTCAAACAGTTTACCAACAACAGATGTTAAACTTACCAGCCTATAATTCCCAGGCTCTGTTTTTGGATCCTTTTTAAATATTGGCACCACATTTGCTATGCGCCAATCCTGTGGAACATACCCTGTCAGTATAGAGTCCGTAAATATCAGAAATAAAGGTCTGGCTATGACATCACTTAATTCCCTTAGGATACGGGGGTGTATGCCATCCGGTCCTGGCGATTTGTCTATTTTAATCTTTTTAAGTCGCTGTTGTACTTCTTCCTGGGTCAGACAGGGCACTTTTAATGGGTGATTTTGTTTTACATTCTGCATTTCATCTGACAGTTTATTTTCCTCAGTGAATATAGTGGAGAAAAAAATATTTAATAGTTTTGCTTTATCCTCGTCGCTCTCTGCAACACCCCCCTCATTGCTATGTAGAGGGCCGACTCCTTCAGATTTATATTTTTTACTATTTATATAATTGAAGAACATTTTAGGGTTAGTTTTACTCTCTTTGGCAATTAATCTCTCGGTCTCTAGTTTGGCAGTTTTTATTAGTTTTTTACATATTCTATTTTTTTCCTTATAGTTTATCAGTGCTTCATGGCTCCCGTCCTGTTTTAGTGATTTATATGCTTTCTTTTTGTCATTTATTGCTATCTTTATGGTTCTATTTATCCACATTGGTTTCTTATTGTTTCTTAGCCTTTTATTCCTATAAGGTATGTACCTCTCACAATTAGATGTTACAATGCTTTTAAAAATCTTCCATTTTGTCTTTGTATTTTTATTTTTGAGGACTTTGTCCCAGTTAGTTAGGCCTATGGCCTCGCTTAGTTGGCTAAATTTAGCTTTTTTGAAGTTTGGTATTTTTGTTCCTCCCTTTAGAAACCCTTGTTTGAAGAATAATTGGAAGGTTATTTCTCTATGGTCACTATTTCCTAGGTGTCCCCAACCTGCACATCTGTTGTTCTATCAGGTCTATTGGTTAATACTAAGTCCAGTATGGCCGTCCCTCTAGTCAGGTCTTGAACCAGTTGGGAAAGTAATTGTCTTTGGCTATTGCCAAAAACCTGTTTCCTTTATGGGATGTAAAGCTTCCAGTTTCCCAGTCTATCTCTGGGTAGTTGAAGTCCCCCATAATAACGACTTCATTATGATTTGCCGCCTCGTCTATCTCGTTTAGTAATAGATTTTCTGTGGACTCTGGTATATTAGGTGGTTTATAATACACTCCTATTAGTACTTTATTATTGTTTTTTGCTCCATGTATTTCTACTCACAGTGATTCCACATGTTCATGTCCCTCACAGATGTATTCTCGAATTACGGGATTTAGACAGGACTTCACATAGAGGCAGACCCCTCCACCTCTCTGGTTTTGACAATCCTTTCTAAACAGATTGTAACCTTTTATATTAGCTGCCCAGTCATAGCTATCATGCAGCCATGTCTCAGTTATTCCCACTATGTCATAGTCCTCCTCACACATCACTAATTCCAGTTCACCAGTCTTGTTATTCAGGCTTCTAGCATTAGTATACATACATTTGAGATGTTTATGTGTATTTTTTACCCTACATCTTTCATTCTGAGCTGTTCTAGTCCCCCCTTCCATTCCTCCCCCAGTCACACTACCTCGCCCCTGGTCTCTATCTGCACTATCTTGCCCTCCTATAATGTAATTACCCTCCCCCCCAGTCCCTAGTTTAAACACTCCTCCGACCTTCTAGCCATCTTTCTCCCCAACACAGCTGCCCCTTCCCCATTGAGGTGCAGGCCGTCCCTACGATACAGCCTGTAGACTACAGAGAAGTCAGCCCAGTTCTCCAGGAACCCAAACCCCTCCTTCCTACACCAGTTCTTGAGCCACTTGTTAACCTCCCTAATCTCCCGTTGCCTTTCTTGTGTGGCTCGTGGTACAGGCAGTATTTCAGAAAATACTACTTCTGAGGTCCTTGCCCTAAGCTTTTGACCTAAATCCCTGAAATCATTTTTAAGGACTCTCCACCTTCCTCTAACTTTATCATTGGTTCCGATATGGACCATGACCGCTGGGTCTTCTCCAGCCCCTCCCAGTAGTCAGTCAACCTGATCCGCGATGTGTCAAACTCTAGCGCAGCAAACTGTTCGGCGATCATGATCTTTGTGACAGATCGCCCTATCTGTTCCCCTAATAATGGAGTCTCCCACTACCAGCACCTGTCTGGCCTGCCCTGGTGATGTATACACAAAAAAATCTACCTAGGCTCTCCCCACATGCTTCAATATTTATTTGCGCTAATGAAAGTATACACAAAAGGAAGTCATAAAAAGCTTCCATAGTTGACTTTCATGTGTTTCCTGGAACTGGATACAACTTTGATGTCACAAAACGTAGTCCCAAACATTTTTTGCAGGATACTGTATAAATAAATGCTGTAGAGGTGCAACTCTCACCTTTACTTTGTAAGAGAATGGGGTTCCTGGAAACCCAATATGCCAATTCAGGCCACATGCTCTTTATAGACATGTAAGGGAGTTAGGGAAACAGCTAATCTCTCCATTGACATCTATTGTCAAGGGAAATCTGAGCTCAAAATAGGCTGAGAGACTTGAGCTTTTCTTTTAGGTTATTTAAAGGGGCAGTCCAGTAACAAGAAGTTAGCCCCTTTCCATAATTATTTAATTAGTGGGGAGTGGATCCTTATCGCTGGGACCCATTGATCTCAAGAAAACAGTTTCCATGTTCCCTATTTGAATGGAGCGATGGTCAAATATATGCACCACCCCACCACCGCAGTCTATTACACTGCCGAAGATAGTACAGTGCTCAATTATCTCCAGCAGTCCCAAAAAGTAGCAGGAGCAGAATGTGTGTACAGTGGAGCTTGAAAGTTTGTAAATCCTTCAGAATTTTCTATATTTCTGCATAAATTTGACCAAATACTATAGATAAAACTACATCACATTTTCACACAAGCCCTTAAGGTAGATTACACATTTTTGTTGGATTAAAGTCAGCACTTTGACTTGGCCATTCCAGAATATAAACGCAAATCTTTTTTAATCAGTCCTTGCTAGAACAACTTGTCTGCTTAGGGTTGTTGCCTTGCTACATGACTCATGTTCTCTTGAGATATCCTGATATTTTCCTTAACCCCTTAAGGACACGGCCATATTTCACCTTAAGGACCAGGCCATTTTTTGCAAATCTGACCAGTGTCACTTTATGTGCGAATAACTTTAAAACGCTTTTACTTATCCAGGCCATTCTGAGATTGCTTTTTCGTCACATATTGTACTTCCTGACACTGGTAAAATGGAGTAAAAAAAAATTCATTTTTATTTATAAAAAAAATACCAAATTTGCCAAATATTTGCAAAAATTGGCAAATTTCCAAGTTTCAATTTCTCTACCTCTAAAATACATAGTAATACCTCCAAAAATAGTTATTACTTTACATTCCCCATATATCTACTTCATGTTTGGATCATTTTGGGAATGCCATTTTATTTTGTGGGGACATTACAAGGCTTAGAAGTTTAGAAGCAAATCTTGAAATTTTTCTGAAATTTTCCAATATCCCACTTTTTAAGGACCAGTTCAGGTCTGAAGTCACTTTGTGAGGCTTACATAATAGAAACCACCCAAAAATGACCCCATTCTAGAAACTAACACCCCACAAGGTATTCAAAACTGATTTTACAAACGTAGTTAACCCTAACCTTAGGTGTTCCACAGTTAATAGCAAATGGAGATAAGATTTCTGAATTTTGATTTTTTGGGAAATTTTCCATTTTAATCCATTTTTTCCAGTAATAAAGCAAGGGTTAACAGCCAAACAACACTCAATATGTATTGCCCTGATTCTATAGTTTGCATAAACACCCCATACGTGGTCGTAAACTGCTGTATGGCCAAACGACAGAGCTCCGAAGAAAAGGAACGCCATATGGTTTTTGGAAGGCAGATTTTGCTGGACTGGTTTTTAGACACCATGTCCCATTTGAAGCTCTCCTGATGCACCCCTACAGTAGAAACTTTTTTTTATGGTGTTCACCTGAGGGGTTAGGTCATGTGATATTTTTATAGAGTAGGTTTTTACAGACTCGGCGATACCTAATATGTGTAGTGTATTTTATTTTTATTTTATTTTTATTTAGTGATAAATGTGTTCTTTTTTTTTCCACTTTTTTTTACATTTTTTGACCCAGAACCACTTTGTTCTTGAAGATGCAGTGGGTCTGATGTCTGTATAATACAGTACAGTACACTATATAGTGTACTGTACTATATTTTTTACTTTAGAAAGTCTGATCAGACTTCTGCCTTTAGCAGAAGTCAAATCAGACTTACCATTACCATGGCAAGCAGTGTTGCCATGGTAACCATCACCCGCTGCAAGAACAGAGCAGCGGGTGATGGGGAGGGAAGGGAGCCCCTCCCTCTGTGATTTCATCCTGTCGGGTGGCTGCAAGGGCACAGCAGCCCCCGATGGGAGAGGGAGGGAGCTCCCTCCCTGTTAACCCCTTCCATACAGCGGTCCGTATGGACCGCGGCATGGAAGGGGTTAAATGGCTGACATCACAGCACAGATGTC
Source organism: Bufotes viridis (assembly GCA_033119425.1). Classification (NCBI taxonomy): domain Eukaryota; kingdom Metazoa; phylum Chordata; class Amphibia; order Anura; family Bufonidae; genus Bufotes; species Bufotes viridis. The sequence continues at coordinate 65,620,956 of CM065589.1, read as the reverse complement.
AGCCGTTTAGACCAGAGTGTCAACAATGTGCTGAAACTCTGGTATACCCACTAGGCTACCATGGATGGAATATTAGAGAGGAGGCATTTTCTGATTCCCTCAGTCACGGACAGCGAGGATCAGAGACTGCAGAAAGCGCTGCAAACCGCAGGTCTGAATTGACCTGCGGTTTGCAGCGATCGCCGATACGGGGGGGGGGGATCACTGGACCCCCCTCAGCATTGTAACAAGGTACCTGCTAAATGATTTCAGCAGGTACCTTGTTCCGATCACCGCCGGCCGAGCAGCGCTGATCGGTAGTATGCATGACGTACCGGTACGTCATGTGTCCTTAAGTACCAGGACACCATGACGTACCGGTACGTCATGTGTCCTTAAGGGGTTAAGAATTTGCTGGTATACTTCTGAATTCATCAATGACTACAAGCCATCTTGGCCCAACAATGATATTACTACTAGAGATGAGCGAATCAAAGTTGACGAAGTGGAATTTGATCCGAATTTCAGGAAAAGTTAGATTTGCACCAAATCCGAATTTCCTCACGCTCTATGGTAATGTATTGCGTTTTTTCTTAAAATGGCTGCTGCATGTGTGAAGGCATAGATCAAGGAACTCTGGGAAGGCAGGATCACTCATAATGCCATGCATGCAGACAATTAGCAGCCATCCAGTCTGTGATGTCACAGCCCTATAAATAGACTCAGCCATCTTGGATTCTGCCATTTTTCAGTGCACTTAGTGCAGAGAGAGACATCAGCAGGTGCTAGGGACAGGGAAAGATTATTCAAGGTGTAGGGAAAGGGAAGGAAGGAATCATTCCACAGCATTAATGTTGAACGGAGTTCAGTAGGGGAGGTTACAGCCTGGGTAATAGGAACAATCCTATTACACTTTGCTGCACTGACTGGGGACTGAAATTGCCATCATACAACTCTGTAAACCGTTCTTGTTATTGGGGTGCAAGTGCTGTTTGATACAGCCATTGTTAGGGTTTATTACAAGGAAATATTTCCAAGTCTTATTTTCCCTTGTGTAGTGCATTTATATGTTCGAAAGCATTTTTTGGCTTGCATTAGTGGGAAAAAAGGGCTTATTAGCCGTTGTGTGGTAAAGTGCTAAAATTACAACCCATTTTGTTGTGTATTAGTGGCCAAAGAAAAATATATTCGCCGTTCAGCGGTGCAGTTATATGTTCTAAAGCCTTTTGTGGCGTGTATTAGTGGCGAAAGAAAAATAAATTTGCCATTCAGTGGTGTAGTTATATGTTCTAAAGCCCTTTTTGCCATGTAATACTGGAAAAACTAAAATATATTTACTATTCAGCTGTGCAGTTATATGTTCTAAAACCTTTTGTGGAGTGTATTAGTGGCAAAAGTAAGATATTTTTGCAGTTCAGCTGTGCAGTTATATGTTATAAAGCCCTATTTGTCATGTAATAGGGGAAAAATAAAAAATATATTTGCTGTTCAGCGGTGCAGTTATATGTTCTAAAGCCTTTTGTGGCGTGTATTAGTTTAAAAAATAAAATATATTTGCCGTTCAGCGGTGCAGTTATATGTTATAAAGCCCTTTTTGTTGTGTAATAGTGGCAAAATAAAAAAATATTTGCCATTCAGCGGTGCAGTTATATGTTCTAAAGCCTTTTGTGGCGTGTATAAGTGGCAAAATAAAAATATATTTTCCGTTCAGCGGTGCAGTTATATGTTCTAAAGCCTTTAGTGGTGTGTATTAGTGGCAAAAGTAAAATATATTTGCCCTCCAGCGGTGCAGTTATATGTTCTAAAGTCTTTTGTGGTGTGTATTAGTGGCAAAATAAAAATATATTTGCCGTTCAGCGGTGCAGTTATATGTTCTAAAGCCCTTTTTTGTGTGTATTAGAAAAAAAAAGGCTTATTAGCCGTTGTGTGGTGAAGTGAGAAAATTACAGCCTTTTTTGGGGAGTTTTAATTTCCCATTTATTTATTTGATCTAACAGTATGTCAGACAGAGAAGTGCCAGGCCCCGCACAGGGGAGTGTCAGAGGCCTAAATGTTTCTGGTGCAGGCACAGGTCGCAGCAGAGTCAGGGGCCGTGGCAGCAGGGGTCACTTCGAGAGGCCTGAGCTCCCAGTGTAAGCTAGCGGTCATGTCTTGACCAGCAACCCAGCGGTTCTCGAATGGTTAACTCAATCTTCAACTTCTTTGCAAGTGACATCAGATACCCCCAGCCAAGAGTCAGTGCGTTCGTCAGACACAACCCTTAGTTGACATGGCCCGGGATCAGGCCCTGTGCCCTTAACTGTCCTCAACCTTCCTCTTGCACATGGCCCGGGAGCAGGACCTTTGCCCTCACCTGTCCTCAACCTGCCTCTGTCCTTTTCTGTTCCCTCAGCCAGAGAAGTATTGTATGCTGTGGGCTCAGCTCCACTATACAGTGAGGATGAGCTACTAAAAAAAAGTCAGCAGCTACTGGCAAGCCAAGATGTGAAGGAGACATCCGCCGCTTCCTCCACTAGGCGGGCAAATAGTGATGAGGAGAGTGGCATGGGAGCTGGTGTTGGGAGCGGTCAGGCTCCTGACCCAGAGACGGTTGAGGAGGACATCAGTGACGTGCAGACAGTACTCGATGATGATGATGTAGCTGATTGCATTTGGGAGCCGGGTGACGAAGGGGCTTCATCATCATTGGGAGAAGAGGATGGCAGCTTGCCGGTCAGGCAGCGGTGGAGCCAACAAGTCGCTAGTGTGGCCGTGAGTCAGCAGGTTGGCAGGAGTGGGAGGAAGTAGTGGTGCAGGAGTTCACAGAGGCAGTGGCGGTAGCAGTCAGTCAGTGCATAGTGTTGGGGGTTACATCCCCTACTCGGTGGTGTGGAAGTTTTCTGTTAAGCCACCGGAGGAGGTGAACATGGCCGTATATGGAATCTGTGGGCAGAAGGTGAAGCGTGGCCATGGTGCCAATGTTGGCACCACGGCCCTGCGTCAACATATGTAGTATCACCATAAAGTGGCCTGAGAGAACGGTGGCTCCGATGTGGTGGTCCAGCCTGCCGCAGCAACCGCTGCATCACCCAGTGGCACACAGTCGATTTCAGGCAGTCAAGGCTTCACAATCTCAGTCAAAGGGAGCTGTCTGTCCTTCCCATTATCTGCTGGTTCTCACCCTCCTGCTCCTCATCAGTCATTCCGCCAGCAATCGATCACTGAAGCGATTGCCAAGAGACAACAGTATGCGTACACTCATCCAACGGCGCAGAAGCTGAAAGTTCTCCTGTCCAAGTTGCTGGTGCTGCAGTCCCTCCCTTTCCAAGTGGTGGACTCTGCACCTTTCAGAGAACTGATGGCTTGTGCCAAGCCGAGGTGGAGAGTCCGAAGACGTAATTTCTTTGCCAAAAAAGCAGTACCAGCCCTGCACACACATGTTGAAAAGAAGGTGTGCCAGTACTTGAGCCTGTACATGTCCTTTACGGCCCACTGCACAGCCAAACCAGCAACTTGGCCAGGTGACACCGCTTCCGCCTCCACGTTGTCACGCCGTTGGTCCTGCGACAATGTCTGCCTTCCTCCACCATGTCCTCAGCCTCCACTGCAGGGACAATTCACAGTGCCCCTCCAGCATACCACATGTGCAGGGCACGGCGGTGTCAAGCTGTTCTGCACCTCGTTTTGCCTGGGTGAATGGAGTCACGCAGGTGAGGAACTGCTCTGTGTCCTTCATCAAGAAATTGAATCCTGGCTTTCTCCGCAACAACACAAAATTGGAACCATGGTTACTGACAACGTGAAAAACATGGTGTCGGCACTGCGTCAATGAGTCATGTTCAATCTGGTTGTAAAGCGGTTCCTGAAATTCTTCCACCCATCTGCAAGACATCCTAAAAATGGCCAGGAAACTTTGCATGCACTTCAGCCACTCGTACACCTCAAAGCATTCCCTCCTTGAGCTGCAGCTGCAGAACGGCATCCCCCAACATAGGCTGATATGCGATGTTTTCACCCGTTGGAATTTCATCCTCCATATGTTGGACCAACTATACAAGCAGAGAAAGGCCAGGACTACGGGATGAACAACATCATTCCACTGTTTTATGTCCTCAAACAGATACTGGTAAATCTGGCTGGTCAGGGGACTGGAGACGTGGCGCCTAGATCTCACGGCCTCATGAGCCCCGTGGGGGCTGAACTGGAGGAGGAGGAGGACATTGGAGCACACGCAGTGTGTAGCGAAATGGGTGCTTTTTACACACAGGTGACAGGAGAGGAGGAGCAGGGAGTCCCTCCGAGTCACTTGAACAAATGGCCCGATGCATACTTACTTGCTTGCGTAGTGACAGCCGAATTGTCACCATTAGGCAGAGGCAGGACTTCTCACTCTCCACCTTATTGGACCCTCGCTACCGGTCCAAAATGGGGCCTTTTTTACACCCACTGAGAGGGAGGACAAACTGAACTACTATAGAGACATCCTATGTAGTCAGTTGGGTGCTGCCTATCTGCGCCATCGTCCATCCTCTCTCAGGTCTGACTGGGGGGGCCCTCTGCGCTCACGTTCCTTTGGCATAGCTGCTGTGGCAGGATCAGGGGGAAGGAGCAATTCAAGCTCCATCAGCAGCAACTTTAGTCTAGAGTCGATGATGAGCAGCTTTCTTCACCCACCTAGTGAAGAAACTACTCACCAGCAGCAGCGCAGCAGCTAGACCTGGAGCAGGACCTGGCATACTTGGACAGCACCCTGCCACCCCACATTGAAGATCTGCTGGACTTCTAGGCAGCCAAACTGGATTTGTGGCCACAACTAGCAGAGTTTGCCCTGGAAAAACTATCCTGTCCAGCCAGTAGTGTGGCATCAGAGCAGGTGTTTAGTGCGGCGGGGGCCATAGTTACCCCAAGAAGAACTCTCCTGTCCACCCGAAGTGTGGAGAGACTGACCTTTGTCAAGATTAATCTGGCGTGGATACGCCAGGATTTCCACCCACCAATACCTGCTACATCAGACTAGATCATCCATTGTGCCAAAACTTTGACAAAAGACACCGGTTTGTTCTGGCTAACTTCTTCAGCTACTATTCTGATGCTGCCACCCGCCTGATGCCACATATCTAATGCCAAGTGCTCCTTCCTTCGCCCACCATATTCAGCAGGTTCTCATATTGCCCCCCACATACCCACTCTGTCACTGGGTCACTCTGTGTTTCCTGATGCTGTTGCTACCTCCTCACTATGTCACCTTGCCACTCTGTAGTCTCCTGATGCTTCTGCCACCTCCATACTATGTCATCTTGCCACTCTGTGGTCTCCTGAGGCTGCTACCACCTCCACACTATGTCACCTTGCCACTCTGTGGACTCCTGATGCTGCCGCTGGCACCTCCACACTGTCGTTGTGTCGCACTGTGGCCTCCTGATGCTGCCGCCAACTTCAGACTGTCATTTTGCCACTCTGTGGCATCCTCCTGATGCTGTTGCCAGCTCCACAGTGTCATTGGGCCACTCTGTGGTCTCCTCATGCTGCTTCCACCTCACCACTTTGTCATAGGGCCACTCTGTGGACTTCTCATGCTGTCCCCACCATCCCAACTTCATGACTGGACCACTATTTTGCGTTTCGGGCTGGCTGACATCTACAATTATTTGACCGTTCTTCTGATCTTTCAGAAGGAAGGAAAAAATGAGAAGCACAACGGATCCTGTCTGTGTAGCAGCTGTAAGGGCTGTATGGTCCCATCTGAATTGTCTTGTAATTTGGTAGCCAAAACTCAGAAGTGGGTACAAAACACAACCTTGTCATCTCTGTTTTGGATCCACTCATGGTTTTTTGGCATTAGCAATACTGATGGATTACTGACCAAATGCTGACCGAGTGAAGGCGGATGCTCAACAGACAGGATCCATTTTTTGTGGGTTATTGTTCTGACGGATCAGAGGAAGGGCAAAATAATCAGTGACGTCAACTCAAACTTACTGCTGACACCCTCTCCACTCTGTCGTGGGGCTCTACTTGTATAAGCGTTTAATAGAACAGGTTCTGTAGACATCTACAGTATGTGGAATCGGCTGACAACTGTGTAAAAGGAGTGCGCTTCTTCTTGACGCTAACATAGACCTGTAAGGCTGAGTTAATACTTGAGTTATTTGGTCAGTTTTGGCCCCGTGACTGCCGAAATAAGTGAAGTATGCAGTGATTCTAAGAGCAACACCTGTTATCTGCATGTCATACTCCATATGCATGTTACTGCAAAGTACAGTGTTCTATACCACTATAAAGGATCTCCGAAGCCAGGAAATAGCCTTTTTTAACACCATTCGCCGCAAATAAATTCGGATCGAAAGTAATTTTTTCTAAAAATTCAGTGAACTGGCTGAATCGAATTTTTACAAAATTTGCTCATCTCTAGTTACTACCACAATACTTCACAGATTGGATGATGTTTTTTATACTGGAGTGCTGTGTTTTTCTTTCTCCAAACATACAGTATTATTGTTCAGTGTCCTCCTGAAGGTGGACTCATGAACATTTACATTAGCCAAAGTGAGAAAGGACTTAGAAGGCTTTGAGGTTACTTTGGATTCCTTTGCAAACTCACAGATTATTACTCGCCTTGGCCTTGATTTGACCTATGTTGGTCGACCACTCCTGGAAAGGGTTTTGAATTACCTCAATTTGTACACAGTCTGACTGACTGTGGATTTGTGGTGTCTAAACTCTTTAAAGATGGTTTTGTAACCTTTTCCAGCCTATCAACAACTCTTGTTCTGAGGTCCTCAGAAATCATCTTTGTTCTTGTCATGATACACTTCCAAAAATATGTTGTGAAGATCAGAATTTAATATATTTCTGTTCTTTAAATAAAACAGTCTGCCGACTGACTTTAATTCTTCAGATAGAACATAAAGATGGTTTTGTAACCTTTTCCAGCCTGAGTATCAACAACTCTTGTTCTGAGGTCCTCAGAAATCGTCTTTGTTCTTGCCATGATACACTTCCAAAAACATGTTGTGAAGATCAGAATTTAATATATTTCTGTTCTTTAAATAAAACCAGCTGACTTTAATTCTTCACCTTCAAATTATCTGTTAATCCTAAAGGTTCATATGCTTCTCTCACTCACAGACATGTAATATTGGATACTTGTCCTCAATAAATAAATGACTGATATTTTTACATGATTTTTGTGTGTAAAAAAGTGTGAAAATCTGATCTTGTTCGTCACATTTATGAAGAAATATAGAAAATTCTCAAGGTTTCGCACACTTTCAAGCACCACTATATGTTCATCTACTGCTGCAGTCAAATCAGATCCCCATGTTGGTGGGAGACCAATCTAACTGTCAACTCCCGTGCAACGGATAGAGAATAACGTTTTATTACTGGAATGTTCCCTTAACTTAATTTCTGTGTCTCTGGCCAGTTACATGCTTCTGGTCTCTACAGTATATAGGTGCTTTACTTGTGAAAGCAGGGCTAAGAGATGAGCTGCCTTTTCCTCTAATAATTCTAGCTTCTTATGGATGATAAACAATCCTCTTTAGTTAAAAGATTACAGGAAGTATAATTCTTTCTGAATTTCATCCATAACCTATTGGTCTTAGAGAAAAATCATTCAGCTTCCAATATTAGTTTCTATCTTGGAAGCAGAAAACCAGAAATAAAAGCATGCAGGCACAGTTATATTACATCTCAAAGGGGACCTGTCACCATGGAAATGCAAAGTAATCTGCAGGTAGCATGTTATATAGCTGATATACAGTGCCTTGAAAAAGTGTTGATACCCCTTGAACTTTTCCAAATTTTTTCACGTTACACCCACAAACCTAAATGTATTTTATTGGAATTTTATGTGATAGACCAACACAAAGTAGCAAGTATTTGTGAAGTGAAAAGAAAATGATACATGGTTTTCAAAAGTTCTAATAAAATTCAGCTCCCCCGAGTCAGTACTATTGTATGTAGGACCACCTTTTGCTGCAATTAGAGCTTCAAGTCTTTTGGGGTATGTCTCTACCAGCTTTGCAAATCTAGAGACTAAACATTTTTTGAAGTCAGTTTTTAGTTCAGTCTGCATTCGAGTACTTTGTGACGAATTGTTAAATTCCCCAGATGAAGCGATAAGAAGCAAAATGCGCGTCGGGAGTGAGGAGTAGTGACATACTTTGCACTTTATGTTAGTGGTATTGTATACTTTATGTCTCGTCTGATTCCTTTAGGGGAATGTATGGTGATTGTATGCATATTCTTGTAAGGGCACTTGGCATATTATCTGAATTTTGATTCAAAAATTGGTATACTTTATCATCCAATTTTGATTGTGAGACCAATACACTCTATTGCTATTTATATGACATACAATACTCCTCTTTGTGGGCTTGTTTTAGCCTAGTGTATAGCTTTCACCACTTGACCTGTATTTTATGCATTTAAAAAAAAAACATATATATAATAAAGATTTAATGTGTTTATGTAATTTGGTATTGCCTTTTTTTGGTATAAATTGCTAAATTTGTTGCATCTTTTAACCCATTCCTGACCAGCGCCATAATAGTACAGTGCAGTGGGATGTGACTTGGCGCCTAGCGCAGTACTATTGCTGTGTGCTGATCGGGCGGGAGCAGGAGCTGCACCCGCCCAATCAGCTGCAGGGGACCGGCTGTTCCCGTTAGCCTGACCCCTGCTGTATGCAACGGCATCGGTGAAAACACTGATGCCGGCACATTAACCCCTTCTATGCCACGGTCAGTGCTGAGCGTGTCACAGAAGGGGTTTGCTGCGGGTGAGGGAGACCATCAGGTCCACGCGCTCCTGTGGCGGGCACTAATGGGTGAGAAGGCAGCCCGATGCCTTGCATGGCATCGGGACCTGCCTTCTACAGGTGCCTAGGAGATCCAGCCTCAGGCTGAATCTCCTAGGCAACCTGTTAGTGTATTCGTCTGTACACTAACAGGCAATGCATTACAATACAGATGTATTGTACTGCATTGCAGAGGGGATCAGACCCCCAAAAGTTAAAGTCAGAAATAAAGTAAATAAAAGTGTTTTTAATAAAAAAAAGTTTCAAGTAAAAAATGAGAAAAACGCCCCTTTCCCCTGATTTTATAACAAAAATGGGAAAGAAAAGAAAAAAACACACATATTATGTATCGCTGCATCCGTAACGACTGGCCCTGTACATATATCACACCCCATCCGATAAACATCATAAAAAAATAAAAACGGTGTAAAAGAGCAATTTTTTTTACCTTACATCACAAAAAGTGCAACACCAAGCGATCAAAAAGATACCGATAAAACCGTCAGCTCATCCTCTCATCCTGCAAAAAATGAGCCCCTACATAAGAAAATCGCTCAAAGAATAAAGAAACTATAGCTCTCAGAACATGGAGAAATTAAAGTATCATTTTTTTGGGTTCAAATATTCTATTATTGTGTTAAAGTGAAATAAATAAATAAAATAGACATATTATGTATTTCAGCATCCGTAACTACCTACATGACCTAACCCCTCAGAAGAACACCATCTAAAATGAAAACTGGATCAAAAAAAGCCATTTTTGTCACCTTACATCACAAAAATTGCAACTCCAAGCGATCAAAAAGGTGCATGCCCCCAAAATAGTACAAATCAAACCATCACCTCATCCTGCAAAAAATGAGACCCCATCTAGGATAATCGGTCAAACAATAAAAAAGCTATGGCTCTTAGACTATGGAGACACTAAAACATAATTTTTTTGGTTTCAAAAATGCTATTATTGTGTAAAACTTAAATAAACAAGTAAAAAGTATACATATTAGGTATTGCCACGTCTATAACAATCTGCTCTATAAAAATATCACATGACCTAAACCCTCAGGTGAATGCTGGAAAAATAAATAAATAAAAACTGTGACAAAATGACACATTTTTTGATCACCTTGCCCCATAAAGTGAAATAATGAATGATCAAAAAATCATATGTACCCAAAAATGGTACCAATAAAAACGTCAACTCTTCCTGCAAAAAACGAGCCCCTGCACAAGACGATCGTCAGAAAAATTAAAAAATAAGGCGTTCAGAAAATGGAGACACAAAAACATATATTATTTTTTCAAAAATGCTTTATTATGTAAAACTGAAACAAACAAAGAAATTAGACATATTTGATATCATTGCGCTCATAACAACCTGCTTTATAAAAATAGCACATGATCTACCCTGTTAGAGGAATGTTGTAAAAAAAAAAATGGTGCCAAAATAGCCATTTTTTAGTTACCTTGCCTCACAAAAAACTTAATATAGAGCAATAAAAATTATATGTACCCCAATATAGTACCAATAAAACTGGCACCTTATCCCCTAGTTTCCAAAATGGGGTCACTTTTTGGGAGTTTCTACTGTAAGATTGCATCAGGGGGGCTTAAAATGGGACATGGCATCTAAAAACCAGTCCAGCAAAATCTGCCTTCCAAAAACCAAATGGCATTTCTTTCCTTCTGTGTCCTGCTGTGTGCCCTTACATCAGTTTGCAACCACATGTGGGGTGTTTCTGTAAATCACAGAGTCAGGGTAATAATTATTGAGTTGAGTTTGGCTGTTAACCCTCGATGTGCTAAAGAATAAAATGGATAAAAATTGAAAATCTGCCAAAAAAGTGTAATTTTGAAATTTCACCTCCATTTTCATTTAATTCTTGTGGAATACCTAAATGGTTAATAAAGTGTGCTAAATCAATTTTAAATAGCATGAGGGGTGTAGTTTCTACAATGTGGTCATTTATGGGGGATTTCCAATATGTAAGCCCCACAAAATGACTTCAGACCTGAACTGGTCCTTAAAAAGTTGGTATTGAAAAATTTTAAGAAGTGCTTCTAAAATTCTAAGCCTTATACAGTCTGAAAAAAATAAAATGACATTTACACATGCCAACATAAAGTAGACATATGGGGGATTTTAAGTAATAAATATTTTATGAGGTATCACTTTCTGTTTTAAAAGCAGAGAAATTGAAATTTTGAAAATTGCGAATGTTTCTAAATTTCTGGTAAATGTGGGATTTTTTCAGAAATAAAGGTGAAATATATTGACTCAAATTTATGACTATCATGAAGTACAATGTGTCCCAAGAAAACAATCTCAGAATGGCTTTGATAAATAAAAGTGTTTCAAAATTATTACTAGTGTTGAGTGAGCATGCTCGACCGAACACCAGTTCGGTACATCAAGGTGTTCAGCCGAATACCGCGTGTGCTCGAGCGTGATGCTTGAGTCTCCTTCCCGCACGTTTGTTGGCTGCTACGCAAGCACTGCCACTCACTGTAATGCCGTAGCCATGTTGGTTACTGGGATACAGTGATTGGCTGGCCAGAACGCGTCAGAGGGTGCTATAAGGCACCCGATGACACGTGCTTCGGCTCAGTCTTAGTCAGGGAGAGCTGTGCTGAAGAAGGGATAGATAGTGAAGGGAATTTAATTTAATTTTTTTGTTAGGCTGGGTTGGTGTTAGAGACCCAAAAGTCCTTTCAAGGACTATTGTTGTATCTGGCAGCAATATATATTTTAAGCGCAACCTGCGCTAAATTGCGTGCAATTGTACAGTCCCAAAAGTCCTTTTAAGGACTATTGTTGTATCTGGCAACAATATATATTATTAGCGCAACCTGCACTGAATTGTGTGCAATTGTTAGAGACCCAAAAGTCCTTTTAAGGACTACTGTTGTATCTGGCAGCAATATATATTTTTAGTTCAACCTGCACTAAATAGCGTCCAATTGTTTTACCGCTGCAGACAGCAACATTATCTGCGCTACATCTCCTGTGTAATGTGTGCGCAGCCTAAAAATATCTGTGACATCCAGTGTACATTTTCCGCAGATGGTGTCCGCTGCGGACAGTTACATTACCTGCGCTACATCTCCTGTATAAAGTTTGCGCCTACTAAAAATATCTTTGACATGCAGTGTACTTTTTCTGTAGAAGCTGCAGACAGCAACATTATCTGCGCTACATCTCCTGTTTAATGTGTGCACATACTAATAATATCTGTGACATCCAGTGTACTTTTTTCCGTAGACATTGTGGACAGCCACATTATCTGCACTTCATCTCCTGTTTAAAGTGTGCGCATAATAAAAATATCTGTGACATCCAGTGAATTTTTTCGATAGACATCGCGGACAGCGACATTATTTGTGCTACATCTCCTGTAGTGATGTCGCGAACATAAAATTTTCCGTTCGCGAATGGCGAACGCGAACTTCCGCAAATGTTTGCGAACGGGCGAACCGGGCGAACCGCCATAGACTTCAATAGGCAGGCGAATTTTAAAACCCACAGGGACTCTTTCTGGCCACAATAGTGATGGAAAAGTTGTTTCAAGGGGACTAACACCTGGACTGTGGCATGCCGTAGGGGGATCCATGGCAAAACTCCCATGGAAAATTACGTAGTGGACGCAGAGTCGGGTTTTAATCCTTAAAGGGCATAAATCAACTAACATTCCTAAATTGTTTGGAATAACATGCTTTAAAACATCCAGTGTGTGTATACGATCAGGTATGTTGTATCGATCAGGTAGTGTAAGTGTTACGCCCGCTTCACAGACATTGACAGACCACACTCCCCTTTTAATGCACCGCAAACAGTCCATTTGCACAACGGCAAACTTCCCAGTTGCACAAGGTTGGATACCAAGCTAGCCATGTCCCGGTGATGTCATTGAAGGTTTCTTCCTCCACCCAGCCACGTACAACACCAAGGGTCCCCGAAAGGTGAATTGAATTGATTTTTCGAACGGGGAGATGGTTTAAAAAATGCTGGCTCCCTCCCCTTTGTTTTTATCCACGGTCACTGCGTCTGCGCCGTGCAATTTACTGTCACACCCGATATGAGTGGTATTTTCTGTAGTTCTATTCTCATCAGTTTAATCCCTCTAATGTCCCCAATCTGGGGTCCATTTATTGAATTGATTTTTCGAATGGGGAGATGGTTAAAAAACCGCTGGCTCCCTCCCCTTTGTTTTATTCCACGGTCACGGAGTCTGCGCCGTGCAGTTTACTGTCACACCCGATATGAGTGGTGTCTTAACTAATACTATTCCTATCAGTTTAATCCCTGTTACGTCCCATATCAGGGATTGCCTTTTGTGAAAAAAAATTTAGGCCGGGTACCTTCGACTGCCTTCACAGTGACAGACCAAACTCTCATACACCAAACTGAATTGATTTCAGGAACCGGGAGATGGAAAAAGCAGCTTGGTCGGTCCTCTTACTCCCAAATTGGGGCATTGCGCGTGCACAGAGCAATGTGCTGTGACACCCTATATGAGTGGTGTCTTAACTAGTACTATTCCTATCAGTTTAATCCCTGTTACGTACCCTATCCGGGGACGTGTGTCGAATTGATTAAACATTGTTGAATTAACGAACTATTACGACATCATGAAATAATTTAGTTCTGAGCTCTGTACTTGCTTTGTATTGGAATTGATGGGGATTTTTTTAATTGTCTGCATTATGTCTAATAAACTATTAAGAGACTTTATTATGATTTTTTATTTTATGTATTAAAAACCCATACAACTTAAAAAAAAAAAAAAGGTAAATTAACATTACCAACACACTCATAGAGTTAATGATTGCTTCATTGTGATACGCAAGCCCCTTCACCACAACAAGGTAACGATCACGAAGGGGAATTGACACTTGTATGTGCCTTTTTTTTTTTTTTTTTTTTGCAGCCACAGTAATGCACCATAGGACATAAAAATTAGGCATGTACACATGCCTGAAAAGTGATGGCATTGTTGCAGCCGTTGTTGTAGCAGCGGCTGGAAAAATTGATGTTTTCCAGGCAGAAAAGTGACTAAAACATTGCGGCTTGAACCCTAGTTGGTGGTGGAGAATTCACGAAAGTCATCCTGTATGCAGACATTAAATACAGCAGCGTGGGGAGCATTTTGAGGCCAAGGCATGTAATCAGGCCTTTTGTTAGTCAAACGTATCCCCCACTGTCAGTCCCTTCGGGATCCATGCCTCATTCATCTTTATGAAGGTGAGGTAATCAACACTTTTTTGACCGAGGCGACTTCTCTTGTCAGTAGTGATGTCGCGAACATTAAATTTTCAGTTCGCGAACTGCGAACGCGAACTTCCGCAAATGTTCGCGAACGGGCGAACCGGGCGAACTGCCATAGACTTCAATAGACAGGCGAATTTTAAAAACCAAAGGGACTCTTTCTGGCCACAATAGTGATGGAAAAGTTGTTTCAAGGGGACTAACACCTGGACTGTGGCATGCCGGAGGGGGATCCATGGCAAAACTCCCATGGAAAATTACGTAATGGACACAGAGTCGGGTTTTAATCTGTAAAGGGCATAAATCATTCCTAAATTGTTTGGAATAACATGCTTTAAAACATCCAGTGTGTGTATACGATCAGGTATGATGTTGTATCAATCAGTTAGTGTAAGGGTTACGCCCGCTTTACAGACATTGACAGACCAAACTCCCCTTTTAATGCACCGCAAACAACCGCAAACAGTTCATTTGCACAACCGTAAACTCCCTATTTGCACAAGGTTGAATAGCAAGCTAGCCACGTCCCGGTGATGTCATTGAAGGTTTCTTCCTCCACCCAGCCACTTACAACACCAAGGGTCCCCGAAAGGTGAATTGAAATGATTTTTCGAATGGGGAGATGGTTAAAAAAACGCTGGCTCCCTCCCCTTTGTTTTTATCCACGGTCACTGCGTCTGCGCTGTGCAATTTACTGTCACACCCGATATTAGGGGTATTTTCTGTAGTACTATTCTCATCAGTTTAATCCCTCTAACGTCCCCAATCTGGGGTCCATTTATTGAATTGATTTTTCGAACGGGGAGATGGTTAAAAAAACGCTGGCTCCCTCCACTCTGTTTTAATCCACGGTCACTGCGTCTGCACCGTGCAATTTACTGTCACACCCGATATGAGTGGTGGTGGGCACTGGCAGTGGGCACACTACAGTCTGTGGAAGTCGGCCTGACACACACTGGCAGCAGGCAAGCAACTGAAATTAGACTAAGGTGTAAAAATTAAATGCCTGTGCCACCCGGTATGAGTGCTGGTGGGCACTGGCAGTGGGCACACTACAGTCTGTGGAAGTCAGCCTGATACACACTGGCAGCAGGCAAGCAACTGAAATTAGACTAAAGTGTAAAAATTAAATGCCTGTGCCACACGGTATGAGTGGTGGTGAGCACTGGCAGTGGGCACACTACAGTCTGTGGAAGTCGGCCTGACACACACTGGCAGCAGGCAAGCAACTGAAATTAGACTAAGGTGTAAAAATTAAATGCCTGTGCCACCCGGTATGAGTGCTGGTGGGCACTGGCAGTGGGCACACTACAGTCTGTGGAAGTCAGCCTGACACACACTGGCAGCAGGCAAGCAACTGAAATTAGACTAAAGTGTAAAAATGAAATGCCTGTGCCACACGGTATGAGTGGTGGTGAGCACTGGCAGTGGGCACACTACAGTCTGTGGAAGTCGGCCTGACACACATTGGCAGCAGGCAAGCAACTGAAATTAGACTAAAGTGTAAAAATTAAATGCCTGTGCCACCCGGTATGAGTGGTGGTGGGCACTGGCAGTGGGCACACTACAGTCAGTGGAAGTCAGCCTGACACACACTGGCAGGCAACTAACCTTAGATTAAAGGGTAAAAATGAAATGCCTTTGTTTGATGCAAAGTCCTGTGCCACACGGTGTGAGTGGTGGGCACTGGCAGTGGGCACACTACAGTCTGTGGGCCTGCAGCTCCTCACACACAGGCAGGCCAGGCAACTGCAATATATATATGGAGAAAAAAAAAAAAGCTGACTAATGTTGCAGCCCTAAAAAGGGCTTTTTGGGGTGCTGTCAGGACGCTGACCTTACAGCAGAGATCAGATGAGTCTTTCAGGACTGAAGTAGACACTGAATACACTAGCCTAGCTAATGATTTCCCAATTAAATTCAGCAGCAGCTACACTGTCCCTCCTCTCACTAAGACTGAAAATTCCGAATTAATCTAAAATGGATGCTGTTCAGGAGATGGGAGGGTCTGGGAGAGAGGGTATGCTGCTGATTGGCTGGAATGTGTCTGCTGACTGTGAGGTACAGGGTCAAAGTTTGCTCAATGATGATGTATAGGGGGCGGACTGAACATCGCATGATAGTTCGGGCCATCTCTAATCTCCTGTTTAACGTGTGCGCATACTAAAAATATCTGACATCCTGTGTACTTTTTCCATAGACACTGTGAACAGCGACATTATCTGCGCTATATTTCCTGTTTAACGTTTGCACATACTAAAAATATTTGTGACACCCAGTGTACTTTTTCCGTAAACGCTACGGACAGCGACATTATAAGGACTACTGTTGTATCTGGCACCGATATATATTTTTAGAGCAACCTGCGCTAAATAGCGTGCAATTTTTTGGCTGCTGCAGACAGCGACATTATCTGAGCTACATCTCCTGTTTAACATGTGCGCATACTAAAAATATTTGTCACATCCAGTGTAGTTTTTCCGTAAACGGTGTCCCCGGTGGACAGTTACATTACCTGCGCTACATCTCCTGTATAATGTTTGCGCATCCTAAAAATATCTGTGACATCCATTGTACTTTTTCCGTAGACGCTGTGGACAGTGAAATTACCTGGCTACATCTCCTGTATAATGTTTCCGCATCTCAAATATCAGTGACATTGACTGTAATTTATTTGCACATAAACTTAAAAAAAACTGCGCTCATGTGACATACTTGCAAGCATATATACCATCTAATATGATGAAGGCAAGCAGTAAGGGACGGGGAAGTGGCCGTGATACTGATGGAGCATGCAGAGGCCGTAGCCTTGGGTGCGGTGAAACTGTGTGAAACATCCACGATACCTAGCTTCATGTCCCCGTTTGCAGGGCGGCGCAGGACACCACTCTCGAAGTCAGACCAGTGCGAGCAGGTGGTCGGTTGGATTTCAGCAGATAATGCTTCCAGTCGGTTAAGCACCACCCTGTCCTCCACAAAGTCCAGTCTCAGTAGCCAAGAGTCTGGTCAACAGAATCCTCACCATGATCCTCCTTCCTCCCACCATGGAGAGTCTTTGCAAACAAGTGATCCTACACTCGGATATTCAGCGTAGCTCTTTTTATTGCCATTCCTTAATGTGGGCCTCTTGCCAAACTTGCTTGAAGAGTGACATGAGGAGATCTTGTGCCCTGATTCCCAAACTTGAGCATCCACAGTTAGAAGAAGATGGCGGTGGGGAACGGCAATTAGTGTTTCACAAGGTTGATGATGATGATGAGACACAGTTGCCAATAAGTCAACTGCAATTAGTGTCTCAAGAGGTTTATGATGAGGATGAGACACAGTTGTCAATAAATGAGGTTGTTGTTAGGTGAACAAGTCAGGAGGATGACCAGAGTGAGGAAGTGGAAGAGTAGGTGGTGGACGATGAAATCACAGACCCAACCTGGGAATGTGGTAGGCCGAGCGATGACAGCAGTACAGAGGGGTGGGGGGATCCGCAGCACTGCAACAGGCGGGAAGAGGCAGTTGGGTGGCAAAAGGGAGAAGGCGGGCCACACTAAACAAGCCCGCAACTGTTCCCTGGAGCACTCCCTTGTGGAAATCTCCCTTGCCAAGAGGTAGGTGTTCCGCAGTCTGGCGCTTTTTTGATGGAAGTGCGGACGATAAAATAATTGTCACTTGCAAACTGTGCCGTACCAAAATGAGCAGGGGTGGGAACACTAGCAACCTCACCACCACCAGCATTATCTGCCACATGGCATCAAAGCACCCTAATTGGTGGGCCGAACGCCTGGGTCCACAATCAGTGTCTGCTGGTCACACCACTGCCTCCTCTTCCCCTGTGTTACGTGCTGGCCAATCCCTTGTCTAAGACGCAGGCACGGATTGCTTCCGCCCTGCACCTGGACTTTCGCAAGCATCATCATCTAGCACATCAACTTCTGTGTTCTAGCACAGCGTACAGATGTCTATACCCCAGGCCTTAGAACGAAAGCGCAAATACCCATTTCCCCTCCCACAGGCCATAGAAAAAAATGCGTACCTTTCCAAATTGCTGGCCCTGGAAATGTTGCCATTTAGGCTTGTGGATACTGAGGTTTCCAGCATTCTGATGGCGGCGGCCATCCCTCATTACTCAGTCCCCAGCTGCCACTATTTTGCCCATTGTACCGTCCCCGCCTTACACCAGCATGTGTCCCATAACATCACCCGTGCTCAGACCAACGCAGTTATTGGGAAGGTCCACTTAACAACTGACACATGGACAAGTGCTTGTGGCCAGGGACCCTACATTTACCTGACGGCACACTGGGTGAACGTTGTGGAGGCCGGGAGCGATTCGTACCCTGGGATGGCACAGGTGCTACCAATGCCAAGGATTGCGGGCCTTACATCCATCAGGATTTCTGCCACTACCTACATTAGTGGCTGCAAACCCCCCTTCTCCTCCTCCACTTCCACCTTTGAATTCTCATCTTACAGCATCAGTCAGCTATCAGTCAGTAGCTGGAAGCAGTGTAGCACTGCAGTGGGGAAGCGGCAACAGGCCAGCGTTTTGTCAGAGCAGGTATTTAATGCTGCTGGGGGCATAATAACTGATAAGTGCATCCGTCTGTCAACTGAAAATGCTGACCGGTTGACTCTTATAAAAACGAAAAGGCCTGGATTGCACCTGACTTCTCTACTCCACCAGAGGAAAGCAGCTGAACATAAAGGCACTTTAAATGTAGTTTTTATGGTGTATTGAATACACTGTATTCCCATGCACCCCTTCTACTACAAAAAAGGGTATATTCTTCAATCTTCCTTTTCTCGTCCTCCTCCTCCATCATATCAACATGCTTATTAGGCTGCCCTCGCTCCAAATGTTTTATTGAGTCAACTCAGCAGCAGGCCCTCCCCCATTATTTTTTTCATTGTCAGATCAGCAGCATGTTCTCGCTCCTTACGTGTTAGAGAGTCAGCTCACTAGCAGACCCTCAACCCCTCAAGCATAATTTTATCGATGGTCAGCTCAGCAGCAGGCCCTCAACAATAATTTTTTTGATGGTCAGCATAGCAACAGGCACTCTCCCCTAATGTTTTCGAGAGTCAGCTCAGCAGCAGACCCTCAACCATAATTTTTTTGATGGTCAGCTCAGCAGCGGCAGGCCCTTTCTCATAAATTTTTTCCATGGTCATATCAGCACCAGGCCCTCGTCCCTAATGTTTTAGTGAGTCAAATAACAAGCAGACCCTCAACCATAATTTTTCCAATAGTCAGCTTAACAGCAGGCACTCACCTCTAATGTTTTAGAGAGTCAGTTCAACAGCAAACCCTCTCCCCTAACGTTTTAGATGGTCAGCTCTGCAGCAGGCCCTCGCCAATAATTTTTTCCATGGTCAGATCAGCACTGGTGCTCGCAACTAATGTTTTAGAGAGTCAGCTGACCAGCAGACCTTCACCCCTAATGTTTTATATAGTAGCTCAGCAGCAGGCCCTCTCCCATAATTTCCATGGTTAAATCAGCAGCAGGCACTCATCCGTAATGTTTAGAGAGTCAGCTCATCAGCAGACCCTCAACCATAATTTTTTCGATGGTAAGCTCAGCTCAGCAGCAGGCCCTCGCCCATAATTTTCTCCTTCGTCAGATCAGGTCCTTACCCCTAATGTTTTAGAGAGTCAGCTCACCAGCAGAGCCTCAACCATAATTTTTTCGATGGTCAGCTCAGCTGTATTGTCAGTCTGTAAAATTGGCATACTACTCGAACAACATCATCCCCAGCAGCGACCTGGGAATCCAATATGCATCCAGACATCCAATATGCATCTGAACATGCTGTTCCCAAACCATTTCAGTGGTGTTTCCATCAATTTCCTGTGAACCAGAGACCCTTTCCTCTTCAGAGCAGGGGGTGCCTGGTTTAATGCTTGGGTTCTCCCATTTACTTCCATTGAGCATCCCGAAGTGTTCTACTTGAGCACCTGAGCACCCTGATTACTTTGGTGCTCGATCAACATTAGTTATTACCAACACTAGTTATTACCGACACGTGTCGGATTTGCAAAAAATGGCCTGAACAGGAAGGTGAAAACTGGGCTGGGGTTGAAAGGGTTAAACCTGTTTTGTCTACAAATGCCACCACAGTTTCTTTGTTTGTCGCACAATAGAACTTGGGGGAGATTTATGATCCCCCTATGCCATGGATTTTGGACATTAAAAAATTTATCACAATTATTCCAGAAACTGATGGAAATGACTGAAATTTACGTTTGCTCTGAGCTGGAGTAGACTTCAGTTTGGAATCCTGCGCCTCATTATAAATCAAATGCGTTCTCCGGCAGCGCAGGCCCTATGAAGACTGACGTAACACAGCAGTCAAAACAATAACTGTAGTGCAAAGCATCCATGTCCATGGTCAAATAAATTCAGTTCTATTCCATCTTAATTCCCTCATTGAGATCCACTTAAAATTCTGTTCCACGTTTACAGGCACAGCACTTCTTCCAGCCTAAAACAATCAGTATTATCACGTGCATACATATTGTATAAAATAATCTTTTTATTAATGTTCCATTTCATTCGTGTCACCAAACAGACCAAAATATTTGGTGAACTTGTCCCTCTAAATTTGATAGCATTTTATGAATGACCAATTATCTCCCACAGTATGCGCGGGGGGTTCTGTTATTATTCTGTGCTAACTATTGCTGGAAGCAATATCATATAACCTTGAAAAAGCTTGTCTCGTACGCTGTAAGCAGAGTAAAGTGACTGACTAGAAGAATTACATTGGAATGGTTTGTTCAGTGCTGACAAGATTGCAGAATCATTTAGCTTTAGGTCCACATGATAATGTGTTAGTGTGATAAAACTAGACATGCAGAAAACTTAGGGGAAGCACTGATTTCTATATACAGTAGAAGTCATCCGTAGTCTCCGAAAATGCATAAAATGGTAACCATATAAAGCCAATAAAGACATTGGGGCACATTTGTCATGTAAAGACAGCATTCATTTGAAACAGGTGGTCTATTGTGAGTGAGATTAACCAAGAGTTGTACCTTATTGATAAATTTGTTGCAAATATAGATGTGAGACTTTTCCACTCTGCACCTATAAAAAGAGTCTAAATTAGACCACATCACTTCTACACAGACATGGAGCATGATGGAGCTGATCCACGGCACATGGCCAACCTCTTAGGGCTCATGCACACGAACTTATTTTCTTTCCGTGTCCGTTCCAGGTTTTTTTTCATTCATTTCAATGGGTCCGCCAAAAAAATGAAAGTTACTCCGTGTGCGTTCTGTTTCCGTATGTCCATTCCACAAACAAAAATAGAACATGTCCTATTATTATCCTCAGTATCGGACAAGAAAAAGACTGTTCTATTAGGGACCAGCTGTTCTGTTCTGCAAAATACGGAATGCACATTGACATCTGTATTTTTTGCAGATCCGTGTGTTGCATTAGCTAAGCTTCTTTCAGCAAAAATGGGAAGAAAACTGTGCCACAGCATCAAATTTGAACACATTCATAATTTAGGGCTGTGGGGCCCATCGCTGCATCCACAAATGCCTGTACTATTAAAATAAAAAATATTTATCCTGTACGGCAAATGGCATAACAGAAAGAAAATCCAAATGGCCAATTCAAAATTTTTTCATTGCATACACAAAAATTGCATAAAATGTGATTAAAAAGACACACACTCCAAAATGGTATGAATAAAAACTACAAATCGTCTCACAAAATATGAGCCCCCACACATCTTGGTAGCCATAACTATTAAAAACTTCTGACTCCTCCTGACTTGTCTCAGATGGAGTACCCCCCCCCCCCGGGAATTTATTCAGCATTGCGACTTACTCATCTTCTAGCTCCTGCTCCTCAACGGCTTGATCAATGAAACAATCTCATCAAATGGCAACAGAAGTCTGCATGTGTCGCGCATGAGCAGCCACTGGCACGGTGAAAAGAAACCAAGCTCCCCAAAACCTGTCCTGCTGCAGAGTTTGTTCAGGTAGTCGTTAACGGCACGTTGCTGCTGGAGCAGCCTATCAAGCATACACAAGGTGGAGTTCCAGTGCGTCGGGCTGTCACAAATCAGACGTCTGACGGGCAGGTGGTGTCGCCGCTGAACGTCAGCAAGGTGAGCCATGACTGTGTAAGATCTTCTAAAATGGCCAGAGATTTTCCGAACCTGCCGCAAGACGTCCTGGACCCTGGGGTATTTGGTAACAAGTTCAGGACGTGTTAATGTACGGCACGTGTATTATTTTGCCTTATTTCAGCACGCTCAGCAGATTGGCAACGTTGTCGCACACCACTTTACAAACTGACAAATTGAGCGGGGTTAGCTGATCGGCCTGTGACTGTAGAGCTGAAAGCAGTGCAGGATCGGTGTGGCTCTTGGATTCCAGGCACAACAGCCGCAGCACAGCATGGCAACGTCTCACCTGGCACGTCGAATAGGTTCTGGGGAGCTTGGGGGGCGCAGAAGAAGAGGCGGAAGCAGTAGAACAGGAGGAGTCAGCCGAGGAGGAGACTGAGGATGGAGTAGGAGGAGGAGAAGAAGAGGCAGGCCTGCATGCAATCCGTGGCGGTAACACCAAATCGACACAGGAGCCAAGGGTTACATGCTTAACAGCCATCAGAAGGTTCACCCAGTGGGCAGTAAAAGTTATGTACCTTCCCTGCCTGTGTTTGCTAGACCACGTGTCTGTCGTCTTGTCCTGTATCTTGGCACCAACACTGTGTGCCAGAGATATATTCACTTGCCATTGAACGTGGCCATATAGCTCTGGGATGCCCTTCTGGGAGAAATATTTCTTTCCAGGGAACTTCCATTGTGGTCTGCCAATGGTCACAAATTTTCTAAAGTCCTACGAGTCCACCAGCTTATATGTGTAACTACCAGGGTTTTGAGGAGTTCTCACAGCTCTGTTTCTCCGCCCCTGTGATGAGGTCTTTACTTTCATTTTCACTCCTTTCCCTCTTCCCAGCTATTCCTTCTCTGATTGATTCCTCTTCCTTTAAATCACCCCTCTTCCTGTTTCACCTTGCGGGTTATATTTCTCATCTTGAGTTGTGTCAGCCGCTGGAGTATCTACACTGCTGTGGTCTCTTTACACTAGACGTGTGTTTTGCTGAAGCAAGCAACATCGGATATTGTCTGCTGAGATTGGATCTGTCTTCACTGCTGCTGCAGCCCCTACAGATAAGTTTGCAGACATTGTTGGTTTTTGTTTATTTGCTGACTGGATCCGAGGCGACCCCGGATTCATCCGTATACTGAGCAGGGAGCCGGTGGCCGTGCCCCCCCCCCCTTTATCATAGGGGTTTCAGGTCTCACTCAGCCTTAGGTATGCGGGCATGCCTCGACCCACCATCAGGGTCTGGGCATGTGCATAGCAGCGCAGGGAGAGCTCTTAGGGTCTGACAGGGGTTACCTTTCATGCGCCCTAGTTTGGGTCCGCTCAGTAGCTTGTGCACTGATTGTACTCCTGTTGTTCGCATATTCCCGTGACATTATAACCCGCCGTAACCGTCTTTTTGACATGAATCCGCTTTCTGACCTGGTTGACCGCATGCAGGGTCTTTCTTTGGAAGTAGCGGATCTCCGTCAATCTATGACTCAGCTTCAGGCATCTGGGTCTGCTAGCATCCATGGAGTTTGTTGCGAGCCGAAGGTCTCACTTCCGGAGACGTTCTCCGGGGCAGTGAGAATTTTGTTCGCTTCAGAGAGGCTTGCAAACTTCATTTCCGCTTGCTTCCCCATTCCTCTGATGATGAGGAGCAGAGGGTGGGGATTATCTCCCTGCTCAGGGGTAATGCTCAGACTTGGGCTTTTTCGCTGCCATCGGGGGCACTCCCCCTTCGATCGGTGGATGGATTTTTTGTGGCCCTCAGGCAGATATATGATGACACGGATCGTGTTGCTCTGGCTGAATCTAGCTTACGTTCTTTATGCCAGAACATACTGTCTGCTGAGCTTTATTGTTCTGAATTTCGGAGATGGGCAGCTGATTCAGGTTGGAATGATGCTGCACTTCGGAGTCAGTTCTGTCATGGTCTCTCAGAGAGTTTAAAGGTGCATTTGCTTTCCATGAGAGACCAACGTCCTTAGAATCTGCCATGTCTCTAGCGGTACGCCTGGACAGGCGCCTTAGAAAAAGACTTCTCTTCCCGGCCATTTTCAGTCTAGGGGCAGTGGGGTGGACTCATTCAATGTGCAGGGGCCTCATCCTGCCTCGGTCCCCTCTGAGGAGGAGGCTATGCAGCTGGGTCGACTTGCCCCTGATAAAGGAGGATTTAGTCCTCAGAGAATGAGGTGTTTCTGTTGTGGGGGCATTGGTCATTTGGCAAATATTTGCCCCTCTAGTAGATTCATGAATTTTGCTGAGGGTGATAATAAAAGAAAAACCTCAAAAGGTAAAAAAAAAAAACTCAAGGTTTGCTCCATCTGCTACCCTGGGCAAAGTTGATGTGGGGATAGATGCTTTTCCCTTGGCCTGCACTTCCCGTTTTCTCCTATTTGCCAGGGTGACGCTAAGGAGCAAAGTCATTTCTTGTGAAATTTTTATTGATAGTGGAGCGGCCGTCAATCTTATTGACAATCAATTTGTAGCCATGCATGGTTTTCAGGTTTGCACATTAGAAAAGGATATACCTGTTTTTGCTATTGACTCTGCTCCACTCTCGCAAAGATCCCTAAAGGGCATAGTTCACAATATCCGATTGACTTTGGGTGATGCTCATGTGGAGGATATATCTTGTTTTGTCCTTAGCGGATTGCCTACTACTCTAGTGTTGGGGTTACCCTGGCTCACTAGACATAATCCCACTATTGATTGGCAAGCAAGGCAAATAATTGAATGGAGTGAGTTTTGTAGAGAGAATTGTCTCACGGCGACTTTTGCAGAGGTTACTACTAAGACTGTGCCATCATTTCTCTCAGAATTTTCGGACATATTTTCCGAGAGTGGTGTTTCGGAGCTACCTCCTCACCGGGAGTATGACTGTCCCATTAATCTCATTCCCGGCTCCAAGCTACCAAAGTCACGCCTGTACAATCTCTCCCAACCAGAAAGAATCGCCATGCGTACCTATATCTCTGAGAGTCTGGGTAAGGGGCATATCCGTCCCTCAAAATCACCTGTTGCCGCTGGGTTTTTTTATGTTAAAAAAAAAGATGGCTCTTTAAGACCTTGCCTAGATTTTAGGGAGCTGAACCGTATCACGATTCGTGATCCCTATCCGCTTCCTCTCATCCCGGACTCTTCAATCAAATTGTTGGGGCCAAGGTTTTTTCCAAATTGGATTTGAGAGGCGCATACAACCTGGTCAGGGTCAGAGAGGGGGATGAATGGAAAATGGCCTTTAATACCCCTGAGGGGCATTTCGAGAATCTCGTTATGCCTTTTGGCTTGATGAATGCTCCGGCCGTCTTTCAGCATTTTGTTAACAGTATTTTCTACCATTTAATGGGGAAATTTGTGTTGGTGTATCTTGATGATATTTTGATTTTTTCCCCTGATGTCAAGTCCCATCAGGATCACCTTTGTCAGGTTTTGCGGATTCTGCGGGAAAATAAATTATATGCCAAGCTGGAGAAATGTGTTTTTATGGTATCGGAGATTCAATTTCTGGGTTTTCTCCTCTCTGCTTCTGGTTTTCGCATGGACCCGGAGAAGCTCCGTGCTGTGCTTCAATGGTTGCTTCCTGGGAATCAGAAGGCACTGATGTGATTTCTGGGTTTTGCTAACTATTACAGAAAGTTCATTTTGAATTATTCCTCTGTTATCAAGCCGCTCACTGATATGACAAAAAAGGGGGCAGATTTTTCCTCTTGGTCGGAGGAGGCGCTTACAGCTTTTTCTAAGATTAAAGAAAGTTTTGTGTCTGCACCCATCTTAGTGCATCCTGATGTACCTTTTATTGTTGAGGTGGATGCTTCCGAGGTGAGTGTGGGTGCGGTTTTGTCCCAGGGCCCCACTCCTGCCAAATGGCGACCCTGTGCCTTCTTCTCTAAAAAAAACTCTCCCCTGCAGAGAGAAACTATGATGTGGGAGATAGGGAGCTATTGGCAATCAAATTGGCTTTCGAAGAATGGCGTCATTGGTTAGAGGGGGCCAGGCACCCTATCACCGTTTTTACCGACCATAAGAGTCTGGCGTACTTGGAGTCGGCCAAGCGTATGAATCCAAGACAGGCCAGATGGTCTCTGTTCTTCTCCAGATTCCATTTTGTGGTCACATTCCGCACTGGGATTAAAAATGTGAAGGCGGGTGCCCTCTTTTGCTTTTTTCCGGGAGGGGGGAACTCCGAGGACCCGGCTCCCATTTTGGCTGAGGGGGTAGTCGTTTCTGCTCTGTATCCTGACTTGGAGGCCGAGGTCCAGGCTGCCCAGGCAGAGGCACCTGCTCGTTGTCCTTCTAGGAAGTTGTTTGTGCCTCTTGAGTTACGTCACAAGCTTTTTAAGGAGCATCACGATACTGTCCTTGCTGGTCACCCCGGGAGTAGAGCCACTGTTGATCTCATTACTCTGAGATTTTGGTGGCCGGCTCTTCGTAAGTCAGTGGAGGATTTTGTGGCAGCTTGTGAGACTTGCGCTCGTGCTAAGGTCCCTCGTTCACGGCCTTCAGGTCCTCTCCTCCCCTTACCCATACCTTCCCGTCCTTGGACACACCTGTCCATGGACTTTATCACGGATCTTCCTCGTTCCTCAGGAAAGTCTGTGATCCTGGTGGTGGTGGACCGTTTTAGCAAGATGGCACATTTCATACCCTTCCCTGGATTGCCCAATGCTAAGATGCTGGCGCAAGCTTTTGTCGACCACATTGTTAAATTGCATGGCATCGCTTCTGACATTGTTTCCGATAGAGGCACGCAGTTTGTGTCCAGATTCTGGAGGGCTTTCTGTTCTCGCCTGGGGGTTTGGCTGTCCTTCTCTTCTGCTTTTCACCCGCAGTCAAATGGTCAGACTGAACGCGTCAATCAGAATCTGGAGACATATTTGCGCTGTTTTGTGGCAGAGAATCAGGAGGATTGGTGTTCGTTTCTGTCTCTTGCTGAGTTTGCCTTGAATAACCGTCGTCATGACTCTTCTGATAAGTCATCTTTCTCTGGTGCATATGGGTTTCATCCGCAGTTTGGGACATTCTCGGGAGGGGGCCCTTCTGGTTTGCCTGAGGAGGAGAGATTTTCCTCCTCTTTGTCTACTATTTGGCAAAAAATTCTGAGTAATCTAAGAAAGATGAGTGAGAAATATATGCGTGTGGCTGATAAGAGACGTGTGTCTGGTTCGGACTTGAATGTGGGCGATCTGGTGTGGTTGTCTACAAGAAATATTAAATTGAAGGTTCTCTCCTGGAAGTTGGGTCCTAAGTTTATTGGGCCTTATAAGATCTTATCATCAATCTTGTTGCCTTCCGTCTTGATCTTCCACAGGTTTGGAAGATACATAATGTTTTTCACAGGTCTCTCTTAAAACCATATGTCCAGCCCACGATACCCTCCCCTTTGCCTCCTCCTCCGATTTTGGTTGATGGCAATCTGGAGTTTGAGGTTTCCAGAATTGTGGACTCTCGCATTGTCCGCGGTTCTCTTTGGTACCTCGTTCCCTCTTCCCAGCTGTTCCTTCTCTGATTGATTCCTCTTCCTTTAAATCACCCCTCTTCCTGTTTCACCTTGCGGGTTATATTTCTCATCTTGAGTTGTGTCAGGCGCTGGAGTATCTACACTGCTGTGGTCTCTTTACACTGGACGTGTGTTTTGCTGAAGCAAGCAACATCGGATATTGTCTGCTGAGATTGGATCTGTCTTCACTGCTGCTGCAGCCCCTACAGATAAGTTTGCAGACATTGTTGGTTTTTGTTTATTTGCTGACTGGATCCGAGGTGACCCCGGTTCCGTCCATATACTGAAAAGGGAGCCGCGGGCCGTGCCCCCCCCCCTTTATCATAGGGGTTTCAGGTCTCACTCAGCCTTAGGTACGCTGCCTCGACCCACCATCAGGGTCTGGGCATGTGCATAGCAGCGCAGGGAGAGCTCTTAGGGTCTGACAGGGGTTACCTTTTATGCTCCCTAGTTTGGGTCCGCTCAGTAGCTTGTGCACTGATTGTACTCCTGTTGTTCGCATATTCCCGTGACAATATGGCAGTAGTTGGTGGGCTAGCAGTTCTGACAAGCCAGCGGTCAGCTGTTGGGCATTAGGGTTATCCGGCGTCATCAACTTTTTAAGCTCAAACATTTGGGCCACAGAAGCCTGCCTTCTGCCATATGAAAGTGACGAGGGCACGGTGGAAGGTGGAGTGGAGGACAAATGGAAGGAGAGAGTAGAGGGAGAAGATAGAGGACGTGGAGCGCCGGGAGTGTGGGTTTGTAGGGTTCTGACGGTGTTGCTCCCACTGGGCTCCATGAAGGGAGGCCAGGTGCCTTCTTATGGCAGTCTCCCCTAGGTGAGTGTTGGGCTTACCGCGACTTATGCATTGACAGCACAGACTGCAGATGGCAACAATATTGTCAGCAGCTGACACGTTAAAAAAGGCCCACACTGCGGAGCCATGTGCCGGCATACTGGGAGCGCCAGATGTGACCGTGCATGGTGGATGGCTTGCTTCAGATACATTTGCAGTCCACTTTTTGCCTCCTGTTCCCTGCGAGCTCTACCTGCCTCTCCTCCTTCTCCTCCCTCTCTGATGCTCCGTGTCTCACTCTGAACTCGCCTCCTCTTCCTCTCTTGTGGGCACCCAAGTGACGTCCATCGACACGTCATCATCATCACCTTCACTACCACTGGCATTTGAAATCTTGGAGTAGGCTGAAAATAACGGGGACCTCCCTCCTTGAGCTGATCTGGGTACTGTTGTCAAACTGCTGGGTTTATCCGATACCAAGAATGGCTGCACATCTGTAAGGTCTGGGTATGGATGGGAAAATAATTCCTCTGACTCGAGTGGAGGGGCAATGGTGGTGGTGGTTGTGTCTTTGGGGGTGCACACAGCAGAGAGTGAGGAGGGTGCGGATACAGAGGATAAGGAGGGTGCAGAAGCGGAAGGCTGGTTGAGCCACTCAACCAACTCTGGTGCGTCCTTTGAAGTAATCGCAATCAGTATTTTGTGGAAGCAGTTGTATTGCAGACCTCAATCAATATTTGGTGAAAGCAGGTATTTCAATACCCTTAATGAGTATTTTTTGGAAGCTGGTATATCGCAGGTGTCATTCAGTATTTGATAGAAGCAGGTCTATCAAACCCCTCAATCGATATTTGGTGGAAGCAGGTATATCAATCCCCTTAATCAGTATTTTGTGAAATAATTTTTTTTTTTGCCACAACAGTTATATCACACCACCCTGTTTATTTGGGGCAACAGTTTACTGATATATTGCAGCCATCAATAAGTATTTTGTGGAAGCAGGTATATCGCAGGCCTCAATGACTATTTGGTGAAATCAGGTACACTTATATCAATTCCCTTTAATCAGTATTTTGTGGAAACAGGTATATCGCATGACTCAATCAATATTTGGTGGAAGCAGGTATATCAATCCCCATAATCAGTATTTTGTGGAAGCTGGTATATCACAGGCATCAATCAATATTTGGTGGAAGCAGGTATATCAATCTCCTTAATCAGTATTTTGTGGAAGTAGGTATATCACACCCCTCAATTATTTTTTTTGCCACAACAGTTATATCATACCACCCTGTTTATTTGGGGCAACAAGTTACAGGTATATCGCAGCCGTCAATCAGTTTTTTATGGAAGCAGGTATATCGCACCCCTCAATCTGTATTTTTTGGGGGCAACCGGTATATCATACCCGTTGCAAATAGTTGTTACAATAGCGCTTGTCCCTCTATATACCTGCGGTATCGCAGCAGAACCGCACACAACTGCTGCATAATACAAATGCACTATATACATTCTATGTTAGAAAGTATATAATAGGTATATCACACCCATATATCCCTTTTTTTGGTGGCAACAATTATATCCCACCAGTTGCAATTAGTTATTCCAATAGCGTTTGTCCCTCCATAAACATGCGGTATCGCAGCAGAACTGCACACAACTGCTGCACAATACAAATGCACTATAATATTATTTTGATGTTAGAAAGTATATTATAATTATATCACACCCCTCAGTATGTCACACCTATCGATAGCACACCTATACCAGTCCTTAAAAGGACTTTTCTGGCCCTATTAGCTAGCATTTGGTGTCCCTAACAGTCGGTCCCTGCTCCACAAAGCAACTTCTCTCTACACTGGCAAAACACAGAATGTAAAATGGCTGCCAGATCTGGTTCATTTATAGGGTGGGGATGTGTCCATGTGCTGAAACATCTCAATTGGCGGACCTGTCCCACCTGATGGATCATGGGTCAAAGTTTCAGCTCAATGCAAAAGAATATGGCGCATGCGAATATCGCCATATGTTTGCATGTTCGGCGAATCCCGAACACGCAAAGTTCGCCACGAAACGACCGCTGGGAGAATCGCAAGGCCATCTCTACTGGACAGGACCTGGGAGCCAGTTTGGGAGCCGGTTGGGAGCCGGTTGGTGTCACCCCTCCAACTCCAACTAGGCAAGGTTGTCAGCAACAATGGGCGCAACATCGTCGTCACCCTGAACCTGGGGGAAATAACACATGCTCCCTCCACATCCACACTGCACTGCTGCTGCTCCCAATTAGAATAGAGATTTTTTTTAGGCTCGTTCACAATAAGTCACTTTTTCTTCTGACAATCAACACTTGTGAACATTGTATGGACAGGCATTCTGACCCTGTCAAGGCATAATTTTTTGATGCTTGGACCACCAACAAGCCACTTTGAAAAAAAATGTTTAATCCCATAAAACCGTGTATGTTTAAACATTATATGCCCCCGATAAGGGCCAATTTTTGAAAGCTTTGGAATATGAAAAAGCATAACATTGGTGCCATCGCGGTGTGTTTTTAAACATGCTGTATGTTATTGCCATCAAACATGTATGTCATTTACTGTCGTTGTCATTGCATTTCAGAGCTGGTGGGGGGCGAAAGAAAATTCATAAAAAAATAAATGGAAAGAGATATCAAGTTTTCCTAAAAATTCTGAGCCCTAGGAGGCTAGGGGGTTACAGTATATACCAATTATCAGGGCAATTTGAGCAACTTTGGTTCAGCCCAAATCAATTTATGTCTGAACTGATCTTTTTTAAAATTTGGCTTTCGTTCATCTCTATATTGTAGTGCACTTACATCATCATGTATGTACACTGCAATAGCCCAGTGATCAGATAGAGACTATATCATGAGCTCCCTCTAGTAGTGGCTGCAGACAACCAGTCTGTGATCTTTCAACTCATGACTCTGCAGGTGATTTGGAGCTCTGTCTCATGAAAACAAAGCCTTAGTCATTATAAATATAAATTAAGAAACTGGTCAGGATGTTCAGTGATGGACATTTAATTTAACCCCTAAGTGACAGTCAATACACTTTTTTACAGTAGTGACTTAGAGACTTAGACAGCCTAGTCTAACTTCTGCATGGGCCTCCCGTGCAGTGGAGGGCAGCAGCTCAGCTCTCTCATGAAAGCGAGCCTCTTGATCTAACAGCCTGGATTGGCAGAAGCATCAATCTGGGCCAATTAACCCCTTAGATGACACAATCAACAGCAACCATGGCATCTAAATCGTTTAGAGGGAGGTGACTCCCTTTCTCAGGCATCGGCACCTCCGTGAAAACAATTGGAGGTGCCGATATCTTAAAGGGGTTGTCTCACTTCAGTAAGTGGCATTTATCATGTAGATAAAGTTAATACATGCCACTTACTAATATAATGTGAATGTCCATATTGCTTCCTTTGCGAGCTGGATTCACTTTTCTTTATCACATTGTACAGTCATGGCCAAAAGTTTTGAGAATTACATAAATATTGGAAATGGGAAAAGTTGCTGCTTAAGTTTTTATAATAGCAATTTGCATATACTCCAGAATGTTATGAAGAGTGATCAGATGAATTGTATAGTCCTTCTTTGCCATGAAAATTAACTTAATCCCAAAAAAAACTTTCCACTGCATTTCATTGCTGTCATTAAAGGACCTGCTGAGATCATTTCAGTGATCGTCTTGTAAACTCAGGTGAGAATGTTGACGAGCACAAGGCTGGAGATCATTATGTCAGGCTGATTAGGTTAAAATGGCAGACTTGACATGTTAAAAGGAGGGTGATGATTGAAATCATTGTTCTTCCATTGTTAACCATGGTGACCTGCAAAGAAACACGTGCAGCCATCATTGCGTTGCATAAAAATGGCTTCACAGGCAAGGATATTGTGGCTACTAAGATTGCACCTCAATCAACAATTTATAAGATCATCAAGAACTTCAAGGAAAGAGGTTCAATTCTTGTTAAGAAGGCTTCAGGGTGTCCAAGAAGTCCAGCAAGTGCCAGGATCGTCTCCTAAAGAGGATTCAGCTGCGGGATCTGAGTGCCACCAGTGAAGAGCTTGCTCAGGAATGGCAGCAGGCAGGTGTGAGCGCATCTGCACGCACAGTGAGGCGAAGACTTTTGGAAGATGGCCTGGTGTCAAGAAGGGCAGCAAAGAAGCCACTTCTCTCCAAAAAAAATCAGGGACAGATTGATCTTCTGCAGAAATTATGGTGAATGGACTGCTGAGGGCTGGGGCAAAGTCATATTCTCCGATGAAGCCTCTTTCCGATTTTTTGGGGCATCAGGAAAAAATCTTGTCTGGAGAAGAAAAGGTGAGCACTACCATCAGTCCTGTGTCATGCCAACAGTAAAGCATCCTGAGACCATTGATGTGTGGGGTTGCTTCTCATCCAAGGGAGTGGGCTCACTCCCAATTTTGCCCAAAAACACAGCCATGAATAAAGAATGGTACCAAAACACCGTCCAACAGCAACTTCTTCCAACAATCCAACAACAGTTTGGTGAAGAACAATGCATTTTCCAGCACGATGGAGCACCGTGCCATAAGGCAAAAGTAATAACTAAGTGGCTCGGGAACCAAAACGTTGACATTTTGGGTCCATGGCCTGGAAACTCCCCAGATCTTAATCCCATTGAGAACTTGTGGTCAATCCTCAAGAGGCGGGTGAACAAACAAAAAAACACTAATTCTGACAAACTCCAAGAAGTGATTATGAAAGAATGGGTTGCTATCAGTCAAGAATTGGCCCAGAAGTAGATTGAGAGCATGCCCAGTCAAATTGCAGAGGTCCAGAAAAAGAAGGGCCAACACTGCAAATACTGACTCTTTGCATAAATGTCATGTAATTGTCGATAAAAGCCCTTGAAACGTATGAAGTGCGTGTAATTATATTTCACTACATTACAGAAACAACTGAAACAAAGATCTAAAAGCAGTTTAGCAGCAAACTTTGTGAAAACTATTATTTGTGTCATTCTCAAAACTTTTGGCCACGTCTGTACACTGCTCATTGGTTTCCATGGTTACAGACCACCCTGCAATCCATCAGTAGTGGTTGTGCTTGCACAATATAGGAAAAAGCACTAGTCTATGTGCACTCCCGTGTTCTCTGCCACTAGAGAGGCTGACGCTTTTTCCTATAGCGTGCAAGCACGACCACCACTGATGGATTACAGGGTATTCTGTAACCATGGAAATGAGCAGTGTATAATGTGATGTAAAAATTAATCCAGCCAGCAAAGGAAGCAATATGGACAATCACAATACATTAGTAAGTGCCTTGCATTAACTTCCTCTGCATGATAAATGCAACTTACTGAAGTGAGACAACCAGTTTAAGGTGGTTTTACACATGAAGATAATTGGGCAGGTTATTGGGAACTAAGTAAAAGAGATACAAACATTTGCCCTTAAAATCAACCTTTATTTTGTAATAGCACTAACATACAAAATACCCATGTAACAGGGGCATTGCTAGGTTAAAACATTCAGGACCTGGGCCCCTGATGTTTTGACCCAGGCCCCGAATGTCCTGCCTGCCAGCTAGATACAACTGTATTGCTAGGGTGGCCAGACTTATGTTTTTAGGACGAACAGTCCGGTTTTTAGACTCCTGGTCCTCCATCTGGTGCAAGGCCAGGACAGTCGGCCAGAAGTCCTCATTTTTTGTTGTTATGGGAGACAGGACGGGACCACTCAGGCATGGACACTTTAAGGAGGCAGGGCCATGTTGTGATCACTCTGACTGCGCGCTTACATCAGCGAGCGCTGCAGCTGCCCCAGCCAACTAATGGTTTGTGCAGGCGGGAACAACTAGTCGGGTACAGAGTTGCGCACGGACGGGACGGGACCTGTGTGCTGCGGACTGCTGTGCCACTCCAGTCACAAGCACTACTGTTCTGAGTCTGACTGCCACTGCCCAGCTCTAACTCACCCCAGCACCCTGACTCGCTTGGCGCTGGGCGCTCTCAGTCTCTAGTCTCTCTTTGCCAGCCAAGCCAGCCAGTCAGCGACGCGTCTACTAATAACTGAGCGGAACCTCCATTCACTAGTGCCACCTCCACCCAGCCAGACCCAGAGACAGAGCGCGCCCACACGAGCCGAGGCAGTCAATCTAGTTGGTAACTTATTATTATATATATATGAACTGGCCTGGAATAAGTTATACATCTTATTATGATATATAGCTGTACATATATAATCATATAAGGAGATTTTCCTCCCCCAGCCCCCCCCCCCTTGGGCGGGCAGTGGGGGAGTGGCTTCACTGTGGAGTGGGTGTGGCTTCACTGGGTGGGCATGGTTTGTCGATTTTGGAGTGTGGTTGGTGATGTCCCGCTTTCTTGGGTGAAGCCAGTGGCCACCCTATGTATTGCCATCCTCAGGACGGCAATACAATTGAATCTAATGCACTGGAAGATCTGAAGAACCTGTGATGACATCACAGGTCATGTGACCAGTAAAACAGGCAGTGGTTGAGAAGGATCTGCCATGATGTCACCATCATGTGACCAGTGCAGGAGAGGACGGCAGAGAAGAGAAGTCCTGGGGGAAGAAGCTGTGGTGATATCTTCTACAGAGGTAAGTGAAGAGACAGGCAGAGCAATGCTGGGAGTCGTGGTTATTTAACTGGGACTGTATATTAGGGCTCAAGGGAGTGATGATATTTACATGGAACTGTGTGTTGGAGGTGGCTGAAGAGGGGGTGATGTTATTTATATAGGACTGTATGTTGGAGGGGGCTGTGGGAAGGACTGATGTTATTTACATGGGACTAAATGCTGGAGGGGGCTGAGGGAGGGAGTGATGTTATTTACATGGGACTGAATGTTAGAGGGGGGCTGAGGGAGGGAGTGATGTTATTTACATGGGACTGTATGTTAGAGGGGGCTGGGAGAGGGAGTGATGTTATTTACATGGGACTGTATGTTGAAGGCAGCTGGGGAGGAGGTGATGTTATTTACATGGGACTGTATTTTGGAGGGGTCTGTAGACAGAAAGGGGTGTTATTTACATGATATCCTATATTTCAGCGGGCTGGAGAGATGGTGTAATGTTATTTACATTGGACTCTATGGCAGAGGGAGGGAAATAGTGTTATTTACATGGGACTGTATGGTGGAGGGAGGAATATAACTACAGGGGGCACTGCAGGCCGCATTTTAAATACTGTGGGCACTTTAGGGTGAGTATTATAACAGTAGGGGGCAGTATAAATACTGTGGGCACTGTAGGGGTATTATAAATCCAGGAGACATTATAGGCATTCCTATTACTACTGGGGGCTCCATAGGACGGACTTATAGATCCACCCTATTTCTACTAAGAGCACTATGGGGGCCTTATTACTACTGAGGGGTCTGTAGAGAGCTTTATTACCACTGCGGGGAAAATAGGGGGGCCTTATTTCTACTCGGGGCTCTGTGAGGGCATTATTAACACTGGAAGGCTCTTCTAATAATGGAAGAACTTTTGGGGAGCGTTATCATGGTTAGGGGCAAGATAGGGGGCAGTATTACTAATGGGGGCTTCCACTCCTAGATACCAATGTGATTGTATATGGATCTAATATGTGTAACCATCCCAAATTGGGAGACTGAATGTAAACTACAAAATATATAAAACCAATAAATCTGACTAATCCAAATGGCCTTAACCACGTGTGTGGTCCAGCCCCTGTACCTGGTCTGGTTTCTTGTTATCTTGACCGATATTGTGTGGGGCCTAACCCCTTGTTTGTATCCTGTTTCCATATTACATGCCGTGTTTTAATGCTATTACAAAATAAACATAAATTTTAAGGGCCCTTATTTTCTTTTTGGTTTGCTTGTAATCAGCACGCAGCAAAGCAGATTATGGTGAAGTTACTATTTATAGGGCATCTGTCAGCAGATTTGTAGCTATGACACTGGCTGACCTGTTACATCTGTGCTCAGCAGCTGAAGGCATCTGTGTTGGCACCATGTTCATATGTGCCTGCATTGCTGAGAAAAATTATGTTTTAATATATGCAAATGAGCCTCTAGGAGCAATGGAGACACACATAGAGACTCTGCTCTCTCTGCAACTATCGCTCCCTCTCCACTTTGATCCTCAATGTCAGGCAGTGTAAACGTAATCACACCTGGCCCTGTCAATCATAGTGCAGAGGGAGTGGCAGTTGCAGAGAGAGCAGAGCCTCTATTTGTAATGACAACACCCCTGTTGCTCCTAGAGACTTATTTGCATAAATTAAAACTTAATTTTTCTCAGCAATGCAGGCACATATGAACATGGGACCAACACAGATGTTTTCAGCTGCCAAGTGCACATGTAACAGGTCAGCCAGTTTCATAGATGCAAATATGCTGACAGATGTCCTTTAAAAGACTATTTGTTGTATGATTATTGGGAACTAATATTCCTGCGAATGCTCGTTCCCGAAATCTACCCATCAAAAGGCGTAGCAGGTCACCCGAGAAACATGTAAAACTTTTGTTCATCTGGTGAAACTTGTTTGTGCAGACACCTAAATTTTAGACACCTATAATGTTTAGACAGCACGATCTGCTGCCCAGAAACAATGCAGCTATATGAGGACGAGCGATTGCAGAAGCATTCTCTCATTCTCATACTGAGGAGGTGATCTCTGCATCTAAATGCAGCGTTTCACCCCCACTGAGAAACGCTTCCTTGCCGACAATCTGCTGCTACTCTGCCCATCTAAATCCACCTTTAGTATGGTAGCTGGTGGCCTAATGAAGGCCCCCAAGTCCGCCTTCAGTGTATGCCTATCATTAACCTGTATTCCACTGACAGTATAGCCAGTACACTGTATTATAGAATCGATCAGAAGATCGCCTGTGAAAGCCCCCTTGTGGGACTAATAAATAGCAAAATGAGAGTTAAATAAAGTTTTATTAAATAAGAAAAATCCTCCAAGTTAAAAAAAATTGAATCCATTGATAAAATGAAAAAATTAAATCCCCACCACATATTTGGTATTGCCGCATCTGTAACGATCCACACTATACAATTATCATGTAATTTACCTATACCCCGCACAGTGAACACAATAAAAAAACAAAAACAACAATGCCAGATTTCCTATTTTTTACATATTCACCAGCAAAAAACTGAATAAAAAGTAATCAAAAGTGCTTTGCACCCAGGCATGGACTGGCCCACAAGGGAACCGCGGAATCCCCCGGTGGGCCACTGAGAAAGGTGTGCCCCCAGTCCACCAGCACAGCATCTCAAATAACCTATATCAATAAAAAACAGGTAGAATATCCAGTTTATTACTATAAATGCATCGGTAGGTTAAGATAGCCCCTAGGAATAGAGGCAGACCAGCCAGTATCCTCTCTTCCCTGGGATCCCCTTTTGAAGTTGTTGCAGAGACCCCCATAATCAATCTTGTATACCATCTTGTTGGTGTCTGCCTCTGTGTAAGCAGGTAATATTTGCATGTTACTGTACAGTGGGACATTACAGTGTACAGGGGTTTATAAACTCCTACTATCTCTCAGATGCATTTCCTGAGGGTCGTGACTGGGTGAGCTCTTTGCACTCGTTCACATGGTGCAGTACTGCGTGTCTGCCATTGCTGCCTCAGTGCTGTGCTGGTGGGGCGGTGGGTCCCAGAGCCAAGGAGGCTTTGCTGCACAGTGGGGTTGCTGTG
Source organism: Bufotes viridis (assembly GCA_033119425.1). NCBI lineage: Eukaryota > Metazoa > Chordata > Amphibia > Anura > Bufonidae > Bufotes > Bufotes viridis. The sequence goes on along the minus strand of CM065589.1, from coordinate 65,582,848 downwards.
TGGCTCCTGGGTCCCGCTGTCTGCTGCTGGTGCGGTGCTGGGGCGCCGGCTGCGCCATTTATAGGTTAGAGTAGTTTCCCACTTGTAGAGGCAACCTTGTCGCGGTTAGTGGGCCTATGCTCTTTGATCAAACTGTATACTAATGCCTCTTATGCACAGCATACAATGTATTACAAATTGGGCAGATACGCCACGTAATTATGCTGAGACAGTCATTACTGTATATCAAAAGCATAGTGTTGAGGATGTGCGATCCAGATTCACTCTCCAGTATATACTGTACAGTGGGACCCCAGGCATCCCAGTCCAACACTGTATGCACCTCAAAATTATACCAATGAAAATCAAGCCCTTACACAGCTTCATAGGAAAAAAAAAATGGTTCTTGAAAATGCAAACGCAAAAACATTACGGGGCTCATTTATGAAGACCGGCAATAAGTCTGTCTGTGCTGCTTGAGGAAGTGCCAGCGGTATGTGGAGGTGCAGGCATAGATTTAAGCCATTTTCTACACCAAAAACTGCCATGGAAATTGACATGAAAGTGGCGTATATCAGTTCATAAATTAGCCCCTTTCTTTTTCTTTTTCTTTTTTTTTTATTGTGCAAGAATAGTAAACTAGTAAACTAGTAAAAAAAAAAGATATGTATTTGGTATCCCTGTAATTCTACTGACGAGAGAGTAAGGTCATCATGCCGAAAAATGAACGTCACAAAATTTGTAATGTAATAACTCAGTGGCAGTATTTCTGCTTTTTCCTATCCCCCAGAAAGAGTTAAAAAAAACTTAATCAGAATGTTTTATGTATCCCAAAATAGTGCCATTAAAAACTACAACTTGTTTTACAAAAAATAAGCCCTAATACAGCTACATTGACGGAAAAATAAAACATTTATAGCTCTTCTGAACAAAAATTGCCGAGTCACTTAGGTTCAATACGTGTGCCTAATATGCAAAATCCAGGGGAATGGGTTAAACAATAAATCATTAAAAAGATAATATGGATTTCAAGCATGAAAAGGATTTGACTGTTTGGAATTAACTAAAGCACTTAAGGGAAAGTAATTTTATGGATTTTACTTTCATGTAAATTTTTCTTCAATCCATAGCAAATCCAATAATTATTATTTTTCTATGACTGTCGCTGAACTCTTGAGTAAAATCATTATTGAATAAAATGCTGTAATGAGCTGTTGAGACAAGGTTGTAAAGTTCTGCCTTCTGCAGAGGATTCTACATTTCACTTATTTTTCAAATGCAAATACAGAAATTATCATTAAAATGAACTCAGAACAGGCTGTATTAAAAGGGTTTCTCAATTAAAGCTGGTTGAATGATCAGCTGATCTTCGAGGGTCCAGCTTTTGACAACAGCTGATATCTCAGTGGCAAGCTGCAGTTGACCATACATTTTCCTTGAAGCTGCTATGAAATGTAATGTTACACTCTAGTTATGCAAATGATTGGGCGACTATGTACTACATAGGCTGAGTCCATAAAACCACAAAGAAAATTAAAAAAGAAGGGGTCCTTAAAATTTACCTTTTTAATGAATATATGTAAAAACGCCCATTTAGTAAGAACAAAACTTCATAATAGAAATATGGAAGTGCTAGAACAAAAACAAGGCACGCATGCTCTAGTCCGGGATGGGGGACCAGGTGCTGGGAATAGGGAATACTGGGTCTATAACCCTGTGTATATCCCTATAAATGTACTACCTCATCCACAGACGGCGCCTCCTAAGTAGCCCTTACTCCTTGCCCTCAGCAGTGTGTTTGACTGCCCAGCTTCGTCCTGAGACACAAGGAAGAATGGGGGTAGGAGTGCCCTATACACACACACCATCAAAAAAATGCTAAGCGATTGAGCCCAGTGTATGTAAAATCATGCTTCAAATAGCACCACACAAAGCTACAAAATGGGAGGACACCTGAGTATGTTCAAATACGCACATGCCCAAATCCATACGTAGCACAAAACAGAATGTTACATAGCCCAACGCATTTCCCTGGTGATAACCCAGTTCATCAGGGGCATGAAGCATATATATAACGATGTAAATGTCAGCAAATCTAAGTGCTCAAGTTTAGCCGTACACAAGTAAAAAATCAATAGTCTTATCTCAATAAAGATGCTAAAGACGCATAAATCGTAGCGAGCTATTCGTCGCTTCTTCCTCCCACTTCGTTAACAATCTGGGATTTCTACACCGATTTGCTGGTTGGAGGGGAATTCTCAAACCACGAGGAACTATATTATTCTTTAAGTAGTTCTCGAGAGATTGAACCTCCCACCAAGAAGAGATCTGTTCCTTAAATGCTTTAGTGAGGTCTTTAAAGGCTGTCTTAAAGGATGGAGTGTATATAGTTTGTGTGAGTGTTTTTTCTGAAAAAACCTCGCTAGCTGCACATAGGCGAGTGTCTAATTTAAATCCTGTCTCTAGAAATCCGGCCATACTTGTTTTAAACAATATTATAACGAACCTCTCATGTAGGTCAGTAAAGGTGACTGAAAAAATTAACACCCAAATATAAATCCACAAAGAAAATTAGAAAAGAAGGGGTCCTTAAAATTTACCTTTTAATGAATATATGTAAAAACGCCCATTTAGTAAGGACAAAACTTCATAATAGAAATATGGAAGTGCTAGAACAAAAACAAGGCACGCATGCTCTAGTCCGGGATGGGGGACCAGGTGCTGGGAATAGGGAATACTGGGTCTATAACCTTGTGTATATCCCTATAAATGTACTACCTTATCCACAGATGGCGCCCCCTAAGTAGCCCTTACTCCTTGCCCTCAGCAGTGTGTTTGTCCATAAAACTCCATAAGAGGGTGAGCAGCACTTTGTAAGCTGCTCTCTACTATTGTTAACACAGTAGGGTGCCCCTGTTTATTCACTTTGCCCAGCTCCAGCAACAATTTCTGCCGGGTGGCCGCAGCTCCTGTCTACAGCCATGTCTGGTACCTATGGAGCTAGAAGCCTTATCCTCGGATCAAGGCATCAGCCGCCAACTTGCAAGTTTTCTGCCGCTGCTCTCTTGATTCCCACCACATGCAGGTTTCAGGAGCATCGTCAGTGGCTTTGGCTCTCAGGCATTAAATATCATTGACAATTTATCAATTAATAAATTGGTAAATCATGATTCATGAGTTGGGTTAAGAAATTACATCCATGTAACATTTTTTGGTTGCCCTGCACTTAATTGCATGGCGGTACAGACTCCTTCTTACCATTAGTTCCAGAAACTGCCCCAATGGCCAAACAACGAGCCATCCCCTGAAGTGTAGTCAGTATTTTCACACGTCCATGTCTCTAAGCATTCCCACTATAATTTCCCTCTGCTTGTTCATGTGTCTCCACTATAGACTATATATATACTGTATATATTTATTTTTCATTTATACTAGTAATGAGCGGCATAGGCAATATTCGAATTCACGATAATTATCAAATTTTTGGCCGAATATTCGCCATAAATTCGCAAATTCGAGACTTTGTGATCTCCAGTCATTATTTACTTGATTGCGAAAATCGGCAATTTAATATATTTGCGATAAAACTTCACTAATAGAATTTTCACGATCAACAATAAGGCGTAGGCAACTTTCCTATTGGTTACCAATGATGTTGCTAAGTGCCGATATTCGTGATAAATTCACGATAAATTTGCCATTAGAATATCCGTGATCAACACTATTCACGAATACGAATATATAACACTATATTCTAAATATTTGCGAATTCTCAAAGTGGCGATATTTGCGATTAAAATTCGCAATTCGAATATTCACGCTCAACACTAATTTATACTAGTGCCAATACACTGTCTCTTTCGTATGTGTCATGCCTGTCCTAGGTAATCCTCCTTGCACTATGATTAGTTTCACAATTTTATTCACAAAAATGGGATAGCACTAGAGATGAGCAAATCAGTTTACAACCAACTGGGATCATTATAAATGTCCCAATAAAGTTTCCGCAAGATGAACCCAAAGCTTTTCAGGTTTGCATTGGACGAATCCAGTAAAGCGGAGCGCATTTTACTACATCTGTTGGTGGGAAAAACTGTGCGCTGTGAATGAGGGTGAATTCAGCTTCTATTCTAGTGTTAAGGACAGTTTATGGAAAGGCTAGAAAGAAGGAGGACTGTGTACAATAGGAAAGAAGTTGAGGCTGGGTGTGTTTTTTTTTGTTTTTTTTTTACGAAACTGAAGTTTCTCTTATTGCTAGCTTATTTCCAGTACAATTACCATTATGTTGCAGTGTTGACTGCTGAGCAACTAGTGTATATTATTTATTCAGTGCATCATATCCATTCATGCTAAATGCGTTGCACTATAGTAGAAGCATTTACTGGCAATAATGCCAGTGTAGCAAAAGCAATAATCGTTAATTTCTAACAATAATTTGTTTTCCCTTAGTCCTAACAGCGGCACAGATGGGGTTAACCACCCCCCGTGGACTGGCAGGACCGGCGGAATGTTTAATGAGCCCAAGACTAATAACTCAATTTAACAATTAAGTATCTCCTTAAAAGGAGGAAGTCAACCCCCAGCCCACTGTGTTTATAGTAAGAAAAAAACTAGACTTACTAGGGTGGGAAATTTGTGTGCTGCTGTTAGGACTAAGGGAAAACAAATTATCGTTAGAAATTAACGATTCCCTTACGTCCTACCAGCAGCACAGATGGGGAGATAGCAAGAAAAAACCCCTAGGGAGGGCCTTCCTGCCTGGCAGAACTAAGAAAAGTCTGCCCAAAGGCCGAAAACTCAGCTAGACTGGCATCTAGTCTATAATGGGAGATGAATGTCGATTCAGAGCTCCAGGAGGCAGCTTTGCAAATCATGTTGAGAGGCAGAAGACTCCTCTCGGCAAAAGAAGTAGCCACAACTCTAGTAGAGTGGGCCTTCACGAATCCTGGAGGGTCCAGAGATTGTGGAAACAAAGGATTCCTTAATAGCCTCCTCAATCCACCGACTGATGGAAGGTTTGGATGCCTTATAGCCTTTAAACTTACCGGCAACAGGATTAGCAGATTCTCATCTTTCCTGAACTCCTTGATCTATCCACATAGATCCGGAGACATCTCGAGACGTCCAGAGGATGTCTAGCAGGTTCCTAGGAGGAGGTGGTAGATGTCGACAGAACCGGGAGGAATATCACCTGGTTGATGTTCTGGAAGGAAGGAACTTTAGGCTTACAATACGGGAGGAATCTAAGAAGGTCCCGGCCATGTAAGAAAATGGTATAGGGCTCATGTGCTGAGAGAGCTTGAAGCTCAGAGACCCTCTTGGCCAAAGTCACTGCAAGGAGAAACACAAACTTCCAAGTGACGAACTTGATGTCCACCTCCTCTAACGGTTCAAATGGGGGAGATGCTAACCCCCTGAGAACTACTGAAAAACCCATTGAAAAAAAGGGGTCTCAGTACTGTAGGCTTTAATCTTTCAGCTCCTTTAAGGAACCGTTTGATCAGCGGGTCCTGAGAAAAAGCCTGTTAAGGCAAGCTGAGATGGCTGAAACTTGAACCTTCAGAGTAGAAGGGCAAGGCCTCTATCAAGGCCGTCTTGCAGGAACTGAAGGATAGCGGAGAGGGGCGGATCTGCAGACGCCACCTCAGTTGAGGTACAACAGGATGAGAATATCCTCATAATACAAGAGTAGGCTCTCTTGGTAGAGTCCGCTTTAGAATGAGACAGCGTTCTCAGGACCGACTCTGAAAGCCCTTCTATTCTGGGAAGGGACTGATCAACCTCCAGGCTGTCAGGTTGAATCTGTGCAGATCTGAGCAGAGGTGAGTGTCCCACGACACCAGGGTCTGCTGTGGGGGGAGCCTCCAATATTGTCCTCGACTCAACTGGGTGAGCTAGGTAAACCAGGATCTCTTCGACCAAAACAGTATGATGGCTATCACCGAGGCCTGATCCTGACGGATTTTCATCAATACCCTCGGTATCATGGAAAAGGGAGGGAAGATGTAAGCCAGCCTGAACCTCCAGGATATTGACAGAGCGTCTAACGCCAGGGGGTTGTCCTCCCTCTAAAGGGAGCAGAACCTCTCCACCTTGGCATTGAACCTTGTTGCCATGAGATCCACCTCTGGCATACCCACTTGACGACTATCTGCTTGAATATCTCCGGATGTAAAGACCACTCCACCGACGGAAGACCGCGGCTCAGCCACTATCATATTGAGGGAGCCTTGGATGTGGATCGCAGATAAGTAGGAAGGTACAATTCTGCCTAATCCAGAATCACCCCGATCTCTGACAGGAGGGGAAGTGATCTCGTGGCTCCCTGCTGTTTTGATGTAAAGTACCGCAGTCACATTGTCTGACTGGACTTTCACCGCTTTGCCCTGGATCTGAGGGGCTAAGTGAAGGAGGGCTAGCCGGATAGCTTGAATCTCGGAGATTGGATGAAAGAAGCCACTCCTGAGGAAACCAGGTCCCGTGAACTGGAGAGTGTCTAGGTGAGCGTCCCAGCCTACTTAGGACGCATCCGTAGTCAATATGACCCAGATTGGCTGGGTCATAGACTTCCCGTCTAAAAGATGGCACCACCATCTGAGGGAATACCGAGTTTGCCAAGTCAGGGAGCACAGGGAGTTTAGCCCAGCAGGGCTGCCATTCCATTAGGAGAGGACCTCCAACTGTAGAGGGCGGAGGTGCCACAGAGCCCAAGGGACTGCTTCCGCAGACGCTGACATGAGCCCCAACATCTTCATGAGAGTCCGGATTGGAACTCGCCGGGGAAAGGAACTTGCCATGTTCTGAACCCGGAATCTTCTTCCTGGAGTCAACTGGAGCGACATCCCAGTGGAGTCGATTATGAAGCCTAGATATCTTACTGAAGTCGACGGGCTCACGTTCGACTTCTACCAGCTGATGATCCAACCTAGGTGGAACAGAAAGGAGATCGTTACCTGAAGAAGTTGGGTTAGGACCGCTAGAGCAGAGGCTTTCAAAGCCAGTCGTCCAGATAAGGAATGATGATCAGTCCTTGAAGCCTCAAAGCCGCCACCACAGAACCACCACCTTGGTAAAAGTGTGAGGGGCAGAAGAAATGCCAAAGGGAAGGGCAACAAACAGAAGATGCCTGACGACACCGGACACCTGGACCGTGATCCTGATATACTTCCTGGAACCAGGATGGATCGGGATGTGCAGATATGCATTCTTGAGGTCCAGGGTTGCCATCACGTCTCCAGGATTGACGACGTGAACTACTGACCTTTGGTTTCTACACGAAACTTCACCTTCCTTATAAATCGATTGAAATATCTCAGATCGATAATCATCCGGAGATCTCCTGAAGCCTTGGGAACCATAAAAACTGGTGAATAGATCCCTAGGCCCCGTTCTCCTGCCGGAACCTCCTCCAGAGCCCCTTTGCAAATGTAGTCCTGAATGTAGGCCTCTAGGATCGCCTCCTTGGCAGCTTGTAGAAGGTTGATCTTGACAAACCTGTCCAGAGGAATAGAGGTGAGGTTGACTAAATAACCGTTGGAAATGATATTCAGGACCCAGGGATCCGAGATCTCTTGGATCCATTCTTCTCAGAAGTGGGGGAGACGACTCCCGATGGGTACATGAAGCTTAGGAATGGGGAAGCTTATTGGCAGGATGGCAGGAGTAACGGGAATTAACCAAGAGCCTCGAAGAGGCCCGTAGTCAGGAGGTGGATTTTCCATCTTTGGCTCCTCCACGAGAGCACCTCAAACCCTTTCGCTGTGCTCTCCAGTCACTACAAGAGCTTGTTTGCTGGCCAGACCTGCCACCACGGTCTTGTCTGCCCTGCCCTCGAATGGACTGCTGGGGAAGGCTCTTCACCTTCTAGTCTGAAATGCCCTCCATGATCTTATCTAGCTCCGAACCGAACAAACGGTTGGGCTCGAATGGAAGGCCATATAAGCTGTATTTTGAGGAATTGTCAGCGACCCAAGGCTTAAGCCAAAATGGAATATGGGCCGCCGATCTCAGGGCCATGCTATATATAGGCCCCTGACATTATTTGATAGTATTGTTACAGGGTGCCAAAAGCGCACTTGGTCTCCCATGAGCCACAGACCTGCTGCTTAGCTTCAAGAACAACGATCTGTGTTTGGCCTCGTTCCCAGGACTTGCTTTGCTAGCGGGGAAGCTCCCCCGCTAGCTTCAACTGGAGCTGTGCGGTATCGCACAAGAAGTCCGTGGCCATGGTTGATGGTCTTGAAAGCAGCCAGTATGTCGTCCTGGAAAAAATCTCTGGTTCACATCAACTTGAATTTGATCCAGGCGAGATCGGAGGAACGTAGAGACTTCAAAAGCCGCTATGGCTGTGGAAGCGGAAGCCGCAGCTGCCGTAACACCCCGTCTTAGTGTACACTCTGCAATGGGGTCCTGCAGCTAGACCCATCGTCTGCAGGAACCAGAGTGCGCTTGGACAACTTGGCAATAGCCATGTCCACCTTGGGAATGGATCCCCATGAATCCACCAAGGGTTAAGCCATTGGGAACATGGATTTAAACTTCTTTGTTAAAACCGGACCTTTTCCAGGTTTTTTCCACTCTATAACATGACAGAGAGGAGGGTCTCATCCGCTTTGAAGACACGAGGTGCCCGAGTAGCGGGAACGGGAGGCTCCCCACAGTCAACATCATGGTCCCCCGACCTGATGGACTTGAGCAACTTCTGTGTCTTTCCAGGGGAGAAAACACAACGTCAGCTCCTCCTCACCTGAGGAGGAAGAAACTAAGGAGACCAAGAAGGTCTCTCTACCGGGACAGAGATCTCCATACGGGCCTGGGCACGAATAGAAAGCCTTTCCATCCAGCAGGCCTATGACTCCTTTAACAGAGCCATTGATTCATATCCTGCAACGTAGGTTCACTAGATGTCAGAAACCTCTAACAGCAGCTATAACACCTGGTGTAGGTTAAGTCAACACACCCAGGGATTCCCAACCGGTCTCCCAAGCTGGTCTTAGCCCAGCCTTAAGCTGTTTAGCTTCTGCAATCTCACGAGTGCAGGTATGATCAGCTTACAATAACTGTTGACTGCTGCAATGGTAGCAGGATAGATGCTTCCTCTTGGAATCCACTTTCCTGCCTTCCGAATCCCGCGGAGAAGACATCACTGAGGGAAAAAAAGGGACAAATAAAACATTTGTAAACCACCTATCTACGCAGGAAAGGTAGAAAAATAGACCGGAGGCAGCTGAGGAAAAAAACACCACAAGTGGAACAACACCAGTTTTAGGACTCTGGGAGCTAGCTGAAAAAGCATATGTAGCCAGAGACTGAACTGGAGCACACAGCCTCCCAAAATAGGGGAAGGGGAGGGATAGCCAATCCACCCTTCCCCCAGTAAATCCTCCACAGGAAGATGCATAAAAAAATCGCATCTATGAACAAAATCGTGCCCGTGAAAAAATCACGGCCGGATTACCCGGGGGTGATGCAAAAGGAGAGTCCACGCGTCACCTCCGGAAGATGGCGGTGCACAGGGACCGAGAATCCTGGACCAAGGACGCTGCCAAAATACCCCAGCAAGGCGCAACTGCGCGGGGCCGGCAGCAAACAAGCTGCCGGCCAAACTGACAAGGTTCCTAGGAAAAAGGGCAACGCCGTTACCCAAACAAAAAGAAGGCTCCCCGCACTTTCCATAAGAAAGGGGGGAACAAACCTCCTAGTCCACCTGTCCAGGAGGACAGAAAAAAACACAGTGGGCTGGGGGTTGACTTCCTCCTTTTAAGGAGATACTTAATTGTTAAATTGAGTTATTAGTCTTGGGCTCATTAAACATTCCACCGGTCCTGCCAGTCCACGGGGGGTGGTTAACCCCATCTGTGCTGCTGGCAGGACGTAAGGGAATGCCATTTTTATATCAGAGAAATTTAACATAAATTAAACAGTGCACATCAAACAATCTTCCCTGCAAAGTTGAATTGTTGGTGTGGAGGGAATATAACTGTCCAATGCTTTTTTTCAATCCAGATGGTATAGTTTTAAATCTGTGAGTGAAAACACCTGAAATAGTAGTCCAAAATCTGTGCAGGGCACCTCCAGATAGTTCAAGTGTGGTGTGAGTTGCAAAATTGCAATACAAGTGTACAACGCATGTTTTACAATCCAGATAGTACAGTTTAAAATTTTTCAATGTGCAAATAGGTATCTCCCAAGAAAACGAGCCACCTCCCTAGCGCCACCTATTGGAAGTGGCTTCCTATGAGTCAAGGTCAGACTTTGCACCATGGCAAATGAATATGCAAAGAGACACTTCCAATGGGTGGCACTAGGGAGATGGTTCTCTTTCTTGTGAGATAGCTCTTTGTATATTAATTTCCCATGGAACACTCCATACCGTGGAGTACTCCCAGTAAGTTTCAATAAAGGACTGATCTCTTTAAGGAGATTTAGCACCTTGCCTAAATCTTTGAATGAAAACACCTGAAATAGTAGTCTGAAATCTGGAACACGGCATCTCCCAACTGTTGGTGTTCGGGGAATATTCTCAATAGAGGTGTATAACCTGTATTTTACAAACCAGAGGGTATAGTTTTAAATCTGAGTGAAAACACTGCAAATAGTAGGCCGAAATCTAGGACAGGACTTTTCCAGACAGTTCAATTGTTTGTGTTATCTACAAAAATAGCGATAAAAGTGTACAACGAGTGTTTTACAATCCAATGGATATTGTTGTTAATCTGTGAGTGAAAACACCTGAAATACTTGGGCATCTCCAGTCAGTTCAAGTGTTGATGTGTGTGTGTGTCTGTATGTGTGTGTGAAGGAGGAGGGGAGGGGGAAGGGGGGTAAATCTAGTAGGTTGACAACTTCTGTTTTTCACTAGAGAAAGTTTATTTTCAGAATCTGCATATTTGAAAGGACATAAGACATTAGCCCCAAATCCGTTAGTGGTGTCTATACTGCATTATATTCTTAAAGTAAATTGCCGGTAGCAGTGTCTTCAGTGTATCTATAGAAGGGGAAGGACATTTTAATGTGCCTCTCTGTCTTTGAAGTGTAACTGCCTTTTTTGGTAATGTTTAATGACAGTGATACTAACCATTTTTGTAATCTACTTTAAAAGGGTTTTCAGAGATTTTAATACTGATGACCTATACAGAGAACGGTGAAACAGATTGTATGTAGAGCGGCACTCATATACCTTCTAGACTTTTTATGGGTGGTATTAGATGCCCTTTAAATCTTCTGGGATAGCACTTCATACTAGGCTTGATAAAGACTAGGCGTTAGTCGAAATGCTGCTTTTTATGCACCTTTTTGTACATGTTCTTATGGACTAACTGCTAAATAAAGAATCTTTGGACGAAAATGCTGCCATCACCTACCTTCCATTTTGAATATTTATCTATGAAGCACCGTGGATCTGGTGCTATGGATTGGCTGTTGCATGTCTGAAGGAGTCTAACGGGTATATGGGTGCTGCTCTACATGCGATTTGTTTCACTATTGGATCCGAGGAGCATGCACGGAGAACCACCATTTTAAGATGGAGGCTGTCCCAGGACCTGGTGTGGTGGAGAGTACAGTATTCGGCGCTAGACCCTCACCGTCCATGAAGAACTGCAGTTGGTGATCTATAAATGTCCATGTTATTGTTTTTCTATATAGATGAATATTCCTCCCATTAACGTGTTTTGCATGTAATGGACGTCTCCATTGAGATTTTATTTTGCGATAGCATGTTGTTGTTATTAGCCCCCATGGTAACATTCAGTCATATGACTAAACAGCCGGTGAAGGCAGATTGAATCGTGCTTTGCGATCATGTGCTCACCTTGTGACACCATGGGTAGGTGTGGTTATGGGCCTGCTATTGCGGTGGTATAGTTGAATGTGAAGGAGAGGAGACACATAACGATTGCACGGAGGGAGGAGTGGTTGGATGCCACATGATTTGAAACAGGGAAGATGTAGTTACATCGCGCATTGGACATAATGAGACGCCAAGCTGGTGGAGGATGCATGATGTAAGGAGTCCATCACTGAATACTCCCCTGATGGTAATGAGTGATATGCTGATTATAATACACTGTGGTGTTTGTACATTGGTGGTTTGTCGAGCCTAGGTTGGGCAATGGAAATTCACCAAATAACATTGGTTTGCTCATTTTATGGGTGGTATTATAATACACTGTGGTGTTTGTACATTGGTGGTTTGTTGAGCCTAGGTTGGGCAATGGAAATTCACCAAATAACATTGGTTTGCTCATTTTATGGGTGGTATTTATCTATGAAGCACCGTGGATCTGGTGCTATGGATTGGCTGTTGCATGTCTGAAGGAGTCTAGCGGGTATATGGGTGCTGCTCTACATACGATTTGTTTCACTATTGGATCCGAGGAGCATGCACGGAGAACCACCATTTTAAGATGGAGGCTGTCCCAGGACCTGGTGTGGTTGAGAGTACAGTATTCGGCGCTAGACCCTCACCGTCCAAAGCGGTCTCCCGCGGCCCCCTTTGGGCTCGGGAAGGCCAAATTCGCAGGGGTCGCAGAGGAGGTCTAGGGCTACAATGGAAATTCACCAAATCACATTGGTTTGCTCATTTTATGGGTGGTATTAGATGCCCTATAAATATTCTGTGATACCACTTAATACTAGGCTTGACAAAGAGTAGGTGTTAGTCAAAACATTTCTGTTTTTTTATACACCTTTTTTTTACATGTTCTTATGGACTAACTGCTAAATAAAGGATGTTTGGACAAAAATGTTGCTATCACCTTCCATTTTGAGTATGTATACAGAGAATAGGTCATCAGTATTAAAAACTCGGAAAACCTTTTTAATGACTGAAATCGTACATTTTGTGCCTTAATAAAGTTCCCTGTCTTCTGTTTACTTAATTGTGGAGACACACTCCACATAGTGATGATATGGTGATATTTGAATTCACAACATTTCATGAATTTTTGGCCAAATATTCGCCATAAATTAGGAAATTCGAGAATTTGTGATCTCCAGTCATTATTTACTTGATTGCGAAAATCAGCTATATAGTATATTCACGATATAAATTTGCAATTAGAATATTCACGATCAACACTAAGGGGTAGGTACCTTTCCTATTGGTTGCTAGGGATGTTGCTAAGTGCCAATATTCGAGATAAATTCGCCATTAGAATATTTGCGATCATCACTATTCGCGAATATGAATATATAGCACTAAATATTCGTGAATTCTCGAAGTGGTGATATTCGTGATTAAAATTCACGATTCGATTATTCGCGCTCAACACTAACTCCAAATTGACTGATGGAGCCCTCACTGCCTTTCTCCACATATATCTATATAGATATATATCCAAATAAATGAGGATAGGGATTGTCCTCCCAGAGCTAGAGTGTGGGTAGTATCACCAGCAGTAGTAGTAGTAGGGTGGCCAGACGTCTGGTTTTCAGACTCCGTGTCCTCCGTCCGGCGCAGTGCCTGGACAGACACAGAGATGTCCTCTCTTTCAGTAGCTCACGGTCAGAGAGCAGCATTACGCTGTCTGAACATGAGCTGCAGCAACTGACTGAGGCTTCTCTCACCCCCAGTCAGTCACTAGAGCCACAGACATGGCTCCCTATGGCTGACTGAGGGGGAGAGAAGCGCATCGGGCTGCCCCCGCTCACCTTCTGGGCTGAAAAATCTTCTGCCTCCTCCCCAGTGGTTTTCCAGCCGGCAGTGGGGCTTCACTGATCCAGGGGCGTGGCTTCACAGGGTTTGTATCATTGTGGGAGTGGCTTGGGGAATGGTGGGCATGGTTTGGGTGTGGTCGGTGAGGCTTTCTAGGGTGAAGCCAGTGGCCACCCTAAGTAGTAGTAGTAATAGGAGTAGGCCATTGTTTTCTCCCTGGCTTCAAAAAGGTGCAGCATTATCACTGAAAGAGGATGAGATTGTGGATTGGATGGCTCATTCCACAGCAGGATGATGTAGAGGTGACTTCTGAGCCTGACACAAAGAATTGGAGCCAGGGGTCACAGCATTCCTCCGGTTTCTCCTCCTTGCATCTCCAGAGAAACCTTTTTAGACCCTTCTTTTTTCCTAAGAAGAGGCAACAAAACATCACCACGCCCTATGGCAAATAGTCAAGAGAGTCTCCCTGTTCATTGCTTGTGTGAGAGCAAGCAGTGTTTGGACTGCCCTGATAAGGAGGAAGCTGCAGACCACATGCATAGCTGTGTTGGTAGTGGTAATTGTAGCACCCGTAGCCATGGTATTGGCAGTGGGAGCAGTAACAGTGGTAGTCGGGGCAAATACATAGCAGGGAATTGTGAGGAGGGCCAAGGAGCCCACCATGCTATATCACAGTCTAATATACCATGGCAAAGAGGGTGGGAACTTTGATGATGATTGTGTGCTGGACAGGACCTGAGAACCAGATCGGGGTGCTGAGGAGGAAGCAACATTGGAGGAGAAGGATGGTGGCAGCAGCAGCAATAAAGAGTAGAGGTGATGTATGGCCAGAACCTCTCAAAGAACTGCCAGGGCCAGATCTGCTTTGGGAACTAGTGATGCTGCTGACAATGTGGGTTCATTAGGCCCAAAACTAGCCAGAGTTAAGTCAACCTTGGCTGCCTGTAGCTCTGTATGAATATGCAATCTCAGCAAGAGTAAAATAAGCCATGAGCAGTCAAACGTAGCCATGAGCAGTCAAACCACATGAAATGGCATCATCCCATGGACAAACAGAGGTGGCCAACAGCTTGTTGCAGCCAGCCTGCATCTATGGGCAGTAAAGTGTCTTTCACTTTGTCATCATCATTTTCTGCTTCTCCCGTTCAGACTCTTCCTCCACTCGTCAGCCCCCAATAACATAATGCATGGCCAGAAAACAACTTTACACAACAATCTGATGGTGTGCAAGTTAAATTCCCACCTGGCCAAGTTGGTGATGGTGCTGTCACTGCCATTCCAGTTAGTCGAGTCTGCTCCCTTTGGGGAGCTTGTAGCATGCACTTGGCCTCTCTGGAAGTCATCCCTTCCTTGTACTCTTATGTGGTGGAGAACATGGGCTGCTCATTGCAATTGCTGCTACGTGGCAAGGTTCACACTATGGTTGTTACCTGTAGCAGCTATTATGGGAAAGGACAGTACATGTTTTTCACGGCCCGCTGGGTCAATGTTTTTTTTAGCAGTGGCGAGACAGCATGCCAGCAACAAAGCCAGATCCATTTGACCCCTCATAATTGTGTTGGCCTGGCCCCACGCCAGGCATCTTGCTGTCCAACTCGTAGCTGTGGGGGACCTACAAGGAGAAACTCCAATGGAAAAGGAAGTTGAGGAGCTGCCCTTGCAGTGCAAGAGGAGTCTGAGGTGGAGGAGCAGGAGAATAATGACAGTGACACTCGCCATGACACCCAATCATCTCATTGGGGGACGGAGCCGGAAAGAACTAGATCCTTGGGCACGTTGGCCAGAATGCCGATCTGTGTCCTTGCTTGCTTATGCACTGACAGATGCATCATTCACATTAAGCAGTCTGATGATTACTGGATAGCTATACTTTTAAACCCTTGCTATTAGTGTTGAGCGAACAGTTCGAGAATAGTTCGGGTTCGTACTGAATTTTGGGGTGTCCGGGACCCGGACCCGAACCCGGACATTTTCAAAAAAGTTCGGGTTCGGGTTCGGTGTTCGTCGATTACTTCCCGCTTTCTGAAGGGCTGCACAGCAGCCAATCAGCTAGCGTTTTACTTCTTGCCCTAAGAGCCCATCACAGCCATGCCTACTAATGGCATGGCTGTGATTGGCCAAGTGCAGCATGTGACCCAGCCTCTATTTAAGCTGGAGTCACGTAGCGCCGCACGTCACACTGCTCTGATTAGTGTAGGGAGAGGACGCAGCTTCTGTCAGGGCGAGATTAGGCAGGTTAAAGTCAGCAACAGCACCTAATGAACGGATCAATTTACAGCTGAGAATCATTGAACTTCTGCTAGTTACTTGCTCGCTGGTTTTTAGGCTGCACAGAGCGTTTTACTGTCACTTATTTTCTGGGTTGATCGGCGGCCATTTTGTGACTTGTGGTGCGCCAGAAGAAGCTGCCACCAAGTCCATCAATCCATCAATACTAGTTTTTTTTTTTTGCTATATCCTACATCAGGGGCTTGGCTGTGCTAATTGTCACCCCTAGAAACTCAGGAAAGAAATTTCTATATTTTATTAAGGGTTAAATACAATTGCCCAAATACCAATCCCCTAAATCTGGTGTTCCAGCTTTGGTTAGACAAGTATAATACTGTCTGCTGTCTGGCAAAGGATAGATTATTTTCTGGGGTTAAATTCAATTGCCAAAATAGCAATACCATAAATCAGTGGTTTCAGCTGTGGCTGGCAAAATAGAATAGTGTCCGAGGTAACGCACACACGTACAGACGCACGTACTACCGATTCTTGAATAGTTGTATTATCGCGATAATAAAACTAACAGTGTAAAGTTGACTGTATTGCTCTAAGTTATATTCCGCATCGAATGTAACTTCTATTACAGCACACCAATACTAAAACTGACTAAGAGACAGCTTTAAGTTCTATTCGAACGCGATTGCAACTTTGGAACTTAAAGTGGTGTACGATTTTAAAAGTTGAGTACTAAAAAGTTGGAATCGCAATGTGATTCTTATGTATTTGCTTAATCGCATTGCGATTACAACTTTGAGCTACCGATCACCATGGGAACGCTCCTCCAGTAGAATGTACTGTCGGATGTGAGAATTAAGTTGAAATCGCAATGCGATATCTGCTTAATCGCATTGCCGTTTCAACTTAGCATTGCTAAATAATTCCATCCATATTCGTTAACTTACTGACTCAGTAAGTTAACGATATGGATGGAATTATTTAGCAATGCTAAGTTGAAATCGCAATGCGATTAAGCAAATATATAAGAATCGCATTGCGATTTCAACTTAATTCTCAGATCCGACAGTACATTCTACTGGAGGAGGCGTTCCCATGGTGATCGTTAGCTCAAAGTTGTAATCGCAATGCGTTTATTGCGGTATATTATCCCTCTGGGTGTCTTTTACAGCCTTTTTAGTGCCCAAAAGTTCGGGTCCCCATTGACTTCTATGGGGTTCGGGTTCGGGATGAAGTTCGGGTTGAGTTCGGATCACGAACCCGGACATTTTCCGGAAGTTCGGCCGAACCTCTCGAACCCGAACATCCAGGTGTTCGCTCATCTCTACTTGCTATCAAAGCAAAATGGGGCAATGTTTTGCTCTCTATGAAAGGGAGGCCAAATGACATTACGGAGCACTGTGTACACAGTTTGCTGCAGCTTTTGGCAATCAGATTCCTGCTGCCAGCTAGTCTGGAAAGGAGACTACTATCCGCCCCCCATAGAGTCACCCGTCTCATGCTGCCATAAGGAGCAGAAACTGTAGCATGATGCAACCGATTTTTCATGTTCATGTGCCTACACTCATGCACATATCCTGTTCCCTAACTAGACTTTTGAGCCAGCAGACTACAACAGTGGCCCAAACTGGCCCAGTATACTCTCTGTCTTTTTTCATGCCCAGCCTCCAGTGTCATCTCAGAGAGGGTTTTCAGTGCTGCAGGGGGCATGGCAGGGTTGGCCGATGCCGCAGTGGTCAGTCCTGACGCTGACCGGGTACATAATGAGTTCTCAGTGGTAATTAAAGCTGAGAGAATCAGGTACTCATGTACCCCACCAGCGACTGCACATGCCCTCCTGAATAGAGATGAGCGAACACCTGGATGTTCGGGTTCGAGAGGTTCGGCCGAACTTCCGGAAAATGTCCGGGTTCGTGATCCGAACTCAACCCGAACTTCATCCCGAACCCGAACCCCATAGAAGTCAAAGGGGACCCGAACTTTTGGGCACTAAAAAGGCTGTAAAAGACTCCCGGAAAGGGCTAGAGGGCTCCAAAAGGCAGCAAAATGTAGGTAAATCCCCTGCAAACAAATGTAGATAGGGAAATGATGACTTAACATAAAATAAAATAAAATTAAACAATATTAATTGGAGTTAGGTCTCATAGCACAGAATCAGGCTTCAAATCACCCACCAATGGAGAAGGTCGCTTACTATTATTTCGACCCCAGCATCCAGACAAAGGAGAGAGGTCCCATAGCAGAGAATCTGGCATCATATCAACCACCACAGGAGAAGGCCAATTTCAGTGACTTAGGCCTTAGCACCCAGAGAGAGGAGACATGTCAGATAGCACAAGCATTACATTTATACCATCCAGCACAGGAGAAGGCCACTTTTAGTTTCTTTGACCCCTGCACCCAGAAAGAGGAGAGAGGCCCCACAGCACATATTCAGGCATCATATCACCCACCACAGGAGTAGGCTACCATTTAGTTAATTTGACTCCTGCACCCATGTCAGCTGGTACAAGCATCAGTTTTACATCACCCAGCACAAGAGAAGGCCACTTTTAGAGACTTTGACCCCTGCACCCAGACGGAGGAGAGAGGTTTCACAGCAGAGAATCAGGCATTTAGATCACCCACCACAGGAGTAGGCCACCATTTAATGGGACCCCGGCAACCATGTCAGATGGCACAAGTATAACATTTATATCACCCAGCACAGGAGAAGGCGACTTTGAGAGACTTTGACCCCTGCACCCAGACGGAGGAGAGAGGTTTCACAGCAGAGAATCAGGCATTTAGATCACCCACCACAGGAGTAGGCCATTATTTAATGGGACCACGGCAACCATGTCAGATGGCACAAGCATCAGTTTTACATCACCCAGCACAGGAGAAGGCGACTTTGAGAGACTTTGACCCCTGCACCCAGACGGAGGAGAGAGGTTTTCACAGCAGAGAATCAGGCATTTAGATCACCCACCACAGGAGTAGGCCATCATTTAATGGGACCCCGGCAACCATGTCAGATGGCACAAGCATCAGTTTTACATCACCCAGCACAGGAGAAGGCGACTTTGAGAGACTTTGACCCCTGCACCCAGACGGAGGAGAGAGGTTTTCACAGCAGAGAATCAGGCATTTAGATCACCCACCACAGGAGTAGGCCATCATTTAATGGGACCCCGGCAACCATGTCAGATGGCACAAGCATCAGTTTTACATGACCCAGCACAGGAGAAGGCGACTTTGAGAGACTTTGACCCCTGCACCCAGACGGAGGAGAGAGGTTTTCACAGCAGAGAATCAGGCATTTAGATCACCCACCACAGGAGTAGGCCATCATTTAATGGGACCCCGGCAACCATGTCAGATGGCACATGCATCAGTTTTACATCACCCAGCACAAGAGAAGGCCACTTTTAGAGACTTTGACCCCTGCACCCAGACGGAGGAGAGAGGTTTTCACAGCACATATTAAGGCCTCATATCACCCACCACAGGAGTAGGCCACCATTTAGTTAATTTGACCCCTGCACCCATGTCAGATGGTACAAGCATCAGTTTCACATCACCCAGCACAAGAGAAGGCCACTTTTAGAGACTTTGACCCCTGCACCCAGACGGAGGAGAGAGGTTTCACAGCAGAGAATCAGGCATTTAGATCACCCACCACAGGAGTAGGCCATCATTTAATGGGACCCCGGCAACCATGTCAGATGGCACAAGCATCAGTTTTACATCACCCAGCACAGGAGAAGGCGAATTTGAGAGACTTTGACCCCTGCACCCAGACGGAGGGTAGAGGTTTTCACAGCAGAGAATCAGGCATTTAGATCACCCACCACAGGAGTAGGCCATCATTTAATGGGACCCCGGCAACCATGTCAGATGGTACAAGCATCAGTTTTACATCACCCAGCACAAGAGAAGGCCACTTTTAGAGACTTTGACCCCTGCACCCAGACGGAGGAGAGAGGTTTTCACAGCAGAGAATCAGGCATTTAGATCACCCACCACAGGAGTAGGCCATCATTTAATGGGACCCCGGCAACCATGTCAGATGGCACAAGTATAACATTTATATCACCCAGCACATGACAAGGCCACTTTCAATGAGTTAGGCCTTAGCAACGAGACAGAGGAGACAGGTCAGATAGCACAAGCATCAGTTTTACTGATCACCCACTACAGGAGTTGGCCACCTTTAGTTAATTTGATAGCTTCAACCATGTCAGATGACACTTGTATCACATTTATATCACCCAGCACATGACAAGGCCACTTTCAGTGAGTTAGGCCTTAGCAACGAGACAGAGGAGACAGGTCAGATAGCACAAGCATCAGTTTTACATCAACCACCACAGGAGAAGGGCACTTTTAGAGACTTTGACCCCTGCAGCCACACAGAGGAGAGAGGTCCCACAGCAGAGATTCAGGCATCTATATCAGCCAGCACAGGAGAAGACCGCTTTCAGTGACTTAGGCTTTAGCACCGACACAGAGGAGACAGGTCAGATAGCACAAGCATCAGTTTTACATCAACCACCACAGGAGAAGGGCACTTTTAGAGACTTTGACCCTGCAGCCACACGGAGGAGAGAGGTCCCACAGCAGAGATTCAGGCATTTATATCAGCCAGCACAGGAGAAGGCCGCTTTCAGTGACTTAGGCCTTAGCACCGACACAGAGGAGACAGGTCAGATAGCACAAGCATCAGTTTTACATCAACCACCACAGGAGAAGGGCACTTTTAGAGACTTTGACCCCTGCAGCCACACGGAGGAGAGAGGTCCCACAGCAGAGATTCAGGCATTTATATCAGCCAGCACAGGAGAAGGCCGCTTTCAGTGACTTAGGCCTTAGCAACCGACACAGAGGAGACAGGTCAGATAGCACAAGCATCAGTTTTACATCAACCACCACAGGAGAAGGGCACTTTTAGAGACTTTGACCCTGCAGCCACACGGAGGAGAGAGGTCCCACAGCAGAGATTCAGGCATTTATATCAGCCAGCACAGGAGAAGGCCGCTTTCAGTGACTTAGGCCTTAGCACCGACACAGAGGAGACAGGTCAGATAGCACAAGCATCAGTTTTACATCAACCACCACAGGAGAAGGGCACTTTAGAGACTTTGACCCCTGCAGCCACACGGAGGAGAGAGGTCCCACAGCAGAGATTCAGGCATTTATATCAGCCAGCACAGGAGAAGGCTGCTTTCAGTGACTTAGGCCTTAGCACCGACACAGAGGAGACAGGTCAGATAGCACAAGCATCAGTTTTACATCAACCACCACAGGAGAAGGGCACTTTTAGAGACTTTGACCCTGCACCCAGAAAGAGGAGAGAGGTCCCACAGCAGAGAATCAGGCATTTCGATCACCCACCACAGGAGATGGCCGCTTTCAGTGACTTTGGCCCCCTGCACCCACACAAAGGAGTATAGTCAGACAGCACAAGTATAACATTCATATCACCCAGCACAGAAGAAGGACACTTTCATGTACTTTGGCCCCGGCACCCAGACAGAGGGAAGGTTCATTCAACTCTGGGTTGCACCCCAAGATCCTACTTAATTTCAAAAATTGATTTTTCAATGAAGAAGTGGCCAGGAGTACAAGACAACATGGTTTAAGGCAGTTATTAAGGACTACTCTGCACAAGGGAGGGTCAGGTCTTGTGGGATCCATGCCTGGTTCATTTTTATAAACGTCAGCTTGTCCACGTTGGCTGCGGACAGGCGGCTGCGTTTGTCAGTAATGACGCCCCCTGCCGTGCTGAATACACGCTCAGATAAAACGCTGGCCGCCGGGCAGGCCAGCACCTCCAAGGCATAACATGCTAATTCTGGCCACGTGGACAATTTGGAAACCCAGAAGTTGAATGGGGCCGAACCATCCGTCAGTACGTGGAGTTGTGTGCAGACGCACTGTTCAACCATGTTAGTGAAATGTTGCCTCCTGCTAACACGTTCTGTATCAGGTGGTGGGGCAGTTAGCTGTGGCGTGGAGACAAAACTTTTCCACATTTCTGCCATGCTAACCCTGCCCTCAGAGGAGCTGGCCGTGACACTGCTGCGTGGGCGACTTCTAGCTCCTCCTCTGCCTTGGCCTTGGCCTTCCACCTGTTCCCCTGTGACAGTTGGGAATGCTCTCAGGAGCGCGTCTACCAGTGTGCGCTTGTACTCGCGCATCTTCCTATCACGCTCCAGTGCAGGAAGTAAAGTGGGCACATTGTCTTTGTACCGTGGATCCAGCAGGGTGGCCACCCAGTAGTCAGCACACGTTAAAATGTGGGCAACTTTGCTGTCATTGCGCAGGAACTGCAGCATGTAATCGCTCATGTGTGCCAGGCTCCCCAGAGGTAAGGACAAGCTGTCCTCTGTGGGAGGCGTATCGTCATCATCCTCTGTATCCCCCCAGCCACACACCAGGGATGTGCCTGCGCTGTGCTGGGTGCCACCCCGCTGTGAACCTGCTTCATCCTCCTCCACCTCCTCCTCATCCTCCTCGTCCTCCAGTAGTGGTCCCTGGCTGGCCACATTTGTACCTGCCCTCTGCTGTTGCAAAAACACCTCCCTCTGAGCCACTTCTAACAGACTGGCCTGAAAGTGCTAAAAACGACCCGTCATCCTCCTCCTCCTCCTGGCCCTGGCCCACCTCCTCTTCCATCATCGCCCTAAGCGTTTTCTCTAGGAGACATAGAATTGGTATAGTCACGCTGATAACAGTGGCATCGCCACTGGCCATGTTGGTGGCATACTCTAAACAGCGCAACAGGGCACACAGGTCTCGCATGGAGGCCCAATCATTGGTGGTGAAGTGGTGCTGTTCCGCAGTGCGACTGACCCGTGCGTGCTGCAGCTGAAACTCCACTATAGCCTGCTGCTGCTCGCACAGTCTCTCCAGCATGTGCAAGGTGGAGTTCCACCGGGTGGGCACGTCGCATATTAGGCGGTGAGCGGGAAGGCCGAAGTTACGCTGTAGCGCTGACAGGCGAGCAGCGGCAGGATGTGAACGCCGGAAGCGCGCACAGACGGCCCGCACTTTATGCAGCAGCTCTGACATGTCTGGGTAGTTGTGAATGAACTTTTGCACCACCAAATCCAGCACATGCGCCAGGCAAGGGATGTGCGTCAAACCGGCTAGTCCCAGAGCTGCCACGAGATTTCGCCCATTATCGCACACCACCAGTCCGGGCTTGATGCCCACCGGCAGCAACCACTGGACGGTCTGTTGTTCAATACCCCGCCACAACTCCTGCGCGGTGTGGGGCCTGTCCCCCATATGAGTTTCAGAATGGCCTGCTGACGTTTACCCCGGGCTGTGCTGAAGTTGGTGGTGAAGGTGTGTGGCTGACTGGATGAGCTGGTGGAAGCAGAGGAGGAGGAGGAAGCCGAGTAGGAGGAGGAGGCTACAGGAGGCAAAGAATGATGCCCTGTGATCCTTGGCGGCGGAAGGACGTGCGCCAAGGAACTCTCCGCCTGGGGCCCAGCCGCCACTACATTTACCCAGTGTGCAGTTAGGGAGATATAGCGTCCCTGGCCGTGCTTACTGGTCCACGTATCTGTGGTTAGGTGGACCTTGCCACAAATGGCGTTGCGCAGTGCACACTTGATTTTATCGGACACTTGCATGTGCAGGGAAGGCACGGCTGTCTTGGAGAAGTACTGTAGTGGCGGCTGGGAACCACATACTGGGGGACAGCCATGGCCATCAGCTGTTTGAAGCTGTCTGTGTCCACCAGCCAGAATGACAGCATTTCAAAGACCAGTAGTTTAGAAATGCTGGCATTCAGGCCAAGGGCTCAAGGGTGACTAGGTGTTAATTTGCGCTTCCTCTCAAAGGTTTGAGAGATGGAGAGCAGAACGCTGCTGTGTGAAATAGTGGAGACGCTAGGTGACGGTGGTGGTGGTGGTGGTGTTGGTGGCACATCTTCTGTTTGCTGCTCGGCAGGTGGCAACATTCCTCTCGAGGCGGAAGCCGAGGCAGCAGCGCTAGAGGGAGCAGGGGGAGCCTGAGCGAGTTCCTTGTTTTTGAGGTGTGTACTCCACTGCAGTTCATGCTTTGCATGTAGATGCCTGATCATGCAGGTGGTGCTCAGGTTAAGAACGTTAATGTCTCGCCTCAGGGTCTGATGGCACAGCGTGCAAACCACTCTGGTCTTGTCGTCAGCACATTGTTTGAAGAAGTGCCATGCCAGGGAACTCCTTGAAGATGCCTTTGGGGTGCTGGGTCCCTGTTGGCGCTGGCCAATAGCAGGCGAACTCTCTGGACGGCGGCTGTTCTGCTTTTGCCCCCTGCTCCCTCTTTGGCTTCGCTGTTGTCTCGGTCTCACCACTGCCTCTTCCTCTGAACTATTTAAGTCAGCGGCACGACCTTCAGTCCATGTGGGGTCTAAGACCTCATCGTCCTCTGCATCGTCTTCCACCCAGTCTTCCTCCCTGACCTCCTCCTGTTCAGTCTGCACACTGCAATAAGACGCGGCAGTGGGCACCAGTGTTTCGTCATCATCAGAGACTCGGTCACTCTGCTGTGGTGGTATTCCCATGTCCTCATCATCTGGATACATAAGTGGTTGTGCGTCAGTGCATGGAATGTCTTCCACCGCTGGGGAAGGGCTAGGTGGACGCCCCTGGAAAACCGTGGGAGCAGAGTCTTCAAACAGAATAAGAGACTGCTGCATAACTTGAGGCTCAGCCAGTTTCCCTGATATGCATGGGGGTGATGTGACAGACTGATGGGCTTGGTTTTCAGGTGCCACCTGTGCGCTTTCCGCAGAAGACTGGGCGGAAGACAATGTGGTGAACGTGCTGGAAGCACTGTCGGCCACCCAATCGACTAATGCCTGTACCTGCTCAGGCCTTACCATCCTCATACCGGCATTGGGCCCCACCAAATATCGCTGTAAATTCTGCCGGCTACTTGAGGGACTTGGTTCACTACTTTGTGCGCCTGAGGCCGGACGGCCACGTCCTCTGCCAGCAACAGAGGCTCCACGGACACCACCACGACCGCGTCCTCGTCCCTTAATAGAATGTTTCCTCATTGTTGCGATTCAACTCGCACCACAATAAAATATATTATTTTTTAGCCCCAAAATTCCCACACTGGAAGATATAATTCCTTTTTCCGGTATTAATTACAAGAAAACTGCTGCAAATTGGTCACCAGAATTTTTAATATGCTAGTTTTGGTACATAGATTCCCACACGGGGAGATATAATTCCTTTTTACAGCAGTAAAAACGTGAGGCCTACTGTTTCTGGTCTAACTAACACCAGATTGATTAAATTGGCCTTTTTTTCACCAAAATTACAACACTGGACAATGTAATGCCTTTTTCAGGTATTAATTTCAAGAAGACTGCTGCTAATTGGACACCAGAATTTTTAAAATGCTAGTTTGTGTACATAAATTCCCACACTGGAAGATATAATTCCTTTTTCTGGTATTAATTACAAGAAAACTGCTGCAAATTGGACACCAGAATTTTTAACATGCTAGTTTTAGTACAAAGATTCCCACACGGGGAGATATAATTCCTTTTTACAGGAGTAAAAACGTGAGGCCTACTGTTTCTGGTCTAACTAACACCAGATTGATTAAATTGGCCTTTTTTTCACCAAAATTACAACACTGGACAATGTAATGCCTTTTTCAGGTATTAATTACAAGAAGACTGCTGCTAATTGGACACCAGAATTTTTAAAATGCTAGTTTGTGTACATAAATTCCCACACTGGAAGATATAATTCCTTTTTCCGGTATTAATTGCAAGAAAACTGCTGCAAATTGGACACCAGAATTTTTAATATGCTAGTTTTGGTACATAGATTCCCACACGGGAAGATATAATTCCTTTTTACAGGAGTAAAAACGTGAGGCCTACTGTTTCTGGTCTAACTAACACCAGATTGATTAAATTGGCCTTTTTTTTCACCAAAATTACAACACTGGACAATGTAATGCCTTTTTGCGGTATTAATTCCTTTTTACAGGAGTAAAAACATGAGGCTTACTGTTTCTGGTCTAACTAACACCAGATTGATTAAATTGGCCTTTTTTTCACCAAAATTACAACACTGGACAATGTAATGCCTTTTTCAGGTATTAATTACAAGAAGACTGCTGCTAATTGGACACCAGAATTTTTAAAATGCTAGTTTGTGTACATAAATTCCCACACTGGAAGATATAATTCCTTTTTCCGGTATTAATTGCAAGAAAACTGCTGCAAATTGGACACCAGAATTTTTAATATGCTAGTTTTGGTACATAGATTCCCACACAGGGAGATATAATTCCTTTTTACAGGAGTAAAAATGTGAGGCCTACTGTTTCTGGTGTAACTAACACCAGATTGATTAAATTGGCCTTTTTTTCACCAAAATTACAACACTGGACAATGTAATGCCTTTTTCAGGTATTAATTACAAGAAGACTGCTGCTAATTGGACACCAGAATTTTTAAAATGCTAGTTTGTGTACATAAATTCCCACACTGGAAGATATAATTCCTTTTTCCGGTATTAATTACAAGAAAACTGCTGCAAATTGGACACCAGAATTTTTAATATGCTAGTTTTGGTACATAGCTTCCCACACGGGAGATATAATTCCTTTTACAGCAGTAAAACGTGAGGCCTACTGTTTCTGGTCTAACTAACACCAGATTGATTAAATTGGCCTTTTTTCACCAAAATTACAACACTGGACAATGTAATGCCTTTTTGCGGTATTAATTACAAGAAGACTGCTGCTAATTGGACACCAGAATTTTTAAAATGCTAGTTTGTGTACATAAATTCCCACACTGGAAGATATAATTCCTTTTTCCGGTATTAATTGCAAAAAACTGCTGCAAATTGGACACCAGAATTTTTAAAATGCTAGTTTTGGTACATAGATTCCCACACGGGAGATATAATTCCTTTTACAGGAGTAAAAACGTGAGGCCTACTGTTTCTGGTCTAACTAACACCAGATTGATTAAATTGGCCTTTTTTTTCACCAAATTTACAACACTGGACAATGTAATGCCTTTTTCCGGTATTAATTCCTTTTTACAGGAGTAAAAACGTGAGGCCTACTGTTTCTGGTGTAACTAACACCAGATTGATTAAATTGGCCTTTTTTTCACCAAAATTACAACACTGGACGATATAATGCCTTTTTGCGTTATTAATTACAAGAGGACTGCTGGTATTTCAGAACACCGGAATTTTTAAAATGCTAGTTTTGCTAGATAAATTTCCCACACTGGGAGAAATATTGCCTAAGCCTTTTTTACAGTATTAATTACAACAGGAGTGCTTCTTCTGGTCTAACACCAGAATAATTTTATTATTACGGTGAAAGCTTTTTCTAATTTATATTTCTGGCACATAAAAAAAAAAATACTTCTGGCTGACAGTATTGGACTTGGCTGTAGTGGCACTGGCTAGCCTAGCTGGAACAGCACATTCATGGGATTTGCTATCCAAGTGGGTTACTTTCAGTTTCACCACTGATATATTAAATATCTTTGCAGTTAGTATGGGTGACACAAGCACAGCCAAACCCCTGATGTAGTATATCTATGAAAATATCGACTATTACATGAGATTAATGGAAGTTGTGGCAGCTTTTGCTGTAGCACCACAAGTCCCAAAATGGCGGCCGCCGCCTATCAGCCCAGTTACATGTGCCAGAAAACGTTCTGCCCAGCCAGAAAAAGAATTGACTTTGACTGAGCAGCTGAATCGCTGTTGTTCTGATTCACAGGTGTAGATTTTTCACTTCTTTGGAGCTTTGGTTTAGACTCTGTGGCAGCTTGTGCTGGCGCACCACAAGTCCCAAAATGGCCACGGCCGGTCAGCCCAGTTACATGTGCCAGTAAAAATCGCTCTGCCCAGTCTCAACAAAATAGTGACTTTCAGTGAACAGCTCAGCTGAGTTGTTCTGATGCACAGGTGTAGAAAGGTAGATCATTCAATCACTTCTTTATCCCTGCCTATCTCGCCCTCACAGAAGCTGCATCCTCTCCCTACACTAATCAGAGTTGTGTGACGTGCGGCGCTACGTGACTCCAGCTTAAATAGAGGCTGGGTCACATGCTGCACTTGGCCAATCACAGCCATGCCATTAGTAGGCATGGCTGTGATGGGCTCTTAGGGCAAGAAGTAAAACGCTAGCTGATTGGCTGCTGTGCAGCCCTTCAGAAAGCGGGAAGTAATCGACGAACACCGGACCCGAACCCGAACTTTTTTGAAAATGTCCGGGTTCGGGTCCGTGTCACGGACACCCCAAAATTCGGTACGGACCCGAACGATTTTCGAACTGTTCGCTCAACACTACTCCTGAATTCAACTGCTGTGGCCCGCATCCCCATTCTAAGCCCACTGTTCCATATCTCAAAAACAACTGGAGGAGGACAGAAAATGGTAGCTATTGGTGGCCACCACAGAGGGACAGCTTTTGGGGCAGTATATTGTGCTGTACCATGTTATTTGGTTCTGCTGGAATGGTATTTTTCACTATGGTATTGTTGACCCCACCTACTTGTGTTGCCCTGCCTTCTGTTAATTTGAACCTGCCTAAAAATGGGGCCACTTTAATTTTATTTTTTCCAGGGCCACTTTAAGTTCCCAGTCCGCCACTGGGGCATGGTGACACCCAAACGGACCAAGTTGTCCTCTGCCAGTGTCCAAAACATTACTTTTGTCAAAATGAATACAGCCTGGATTCGGCAGCATTTTCACACTCCTCTGGCTGAAGCCAATGAATAGACCTGCCTTGCTGACGGTGCCCATCTTACCACTGTTGCTGTCTGCCTGTCTGCACACCATCATTTTTCATACTGCTGCTGCCATTATCTCACTGCTTCCATCATGCCATTACTACTGTCTTCCTGCCTGTCAACATGTTCCATATGGCTGTTGCTGCCGCCCCTGCTGCAGCTGCTACTCCTCGCTTCTAATTCCCTACTGCCACCACTATTAACGCTATGCATTTACTAGTACTATAACCATTGCTATTACTACTACTACTACTCATAGAGAGCCGATGTATGCCTTGTATGTTCCCTGACATGCTGTTTCTGCTGCCGCTACTGTTGCGGCCACCTGCCTCTATTAACCTGCCCATACACACTGTACTGCTGCTGACCCCAATTAAAAGGGAGACTTTTCTAGGCTCATTGAGAACAAGCCACTTTTTCTTCTGACAATTATCACTTGTGCTTGTATAAATATAGGCTGGCATTCTGCCCCCTTTAAGGCATAATTTTTGGAGGCTTGGTCCCAAAAAGCCACTCTTTCTTCTGACAAGTAGCACTTGTGAGTGTCATATGGGCAGGCATTCAGACCCCATCATGGCATAATTTTTGGATGCTTGGTCTCCCAACAATCCACTGTTTTGTTTTTTTATCCCATAATGACGAGTGTGTTTAAACACTATCTGCCCCGATAAGCGACCATTTTTGGAAGCTTTGGAATATGGAGAAGCATAACACATGTTACGGCATGGTGCGTCAACCATGTGTTTACCCATAGCTATGTATATCAGTGTTACTTTGATGATTTGCTATTGCTGTTATTTTGTTCAAGAGCTTAGGGAGGGTCGAGGTGGAGAAAACAGCTAAAATTCATTAAAAAAAATAAAAGAGATAACATTTTTTTAATAACTTTTCTGAGTCTTAGGAGACTAGAGGGTGTTCCAGGGTATTTGGAGCCACTTTGGTTCTGGTAGAATCGATTCAGGTACAAACCGAATTTCACAAGGTTCGCCCATCTCTAGACACCTCTCATAGATCAGATGCAATTGCATTTTTGTTTTATTGAAGTAATGCCACATAAGGTATCCACATTTGGGTGTAATTGCAACATTTAGGGCAATAGTGGGAGAATGTCCTGTGTCAATCACAGGGTGCTGAAATATATGGCTTAAAGAAGTTGGTGGCATTTTAGTTTTTACCAGAAACATAAAGTGTGCTAAACTGAAGATATTTTATTTCATTTTGTCTAATCTGTATGCCATTATTGTCCATCAGAATACAACACTATTTGTGTTTTTTAATTTCTACAATTTCACTGAAATGGATGAAATAAATGGACATGTTTTATGTGTCATTATACAATCAATATCAACTTATGAGATAGAGGAATGCACTATATGCACTTTCTGATAATGATTTTTCTTTAATATAATATTGCTGATGAACACTTGTCATCTATCTTTAATCATAAATGTGCTGACTGCATATGTATTACTGGAGCTGATATTGGATTGATATTAGGCTTGTTTATGTGCCATTTTATTACGCTTTGGAGAACATTCCTATTTTTCTTAGTAGAACGAACAGAACGAACGGACAAAAAGATATTGCAAGATTTGTAAAAAGGTTTTGTGACCATTTGAGTTGAAACTAGCACTTATTTGCTAGCTGGCATACCAATGACCTGGAAACAGTAATGGGTCAAGTTATTGCATCAATGGAATATCTGTGATTTATTTTGCATGTGCATGCAACTATATTTATAATAATGAATAAGATATCCAAAAGCTTTGACAATTATGTTTACTAGAGATGAGTGAATTTCAAAAAAATTAGATTTGGTGGGTTCACCAAATTTTCCAAAAAGATTTGATTCGATCCAAATTTATTTGTGATGAATTGTGTTAAAAAACAGCTAAGCTTGTATAGTGGTGTAGAACACTCTGCCTTGCAGACACATGCATAGAGAGTTTCCTGTGGTAGTAAAACAGTACTGTGAGTCAGTATGAGACGCAGATGACAGGCGTCACTTTTAGAATCACTTCATACTTATTTGGTCAGTTACGGTGCCAAAACTGACAAAACAACTCAAGTGTGAACTCAGCTTTACAGGTCAATGTTAGCGTCAGGTATGAATCATGCAGCGGCCCAAGATCCTACTATAGCGTGAAAAAGAACACTCCTTTTACAATGTCATCAGAAAATGTGATCCACACATTTCAACAGAACCTGTCCTGTTTTACGCTGATACAAGTAGAGCCTCCCTGACAGAGTGAAGAGGGTGTCAGCAGAAAGTTTGTGTTGACGTCACTGATTATTTTTCCCTTCCTCTGATAGTCAGAACAATAACCCCCAAAAAACACATACTGTCTGTTGAGCATCCGCTTCACTTGGTAAGCATTTGGTCAGTAATCCATCAGTATTGCTAAGGCCAAAAAAAACAGGAGTGGATCCAAACTTTTGGCTAACAAATCATAAGCCAATTCTGATGCAAAATATGGACCATGTCATGCAGGCCTTATAGCGTGTCTATAGAGTGTCTCATTTTTTCTTTCTTCTGACAGATCAGAAGAAGGGTCAAATAAATGGTGATGTCAACCAGGCCAAAAAGGCAAATTGTGGCCCCGTCATGGAGTGGGAAGGGTGGGAACAGAAGTAGGAGACCACAGAGTGCTGAGGTGGCAGCAGCATAAGGAGACCACAGAGTGAGCCAGTGACAGAGTGTTGAATTGGCAGCAGCATGAGGAGACCCCAAAGTGGTAAGTTGGCAGCAGCATGAGAAAACAACAGAGTGGCCCAGTGACAGAGTTTTGAGTTGGGAGTAGCATGAGGAGACCACAGAGTGGTAAGTTGGCAGCAGCATAAGGAGACCACAGAGTTTTGAGTTGGCAGAAGCATGAGGAAAATTACAGAGTGGTGAGGTGGCAGCAGCATGAGAAGACAAGAGTGGTGAGTTGGCAGCAGCATGAGGAGACCACAGAGTGGCCCAGTGAAATATTTTTGCATTGGCAGAAGCATGAGGAGACCACAGAGTGGCCAAGTGAAGGATTGGTGAGTTGGAAGCAGCATGAGGAGACCACATAGTGGTGAGGTGGCAGCAGCATGAGGAGACCACAGAGTGGCCCAGTGACAGAGTGGTGAGTTGGCAGCAGCATGAAGAAACCACAGAGTGGTGAGTTGGCAGCAGCATGAGGAGACCACAGAATGGCCCATTGACAGAATTTTGAGTTGGCAGCAGCATGAGAAGACCATAGAGTGGTGAGGTGGCAGCAGCATGAAGAGACCACAGAGTGGCCCAGTGACAGAGTGTTAAGTTTGCATGAGGCCACTCTGTGGTCTCCACA
Source organism: Bufotes viridis (assembly GCA_033119425.1). Classification (NCBI taxonomy): domain Eukaryota; kingdom Metazoa; phylum Chordata; class Amphibia; order Anura; family Bufonidae; genus Bufotes; species Bufotes viridis. Next base: position 65,550,900 of record CM065589.1, on the reverse strand, counting down.
TGCTGCTGCCACCTCACCACTCTGTGGTCTCCTCATGCTGCTTCCTTGGGGTAACTATGGCCCCCGCTGCACTAAACACCTGTTCTAATGATGCATTTCTGGCCCGGCAGGAAAGCTTATCCAGGGCAAAGTTGCAGCCACAAATCAAGATTGGCTGCCCAGTAGTTCAGGGGATCTTAAATGTGGGTTGGCAGGGTGCAGTCCAAGTATGCCACTACCTGCTAGTTCAGGTTCTGCTCCATGTCTAGCTGCTGCTGCTGGTGAGTAGTTTCTTCAGTTGACCCACACGTCGGTGCTGCCATGCACTTTGGCGGACACTGACAGGCTGAAGCATTGGCCCACTTTCTGTTCAACATAGGTGTGCAGGGCTGGCACAGCCTTTTTCACAAAGACATGACAGATTAGGACTCTCCTCCTAAGCTTGGCACAAGCCATCAGTTCTCTGAAAGGTGCAAAGTCCATGACTTGGAAAGGTAGGAACTGCCGCACCAGCAACTTGGCCTAGTAGAACATTCAGCTTCTGCGCCGTTGGAGGAGTGCACATGTACTGTTGTCTCTTGGCAATTGCTTCGGTGATCGATTGCTGATGAAATGAATGACAAGGAGTAGTAGGACGAGGAGCAGGAGCATTAGAACCTGTAGATGATGGGAAGGACAGACAGCTCTTTTCAGCTGAGTTTGTTGAGCCTTAACTGCAGGAAAAGGGGTGTGGGCGACTGTGTGATGCAGCGGTTGCTGCCTTGGGCTGTACCACTACATTAGAACCACAGTTTCCCCAGGTCACTTTATGGTAACACTGCATGTGTTGATGCAGGGCCATGGTGCCAACAGATTTGGTGCCAACAGATTTGGCAAATGGCCATGTTCACCTCCTCCGGCAGCTTTTTCCTCCCAACACTCCATGCTGACTGCCTGCTACCGCTTCTTGCATGAACCCCTGCACCGCTACTTCCTGAGCACGTAGGCTCCTGTGAAGTGGGCGGTCCACCCCGGGCACGTTTAGCTCCTGACCTTCCACTGCTGCCACCCTGCTGACTCACGGTCACGCTACCACCGTGCTGGCTCAGCCGCTGCCTAACACACAAGCTGCCACCCTCTTCTCTTGATGATGATGAAGCCCCTTCTCTGAAAGGTGCAGAGTCCACCACTTGGAAAGGGAGGGACTGCAGCACCAGCAACTTGGACAGGAGAACTTTCAGCTTCTGCGCCGTTGGATGAGTGTACGCGTACTGTTGTCTCTTGGCAATCACTTCAGTGATCGATTGCTGACGGAATGACTGATGAGGAGCAGGAGGGTGAGAACCAGCAGATGATGGGAAGGACATGCAGCTCCCTTTGGTTGAGATGGTGGAGCCTTGACTGCCTGAAATTGGTTGTGTGCCACTGGGTGATGCAGCGGTTGCTGTGGCAGGCTGTACCACCACATCGGAGCCACCGTTCTCCCAGGCCACTTTATGGTGACACAGCATATGTTGACGCAGGGCCGTGGTGCCAACATTGGCACCGTGGCCACGCTTCACCTTCTGCCCACAGATTCCACATACGGCCATGTTCACCTCCTCCGGTGGCTTAACAGAAAACTGCCACACCACCGAGTAGGAGATGTAACCCCCAATACTATGCACTGACTGACTGCTACCGCCACTGCCTCTGTGAACTCCTGCACCACTACTTCCAGGGCAGGTAGGCTCCTGCAAAGCAGGTCGTCTACCCAGGGCACGTTTGGCTCCCAACCTCCCACTGCTGCCACCCTGCTGACTCACGGCCACACTAGGGACTTGTTGGCTCCGCCGCTGCCTGACCGGCAAGCTGCCATCCTCTTCTCCCTATGATGATGAAGCCCCTTCGTCACCCGGCTCCCAAGTGCAATCAGCTACATCATCATCATCCACTACTGTCTGCAAGTCACTGATGTCCCCCTCAATGCTTGCTGGGCCATGAGCCTGACCACTCACAACACCAGCTCCCACACGACTCTCATCATCACTACTTGCCCGCCTCCAGGTGGAATCGGCAGATGTCTCTTTCAGATCTTGGCTGGGCAGTAGCTGCTGACTGGCCTCTAGTAGCTCATCCTCGCTGAAAAGTGGAGCTGAGCCTACGGCATATAATACTTCTCTGGCTGAGGGAACAGAAAATGACATAGGCAGGTTGAGGAGAAGTTAGGGCACAGGGTCTGCTCCTGGGCCATGCCAACTAAGCGTTGTGTCAGAGGAACCCACTGACTCTTGGCTGGGGGTGTCTGTGGTCACTTGCAACGAAATAGAAGGCCAAGTCAACCAGTCAAGCACCGCTGGGTTGCTGGTTAAGACATGACTGCTAGACACTGGGTGCTCAGGCCTCTCACTGGGGCTCCTTTTTCCACCTCCCCTTCTTCTGCTGCTACTTGTGCCTGTGCCAGAAACATTTTGGCCACTGCCCATTCCCTTTGGAGGGCCTGTCACTTGTCTGTCTAACATACTGGAAAATAAAAGAATTAAATTAAATGTAAATTAATGCACCCCAAAAATGGCTTTATAACAATGTCAGTTCACCGCAGAACGGCTAATGAGACATACTTATTTTTCCAATAATACACCCCAACAATGGCTGTATAATAATGACAGTTCACGACAGAACGGCTAATAAGACATACTTATTTTTCCTCTTAACACACCTCAAAAATGGCTGTATAATAATGTAAGTTCACAGCAGAACGGCTAGTAACACATACTTATTTTACCTATCAACACACCCCAACAATGGCTGTGTGACAATGTAAATTCACTGCAGAACAGCTAATAACACGTACTTATTTTTACTATTAATACACCCCAACAATAGCTGTATAACAATGCAAGTTCACCGTGGAACGGCTAATAAGACATATTTATTTTTCCTATTTTTACACCCCAAAAATGGCTGTATAACAATGTAAGTTCACCGCAGAATGGCTAATAACACATACTTATTTTTCCTATTAATACACCCTAAAAATGGCTGTATAACAATGTCAGTTCACAGAAAAATGGCTAATAAGACGTATTTATTTTTCCTATTAATACACCCCAAAAATGGCTGTGTAACAATGTTAGTTCACCACAGACAGCTAATAACACATACTTATTTTTCATATTAATACACCCGAACAATGACTGTATAACAATGTAAGTTCACTGTAGAAAGGCTAATAACACTTACTTATTTTTTCCTATTAATACACCCCAACAATGGCTGTATAACAATGCAAGTTCACCGCAGAATGGATAATAAGATGCATTTATTTTTCCTACTAATACACCCCAAAAATGGCTGTTTAAGAATGTCAGTTCACCGCAGAACGGCTAATAAAACGTATTTATTTTTCCTATTAATACACCCCAAAAATGGCTGTATAACAATTTAAATTCACTGCGGAATGCCTAATAACTCATACTTATTTTTCCTATTAATACACCCCAAAAATGGCTATATGACAATGTAAATTCACCACAGAACGACTAATCACACAGCACTTGCACCCCAATAACATGCAAGGTCTTCTGGAATTACTGAGCTATCATATAGTGCAAACCTATAAGCAGCAGTATAACAGCAATTTGGATCTCCAATTAGTGCAGCAAGGTGTAATAGAATCGCTCCTATTACCCAGGCTTTACACTCCCCTATTGGATCCTGTTTGCTGCCTATAGTGTGGATAATGCATACCTATCCTTTCTCTACACTTTGAAGGATCTTTCCCTGAACTTCTAAATTTTTTATTTTTTTTTGCTGAATAAAGTCTTTCCTAACACTGTCCCTAGCACCTGTCACATCTCTCCCTGCACTAAGTACACTGGAAAATGGCAGAAACCAAGATGACTGAGGCTATTTATTGGGCTGTGACATCACAGGGGCTGGCTGCTGATTGTGGGTGATCCCTCATTCCTAGAGTTCTCAGCTCCAGGTCCTAATATGTGCAGCAGCCATTTTAGGAAAAAAGACTATTCATTATCATGAAGAGTGAGGAAATTCGACTTCGGTGTAAATCAAATTTTTCCTGAAATTCGTATCGAATTACACTTTGTCAACTTCTATTCGATTATCTCTAATCTTTACCCCATATAATGGTGTCCTGTACAAGGAAAACTGCAAAATTGATGGACAGGTGGACATTAAGTGCAAAACTTTGCTATTTGTTCTATGCCAAATCCCTTGCTTTATCTTCTGGTTCTCTTTGTTCATATCTTAAAGAGAATCTAGGCCTGTCTAAAAAGTCGAACATTCACTTATAGGATCGCTACCTTACATCTGGTGGCATTTAATGCTCAGCTTTCTTTTCTTTTAATAAAGTAAGATTATTTACATATTTTTTTTACCTAGAGGAGCACTGCCTGGTCACAAAGACTCCTCACACCTACAAGGCACTCTCGACAAGCAGAAATAGTACCACCTGGATAAGGCCTCCATCATGTCTCGGTCAAGCAGATGCAACTGCCTGATTTGGCACAAAGGCGGCTATTGGCCAGACAAAAAACTGTTGCATGCAATGTTTTTTTTTTTTTTTTGTCTGGTCAAACTCTGGTAGTTATGTCAGAAATAGGCCAGACCTCATGATAGTCAATGGAAATTTTTAACAAATACATCAAAACCTATGCAAAATCTTTTCCTACTAAACTATATACAAATCTGCTAAGCTCCTTCTGCTCTATAACCTGCTGCATGCAGATTGTGCTATATTTTCATGGTGAAATGTTTCCTTTAAGAGCATTTCTAATATTCTGAAAATGGTTCCTTTTGCAAAATTTAGAGTGGGATTTGGTACAAATAATTAAAGTTCAGTAAAATGCAAAGTTCATAAACATCTCCATTGGGATTGCACTAGCTCTGCATGTAAAGTACAGTAACATAACAAAATTGAAGCTGATAATTTAGTGACTTAACTCACTGTAAATGGTTCCTAAAATTAATGATTGCAATAAAAAGCTTGTGGATTATATAACTGAATGGCAAACCTGATTCACATGTGTGGGTTTAACGTCTATTTCCGTTACATTGTTGTCTGTTTCCCTACAATTAAGAATTCTAAAATAAAACTTTAGACGTCTTATGTTACAGGTGATATTTCCCTTTATGTTTTAGTTTTAGTAACTAAAAAATGAATTTCTTACTTAAAGACTATAGACAAATTTGGGGGCAATGTTTTATTATTACTGTTTGGGCTAAAATCAGTCTGTCTTTATTAAAAACTTTCACTCCCTTTCTCTGTACATGGTTGAGATTCTCTGGTAGCATGCTCTTCGTTTACACTGTGTCCCATCAGACAGCTCAGCTAACGGCTCATGTGAAGCTTATCTCAAATCTCCTGAGCTCATAAATGCTCGTTATAGCTCAATTCTCATCTTACTAATAAGAATGTGGCTTAGACTGTTTATTAGCTGTTAGTTTACAGATAAAGGTTATCGATGACAGCACAAAGAAAAAGGGAAAGGAAGATGCTCAGAGCTAGGCTAAAGCTTTCATTAGATGGGTAGATAATCTTGCAGATCATTGCTAATAATCATTTTTATGAACGCTTGCTAGCGATAATCTGGCAATTACCCCATGAATGAGCAGATGATTGTTCATCAGGTAATTGGAAACTTTCCTCAGGTTTAAAAATCATTGTTTACCGGCAGCCAATCATGCTGGCAATTAATAAAAATATCAGTATGGGGACAAGTGATGGCATTAGTGATCACTGTTCTCCATACTGTGGAGGAGATTGCTGCATATAATAGCAGAGGTCTCTTCCGCTAACAAGTAGGCAATTTCTAGGAAGGATCGATTCTTTTCCGACAATCGCCTGGATGATCTAATATGTCTAATATAAGCCTAAAACCTAATCATTTATGACAAAACCTGCTAAAATTTTTTAATAAAGATCAATTTAAAAAAATGAATCTAGAATCTAAATGAGTAAGATGCAATAATAAAAAATTGCCCCCAAAAGTGTTCATAGTCTTTAGTAATGCATCTTTTAATCATATTTTCATACATGGCGATTGAAGATACCTCATCAACAGCCGAAAGTTGCGGTTAGTGTGGCTGTGGCTGTTAGCTGGCCCCAACCTGTAGCTTCCCTGTTCACTTGTGTATGTGCCAACTGTACAGTATGTAAAAACATGGTGTGAATTTAGCTCCAATTTATAGATAATACAAAGTGCATTACTCAACAGGAACTTCCCTCAGTAAGTCACCATTTTTTTTAGTCCAGGAACGGTATTACTTTTGTGCATGGGCTGTGTTTGGTATTTCAACTCACCTGAGTGCCCACTGTGCATGAATTTGATCTTTAAAATGTACTCGGTCTAAAAAAAATTTTTATATAAAGATATTTTATTGTGGTAGTAATAGATAATGGAACACATAGCTTAAATGGTTTTTTCCCAGCAGTAGAATATTGACCTCAGGATAGTTCATATTTAATCTGTGGTGCTTCAAACCTCAGACCCCCGCTCCCCCCTTAATCAGCTACTTGAAGACACTGACTCTTTTTAGGCCACTGAAGTCAAGTTTATTGGTCACATGGCCTATTTGCAGCTCAGTACAATTCAATTGATGGGCCTGTGGTGTAATATCAGGCACAGCTGCTATACAATGTACAGCGCAGTGCTTGGTATGCTGTGAAGAGGCTGCAGTGATCACAGGAATGCCATGGCCTCTTCAAACAGCTGCTACATTTATGCCTTAAGCTAATTGTCAATTTTCCCTTCAGGACCTGTCATGCACGTACCGAGCCATACGAATGTCCCGGCCAGACGCGTTTCGGGGAACGTTATCCCCTTCCTCAGTGGATGCCACGCGTCTGGTCTGGTGTACACTTTGGATAGACACCCCAACTATAACAAGAAAAACAGTGCACTATGTTAAGGACATCATTCTCATAACGAAGGAATCCAATACATTATCCCGCCAACAGCTGTAAGTAAAGAGCCGCAACACTCGCACAGAGCCATCACGTGACGAGGTAACTGTGAGACACATGAGGGACACCAACATCGCTGTAGCCGGGATGCCGGCATACAAGCGGAGGAAAGACTGATAGCCAACACTATCAAATAGTGGCGCAGGCGGAAGTAAGCCCACACTTGTGGGTATAGTATTGTGATATAAACTATCATAGTATGAGCAGGTGAGGTAAATAGGGAATTCATTCATTTTTACCCACCGGAATTTGTGTTTATCAGCAATAATATAACAACATCCTGACCACTGGAAAATGCGCATAGCTACTCAAACACCAGTAGCTACTTCCCAAAAGAATATTGACTGTGTGGTGCATCATTATATAAAGTGCCTGCAGACCGGGATGTTTGCCATTTAAGATATGAACTTTGGACACTATTTGTTTACAAGTAAATACTGACAACAAAACAGTGATCCATCAACCAAATAGGTGTGACTGTTGCAACACATACGTGAACGTCTCATGGGGTTTCAATGTCCTAGGACGACCATTATTTAAGCAGACAGTGACAGGCTGTACCATTGTCTCTCCAATATACTGGGATATACCCAACATCTAAGAATAAAACTGGTCTATACAGAGAGACTTAGGGGAGACGGTCTAGTACTACCAGTTCCGGTTCCACTTTATTTTATCATTTATTTTTATTTTCATTGTACTATTTTCATCTTTTCAGTTTTTTGTATTACATATATTTCGTTTTCAAAAACGTTCGGGTTCGGGTCCGTTGTTCGGCAATTTCTTCCCACTTTCTGAAGGGCTGTACAGCAGCCAATCAGCTAGCGTTTTACTTCTTGCCCTAAGAAGCCATCACAGCCATGCCTATTAATGGCATGGCTGTGATTGGCCAAGTGCAGCATGTGACCCAGCCTCTATTTAAGCTGGAGTCATGTAGCATCGCACGTCACACTGCTCTGATTAGTGTAGGGAGAGGGCGCAGCTTCTGGAAAATTAGGCAGGGAAAAGTCAGCAAAAACACCTAATTAAGTGATCGATCTACAGCTGTGAATCATTCAACTTCTGCTAGTTAATTGCTCACTGGTTTTTAGGCTGCACAGAGCGATTTTCTGTCACTTTTTTCTGGGGTGATCGGCGGTCATTTTGTGTCTTGTGGTGCACCAGTACAAGCTGCCACCAAGTCCATCAATCCATCAATACTAGCTTTTTTTTTTTTTGCTATATCCTACATCAGGGGCTGGGCTGTGCTTATTGTCAACCCCTGACAATGAAATACAGTTGCAAAAATAGAAATACAGTAAATCTGGTGTTCCAGCTGTTGCAGGCCTAGTTTAAATCTGTCCGTAAAAGGGTATATTATTTTCTGGGGCGAAATTTAATTGCCAAAATAGAAATACAGTAAATCTGGTGTTCCAGCTGTGACTGGACAAGTTTAATAGTATCCGTCAAAGGATAGATTTTGTTCTGGGGTGAAATTTAATTGCCAAAATAGCAATACCCTGAATCTGGTGTTCCAGCTGTGACTGGACAATTTCCCTAGTGTTCGTCAAAGGATATATTATTTTCTGGGGTGAAATACAGTTGCAAAAATAGAAATACAGTAAATCTGGTGTTCCAGCTGTGACTGGACAAGGTTAATAATATCCGTCAAAGGATAGATTTTGTTCTGGGGTGAAATTCACTTACCAATATAGCAATACCCTGAATCTGTTGTTCCAGCTGTTGCAGGCCAAGTGTTAGTCTGTCCGTAAAAGGGTAAATTACACTCAGCCTGCATCTCCAAGTATTTTTCTTTCCGTAAAAGGGTATATTGCAAAAAGTGTTACATTACAATTGCTGAAAGCATAATCCGGTAAATCTGCATGCACTATTGTGCATCTCATAGTGTATTTCTGTCCGTTAAAGGGTATATTACACAAATTGTTAAAATACAATTGCTAAAGGCATAATCCTACATATTTTTTCACACGCTACTGTGCATCTCCAAGTGTAAATCTGTCCATAAAAGGATACCTTTCATCCAGGGCCTATATACTAGACCTACAATTGATATTCCCTTAAATCAGTAGTTAATGCTGTGCCTGGATTATTGTATTTCGGTACATAAATAAATAGGCAGATAGCGTTAGGTGCCTGTAAAAAAAAGGCCTGAATTTGAAATCAATACATTGGGCCAAATATTTTTTTTCTTATTGTGGTGCTTGGTGAACTGTAACAATGAGGAAAACATCTAGTAAGGGACACGGACGCGGTCGTGTTGGTGTTAGTGGACCCTCTGGTGCTGGGAGAGGACGTGGCCATTCTGCCATAGCCACACGTCCTAGTGAACCAACTACCTCAGGTTCCAGTACCCGCCAGAATTTACAGTGATATTTGGTGGGGCCCAATGCCATTCTAAGGATGGTAAGGCCTGAGCAGGTACAGGCGCTAGTCAATTGGGTGGCCGACAGTGGATACAGCACGTTCACAACATTATCTCCCACCCAGTCTTCTGCAGAAAGCGCACAGGTGGCTCCTGAAAACCAAGCTCATCAGTCTGTCACATTACCCCCATGCATATCAGGGAAACTGTCAGAGCCTCAAGTTATGCAGCAGTCTTTTATGCTGTTTAAAGACTCTGCTGGCAGGGTTTCCCAAGGGAATCCACCTAGCCCTTCCCCAGTGTTGGAAGACATAGAATGCACTGATGCACAACCACTGATGTTTCCTGATGATGCGGACATGGGAATACCACCTCATCGGAGTCCGCACGTCTCTGATGATGATGAAACACAGGTGCCAACTGCTGCGTCTTTTTGCAGTGTGCAGACCGAACAGGAGGTCAGGGAGGAAGACTGTGTGGAAGACGATGCAGGGGACGATGAGGTCCTAGACCCCACATGGAATGAAGGTCGTGCCACTGACTTTCATAGTTCAGAACCTTAGCACAACCTGCATGACCAGGCATGTACATGCAAAGCATGAACTGCAGTGGAGTAAACACCTTAAAAACTAGTAACTCACTCAGGCTCCCCCTGCTCCCTCTTCTGCTGCTGCCTCGGCCTCTTCCTCCGCCTCGGGATGAATGTTGGCACCTGCCGCCCACCAAACAGAGGATGTGCCACCCTCCAGCCCTGGGCCTGAATGCCAGCATTTCTAAATCACTGGCCTTTGAAATGCTGTCATTCAGGCTGGTGAACACAGACAGCATCAAACAGCTGATGGCGATGGCTGTCCCACAGTATGTTGTTCCCTGCCGCAACTTCTTCTCCAAGACAGCCGTGCCTTCCCTGCACAACCAAGTATCCGATAAAATCAAATGTGCACTGCGCAACGACATCTGTGGCAAGGTCCACCTAACCACAGATACGTGGACCAGTAAGCACGGCCAGTGACGCTATATCTCCCTAACTGCACACTGGGTAAATGTAGTGGCAGCTGGGCCCCAGGCGGAGAGTTCTTTGGCGCACGTCCTTCCGCCGCCAAGGATCGCAGGGTATTATTCTTTGCCTCCTGTAGCCTCCTACTCCTACTCGGCTACCTCCTCCTCTACTTCCACCTGCTCATCCAGTCAGCCACACACCTTCACCACCAACTTCAGCACAGCCCGGGGTAAACGTCAGCAGGCCGTTCTGAAACTCATATGTTTGGGGGACAGGCCCCACACCGCGCAGGAGTTGTTGCAGGGTATTGAACAACAGACCGACCAGTGGTTGCTGCCGGTGAGCCTCAAGCACGGCTTGGTGGTATGCGATAATGGCGGAAATCTCGTCGCAGCTCTGGGACTAGCCGGTTTGACGTACATCCCTTGTCTGGCACAGGTGCTGAATTTGGTGGTGCAGAAGTTCATTCACAACTACCCCGACATGTCATAGCTGCTGCATTAAAGTGCGGGCCGTCTGTGCAAGCTTCCGGCATTCACATCCTGCCGCTGCTCGCCTGTCTGTGCTAGAGCGTAACTTCGGCCTTCCCACTCATCGCCTCATATGCAACGTGCCCACCAGGTGAAACTCCACCTTGCACATGCTAGCCAGACTGTGCGAACAGCAGCAGGCGATAGGGGAGTTTCAGCTGCAGCACGCACGGGTGAGTCGCTCGGCGGAACAGCACCACTTCACCACTAGAGATGAGCGAACTTTAAATAAAAGTTCGGCGTTCGGGTTGTGGTAACTCGCGCATCCCGTTATAGATTCCACTATCGCTGCATATGGAATCCATAAGGGGCGTCTTCCACCAACCCGAAATGTGATCAGTGCAGGGGGCGTGGCTCAGCACGGGATCAAATTCAGTGCTGAGCCATGCCCCCTGCACTGATCACATGACGGTGATGTCACCCCAGGTCCTTCGGCTGTTCAACAGTTCGGGTTGGTGGAAGCCGCCCCTTATGGATTCCATATGCCGCGATAGTGGAATCCATAACGGGATGCGCGAGTTACCACAACCCGAACACCGAACGCCGAACATTTTTTTAAAGTTCGCTCATCTCTATTCAACACCAATGACTGGGCCTCCATGTGAGACCTGTGTGCCCTGTTGCGCTGTTTCGAGTACTCCACCAACATGGCCAGTGGCGATGACGCCGTTATCAACGTTACAATACCACTTCTATGTCTCCTTGAGAAAACACTTAGGGCGATGATGGAAGAGGAGGTGGCCCAGGAGGAGGATGAGGGGTCACTTTTAGCACTTTCAGGCCAGTCTGTTAGAAGTGCCTCAGAGGGAGTTTTTTTGCAACAGAAGAGAAAAGGTACAAATGTGGCCATCCAGGGCCCACTACTGGAGGACGAGAAGGATGAGGAGGAGGATGAGGAAGAAGCAGGTTCACAGCGGGGTGGCACCCAACACAGCTCAGGCCCATCACTGGTGCGTGGTTGGGGGGATACGGAGGACGATTACGATACGCCTCCCACAGAGGACAGCTTGTCCTTACCTCTGGGCAGCCTGGCACACATGAGCAACTACATGCTGCAGTGCCTGCGCAATGACAGCTGAGTTGCCCACATTTTAACGTGTGCGGACTACTGGGTTGCCACCCTGCTGGATCCCCGGTACAAAGACAATGTGCCCACCTTACTTCCTGCACTGGAGAGTGACAGGAAGATGCGCAAATACAAGCGCACGCTGGTAGACGCGCTCCTGAGAGCATTCCCAAATGTCACAGGGGAGCAAGTGGAAGCCCAAGGCGAAGGCAGAGGAGGAGCAAGAGGTTGCCAATGCAGGTGTGTCACGTCCAGCTCCTCTGAGGGCAGGGTTAGCATGGCAAAAATGTGGAAAAGTTTTGTCACCACGCCACAGCTAACTGCACCACCACCTGATACGGAATGTGTTAGCAGGAGGCAGCATTTCACTAACATGGTTGAAAAGTACGTGTGCACACCCCTCCACATACTGACTGATGGTTGGGCCCCATTCAACTTCTGGGTCTCCAAATTATCCACATGGCCAGAGCTAGCCTTTTATGCCTTGGAGGTGCTGGCCTGCCTGGCGGCCAGCGTTTTGTCTGAACGTGTATTCAGCATGGCAGGGTGCGTCATTACTGACAAACGCAGCCGTCTGTCCACAGCCAACGTGGACAAGCTCACTTTCATAAAAATGAACCAGGCATGGATCCCACAAGACCTGTCCATCCCTTGTGCAGAATAGACATTTATAACTGCCTCCCCCTCAACCATATATTCTTGTACTCCGGGGCACGTCTTTACTGAATCCTCTTTTTTTAATTTTACCATTATATTGCGGTGCAACCAAAAGTTGAATGAACCTCTCCTCCATCTAGGTGCCAGGGGCCTAATTATCTAAAAGTGGCCTGTTCCAGTGATGGGTGACATGACACCTGATTCTCTGCTATGCGACTTCTGTCCTCTGTCTGGGTGCCGTAGGCTAAATATCTGGAAGTGGCTTTCTCTATTGCTGGGTGACATGAAGCCTGATTCTTTGCTATGCGACCTCTCTCCTCCGTCTGGGTGCTGGGGCCTAATTATTGAAAAGTGGCCTTCTCCATTGGTGGGTGACATGACGCCTGATTCTCTGCTATGAGATCTCTCTCCTCCGTCTGGGTGCCAGGGGCCTAATTATCGAAAAGTGTCCTTCTCCATTGGTGGGTGACATGACGCCTGATTCTCTGCTATGAGACCTCTCTCCTCCGTCTGGGTGCCAGGGGCCTAATTATCGAAAAGTGTCCTTCTCCATTGGTGGGTGACATGACGCCTGATTCTCTGCTATGAGACCTCTCTCCTCCGTCTGGGTGCCAGGGGCCTAATTATCGAAAAGTGGCCTTCTCCATTGGTGGGTGACATGACGCCTGATTCTCTGCTATGGGACCTCTGTCCTCTGACTGGGTGCTGGGGCCTAAATAAATGAAAGTGGCCTTCTCCATTGGTGGGTGACTTGAAGCCTGATTCTCTGCTATGGGACCTCTCTCCAATTGATATTGCTTAATTTTTATTTATTTTATGTTATTTTAATTCATTTCTATATCCATATTTGTTTGCAGGGGATTTACCTACATGTTGCTGCCTTTTGCAGCACTCTAGCCCTTTCCTGGACTATTTTACAGCCTTTTCAGTGCCCAAAAGTTCGGGTCCCCATTGACTTCAATGGGGTTCGGGATGAAGTTCGGGTCGAGTTCAGATCCCGAACCGGAACATTTTCGGGAAGTTCGGCCGAACTTCTCGAACCCGAACATCCAGGTGTTCGCTCAACTCTAATGACACATAATAAATAGTGTATTTCCATATATGAGTGCCAATCCTATACTTAAAATACAAGTTAGACTAAATTTTTGAAGGGTGAATCAAACTTGGACTAGAGCACCTGCCCTGAGAAGGCTAATGTGATCGAATCTCTCCATCTATTACTTGACATATTCTGTTTGTCGTTTCTGGTAATGGCCACACCCCTTGCCTCAGGTGTTGCTTATGTGGTCATTTAACCTTCCTTATCTATAGTTGCTTCTCCCACTATGCTGTGCAGTTTATAGCTTCAGTTTCAGTTGTGGATTGCTGTTGTATGGATCTCGGCAGAGTTTCTGGTGCTTCCATTGCTCCTTTGACGTTAAGTCTTTCCTTTCCCTCTTTGTATTTTGTTTGAGTTCTGTGTGTTGCATTTGCCTGTGATTTTTGGGAGACTCCTGTTCGTCCTTCGTTTTGGAGGAACAGGTTGTCTCAGTCCTGACATTAGTACCAGAGTCCTATAGGGTGAGTTAGGAAATTAGGTATTCCTGTGTATAAACTCACCTACCTCTAAGGTCTGTTCATACTGGTAGTTAGTCAGGACTTTGATTAGGGTTTTACTAGGAGGTGTCCATCTCCTTCCTTGGGCTCTGAAAATACATAAAGTTTTTTTTTATAAATCTTTGTTGAAAAGCTATGTGGAACCCTTGGAGTCGTTTTCCTTGCCACTCGCTCCTGTCATGGTGGACAGTAGTTTGGAATTCCAGATTGCCAAGATTATTGATTCTCAAGTCCTTTGTAGATCTCTTCAGTATCTTGATCACTGGAAGGGTTATGGACTAGAGGAAAGGATGTGGGTACCGGCATCTGATGTGAATGCCAGTCGTTTGGTTAAAGCTTTTCACAGGTCTCACCTGGATAAGGTCGGTCCTTGGTCACCAGTAAAAGACGGGGTACTGTCACGGGCATACCGAGACATATGGACATTCCCGCGACAGTGGGTGACAGAAGATCTGTGAGACTGGCAACACGTGATTTGATCTGACAGGTTTCCTAATGGATCAGTCGACATCTGTGTTGTATCTGATACTGTCCACACCTCTAACTTCCAGGTTTTCCTACTGTGGTCATTTAACTTTCCTTATTAATAGTTTCTTCTCCCGCAATGCTGTGCGGTTTATAGCTTCAGTGGTATCTGTGCTCTGCTGGTGTTTTGTTCTCGGCTGAGTTCCTGTTGCCATAGCTACTGGAAAGTTAAGTGTTTTCTTTCCCTTTTGCATTTTGTTTTGGTTTATCTGTGTGTTGTTTTTCCTCTTTCCTTTGTTGTAGGCTTCAGGGAGTGTCCTAGTCATCCTTCCTTTCTGGAGGAACAGGTAGACCTGTCACTATCGCCAGGGTCTTATACGGTGAGTTAGGACTCTAGGTACTTCTGCGTATGAACTCACCTACCTTTGGGGTCTGTTCATACTGATAGTCAGTCAGGACTGTGACTAGGGATTTGACTAGAAGGTGTCCTTCTTTCTTCCCTTGCTCTCAGGTCTTGTTCCTTGTTCCCTCTCCTTCTTCGTCCGGTGTGGTGTTTCCCTCCTACACATGGGCGTGACAGAACCTCAGTAATTTGAGATAGATAACTTGCTAAAGTCCCTAATAAAAAGGCATTTGGTAGGAATCAGGCCATGTGCTTTTCCATCTCAGTCTGCATTATTAATGAGAATTTTGTAGAATGATTTTAGGCTTCAAGACAGGCTGTACAGTAAATCATGAAGCATTGTGTTCCCTAAGGTGTTGTATTTTGCAGAATACCTATATAATATGTCATCCAGTAAAGAATGGCACAATTTGTTTTTCTGTTGGATTTACATATAGCATAAAAAAAAGGGAATGTCTTCATGTGAAATTAGAGGCGTACATAGGAAAATTATGGACCATTAGACCTCTATACAGCTCCTTATAAATTGAAAGTTCCACAAAGATGTAACCATGAGTTCATAGTTGAAGAGACTCTTTTTATTAAATTGTGTTTTTAATATTTTTACAATGTTAATTTAATATTTGTAACAATCGGCATCTTTCCCCCCTCCAATCCCCCCCCCCCAAAGAAAAAAAAATCCCAAAAGAGGTCCCATAGAGAAGTAAACCTGTTTGTCTTGTTCCAATTCAAGCCTGTCAACACAATTCGATTAGTTATCTGTTCTTTTCTTGCAATGTGCGTTGTGTTTGCGATCTTCCATATGTATGATGATATCTATAAGGAAGAAAATAAATATTAAAAACTCTTGAAGAGACTCTTTAACCCCTTGAGGACACGGCCCTATTTCACCTTAAGGACCAGGCCATGTTTTGCAAATCTGACATGTATCACTTTAAGTGTGAATAACTTTAAAACACTTTTACTTACCCAGGCCATTCTGAGATAGTTTTTTCGTCACATATTGTACATCATGATACTGCTAAAAAAAAAAAAAAAAAGTACATTTTTTTGTATAAAAAAATACAAAATTTACAAAAAAATTTTGAAAAATGTGCAAATTTCAAAGTTTAAAATTCTCTACTTCTAAAATACATAGTAATACCCCCAAAAAGAGTTATTATTTTACATTCCCCATATGTCTACTTCATGTTTGGAGCATTTTGGGAATGCCATTTTATTTTTGGGGATGTTACAAGCCTTAGAAGTTTAGAAGCAAATATTCCAAAACCCACTTTTAAAGGATCAGTTCAGGTCTGAAGTCACTTTGGGAGGCTAACATAATAGAAACCACCCAAAAATGACCCCATTCTAAAAACTACACCCACCAAAGTATTCAAAACGGGTTTTACAAACTTTGTTAACCCTTTAGGTGGTCCACAAGAGTTAATGGCAGATGGAGAAACAATTTTAGAATTTCGATTTTTTTGGAAAATTTTCCATTTGAATCTATTTTTTCCAGGAATAAAGCAAGGGTTAACTGCCAAACAAAACTCAATATGGGTTTCCCTGATTCTGTACTTTGCAGAAACACCCAATATGTGGTCGTAAACTACTGTTTGGCCAAATGGCAGGACATAGAAGGAAGGGAACGCCTTACGGTTTTTGGAAGGCAGATTTTGCTGGACTGGCTTTTTACACCATGACCCATTTCAAGCCCCCCTGATGCACCCCTAGAGTATAAACTCCATAAAAGTGACCCCATCTTTGAAACTATAGAATGAGGTGGCAGTTTTTTTGGGACTATTTTAGGGTAAATATTATTTTTGGTTGCTCTATATTAAGTTTTTTTATGGAAAGTAACACAAATTTTTTTTTTTTCATCTCCTTTTGCCAATAACTTGTGTGGAACACCTAAAGGGTTAACAAAGTTTGTAAAATCAGTTTGGAATTCCTTGAGGGGTGTAGTGTCTTAGATGGGGTCACTTTTTTGGAGTTTCTACTCTAGGGTTACATCAGGGGGGCTTCAAAAGGGACATGGCGTAAATAAACCAGTCCATCAAAATCTGCCTTCCAAAAACCATATGGCGTTCCTTTACTTTTGCATCCTGCCGTGTCCCTGTACAGCAGTTTATGACCACATATGGGGTGTTTCTGCAAACTACAGAATCAGGGCAATAAATATTGAGTTTTGTTTGGCTGTTAATCCTTGCTTTATTATTGAAAAAAATAGATTCAAATGGTAAATTTGCCAAAAAATTGGTGTTTTGGGACGTTTTTTTTTAACACTGTTCATCCGAGGGGTTGGGTCAAATGTTATTTTTATAGGGAGGATTCTTACGGACGCGGCGATACCTAATATGTCTTTTTTTACATTTATTTAGATTTTACACTATATTATTATTTTAGAAGCAAAAAAATAACAATTTTAGTATCTCCAAAGCCTGAGAGCTACAGTTTTTTAATTTTTTGGGTGAGTGTCTTAGGTTGGGGCTCATTTTTTGCGGGATGAGATGGCAGTTTTATTGGCACTATTTTTGGGGGCATATGAGTTTTTGATTGCTCGCTATTACACTTTTTATGATCTAAGTTGACAAAAAATGGCTTTTTTACATAGTTTTTTTTTTTTGACAGCGTTTATCCGAGGGGTTAGTTCAAATGTTATTTTTATAGAGCACATTGTTACGGACATAGCAATACCTAATATGACTACATTTATTAATATGTTGGTTTCAGCTTGACATCATAAACCAACTTTGAAACGAAAAAAAAGGTTTTGTACCTCCACATTCTGGAAGCCATAGTTGTTTTTTTTTTGGGCGACTGTCTTATCTAGGGGCTCATTTTTTGCGGGATGAGATGGCGGTTTGATTGGCACTATTTTGGGGGGCATTTGATTTTTTGTTGACTTGCTATTACAATTTTTGGGATATAAGGTGAAAAAAATTTTTTTTTTTACATCGTTTAAAATTTTTATTTTTTAAAGGGAGTTTATCCAAGGGGTTAGGTAATATTTATTATTATTTTTATAGCTCAGATTATTACGGATGCGACGATGCCCAATATGTATGGCTCTCAGACTTTGGAGACACTAAAACAACATTTTTTAAAAACGTAAATACAATAAAATCAATTTTGGAAAACAAAAAGTTGTTTCCGTGTCTCCAAAGTCTGAGAGCCATAATGTTATGTATTTTCTAGGGGATTGTCTGGGATTATAATAAATTAGAATTCCATGGAAGTGTGGTACTCCCTAAAGCAACCGTCAATGCAGAGGACCGGATGATCGGGGCACGTGTCACACTGAGTGGTGGTGTATTTCTGGATCCCCCTTTTGCGACACACTATGCACTTTTTTTGGGATCGTCCCTTCTTTCCAGTATGGGGGACCACACCTGTAAAGTGTTGGCCAGGGACGACCCAGGCGCCTCCAGTTCCTGAGGTACTCCGACCTGCTCTTTCCCAGTCAGAAAAGTTCAGGTCCTTGAGGACTGCCTCATAGAACTGGAGGAAAGTCTTTGTGCTGCCAGCGCATCGGCATAGTACAAAAGCGTTGTAGAAGCCAACCTGTACCAAGTAGACTGCAACTTTTTTGTACCATGCCCGGGTTTTGCGCATGGCATTATATGGCGTGACGACTTGATCAGATAGATCAAATCCTCCCATATACCGATTGTAGTCGACGATACAATCGGGCTTGAGGACTGTTGCCGTGGTACCTGGCACAGAGACAGGGGTGATGCCGTTAACATGGATTGTGGTCAGCATAAGGACATCCCTCTTGTCCTTATATCTGACCAGCAACAGGTTGTCACTGGTAAGGGCACATGTCTGACCCCTGGGGATAGGTACCTGGAGGGGGTGGGAAGGGAGGCCAAGTTGATTTTTCCACACGGTCCCACAAGCGAACGTGGATCTGGCGGAGAGGGCCTGAAACAAGGGAATACTGGTATAAAAGTTATCCACGTACAGGTGGTAACTCTTATTCAGCAGTGGGTGGTAAAGGTCCAACACGAGTTTCCTGCTAACACTCAGAGTGGGGGGACATTCTGGGGGTTCAATACTGGAATCTCGTCTCTCGTACACACGAAATCTGTAAGTGTACCCTGAGGCACTGTCACAAATTTTGTACAGCTTCACGCCATACCTCGCACGCTTAGAGGGAATGTACTGGCGGAAAATGAGATTTCTCTTGAAAGCAACGAGAGACTCATCCACCGTGACCTCCCTTCCAGGTACATAGGCCTCCACAAATGTGGCCCCAAAGCAATCGATGACCGACCGTATTTTATACAGCCGGTCATAGGCAGGATCACCTCAGGAATCACAGGCTCGTATTCCCCTAGGGTGCACCAGACTCGTTCACCTGTAGGGGGCTCAGGTGCACCCCTGGGGGGGGGGCAAGCTGTTGTTGTCTAGGGTCGCACAACTGAGTGCTGTGGACCCCAAACACCCAGGTGCAAAAAAAAAAAAGAAAGCTGCTTACTGCTGCTGGGGTTTCTGCTACTGGGGTGCTGATGGGGTGCAGATGGTGTGGTCCTGGGGTCCTGCTGGGCTCCTGGGGTATCACTGGCCTCCTGCTGGGCTCCTGCTCCGAACGAAAGAGGGCTGTGGACGGGGAGGGAGAAGCTCAGGCAGTTTGCATCTGCCGCCCGCCCCCCAGCCCAGCCAATCAGGGAGGAGATCCACCAACGGCCAAAAAAAAATAAGGATGGTAATTGGTGGTGTATTATAATACCAGCGATCACCATCCTGTTCTGGGTCTTCGGGTCACCGGAGACCCGAATGACCCGGAAACGCAGGAAACCGCAGGTCTGAATTGACCTGCGGTTTGCTGCGATCGCCAACATGGGGGGGGGGGGTCACAGGACCCCCCTGGGCATTGTGCCAAGGTGCCTGCTAAATGATTTTAGCAGGCATCGTGTTCCGCTCACCACCAAGTGCTCAGCGGTGATCGGAACTTCACAGGGTGTACATGTATGCCCCTGGTCCTTAAGTACCAGGACACAAGGGCATACATGTACACTCTGTGTCCTAAAGAGGTTAAAGAGACTCTGTCAACATGATCCACCCTATTAAACCAGGCATGTTAAAATGATAGCTGTCTTTTGACTCGAGTGAACTGCTGCCGAAATATCTTCTTTTTTTATTTTTTGTAAATTAGCAATTTTGAGCTGCAGGGGGGTGGCTGTAGTGCTTGGAGCACCACGAACTCTATCTCCTGTTCTCTTCACATTCACCCTTACATTGATTGACAGGCCTGCACCTTCCATTTAGCCCTGTGTTCTCGTGCCTGTGCTGTGGTTCACTAATGTAATGTAACAAATAGTCATTAGTAAATATTATTATGGTATACCGAGTCATTGGTGTTAGTCGGTTAGCAAAATCATGCATTCCACGGAAATGCATGATTTTGCAAATGTGCTATGGCTAAGATGTGGGTCCTTGCACTCACTGGTGGTATTGGAGGCTCCAGACAAAGGAGAGAGGGCTGTACAGGGAGGAGAAGTATACTCACCTCTGGATCCTCCCAGCATCTTCGCTCCTCTGCCCTCAGGGTACTGCCACCACCTCCACTTCCAGGTAGACTGATGTCTGACAACTGACGACGGTGCTTGCGTACTTGATCTTCTGCTGCTGCCCGAGCATAGCAGATTCAGAGAATGCATGCCCGGACGCCAGCCTAATGAGAAGGAGAAGGAACGCAGCTGCTGGGAGGATTGCGAGGTATGATGAGTGTATGGCCATATTTCCCTTCTCCAGAGTCTACTGCCACGAATGAGTGCCAGAACCCACATCTTGGCCACAGTACATTATTAAAATCATGCATTCCCAGTGGAATGCATGATTTTGGCAATGCACTGACATACTTGGTATATCATAATAATATTTACTAATGACTACTTGTTACATTACATTAGTAAACCACAGCGCAGGTGCTAGAACACAGGTGAGATAAGCGGTCTAAGCCTGTCAATCAAAGGGAAGGGAAATTCACAGAGCACATGCACATAGAATTATGGCCATCAGCTTGGTACTTGAAATTGCTGATTTGCATAAAAATAAAAAAGAAGATCTCAGTACAGTTCATTCTACAGACAAAAGACAGGTATCATTTTACTCAGTGTGATCAAATCTACCAGACAATATGCCTGGTTTAATAGGGTTGATCATGCTGACAGATGGTCTTTAAACACGAGGCATGCATGACCATTAGAGAGTGAGCCAAACTTTTTCTCAAAAACATAATGGGAATTAATCATGAGGGAAATTTTTCAAGTCAGTTTTCCTTCAGTCTGTGTTGCCATAATTGTTCCTTCAGTCTGTGTTGCCATCACTCTGCTTTTCAGTAATTATAGGATTTGTCTTGGCTAGCAAGTTCCTGCTACAGACACAGTAAAAGCCTGCAGTTGGGCAACTTATTATAGCGGTTTCTCTATCCATCTCATTCATTCTTTCTCTGTCTCTACCTGCTTCTGCAGCTAAAATTGGCAGGGAGAAAGTAAAGGACTGCAGTAATTCAGATCTTCTTCGCCTACCTCATATTGAAATGAATGCCGTATGCAGGCTGCAAGTGAACAGTGCTAATAAACAACATCGATCACACATTCTAGATTATAAATTACATTTGCACATAGAGATCAATATCCTAAAAGGTTTTCAAGTGGATCACTAAAGGTACAGTGTGCTTTTACACTTTTGTAAAATGTATTTCCTTGGGAACATATCTATCTATGGGACCTGCCCCTATCTTCAGAACAGGGCTCAGTCCAGGGGCATAACAAGAACCCATGGGGCCCTATAGTAAAATTTTGAATGGGGCTTCTATCCACCATCATCAATTTCAGTAGTAAGCTCAGAACACGAGAACCTTATGATTATGCTAGTTTCTGTAATGTACGGAGATAATACACACGGTCATGTCACAATAGTGGGGTAATGTGCACAGTGAAGTTACAGCCCAGGCAAAATGTGATAAGATGATAAGATGTCACACTACGGAAGGCCCAGAGTGATATCAAAATAGTATGATCATATGTAGGGTTGAGCAGTTCGGGTTCATAGGGTTTTTGGTACCCATACCCAAACCCGTAAAAGTTTGGGTTCGAGTTCGGTGTTCAGCGATTTCTTGGTGCTTTTTGAAAGGCTGCAGGGCAGCCAATCAACAAGCATTTCACTAGTCTGCCCTTAGAAGCTATCACAGCCATGCCTATTAATGGCATGGCTGTGATTGGCCAAGAGCAGCATGTGACCCAGCCTCTATATAGGCTGGAGTCACGTAGCGCCGCACATCACTCTGCTTTTCTCAGTGTAGGGATAGGATGCTCCTGCTGCTGTGAGGGACAGATTAGGAAAGAATTCTGTTGAACTTGGTAGTGTGTTCAATCTTCAAACTACAGAGATCATTGAGGGTGCTATGCTACATTTTTACATTGGTGCTATAAAAAAAAACATACTTTTTGTGCTACAAAGGTGACAGGGACGTAAATTTGAAAAAATCGTCTGTTCCATTGGTGGGTGACATTTTACAATATTTGCCGTATACAAACCCCTGCTTTGCATAGGTGACAGTGAGGTAAATTCCTAAAAATCATCTATTATATTGGTGGGTAGAGATGTCACAAACAAAAAAATTTCCGTTCGCGAACAGCGAACGTGAACTTCCGCAAATGTTCGAGAACGGGCGAACCGGGCGAACTGCTATAGACTTCAATAGGCAGGTGAATTTTAAAACCCACAGGGACTCTTTCTGGCCACAGTAGTGATGGAAAAGTTGTTTCAAGGGGACTAACACCTGGACTGTGGCATGCCTTAGGGGGAAAAATTACGTAGTTGACGCAGAGTTGGGTTTTAATCCATAAAGGGCATAAATCACCTAACATTCCTAAATTGTTTGGAATAACGTGCTTTAAAACATCCAGTGTGTGTATACGATCAGGTATGATGTTGTATCGATCAGGTAGTGTATGGGTTACACCCGCTTCACCGTGACAGACCTATCTGTGACAGACCAAACTCCACGTTTAACGCACCACAAACAATCACAAACAGTCCATTTGCACAACCGCAAACTCCCCATTTGCACAAGGTTGGATACCAAGCTAGCCATGTCCCATTACTTGTCCTCACTGACGTCATTGAAGGTCTCTTCCTCGCGCAATGTACTGTGCCACCCTATATGAGTGGTGTGTTCAGTAATTAGTAGTACTATTTTTATCAGTTTAATCCCTGTTACATCCCCTATCAGGGGACGTGTATCAAATAGATTTTAGGAAACGGGAGATGGAAAAAAGAAGCTTGGTTGTTCCTCTTACTTCCAATTTGGGGCGCTGCACGGGTGCTGTGCAATGTACTGTGCAGCTCTATATGAGTGGTGTGTTAACTAGTATTATTCTTATCAGTTTAATCCCTGTTACGTCCCCTATCAGGGGACGTGTATCGAATAGATTTTAGACAACCGCAAAGAGTTGTCAATAGTTGACACACTCATGACATAAATTTTATTCCTCTATGCGTCAATCTTGGTGTAGTGATGATGACTGTGCTCGTGCGCACGTTTGGGAGATTGCAGGCGATGGCAGTTTTTCATAGCCTATGGTCGTGCTGAGGTAGTTCAGTGACAGTTAAGTGACCTAGAAAACAATGATTCTGCAGTGTGAGCCCATTGTAGGCTTTAATGATAACCTTAGATGATCACAAAGAAAATTTATGTTTTTTCTATGAAAAATTATCCTGCCGATCGCTTTTGGTCTGTTCACAATGGAGGAACGACCTTATCATCTGGGGTGTGCCAACATTGCCAACACACTCATAGAGGTGATCGCTTCATTGCGATACGCAAGCTTTTTAACTTGTTTTGGAAGTGCTGCATCCTTTCCGACTTCCGGGAATTTGGTAACATTTCAGCCACTGTCTGCTTATACCGGGGGTCTAGTAGCGTGGCCACCCAGTACAGGTCGTTATCCGTCAGCCTTTTTATACGAGGGTCCCTCATTAGGCTTGACAGCATGAAAGACCCCATATGCACAAGGTTGGATGCCGAGCTACTCATGTCCCGTTCCTCGTCCTCACTGATGTCATTGAAGGTCTGTTCTTCCCCCCAGCCAAGTACAACACCACAGATCCCAGCCAGGTGACAACAACGAGCACCCTGGGATGCCTGCTGTGGTTGGTTTTCCTCCTCCTCAAAACCACATTCCTCCTCTGACTCCTCTTCTTCAGACTCCTCTTCCAGCGTTGCCGCAGGTCCAGCAAGCGATGATGATAAGGTTGTTTCTGGGGGTGATGGTGACCACAACTCTTCCTCTTCACGCTCCTCTACGGCCTGATCCAGCACTCTTCGCAGGGCACGCTCCAGGAAGAAAACAAATGGGATGAGGTCGCTGATGGTGCCTTCGGAGCGACTGACTAGGTTTGTCACTTCCTCAAAAGGACGCATGAGCCTACAGGCATTGCACATGAGTGTCCAATAACGTGGCAAAAAAATACCCAGCTCCGTAGAGGCTGTCCTAGCACCCCGGTCATACAAATACTCGTTGACGGCTTTTTCTTGTTGGAGCAGGCGGTCGGACATTAGGAGTGTTGAATTCCAACGTGTCGGGCTGTCGTAAATCAAGCGCCTCACTGGCATGTTCTTTTGCCGCCGAATATTGGAAAAGTGCGCCATGGCCGTGTAGGAACGCCTGAAATGGCCACACCTTCCTTGCCTGCTTGAGGACGTCCTGTAAGCCTGGGTACTTACACACAAAGCGTTGTACATGTGTCAACTTTCCCAAATTTAATGCCGCCAACAGATTGCGTCCGTTGTCACACACCACTTTGCCAATCTCCAGTTGGTGCGGGGTCAGCCACTGATTCACCTGTGCATTCAGGGCGGACAGGAGTGCTGGTCTGGTGTGACTCTCTGCTTTCAGGCAAGTCAACCCCAAAACGGCGTGACACTGTCGTATCTGGGATGTGGAATAGCCCCTGGGGAGCTGGGGGGTGTAGTTGATGATGTGGAGCAAGACGCAGCAGCAGAAGAGGACTCAGCCGAGGAGGTTATTGAAGAGGATGGAGTAGGAGGAGTAGAGGAGGTGGCAGCAGGCCTGCCTGCAAGTCGTGGCGGTGTCACCAACTTCGCTGCAGAGCCACGTATTCCATGCTTGGCAGCCGTCAGCAGATTTACCCAATTCGCAGTACACATGGTATACCTGCCCTGACCATGCTTTGCAGACGAGGTATCAGTAGTCAGATAGGCCCTTGCCCCAAAACTGTGTGCCAGACATGTCATGACTTCCTTTTCCACAATAGAGTACAGGTTGGGGATAGCCTTTTGTGAAAAATAATTTCGGACGGGTTCCTTCCACTGTGGTATCCCAATAGCTACACATTTTTTGAACGCCTCAGACTCCACCAACTTGTATGGTAAAAGCTGGCGGGCTTAGAGTTCTGTCAAACCAGCTGTCAGACGCCGGGCAATGGGGTGACTCTGTGACATTGGCTTCTTACGCTCAAACATTTCCTTGACAGATGCCTGACTGTGGGAAGATGAGCAGGAACTGCTGAAGGTGAGAGGCAGAGTGGCGGTGGTTGAGGGGAAAGGAGGACAGCAGTGGTTGACGTGGCTGAAGATGCTGGACCAGGAGGAGGATGGTGGCTTTGAGTTTGTGTGCTGCTTGTACTCATGTGTTGATCCCATTGGCGTTTGTGATGTGAGATCATGTGCCGATACATGCTGTCTGACTGTGCCACTAGCTCCTTGGGACGACCTCCCCCTGCTTCCAACTCCTCTCCTCCTCATGTCTGTCTCCCCATCTGAACTTTCCCCCTGTTCTTCTTCTCTTCGAGCGGGCACCCACGTGACATCCACGGACACATCGTCATCATCAACTGCTTCACTTGTATCTGACAATTCAGCAAAGGAAGCAGCAGAGGGTAAAACATCATCATCATCACACTGTACGTCCATGTGTGAAATACTGCCTGGCTGAGACATATCCCTGTTATCTACATCCTCTGGCAATAATGGTTGCGCATCACTCATTTCTTCCAACTGATGTGTAAATAAATCCTCTGACAGATCAAATGAATCGGCTGTGGTGCTAGTGTTGGTGGTGACGGCGGGCGCACGGGCGGGCCAGTGGTAACTTGAGAGGTGCCCGAAGCGAAGCTGGAGGAGGATGGTGTGTCAAGGTTCTGAGCGGAATTTTTCGAGTTTAGGGTATGTGGCCACTGAACACTGGGCATTATTCTAGGGCCAAAGGAAATCACAGCACCACGATGGCCCCTACGGGGTGGCCTGCTTCTGCCTGTCATTTTTTTTTTTTTTATTAGTGGTACTATGCGTGCAAGGTACTGTGCCACCCGGTATGAGTGGTGGGCACTGGCAGTGGGCACACTACAGTCTGTGGAAGTGGGCCTGACACACACTGGGAGGCAACTAACCTTAGATTAAAGGATAAAAATGAAATGCCTTATTTATCGGCAAGCTACTGTGCCACCTAGTATCAGTGGTGGGCACTGGCAGTGAGCACACTAATGTCTGTGGAAGTGGGCCTGACACATACTGGGAGGCAACTAACCTTAGATTAAAGGGTAAAAATGAAATGCCTTATTTATCGGCAAGCTACTGTGCCACACAGTATGAGTGGTGGGCACTGGCAGTGGGCACACTACAGTCAGTGGAAGTGGACCTGACACACACTGGCAGCAGGCAGGCCAGGCAACTGAAATTAGATTAAAGTGTAAAAATGAAATGCCTTTTTTTAATGAAAAGTCCTGTGCCACATGGTATGAGTGGTGCGCACTGGCAGTGGGCACACTACAGTCAGTGGAAGTGGGCCTGACACACACTGGTAGCAGGCAGGCCAGGCAACTGAAATTAGATTAAAGTTTAAAAATTAAATGCCTTTTTTTTTATGCAAAGTCCTGTGCCACACGGTATGAGTGGTGCGCACTGGCAGTGGGCACACTACAGTCAGTGGAAGTGAGCCTGACACACACTGGCAGCAGGCAGGCAACTGAAATTAGATTAAAG
Source organism: Bufotes viridis (assembly GCA_033119425.1). Classification (NCBI taxonomy): domain Eukaryota; kingdom Metazoa; phylum Chordata; class Amphibia; order Anura; family Bufonidae; genus Bufotes; species Bufotes viridis. Next base: position 65,523,898 of record CM065589.1, on the reverse strand, counting down.
TTTAAAAGTTAAATGCCTTTTTTTATGCAAAGTCCTGTGCCACACGGTATGAGTGGTGGGCACTGGCAGTGTGGCACACTACAGTCAGTGGAAGTGGGCCTGACACACACTGGCAGCAGGCAGGCAACTGAAATGAGATTAAAGTATAAAAATGAAATGCTTTTTTTATGCAAAGTCCTGATCCACACGGTATGAGTGGTGGGCACTGGCAGTGGGCACACTACAGTCAGTGGAAGTGGGCCTGACACACACTGGCAGCAGGCAGGCCAGGCAACTGAAATTAGATTAAAGTGTAAAATGAAATGCCTTTTTTTATGCAAAGTCCTGTGACACACGGTGTGACTGGTGGGCACTGGCAGTGGGCACACTACAGTCAGTGGAAGTGGTCCTGACACACACTTGCAACAGGCAGGCCAGGCAACTGAATTTAGATTAAAGTGTAAAAATGAAATGCCTTTTTTAAATGCAAAGTCCTGTGCCACACGGTATGAGTGGTGGGCACTGGCAGTGGGCACACTACAGTCAGTGGAAGTGGGCCTGACACACACTGGCAGCAGGCAGGCCAGGCAACTGAAATTAGATTAAAGTGTAAAAATGAAATGCCTTTTTTTTATGCCAAGTCCTGTACCACACGGTATGAGTGGTGGGCACTAGCAGTGGGCACACTACAGTCAGTGGAAGTGGGCCTGACACACACTGGCAGCAGGCAGGCAACTGAAATTAGATTAAAGTGTAAAAATTAAATGCCTGCAAAGTCCTGTGCCACACGGTATGAGTGGTGGGCACTGGCAGTGGGCACACTACAGTCTGTGAGCCTGCAGCCTCTCACACACGGGCAGTAGAACAACCAGGCCCAACAGCTGTGTCTTTGCAAATTGGTTTCTTTATTTCATATCCAGAATATGTCCTACATCCAGGACGCGTTTCGTCGTACAAGCCTCTCAACAGGTACATCCAACAGAAAATCACAAGCTATATATACAAGTACCACCCATAGGGACATCCTCACCCTGTGTGGGTGGTGCTTACTGATATATCAATTAAGTAACAAAAGAGTGATAATAACAGAAGTGATATGTGGTAGAGAGTTTCTACCTTGTTGAAGGATCTATAGATTCTCATCATTAAGCACAGGTCTAGAGGATACATAAAAATTTATTAATCAGACACATGTATATATACATAGTATAAGTGCATATCATAAATGCATGACCTCATAATCTCTATTTAGGCCCCTTGGGTGCAGTGTATCAAGGGTGTATATCCAAAAGGCCTCCCGTTGGAGGAGAATCCTTTTGATATCACCCCCTCTCCTTGGTCTCTTCACTTGTTCCAAAACTTGAAACCGTAGCTGTGCTATAGTATGTTTCAGTTTATCGAAATGGTTAGGAACTGGCAGCATCAGGTTTTTTGTCCTGATGTCAGATTTGTGTTTGCTGATACTGTCCCTCACTGCCTGCATTGTCTTGCCCACATATAACAGACCACAAGGGCATTTAATGAGGTATATCACATTCATTGATTCACATGAAATGATGGACCTTTAATTATGGGAACATTGTAGACAATGCAGGCAGGGGGACGTACCCATCCGCAATGTGGATATCCGCTGTTGTTTCAACATCAATTTGGAGCTACCCAAATCAGCATGCACTACTTTGTCCCGATAATTAGGGTTTTTTTACAGATCAAGGGTAAGCTCTTGAATTCATCGACCTGAGGGTATGCCTTACCCAGCAGGTGCCAATGTTTCCTAATTGTGTTATCAATGCCCACATTGAACGGATGGAATTTATGGGTGAGTGCAATTCTGGACATTTTTTTTTTCTCTCATGGGCCTATGTCAGCCTCTATCCCTTCTCGAGCCTTCATCAGGATGGACTGGGGATAACCCTTCTCCTGAAACCTCTCTGTCATTTCTGCCATTCTTATATCTCGTGTGGCTGGATCAGAGACAATTCGTCTCACCCGTTGATATTGAGATCTAGGAATGGCTCGTTTGAAGGACAGTGGGTGGGCACTCTTGAAATTAAGTATACTGTTCCTATCTGTGTCCTTGCGATGGAGATCTGTAGACAGATGCCCATTTTGATCTTTAAAGACTCTTGTGTCCAGAAAGCTCACCATATGAATATCAGATGTAACCGTAAATTGTAAGCCACAAAAAACGGTATTCAAATAATCCATGAAGCCCCATAAGGTCTCACGTGGCCCCGCCCATATGCAAAAGATGTCGTCCACAAATCTTTTCCAGACGACTACATTGTTACGATATAATTCTGTATTGTATACATAATTCTGCTCAAATAACGTCATAAATATATTTGCATAGGGAGGGGCCATGTTCGACCCCATCGCGGTCCCACGTTTCTGGAGATAAAACGTGTCCATAAGCAAAAAATAATTCTCATACAAAACCAGATGTAATAGTTGTAAGAAAAATTCTTGTTCTAGTGCTGTGTATTCAGTTTCTCTAAATAAGGCCGAAACTGCTTGTAGGCCCTCCTGATGACCAATTGAAGTGTATAAACTTACAACGTCAATGGTCACCAGGAGGCTATCAATGGGAACAGGGCCCAATTCAGAAATCATCCTGAGAAAGTGGGGTGTATACCACAGAAATGACCTGTTTTTTTTTACCAAAGGGGTTAAAACTTTCTCTAGGATGATAGCTGGAGGGGATAGGATGGATCCCACCGAGGACACAATAGGGCGTCCTGGGGGGTCAATCAATGTCTTGTGGACTTTTGGTAAGATATATAATACCGGGGTTCTTGGGGTATGGTTTATCAAAAACTTACAAAGATTTTGGTCAATTACACCTGATGTTACAAATCGTTCCACTATCCCCTTGATTTTATTTTTTATCACAAAAACTAGATCTCCAGTTAATGGTTGATAAGTGGACTGATCCGACAGCTGTCACAATACTTCCTGGACATATTTTGTTTTGTCCATTATCACTATGGAGCCCCCCTTATCCGCCGGTTTTATTACCAAGTTTTTATCGTCCATCAATGTTTTATTGGCTCTCCTCTCACTGCTGGTAACATTATGCACCATATGTAATTCACCCCTCTTAATAGAGTCCAGCTTTTCCCACACCTCCTTGGTGACCAATTGCACATAAGTTTCAACGGGATGATAGATCTTAGGGGGCAAAAATGTGGATTTATTTTTTAGACCTAAGTCCGCCAAGCATAGGCCAGGTTGTGCTTTGGTGGGGTCTATATTGCACTGTTCACCAATGGGTCCAGAGAAATGGGCCTTTAATCTGATTTTTTGAAAAATTGCTGTAAATCGACATTGTTACGGTATAACCCGGTATAGTGAGGGTTAATACCGTTCGGGCAATTCCCCTGGAGAAGAGCACAGCAACCCACAACCGCTGGAATCCGCCGAACTGGAACCATACGAAGTCCTCCTTTCCTGGAACAGGCAAGAGAACGTTCTGACGTAGCAATTCCCCCCAGGTACGAGACGAGGCTCCGTATTAATGGTTAAACAGGAATTCTCACTTTATTGAGGGCTACCTGCCCGGTATTTATGCAGGTCTCCCACCTGGTGGACACTCCCCTAGGGGACCAGAAGGAAGACTGCGACACGGGATACAGCAGCCAATCACACACAATGGGACAATACAGACACCCCCAGCATATCCCTCCCCTCTGCCTGTGATACAATTACCCTACATGGGTAATGTAATCATCCCAGGCAGGAGAATACACAATGTCTTCTGTCCTGGAGACAATCGAGGACTCATTCAATTATCTCTCAGGACAAAGGGAAATCGCCAATACACACGTGGGGACAATAGGACAGACATCACTATTCAAATATATAATGTCCCACCCTTTACAGTACACACAGACATTTAACATATCCCCAGATGGCTTGGATCTGAGCGCTCAATATATCCAAACAGCGCTCAGATGCCACAAACACAGTCAAATCGCCATGGGGTTTAAGTTTAGCGTGGGCTGATGAGAGGGCCCATAATCCTGGGGCAAGAGGCTGGCAATCTGTCCCCTCCAAAACTTCAGTGGCGAGTTTGGTTTCGCCACACATCTCCCCTTTTCCAAACAGACTAACAGGGTATCTGACCTTCTGCCGGTCAGTGCCCTTGTTAGTCCAGCAGCCCACCCACAAAACAGAAACAGCAGTACAGCCCATCCACAATAAATGGTTACTACACCTGAGCAAGGGATAAACCTGTCCATGTCCATGTGCCTCACTACGGCTGTGTGGGGGACTGGTAGACTGCCTGAGTGGGTTGCTGAGTGGGCAGAGACCAGCTACCACGGAAGTAGCCTGGTTGGAGCCTGGTTATTGTAGGGGGAGACTGACTGTCTCCCCTTTAGATACACAGCTCTGCTGTTGTACGGAGAGACTGACTGTCTCTCCTTTAGATAGACCACCATGCTGCTGTGGGGGGAGACCGACTGTCTCCCCTTTGGCTAAATGGCCCTGTTGCTGGGGGACAGGACCGACTGTCTCTACCCCCTGTGCTGTGAGTGCAGAGACCACGGTCCCATCTGCACTGTTGTGGGGCTTACTGTCTCCCCCTGGTGCGTTAAACTGCCGTTGGGGGATGGAGACTGGGCTCCCAATTCCCTGTAAATCACACGGCCGATGGGGAATGGAGACGATGCTCTTCTCTCCCTGCAAAACATACTGCCGCTGGGGAGCAGGACCGACTGTCCCTACTCCCTTAAAATCCGGCTGCCGCTGGGAGAGCAGGTAACAAGCTTCTCTCCCAGACATACTTCCAGCCGCTGGGGAGGGAGACCGACTGTCTCCGCTCCCAACACAGTGTCCTGCTGCTGGGGAAAGGAGACTGGGCTCTCTATTCCCTGCCGGACTCTCTGCCGATGGGGAGGGAGGACAAGGCTCTCCTCTCCCAGTAAGTCACTCTGCTGCTGGGGGCCAGGACCGACTGTCTCTGCCCCCTGTAACTTAGCCTGCTGCTGGGGAGAGGGGGTAACAAGCTCCTCTCCCATACATACTTCCAGCCTCTGGGGAGGGAGACCGTCTGTCTCCGCTCCCAATACAGTGTCCTGCTGCTGGGGAAAGGAGACTGGGCTCTCTATTCCCTGCTGGACACTCTGCCGATGGGAAATGGAGCCTGGGTTCCCAATTCCCTGCACTTGACTCTGCCGCTGGGGGACAGGACTGACTGTCTCTGCCCCCTGTAACTCAGCCTGCCGCTGGGGAATGGAGACTGGGCTTCCAATTCCCTGCAGGACCGGTGGAGAGACCTCGGTCCCATCTCCACCGGCCACCTGGGGTTCTTCCCAGTAGATCTCCACAATATCCTCCCAGCTGAAGGGCTCTGGACCTGGGTCTGACACTCTGCTCTCTCGCTGAGCCCTCTCACTGGAGTGGAACAGCTGCTGGTAGTCCTGTTCCAGCTCCATCTCCCGGGTCACCAGGTGGACCAGGTCTTGCTCAATTTTGTGAGTGTCGTCCCAGTCATACCTGCTCTCCCGCCACTCAAAGAGGTCCCTGAACCGGGCTTGTGTAGGGCTCCCAAACTCCAGCTCTGAAAAAGTCTCCCATAACAAGCCAGGACCATCAAACTCCTCTCCCTCTGGCATGTCATGCTCGGCTGTCCGGGGTAGGTACCGAGCTTCATACCACCAGAGTGCCTGGTAGGCATCTTCCAGCCACATCTCCCGCCTTACCAGGTGCTTCAGGTCTTCTACCCACTCTTCCAGGGGGTGCTCTCCTAGGAAGGGCATCCGCAGGGCTACTCGCTTCTGCTGTCACTGCTCGTCCTTGGGGAGCCTCTCGTCCCGCAGATACTCCACAATACCCAGTGCCTGGTACCAGATGCCTTTGCGGACTGCATCTCGGTCATCCATGACACCCTCATCATACTCCACTAGTGGTTCCATACCGGTGCTGTACTGGGACACGCTTTGCCCTCAAATTGTAAAATCCACGGTGCCTTCTGTTGCTGTCCTTCTGGCTGTAGGAACGATCCCGCTGCTTGCCACCAGTTGTTACGGTATAACCCGGTATAGTGAGGGTTAATACCGTTCGGGCGATTCCCCTGGAGAAGAGCACAGCAACCCACAACCGCTGGAATCCGCCGAACTGGAACCATACGAAGTCCTCCTTTCCTGGAACAGGCAAAAGAACGTTCTGACGTAGCAATTCCCCCCAGGTACGAGACGAGGCTCCGTATTAATGGTTAAACAGGAATTCTCACTTTATTGAGGGCTACCTGCCCGGTATTTATGCAGGTCTCCCACCTGGTGGACACCCCCCTAGGGGACCAGAAGGAAGACTGTGACACGGGATACAGCAGCCAATCACACACAATGGGACAATACAGACACCCCCAGCATATCCCTCCCCTCTGCCTGTGATACAATTACCCTACATGGGTAATGTAATCATCCCAGGCAGGATAATACACAATGTCTTCTGTCCTGGAGACAATCGAGGACTCATTCAATTATCTCTCAGGACAAAGGGAAATCGCCAATACACACGTGGGGACAATAGGACAGACATCACTATTCAAATATACAATGTCCCACCCTTTACAGTACACACAGACATTTAACATATCCCCAGATGGCTTGGATCTGAGCGCTCAATATATCCAAACAGCGCTCAGATGCCACAAACACAGTCAAATCGCCATGGGGTTTAAGTTTAGCGTGGGCTGATGAGAGGGCCCATAATCCTGGGGCAAGAGGCTGGCAATCTGTCCCCTCCAAAACTCAGTGGCGAGTTTGGTTTCGCCACAGACATCTATTTGGAAACTGTCAAACTCTGCTGTGGGGCTAAAGGATAAGCCTCTCTGAAGTGCAGAAATCTGTTCAGAGTCCAGACACCGTGACGACAGGTTTCTCACTAGCGACGGGGTCTTACCTGTGACCTGGTTTGTACGGTCTGGCTCTGCGTCGCCCCTGATGTCCCGCCGGTGATGCTTCCTACCCGCTTGCCTCCTCCTCCACGCGGACGCCGGCCTCCTTTCCGGAAAAAAGGACGGATCTCGCGAGAGCCAGCTGACTCGTTGCCGGAACTTGAACTTTGAGAGCCATATCTCGCGGGTTTTCTGTATCCAGGCTGTGTCCGCAAGCCAGCGTCCTGCCATCTATAAACGCGATTCAGGTAATAATCCTCACTGTCGCGTAGAAATTTCGATCTCTTCTTCTCCTCAGTTTCTTGTTTATAGGTCACATTTTGAATATCTACGGCCTCTTTAGCTTTTTGAAATCGTCCGTTGATAGGGAGTCACGCAGCTGTTGTTCAGTGCTGGCTACTTGTTCCTTGATTTCGACTATAGCCTTCTGTATGCAATTAATTGTTAAAAGGATGAGGTCATATAAGCATTTATTAATGATATGCTCAAAGTCTCTGCAATACTCAGTGTCCACATTGCGGATGGGTACGTCCCCCTGCCTGCATTGTCTACAATGTTCCCATAATTAAAGGTCCATCATTTCATCATCCATATACGGGAAAAAGTTTTGGAGTAAAAGGCTTTTTTACTTGTGAATCAATGAATGTGATATACCTCATTAAATGCCCTTGTGGTCTGTTATATGTGGGCGAGACAATGCAGGCAGTGAGGGACCGTTTCAGCAAACACAAATCTGACATCAGGACAAAAAAACTGATGCTGCCAGTTCCTAACCATTTCGATAAATTGAAACATACTATAGCACAGCTACGGTTTCAAGTTTTGGAACAAGTGAAGAGACCAAGGAGAGGGGGTGATATCAAAAGGCTTCTCCTCCAACGGGAGGCCTTTTGGATACACACCCTTGATACACTGCACCCAAGGGGCCAAAATAGAGATTATGAGGTCATGCATTTATGATATGCACTTATACTATGTATATATACATGTATGTGATTAATACATTTTTATGTATCCTCTAGATCTGTGCTTCATGATGAGAATCTATAGATCCTTTAACAAGGTAGAAACTCTCTACCACATATCACTTCTGTTATTATCACTCTTTTGTTACTTAATTGATATATCAGTAAGCACCACCCACACAGGGTGAGGACGTCCCTATGGGCGGTACTTGTTGTATATATAGCTTGTGATTTTCTGTTGGATGTACCTGTTCAGAAAGGCTTGTACGCCGAAACACGTCCTGGATGTAGGACATATTCTGGATATGAAATAAAGAAACCTTGTTGTTCTACTGTACGTTGGAGGTTGCTCTTTCCCCGTGCAGCGTGCAAATTGGAGCGAGTGCTGGCCATCCTTCCTTTGATTCTCACACACAGGCCGGCCAGGCAACTGCAATATATATATGGAGAAAAAATAAATAAAAGCAGACTAATGTAGCAGCCCTAAAAAGGGCTTTTTGGGGTGCTGTGACGCTGTCCTTACAGCAGATGAGTCTGTGGACACAGAACTCTGGCCTAGCTAACGCTTTCCCTATGAATTCATCAGCACAGCAGCAGCTGGACTCTCCCTGCTCTCACTAACACACATGCACGCTATGTTCGCCGGCGAATAGTTCGGGACATCACTATTGGTGGGTGACATTTTGCCAGTGTTGCCGTATACAAACCCCTGCTCTACATAGGTGACAGGGAGGTAAATTTATATAAATCATCTGCTACATTGGTGGGTGACATTTTGCCAGTTTTGCCATATACAAACCCGTGCTCTGCATAGGTGACAGGGAGGTAAATTTGTATAAATCATCTGTTACATTGGTGGGTGACATTTTGCCAGTTTTGCCATATACAAACCCCTGCTCTGCATAGGTGACACGTGACAGGGAAGTACATTTCTAAAAATAATTTGTTACATTGGTGGGTGACATTTTGCCTGTTTTGCCATATACAAACCCCTGCTCTGCATAAGTGACAGGGAGGTAAATTTCTAAAAATTGTCTGTTACATTGGTGGGTGACATTTTGCCAGTTTTGCTGTATACAAACCCCTGCTCTGCATAGGTGACAGGAAGGTAGATTTCTAAAAATCGTCTGTTACATTGGTAGGTGACATTTTGCCAGTTTTGCCATATACAAACCCCTGCTCTGCTTAGGTAACAGGGAGGTAGATTTCTAAAAATCATCTGCTACATTGGTGGGTGGCCTGTGGGTGGTTGGGTAGGTATTTGCGCATGCATTCAAATGTCTGTGTTATCGACATTTGAACGCTGTGCTGGGACATGGAAGTGGATGTTGTTGCTGATGGTTCATGTGAAGGTCCAGGTGCAGGGCGAGGGGCATCCAGGCCTGCGCCTTCGACAGAGGATTGGCCAGCAGTGGTTACACAGGGGAAGAGGAGGCAGTGGTGTGACCCGCAGACCCAGATTGTGGACCCAGGTGCTTGGATGCCATGTGTCGGATCATGCTGGTGGTGGCTGATTTTGGTACGGCACAGGCTGCAAACTACCACTCTTTTGTCGTCTGCGCTTTCCTCAAAAAAGTGGCATACTGCGCAACACTTTTGCAACCCCACTGCCTCTTCCAGACTGTTGCGGTGCTGCGGATCACTCACCCTCAGTACTGCTGTCCTCGCTCGGCTTTTCACCTTCCCATGTTGGGCCAATGACCTCATTATCCACCACCTCCTCTTCCATTTCCTCATTCTGCTCATCCTCTTGACTTGACCTAACCACAACCTCAGTGATTGACAACTGTGTCTTATCATCATCCACCTTGTGAACGTATGATTGCCGTTTACCACCGTCATTTTCTTGAGACTGTAAAGGCTCAAGCGGTTGGGAATCAGGGCACACTATCTCAAGTACCTCTTTGAGCATGCTTGGTGAGAGAGCCAAACCAAGTAATGGCGATGAAAAGAGGTCATTTAAATATCCGAGTGTGGGATCACTTGTTTGGCCAGACGCGACATGGTGGGAGGAAGGAGGACCAGAGTGAGGATTCGGTTGACCAGACTCTTGGCTACAGAGACTGGACTTAGTGGAAGAGAGGGTGGTGCTTAACCAACTGGAAGCATTATCTTCAGCAATCCAACCGACTAACTGTTCGCACTGGTCCGACTTGGACAGTGTTGGTCTGCGCCGCTCAACTAAGTTGGACATGAAGCTGGGTAAGGTGTATTTTTTTGTTTTTTTCTGGTGCACTGGCAGCAGGCACAGTTTCATTGCACCCAGGGCCACGGCCTATGCTTGCACCATCAGCATCACGCCCACTTCCTCATTCCTTTGTGCTCGCCTTCTTCATATTAAATGTTTTTGTCTGTAGATGTGGCGCAGATTGTTTTACTGTCCACTAAAGACAGTTTTCTGATGCAGGACAGTACTGGTTACAGAACACCACAGATTTTTGACACTACACTAGGCCCAGATTAATGAAAGTTAGAATATAGACAGTGCTTTTAGATGCTGTTTAGTATTGGATACAAAAACCCACAGATTGTGGACACTTTACTAGGCCCAGATTAATGGAAATTGTAATATACACACTTTTTTCAGATTCAGTTCAGTATGGGATACAAAAACCTAGATTGTGGATACTTTACTTGGATCAGATTAATGGAAGTTGTAATATACACACTTTTTTCAGATTCAGTTCAGTATGGGATACAAAAACCCACAGATTGTGGACACTTTACTAGGCCCAGATTAATGGAAATTGCAATATACACACTTTTTTCAGTATTGGTTACAGAACACCACAGATTTCGGACACTATATGAGGACCAGATTATTGGACTTTGTAATATGACAGTGTTTTCTGAGGCAGGACAGTATTGGTTACAGAGAACACCACAGATTATGGACACTAGATATGACCCAGATTATTAAAGAGTCAGTCTGCGGATGATGCACAGTATATGTCCCTAATAGTTATAAAATAAAAATATCTTGCTACTGTGAAACACACACAGTAGTCCTTAAAATAATTTTGAGTTTTTTTAAAAGCTTTTGGTATTAAATACAGCAAACTTCTCTCCCTGCACTGTCTGTCCCTTCCTTAGCACGGATGTCCCTGACACTGCTGTTTAATATATTGTTGATCTAAAACACACACACACAGTAGTCCTTAAAAGGACTTTTGGGCCTTTGAAAAGGTTTCTGTAACTAAAATCGCTGAAATTCGCTCCCTGCTCTGCCTATAACCTCCGATGACGCGTTCCGGCCAGCCAATCACTGTAATGCAAGCAGCTAACATGGCTACTGGCATTACATTGAGGGCAGTACTTACCTGCTTAAAACAAGCGAAACATGTGGGGCACAGACTCGAGCATTCCGCTCGAGCACATAAGGTACTCGGATGAGTACCGCCATGTGCCGAGCATAGCGATTTTCGAGCCGAACCAGTACTCGGCCGAGCATGCTACAGTTTAGTCATTTCAGGCAAAATTTCTATAATTTGCACAGGATTTCAGCCGAGATCTTCAAGCAAGATGGCGGAGGCTGGCCCGTCGCAAGCAAATGGAGGTGGTAAGTTTGATTTACAGTATTTTTCGCTTTATAAGACACATCTGATGATAAGACTCACCTGGGTTTTTGAGGAGGACAATAAGAAAACATTTATTTTGAACCAAAAGGTGTGCTTTTGGTGGGTTTTTAACTAATGGTGGACTGTGTATGACGCACTGTTATGGGGGATCTGTGGATGACACTATTATGGGGTATCTGTGGATGGCACTGTTATGGGTGGATCTGTGGATGGCACTGTTATGGGGGGATCTGTGGATGGCACTGTTATGGGAGGATCTATAGATAACACTGTTATGTAGGGGATCTGTGGATAACACTGTTATGGAGGGGATCTGTCGATAACACTGTTATGGAGGAGATCTGTGGATAACACTGTTATGGAGGGGATCTGTGGATGACACTGTTATGGAGGGGATCTGTGAATGACACTGTTATGGGGGGGATCTGTGGATGACACTGTTAAGTGATTATAACCCCCGTCATCCTAAATAATAGACTGATGTACTGTAGGTACTGTACATTGGTGTATTCTTAACTCCTTAAGGACACATGACGTATGGGTACGTCATGTGTCCAGTCCCTGAAAATGGCGCCCGCTCCTGCTTGCTGCGGGCACCATCGCTGCGGGGGTCCGGCTGATTCCTGTAGCTGACCCCCGCAGCTGATGATCGCGGTTGGCAGCGCTGCCGATCGCGATCATTTAACCCCGCAGATGCCGTGATCAATCCTGATCACGGCATCTGCGCGCGCTAAAACCGAAAGTAAAACTTTCGGCAGCGTTCCGGCTCCCCCTAGTGGTGATCGGGAGAATCGGAGCACTGTAAGGGATAGCCTTAAGCCTTTCATTCAGCTTAAGGCTATCACTTACTATTTCCTATGGAGCCCTTGTTAGCAATAGGGCTTCATAGGAAAGTAGTAAAATGCTCATAAACTCCAATATAAGTGTATTGGAGTTTATGATAGAAGCAATCAGGTAACTGATTTAAATAGGTCCCTATTGGACCTATATAAAGGTGTAAAAAAATAAATAAATAAATAAAAAAATAAATAAAAAAAACCTAAAAATTTAAATCACCCCCCTTTCCCCAAAATTAAAATAAAATAATAAAAGAAATAAAAAAAATACACATCATGGGTGTCGCAATGTGTGAAAACGCCCATAGTATAAAAATATAAAAATATATTTCCCATACGGTAAACAGAAAAACTGAAAAAAGCGCCCAAATGGCCGATTTGCCGTTTTTGGACGCTTCATTTCCTCAAAAAAAATTAAATAAAAAGCGATCAAAAAGTCCTACACACCCCATAATGGTATCAACTAAAAGTTAAGATCGCCCACAAAAAATAAGCCCCCATACAACGCCATACACTTATTTACAAATACGTGCGGTCAAAACATGGCGACAAAAAAAAAAAAAAAAATTCCCACTTTTGAATTTTTTTTCACTATCAAAACGCAAGAAAAGCTATACATATTGGGTATCGCCGGATTCGTACTGACCTGTAGAATAAAACTAAATGGTCAGTTTTATCGCAAATCAAACGTCGTAATTTAGAAACCCGTAAAACTGTGGTGAAATTGCTTTTTTTTTGCAATTTCACCCCATTTGGAATTTTTTTCCCGCTTCCCACTACACCGTATGCATTATTAAATGATGGCGTTGGAAAGTACAACTTGTCCCATAAAAAATAAGCCCTCATATGACCATGTGAACGGAAAAATAAAAAAGTTATGGCTCTTGGAAGGCATAGAGCGCAAAACGAAAACGCAAAAATGAAAAAACCCTGTGTCCTTAAGGGGTTAAGGATGTGGGGAGTTATAGTCACATTAGATATGAATACTGTCCAGGGACTGTACCAGTTTTAGCTTATGGTAACTAATAGGACTACCGTATAACACCCCTCATCCATAGGAATCCACCCATATACTGCAGTATATGGGTGGATTCCTAAGGACGAAGGGGGTTATAGTCATATTTAAAATAAACACTGTTCTGTAATTGACATGTGCCTCTATTAAATATGACTATAACCCCCCCCCCCCCTCCTTATCCATAGGAATCCACCCATATACTGCAATAAAATATATATTTTTTTATTGTTAATTTTACACTCAGATTCCGCAATCATGTATGAACGCAGTATCTGAGGGGTACAATGACGGGGGTTCCCTGTCATTGCACCCGCTACTTACCAAAAAATGCGCTGATTTGCGTGACGAAGTAATTCGTCACAAAGCTAATTTTTTGGTGAAAATCAGCCGAATCGAATTTTAAAGAAATTTGCTCATCTCTAATAATGACCCAAAATCAATATCAGAATCTGATTTAGGCCCAGTACTACCGCTGAGAATTTATGCTAATGCAATTGTTTCATGGATGAATATACACAGACTAGATGCTATGAAATACAGGAAAACTATCCAAAGAATATTTCAAGCCATTCTGCACTTGGATATTCTGTTACAATGTCAATACTGTATTCTGTCATGAAATCTTTATGATATAGCTCCACATATAGATCACTATAAGCTTCTTCCCATTTTCTCATAAAACAACAAGGCTACAGTATCTTTTTGTGTACCTTTCCTCCGTTATTATGGCTGGAAATGTATAAATAAATGGATAAGTGAGTAACACCAGTTGCTTTATCCGGGACACCATCAGTCCTGATTGTAGAATGTCAATCATTCTATTGATACATTTTCAGTTCCAGGGGGAATAGGAGAGTAACAACAGAAGAAAATATCTTCCTGCTGTGTTATTTCATAGGGAAATGGTGTAGCCTTAACCCCTTAAGGACCTCCGCCATATATGTACAGCGGAAGTCCGGTCTCTAAACACAGCGCCCGCTCACACGTGCTGCAGGCGCCATAGCCGCCAGGTTTCTACTCTTTTAAAAAGCAGAGATCCGCAGCACATGTATGCGATCAGCCATAATGCTGATTGCATACATTTTACCCTTCAGATGCCGTGACCACGGCATTTTTGGAGTGGGGAAGCGGAAGTCGGGCTCTTCCGCTCCGGTAACAGCGTTCCCCAACTGAGATCGGAGAACCTGTTACATCGCTGAAATAGCCCGAAGCCTCAAGCAGGTTTCTGAGTCTTTTTTAGGAATATACCAATACAAGCCACTAGGTGGTAGCGTTATATTACAAATGAAGTGCTATATAGCCATCAATGAACACAATGGGCAATCTAATGATTGCCAGTTATTGTCACCCAAGGTGACTTAAAAAAAGTTTAAAAAAAAGTAAAAGAAAAGTTTTTACAAATATAATTTTTTTTTTTTTAAAACATAAAAGTTCAAATCATCCACTTTGCTTAAAATAAAAATAAAAATGCTTAGCAATAAAAATAAACCTATATAAAATGAGAATGCTCAGACGGGGAGAAAATGTCTGTAAGTGGGTAAGTAACTGGCTGAGTGACAGAAAACAGAGGGTGGTTATTAACGGTACACTCTCAGATTGGGTTACTGTCAATAGTGGAGTACCTCAGGGGTCAGTGTTGGACCCTATTCTCTTCAATATATTTATTAATGATCTTGTAGAAGACTTGCACAGTAAAATATCAATTTTTGCAGATGACACTAAACTGTGTAAAGTAATTAACACTGAAGAGGACAGTTTTCTCCTACAGAGGGATCTGGATAGATTGGAGGCTTGGGCAGAGAAATGGCAGATGAGGTTTAACACTGACAAATGTAAAGTTATGCACATGAGAAGGAATAATGCAAGTCACCCGTACATACTAAATGGTAAAACACTCGGTAACACTGACATGGAAAAGGATCTAGGAATTTTAATAAACAGCAAACTAAGCTATAGAAACCAGTGTCAGGCAGCTGCCACCAAGGCCAATAAGATAATGGGTTGCATCAAAAGGGGCATAGATGTCCGTGATGAGAACATAATCCTACCACTTTACAAATCACTAGTCAGACCACACATGGAGTACTGTGTACAGTTCTGGGCTCCTGTGAACAAGGCAGACATAACAGAGCTGGAGAGGGTTGAAAGGTGGGCAACTAAAGTAATAACTGGAATGGGGCAACTACAGTACCCTGAAAGGTTATCAAAATTAGGGTTATTCACCTTAGAAAAAAGACGACTGAGGGGAGATCTAATATCTATGTATAAATATATCAGGGGTCAGTACAGAGATCTCTCCCATCATTTATTTATCCCCAGGACTGTGACGAGGGGACATCCTCTGCGCCTGGAGGAAAGAAGGTTTGTACACAAACATAGAAAAGGATTCTTTACGGTAAGAGCAGTGAGACTATGGAACTCTCTGCCTGAGGAGGTGGTGATGGTGAGTACAATAAAGGAATTCAAGAGGGGCCTGGATGTATTTCTGGAGGGTAAAAACATTACAGGCTACAGCTACTAGAGAGGGGTCGTTGATCCAGGGAGTTATTCTGATTGCCTGATTGGAGTCAGGAAGGAATTTTTTCCCGTTAAGGGGGGAAAAGTGGCTTCTGCCTCACAGGGGTTTTTTGCCTTCCTCTGGATCAACTTGTAGGAAACAGGCCGAACTGGATGGACAAATGTCTTTTTTCGGTCTTATATACTATGTTACTATGTTACTATTCGTGTTTTTTCCCAATTCTACCCCATTTGGATTTTTTTTCTGCTTCCTACTACATGGTTTGCAACCGAAAATGGTGCCATTAGAAAGTACAACTTGTCCTGCAAAAAATAAGCCCTCATATGCTTATGTAAAAATAATAATAAAAA
The DNA here is from genome assembly GCA_033119425.1 of Bufotes viridis. Taxonomy (NCBI): domain Eukaryota; kingdom Metazoa; phylum Chordata; class Amphibia; order Anura; family Bufonidae; genus Bufotes; species Bufotes viridis. Next base: position 65,507,753 of record CM065589.1, on the reverse strand, counting down.
AGATAGGACTATGGGAAGGCGGGGAGTGAAAAACGAAGACGCAAAAAAGGAAAATCTCAGGTTCATGAAGGAGTTAAATATTATTTACGCCAGTTTCCGGCATAAATTATAGTAAATCCAGCAAGTATCAGGAGAGCCAACCCCTCCCACTAAGCCCCACCCTTTTTCTAACTACACTTAAAAAGTGGTAAGAAACTCTAAAAGTCTAAAATTATGTGATGCTCCACAATCTGCAACTTTTTAATGCTACTTTTTTAGAATACAGATTAGTAAATCTCCCCAATGTCTGATTTTCATAGTTAGAAATAGCAAGGGGTGAAACCAATATGTTAATTTTACGTTATTTTTTATCTCACACAATATTAGCATCTCTACAAGAAGATGAGAATAATAGGTAAATGTTTAGTGTCCCACTTCATAATAGTAGTGGGACCTTGTATATATAAGGGCATTTAAGGAATGGCATTTTATAAAATGTATGCATAATGCTGTAATTCCATCTAACAGGCTGTTTACACCTTGCATTTAGACACATCCAGTCACCCCTAGGTGGTGCTGGTGCTAAAGATCTATATATCTATATTGTGGGGAGTCGCTTTGGTAGATAGCGGTGCGGGTGCAGTACAGAGGCAAAACAAGGAGTCCAGAAAGTGCAATAAACAGTGTTTTATTCACACTTGCACAAAATAAACGATAAACAGTCTCTTGGTGTTAATTCACACTCAGCAAACACAAAAGGCAAAACCAAAGAGTCCAAAACCAGGTTCAATCACCTGTGAGATGTTTAGGTGCGCGTTCGCACCTGGCGGTCGGCCCAGCCGCAGGATAATCCACCTTCAGGCTTCCAGGACGACTGCACGCCTCCTTGCTGGGCTCATCCTTCCAGCCCAGAGAGCTCCACAGCACTAGCAGCAGCTCCAGGACAATCACAGCCACACCCGCTGATGTGGCTGCCTTTAAAAAGCCCGGTAAAGTCCGGCCTGGACCGTGGGGAGTAGGCACCCACCCAACTCTTTGCCTACTCCCAGTAAGAGCCGGCCCGGATTGGCTTTGCAGCCAAACTAACTATCAATGTCAAGCAGCACTAGCTGCTGCTGACACCTAAAACCCGGCTCTCACCTCACCGAGGCCAGGAACCTCGGTGACACATATCTTCCGTCCATGACGGCACCTTGCGCCCTCTTACAATATATATATATATATATATATATATATATATATATATATATATATAGAACAATTTACAAGGGAAAAGACAGTTGATAGCAGTTCAGTGCAGTCAAGTAAAGTATAGTCAGGGGAAGTTTAGTCTGCAGCCAAAGGAACCTATCCCAAGTCAGACACAAAAGTCAGACACCTCAGACAGACCGCAGAGTTAGACAAGGGAGTCAGACAACCAAAGCTACGGCTGCACTCACCAAAACCTTCAGAAGCCAAGTAAGATGACAAGTAGCTACCCCTCTGAGTTCTGTCCAAACCAAGGGTAGGCTTCAAGAGAGGAATAACAGAAACCCAGATTGTTAAGGAGTATAAGGAGAGTCTAGTGGAGACAAGAGTGTTACATCAGCTTATGGATCCAATGTGAGATAGGAGTTAGCCTACGGTGTCTGTTCACAATTGGCAGTGAAGTACAAGCTGTATTTGGAGCTGCATTCCCCTATTGATAGTGTGGACGTTGGACATTGTGAATAAGGCAGAAAGGCAAAATATATGTACGGCCGTGTGAAAAAGAGAAGTTTATTGATGTATACTCCACACATCTGAATGATAGACAGTTAGCCAGAAGTTATATTAGCCTGAGTGTGACCAGAGTCAATACCTCACCAGGAGCCTGTTATTAGGATTACAGATACAACTAACTTGTAATTTCCTTTGAATGGATTACACCTACAGCTTTGCATTCCAATAATCTGTACATCTACAGTACCTCAAGGCAAGTGATTCTCAGTAAATGTTCCATTTATTTATTCAAACTGACTCCTCTTTATTTTACCACCTTATTTTCACCCAAGGGTGCTGGCATCACGACATCAGGGACCCTGCCTTCCCTGCAACTTTAACCCTATACCAGGGGTCCTCAAACTTTTTAAACATGGGGCCAGTTCACGGTCCCTCAGACCGTTGGAGGGCCGGACTATAGTTTAACTATGAGCAATTATATATATTTACCAGTATTTCAATGGGAATCATTCCCCCCCTCCCTTGTCACTCTCTTTCTCACGCCCCCTCCCTTGTCACTCTCATTTCTCAGATCCCGCCCTTCCTTGCTTGTCACTCTCATTTCTCAGGCCCCCTCCCTCCCTTGTCACTCATTTCTCAGCCCCCCTCTCTTGTCACTCTCATTTCTCAGGACCCCTCCCTTGTTACTCTCATTTCTCAGGCCCCCTCCCTCTCTTGTCACTTTCATTTCTCAGGCCCCCTCCCTCCCTTGTCACTCTCATTTCTTAGACCCCTCCCTTGTCACTCTCATTTCTCAGACCCCTCCCTTGTCACTTTCATTTCTCAGACCCCTCCCTTGTCACTTTCATTTCTCAGGCCCCCTCCCTCCCTTGTCATTCTCATTTCTCAGCCCCCCTCCCTCCCTTGTCACTTTCATTTCTCAGCCATCCTCCCTCCCTTGTCACTCTCATTTCTCAGGCCCCTCCCTCCCTTATCACTCTCATTTCTCAGACCCTCCCTCCCTTGTCACTCTCATTTCTCAGCCGCCCTCCCTCCCTTGTTACTCTCATTTCTCAGGCCCCCTCCCTCCCTTGTCACTCTCATTTCTCAGACAACCTCCCTTGTCACTCTCATTTCTCAGACCCCTCCCTTGTCACTCTCATTTCTCAGCCCCCCCCCTCTCCCTTGTCATTCTCATTTCTCAGCCCCCCTCCCTCCCTTGTCACTTTCATTTCTCAGCCGTTCTCCCTCCCTTGTCACTCTAATTTCTCAGACCCTCCCTTGTCACTTTCATTTCTCAGACCCTCCCTCCCTTGTCACTCTCATTTCTCAGACCCCTCCCTCCATTGTCACTCTCATTTCTCAGCCGCCCTCCCTCCCTTGTCACTCATTTCTCAGACCCTCCCTTGTCACTTTCATTTCTAAGACCCTCCCTTGTCACTTTCATTTCTCAGACCCTCCCTCCCTCCCTTGTCACTCATTTCTCAGACCCCTCCCTCTCTTGTCACTCTCATTTCTCAGCCGCCCTCCCTTGTCACTCTCATTTCTCAGGCCCCCTCCCCCCCTTGTCACTCTCATTTCTCAGGCCCCCTTCCTCCCTTGTCACTCTGATTTCTTAGTCCACCTCCTTTGTCACTCATTTCTCAGCCGCCCTCCCTTGTCACTCTCATTCTCAGCCCCCCTCCATTGTCACTCCCCCCCTTCTTGTCACTCTTTTTTTCAGCACCCCTTCCTCATCACCATGTCACACTGTCATTCATTACTCACCCCCTCCCCTAGTGTAGCATGGCCGAGCTCCGTGAGGTCCGCGGTACAGGAGCAGACAGAGCTCGGCCACGCTACACTGTCAGTCCCTCTCTTCGTCCGCCGCAGCTCCGCCACCTCCTCCACCTCCTCCACTGGGAGGAGGTGGCGGCGCCCTGTATAGCCGTTAGAAACGGCAATAACACCCAGCGGGCCGGATCAGTTTCCTCGTCGGGCCGCATATGGCCCGCGGGCCGTAGTTTGAGGACCCCTGTCCTATACCAACAAGGACGCCTCCACTACCATCTGGCAGGAGATCCCTTAACACCAGAGCTTTCCCCAGAGGAATCCGGTGCCTTTCTTCTCATCACTGCATGCCGGCCCAAGCAGCTCTGCTAAACAATGAGTACCAACTACTTACCCCCTCAGGCCACCACACTGATGCACGCCACTGTGGCCCAGTTTCTGCAAACATAAGTTGGTGTTTCCATCTTATATTTATATATTATTTGATAAAATATTTTATTATTAATACAACCCTCAATAAGTATAAATTTAAAAGAATATGATTATCTCTTAGTTATAAACATAGGACCTTTCCTACCATAAGCATTGCTTCTGCTTACTGTTTTAATTTATTGCATTTGACAGACGTGTTTTATTATAAACCCAAAGGGGAATTCAGTATTAAGCTTTTATTTCTAATATGGCTTGAAAATGGCTTCTCAGGGAACCAAATAAACTCTGCGGATCAGACAAGCTTTGTTACTCAGTAGGAAGTTGCTGTGCGTTATCTGTTCTACCTGAAAATCTACAAGGTGAGGATGACTTTAATTCCCTCTGATAGTGCTTAACACTCCCACTACCATCATACTGAAAACATGTTATGCCTTTCTAAAAGCATGATCAATTTTTTATTGCACCTTTCCTTAGTATTCTAAAAATGCATGGGTTGTCAGCAGATGGCTCTGTTAGCTAAAGATAAATTATTAAATCTGTGCAGTAAATAATTGAATGCATTATATTTTGGGATAAAATAATTAGAGATGAGCAGATCGAAGCTGACGAAGTGGAATTTGTTTGGAATCTCAGGAAAAATTTGATTCGGAACAAATGTGAATTTCCTCGCGCTTCGTGGTAACGAATCGTAATTTTTCCTAACATGGTGGCTACAATGGCGGCTACACGTGTGAGGACATGGGGCAAGGAACTCTGTGAAGGCAAGATAACCCATAATGCCATGCATGCAGCCAATCAGCAGCCAGCCAGCCTGGTGATGACACAGCCCTATACATACGGCAGCCATCTTATATTCTGCCATTCACAATCGCACTTTGTTCAGGGACAGACGTGTATGCTGGCACTAGTGAGAGTGAAAGAAAAACTGATTGTTAAAAAAAAGGAAAGAAGCGATTTACTAGTGCAGTGAAAGGATAGGGAGAGGAATCATTTCACAGGCAGGGAGAGACGTGTGCAGATGCTAGGGAGAGTCATAGGAAAATCCTCATTGTGAAAAATAGAGATTTACAAGTGCAGGGAAACATTACTTGGGGATCCAGATAGTCTCATAATACAGCTCTGTCGTTCCAGCAATAAGTTATTGAGGTGCAAGTGCTATGTTGAAAAGCCTTCAGTGGCTTTTATCTGTGGAAAAAGATAAATATATACGCAGGTCACTTTTGTTGTTATTTACGCTAAAATCATTTTCAGTCATTTATGGTGAAAGAGTATAGGGCGGTAATTTAGTAATACACAAAAAATATAAACGCACTGCACATTTGCAGTAATTTCTGGTAAAAGCATATAGGGTCGTATTTCAGTACTACAAGAAAAATATATACGCATCTCACTCTTTAATTGTTTTCTGGTTAAAGTGTATAGAGGCCTTTTTCCGTCCAACTAGAAATATATATTCTCGGGTCACTTGTGCAGTTATTTCTGGTGAAAGGGTATAGGGGCCTTGAAAGGGATTTTTATAACCTGGCTATCAAATATATATTAGATATATATTATTTTTTGATCAGGGACTGCCCTTGTATTGATTTTACACATCATGTCTTTTGAAATGCAGTACATCTCATACCCTGGTGACACCACAGACGTGGGGGCAGATAAGTATCACTTGGAAACACAATAGCACCGTCCTCCTATAACAAAAGATTATTTTACATATTGGCCAAGGTTAATCTAGATCAGGGCTGGCCGACCTGTTGCTCTCCAGCTGTTGTAAAACTACAACTCCCACCATGCCTTGCTGTAGGCTGATAGCTGTAGGCAGACTGGGCATGCTGGGAGTTGTAGTTTTTCAACAGCTGGAGAGCCGCAGATTGGCCAGCCCTGATCTAGATGCTAACAAGTTGAATGCCTTGTCAGAGTTTGCTGTCATCGTATGTGAGGTGTGATGTTAAATAGCCTTTTGTTATGGGAGGACGGTGCTATTGTGTTTCCAAATGATACTTATCTGCCCCCAAGTATGTGGTGTCACCAGGGTGTGAGATGTACTGCATTTCAAAAGACATGACCTGTAAAATCAATACAAGGGCAGTCCCTGATCAAAAAATAATATATATCTGATATATATTTGATAGCCAGGTTATAAAAATCCCTTTCAACCCAACCATTCATCCCAACTTTTTATACAAAAAAAGAACTGGATCATTTTTATTCTGAGAGCCACACTGTGTGTCCTCCTCCAGCAAAGACCTTGTGTGTATATGTACATAACATATGAAACAAAAGTAGAAATCATAAAAGAGATAAAAAAAAACTTCTGTGTAATTGTCGTACAGTAGGAAAAAATCTCCTGCATAGTGGAAAGGGGAGAAGAGAGAGGAAAAAAAAAAAAAGGGAAAATAAATACAAATCATGGAAGTGTCCATCTTCATCCTGATATGATAGTCCTTTATAGCCAATTGGGATCACTGTTATGGTGTCCTTTGTGTCTAATAGGCTTGGCGTCAATTGCAGAGTGGAGACGTGAATGTCTCTTGCTTCCTGGGGTGATGAGGGGCATATCAAGGGTAGGTTTTCAGAGTGGTGGGCACACATTGCCACTAGCCAAACAGTGGCTGCTAGCATTGTGCCTGCTACAAAGAATGCCATTGCTGCACTGATGTGAGGTCTTCCAGGGGTAGGGGTGTACATAATGAATGGATCCAACTGGGACTCGTCTGGTTCTGGTCACTCAGGCAGAGGTGAGGCTTCCTTCAATCGGGATGCATGAGTCCAAGTAGGAGAGTTCTCTGTTGACAATTTAGTTCTGGTCATGGCCTGGACTGTAACAGGGGTTCCATAGGGTGGGTCAGTGCACCTGTTGGCAAAGGTAAAGAAAGCGAAGTATCACCATAATCACTGTTTTGGCACATATTCCTCTTGTATCTGCTGCAAGTCTCCAGGCAAAAGAATTAATGGACTTATTGTCCATAGAGCTAGGAAGGCTCTCCCATAAAAAATCTCAAAAGGAGATTTCTTGGATCTTGGGTCTGGAGTCATTCTGACTTCAGCACACAAGCTTTTAATTTCCTCCTCCATTGTTTGATTGAATCTCTTGTGGCCTAAACCATGTATTTGGACTATAAGAATGGGGACTACTATTTGAGGAATTCCTACCACTCCTTCCTTTGACCAAAGACCGTTAGCGTCTTTAGTCAACTCTTGCAGCTCCCAGTAAGCGATGTCGGACTGGGAACAATTTCCTACTCACAAGTGAGAGTATTTACACAGTCAATAGATAATCTTCCTTGTTTGACAGGAGAGAGATGCTTAAATCTATATTTTCTCATATATATATATATATATATATATATATATGTATATTTTTATATATTTTATATAAATTCCTTTTTTTATCTATACAGAGGGATAAGTGGAAAAATAGCAAAAGAATGATCTGTTAAAAACACCTCTGGACAAACATTTTTGGACTTTCTCCCAATTTATTCTTAGGAGACAGTTTTACCATAGAGTAATTTTCTGCAGACTTAGGCCTCATGCACACGGCCGTTGTTCGGGTCCGTGTCCGAGCTGCATATTTCGCAGCTCGGCCGCAGACCCATTCACTTCAATGGGGCCGCAAAAGATGCGGACAGCACTCCGTGTGCTGTCCGCATCCGTTGCTCCATTCCGTGCCCCCGCAAAAAAAATATAGCATATCCTATTCTTGTCCGTTTTGCGGACAAGAATAGGCATTTCTATAATGGGCCGCGTTCCGTTCCGCAAATTGCGGAATGGAACGTGGATCAGCTTCCGTGTTTTGCGGATCCGCGATTTGCGGACCGCAAAACACCAACGGCCGTGTGCATGAGGCCTTAGGAACATTTTCACTTCTAAATTTAAAATTCACTTTCTTTTTGGGATCATTCTTACCATAAGAATTGTCCATTTTACTAAGCTAAAAATATACAGTGAGAGCAGCTGAATTTGAAGGTTTATCTAAGGATGACTATGTTTGTGTTTAGTGCAAATACTTACTGACAAACCTTATGCTTATCAGTTTATATGTTTTTCATCCTATTTCTTCTAATCCAGGCTCATGACGGCTCATGACTACTCCTGAATTTATGTTAGATTTTAAACTATTCTGAATGGTATTTCTTCTAATCCAGGCTCATGACTACTGAATTTATGTTAGATTTTTAACTATTCTGGATAGTCAAGTTTATACCTTCAATTTCAGCATGAACTCGCATACAATCTCTACACAATTTATACAGTAACATTGAATCTTTATATATATTTTGTTTTTCAAATTAGGGGACTCCAGACCCTTTAATTTTCTTTAGGAATATCAGATTCCTGGGAATCGCTACAGAAGCGCTTACCGGGTTCAAATAATCCACTCTTACAGTATAGGCTTGCAATACTATATATAAAAAATATAGAATTACTTACCCGATCCTGTTTTTGGCGGATCCCACCTTCTGACACCAAACTGTTAGCTCTTTCCAATCCGAGGTGGTTATGAGATGGTTATACAATGAGGCATGTGCTGTGGAATAGGAAAGAGCTAACAGGCCTATTACAGTAAAAAAAGAAAAATATATATACGCACTGCAGTGTTGCAGTGATTTCTGTTGAAACCATATAGGGGTGTATTTCATTAAAAAAAAAATATATATATGCACTTCACTCTTTAATTGTGTTCTGGTTAATGTGTATAGTGGCCTTTTTCTGTCCAACAAGAAATATATTCTCGGGTCACTTGTGCACTTATTTCTGGTGAAAAGGTATAGGGGCATATTACAGTAAAAAAGAAAAATATATATGCACTGTAGCAGTTATTTCTGGTGAAAGTATATAGTGGCCTATTTCAGTCCAACAAGAAATATATATTCTCAGGTCACTTCTGCACTTAATTCTGGTGAAAGTGTATAGAGGCGCATTTCAGTAAAAAAAATAAAAATATATACGCACTGCCCTGTTGCTGATATTTCTGGTGAAAGTGTATCGTGGCCTATTTCAGTCCAACAAGAAATATATATTCTCAGTTCATTTCTGGTGAAGTGTATAGGGGCGTATTTCAGTACTACAAGAAAAATATATTCTCAGTCCACTGTTGCAGTTCTATCTGCTAAAGCCTTTACTGGCGTATTGCAGTAGAAAAAGAAATATACATTCGCCATTTTGCTCCTGCACTTGAAAAACCTTTATTGATGTATATAAGTATAAAAATAAAAATATATTCAGCGCTTGGAGTATGGACTTGTGGCGAAACCAACCTCTCCACTGGGTGCTGGAGAAGCCTGGTTGCCAGCCTCTTGCCCCAGGATTATGGGCCCTCTCATCAGCCCATGCTAAACATTTAAACCCCTGGTCTAATTCATGCCATTTTGGGATATGTTAAATGTCTATATGTACTGTAAAGGGTGGGACATTGTATATTGAATAGTGATGTCTGTCCTATTGTCCCCACGTGTGCATTGGCGATTTCCCTTTGTCCTGAGAGATAATTGAATGACTCCTCGGTTGTCTCCAGGACAGAAGACATTGTGTATTCTCCTGCCTGTGATGATTACAGTAACCCGTGTAGGGTAATTGTATCACAGGCAGAGGGGAGGAGTATGCTGGGTGTGTTTCTATTGTCCCATTGTGTGTGATTGGCTTATCTCCTGTGTCTCAGTCTTCCTTCTGGTCCCCTAGGGGAGTGTCCACCAGGTGGGAGACCTGCATAAATACCGGGCAGGTAGCCCTCAATAAAGCGGATTCCTGTTTAACCATCAATACGGAGCCTCGTCTCGTATTTGGGGGGAATTGCTACTTCAGAACGTTCTCTTGCCTGTTCCAGGAAAGGAGGATTTCGTATGGTTCCGGTTTGGTGGATTCCAGTGTTTGTGGGTTGCTGCTCTCTTCGCCAGGGGAATCACCCGAACGGTATTAACCCTCACTATACCGGGTTATACCGTAACAGGACTGAATTGCGTTGTGTTGAAATTTTGTATTTATGTTTCACACACTGCGCGATTACGTGACGACGTCCATAAGAGCGCCGCACCAATACGGGTGAATACACTATGCACTAACCCTGCACAAAAATTCGAACTTATTCACACCAGCCCGCATCTATCTGCAGTATTACTTAGTGGACACTAGGGTGACTTTTCTGCAGCACAGAAACTGCTCTTCCAGTGCAGACCTACTTCCTCCGCTACGTCCCATTCAATTCAGATCACACCGCCTCAGGCACCATTGTTTCTTTGAAACTGACAGCCTATAACTAGAGATGAGCGAACACCTGGATGTTCGGGTTCGAGAGGTTCGGCCGAACTTCCGGAAAATGTCCGGGTTCGTGATCCGAACTCAACCCGAACTTCATCCCGAACCCGAACCCCATAGAAGTCAATGGGGACCCGAACTTTTGGGCACTAAAAAGGCTGTAAAAGACACCCAGAGGGATAATATACCGCAATAAACGCATTGCGATTACAACTTTGAGCTAACGATCACCATGGGAACGCCTCCTCCAGTAGAATGTACTGTCGGATCTGAGAATTAAGTTGAAATCGCAATGCGATTCTTATATATTTGCTTAATCGCATTGCGATTTCAACTAGCATTGCTAAATAATTCCATCCATATCGTTAACTTACTGAGTCAGTAAGTTAACCAATATGGATGGAATTATTTAGCAACGCTAAGTTGAAACTGCAATGCGATTAAGCAGATATATAATAATCGCATTGCGATTTCAACTTAATTCTCACATCCGACAGTACATTCTACTGGAGGAGGCGTTCCCATGGTGATCGGTAGCTCAAAGTTGTAATCGCAATGCGATTAAGCAAATACATAAGAATCGCATTGCGATTTCAACTTTTTAGTACTCAACTTTTAAAATCGTATACCACTTTAAGTTCCAAAGTTGCAATCGCGTTCGAATAGAACTTAAAGCTGTCTCTTAGTCAGTTTTAGTATTGGTGTGCTGTAATAGAAGTTACATTCGTACGCGAATATAACTTAGAGCAATACAGTCAACTTTACACTGTTAGTTTTATTATCGCGATAATACAACTATTCAAGAATCGTGTACGTGCGTCTGTACGTGTGTGCGTTACCTCGGATCGGATCGAGAGACGAGAGTGGAGATTGGTGACTGTCCCAGCGATTATGGCGAAAAGTAATTTCTCTAAAGAAGAGCTGGATTTCTTAATAACTGTAAGTAATTGAACTTAGTTAGTGTGTAATGCAGTAATGTGATTTAAACTTAATAATGATTTTTATTAGCCAAGAAGCCTGCAGGCCTTCACTGATCTCATAACTGCCTTACACTGTCACATGTCCTACTGCTTGGTGACATAAACTCATCACAGGCTTTAGCAGACTGCACAACTACATGAGTGATTAGTGAAAGACACTGTTAAAGGGGTGACAATGTTCAAGTCACTTTTAAAGGGATGACGATGTTCAAGTCACTTTTAAAGGGATGGCGATGTTCAAGTCAATTTTAAAGGGGAGGCAATATTCAAGTCACTTTTAAAGGGATCGCAATGTTCAAGTCACTTTTAAAGGGATGGCGATGTTCAAGTGACTTTTAAAGGGGCGGCAATATTCAAGTCACTTTTAAAGGGATCGCAATGTTCAAGTCACTTTTAAACGGATGGCAATGTTCAAGTCACTTTTAAAGGGGCTGCAGTGTTCAAGTCACTTTTAAAGGGGCGGCAATGTTCAAGTCACTTTTAACCACTTCAGCCCCCCTAGCTTAAACACCCTTAATGACCAGGCCACTTTTTACAATTCTGCACTACACTACTTTCACCGTTTATTGCTCCGTCATGCAACTTACCACCCAAATGAATTTTACCTCCTTTTCTTCTCACTAATAGAGCTTTCATTTGGTGGTATTTCATTGTTGCTGACATTTTTACTTTTTTTGCTATTAATAAAAATTTAACGACATTTTTGCAAAAAAATGACATTTTTCACTTTCTGTTGTAAAATTTTTTAAAAAAAACTACATTTGTATATAAATTTATCTCTAAATTTATTGTTCTACATGTCTTTGATAAAAAAAAATCCAATAAGTGTATATTTATTGGTTTGGGTAAAAGTTATAGCGTTTACAAACTATGGTGCAAAAAAGTGAATTTCGGCATTTTGAAGCAGCTCTGACTTTCTGAGCGCCTGTCATGTTTCTTCAGGTGCTAGAATGTCAGGATAGTATAAATACCCCCAAATGACACCATTTTAGATAGAAGACACCCCAAAGTATTCACGGAGGAGCATGGTGAGTTCATGTATCATTTCATTTTTTTCACAAGTTAGCGGAAAATGACACTTTCTGAGGAAAAAAAATATATAATAAAGTTTCCATTTCTGCTAACTTCTGGCAAAAAAATTTAAATCTCAGACGGGCTCACTATGCCCCTCTGTGAATACCTTGGGGTGTCTACTTTCCGAAATGGGGTCATTTGTGGGGTGTGTTTACTGTTCTGGCATTTTGGGCGGGGCTAAATTGTGAGCAGCCATGTAAAAGCTAAAGGTACTCGTTGGAATTTGGGCCCCTTTGTGCACCCAGGCTGCAAAAAGTGTCACTCATGTGGTATCGCCGTACTCAGGAGAAGTAGGGCAATGTGTTTTGGGGTGTATTTTTACATATACCCATGTTGGGTGAGAGAAATATCTCTGTAAACTGACAACTTTGTATAAAAAAAATTAAAAAGTTGTCATTTACAGAGATATTTCTCACACAAAGTATGGGTATATATAAAATACACCCCAAAACACATTGCGCTACTTCTCCTGAGTACGGCGATACCACATGAGTGACACTTTTTTGCAGCCTGGCGCAAAGGGGCCCTAATTCCAATGAGTACCTTTAGGATTTCAGAGGGCATTTTTACGCATTTGGATTCCAGACTTCTTCTCACGCTTTAGGGGCCCCTAAAATGCCAGGGCAGTATAAATACCCCACATATGACCCCATTTTAGAAAGAAGACACCCCAAGGTATTCCGTGAGGGGTATGGTGAGTTCATGTAAAATTTTATTTTTTGTCACGCTTTAGGGCCCCTAAAATGCCAGGGCAGTATAAATACCCCACATGTGACCCCATTTTGGAATATGAGACTTTGTAAAAAACAAAATAAAAAAAAATATATATATCAATTTCCGCTAACTTGTGCCAAAAAAAAATAAATTCTGTGAACTCGCCATGCCCCTCACAGAATACCTTGGGGTGTCTTCTTTCCACAATGGGGTATTTATACTGCACTGGCATTTTAGGGAACCTAAAGCGTGAGAATCCAAATGCTTAAAAATGTCCTGTGAAATCCTAAAGGTACTCATTGGTTTTAGGGTCCCTTTGCGCATCTTGGCTGCAAAAAAGTGTCACACATGTGGTATCGCCGTACTCAGGAGAAGTAGGGCAATGTGTTTTGGGGTGTATTTTTATATATTCCCATGCTGGGTGAGAGAAATATCTCTGTAAATGACAACTTTTTAATTTTTTTTATTCAAAGTTGTCAATTTACAGAGATATTTCTCTCACCCAGCATGGGTATATGTAAAAATACACCCCAAAACACATTGCCCTACTTGTCCTGAGTACGGCGATACCACATAAGTGACACTTTTTTTCTAGCCAAGATGCGCAAAGGGGCCCAAATTCCAATGAGTACCTTATAGGAGGGCATTTTTACGCATTTTTCTTCTCGCGCTTTAGGGCCCCTAAAATGCCAGGGCAGTATAAATACCCCACATGTGACCCCATTTTGGAAAGAAGACAGCTCAAGGTATTCCATGAGGGGTATGGCGAGTTGATAGAAAAAAATTTTTTGGGCACAAGTCAGTGGAAATTGATTTTTTTATAGTTTTTTCTCACAAAGTCTCCCTTTCCGCTAACTTTTGACAAAAAGTTTAATTTTTCATGGACTCACTATGCCCCTCAGCGAATACCTTGGGGTGTCTTCTTTCCAAAATGGGGTCACATGTGGGGTATTTATACTGCCCTGGCATTTTAGGGGCCCTAAAGCGTGAGAAGAAAAATGCGCAAAAATGCCCTCCTAAAAGTTACTCATTGGAATTTGGGCCCCTTTGCGCATCTTGGCTGCAAAAAAGTGTCACTTATGTGGTATCGCCGTACTCAGGAGAAGTAGGGCAATGTGTTTTGGGGTGTATTTTGCATATACCCATGCTGGGTGAGAGAAATATCTCTGTAAATTGACAACTTTGAATAAATTTTTTTAAAAAGTTGTCATATTTCTCTCACCCAGCATGGGTATATGTAAAAATACACCCCAAAACACATTGCCCTACTTCTCCTGAGTACGGCGATACCACATGTGTGCCACTTTTTTGCAGCCAAGATGCGCAAAGGGGCCCTAATTCCAATGAGTACCTTTAGGATTTCACAGGGCATTTTTACGCATTTGGATTCTCACGCTTTAGTACCCCTAAAATGCCAGGGCAGTATAAATACCCCACAAGTGACCCCATTTTGAAAAGAAGACACCCCAAGGTATTCCGTGAGGGGCATGGCGAGTTCACAGAAAAAAAAATTTTTGGCACAAGTTAGCGGAAATTGATTTTTATTTTTATTTTTTACAAAGTCTCATATTCCACTAACTTGTGACAAAAAATAAAATTTTACATGAACTCGCCATACCCCTCACGGGATACCTTGGGGTGTCTTCTTTCTAAAATGGGGTCACATGTGAGGTGTTTGTACTGCCCTGGCATTTTAGGGGTCTCCGCAATCATTACACGTATGGCCAGCATGAGGAGTTTCTGCGATTCTCCTTATATTGAGCATACGGGTAATGAGATTTTTTTTTCCGTTCAGCCACTGGGCTGAAAAAAAAAAAAAAATGAACGGCACAGATTTATTCATTCGCATCAATCAATGTGGATGAAAAAATCTCTGCCAAAATCAGTGACTGCGGTGCGGTGGGCTGGGCGCTAGCTACCTAACAAGTAGCTAGCTAACTGGCGGTGATAGGGGACCCTTATGCCCCATTCACACGTCCGCAATTCTGTTTGCGGAACGGAATTGCGGACCCATTCATTTCTATGGGGGCAGACTTTGTCCCGCTCGGATCCGGAATTACGGATCCGCGCTTCCGGGTCTGCACTTCCGTTCCGCAAAAATATAGAACATGTCCTATTCTTGTCCGCAATTGCGGACAAGAAAAAGCATTTTCTATATAGTTCTGGCAATGTGCGGATCTGCAAAATGCGGAAAGTACATTGCCGGTGTCCGTGTTTTGAGGATCTGTGGATCCGCAGATCCGATCCGCGGATCCGTGAATCCACGGATCCGCAAAACACATATGGACGTCTGAATGGAGCCTTACAAGGGGTGTGATCAATGACAGGGGGGTGATCAGGGGGTCTAGATGGGGTGATCAAGGAGTTAACAAGGGGTTAATAGGTGAGGGGGGGGGGGTTAGTGTAGTGTTTGGTGCAACTTTACATAGTTACCTGGTCCTCTGGTGGTCGATCCCAGCAAATAGGACCACCAGAGGACCAGGTAGCAGGTATATCAGACGCTGTTCACAAAACAGCGTCTGATATACTTGTTTGATGCGATGTATATCGCATCTACAGCCTGCCAGCGATGGATCATCGCTGGCAGGCTGTAGTTAAACTCCTGAGACGCGCGCTACTGTGAACGCGCGCGCGGGTGCGCGCGCGTTCACAGGAAATCTCGCGTCTCGCGAGATGACGCACTTCTGCGGCGCCCCAGAACAGCCCGACCGCCGCGAGAACGCAGTTGTGCATTAGGCGGTCGGGAAGTGGTTAAAGGGATGGCGATGTTCAAGTCAGTTTTAAAGGAATGGCGATGTTCAAGTCACTTTTAAAGGGGCTGCAGTGTTCAAGTCACTTTTAAAGGGGCGGCAATGTTCAAGTCACTTTTAAAGGAATGGCGATGTTCTACTCTTTGACTGTTTTGATATTAAATGTTATTTTTGATGGTTCTTATGACTATGATAACTAATAATTGTATTTTAGAACTGTGGGATTACATGATTTAATTGTTATCTTGCAGGAAATGTTGGAGAAGGGGTACGACCGCAGAAGGTCAAGGGGTGAAAAGCAGGCCATAGTGCGGAGAATGGCTTTCCAGCTGTGGCAGTAGGATGGGTGCACTCATCGGAAGGATGCGATTCTAAAAAAGTGGTCAGATCTGAAGCGCCACAGGATGGATCTGATCACTAAGATCAGAGATAAATCTTTTCCAGGTACAATACTTATTTGCATAACTGAGCAGATAGATAACAATATGTTGGTGAGAGAAATAAGTATTTTAACCCTTTACAATAAATCACTTAGTACAGTGGTGTTGAACTGATGGGAAAGGGTGCTAAAGGTGGCAATATGAGACCTCTTTCTGGGCCACATATGTTTTTTGACTTTACACAGTTGACTTTGGCCCCTGAAGCTTGTCCAAACTCCTCGCACGTCTGGACGAGTGTAGACAACAAGCATCGATCAGGACAATTAGGCCACATGCCCAAATGAAGTCATAGACTCGAATCACTCTTGTTCCCTGGGGAGTGGCCCAACACCCAATAGCAGCAGTGAGTTGAAGCTGAACTTAATCAACGATGCTCAAAGGCAGAGTGCAGGGGGTACCCACAGGTTCCTGGGCCGGCAGGTCAAGGCAGACACTGATGATACTACACTTGATCTAAGCCAAAAGGAGAAGAAAGATAGGTGTAGTTAATTATTATGCCATCCAGACACTACCATAGATTAATTTGTGTACCTTTAACTGTAATTTGGCGTCACTTGTTTATCTTGGCATTTTTAAAAAATTTGGTCATCATCATTACAGATGCTCTGCTTCCCAAAGTGAGAGCCAAGCTCTCTAAAAAGAAGAAGGCGGTGGAGGTGGAGGAGGAGACAGACCACTCGGACGAGGAGGAGCAGGAAGAGGCAGGGCCATCAGGCTATCGGGCCCATAGCCCACCTGCTGCAGTGGAGGAGGGTGATGACTCTGAGGAGGCAGAAGAGGAGATGGTCACTACCCCTCGACAAGAAGGTAAATGGATGATGTGGATATTTTTATTTATTCAGTGTCCCAGAAAGCTAATGTTACGGGTGGGAGTACTGATTTCCATAACGTATCTAACTGACACATACATTTTTGGAAGTACGATATAACAAGCATGCAATATATAAATTTGTGTAAGAATATATTTTAACAAACTATATTATTTTTTTAAATGAAGAAAATATAATAAAACAGGCAACAAATAAAGTACAACACATAACAGTAATATAAAAAATAAACACTAAAAAGTAATTGATCAACATCAAAACCATTAACGTAACTACTAAGTCAATAACCCAAAACTAAAAGGAACTATTATTAATCCTACCTAAACCAATATATAACAGATTTCAAGAAAAAAATATCATCTGCTTTATATAACAATTAATGATTGTATTTTAATGTACATTTCCAAATTTTATTTCATTTATTTTACAGCTGACAACATCATGTTAAAAAAATAAAAACAATGCGAAGGAAGCACCAGCTGCGAATGCAGCAGTTCAGGGAGCAGCAAACCAGGAAGATGAGGCAGCTCAAGATGCAGTTCTCCCACCAAATGCGAGCCATGGAGGAGGCTCATCTTAAGGACATCGATGATCTGCTGGAGGAGCAGAGAAAAATTTAAAAATTACCCTAATTTTTTGGGTTATTTATATATTTATGTTAAAAAATAATTCTATTTTGTTAAAGATTATTTTATAAAACTATAATGTTAAATCAAATTTATTGCGTTTTGTTTGATTGGAAACAAAGGGTACAGATAGTGTTGCCCATATTAATAATTATTTTTCATTACTGTAATATTTCAAGGGTTTCAAGTTCAACTGGTTTATGTGCTAGATCTGGTAAGGTTTCTGGTAAGGCTGTAAAACACACCCGGAAAGGGCTAGAGGGCTGCAAAAGGCAGCAAAATGTAGGTAAATCCCCTGCAAACAAATGTAGATAGGGAAATGATGAGTTAACATAAAATAAATAAAAATTAAACAATATTAATTGGAGTGAGGTCCCATAGCACAGAATCAGGCTTCAAGTCACCCACCAATGGAGAAGGTCACTTACTATTATTTCGACCCCAGCACCCAGACAAAGGAGAGAGGTCCCACAGCAGAGAATCTGGCATCATATCAACCACCACAGGAGTAGGCCACCATTTAGTTACTTTGACCCCTTCACCCAGACAGAGGAGAGAGGCCACACAGCACATATTCAGGCATCATATCAACCACCGCAAGAGAAGGACACTTTTAGATACTTTGACCCCTGCACCCAGGAAGAGGAGAGAGGTCCCACAGCAGAGAATCAGGCATAATATCAACCACCACAGGAGAAGCCACCATAAAGTTACTTTGACCCCTTCACCCAGACAGAGGAGAGAGGCCCCACAGCACATATTCAGGCATCATATCAACCACCGCAAGAGAAGGACACTTTTAGATACTTTGACCCCTGCACCCAGGAAGAGGAGAGAGGTCCCACAGCAGAGAATCTGGCATCATATCAACCACCACAGGAGTAGGCCACCATTTAGTTACTTTGACCCCTTCACCCAGACAGAGGAGAGAGGCCACACAGCACATATTCAGGCATCATATCAACCACCGCAAGAGAAGGACACTTTTAGATACTTTGACCCCTGCACCCAGGAAGAGGAGAGAGGTCCCACAGCAGAGAATCAGGCATAATATCAACCACCACAGGAGTAGGCCACCATTTAGTTACTTTGACCCCTTCACCCAGACAGAGGAGAGAGGCCCCACAGCACATATTCAGGCATCATATCAACCACCGCAAGAGGACACTTTTAGATACTTTGACCCCTGCACCCAGGAAGAGGAGAGAGGTTCCACAGCAGAGAATCAGGCATAATATCAACCACCACAGGAGAAGCCACCATAAAGTTACTTTGACCCCTTCACCCAGACAGAGGAGAGAGGCCCCACAGCACATATTCAGGCATCATATCAACCACCGCAAGAGAAGGACACTTTTAGATACTTTGACCCCTGCACCCAGGAAGAGGAGAGAGGTCCCACAGCACAAATTCAGGCATCATATCACACACCACAGGAGAAGGCCTCTTTCAGTGACTTAGGCCTTTGGACCCAGACAGAGGAGAGAGGTCAGGGATTAGCTTCATATACCCCAGCACAGCAGACCGCTTTATTTGACTTAGGCCTCAGCACCCAGACAGAGGACAGAGGTAGCATGGCAGAGGTTATGGCTTTATGTCACCCGATAGTTTAACAGGCCACTTTCATCTAGTTAGGCCGCGGCGCCCAGACAGAGGAGAGTTTCATTCAACTGTGGGTTACATAAAATTTGTATTAAATAAAGAAGTGGCCCGTAGTACAACAAGACATGTTTTAGGCAGTTATTAAGGACTACTCTGCACAAGGGAGGGACAGGTCCTGTGGGATCCATGCCTGGTTCATCTTTATGAACGTCAGCTTGTCCACATTGGCTGTGGACAGGCGGCCGCGCTTGTCAGTAATGACGCCCCGCCGTGCTGAATACGCGTTCTGATAAAACGCTGGCCGCCGGGCAGGAAAGCACCTCCAAGGCATAACATGCTAACTCTGGCCACGTGGACAATTTTGAAACCCAGAAGTTGAATGGGGCCGAACCGTCCGTCAGTACGTGGAGGGGTGTGCAGACATACTGTTCAACCATGTTAGTGAAATGCTGCCTCCTGCTAACACGTTCCGTATCAGGTGGTGGGGCAGTTAGCTGTGGCGTGGAGACAAAACTTGTCCACATTTCTGCCATGCTAACCCTGCCCTCAGAGGAGCTGGCCGTGACACTGCTGCGTGGGCGACCTCTAGCTCCTCCTCTGCCTTGGCCTTGGCCTTCCACCTGTTCCCCTGTGACAGTTGGGAATGCTCTCAGGAGCGCGTCTACCAGCGTGCGCTTGTATTCGCGCATCTTCCTATCACGCTCCAGTGCAGGAAGTAAAGTGGGCACATTGTCTTTGTACCGGGGATCCAGCAGGGTTGCCACCCAGTAGTCAGCACACGTTAAAATGTGGGCAACTCTGTCGTTGCGCAGGCACTGCAGCATGTAATCACTCATGTGTGCCAGGCTCCCCAGAGGTAAGGACAAGCTGTCCTCTGTGGGAGGCGTATCGTCATCGTCCACCGTATTCCCCCAGCCATGCACTAGTGATGGGCCTGAGCTGTGTGGGCTGCCACCCTGCTGTGAACCTGCTTCATCCTCGTCCTCCTCCACCTCCTCCTCATCCTCCTCGTCCTCCATTAGAGTGCCTTGGCTGGTGACTTGTGAACCTGCCCTCTGCTGCTTCAAAAAACCTCCCTCTGAGCTACTTCTAACAGACTGGCCTGAAAGTCTTAGAAACGAGCCCTCCTCCTCCTCCTCCACCTGGGCCACCTCCTCTTCCATCATTGCCCTAAGCGTTTTCTCTAGGAGACATAGAATAAGTATTGTAACGCTGATAACAGTGTCATCGCCACTGGCCATGTTGGTGGAGTACTCAAAGCAGTGCAGCAGGGCACACAGGTCTCGCATGGAGGCCCAATCATTGGTGGTGAAGTGGTGCCGTTCCGCAGTACGACTGACGCGAGCGTGCTGCAGCTGAAACTCCACTATGGCCTGCTGCTGCTCGCACAGTCTCTCCAGCATGTGCAAGGTGGAGTTCCACCGGGTGGGCACGTCGCATATGAGGCGGTGAGCGGAAGGCCGAGTTCCGCTGTAGCGCAGACAGGCGAGCAGCGGCAGGATGTGAACGCCGGAAGCGCGCACAGACGGCCCGCACTTTATGCAGCAGCTCTGACATGTTGGGGTAGTGGTGAATGAACCTCTGCACCACCAAATTCAGCACATGCGCCAGGCAAGGGATGTGCGTCAAACCGGCTAGTCCCAGAGCTGCCACGAGATTTCGCCCATTATCGCATACCACCAGGCCTGGCTTGAGGCCCACCGGCAGCAACCACTCGTCCGTCTGTTGTTCAATACCCCGCCACAACTCCTGCGCGGTGTGGGGCCTGTCCCCCAAACATAAGAGTTTCAGAATGGCCTGCTGACGTTTACCCCGGGCTGTGCTGAAGTTGGTGGTGAAGGTGTGTGGCTGACAGGAGGAGCTGGTGGAAGCAGTGGAGGAGGAAGCCGAGTAGGAGGAGGAGGCTACAGGAGGCAGAGAATGATGCCCTGCGATCCTAGGTGGCGGAAGGACGTGCGCCAAGGAACTCTCCGCCTGGGGCCCAGCCGCCACTACATTCACCCAGTGTGCAGTTAGTGAGATATAGCGTCCTTGGCCGTGCTTACTGGTCCACGTATCTGTGGTTAGGTGGACCTTGGCACAAATGGCGTTGCGCAGTGCACACTTGATTTTATCAGACACTTGCATGTGCAGGGAAGGCACGGCTGTCTTGGAGAAGTAGTGGCGGCTGGGAACCACATACTGGGGGACAGCCATGGCCATCAGCTGTTTGAAGCTGTCTGTGTCCACCAGCCGGAATGACAGCATTTCAAAGGCCAGTAGTTTAGAAATGCTGGCATTCAGGCCAAGGGCTCGAGGGTGACTAGGTGGGAATTTGCGCTTCCTCTCAAAGGTTTGAGAGATGGAGAGCTGAACGCTGCTGTGTGAAATAGTGGAGACGCTAGGTGACGGTGGCGGTGGTGGTGGTGGTGTCGGTGGCACATCCTCTGTTTGCTGCTCGGCAGGTGGCAACATTCCTCTCGAGGCGGAAGCCGAGGCAGCAGCGGTAGAGGTAGCAGGGGAGCCTGAGCGTGTTCCTTGTTTTTGAGGTGTGCACTCCACTGCAGTTCATGCTTTGCATGTAGATGCCTGATCATGCAGGTGGTGCTCAGGTTAAGAACGTTAATGCCTCGCCTCAGGGTCTGATGGCACAGCGTGCAAACCACTCTGGTCTTGTCCTCAGCACATTGTTTGAAGAAGTGCCATGCCAGGGAACTCCTTGAAGATGCCTTTGGGGTGCTGGGTCCCTGTTGGCGCTGGCCAATAGCAGGCGAACTCTCGGGACGGCGGGTGTTCTGCTTTTGCCCCCTGCTCCCTCTTTGGCTTCGCTGTTGTCTCGGTCTCACCACTGCCTCTTCCTCTGAACTATTTAAGTCAGCGGCACGACCTTCAGTCCATGTGGGGTCTAAGACCTCATCGTCCTCTGCATCGTCTTCCACCCAGTCTTCCTCCCTGACCTCCTCCTGTTCAGTCTGCACAATGCAATAAGACGCGGCAGTGGGCACCTGTGTTTCGTCATCATCAGAGACTGGGTGACTCTGCTGTGGTGATATTCCCATGTCGTCATCATCTGGATACATAAGTGGTTGTGCGTCAGTGCATGGTATGTCTTCCACCGCTAGGGAAGGGCTAGGTGGACGCCCTGGGAACCCCTGCCAGCAGAGTCTTCAAACAGAAGAAGAGACTGCTGCATAACTTGAGGCTCGGACAGTTTCCCTGATATGCATGGGGGTGATGTGACAGACTGATGGGCTTGGTTTTCCGGTGCCACCTGTGCGCTTTCCGCAGAAGACTGGGTGGAAGACAATGTGGTGAACGTGCTGGAAGCACTGTCGGCCACCCAATCGACTAATGCCTGTTCCTGCTCAGGCCTTACCATCCTCATAACGGCATTGGGCCCCACCAAATATCGCTGTAAATTCTGCCGGCTACTTCACTACTTTGTGCGCCTGAGGCCGAACGGCCACATCCTCTGCCAGCAACAGAGACTCCACGGACCCCACCACGACCGCGTCCTCGTCCCTTAATAGAATGCTTTCTCATTGTTGCGATTCAACTCGCACCACAATAAAATATATTATTTTTAGCCCCAAAATTCCCACACTGGAAGATATACCGTAATTCCTTTTTCCGGTATTAATTACAAGAAGACTGCTGCAAATTGGACACCAGAATTTTTTAAATGCTACTTATGTTAAATGAATTCCCACAGTGGGAGAACTATTTCCTTTTAAAGGAGTAACAACGTGCGGTCTACTATTTCGGGTGTCACCAACACCAGATTGATTAAATTGGCCTTTTTGGAACCAAAATGACAACACTGGACACTATAATGCCTTTTTCTGGTATTAATTACAAGAAGACTGCTGCAAATTGGACACCAGAATTTTTTAAATGCTACTTATGTTAAATGAATTCCCACAGTGGGAGAACTATTTCCTTTTCAAAGGAGTAACAACGTGCGGCCTAGTATTTCGGGTGTCACCAACACCAGATTGATTAAATTGGCCTTTTTGGAACCAAAATGACAACACTGGACACTATAATGCCTTTTTCTGGTATTAATTACAAGAGGACTGCTGCAAATTGGACACCAGAATTTTTTAAATGCTACTTATGTTAAATGAATTCCCACAGTGGGAGAACTATTTCCTTTTCAAAGGAGTAACAACGTGCGGCCTACTATTTCGGGTGTCACCAACACCAGATTGATTAAATTGGCCTTTTGGAACCAAAATGACAACACTGGACACTATAATGCCTTTTTCTGGTATTAATTACAAGAGGACTGCTGCAAATTGGACACCAGAATTTTTAAATGCTACTTATGTTAAATGAATTCCCACAGTGGGAGAACTATTTCCTTTTCAAAGGAGTAACAACGTGCGGCCTACTATTTCGGGTGTCACCAACACCAGATTGATTAAATTGGCCTTTTGGAACCAAAATGACAACACTGGACACTATAATGCCTTTTTCTGGTATTAATTACAAGAGGACTGCTGCAAATTGGACACCAGAATTTTTTAAATGCTACTTATGTTAAATGAATTCCCACAGTGGGAGAACTATTTCCTTTTCAAAGGAGTAACAACGTGCGGCCTACTATTTCGGGTGTCACCAACACCAGATTGATTAAATTGGCCTTTTTGGAACCAAAATGACAACACTGGACACTATAATGCCTTTTTCTGGTATTAATTACAAGAGGACTGCTGCAAATTGGACACCAGAATTTTTTAAATGCTACTTATGTTAAATGAATTCCCACAGTGGGAGAACAATTTCCTTTTCAAAGGAGTAACAACGTGCGGCCTACTATTTCGGGTGTCACCAACACCAGATTGATTAAATTGGCCTTTTTGAACCAAAATGACAACACTGGACACTATAATGCCTTTTTCTGGTATTAATTACAAGAGGACTGCTGCAAATTGGACACCAGAATTTTTAAATGCTACTTATGTTAAATGAATTCCCACAGTGGGAGAACTATTTCCTTTTAAAGGAGTAACAACGTGCGGCCTACTATTTCGGGTGTCACCAACACCAGATTGATTAAATTGGCCTTTTGGAACCAAAATGACAACACTGGACACTATAATGCCTTTTTCTGGTATTAATTACAAGAAGACTGCTGCAAATTGGACACCAGAATTTTTAAATGCTACTTATGTTAAATGAATTCCCACAGTGGGAGAACTATTTCCTTTTCAAAGGAGTAACAACGTGCGGCCTACTATTTCGGGTGTCACCAACACCAGATTGATTAAATTGGCCTTTTTGAACCAAAATGACAACACTGGACACTATAATGCCTTTTTCTGGTATTAATTACAAGAGGACTGCTGCAAATTGGACACCAGAATTTTTTAAATGCTACTTATGTTAAATGAATTCCCACAGTGGGAGAACTATTTCCTTTTAAAGGAGTAACAACGTGCGGCCTACTATTTCGGGTGTCACCAACACCAGATTGATTAAATTGGCCTTTTGGAACCAAAATGACAACACTGGACACTATAATGCCTTTTTCTGGTATTAATTACAAGAAGACTGCTGCAAATTGGACACCAGAATTTTTTAAATGCTACTTATGTTAAAAGAATTCCCACAGTGGGAGAACTATTTCCTTTTCAAAGGAGTAACAACGTGCGGCCTACTATTTCGGGTGTCACCAACACTAGATTGATTAAATTGCCCTTTTTTGAACCAAAATGACAACACTGGACACTATAATGCCTTTTTCTGGTATTAATTACAAGAGGACTGCTGGTATTTCAGAACACCGGAATTTTTAAAATTCTCGTTTTGGTACATAAATTGCCCACACTGGGAGAATTATTGCCTAAACCTTTTTACAGTATTATTTACTGAAGGAGTGCTTCTTCTGGTCTAACACCAGAATTATGTTTGTTACAGGGAAAGATTTTTTTAATTTATATTTCTGGCAAAAAAAAAAATAAAAAAATAATTTCTGGCTGACAGTATTGGACCTGGCTGTAGTGACACTGGCTAGCCTAGCTGGAACAGCACATTCATCGGATTTGCTATCCAAGTGGGTTACTTTCAGTTTCACCACTGATATATTAAATATATTGGCAGTTAGTAGGGGTGACACAAGCACAGCCAAACCCCTGATGTAGTATATCTATGAAAAAATCGACTATTACATGAGATTAATGGACGCTGTGGCAGCTTTTGCTGGCGCACCACAAGTCCCAAATTGGCCGCCACCTATCAGCCCAGTAACATGTGCCAGAAAATGGTCTGCCCAGCCAGAAAAAAAATTGACTTTGACTGAGCAGCTGAATCGCTGTTGTTCTGTGTCACAGGAGTAGATTTTTCAATTCTTTGGAGCTTTTCTTTGGACTCTGTGGCAGCTTGAGCTGGCGCACCACAGGTCCAAAATGGCCGCCGCCGGTCAGCCCAGTTACATGTGTCGGTAAAAATCGATCTGGCCAGTGTAAAAAAAAATAAACTTTCAGTGAACAGCTCAGCTGAGTTGTTTTGATTCACTGGTGTAGATCTTTCACTTCTTCTCAGGTTTTTTTCCTCGATTATTCCCTGCCTATCTCGCCCTCACAGCACGTCCCGACGTGCGCACAAGCTTATAAAGAGGCTGAGTCACATGCTGCACTTGGCCAATCACAGCCTTGCCAATAGTAGGCATGGCTGCGATGGCATCTTAGGGCAAGTAGTATGATGCATGTTGATTGGCTGCTTTGCAGCCTTTCAAAATGCGCCACAAAAAATGACGAACTACATTCGATTTTAACTTATGCTTTTTTTTTGACAGGCATCGCATTCTATTTTAACTTACTGCTGATGCCTGGCAAAAAAAAAAAAATGCATAAGTTAACATCGAATGCGATTAGAACTTAAGAGTGGGATACGAATAGCACTGCGTGCTAGAACAGCACGCACACGATTATTCAAATTTTGTATTATCGCGATACAAAACCAAACAGTAAAGTTAAAAAATCGAATGCAATTAGAAGGTGTAGTGTGATGCGATTTATTTGAGTTCTAAGAATCGCATTGCGATTTCTGCTTCAGCCGGATTCCGTGCTAATGGAGCGTCTACATCACCATGGGAAAAATGCTAGAATGTACTGTCGGATTTGAGAAGTTGAAATCGCAATGCGATTAAGCAAATATATAAGAATCGCATTGCGATTTCAACGTAATTCAAACATCCGACAGTACATTCTACTGGAGGAGGCGTTCCCATGGTGATAAGTAGCTCAAAGTTGTAATCGCAATGCGATTTCAGCTTTAAGCCTGTACTATTCTGCTATATAGTACTTTCAAAATACGCCGAGAGAACATGCCGAACCCGAACTTTTTTGAAAATGTCCGGGTTCGGGTCCGTGTCACGGACACCCCAAAATTCGGTACGAACCCGAACTATTCTCGAACTGTTCGCTCAACACTACCTATAACCCTTTGTTGAAAAGCCTTTAGTGGCGTATATACGTGGAAAAAGTAAAATATATTTGGGGTTCACTGTTCCAGTTATATGTGGTTTATAAAAAGATATTTGCCATTCAACGCTGCAGTTATATGCGGTAAAATCTTGTTTGAATTATTTTGGTGGAGCATTAAGAGCTGCACTTATACAGTATGTGGTAAAATCTTGTTTGAATTATTTTGGTCTAGGAAAAACTTGTATTCGGCATTACGCACCGCACTTATATGCGGTAAAATCTTTTTTTAATTATTTATGCATCAGAGTAGATCATCCATGGTGCCACACCAACATTTTGACAAGAGAGACCGATTTCTTCTGGCTACCTGCCTCAGCTACTATTCTGATGCTGTTACCCACTTGATGCCGAACATCTGATGCCAAGTGCACCTTCTTTCAGCCACCATCTTCAACGGGTACTGGTATTGCCACCCACCTCCACAGTATGTCACCTTGTGGCCTCCTGATGCTGCTGCCACCTCCAGACTCTGTTATTGTGCAACTCTGTGGCCTACTCATGCTGTCTCCACCTCCAGACTCTGTCATTGTGCTGCTCTGTGGTATCCTCATGATGCTGCCACCTCAAGACTCTGTCAATGTGCTGCTCTGTGGTCTTCTCATGCTGCCGCCACCTGCAGACTCGGTCATTGTGCCACTCAGGGGCCTCCTTCTGATGCTGCCAACACCTCCACACTCTGTCATTGTGCCACTATGTGGCCTACTCATGCTGCTGCCACCTCCATACTCTGTCATTGTTCCACTCTGTGTGCTGCTGCCACCTCCAGACTCTGTCATTGTGCCGCTCTGTGGTATCCTCATGCTGCTGCCACCTATTATCTAATGCATCATGCGATGTTCAGCATTTTGGCCACCACTTGTGGAGATTTACTTTGATATTGTTGTTTTAATTGATTTTATGGGTATTGTGAGCAGAATAATTGAATACCATATAAGTGAGCCATTCTCTTTAGTTTATATTAATTGAGCTCCCTGGTGTGCAATCTGTATAGTAATGTGCTCATCCACCTACTGAGTTGGTCACACATGCTCAGTTCCATCCTTCATCTGCCACCAGCTGGACCTACTGTTAGAACCTGTTACATTTATAAGAGAGAGCTGCAGCAGAAAGGACACAAACCCTGCAAAAAGACACACCCACTGATTAGGCAGTTTGAAATACATCTAGCAGAACAATTGGAGCAATGAATGGGGAGATCTGTGGATCTATGTGAAGTACAGGGCTGGTTCTAGCTTTGTTAGAAAGAGATTCTCCAGTCTCGTATGATGTCTGATTATCCGTCGTTTACAGCAGTCATGTCATAACCCCTCTAACTAGGGTAGCCTATTTTAATGAAAGTTCCACTAAAAGTGGTAATATTATTTTTAGAGATGAGCGAATGTTTAAAAAATTCGATTAGCCAGTTCGCCGAATTTTTCGGGAAAATTCGATTCGATCCTAATATATTTGTGGCGAATTACGCTAAAAAATGGCTATTTCCTGGCTGCTGAGAGCCTTTATAGTGGTGTAGAACACTGTGCCTTGCAGTAACATGCATAGGGAGTCTGCTTTGGTAGTGAAATAATACTGTCCGTATGACATGCAGATGACAGGCGTCACTCTTAGAATCACTGCATACTCAAATTATTTGGGTGGTCAAGGGGCCAAAACTGACCAAATAACTCAAGTATCAACTCAGCCTTACAGGTAGATGTTACCGTCAAGAAGAAGCGCACTCCTTTTACACCCTCGCCAGCTGATTCCACATAGATGACTACAGAACTTGTTCTATTTAAGGCTTTTACAAGTAGAGTCCCCCCTGACAGAGTGGAGGGTTTGTCTGCAGTAAGTTTGTGTTGACGTCATCGATTATTTTGGCCTTCCTCTAAACGTAATATAACCTGCATTAATCGCATTGCGAATTTAACTTAGAGCTGGGTTCTTAATGGTTGTATTGCTAGAATATAACGAAGATTTAGAATATAGCACTATATTCGTTATATTCATCAATTCTAGCAATACAACCATTAGGAACTCAGAAATAAGTTGAATTCGCAAAGCGATT
This sequence comes from Bufotes viridis, assembly GCA_033119425.1. NCBI lineage: Eukaryota > Metazoa > Chordata > Amphibia > Anura > Bufonidae > Bufotes > Bufotes viridis. Next base: position 65,479,114 of record CM065589.1, on the reverse strand, counting down.
AATACAGGTTATATTAGTCGCATTGCGATTACAACTACTAACACTGCAGCTTCAGAATGAATCTAAGATGGATGCCTTGCTTTTTGATAGGAGGTGGGAGGGTCTGGGAGGGAGGGAATGCTGATTGGCTGTAATGTGTCTGCTGACTGTGAGGTACCGGGTCAAAGTTTGCTCAATGATAAAGTATAAGGGCGAACGCGTACATCGCATATGTTCGCCTGCCGCGGCGGAAGCGAACAAGCTATGTTCACCGGGAACCGTTCACCGGCGAATAGTTCGGGACATCTCTATACATAACATCCTCCAGAGACTACTCTTTTCAGTCTACAGCCCACTCCTCATAGCAGAGACTAGACTATGTTCTAGTCCCTAATAGCTTTATTCAACTGGTCAAAAGGGTTGCTATTGGAGCCATAACAGTTTCTGACCATGCACTGGTTTCCGCCACCCTCTTCTTCATGGGTTTACCAGAGAAGGAGTGGGTATGGAGACTGAATGAGACACTACTAGTTAAAGAGGTCAATGTAAAAGCCATCTCTGAGAAGCTACTGAATTATTTTACTGACAATCCCTCGGAAGATACATCTATCCCGATAACTTGGGAGACCCACAAAGCTTTTATAGGGGAGAGTTTATAGCACTGAGCACTAGGCTCAAAAAAGAGCATCAGAAACTGCTCAATTCCATACTGGCTCAGATATTGACTATTGAGACTCTGCAAAAGAGATCCAGATTATATAACGCCCAGGCGGAATTGACGTCTTTATCTCAACAGCTGAAAGACTGTCTGAATGTCCAGCATGCTAAACACTATCAATATGCTAAATTTAAGTTTTATGCCCACGGTGATAAGGGCAACAAGCTCATGTCACACCTTATTAGGAAACGCAAGGACTCGTCATACATTCACTTCATTTAGATGGGGCCTGACGGTAAAGTTACTGAGACCAAAGATATAACCCATGCCTTTGTCTCCTTCTACCAACAACTTTCACAAGGACTCGTCCTTGCCAGGTGCCTTGCCTAGGGCTACTGAAATAGACAGATTTTTGTCTAACCTTCATCTACCTTGCCTTTCAACTTGTTCAGCCCATTACAGCTGACAAGATCTCTGCGACATTGGCATCTATACCCCTGGGGAAGATGCCGGGACTGGATAGGCTTCCAATCGGGTATTATTAATTCTTCTGCTCAATCCTGATCCCCAGGTTGGTTGCTTGGTGCAGCGTGTTTAAGTCTGGAGATTCACTCCCGAAACAAGCTCTCAACGCCCCTATTACCATCTTGCCAGGGGAAGGACCCTGAATTATGCGGCTCATTGCTCCCCATCTCACTTATTAATGTAGATGTTAAGATCTGGGTGAAGATCTTAGCCCTCCGTCTTGGTAAACTTGTCCCGGGCTTGGCCACCCAGAACAGACTGGTTTTGTAAAAAGTAGGGAGGGAAACCACAACTCAGTGAGGCTTATACATGCTATAAGAAATGCATCCACTAAACATAGTCCTCTAGTGCTACTTAGCACAGATGTAGAGAAAGCCTTCGACAGAGTCGATTGGGAATTTTTACAAAAGGTGCTATTGCACTTTGGTGCTCCAATTTCCTTTGTCCGATCGGTTATGTCCTTATACAGCCATCTGAGTGCTAGGATCAGAGTTAATGGGACTTTGTCTGCTCCCTTTGAAATCTTCAACGGTACCAGACAAGGTTGCCCACTTTACACCACACTGTTTATATTAGTCAAGAAGACTTTACTCCAGGCTATCAGAAAACATAAGCTGATTCAGGGCTTACAGGTGGGAGATGTAATACACCAGAATGCAGCTTTTGCAGATTACCTGCTAATACTGATTACTAACCCAGATATAGCCATTCCACATATTATTAAATTATTTGAAGAGTTCGGGAGATTCTCCAACTTTAAAGTTAACTACACTAAATTGGAAGCCCTTAATATCTCCGCGCCTTGAGTGGTAGTGGACACGTTGAGAAAGTCAATGTCATTAATATGGCAATCGTCCCAACTGAAATACCTAGGGATCTTCCTAACTAAAGACCCATTGCTCCATTATGGGGCGAACTATAAAAAGCTAATTCAAGAGATTAAAACAATGTTATCCTCCTTTTCTATTTCTTATGTCTCATGGATGGGGCGCAAGAATTTATTACACACATATGTCATGCCCAAATTATTTTATATGCTCCAGATGGTGCCAATATTTCCCAGCAAGTCAGTCAGTCAGATCCATCTTCTCTTCCTTCTTGTGGCAGAAAAGGAAACCCAGGATAGCATATGAAACCCTCACCCTGCCCCATTCCATTGGTGGATTTTGTTTGCCAGACATTCTGACTTACTACAAAGCTATCCAGTTGAAACGTTGGATCTCCTTGTGTGTCACTGGTTGCTCCACTTTGGGATTGGACATAGAGTGTGCTGCACTAAGCGATCAACAACTGGCTAGCCTTTGGGGGCTATATGTGCCCAAGATTGCGATATCTGGGTTAACGAAAGAAATTTACTCTATTTTTAGATCCTTTAACAACAGCTCCCCCTTTCCCGTCTCCCAACCTCTCTCCCTGCCCAGTTAATCCCATACTATGTCCTCCCTTCCTGCACCCACGTTCCAAGCTTCTGGGTTAGGTTAAAGGATAAACCAGTTGAGGAACTCCTAACAGAAATAGGCTCTGCTGAGAATGTTTTGCCTTACTGCTCTACAATACTCCCATCAGGTAACTTTCTAGAAAAACATGAGCTCTCCCGTTCCCTTTCCGCTATATTTTCAGCAAGAAAGGACCTGGGAGAACCCACCTGGTTGGAAAAATCCTTAAATCCTTTACCCACCCTAGATGGATCTCCTTTCTATATCTCACCCTTTCGTCTCTAAAGCAGCCATCTCGGCCAGCATATATTGTATAGGGGGCTGGGAAAGAGAATTGCAAAGGTCATTTACGGAACCCGAAATAGTAACAATTCGTCTTAGGTCCCATGGGTTTTCTAGATGTGCTTGCATACAAGAACACTCCTTTAAGGTTTTGACTAGATGGTATAACTATCCGAAAGAATTATTCCAATTGGGCCTCTCTCAATCTGACTTGTTCTGGAGGTGCCAACAAAATTCTGGCTCCCTCGTTCATATATTTTGGTCTTTCCCACTTATCCAGATGTTTTGGCAACAGATAGAGTCAAAGATCAATGTGATTTGTGGCACCCAGATCCGATTGACCCCAGAATCGGTTCTGCTATGGTTACCAAATGACTCGGGTTCCCATCAGCACATAACCTACCCCCTCTTCTAGTACAAGTTGCCCGCCTATTGATTCCCCTAAAATGGCTCAGTACAGACCCACCAACAATTGACCATTGGTATAGCAAACTTGACCAACTATAAAATACTCCCATCAGGTAACTTGTCACTCTGGGGATGCCCTTTTTCAGATAGGAGGGCCCATCTCATCCCTTTAACGCTTGCTTATCTCCATCAAAGCAACCGTTCTGGATAACACAGCTATTACCCATTGAGCTTTGGAACTAAATTAGACCTGTATTACTGTTGCATACGAATGACTACACATTTGTCTGTGTACCGCCTATATAAGACAACTGCCATACTCTGTCGAATCAGACCCCTATGTTCAACAGATCTCAGATCAATCTTCATAATGCCCCCAAATCAGAGGCCAAATCCTCATCAGACCTCAGACCAAACACCCAAATCAGACTCCCAATCTTTATCAAATCCCCCAATCAGCCCCCTCCCCAATCTTCACCAGACCCAGATCAGACACCCAAATCAGACTACCAATCCTCATCAGACCCCCAGTACTCATCAGACCTCAGATCAGAACTCCAATCTTCATCAGACCTCAGATCAGATCTCCAATCTTCACCAGACCCCTAAGTCAGATCCCTAATCCTCATTAGACCCCCGAATTAGACCCCTAATCCTCATCAGACCTCAGACCAAACATCCAAATCAGACCCCAATCCTCATTGACCCCTAAATCAGACCCCCAATCCTCATCAGACCTCAGATCAGACACCAAATCCTCATCAAACCCCCAAATAAGAGCTTCAATCATCATCAGACCCCCAATCCTCATCAGACCTCAGTTCTTACCCCCAATCTCCATCAGACCTCAGATCAGATATAAATAAATAAACTAACCTCTTCTGCTCGGGACAGCACCTTAACTCTGGAGATCCAATTTCTACAGTGCTGCACTGTGACCTTACATAGTACAGCATCAGGTCGTTGTGCTCGCTTACGTGCACTAATTCCTGTACACAGTAAGGAAATAGCACAGTGCGGTACTGGCAGAAGACCAGGGAGCAGTGAGTAAAGCCAGCACCAGGAGCTCTAAAAGCATTGCTTTCCAGTCCTACTGTGCACTAATCAGCGCTTCCATAATGGAAGCACTCATTAGTGCTCACTTCATTAAAAAAAGTGCATATCATGGAGTTAAAAATACAGTAATTTTCCATCACTTCAGTTGTATAAAACTTTTTGTCACTACTCCATAAAGTTGTAGAATACTTTTGTAACACAGAATTCTTACTGCCACTTGAGCCTTACGATATTATAATATGCTGCATTCATATTGAATTGTTAATGCTCTTAGTAAACAGCATTTGATATGTGAAACTAATTATATCACACTGCAGAATAGAAATGGCAAAACTTCAGATCATGTGCTATGGAGATTGTAAATTTTGCTTCTCACCTAGCTCTAACATTGCCAAGAGTCTTGAGTTTTATTGTTGTTTGCATTTCAAGAAATCAAAGGAAATCCTCTAGAGTAACAATAGATAGTCATTTGCATCACAAATATGCAAATAGGAAATCTCAAAGAAAAAAGACTTTGGACTAATGTCAACTACAATTCAGTTCACAAGTCAATCTATCCAACTGAATAGCTCTACATTTTTTAAAGGGTTTTAATCGGTTCTTATATATTCACAGTCTATCCTGCACCCCATAAAGTCTGTGCGAAGACTACAGCACTGTCCATTGTGTGTAGAGAGCAGAGCTATTGCAGCCCTGCAGGTTACTGCAGTCGTGCTCGCATTGAACTGAATTGTAACAAAGTTGCAGGAACAAGCTGTGTCGACTTTACAGTGGACGGAGCTGTAGAACCAGAGCAGACTTCTGGCACCAGAGCTACTGCAGAACAGCGGATTGGCAAGGGTGCAGGGTGTCAGACTCCAGAGATTGATGGTTGATTCTGAGTATAGGCAATCAATATATATCAGAACCAGAAAACCTCTTTAATATAGAAAGCATATATATATATGTATTTATATATATATATATATATATATATATATTTTTTTTTTTTTTTTTTTTTTTTTTTTGAAGAACCAAAATATAGAGGGAAAAATATATTGGGTTTGGGAGTAATTATTTGCTGCTAGGGACAATTGTTAGAGTACACCAAATTCGGTGAAACAGTCCAAAGGTCAGGGCAGGCAGCAGAGAGTCAATGATCAGGCCAAGCTTTGGTCAGACTGCAGAGAATTAGAGTCCGGAATCTGTCAGAAATCAGTACAGGACAGACAAATGGAAACTATAACAAGTACTTTTAACTTAATTGAAAGAACCAGTGTAGAGAGATATGCTTATTAATATAAGCAGTATCATTATGATCAGATATATTTAGAGCTTTATACTGTAGGTTAAATATGCAATGATGAGTCTACATCATTTATACTATATGAAGTAAGATAGATAACCATGTCTTTTACAGAAATAAGATGTTAAAGGGAAGTCATCAGAAAATAACCAGAAATTCCTACAATATTACAGTTTTCACGTTGACTACTAAGCCGCACAAGGGGGTTATTCCACATTTAAAAATTAGTTTTTGCTTACTTATCCCGATGACTCTCTTTCTTTTCTTTGGGTGGGCAGCAGCTGCTCATTGAACAACTGTATCTCCCAGGAAGAACTGTAACTAGCTCCTGTTAACCTCTTCCTCCCCTATATAGAAAATAATCCCTGATATATAGCCCTAGAGATACATATGGAAGGTTATGCGCCCACAATTTTCTTCTCTATTGTCTAGGGAGATATAGCTATGTATTTTTATGAATTTAGAAGTAGGAATGAATAAAAGAAAGGCATCTGGGCTGCTTCACCTACTTCTGGCACTATGTGGAAGGCTGCAGGGGACATAAATCGCACGTTAGTCCACCTCTGAATGAAGGATAAGGTGTAGAGTTGAGCGAACACCTGGATGTTTGGGTTCGAGAAGTTCGGCTGAACTTCACGAAAATGTTCGGGTTCGGGATCCGAACTTGACCCGAACTTCATCCCGAACCCAAACCCTATTGAAGTCAATGGGGACCCGAACTTTTGGGCACTAAAAAGGCTGTAAAATAGTACAGGAAAGGGTTAAAGAGGGCTGCAAAAGGCAGCAAAATGTAGGTAAATGCCCTGAAAACAAATGTGGATAGGGAAATGAATTAAAATAAAATAAATAAAAATTAACCGATATCAATTGGAGAGAGGTCCCATACCAGAGAATCAGGCTTCAAGTCACCCACCAATGGAGAAGGTCACTTTCTGCTATTTCGGCCTCAGCATCCAGACAGAGGAGAGAGGTCCCACAGCAAGGAAAAAGGCGTCATATCACCCACCACTGGAGAAGGCCACTTTCAGTTATTTAGGCACCAGCACCCAGACAGAGGCGAGAGGTCCCACAGCAAGGAATAAGGTGTCATATCACCCACCACTGGAGAAGGCCACTTTGAGTTATTTAGGCCCCAGCACCCAGACAGAGGAAAGAGGTCCCACAGCAAGCAATAAGGCGTCATATCACCCACCACTGGAGAAGGCCACTTCCAGATATTTAGCCCACGGCACCCAGAGGTCGCATGGCAGAGGTTCAGGCTTCATGTCACCCACCATTGTAACAGGCCACTTTCAGTTATTTAGGCCCCGGCGCCCAGATTGAGGAGAGGTTCATTCAACTTTGAGTTGTACCGCAAGATCATGGTAAAGTTAAAAAAATGAGGATTCAATAAAGAAGTGCCCCGGAGTACAAGAATACATGGTTGAGGGGGAGGCAGTTATAAATGTCTATTCTGCACAAGGGAGGGACAGGTCCTGTGGGATCCATGCTTGGTTCATTTTTATGAACGTCAGCTTGTCCACATTGGCTGTGGACAGGCGGCTGCGTTTGTCAGTAATGACGCCCCCTGCCGTGCTGAATACACGTTCAGACAAAACGCTGGCCGCCGGGCAGGCCAGCACCTCCAAGGCATAAAATGCTAATTCTGGCCACGTGGACAATTTGGGGACCCAGAAGTTGAATGGGGCCGAACCACCAGTCAGTACGTAGAGGGGTGTGCAGACGTACTGTTTAACCATGTTAGTGAAATGCTGCCTCCTGCTTGCACGTTCCGTATCAGGTGGTGGTGCAGTTAGCTGTGGCGTGGAGACAAAACTTTTCCACATTTCTGACATGCAAACCCTGCCCTCAGAGGAGCTGGCCGTGACACAGCTGCGTTGGCGACCTCTTGCTCCTCCTCTGCCTTCGCCTTGGGGTCCACCTGTTCCCCTGTGACATTTGGGAATGCTCTCAGGAGCACGTCTACCTGCGTGCGCTTGTACTCGCGCATCTTCCTATCACGCTCCAGTGCAGGAAGTAAGGTGGGCACATTGTCTTTGTACCAGGGATCCAGCAGGGTGGCAACCCAGTAGTCCGCACATGTTAAAATGTGGGCAACTCTGCTGTCGTTGCGCAGGCACTGAAGCATGTAGTTGCTCATGTGTGCCAGGCTCCCCAGAGGTAAGGACAAGCTGTCCTTTGTGGGAGGCGTATTGTTATCGTCCTCCGTATCCCCCCAGCCACGCACCAGTGATGGGCTTGAGCTGTGTCGGGTGCCACCCCGCTGTGAACCTGCTTCATCCTCATCCTCCTCCACCTCCTCCTCATCCTCCTCGTCCTCCAGTAGTGGGCCCTGGCTGGCCACATTTGTACCTGGCCTCTGCTGTTGCAAAAAAACTCCCTCTGAGGCACTTCTAACAGACTGGCCTGAAAGTGCTAAAAATGACCCCTCATCCTCCTCCTCCTCCTGGGTCACCTCCTCTTCCATCATCGCCCTAAGCGTTTTCTCAAGGAGACATAGAAGTGATATTGTAACGCTGATAACGGTGTCATCGCCACTGGCCATGTTGGTGGAGTTCTCGAAACAGAGCAACAGGGCACACAGGTCTCGCATGGAAGCCCAATCATTGGTGGTGAAGTGGTGCTTTTCTGCAGTGCGACTGACGCGTGCGTGCTGCAGCTGAAACTCCACTATGGCCTGCTGCTGCTCGCCCAGTCTCTCCCGCATGTGCAAGGTGGAGTTCCACCTGGTGGACACGTCGCATATGAGGCGGTGAGTGGGAAGGCCGAAGTTACGCTGTAGCGCAGACAGGCGAGCAGCGGCAGAATGTGAACGCCGGAAGCGCGCACAGACGGCCCGCTCTTTATGCAGCAGCTCTGACATGTCAGGGTAGTTGTGAATGGACTTCTGCACCACCAAATTTAGCACATGGGCCAGGCAAGGGATGTGCGTCAGATGTGCCCAGAGCTGCAACGAGATTTCGCCCATTATCACACACCACCACCCTGGCCGTGCTTACTGGTCCACGTATCTGTGGTTAGGTGGACCTTGCCACAGATGGCGTTGCGCAGTGCACACTTGATTTTATCGGATACTTGGTTGTGCAGGGAAGGCACGGCTGTCTTGGAGAAGTAGTGGCGGCTGGGAACAACATACTGTGGGACAGCCATGGCCATCAGCTGTTTGAAGCTGTCTGTGTCCACCAGCCTGAATGACAGCATTTCAAAGGCCAGTAGTTTAGAAATGCGGGGGGCTCGAGGGTGGCTAGGTGGGAATTTACACTTTCTCTCCAAGGTTTGTGAGATGGAGAGCTGAACGCTGCCGTGTGACATGGTGGAGATGCTTGGTGACGCAGGTGGTGGTTTTGGTGGGACATCCTCTGTTTGGTGGGCGGCAGGTGCCAACATTCCTCCCGAGGCGGAGGAAGAGGCCGAGGCAGCAGCAGAAGAGGGAGCAGGGGGAGCCTGAGTGAGTTCCTTGTTTTTAAGGTGTTCACTCCACTGCAGTTCATGCTTTGCATGTAGATGCCTGGTCATGCAGGTTGTGCTAAGGTTCAGAACGTTAATGCCTCGCTTCAGTCTCTGATGGCACAGCGTGCAAACCACTCGGGTCTTGTCGTCAGCACATTGTTTAAAGAAGTGCCATGCCAGGGAACTCCTTGAAGCTGCCTTTGGGGTGCTCGGTCCCTGGTGGCGGTGGCCAGTAGCAGGCGAACTCTCTTGGCGGCGGCTGGTCTGCTTTTGCCCCCTGCTCCCTCTTTTGCTACGCTGTTGGCTCGATCTCACCACTGCCTCTTCCTCTGAACTATGAAAGTCAGTGGCACAACCTTCATTCCATGTGGGGTCTAGGACCTCATCGTCCCCTGCATCGTCTTCCACTCAGTCTTCCTCCCTGACCTCCTGTTCGGTCTGCACACTGCAGAAAGACACAGCAGTTGGCACCTGTGTTTCGTCATCATCAGAGACGTGTCGACTCCAATGAGGTGGTATTCCCATGTCCTCATTATCAGGAAACATCAGTGGTTGTGCATCAGTGCATTCTATGTCTTCCACCACTGGGGAAGGGCTAGGTGGATTCCCTTGGGAAACCCTGCCAGCAGAGTCTTCAAACAGCATAAGAGACTGCTGCATAACTTGAGGCTCAGACAGTTTCCCTGATATGCATGTTGGTGATGTGACAGACTGATGGGTAATATACCCTTTAACGGACAGAAATTCAATGGGAGATGCACGGTAGCGTGTGAAGTTATTGAGGATGAACCTCTCACCACTTGTATATACACCTTGAGTGTAATATACCCTTTTACGGACAGATTAACACTTGGCCTGCAACAGCTGAAAAACCAGATTCAGGGTATTGCTATATTGGCAAGTGAATTTCACCCCAGAGCAAAATCTATCCTTTGACGGATACTATTAAACTTGTCCAGTCACAGCTGGAACACCAGATTTACTGTATTTCTATTTTGGCAACTTAATTTCACCCCAGAAAAAAATATACCTTTTTACGGACAGATTTAAACTAGGCCTGCAACAGCTGGAACACCATATTCAGGGTATTGCTATTTTGGCAATTAAATTTCACCCCAGAACAAAATATATCCTTTGCCGGACACTATTAAACTTGGCCAGCCACAGCTCAAACCTCTTATTTATGGTATTGCTGTTTTGGCAATTGAATTTCACCTCCAGAAAAAAAAAAAAACATCTTTTGCCGTACACTATTAAACTTGGCCAGCCACAGCTGAAACCACTGATTTATGGTATTGCTTTTTTGGCAATTGAATTTCACCCCAGAAAAAAAAAAAAATCTTTTGCCGTACACTATGAAACTTGGCCAGCCACTGCTGGGACAGCAGATTTACTGTATTTCTATTTTTGCTACTGACTTTCACCCCAGAAAATAATATACCCTTTTACAGATAGATTTAAACGAAGCCTGCAACAGCTGGATCAACAGCAACAGCTGGATTACTGTATTTCTATTTTTGCAACTGAATTTCACCGCAGAAAATAATATATCCTTTGCCGGACACTATTAAACTTGGCCAGTCACAGCTCAAACCACTGATTTATGGTATTGATATTTTGGCAATTGAATTTCACCCCAGAACAAAATATATCCTTTGCTGGACACTATTAAATTTGGCCAGCCACTGCTGGGACACCAGATTTATGGTATTGCTATTTTGGCAATTGAATTTCACCCCAGAACAATATATATCCTTTGCCGTACACTATTAAACTTGGCCAGCCACAGCTGAAACCACTGATTTATGGTATTGCTATTTTGGCAATTGAATTTCACTCCAGAACAAAACATATCCTTTGCCGTACACTATTATACTTTGCCTGCCACTGCCGGGACACCAGATTTAGGGGATTGCTATTTTGGCAATTGAATTTCACCACAGAAAATAATCTATCCTTTGCCAGACAGCAGACAGTATTACACTTGGCTAGCCACAGCTGGAACACCAGATTTAGGGGATTGCTATTTTGGCAATTGAATTTAACCCCTTAATAAAATTTAGAAATTTCTATCCTGAGTTTCTAGGGGTGACAATAAGCACAGCCAAGCCCCTGATGTAGGATATAGCAAAAAAAAAAAAAAATCCTAGTATTGATGGACTTGCTGGCAGCTTGTGCTGGTGCACCACAAGTCACAAAATGGCCACCGATCACCCCAGAAAAAAGTGACAGAAAAACGCTCTGTGCAGCCTAAAAATCAGTGAGCAATTAACTAGCAGAAGTTGAATGATTCACAGCTGTAGATCGATCACTTCATTAGGTGCTTTTGCTGACTTTTCCCTGCCTAATCTCGCCCTCACAGAAGCTGCGTCCTCTCCCTACACTAATCAGAGCAGTGTGACGTGCGGCACTACGTGACTCCAGAGTAGAGGCTGGGTCACATGCTGCACTTGGCCAATCACAGCCATGCCATTAGTAGGCATGGCTGTGATGGCTTCTTAGGGCAAGAAGTAAAACGCTAGCTGATTGGCTGCTGTGCAGCCCTTCAGAAAGCAGGAAGAAATCGCCGAACAACGAACCCGAACCCGAACTTTTTTGAAAATATCCCGAAGTGTCCCGAACACCCCAAAATTCGGTACGAACCCCAACTATGCTCGAACTGTTCGCTCAACACTAATAATGTGGACTGAATGAAGGATAAGATTAACAGAGGACACTACCAGAGAGGTAAATTTATCAATAGTTTTATTGCATGTATATTGCAATAATAATGTACTTCATTTGATATGCCTTATTCACTGCATAGTAATCCTTTTAATGAGATAACCCCTTTAAGTTGAAATCACTTGTCAGCAGTCATCTCATGACAGGATTACAATGGTTTAGGTTCCTTTACACTGTTCACAATGTAGCAGACGATTGTTGGGAAGCAAGTGTTCCTTCTTGACAATTGCCTGCACGTCAGTGGAGGAGACCACTGTATTTACATGTAGAGATCCAGGAGCGGACTAGGAATTAAAAGTGGCCCTGGAAATAAAGGTAAAAGTGGCCTCATGTTGCAGGAGAGTCCAAATTGACAGAAGGTGGGGCAACATAATTGGGCAGGGACAACAGAAGTAGGCAGGGCCAGCAATACCATAGTGCAGAGCAATATACTGCCCTAACGGAACCAAATACCACAGTGCAGCACAAAATACTGCCATCTGCACCACAGTATTCAACTGTATCGCTGTCCTGCGGACGTTCATAAGGATGAATTCCGGATGGCACCTGTGGCTGCTGGCCAGGTGTTTAAGAGAGAATCAGACCTTTATGTACCCAGCTGGCAGCCATGAGGAGGTCTTGGGTGGCCCTCCTAGGCATCAGTCCACTGGGAAATTTCTCTGTAGGGTCTATGGCCAATCCGCCCCTGTAGAGATCTCCTCCCCAATATGGAGAGGAGCGATCGCTAATGCCATTGCTTGTCCCTATACAGAACCATTTTTGCTTGGCCAGTGTAATGCGGCCTTCAGTAATACCTCTATTATAAAAATATAGACGGCAGCACTCATAGCAATGATCAAAATCAGGTGAAGTGGGTAATTCAGAGATGCAATGTTTTGGCCAGGCTCATCTTTTTCAAGCATAAGCTTGGCCGCCACTGGATTAAACATATCACAACATCATAATTGATAAGTATGTTTTCCCTCCCTTTATTTTGGATGATCTACATGGGTGATATGGGCATAGCCCGCTGGTAGACAATGCCCACACTCCAAACCTTTAGAAAATACCACTTCTTTGAGAAGATCCCCTCCTTATCCAGACTAGATTTTAAGTTCTACCATACATACTGTTTATAGTTTTGATTAACTTAAAGGTGGTACATTTCCTTTAATTTTAACTGTATATCCAAGAATCTTTCCAACCTTAATTTGGAGTGATAAATGGAGTTGTGCATTTAACCTTTTTTCTTTTAATTAAAATTTTAATTTTTTTCTCATTTAATATATATAAATACAAATTTACTCCAGAGCTGTTCATAGTCATTGGTGAACATATACAACTTCTGGACAAACTGTTTCAATAAAATCTCAAATGACCGAGTAGATATTGCTTATAGCACACAGTGTGGATATAAATACTGGGTAGACAACTACTAAAATCATATAATTAAAATGTAATTTAGAGTGAATACATACCATTGTTCATATCATATTACAGTTCTTGTAACTCAAACAGGTTAAATTCTTTCCTTTCTTTTCTACAGTAAAAATGTTAAATAATTACCCGTCAACTAATTTCACAGTAAAACTCCATTGTAAGGCAGAGGTTTCTCCTTTGCTGTTCTGAATGCCATAGTACATTGTGTGAAGTATTTCTGCACTGTAGAATGTCATCTTAAGAGGCTTTGACAGTAGGGAACAGTGAAAATGTCATTGTTGCCATGCTCACTCATTAGTAAGATGCTTCCAATTACGAGGTGATTAATATAATGATATACCGATTTATTTCCCTCCAAAAATACATTTTATTTGGCGTCATGTTTATAAGAAAACTTACAGCCTGACTGATTCCTCCATTATTCATTATATGATGTTGCTATGGAAAAAAAAAAATACCAGTATCACGCCTATAAACAAAATCTACAAACTGGTTTAAAGGAAGTAAGGCTGATGATTAGGTGTTGGGCATATGGAGAAGCTGTGGATGAAGTCTATGGCGGAGATTTATTATAAATCTATGTGGGTTTTCTGGCAAAGAACAGTGACAAATATTGTTGCAAGTACCGTCTTGCAACAAAATTAACAACCTTTTTTCTAAAAAAAACTTCTCCAAACATTGGGGAATGGGATGGAGAACACAGACCATGGGTGGACATCTGTGGCCCAACTCACTTAACATGGGATGAGCGAACTTCATATTTTGAAGTTCGTATTCGTGTTGGGGTATATGCTGAATTGCATCATGGATTCCGTTACCATGGACCATAACGCAATTCCATGGCAGAATATTAGAGGCACTCTGTTATTCATTCCATCATAATAGAAGTATATCGCAGCATAACGAATCCATCTGGTTTTCATTATGCTGGAGACCTGCTTGCACCTCTCATGTCAGCGAGGGACAAATTAAGACTGGCTTATACAACATTGGTCTTAATAAAACTCCCCCATGTTTCTCCTGGATTTATAGTTTCATCTATCTGAGGCAACCAGGGAGTTAAGATAGAGTTCCTTCACTGCATTAGGTTTTGTTTTAAACCTGGTAGAAGAAGTGGATCAGCACTAGACTCCGGCATAGATGATGTGCTTCAAATCATGTTATAGCTAGTCAGATGTCTAGTTACATGTTGTTAAAGGACCAATCGGTGGGGTATATGCCCCATAGGGGAGTGGTGTTACCCTAGGACTCTATCTTCAATGTACCTCTTTTTGCTATATATACGTACCATGCTGTATAATGTGACATGCTTGTTTGAAAAAGACTGTTTAGCTGAAACGTGTCACATTTGCCTGTATTCTGTTTATGGCAATAAACTGAAGATTTATTAGCATCAATAGGTGCCTGTTGATCTACTTCTTTAACTTGGATGTATGGGCCTGCAACCCAGGATACAAGCACCATCACCTTCTTCTAGAGCGCAGACTCATTATTTCTACAAATTGTTTAAAACTTGATAATAGGGCCTAATTGTGCGGTTCATCTCACCATGCAGATAGTCCTGGTTTAGGGCTGTTTTGTTTGATTGTGGGTTAGATGTGATGGTCCACATCCAGACTGGGTTCCATCTCAGCACTGAGACAGGTGCAGATTGTGTGACCCTGTAAGGGGAACTTATCTACATGGATATGGATTGCTATGTTCAAGCCTGACGCTATAATAAGGCAGACCAAAATTAGGGCGCAGAGACGCTGAGCCAAGGGGGGGGCGAAATTTATCTTTTTTAATTTTTATTTTAAATAAATAATTTGCGCCGCCGAGCGCTCTGACAGCTGTCTTGTGTGCTGCCGTGTGCCGCTCACTCTGTGAAAGCCTTGGGGTGTCTTCTTTCCAAAATGGGGTCACATGTGGGGTATTTATACTGCCCTGGCATTTTAGGGGCCCTAAAGCATGAGAATCCAAATGCGTAAAAATGCCCTGTGAAATCCTAAAGGTACTCATTGGTTTTAGGGCCCCTTTGCGCATCTTGGCTGCAAAAAAGTGTCACTCATGTGGTATCGCCGTACTCAGGAGAAGTAGGGCAATGTGTTTTGGGGTGTATTTTTACATATACCCATACTGTGTGTGAGAAATATCGCTGTAAACGACAACTTTTTAAAAAAAATTTATACAAAGTTGTCAATTTACAGAGATATTTCTCTCACACAGCATGGGTATATGTAAAAATACACCCCAAAACACATTGCCCTACTTCTCCTGAGTACGGCGATACCACATGAGTGACACTTTTTTGCAGCCTGGGTGCGCAATGGGGCCCTACTTTTAGGTTTTACACGGCTGCTCACAATTTAGCCCCACCCAAAATGCCAGAACAGTACAAACACCCCACAAATGACCCCATTTTGGAAAGTAGGCACCCCAAGGTATTCCGTGAGGGGCATGGCGAGTTCACAGAAATAAAAATTTTGGCACAAGTTAGCAGAAATTGATATATATATATATACTGTACTGCCCTGGCATTTGGGGGTCTCCGCAATCATTACATGTATGGCCAGCATTAGGAGTTTCTGCTATTCTCCTTATATTGAGCAGACGGGTAATGAGATTTTTTTTTTCCAATCAGCCTCTGGGCTAAAAAAAATAAATAAAATGAACGGCACAGATTTTTTCATTCGCATCGTTCAATGTGGATGAAAAAATCTCTGCCAAAATCAGTGACTGCGGTGCGGTGGGCTGGGCGCTAACTACCTAAAAAGTAGCTAACTAACTGGCGGTGATAAGGGACCCTTATGCCCCATTCACACGCGCGTTCACAGGAAGTCTCGCGTCTCGCGAGATGACGCGCCGATGCGTCCAGGAGGAGTAAACCAGCCGCCTCCTGGACGCATCAGTGCGTACAGCGGTCGGGAAGCGGTTAATTGGGGAGGGGCAAATGTGCGATGGAGGGGGAGAAATGTGGGCGCCAAAATGTAGCTTTGCTTGTGTTGGCAAAAATTCTTGCAACGGCCCTGGCGTTTGTAAATGGTACCAGCGATCAGGCCTGGTCACTAAGGAGCAATTTCAGGTTTATACCTTTAGGCTACATGCACACGACAGTGAAAAAAAACGTCCGTTAAAAACGGACACACTGTCCGTTTTTCATGGCCATTTTGCATCAGTGTGTGCATCAGTTTTTCATGTCTGTTAAAAACGGACATGAAAAACGGATGAATTTGATTGGCAGTTATTTCAGCCTGCCAGATCCGCCATGCCCATGCACTGACGTGCTGCCACACCACCCCCTTTGACTATAGGGCCGAAGGGATGAGCTACGGCACAGAGCGGCAGTGCACGGGCACTTGCAGCATGGCGGATGTCCAATTTTTGGCTCCCAACAATAATCATGACCCCCATGGTGCCCATAATGTCCTCCATAGTGCCCCAATAAATGTCCCCCATGGTGTATGTAATTTTTATATAGTGTCCCCAGCTTTAATAATGCCCCCCCCCCCAATATAGGCCCCAGTTAAATAAATGTCCCCCATAGTGTGAATTTTTTAATAGTGCCCTCAGCTTTACTAATGCCCCCCCCCCCAAAAAAAAAAAAAAAAATTCTTCTCTATGGGGGACATTATTAAGATGTGGGTAATGCCCCCCATAGTGTAGGAACATTTTTTTTATCCACTTGCTCGCGCTGCAGTCTCTTCTATCTTCGCAGAACGGAGTGTGCGCGATGACGTCACCCCGCACCCCACGTGATGATGTCACTACGCACAACGCAGGTCCTTCGGCAGGTCCTTCTCAATGAAGAGAGAAAGGCTGCCCCAACGGAAGGACTTGCATAAAGATGAGTTATTTGGGGGCATTATTTAAACTATGGGGGGCATTATACGGGGGGGGGGCTTATTTAAACTAGGGGGGGCTCATTATTTCATGATGGGGCATTCAGGGGCATTTTTTTAAAGCCGCAATGTACCCGTTTTTAACGGCCGTGAGACGGGTGCCTTCCTTTCAAACGGCCGTTAAAAACGGTCCCATTGATTTCAATGGGTCCGCACGGCCGTGAAAACGGCCAGAAATAGGACATATCCTATTTTTGGACGGACGCTATTCACTGGCCGTTTAAAGAACGGCCATGTGAATAGAGATGGCCCGAACTATCCGCCGGCGAACAGTTCCCGGCGAACATAGCTTGTTCGCGTTCGCCTCAACGGGCGAACACATGCGATGTTCGGTCCGCCCCCTATACATCATCATTGAGCAAACTTTGACCCTGTACCTCACAGTCAGCAGCATACCCTCCCTCCCAGACCCTCCCACCTCCTGCACAGCATCCATTTTAGATTCATTCTGAAGCTGCAGTCTTAGTGAGAGGAGGGAGAGTGTAGTTGCTGCTGATTTAATTGGGAAATCAATAGCTAGGCTAGTGAATTCAGTGTCCACTCCAGTCCTGAAAGACTCATCTGATCTCTGCTGTAAGGACAGCGTCCTGACAGCACCCAAAAAGCCCTTTTTAGGGCTGCAACATTAGTCAGCTTTTTTTTTTCCTTTATATACATATTGCAGTTGCCTGGCCTGCCTGTGTGTGAGGAGCTGCAGGCCCACAGACTGTAGTGTGCCCAATGCCAGTGCCCACCCCTGTCATCCCGTGTGGCACAGGACTTTGCATCAAAAAAAGGCATTTAATTTTTACACTTTAATCTAAGGTTAGTTGCCTGCCAGTGTGTGTCAGGCTGACTTCCACTGACTGTAGTGTGCCCACTGCCAGTGCTCCACCACTCATACCGGCTGGCACAGGACTTTGCATAAAAAAGGCATTTAATTTTTACACTTTAGTGTAATTTCAGCTGCTTGCCTGATGCTAGTGTGTGTCAGGCCGACTTCAACTGACTGTAGTGTGCCCACTGCCAGTGCCCACCCCTGTCATCCCGTGTGGCACAGGACTTTGCATAAAAAAGGCACTTAATTTTTACACTTTAATCTAAGGTTAGTTGCCTGCCAGTGTGTGTCAGGCTGACTTCCACTGACTGTAGTGTGCCCACTGCCAGTGCCCACCACTCATACCCGGCTGGCACAGGACTTTGCATAAAAAGGCATTTAATTTTTACACTTTAGTGTAATTTCAGCTGCTTGCCTGCTGCTAGTGTGTGTCAGGCCGACTTCAACTGACTGTAGTGTGCCCACTGCCAGTGCCCACCCCTGTCATCCCGTGTGGCACAGGACTTTGCATAAAAAAAAGGCACTTAATTTTTACATTTTAATCTAAGGTTAGTTGCCTGCCAGTGTGTGTCAGGCTGACTTCCACTGACTGTAGTGTGCCCACTGCCAGTGCCCACCACTCATACCGGCTGGCACAGGACTTTGCATAAAAAAGGCATTTAATTTTTACACTTTAGTGTAATTTCAGCTGCTTGCCTGCTGCTAGTGTGTGTCAGGCCCACTTCCACTGACTGTAGTGTGCCCACTGCCAGTGCCCACCCTGTCATCCCGTGTGGCACAGTACTTTGCATCAAAAAAGGCATTTAATTTTTACACTTTAGAGTAATTTCAGTTGCTTGCCTGCTGCTAGTGTGTGTCAGGCCCACTTCCACTGACTGTAGTGTGCCCACTGCCAGTGCCAACCACTGATACCGGGTGGCACAGTAGCTTGCTGATAAATAAGGCATTTAATTTTTAGACATTTTAATCTAAGGTTAGTTGCCTGCCAGTGTGTGTCAGGCTGACTTCCACTGACTGTAGTGTGCCCACTGCCAGTGCCCACCACTCATACCGGCTGGCACAGGACTTTGCATAAAAAGGCATTTAATTTTTACACTTTAGTGTAATTTCAGCTGCTTGCCTGATGCTAGTGTGTGTCAGGCCGACTTCAACTGACTGTAGTGTGCCCACTGCCAGTGCCCACCCCTGTCATCCCGTGTGGCACAGGACTTTGCATAAAAAGGCACTTAATTTTTACACTTTAATCTAAGGTTAGTTGCTCTGCCAGTGTGTGTCAGGCTGACTTCCACTGACTGTAGTGTGCCCACTGCCAGTGCCCACCACTCATACCGGCTGGCACAGGACTTTGCATAAAAAGGCATTTAATTTTACACTTTAGTGTAATTTCAGCTGCTTGCCTGCTGCTAGTGTGTGTCAGGCCGACTTCAACTGACTGTAGTGTGCCCACTGCCAGTGCCCACCCCTGTCATCCCGTGTGGCACAGGACTTTGCATAAAAAAGGCACTTAATTTTTACATTTTAATCTAAGGTTAGTTGCCTGCCAGTGTGTGTCAGGCTGACTTCCACTGACTGTAGTGTGCCCACTGCCAGTGCCCACCACTCATACCGGCTGGCACAGGACTTTGCATAAAAAAAGGCATTTAATTTTTACACTTTAGTGTAATTTCAGCTGCTTGCCTGCTGCTAGTGTGTGTCAGGCCCACTTCCACTGACTGTAGTGTGCCCACTGCCAGTGCCCACCCCTGTCATCCCGTGTGGCACAGTACTTTGCATCAAAAAAAGGCATTTAATTTTTACACTTTAGAGTAATTTCAGTTGCTTGCCTGCTGCTAGTGTGTGTCAGGCCCACTTCCACTGACTGTAGTGTGCCCACTGCCAGTGCCAACCACTGATACCGGGTGGCACAGTAGCTTGCTGATAAATAAGGCATTTAATTTTTAGACATTTTAATCTAAGGTTAGTTGCCTGCCAGTGTGTGTCAGGCTGACTTCCACTGACTGTAGTGTGCCCACTGCCAGTGCCCACCACTCATACCGGCTGGCACAGGACTTTGCATAAAAAGGCATTTAATTTTTACACTTTAGTGTAATTTCAGCTGCTTGCCTGCTGCTAGTGTGTGTCAGGCCCACTTCCACTGACTGTAGTGTGCCCACTGCCAGTGCCCACCCCTGTCATCCCGTGTGGCACAGTACTTTGCATCAAAAAAGGCATTTAATTTTTACACTTTAGAGTAATTTCAGTTGCTTGCCTGCTGCTAGTGTGTGTCAGGCCCACTTCCACTGACTGTAGTGTGCCCACTGCCAGTGCCAACCACTGATACCGGGTGGCACAGTAGCTTGCTGATAAATAAGGCATTTAATTTTTAGACAGTAGTCTAAATTCAGTTGCTTGCCTGCTGCCAGTGTGTGTCAGGCCCTCTTCCACTGACTGTAGTGTGCCCACTGCCAGTGCCAACCACTGATACCGGGTGGCACAGTAGCTTGCCGATAAATAAGGCATTTAATTTTTAGACAGTAGTCTAAATTCAGTTGCTTGCCTGCTGCCAGTGTGTGTCAGGCCCTCTTCCACTGACTGTAGGGTGCCCACTGCCAGTGCCAACCACTGATACCGGGTGGCACAGTAGCTTGCCGATAAATAAGGCATTTCATTTTTAGACAGTAGTCTAAAAACAGTTGCTTGCCTGCTGCCAGTGTGTGTCAGGCCCGCTTCCACTGACGATAGTGTGCCCACTGCCAGTGCCAACCACTGATACCGGGTGGCACAGTAGCTTGCCGATAAATAAGGCATTTAATTTTTAGACAGTAGTCTAAATTCAGTTGCTTGCCTGCTGCCAGTGTATGTCAGGCCCGCTTACACTGACTGTAGTGTGCCCACTGCCAGTGCCAACCACTGATACCGGGTGGCACAGTAGCTTGCCGATAAATAAGGCATTTAATT
This sequence comes from Bufotes viridis, assembly GCA_033119425.1. Classification (NCBI taxonomy): domain Eukaryota; kingdom Metazoa; phylum Chordata; class Amphibia; order Anura; family Bufonidae; genus Bufotes; species Bufotes viridis. The sequence goes on along the minus strand of CM065589.1, from coordinate 65,458,257 downwards.
TTTAGACAGTAGTCTAAATTCAGTTGCTTGCCTGCTGCCAGTGTATGTCAGGCCGCTTCCACTGACTGTAGTGTGCCCACTGCCAGTGCCAACCACTGATACCGGGTGGCACAGTAGCTTGCCGATAAATAAGGCATTTAATTTTTAGACAGTAGTCTAAATTCAGTTGCTTGCCTGCTGCCAGTGTGTGTCAGGCCCTCTTCCACTGACTGTAGTGTGCCCACTGCCAGTGCCAACCACTGATACCGGGTGGCACAGTAGCTTGCCGATAAATAAGGCATTTAATTTTTAGACAGTAGTCTAAATTCAGTTGCTTGCCTGCTGCCAGTGTGTGTCAGGCCCTCTTCCACTGACTGTAGTGTGCCCACTGCCAGTGCCAACCACTGATACCGGGTGGCACAGTAGCTTGCCGATAAATAAGGCATTTAATTTTTAGACAGTAGTCTAAATTCAGTTGCTTGCCTGCTGCCAGTGTGTGTCAGGCCCTCTTCCACTGACTGTAGTGTGCCCACTGCCAGTGCCAACCACTGATACCGGGTGGCACAGTAGCTTGCCGATAAATAAGGCATTTAATTTTTAGACCGTAGTCTAAATTCAGTTGCTTGCCTGCTGCCAGTGTGTGTCAGGCCCTCTTCCACTGACTGTAGTGTGCCCACTGCCAGTGCCAACCACTCATACCGGGTGGCACAGTACCTAGCACGCGTAGTACCACTTATCTAAAAAAAAAATGACAGGCAGAGGCAGGCCAACCCGCAGGGGCCGTCGTGGTCGTGGTGCTGTGATTTCCACTGTCCCTGGAATAATGCCCAGTTTTCAGAGGCCACGTACCCTGAACCCGAAAAATTCTGAGGACGTAGTTGACTGGCTTAGACAGGACACCCAATCTTCAACAGCTTCCGCTAAGAACCTTGACGCACCATCCTCCTCCAGCTCAGCTTCGGTCACCTGCTCTCAAGTTACCACGCACCCGCTCGTCGCCACCACCACCACTACCACCACAGCCACCACAGCCGCTTCACTTGATCCGTCAGAGGAGTTATTTACACATCAGTTGCATGCAATTAGTGATGCGCAACCATTATTGCCAGATGATGTAGATTACGGGGATATGTCTCAGTCAGGCAGGATTACACACATGGACGTACAGTGTGATGATGATGATGATGTTGTACCCGCTGCTGCTTCCTTTGCTGAGGTGTCAGATACAAGTGAAGCGGTTGATGATGACGATGTGTCCACGGATGCCACGTGGGTGCCTGCTCGAAGAGAAGAAGAGGGGAAAGTTCTGAAGGGGAGACAGAGAGAATGAGGAGATGAGTTGGAAGCAGGGGGAGGTCGTCGCAAGGAGTTAGTGGCACAGTCAGACAGCATGTATCGGCACCTGGGGTCAGCCAGACAGCACGCCAGTCAACGCATGCTGTTGCCACCACCAGAATGCCGTCATTGCAAAGCTCAGCAGTGTGGCATTTTTTTGTGTGTCTGCCTCTGATAAAAGCAATGCCATTTGCAACCTGTGCCAAAAGAAACTGAGTCGTGGCTAGTCCAACACCCACCTTGGTACAACTGCTTTGCGAAGGCACATGATCTCACATCACAAACGCCTATGGGATCAACACATGAGTACAAGCAGCACACAAACTCAAAGCCACCATGCTCCTCCTGGTCCAGCATCTTCAGCCACGTCAACCACTGCTGTCCTCCCTGCCCCTCTCAACCACCCGCCACTCCATCTCTCACCTTCAGCAGTTCCTGCTTATCTGCCCACAGTCAGGTGTCTGTCAAGGACATGTTTGAGCATAAGAAGCCAATGTCACAAAGTCACCCCCTTGCCCAGCGACTGACAGCTGGCTTGACGGAACTCTTAGCCCGCCAGCTTTTACCATACCAGCTGGTAGAGTCTGAGGCCTTCAAAAAATTTGTCGCTATTGGGACACCACAGTGGAAGGTACCCGGACGAAATTTTTTTTCAAAAAAGGCAATCCCAAACCTCTACCATGTCATTGAAATGGAAGTCATGGCATCTCTGGCATACAGTGTTGGGGCAAGGGTCCATCTGACCACTGATACCTGGTCTGCAAAGCACGGTCAGGGCAGGTATATCACGTATACTGCGCATTGGGTCACCCTGCTGACGGCTGACAAGCATGGAATGCGTGGCTCCGCAGCGGAGTTGGTGACACCACCACGACTTGCAGGCAGACCTACTGCCACCTCCTCTACTCCTTCTCCATCCTCTTCGATATCGTCCTCGGCTGAGTCCTCTTCTGCTGCGGCGTCTGGCTGCACATCAACTGATTCCCCCCAGCTCCCCAGGGGCTATTCCACATCCCGGATACGACAGTGTCACGCTATCTTGGGGTTGACTTGCCTGAAAGCAGAGAGCCACACAGGACCAGCACTCCTGTCCGCCCTGAACGCACAGGTGGATCAGTGGCTGACCCCGCACCAACTGGAGATCGGCAAAGTGGTGTGTGACAATGGAAGCAATCTGTTGGCGGCATTAAATTTGGGCAAGTTGTCACATGTGCCGTGCATGGCACATGTGTTGAATCTCATCGTGCAACGTTTTGTGTCTAAGTACCCAGGCTTACAGGACGTCCTCAAGCAGGCCAGGAAGGTGTGTGGCCATTTCAGGCGTTCCTACACGGCCATGGCGCACTTTTCCGATATTCAGCGGCGAAACAACATGCCAGTGAGGCGCTTGATATGCGACAGCCCGACACGTTGAATTCAACACTCCTAATGTTCGACCGCCTGCTCCAACAAGAAAAAGCCGTCAACAGTATTTGTATGACCGGGGTGCTAGGACAGCCTCTGCGGAGCTGGGAATCTTTTGCCACGTTACTGGACACTCATGCGCAATGCCTGTAGGCTCATGCGTCCTTTTGAGGAGGTGACAAACCTAGTCAGTCGCACCGAAGGCACCATCAGCGACCTCATCCCATTTGTTTTCTTCCTGGAGCGTGCCCTGCGAAGAGTTCTGGATCAGGCTGTAGATGAGCGTGAAGAAGACGAAGAGTTGTGGTCACCATCACCACCAGAAACAGCCTTGTCATCATCGCTTGCCGGACCTGCAGCAACGCTGGAAGAGGAGTATGAGGAAGAGGAGTCAGAGGAGGAATGTGGTGGCTTTGAGGAGGAGGAAGACCAACCACAGCAGGCACCCCAGGGTGCTCGTTGTTGTCACCTATCTGGGACCCATGGTGTTGTACGTGGCTGGGGGGAAGAACAGACCGTCAATGACATCAGTGAGGACGAGGAACGGGAAATGAGTAGCTCTGCATCCAACCTTGTTCAAATGGGGTCTTTCATGCTTTCATGTCTGTTGAGAGACCCACGTATAAAAAAGATAAAGGAGAACGACCTGTACTGGGTGGCCACGCTACTAGACCCCCGGTATAAGCAGAAAGTGGCAGAAATGTTACCAAATTACCGAAAGTCGGAAAGGATGCAGCAGTTCAAAACCAAACTAAAAAATATGCTTTACACAGCTTATAAGGGGGATGTCACAGCACAGCGGGAATCTAACTGGGGAAGAGGTGAGTGTAATCCTCCTCCTACCACGGCGGCAAGGACTGGACGATTTACAGATGTGTTGTTGATGGAGGACATGCGGAGCTTTTTCAGTCCTACTCATCGCCACAGCCCTTCGGGATCCAGCCTTAGAGAACGACTCGACCGACAGGTAGCAGACAATCTGAGGAGCAATGAACCCCTTCACTACTGGGTGTGCAGGCTTGACCTGTGGCCTGAGCTATCCCAGTTCGCGATAGAACTTCTGGCCTGCTCTGCTTCAAGTGTCCTGTCAGAAAGGACCTTCAGTGCAGCAGGAGGCATTGTCACTGACAAGAGAAGTCGTCTCGGTCAAAAAAGTGTTGATTACCTCACCTTCATAAAGATGAATGAGGCATGGATCCCGAAGGGACTCACAGTGGGGGATACGTTTGACTAACAAAAGGCCTGATTACATGCCTTGGCCTCAAAATGGTCCCCACGCTGCTGTATTTAATGTCTGCATACCAGATGACTTTCGTGAATTCTCCACCACCAACTAGGGTTCAAGCCGCAATGTTTTAGTCACTTTTCTGCCTGGAAAACATCAATTTTTCCGGCCGCTGCTACAATAGCGGCTGCAACAGTGCCATTATTTTTCAGGCATGTGTACATGCCTAATTTTTCTGTCCTATGGTGCAGCACTATGGCTGCAAAAACAAACCAAAAAAAAAAGGCACATACAAGTGTCAATTCCCCTTCGTGATCGTTACCTTGTTGCGGTGAAGGGGCTTGCGTATCACAATGAAGCGATCATCATCACCTCTATAAGTGTATTGGCAATGTTGCCACACCCCAGATGATAAGGCCGTTGCTTCATTATGGTCAGACCAAAAGCGATCGGACGGCTGGATAATATTTCATAGAAAAAACATTAATTTACCTTTTTTTTATATGTTGTATGGGTTTTTAATACATAAAATAAAAAATCATAATAAAGTCTCTTAATAGTTTATTAGAAATGATGCAGGTAATTAAAAAAATCCCCATCAATTCCAATACAAAGCAAGTACAGAGCTCAGAACTAAATTATTTCATGATGTCGTAATGGTTCGCTAATTCGACAATGGTTAATCAATTCGACCGGATAGGGTCCGTAACAGGGATTAAACTGATAGGAATAGTACTAGTTTAGACACCACTCATATAGGGTGTCACAGCACATTGCTCTGTGCACGCGCAGTGTCCCAATTTGGGAGTAAGAGGACCGACCAAGCTGCTTTTTCCATCTCCCGGTTCCTGAAATCAATTCAGTTTAGTGTATGAGAGTTTGGTCTGTCACTGTGAAGGCAGTCGAAGGTACCCGGCCTAAATTTTTTTTCACAAAAGGCAATCCCTGATATGGGACGTAACAGGGATTAAACTGATGAGAATAGTACTACAGAAAATACCACTCATATAGGGTGTGACAGTAAATTGCACGGCGCAGACGCAGTAACCGTGGATTAAAACAGAGTGGAGGGAGCCAGCGTTTTTTTAACCATCTCCCCGTTCGAAAAATCTATTCAATAAATGGCCCCCAGATTGGGGACGTTAGAGGGATTAAACTGATGAGAATAGTACTACAGAAAATACCACTCATATCGGGTGTGACAGTAAATTGCACGGCGCAGACGCAGTGACCGTAGTTTAAAACAGAGTGGAGGGAGCCAGCGTTTTTTTAACCATCTCCCCGTTCGAAAAATCTATTTAATAAATGGCCCCCAGATTGGGGAGTCAGGGACATTAGAGGGATTAAACTGATGAGAATAGTACTACAGAAAATACCACTCATATAGGGTGTGACAGTAAATTGCACGGCGCAGACGCAGTGACCGTGGATTAAAACAGAGTGGAGGGAGCCAGCGTTTTTTTAACCATCTCCCCGTTCGAAAAATCTATTCAATAAATGGCCCCCAGATTGGGGACGTTAGAGGATTAAACTGATGAGAATAGTACTACAGAAAATACCACTCATATCGGGTGTGACAGTAAATTGCACGGCGCAGACGCAGTGACCGTGGTTTAAAACAGAGTGGAGGGAGCCAGCGTTTTTTAACCATCTCCCGTTCGAAAAATCTATTTAATAAATGGCCCCCAGATTGGGGAGTCAGGGACATTAGAGGATTAAACTGATGAGAATAGTACTACAGAAAATACCACTCATATCGGGTGTGACAGTAAATTGCACGGCGCAGGCGCAGTGACCGTGGATTAAAACAGAGTGGAGGGAGCCAGCGTTTTTAACCATCTCCCGTTCGAAAAATCTATTCAATAAATGGCCCCCAGATTGGGGACGTTAGAGGGATTAAACTGATGAGAATAGTACTACAGAAAATACCACTCATATCGGGTGTGACAGTAAATTGCACGGCGCAGATGCAGTCACCGTGGTTTAAAACAGAGTGGAGGGAGCCAGCGTTTTTAACCATCTCCCCGTTCGAAAAAATCTATTTAATAAATGGCCCCCAGATTGGGGAGTCGGGACGTTAGAGGGATTAAACTGATGAGAATAGTACTACAGAAAATACCACTCATATCGGGTGTGACAGTAAATTGCACGGCGCAGACGCAGTGACCGTGGTTTAAAACAGAGTGGAGGGAGCCAGCGTTTTTTTAACCATCTCACCGTTCGAAAAATCTATTCAATAAATGGCCCCCAGATTGGGGACGTTAGAGGGATTAAACTGATGAGAATAGTACTACAGAAAATTATACTCATATCGGGTGTGACAGTAAATTGCACGGCGCAGACGCAGTCACCGTGGATAAAAACAAAGGGGAGGGAGCCAGCGTTTTTTTTTAACCATCTCCCCGTTCGAAAAATCAATTCAATTCACCTTTTGGGGACCCTTGGTGTTGTACGTGGCTGGGTGGAGGAAGAAACCTTCAATGACATCACCGGGACGTGGCTAGCTTGGTATCCAACCTTGTGCAAATGGGGAGTTTGCGGTTGTGCAAATAAACTGTTTGCGGTGCATTAAAAGGGGAGTGTGGTCTGTCAATGTCAGTGAAGCGGGCGTAACCCTTACACTACCTGATACAACATCATACCTGATCGTATACACACACTGGATGTTTTAAAGCACGTTATTCCAAACAATTTAGGAATGTTAGTTGATTTATGCCCTTTATGGATTAAAACCCGACTCTGTGTCCACTACGTAATTTTCCATGGGAGTTTTGCCATAGATCCCCCTCCGGCATGCCACAGTCCAGGTGTTAGACCCCTTGAAACAACTTTCCCATCACTATTGTGGCCAGAAAGAGTCCCTGTGGGTTTTAAAATTCGCCTACCAATTGAAGTCTATGGCGGTTCGCCCGGTTCGCCCGTTCGCGAACATTTGCGGAAGTTCGCGTTTGCGAACTGAAAATTTTATGTTCGCGACATCACTACATGTAAATAGCTCCATAGACTTACATTGGTGGTAAAAATGGCCGTGTGACGGCCGTTACTTAGACGGCCGTCACACGGCCATTTTTCACTGTCGTGTGCATGAGCCCTAATTGTTTTTTACATGTTTTAGCAACCTGACAATAAAACTAAGGTCAGTTGCTCCATAACCCTGCAGCAGAATAATGAAGAAAATAACCTGTGGAAAATGTAAAGGGAAGAAACACATGATCAACAATAAAATAAGACGGGTTATAAATAATTCATATTTACATGCAGGGTTCCCTCTGTTAGCCCAGCACTCCGTGCCTGCACTGCTGGTCCTACACTTGTGCACTAGGGTTGCCAAACATCCAGAATTTCCTGGACACTCCATAAAATAAGCCACTTTTTTCCTGTGTCTGTGAAAAAAAATTGATGTGTCCGTGATTTTTTTTTGAGGCTGGTGATACTTGACTAGATTACTTTGGTGGTAATTATCATTTTACAGCTCACAGTAAATGCTGGTAATGAGTTATTTTCAGTATATTGAGCTATAGATATGGATTACTTATAATCTTAGTCATTTATTATGGTTTTCCAATTTGTCCATCAAAATGTTGGCTGTCCGTGATTTTGAGCTAAGTTGTCCAGAAAAAAGAAAAATTCTGGTTGGCAACCCTGGCGAGCACGGGCGCCAGCTTCCTTATTCCCTTCTGCTGCCATGCACCATGCTGACAAGCATGGGCAGCAGGTATCTTAACCCCTTAGTGACCATGTTTTTACAGTGGTCACTAAGGGGCCTTGGTCTGACGTGCAGCCTTTTTATGGCGGCACTTTAGCCCAAGATAGCGCTACAAAAAAGCACCGGAGCTCCCTGCCCCTGGGGCAGTGATCAGAGACCATGACAAGCGGTCTCTGATCACCGAAAATACCGGCAGTAAACTTTCTTCTCCCTCCTTAAGGGAAACCTGGGCCCCGATCCTCAATCCCCCTCCCCCCAGTACCTCAAAGATGGCGGCCCGGCGCATGCGCACACTGTATGCTAGCCCCCAACGCCCCTGTACTGGTTCTCTCAAAATGGCGCAGACATGCGCACTGGTTACTGTGCTGAAGATCTGCAAAGTAACCATCAGGGACCATTACTATTGGTCCCTGATCATGTGGTCTCCATGATAACCATATCATGGAGATCACCTCCATTATATTTACTAAACACAGCCAGGGCATGGGCTGTGCTTCTCTCTCCTCTCAGTGCAGTTGTTCTGTGAGGAGAGAGAGAGAGAGAGAGAGAGAGAGATCAGACTTCTGTCCTGGCGATTTACTGTGAAAAAAATTAAAATCTATTTATAAAATGTCGATTCATAACTAGCTGTCAGTGGGCGTCCGTCATTAGGCGTCTATTAGGGACTGTGTGTCTGTCTGTCACTGGCGGTCAGAGGCCAACTGTCACTGTCCGTCTGTCACTGGCGGTCAGAGGCCAACTGTCACTGTCAGTCTGTCACTGGTGGTCAGGGGCCAACTGTCGCTGTCCGTCTGTCACTGGCGGTCAGAGGCCAACTGTCACTGTTCATCTGTCACTGGCGGTCAGAGGCCAACTGTCACTGTCCGTCTGTTAGTCAGTCAGTGGGCATCTGTTAGGGTCCGTCTTAATTGTCGGTCAGTGGACGTACTGCTACTGATGCTAGCGAAAACTTACTTTTAATTTTTAGGGTGGGATATACAGTATATAATTTTTTTTTTTTCTTTCTGAGCTTTTTAGTAAATAAGATGGCTCGAAGATTATTCAGAGCAGAGCAGGCATATGAATTTCTATGCTCTGAAAACTCTGAATCCGACACCGCTTCAGAGGCGGAAATATTTTCCGATAGGGGGGACTCTAGCTCCACTTCCATCCCCAGACCCCATAGCCCTATGATTTTTTAGAGTCTCCATATTCTGAAAGCCATATGTTTTTTTAGTTTTTGGGCGACTGTCTTACTGTATGTAGAGGCTAATTTTTTTCAGTATGAGATGACGGTTTGATTGGTACTATTTTAGGGTGCATATGACTTTTTGATCGCTTGGTATTACACTTTTTGTGATGTAAGGTGACAAAAAATGGCTTTTTTAACATACTTTTTTTATTTACAGTGTTTACCTGAGGAGTTAGGTCATGTGATATTTTTATACAGCAGGTTCTTACTGATGTGGCGATACCTAATATGTATACTTTTTTTCTTTATTTAATTTTTGCACAATAAAAGCATTTTTAAACAAAAAAAAATCATCTTTTAGCGTCTCCATATTCTGAGAGCCATAGTCTTAGGTAGGGTCTCATTTTTTGCGGGATGAGATGACGGTTTGATTGGTACTATTTTGGGGGGCATATGCCTTTTTGATTGCTTGGTGTTGCACTTTTTGCAATGTAAGGTGACAAACAAATTATTGTTTTAGCACAGTTTTTATTTAATTTTTTTCTACGACATTCAGGTGAGGGAGTGGATCATGTGATATCTTTGCAGAACCGGTCTTTACAGATGTGGCAATACCCAATATGTCTGGGTTTTCTTTTCTTTTTTTACAATTTTATGTGTTTTATTTTGGGAAATTTTATTTATTTTTTTACTTGAAATTTTATTTTTTATTATGAAAAACAATTTCTTTTACTTTTTTTTTTACTTTTTATTTTAGTCCCACTCTAGGACTTCAACTTCTGCAATGCATTACAGTACAAACTGTATTGTAATGCTTTGGCTGTCAGCTTTTAAGCTGGATCTCACAGGCTTCTGTAGAAGGCAAGCTCTGGTGCCTATGGAAGGTATCGGGCTTCCTTCTCTGCCATTGGGTCCCCGCCACTGCAGCACGGGGACCTAATAGGGTAGCAGAGAGCACCTTTACCCTCCGTGAAACCCTCAGCATGCCCTGGTAAACTTTGACCGCGGCATAAAAGGGGTTAACACGCTGACATCAGTGTTTTCACCGATGCTGGCGTATGCAGCAGGGGCCCGGCTGTCAGCTCCTGCACCCGCCCGATCAGCCTGCCATACATGTACGCCACTGGTCCTTAAGTCACGTCCACCAGCGCCGGGGTTAAAATACAAGAATAACTATACAAATATGGTATCGCTATAACCTTACTGACCTGGAGAATGAAGGGATATTGGAATTTTTTTTTACAGCTGCTCACTACATTATCTACAATAGTAAATTGTGCCATTAGAAAGTACAAAAAACAAGCCCTCATAGGCTATGTGAAAGGAAAAGCTAAAAATTTCCGGAAGGCCATGAGTAAAAAACAAAAACGCAAAAACTAAAAAATCCTCTGAGACTGAAAGGGAATCTGTCAGCAGTTTTCACCATGCCAAACTACTGATAGCACTAGCTAAGGGCAGGGGAGTGCATTACAAACGTTTTGTGGAGTTTTTATTATCAGGAGTAATGTGAATGCAAACTTTTTATTCTGCTAGGTTCTTCTCTAAAAATCTAATCGAACAAGAGCACAAATACTAGGAAGTATACCGATATAGCTGATCACTAAGCAGAAATTACCTGCCGATGGAGTGCTCTTTTAGAGACCTGTGACTGCAGAGCACTTGTAGTGATGCAGCCATGACAATTATGACTGCACACCTACTGCTGACTATTTGGAACTGGGCAACCACGATGACTATGAGTGAACACCCACTGCTGGCCCTTCGGATCGGTGTGGCTATGTTGACTGTTAGTGGGCTCCCACTACTGGCCATTTGGAGTGGTGTGGCCATGACAACACCCATTGTTGGCCATTTACAGAGATGAAAACATGACAATATGGCTATGGCTGTGGTCCAAACGAATACATTAGGTTGTAATCAATTCCGTATTTTTCTCTCTTCCAATAGAAATGGGCATTCTCGTCTGCAATATGGACCAGAGTAGGATATGTTCTACAATTTGCATAAAAGGCCACTCGGATCCTTTAAAAAATCTGGGTATGCATGGTCCCATACAAGTGAATGGGTCAGTGAGTTATCGACAACAAATTGTATATAACACACAGATGAAAAATACTCTCATCTGAATGCAGCCTAAACATTAGATGAACATTAATACTGTGCAGCTATTATTATTGCCTAGCACTGTATTATTCTTATGCAGCAGACCAATTAGTACTGTCGCTCTATAGAAGGTTGCACAGTAAAACCTGGAATACATCACACAAGGCAGCTAATGTCAGACTGACATTCAATAATGTTCTGACAAACTTCCAGATGAAATTTATACTCTCAGTAGGACAATTAGCAGAACTGTGAATACAATATTTTACATATCTTTGCTGCCATTTTATGACGGTGTATAGCTCAGTAATGTAAAAACAAGACATCACATGTTAGACTAGAAACAGAGAGAACAATAGCACTATTGTATAAGCAGTAATTAATGCCCATTCAAATGAAACTGATGAAAGCAGCTGACACTCTTCTGCAATGAGTGGGATTGAAGATTACTCCAATCCCGGGTATTCAGCACCCCAGATAGCAGTCAATAGCGTACAGGGTAGCGCGAGTCAGAGGGAAATCGTGGGGTGCTGATGGGTTGTCGTGGCTGTCGTGGCTGTTGTGGCTGCTCAGGGCCATGTGAAGGCTCCCAGATCTTCAATAGTAATTTTTCTATTAAGCCGTGCCTATGGCAGGGTTAAATAGGAAGTTGTCACAAGAGCCATTAGTCAGCAAAAGTCTCTACGAGAAGAATTGTTGCAAAAGGTTTACCCTTCCTCCTAATGTATTTTTATCATTTGTCATTTACAGCTCTATACAACTATTACAGCGACTAAGATCTGTCAAAACTCCAGGCATGCATGATCCTTTATTGTACCCAATGCCCCATTTTAGCTCAGTGTTAGCCTTGCTGCCTTCCAGTTTGGGTATTTTATTAAACGGACATGGAAATTTCCTGGTGGGCCAATGTCCAGGAACCCTCCAGAGCCCTCCTTATGGCCGGCGACTGGATGCATAATGATCTGATGGTCTCAGCATTAATTAACGCTATGTGCATTAGGTACTTATGCACCTGGCCAGGTGCCCTCCTGAATTCAACTGTTACACTATCCTTAGTATGGCAATACAGTGGGATACTGCAGTGAGGGCGGCAGCATTTTGTGCTGCACTGTAGTATTTGGTCCTTCTGGTGCTGTATCTTGTGCTGCACTAAATATTGCTGGTCCTGTCTACTTTTGTTATCCCTACCTTCATGTGTTGCCCGCCTTCTGTCAATTTGGACCTGCCCACAGCATGGTGCCTCTTTTCGTGTTTTTTCCAGGGGAACTTTAAGCTCTCAGTCCGTCCCTGGAACCAGTGTCTAGTTCGGCATGCATCATTTATACTAGTGCTACTGTATTTTATTTTTTCATTTTCACTGTCCATTAAGAGTTGATTTCAAGTCATAATTCGTTACAATAAAAAAAAAAAAAAAAGTTTCCCAGGGGTTATGGCCATTGCTGCAGCACAGATACGAGGTAGTGGGGGCGGGAATTGCTCCACATGTGTGTCTATGAGCATTCCAGACACCAGCTACCAGCCAAGTCGGCATTTTTTACTATATTGTGAAAGCACGAACACTGCTGCTGCATTGCAGCCCTGGCCATAAGCCATGGGTATGAGCAGTGTATAATGTGATGGAAAAATGAATCCAGACAGGAAAGGAAGCAATATGGACAATCACAGTACTTTAGTAAGTGCCTTATATTCAGTTTCTGTACATGATAAATGCCATTTGCAGAAGTGAGACAACCCAAAAATATATCCCTGCTATATAAAAAAATAAATAAAAAAGGTTGTTGTTATTACTAGAGATGAGCGAATCGAAGCTGACAAAGTGGAATTCGATCCGAATTTCATGAAAAATTCGATTTGCACCAAATGCGAATTACCTCGTGCTTTTTGGTAACGAATTTAATTTTTTCCTAATGGCTCTTTCACAATACCGTTTTTCTTTTCCATCCTAGAGTTCCATCGTCGGGGCTCTAAGACGGAAAAAGACTGATCAGGATTATCCTAATGCATTCAGAATAGAGAGAAATCCGTTCAGGATGCATCAGGATGTCTTCCGTTCAGTATGTGAACGTTTTTTGGACGTTGACAAAACCGCAGCATGCTGCAGATTTGTCTCCGTTCAAAAATCCGGAAGAAACGCTGGATCTGGAATTAATGCCCATTGAAGTGCATTAATCCGCATCCGGAATTAAGCTAAACGTCGTTTCGGCACATCGCTGGATCCGACGTTTAGCTCTGCACATGCGCAGCAGCAGTTCTGATCGGGGCCCCAGTGTAAGCTGGGGCTCCGATCGGTTACCATGGCAGCCAGGACGCTACTGAAGTCCTGGCTGCCATGGTAAGTACTCCGCAGCAGTGTACTTGCCTGCGCTGCAGCCTCGGGTGCTCCTTCAGGACGTCACAGGTCCGTGCGGCGCATTGATCTATGCGCCGCGGGGACCTGTAACGTCATGAAGGAGCGCCCGGCGGCCACAGTGCAGGTAAGTACACTGCTGCGGAGTACCATGGCAACCAGGACTTCAGTAGCGTCCTGGCTGCCATGGTAACCTGGAAGCATTTCGAAGACTGATCAGGATCCTGATCAGTCTTGAAATGCTTTCAGACGACTTGCGTTCTGACGGAACTGACACGGCCGCTTCTGCTCAGGGCACGTGGCGTCCTCCACGTGCCCTGAGAAGAAGCAGCTGTGTCAGCTCCCGGGTGACTATCACCTCCAGACTTGATAAAGGGGTACCCGAGACCCCGAAACGCGTTGTCTTAATAAAACCTATTTGAACTAATATATCCCGACTGTGCAAGTGTGCCTTTCCTGCTGTCGTCCGCTTGACCCATTGGGTCCAACGCTCTCTGAAAACCATTTTCTCCAGTCTCAGGAAACTTCTAGCAGCTTGAAAAATGTAGCAATAGTGACCAACGCCTCTATTGCGCACGCAATACGCGCATATTACATTGCCGATTTTCGCAATCAAGAAAATAACCTCGAATTCTTGAATTGACAAATTTATGACGAATATTCGCCCAAATATTCGGGAAATATCGCAAATTCGAATATTGCCCGTCGCTCATCACTATTAGTGATGTGTATTATCGCAAAAGGAAAAAAATATATATATTTGCAGCTCAGAGGTGCAGTTATTTCTTATAAAGCCTTTTGTGACGTGTATTAGCGCAAAAAGAAAGAATATATTTGCCGCTCAGCGGTGCAGGTATCTGTTCTAAAGCCTTTTGTGGGGTGTTTTAATTTCCTTTTTATTTATTTATTAAATCTAACAGAATGTCAGACAGAGAAGTGCCAGGCCCTGCACACGGGAGTACAGGGCACAGCAGAGTAAGGGGGCATGGCAGCAGGGGTCACAGCGAGAGGCCTGAGCTCCCTTTGTCATCTAGCAGTCGTTTCTTATCCAGCAACCCAACGGTTCTGGAATTATCGAATCGGTCATCCACTTCGTCCCAAGTGACATCAGACACCCCCAGCCAAAAGTCGGGCGGGTTCCTCTGGCACCACGCTTAGTTTGCATGGGCCAGGAGCAGGCTGTGTACCCCCACCTGTCCAGAACCTCTGGCATTTTCCTTTTCCTAACCGCGAGAAGTATTATATGCCGTAGGCTAAACTCCACTTTTCAGCGAGGAAGAGCTACTAGAAGACAGACAGCAGCTACTGCCCAGCCAAGATCTGGAGGAGACATCAGCCGCTTCCTCCACTAGGCAGGCAAGTAGTGATGAGGAGAGTGGCGTGGGAGCTGGTGTTGCGAGCGGTCAGGCTCCTGACCCAGAGACAGTTGAGGAGTAGAGATGGCCCGAACTATTCGCCGGCGAACAGTTCCCGGCGAACATAGCTTGTTCGCGTTCGCCTCTGCCGGGCGAACATATTCGATGTTCGCGTTCGCCCCTATACTTTATCATTGAGCAAACTTTGACCCTGTACCTCACAGTCAGCAGACACATTCCAGCCAATCAGCATACCCTCCCTCCCAGACTATCTAAACGCAAGGATAGGATCCATCTTACATTCATTCTGAAGCTGCAGTGTTAGTAATTGTAAATCGCAATGCGATTAATATAACCTGTATTATTCGCATTGCGATTACAACTTAGATCTGAGTTCCAAATGGTTGTATTGCTAGAATATATTAACGAAGATAACAAATATAGCACTATATTCTCAATCTTCATTATATTCTTGCAATAAAACCATTAGGAACTCAGATCTAAGTTGAATTTGCAATGCGATTAATATAACCTGCATTAATCGCATTGCGAATTCAACTTAGAGCTGAGTTCTAATGGTTGTTGTATTGCTAGAATATACGTTATATTCTAGCAATACAACCATTAGGAACTCAGCTTTAAGTTGTAATCGCAATGCGAATAATACTTAGAATTATTAATCGCTTTGCGAATCCATTTGATGCCTCTGTTTGATTGTATATGACGGTTGACTATGACTACCACCAACGTTCTGCTGCCTCCAAAGCAAGATATCTGAACCCCCCCAGGGGCCATTTGGGCATTTTTAATAGAAAACACATAAAAAACACATAAAAAACGCATCTGCGTTTTTATAATTTTTCATTTTTAGTTTATTCTTTTGTGTATTTTGCCACATTTGGTTGCATATTTACATTTGGTATAGGCAAATATGGTAGTCTAGATCATGTGTCTATACCAAAACCTAGAATCATTGTTTGACAGCATATTTTCTAAGCCATGTAGCTGAATATAGATTTGGGCAGAGTAATGATCTAGACTACCATATTTGCCTATACCAAATGTAAATATGCAACCAAATGTGGCAAAATACACAAAAATTAAACTAAAAAATTAAAAAATTAAAAAAACGCAAATGCGTTTTTGATGCGTTTTCTATCAAAAACGCCCAAATGGCCCCTGGGGGGTTCAGATATCTTGCCTCGGGGGCAGCAGAACATTGGTGGTAGTCATAGTCAACCGTCATATTCAATCAAATAGAGGCATTAAATGGATTCGCAAAGCGATTAATAATTGTAAGTATTATTCGCATTGCGATTACAACGTAGAGCTGAGTTCCTAATGGTTGTATTGCTAGAATATAGCGTATATTCTAGCAATACAACAACCATTAGGAACTCAGCTCTAAGTTGAATTCGCAATGCGATTAATGCAGGTTATATTAATCGCATTGCAAATTCAACTTAGATCTGGGTTTCCTAATGGTTGTATTGCTAGAATTATATAACGAAGATTGAGAATATAGAGCTAAATTCCCAATCTTAGTTATATTCTAGCAATACAACCATTGAGAACCCATCTCTAAGTTAAGTTCGCAAATATGATGTCCCAACTCCCAAACTATTCACCGGCGAGTAGTTCCCGGCGAACATAGCTTGTGCGCGTTCGTCGCGGCGGGCGAACATATGCGATGTTAGGTCCACCCCCTATCATTGAGTAAACTTTGACCCTGTACCTCACAGTCAGCAGACACATTCCAGCCAATTAGCATACCCTCCCTTCCAGACCCTCCCATCTCCTGGACACAGCATCCATTTTAGATTCATTCGGAAGCTGCAGTCTTAGTGAGAGGAGGGACAGTGTAGCTGCTGCTGAGATTTATTAGGGAAATTGATAGCTAGGCTAGTTTATTCAGTGTCCACTCCAGTCCTGAAAGACTCATCAGATCTCTGCTGTAAGGACTGCGTCCTGACAGCACCCCAAAAAGCCCTTTTTAGGGCTAGTACATCAGTCTCCCTCCCAGACCCTCCCACCTCCCATCAAAAAGCAAGGATGGCATCCATCTTAGTAGTTACAGGTTATATTAATCGCATTGCGAATTCAACTGGCACATGTGTTCAGTTTGGTTGTCAAGCGGTTCCTAAAGTCTTCCACCCATCTGCAAGACATCCTAAAAATGGCCAGGAAACTTTACATGCACTTCAGCCATTTGTACACCACAAAGAAAACCCTCTCCTCGAGCTGCAGCGGCAGAACAGCATCTCCCAACATAGGCTGATATGCGACGTTTTCACCCATTGGAATTCTACTTTCAATATATTAGACCAAACAACTGTACGGCCAGAGAAAGGCCATAAACAATTTCCTGATGATCCAAGCGGACAGGAGTATTCATCTGTGTAACTTCGATGTCAGCTAGTGGCAGCTCATGCGTGACACCTGCCGGTTGCTCAAGCCCTTTGAGGAGGCCACGTTATTTGTCAGTCGCCAGGACTACAGAATGAACAATGTCATTCAACTTCTTCATGTCCTGGAACAGATGCTGGTAAATATGGCTGGTCGGGGGACTGGAAACGTGGCGCCTAGATCTCACGGCCACATGAGCCATGTGGGAGCTGAACTGGAGGAGGAAGAGGACATTGGAACACAAGCAATGTGTAGCAAAATGGGTGGTTTTTCTACACAGGTGAAAGGAGATGAGAGGCAGGACCAGTGAGAGGAGCTACAGGGCGATGAGGAAGATGAGGCAGAGGACCAAGACACACCGTGGCAGTATGCAATGGAGATGGAGGCAGGGAGTCCCTCCGAGTCACTTGCACAAATGATCCGCTGCATGCTCACTTGCTTGCGTAGTAAAGGGATGACTACTGGCTCCCCATCATGTTAGACCTTTGCTACCGGTCCAAAATGGGCGCCTTTTTTTATACCCACTGAGAGGGAGGACAAACTGAACTTTTATATAGACATCTTATGTAGTCAGTTGGCAGCTGCCTATCTGCGCCATCGTCCATCCTCTCGCAGGTCTGACCGGGGGGCCCTCTGCGCTCACGTTCCACTGCCATGGCTTCTGGGGAGGGGTAGGGTGGCAGGAGCAGTACCAACTCCATCAGCAGCAGCCTGAGTCTACAGTCGCTGATCAGCAGCTTTCTTCACCCGGCTAGTGAAGAAAGTACTCACCAGCAGCATCTAGACTTGGAGCAGAACTTGAACCAGCAGGTGGTGGCATACTTGGAGTGCATCCTGCCAGCCGACATTGAAGATGCGCTGGACTACTGGGCAGCCAAATTCGATTTGTTGCCTCAACTAGAGATGAGCGAATTTTTTAAAAATTCGATTCGCCAGTTCACCAAATTTTGGGGGACAAACTCGGTTCGACCCAAATTTGTTTGCGACAAATTTATTTACAAATCGGCTATTTCCTGGCTGCAGAGAGCCTTTATAGTGGTGTAGAACACTGTGCCTTGCAGTAACTTGCATAGCGAATCTGCTTTGGTAGTGAAATAATACTGTGAGTCCGTATGACATGGAGATGACAGGCGTCACTCTTAGAGTCACTGTACACTTATTTGAACAGTTACGGGACCACAACTGACCAAATAACTTAAGTATGAACTGAGCCATACAGGTCGATGATAGCTCCAAGAAGAACCTGATGTCTACAGAACCTGTTCTATTAAACGCTTATACAAGTAGAGTCCCCAGACAGAGTGGAGAGGGTGTCAGCAGTAAGTTTGTATCGACGTCACTAATCCATCAGTATTGCTAATGCCCAAAAAAACAGGAGTGGATCCAAAATAGAGATGACACGTGAACGGAATATTTGCATGTCTTCTGTGTTTTGTACCCACTCCTGCTTTTGGCTACCACATCAGAAGCCAATTCTGATGGGACCATACAGGCCTTACAGCTGCTACACAGAGAGGATCCGTTGTGCGTCTCATCTTTCCTTCCTTCTGACAGATCAGCAAAAGGGTTAAATAAAGATGATGTCAGCCAAGCCAAAAAATCTAAATGGTAGGCCCAGTCATGAAGTGGGGAGGGTGGAAACAGCATGAGGTGTCCACAGAGTGGCCCTATGACATAGTGGTGAGGTGGAAGCAGCATGAGGAGACCACAGAGTGGCAGATGACAGATTGTGGAGCTGACAGCAGCATAAGGAGGCCACAGGGTAGCACAATGACTGATTGTGGAGGTGGCAGCAGCATCAGGAGACCACAAAGTGGCACAATGAAAGAGTCTGGAGGTGGCGACAGCATCAGGAGGTCACAGAATTGCACAATGGCAGAGTCTGGAGGTGGTGGAAGCAGCATCAGGAGGAGGCCACAGGGTAGCACAATGACTGATTGTGGAGGTGGCAGCAGCATCAGGAGACCACAGAGTGGCACAATGACAGAGTCTGGAGGTGGCGCCAGCAGCAGCATCAGGACGAGGCCACAGAGTGGCATGACGACAGAGTGTGGAGGTGGGTGGCAATAACAGTACCCACCACCTGCTGGTTCAAGTCCTACTCCAGGTCTAGCTGCTGCTGCTGCTGGTGGGTACTTTCTTCACTATGCGGGTGAAGAAAGCTGCTTATCAGCGACTCTAGGCTGCTGTTGACAGAGCTTGTACTGCTCCTGCCACCTCACCCCTACCCAGCAGCCACGGAACGTGAGTGCAGAGGGCCCACGGGACCTGCGAGATGTTGGACGATGGCACAGATAGACAGCGGCCAACTGACTACATAGTTTCTATAGTAGTTCAGTTTGTCCTCCCTCTCAGTGGGTGTAAAAAAGGTTACCTTTTTGGACCAGTAAAGTGGGTCCAATAAGGTGGAGAGCCAATAGTCATCCCTTTACCGAATGGTGACAATTCCGCTGTTACTATGCAAGCAAGTGAGCATGCATGGGGCCATTTGTGCAAGTAAATCGGAGGGACTACCTGCCTCCGTCTTCACTGCATAATGAGACGGTGTGTCTGGGTCCTCTGCCCATCTTCCTCATCACCCTGTAGCTCTTCTGGCTGGTCCTGCTCCTCCTCTCCTGTCACCTGCGTAGAAAAACCACCCGTTTTGCTACACATTGCTTGTGCTCCAATGTCCTCCTCCTCAAGTTCAGCCCCCACATGGCTTATGTGGCCGTGAGATCTAGGCACCACGTCTCCAGTCCCCTGACCAGCCATATTTACCAGCATCTGTTCCAGGACATGAAGAAGTGGAATGACATTGTTCATCCTGTAGTCCTTGCGACTAAGAAATAACGTGGCATCCTCAAAGGGCCTTAGCAAATGGCAGGTGTCACGCATGAGCTGCCATTGGCTGACATCGAAGTTACAGAGAGGAGTACTCCTGTCCGCTTGGATCATTATGAAATCATTTATGGCCTTTCTCTGTTCCTATAGTCGGTTTAACATATGGAGAGTGGAATTCCAATGGGTGGAAATGTCGCATATCAGCGTATGTTGGGGGATGCCGTTCTGCCGCGGTGTGCTTTGCGGTGTATGAGTGGCTGAAGTGCATGCAGTTTCCTGGCAATTTTTCGGATGTTTTGCAGATGGGTGGAAGACTTAAGGAACTGCTTGACAAACAGATTGAACAGGTGTGCCATGTAGGGTCCATGGCTCAGCCCTACTTGACTCAGCACCAACACAATGTTCTTCCCATTGTCGCTCACCATGGTTCCGATTTTCAGTTGTTGCGGAGAAAGCCAGTATTCGATTTCTTGCTGAAGGACATGGAACAGTTCCTCCCCTGTGTGACTCCGTTCGCCTAGAGAAACTAGGTGCAGAACAGCGTGACACCGCTGTGCCCTTCACATGTGGTATGCTGGAGGGGCACTGTAAATTATCCCTGAGGACACGGTGGAGGATGGGGAGGCAAACATTATCGAAGGACCAATGGCGTGAGAACGTGGAGGCGGAAGCGGCGTCACCTGGCCAAGTTGCTGGTGCGGCAGTGCAAGAACCACATTCACCCAGTGGGCCGTAAAGGACATGTATTGTCCCTGCCTGTAGTTACAGTTCCACACGTCGGCACTG
Source organism: Bufotes viridis (assembly GCA_033119425.1). Classification (NCBI taxonomy): domain Eukaryota; kingdom Metazoa; phylum Chordata; class Amphibia; order Anura; family Bufonidae; genus Bufotes; species Bufotes viridis. The sequence continues at coordinate 65,437,617 of CM065589.1, read as the reverse complement.
CTGTGCACTTTGGCAGCCACCGACAGGCTCAAGGATTGGCCCACCTTCTGTTCTACATGTGTGTGCAGGACTGGTACAGCCGTTTTGGCAAAGAAATTACGGCTTGGGACTCTCCACCTCAGCTCCGCACAAGCCATCGGTTCTCTGAAAGGTGCAGTATCCATCACTTGGAAAGGGAGGGACTGCAGCACCAGTAACTTGGACAGGAGCACATTCAGCTTCTGCGCCGTTGGATGCGTGCGCGCATACTGTTGTCTCTTGGCAATCGCTTTGGTCATTCATTGCTAATGGAATCACTGACAAGGAGTAGGAGGAGCATCAGGAACAGCAAATAATTGGAAGGACAGACAGCTCCCTTCTTCTGGGGTGGTGGAGCCTTGACTGCCTGAAACCAAGTGCGAGACACTGGGTGATACAGCGGTTTCTGAGGCAGGGTGAACCATCAGATCAAAGCCACGGTTCTCCCAGGCCACTTTATAGTGGCGCTGCATATGTTGACACAGGACCGGGGTGCCAATATTGGCACCGTGGCCGTGCTTCACCTTCTGCCCGCATATTCTTCATATGGCCATGTTCACCTCCTCCGGTGGCTTAACAAAACACTGCCACACCGCCGAGTAGGTGATTTTGCCCCCAACACTCCGCACTGACTGACTGCTACCGCCGCTGCCTCCTTGAATCCATGCACCGCTACCTCCCCGGCAGGTAGCCTTCTGCGAAGCGGGTGGTCTACCCTGGACACGTTTCGCTCCTGACCTCCCACTGCTGCCGCCTCAGCTGCTGGCTCACGGGCAAGCTGCCACCCTCTTCTCCCGATGATGATGAAGCCCCTTTGTCACCCGACTCCAAAGTGCGAACAGCTACATCATCATCATTGAGTACTGTCTGCACGTAACTGATGTCTTCCTCAACCGTCTCTGGGTAAGGAGCCTGACCAGCTCACACGCAACTCTCCTTATCAGTATTTGCCCGCCTAGTGACAGAAGCAGCAGATTTCTCCTTGGCTGGAGATCTTGGCTGGCCAGTAGCTGCTGACTGTCCACTATTATCTGGTCCTCGCTGAAAAGTGGAGCCGATCCCACAGCACATAATACTTCTCTGGCTGAGGGAACAGAAAAGGACAGAGACAGGTTGAGGACAAGTGAAGGCACATGGCCTGCTCCCGGGCCATGCCAACTAAGCGTCGTGTCAACCATTCAAGAACAGCTGGGTTGCTGACAAGACACAACCGCTAGATGACACCGGGAGCTAAGACCTCTCGCTGCGACCCCTGCTGCCACGTTCCCTTATTCTGCTGTGACCTCTGCCTGCGCCACAAACATTTAAGCCTCTGTCACTCCCTTGTGCAGGGCCTGGCACTTCTCTGTATGACATGCTATTAGATCAAATAATCCAATGTTAGATCAAATATTTTTTATTTCGCCACTAATACACTGCAAACAGGGCTTCAGAATATATCACTGCACCGCAGAACGTCAATTAGGCCAAAATTTTTTCTACTTTTACACAACAGGCTTTTCAACAGATATATGCAACGCTGGACGGCGAATAAATTTTTATTTCGCCACTAATACATGGCAAACAGGGCTTCAGAATATATCACTGCACCGGAGAGCGTCAATTAGGCCCAAACAGGCTTTTCAACAGTTATATACAACGCTGCACATGGTAACATAATAACATAGTATATAAGACAGAAAAAAGACATTTGTCCATCCAGTTCGGCCTGTTTCCTACAAGTTGATCCAGAGGAAGGCAAAAAAAAACTGTGATGCAGAAGCCAATTTTGCCAACTTAAGGGGAAAAAAATTCCTTCACGACTCCAATCAGGCAATCAGAATAACTCCCTGGATCAACGACCCCTCTTTAGTAGCTATAGTCTGTAATATTATTACACTACAGAAATAAATCCAGGCCCCTCTTGAATTCCTTTATTGTACTCACCATCACCACTTTCTCAGGCAGAGAGCTCCATAGTCTCCGTGAAGAATCCTCTTCTATGTTTGTGTACAAACCTTCTTTCCTCCAGAGGGAGAGAATGTCCCCTCGTCACAGTCACAGTCCTGGGGATAAATAGATGATGGGAGAGATCTCTGTACTGACCCCTGATATATTTATACATAGTTATTAGATCTCCCCTCAAGTCATCTTTTTTCTAAAGTGAATAACCCTAATTTTAATAATAATAACCTTTCAGGGTACTGTAGTTGGCCCATTCCATTTATTACTTTAGTTGCCCTCCTCTGAACCCTCTCCAGCTCTGCTATGTCTGCCTTGTTCACAGGTGCCCAGAACTGTACACAGTACTCCATGTGTGGTCTGACTAGTGATTTGTAAAGTGGTAGGACTATGTTCTCATCACGGGCATCTATGCCCCTTTTAATGCAACCCATTATCTTATTAGCCTTGGCAGCAGCTGCCTGACACTGGTTTTTACAGCTTAGTTTGCTGTTTATTAAAATTCCTAGATTCTTTTCCATGTCAGTGTTACTGAGTGTTTTACCATTTAGTATGTACGGGTGACTGGCATTATTCCTTCCCATGAGCATAACTTTACATTTGTTAGTGTTAAACTTAATCTGCCATTTCTCTGCCCAAGCCTCCAATCTATCCAGATCCCTCTGTAGCAGAAAACTGTCCTCTTCAGTGTTAATTACTTTACACAGTTTAGTGTCATCTGCAAAAATTTATATTTTACTGTGCAAGCCTTCTACAAGATCATCAATAAATATATTGAAGAGAATAGGGCCCAATACTGACCCCTGAGATATCCCACTAGTGACAGTGACCCAATCTGAGTGTGTACCGTTAATAACCACCCTCTGTTTTCTATTATTCAGCCAGTTACTTACCCACATACAGACATTTTCTCCCAGTCCGATCATCCTCATTTTATATATTTTTCGCCCTATAAGACGCACCCCCCCCCAAAAGTGGGGGGGAAAAGGCAGTGCGTCTTATGGGGCGAATGGTGGGGTTTCACACTTATATACCGCCGACCACATGCTGCGCAGTGTGGTCAGCGGGTATAATCAGCGGGCAGGGAGGAGAAGCCAGCATCTTGCTATGCATTACAGCGGGCCCGGTGCAGTCACTCTATTCTGCTACACCTGGGCCCGCTAACTGCGAGAATCCTAACTGTGGGCACATGTATTGGTGTAATAAATCTTCTATATCCACTTTACTTACTACTCTACTAATGTCCCAGGCAAGAGGAAAGAAGCAGGAGGCTGGGCCGGCGGGCGGGCACTGGCAGCGTAACTCTCTATGTCACTCATCAGCTCCGCCTACTTTATGAATGAAGGCGGCGGAGCAGGTGCATTACATGGTGAGTTACGCTGCCAGTGCCCGCCCGCCGGCCCAGCCTCCTGCTTCTTGCCTCTTGCCTCTTGCCTGGGACATTAGTAGAGTAGTAAGTAAAGTGGATATTGAAGATTTATTAAACCAATACATGTGCCTACAGTTAGGATTCCGGCAGTTAGCGGGCTCGGTGTAGCAGAATAAAGTGACTGCATCGGGCCCACTGTAATGCATAGCAAGATGCTGGCTTCTCCTCCCTCCTCCCTGCCCGCTGATTATACCCGCCGACCTCGCTATTGGGGGGTTATTTAGTGAATGACACTGTTCTGGAGATCTGTGGATGACACTGTTATGGAGGTCTATGGATGACACGTAGCATAAAATGCTATTCATGTGTCATCCATAGATCCCCCCAAAGCAGTGTCATCCACAAATCTCCAGAACAGTGTCATCCACAGATGCCCCACTACAGTGCCATCCACCAACCCCCATGACCGTGCCATCCACCAACCCCCATAACCGTGCCATCCACATGTCCCCCATAACTGTGCCATCCACAGATCCCCCATAACTGTGCCATCCACAGATCCCCCATAACTGTGCCATCCACATATCCCCCATAACTGTGCCATCCACAGATCCCCCATAACTGTGCCATCCACAGATCCCCCATAACAGTGCCATCCACAGATCCCCCATATTTGTGCCATCCACAGATCCCCCATAACTGTGCCATCCACAGATCCCCCATAACAGTGCCATCCACAGATCCCCCATAACAGTGCCATCCACAGATCCCCCATAACTGTGCCATCCACAGATGCCCCATAACTGTGCCATCCACAGATCCCCCATAACACCATTAGTTCAAAACCCACCAAAAGGCACACCTTTCTGTTCAAAATATATATTTTTTTATTTTCCTCCTCAAAAACCTAGGTGCGTCTTATGAGCCGGTGCGTCTTATAGGGCGAAAAATACGGTACTAACCTTTTATGAGGTACAGTGTCAAATGCTTTGGAGAAGTCCAGATATACGACAACCATTGATTCGCCGCTGTCAAGTCTGGAACTTACCTCCTCATAGAAACTGATTAAATTCGTTTGGCATGACCGATCCCTCATGAAGCCATGCTGATATGGTGTTAATTGCTTATTTTCATTGAGATACTCCAAGATAGCATCTCTTAGAAAACCTTCAAACAGTTTACCAACAACAGATGTTAAACTTACCGGCTTATAATTTCCAGGCTCTGTTTTTGGACCCTTTTTGAATGTTGGCACCACATTTGCTATGCGCCAATCCTGTGGAAAACTCCCTGTCAGTATAGAATCCGTAAATATCAGAAATATAGGTCTGGCTTTGACATCACTTAATTCCCTTAGGATACGGGGGTGTATGCCATCCAGTCCTGGCGATTTGTCTATTTTAATCTTTTTAAGTCGCTGTTGTACTTCTTCCTGGGTCAGACAGGGCACTTTTAATGGGGAATTTACTTTTACATTTTGCATTTCATCTGACAGTTTATTTTCCTCAGTGAACATAGTGGAGAAAAAAATATTTATTAGTTTTGCTTTATCCTCGTCGCTCTCTGCAACACCTCCCTCATTGCTGTGTAGAGGGCCGACTCCTTCAGATTTATATTTTTTACCATTTATATAATTGAAGAACATTTTAGGATTAGTTTTACTCTCTTTGGCAATTAATCGCTCTGCCTTTAGTTTGGGAGTTTTTATTAGTTTTTTACATATTCTATTTTTTTCCTTTATATGCTTTCTTTTTGTCATTTATTGCTTTCTTTACGGCTCTATTTATCCACATTGGTTTCTTATTGTCTCTTAAGCCTTTTATTCTAAGGTATGTACCTCTCACAATTAGATGTTACGGTGCTTTTAAAAATCTGCCATTTTGTGGTTGTATTTTTATTTTTGAGGACTTTGTTCCAGTTACTTAGGCCTATGGCCTCTCTTAGTTGGCTAAATTTTGCTTTTTTGAAGTTTGGTATTTTTGTTTCTTAGTTGGCTAAATTTTGCTTTTTTGAAGTTTGGTATTTTTGTTTCTTACTTTAGAAACTCTTGTTTGAAGAATAATTGGTAGGTTATTATTTTATGGTCACTATTTCCTAGGTGTCCCCCAACCTGCACATCTGTTGTTCTGTCAGGTCTATTGGTCAATGCTAAGTCCAGTATGGCCGTCCCTCTAGTCGGGTCCTGAACCAGTTGGGAAAGGTAATTGTATTTGGCTATTGCCAAGAACCTGTTTCCTTTATGGGATGTACAGCTTTCAGTTTCCCAGTCTATATCTGGGTAGTTGAAGTCCCCCATAATAATTACTTCATTATGATTTGTCGCCTCGTCTATCTTGTTTAGTAATAGATTTTCTGTGGACTCTGGTATATTAGGTGGTTTATAATAAACTCCTATTAGTGATTTATTATTGTTTTTGCCTCCATGTACGGACATCTCTCTCACCAGGAGCAGCTCCAGATTATATTGTGGTTACATGACCAGTGGTGATGTGACAGTCATGTGATCAGCCATGTGTGTGGGAGGAGTTAAGGGAACACAGGCTGTGCTGGTGGAGAATGCAGAGGTAATTTATGTATGAAAGGTGTGTATAAAGCAGGGCTATGTCAGTGTAACCAGTCTATTGTACAGTTTTCTGTGTGCAATGTGCACACAGTAGTTCTATCTGTGTAATGGACATGTAGCAGAGCTTTGTGTGCAATATGTATATAGTAAACTATCTGTGTAATGGGCATGGGGTAGAGCTGTGTATGTAATATGTATATAGTCATGTCGGATGGGCCCTGTGTATGGCAGCGTCGGGTGGGGGCTGTGTATGGCGGTGTCGGGTGGGTGCTGTGTATTAGTGAGAAAAAAAGGAGGTAAAATTCATTTGGGTGGTAAGTTGTATGACGGAGCAATAAACGGTGAAAGTAGTGTAGTGCAGAATTGTAAAAAGTGGCCTGGTCATTAACCACTTCAGCCCCCCTAGCTTAAACACCCTTAATGACCACGCCACTTTTTACAATTCCGCAATACACTACTTTCACCGTTTATTGCTCCGTCATACAACTTACCACCCAAATGAATTTTACCTCCTTTTCTTCTCACTAATAGAGCTTTCATTTGGTGGTATTTCATTGCTGCTGACATTTTTACTTTTTTTGCTATTAATCAAAAATTACCGAAATTTTTGCAAAAAAATGACATTTTTCACTTTCTGTTTTAAAATTTTTCAAAAAAAACTACATTTCTATATAAATTTTTCTCTAAATTTATTGTTCTACATGTCTTTGATAAAAAAATCCAATAAGTGTATATTTATTGGTTTGGGTAAAAGTTATAGCGTTTACAAACTATGGTGCAAAAAGTGAATTTCGGCATTTTGAAGCAGCTCTGACTTTCTGAGCACCTGTCATGTTTCTTCAGGTGCTAGAATGCCAGGATAGTATAAATATCCCCCAAATTACACCATTTTAGAAAGAAGACACCCCAAAGTATTCGCGGAGGGGCTTGGTGAGTTCATGTATCATTTCATTTTTTTCACAAGTTAGCGGAAAATGACACTTTCTGAGAAAAAAAAAAAAAGTTTCAATTTCTGATAACTTCTGGCAAAAAAAAAAAAATCTCAGACGGACTCACTATGCCCCTCAGTGAATACCTTGGGGTGTCTACTTTCCGAAATGGAGTCATTTGTGGGGTGTGTTTACTGTTCTGGCATTTTGGGCGGGGCTAAATTGTGAGCCGCCATGTAAAACCTAAAGGTACTCAGGCTGCAAAAGCGGCACTTATGTGGTATCGCCGTACTCAGGAGAAGTAGGGCAATGTGTTTTGGGGTGTATTTTTACATATACCCATGTTGGGTGAGAGAAATATCTCTGTAAATTGTCAACTTTGTATAAAATTTTTTAAAAGTTGTCGTTTACAGAGATATTTTTCACACAAAGTATGGGTATATATAAAAATACACCCCAAAACATATTGCCCTACTTCTCCTGAGTACGGCGATACCACATGTGTGCCACTTTTTTGCAGCCTGGGTGCGCAAAGGGCCCTAAAACCAAAGAGTACCTTTAGGATTTCACAGGGCATTTTTACGCATTTGGATTCCAGACTTCTTCTCACCCTTTAGGGGCCCCTAAAATGCCAGGACAGTATAAATACCCCACATGTGACCCCATTTTGGAAAGAAGACACCCCAAGGTATTCTGTGAGGGGTATGGTGAGTTCATGTAAAATTTTATTTTTGTCACAAGTTAGTGGAATATGAGACTTTGTAAAAACAAAATTAAAAAAAAAAAAATTTCCGCTGACTTGTGCCAAAAATAAAAATTCTGTGGACTCACCATGCCCCTCACGGAATACCTTGGGGTGTCTTCTTTCCAAAATGGGGTCACATGTGGGGTATTTATACTCATCTGGCATTTTAGGGGCCCTAAAGTGTGAGAATCCAAATGCATAAAAATGGCCTGTGAAATCCTAAAGGTACTCATTGGTTTTAGGGCCCCTTTGGCATCTTGGCTGCAAAAAGTGTCACTCATGTGGTATCGCCGAACTCAGGAGAAGTAGGGCAATGTGTTTTAGGGTGTATTTTACATATACCCATGCTGCGTGTGAGAAATATCGCTGTAAACGACAACTTTTACATTTTTTATTCAAAGTTGTCAATATACAGAGATATTTCTCTCACCAGCATGGGTATATGTAAAATACACCCTAAAACACATCGCCCTACTTCTCCTGAGTACGGCGATACCACATGTGTGACACTTTTTGCAGGCAAGATGCGCAGAGGCCCAAATTCCAATGAGTACCTTTTAGGAGGGCATTTTTACGCATTTTCTTCTCACGCTTAGGGCCCCTAAAATGCCAGGGCAGTAGAAATACCCCACGTGTGACCCATTTTTGAAAGAAGACACCCCAAGGTATTCCATGAGGGGCATGGCGAGTTCATAGAATATTTTTTTTTGGCACAAGTTAGTGGAAATTGATTTTTATTGTTTTTTCTCACAAAGTCTCCCTTTCCGCTAACTTTTGACAAAAGTTTAATTTTTCATGAACTCATTATGCCCCTCAGCGAATACCTTGGGGTGTCTTCTTCCAAAATGGGGTCACATGTGGGGTATTTATACTGCCCTGGCATTTTAGGGCCCTAAAGCGTGAGAAGAAAAATGCGTAAAAATACCCTCCTAAAAGGTACTCGTTGGAATTTGGGCCTTTGCGCATCTTGGCTGCAAAAGTGTCACACATGTGGCATCGCCGTACTCAGGAGAAGTAGGCGATGTGTTTTAGGGTGTATTTTACATATACCCATGCTGGGTGAGAGAAATATCTCTGTATATTGACAACTTTGAATAAAAATGTAAAAGTTGTCGTTTACAGCGATATTTCTCACACCCAGTATGGGTATATGTAAAAATACACCCCAAACACATTGCCCTACTTCTCCTGAGTACGGCGATACCACATGAGTGACACTTTTTGCAGCCAAGATGCGCAAAGGGCCCTAAAACCAATGAGTACCTTTAGGATTTCACAGGCTATTTTTACGCATTTGGATTCTCACGCTTTAGGACCCCTAAAATGCCAGGGCAGTATAAATACCCACATGTGACCCCATTGTGGAAAGAAGACACCCCAAGGTATTCTGTGAGGGGTATGGCGAGTTCACAGAAAAAATAAATTGGCACAAGTTAGCGGAAATTGTTTTTTTTTTTTTTTTTTTACAGTCTCATATTCCACTAACTTGTGACAAAAATAAAATTTTCCATGAACTCCCCATACCCCTCACGGAATACCTTGGGGTGTCTTCTTTCTAAAATGGGGTCACATGTGGGGTTTTTGTACTGCCCTGGCATTTGAGGGTCTCCGCAGTCATTACACGTATGGCCAGCATTAGGAGTTTCTGCGATTCTCCTTATATTGAGCATACGGGTAATGAGATTTTTTTTCCGTTCAGCCTCTGCACTGAAAAAAATAAAAATGAACGGCACAGATTTTTTCATTCGCATCGATCAATGTGGATGAAAAAATCTCTGCCAAAATCAGTGACTGCGGTGCGGTGGGCTGGGCGCTAGCTACCTAACAAGTAGCTAACTAACTGGCGGTGATAAGGGACCCTTATGCCCCATTCACACGTCCGCAATTCTGTTTGCGGAACGGAATTGCGGACCCATTCATTTCTATGGGGACAGACTTTGTCCCGCTCGGATCCGGAATTACGGATCCGCGCTTCGGGTCTGCACTTCCGTTCCGCAAAAATATAGAACATGTCCTATTCTTGTCCGCAACTGCGGACAAGAAAAAGCATTTTCTATATAGTTCTGGCAATGTGCAGATCTGCAAAATGCGGAAAGCACATTGCCGGTGTCCGTGTTTTGAGGATCCGCGGATCGGATGAATGGAGCCTTACAAGGGGTGTGATCAATGACAGGGGGGTGATCAGGGGGTCTAGATGGGGTGATCAAGGGTTAATAGGTGAGGGGGTGGGGGGTAGTGTAGTGTTTGGTGCAACTTTTACTGTAGTTACCTGGTCCTCTGGTGGTCGATCCCAGAAAATGGGACCACCAGAGGACCAGCTAGCAGCTATATCAGACGCTGTTCATAAAACAGCGTCTGATATAGCTGTTTGATGCGATTTATATCGCATCTACAGCCTGCCAGCGATTGATCATCGCTGGCAGGCTGTAGTCCAACTCTCGAGACGCGCTTCACTGTGAACGCGCGCGCGCACGCGCGCGCGTTCACAGGAACTCTCGCGTCTCGCGAGATGACGCCCCGGCGCGTCCAAACAGAAGATCCCGGCCGCCCGCAGGACGCAATCCTGCGTACGGCGGTCGGGGACTGGTTAAGGGTGTTTAAGCTAGGGGGCTGATGTGGTTAAAGGGCTGTGACATCTGCTGATTGGCTATCTTCACGGCATTATGGGTGATCCCTCGTTTCCAGGCTTCTTACTTTTACTTTGTAACTTGTTTAGTCACCAGTTTAGGAAAAAAAAAAAGTATTACCATGAAGCTTAAGGAAATTTGGTTTCGTTGTGAACCAATTTTTTATAAACTTCAGATCAAATTCCACTTCAGATGCTTCGCTTCACTCAACACTAGTTATGTTCATGGATGTGTCAAAGCAGCAATGGGGACAGTAACCGGGGAGTGTCAATGTTACTAGCTGGGTGGAAGGAACTGTAAACTAGCTTGGTGTTTGGTAGAGCTGTGGCAGAGAAGATAAGTGCATTATGGGTTTAGTTGGATACAGAGTGATTTGTTCACATGGTGAAAACAGGTCAGGAGAGTCCAAAGTGAGAAAAGCATGGGGAAGATGTAGCTGAGATAAGCAACTAGATGAGCATATCTGTTAAAAACCACATCAATCCCTAAAAACACCTTTAAATTTTATTAAAATAGCAGACATACAGCATGGGGTGAGAGACATATAGCATATATCCCTGGCTTGTGAATAGCACTGGATTATATTCTTTTAGGTTGCAGCCTCACCAGTAGGAACAACTTATTACATTAGTGCACAGTCATTATTTGCAAAAATTACATATTTCTAAATCTGGATAATCTTGCCTAACTACAGATGTGGCCAAGCTAAAATTGACTGTGATAACACAGTGTTACCTCGTGACAAAAGCCATTGAAATTCATTAACACTAGTGTTGATCGAGCACGAAAGTGCTTGTGTGCTCGAGTAGAACACTTTGCGATGTTCGGATGCTCTAACGAGCACCCAAACACAATGGAAGTCCACGAGCATTAAACCAGGCACCCCCTGCTCTGAAGAGGGGAGGGTGTCAGGACTCTAGTTCGGCTTAGGAGTCCCTGCTCTGACTCCATAAATAGCTATGCCCATATATGGAGTCAGTGCTTGGGGACACCCCAGTGTATTTAAATCTAATGGTGTTGGTGGGGCTCCTGTTGCAGGGAGAGGACATGGTGCCAGCTACATGTCCAAATGAAACACCTTCCTCCGGTTTGCATAGACAACAGGGCCTTCCACGTTATTTAGTAGGCCCAAATGCTGCTCTACAAATGGGGAGGCCAGAGCACGTACAGGCACTAGTAGATTGGGTGGCTGATAGTGCCTCCAGTACCTTCACATTGTTTCCCACCTGGTTCACTGCTGAAAGCTCAGAGTTGGCACCTGCAGACCATGGGCAGCTATCTAGCACCTCACCTCCTTGCAAATCAGCCAAGCAGTCTGAGTCCCAAGTCATGCAGCAGGCTCTCATGCTTTTTGATGACTCTCCTGGCAGGGTTTCCACGGCCCATCCACCTGGGCCTAATCCAGAAGTGGAAGACATTGAGTGCACCGATGCCCAACCACTTATGTTTGAGGATGAGGACATGGGAAGACCACCGCAGCACGTCTCTGATGATGACGAAACACAGGTGCCAACTGCTGCGGCTTTCTGCAGTGTGCAAACCCACAAGGAGGGCAGGGGTGCAGAAGACTTGGTGGAAGATGATGTGGAGGACGATGAGGTCCTAGACCCTATATGGGATGATGGTCATGCTAGTGACCTGTGCAGTATGGAGGAAGAGGCAGTGGTCGCACAGAGACACCAGCACAGAAAAAGAGGGAGCAGGGTGCAGAAGCAGAGTGCCCGTCCCCTAGACACTATGCCTGCTACTGCCCACAGTACCCTGGGACCAAGCACACCGAAGACAGCTCCAAGGAGTGCCCCGGCGTGACAGTTCTTCACACAATGTGCAGACGACAAGACACAAGTGGTCTGCACGCTGTGTAATCAGAGCCTAAAGCGAGGCATAAACGTTCTAAACCTGAGCACAACCTGCATGACCAGGCATCTAAGTGCAATATACAAGTTGCAGTGGAGTAAACACCTCCAAAACCAAGAAAAGTCTCTGGCTCCTCCTGCTCCCTCTTCTGCTGCAATCTTGGCCTTTTCCTCCACCTCTGGAGTGACAGTGGCAACGGCCACCCCGCAAATGGAGGATGTGACACCAACGCCACCACGTCCGTCACCTTCAACAAGCACCACCACAGTGTCCCATAAAAGCGTTCAGCTGTCCATCTCCCAAACACTGGATCGAAAGAGGAAGTACCCCCCTACCCACCCGCAATCCCTGGCCCTCAATGTTAGTATTTCAAAATTGCTGGCCTTTCAATTGCTGTCATTCTGTCTGGTGGAGATGGAGAGTTTTAAAAACCTTATAGTGGTGGCTGTTCCACAGTACGTCGTTCCAAGCCGCCACTACTTTTCCAGGCGAGCCATCCCTTACCTGCACAAGCAAATGACAGACAAAATAAGGTGTGCACTGCGCAACACCATCTGTGGCAAGGTCCACATACCTACCGATACGTATATCTCTCTAACAGCACACTGGGTAAATGCAGTGGCGGCTGGACCTGAGGCAGATAGCTGTTTGGCACATGTCCTTCCACCCCCGAGGATTGCAGGGCATTTCTCTTTGCCTCCTGTTGCTTCCTCCTCCTACTCCTCTTCCACCTCCTCATCCTCTCAGCGTAAAACTTTCACCACCAACTTCGGCTCAGCCAGGCGGAAACGACAGCAGGCAGTTTTTAAACTCATCTGAGTGATTGGTGCCACTGAGCCTCAAACCCGGCCTGGTGGTGTGCGATAATGGGCGAAATCTCGTAGCAGCTTTGGGCCTAGTCGATTTGAAGCACATCCCATGCCTTGCACATGTGCTGAATTTGGTGGTGCAGAGATTCCTGAAAAACTACCCGATATGTCAGAGGTGCTACAGAAAGTACGGGCCGTCTGTGCGCGCCTTCGGCGTTCTCATCCTGCTGCTGCTCACCTGTCTGCGCTGCAGCGTAACTTTGGCCTTCATGCTCACTGCCTCAACTCCACCTTGCACATGCTAGCGAGACTGTGCGAGCAGCAGCAGGCGATAGTGGAGTTTCAGCTGCAACACGCTTGGGTCAGTCGCTCAGTGGAACAGCAACACTTCACCGCCACTGAGTGGGCCTCCATGCTCTGTTGAGCATCCACCTTCACTCAACATTTGGTCAGTAATCCATCAGTATTGCTAATGCCAAAAAAAAAAAAAAAACAGGAGTGGATCCAAAACAGAGATGACACGTGGATAGAATATTTGCATGTCTTCTGTGTTTTTCACCCACTTCTGCTTTTGGCTACCAAATCATAAGCCAATACTGATGGGACCATACCGGCCTAACAGGTGCTACACAGACAGGATCCGTTGTGTGTCTCATTTTTCCTTCCGTCTGACAGATCAGAAAAAGGGACAAATAAATGATAATGTCAAAGAGGCTAAAAAGGCAAAATAGTGGCCCAGTAATGAAGTGGTGAGGATGGGAACAGCATGAGGTGTCCACAGAGTGGCCCAATGACATAGTGTGGAGGTGGCAGCAACATCAGGAGACCACAGAGTGGCAAGGTGACATAGTGTGGAGGTGGCAGTAACATCAGGAGACAACAGAGTGGCAAGTTGACATAGTATGGAGGTAGCAGCAGCATCAGGAGACCATAGAGTGGCAAGGTGACATAGTGTGGAGGTGGCAGCAGCATCAGGAGACCACAGAGGGGCAAATTGACATAGTGTGAAGGTGGCAGCAGCATCAGGAGACCACAGAGTGGCAAGGTGACATAGTATGGAGGTGGCAGCAGCTTAAAGAGACCACAGAGTGACCCAGTGACAGAGTGGGGAGGTGGGTGTCAATAACAGTACCTGCTGACGATGGTGGGTGTAAGAAGGAGCAATTGGCATCAGATGTGTGGCATCAGGCGAGTGGCAGCATCAGAATAGTAGCTGAGGCAGGTAGCCAGAAGAAACCGGTCTCTTTCGTCAAGGTGTGGGTGAGGCTGCATCGATGATCTAATCTGATTTATCAGGCATTGGTGGGTGGAAATCTTGGCTGATCCACATCTGATTCATCTTGACAAAGGTCAGTCTCTCCACATTTAGGACAGGCGAGTTCACCTTGGGGTAATTATGGCCCCCACCGCACTAAACACCTGCTCTGATGCCACAATACAGGCCGGACAGGGAAGCTTTTCCAGGGCAAACTCAGCTAGTTGTGGCTATAAATCAAGTTTGGCTGCCCAGTAGTCCAAATGAATCTTCTATGATGGCTGGCAGGGTGCACTTCAAGTATGCCACCACCTGCTGGTTCAAGTTCTGCTATAAGTATAGCTGCTGGTGAGTAGTTTTTTCACTCAGCGACTCTAGACTAAGGCTGCTGCTGATGGAGCTGATACTGCTCCTGCACCCCATCCCTCCCCAGCAGCCATGTCAGTGGAACGTGAGGACACAGGGACAACCCGGTCAGACCTGCGAGAGGATGGACAATGGTGCAGATAGACAGCGGCCAACTGACTACATAGGATGTCTCTATAGTAGTTCAGTTTGTCCTCCCTCTCAGGGGGTGTAAACAAGGCCCCCATTTTGGACCAGTAGCGAGGGTCTAACATAGTGAAGAGCCAGTAGTCATCCCTCTGCCGAATGGTGACAATTCGGCTGTCAGTACACAAGCAAGTCAGCATGCATTGGGCCATTTGCGCAAGTGACTAGGAGGGACTCCCTGCCTCCATCTCCACTACATACTGCCACGGTCTGTCTAGGTCATCTGCCTCGTCTTCCTTATCTCGCTCTTGCTCCTCCGGCTGCTCCTGTTCCTCCTCTCTAAAGATCACCTTGCGGTTTGCCCGGCTGTTGTTTTGCGGTGAACTTTGCGCATTTGTGATTCGCCAAACATGCAAACATATGCCATATTCTTTTGCATTGCGCTTTAACCCATGACACATCCATCAGGTTGGACAGGATAGCCAATTGAGACGTTTCAGCACCCTATATATTAACCAGATCTGGCAGCCATTTTACATTCTGTGTTTTGCCAGTGTAGGGAGAGGTTGCTTTGTGGAGCAGTGACATACTGTTAGGGACACCAAACTCTAGCTAATAGGGCCACAAAAGTCAGTTTAAGGACTGGCATAGGTGTGCTATTGATAGGTGTGACATACTGAGGGATGTGATATACTTATACTTTCTAACATAGAAAGTATATAGTGCATTTGTATTGTGCAGCAGTTTTGTGCGGTTCTGCTGCGATACCACAGGTATATAGAGGGACAAGCGCTATTGGAACAACTATTTGCAATGGGTGTGATATACCTGTTGCCCCCAAAAAAATGATTGATGGGTGTGATACACCTGCTGCCACAAAATACTGATTAAGGGGTTTGATATACCTGCTTCCACAAAATACTGATTGAGGGGTGGGATATACCTGCTTCCACCAAATATTGATTAAGTGGTACTGTATACCGTTTCCACAAAATACTAATTGAAGGGTGCGATATACCTACTTCTACAGCATACTGAGTGAGGGGTGCGATATACCTGCTTCCACCAAATATTGATTGAAGCCTGTGATACACCTGCTTACACAAAATACTGATTGAGGGGTGCCATATACCTGCTTCCACAAAATACTGATTGAGGGGTGCAATATACCTGCCTCCACCAAACATTGATTCAGGGGTTCTATATAACTTTTTCCACAAAATTCTGATTGAGGGGTGCAATATACCTGCTTCTACAACATACTGATTAAGGGGATTTATATACCTGCTTCCACAAAATACTGATTGAGGGGTGCGATAAACCTGCTTCCACCAAATATTGATTAAGGGCTTCAATACACCTGCTTCCACAAAATACTGATTGAGGGGTGTAATATACCTGCTTCCACAAAATACTGAATAAGGGGTTTGATATACCTTCTTCCACAAAATACTGATTCAGGGATGCGATATACTTGCTTCCACCAAATATTGATTAAGGGGTTCTATATACCTGCTTCCACAAAACACAGATTGAGGGGTGCAATATACCTGCTTCCACCAACTATTGATTAAGGGGTTCTATATACCTGTTTCCACAAAATACAGATTGAGGGGTGCGATATACCTTCTTCCACCAAATATTAATTAAAGGGTTCTATACACCTGCTTCCACAAAATACTGATTAAGGGGTTTGATATAACTGCTTCCACAAAATACTGATTGAGTTGTGTGATATACCTGCTTCACCAAATATTGATTAACCACTTCACATTCGGGCCATTTCCCCCTTCCTGACAGAGCCAATTTTTTGCAAATCTAAAATGTTTCGCTTTATGTGGTAATAATTTTAAAACGCTTTTACGTATCGAGGCCATTTTGAGTTTATTTTGTCGTCACATATTGTACTTCATGACAGTGGTAAAATTGAGTAAAAAATGTCATTTTTAATTATAGAAAAATACCAAATTTATAAAAAATGTGCAAATTTTTATTTCTCTACTTTTATGATAAATAGTATTACCTTCAAAAATAGTTATTACTTTACATTCCCCATATGACTACTTCTTGTTTGGATCATTTTGTGAATGTCACATGTTTTTTGGGGGGGTGGGGGGGGCGACGACGTTAGAAGGCTTACAAGTTTAGAAGCAAATCTTAAAAATGTTTAGAAAATTCCCTGAACCCATTTTTTAAGTAGTGATGAGCGGCAGGGGCAATATTCCAATTTGCGATATTTCGCGAATATTCTTTAGAATATTCATCATATATTCGTAAATATTCGTATTCGAGTTTATTCTATTGATTGAGAAAAATCAGCAATGTAATATAAGCGTAATGCGAATTTTCTAAAACATGAATATATAGCACTATATAATATCGTCATTTTTTCCAATTTAATGTGAACAGTCATTGACCCAAAAGCAACTTAAGCAGGGAGGAATCATGACTTCAGGTGGAAAAAAATGATGAATATTCTAAAAAACAGATATATAGCACTATATTCTATAGTGCTATATATTCGTGGTTTAGAATATTCGCATTACGCGAATATTACATTGCCAATTTTTCGCATAAGAGAAAATAAATTAAATAATGAAGAATATTCTAATTCACTAAAGACTACAATATTGCAGCCTTCTAACTTTGGCCCACAAGCAAGAAACAGGTAGGTATACTAGGTAATGGGTTCCGTTGGAAAAAAAAGAATATTCGTTTTTACAAATATATATCATTATATTCGAAATATTCGCAAATTCTCGAAGTGCCGATATTCACAATAAAAATTCGCAATGCGAATATTCGAGCTCAACACTATTTTTTTTAGGACCAGGTCAGGTCTGAAGTCACTTTGTGAGGCTTACATAATAGAAACCACCCAAAAATGACCCCATTTTAGAAACTACACCCCTCAAGGTATTTAAAACTGATTTTACAGACATTGTTAACCCTTTAGGTGTTCCACAAGAATGACTGGAAAATAGGGATGAATTTTAAGAATTTCATTTTTTTGGCAGATTTTCCATTTTATAAAAAATTTTTCGCTAACAAAGCAAGGTTTAACAGCGAAACAAAACTCAACATTTATTGCCCTGATTCTGTAGTTTACAGAAACACCCCATATGTGGTCGGAAACTGCTGTATCGCCACATGGCATGGCGCAGAAGGAAAGGAGTGCCATGTTGTATTTGGAAGGCAGATTTTGCTGGACTGGTGTTTTGGCACCATGTCACATTTGAAGATCCCCTGATGCACCCCTAGAGTAGAAACTTCAAAAGAGTGACCCCATTTTGAAAATACGGGATAAGGTGGCAGTTTTGTTGGTACTATTGTAGGGTACATAAGATGTTTGGTTGCTCTATATTACACTTTTTGTGAGGCAAGGTAACAAAAAATAGCTGTTTTAGCACCATTTTTATTTTTTGTTATTTAAAATGTTCATCTGACAGGTTAGATTATGTGCTATTTTTATAGAGCAGGTTGTTACGGACACAACAATATTAAATATGACAACTTTTTTTGGTTGTTTGTTCCAATTGTACATAATAAAGCATTTTTGAAAAAAATAATAGTTTTTTAGTGTCTTCACATTCTGAAAGCCATAGTTTTTTTTTTGTTTTTTGAGCGACTGTTTATTGTAGGGGCTCATTTTTTTTGTATGAGGTGATGGTTTCATTGACACTATTTTGGGGTGCATATGACTTTTTGACCGCTTGCTATTACACTTTTTGTGATGTAAGATGACAAAAAATGGCTTTTTTGACACCATTTTTATTTTTTTATGCTGTTCAACTGAGAGGTTAGGTCATGTGATATTTTTATGGAGCAGGTTCTTATGGATGCTGTGATACCTAATATGTATACTTTTTTATCTAATTAACTTTTACACAATAACAGAATTTCTGAAACAAAGAAAATGATATTTTAGTGTCTCCATATTCTGAGAGTCATATTTTTTTTTATTTTTTAAGTTGACTGTTAGATTGTTACTATTTTGGGGGTCATGCACTTTTTTGATCACTTGGTGTTGCACCTTTAGTGATGTATGGTGACAAAAAAGTGTGTTTTTTTAGCACAGTTTTTATTTCATTTTTTTGACGATGTTCATCTGAGGGGTTAGGTCATGTGATATTTTTGTAGACGGGGCAATACCTAATATGTATACTTTCTTTTATTTATATAAGTTTTACATAATAATATATTTTTTGAAAAAAATAAATAAATCATGTTTTAGTGTCTCCATAGTCTAACAGTCATAGTTTTTTTTTATTTTTTGGGCGAATGTCTTAGGTAGGGTATCATTTTATGTGGAATGAGATTACTGTTTGATTGGCACTATTTTGGGGTGCATATATCTTTTTGATCGCCTGCTATTAAACTTTGTGTGATGTAAGGTGACAAAAAATGGCTCTTGTGGCACTGTTTCTATTTTATTTTTTTACGGCGTTCACATGAGGGGTTGGGTCATGTGATATATATTTTTACAGCTGGTTGTTTTGGATGTGGCGATACCTAATATGTCTGCTTTATTTTATTTATTTCACTAAACACAATAATAGCATTTTTTAAACAAAAAATGATGGATGTTTTAATGTCTCCATGTTCAGAGAGCTTAGTTTTTTTAATTTTTGAGCGATTTTCTTATGTAGGGACTCATTTTTTGCGGAATGAGGTGAATGTTTTATTGGTACCATTTTGTGTGACATACGCCTTTTTGATCACTTGGTGTTGCACTTTTTGTGTTGTAAGGTGACAAAAATGGCTTTTTTTTTTACACAGTTTTTATAGTGCTTATTGAACAGGGTGGATATTGTGATATATTTATAGAGCCGGCCGGGCCGTCACAGATGTGGCAATACCAAATATTGTCTATTTTATTTATATTTTTCTATTTTTTTTTTTTTTATTACTTAATTGGGGATTTTTTTATTTTTACATGTGAAACCTTTGTTTTTTTGTTTTTTTATAAAACACTTTATTTTTATATTTTATTTTTCTGTGTCCCCATAGGGTCATACAAGTCCTCTGGGGGACATTTGACTTTATGTTTTTTTTTCCCTATTGATTTCTCCTGTAACTGGGGCTCACATAGTAGCCCCAGTTACAGGGGAAATACAACCCCTAGAGAGGCTGTACAGCAGAGTACAATGCCTCAGTGCAGGGCTGATCGAGGTCTGTGAAAGAACTGACAGCTCCTGCACTCTCCCGGCGCCGGGGGTCACATGACCCCCAGGCCGGGGCAGGAACCGCATCGGTGAGCGCTATGTATGCAGCGATTTAGAAGGCAGGGACACCTGGAAACTGTCCTTGCCTTCTCTCTGGGTTGCCCTGCTGTCACTGACTGTGGGCAACTCACTCTGCAGCTGCACGATTAGCTTGCAGGTGCGATCTCTAAATGGACGTTCCAGAACGTCCATTCAAGGTTAAACATCTACCCATTTCTAGAAAAGTGTATTTTCTGTGCATTTATACACTCTCTTACTTAATAAAAAGAGATTTACGGAAAAAAAACATCCACCCATAGGATGTTTATAGCCTATGGGCAGATGTGAAGTGGTTAAGGAGTTCTATATACCCTTTTCCCAAAATACTGATTGAGGGGTGAGATATACCTACTTCCACCAAATATTGATTAAGAGGTTCTATATACCTGCTTCCACAAAATACAGATTGAGGGGTGTGATTATAATATACCTGCTTCCACCAAATATTGATTAAGGGGTTCTATATACCTGTTTCCAAAAAATACTAATTGAGGGGTGCGATATACCTGCATCTACAACATACTGAATAAGTGGTTCGATATACCTGCTTCCACAAAATGCTTATTGAGGGGTGCGATATACCTGATTCCACCAAATATTGATTAAGGGGTTCTGTGAACCTGTGTTCACAAAATACTGATTGAGGGGTGGGATATACCTGCTTCTACAACATACTGATTAAGGGGTTCTATATACCTGCTTCCACGAAATACTGATTGAGGGGTGCAATATACCTGCTTCCACCAAATATTCATTAAGGGGTTCTATATACCTGCTTCCACAAAATACTGATTGAGGGGTGTGATATACCTGCTTCCACCAAATATTGATTGAGGCTTGCGATACACCTGCTTCCACAAAATTCTGATTGAGGGGTGCGATATAGCTGCTTCCTTAAAATATTGATTGACGGTTGCGATATACCTGCTTCCACCAAATATTGATTGAGGCCTACGATACACCTGCTTCCACAAAATACTGATTGAGGGGTTCAATATACCTGCTTCCACCAAATATTGATTATGGGAATCAGAGGTTCTACATACCTGTTTTCACAAAATACTGATTGAGGGGTGCGATATACCTGCTTTCACAAAATATTGAAGAAGAGGTTTGATATACCTGCTTCGACAAAATGCTGATTGAGGGGTGCGATATACCTGCTTCCACCAAATATTGATTAAGGGGTTCTATATACCTGCTTCCACAAAATACTAAGTGAGGGGTGCAATATATTTGCTTCTACAAAATACTGATTAAGGGGTTCTATATACCTGCTTCCACAAAATACTGATTGAGGGGTGCAATATACCTGCTTCCACCAAATATTGATTAAGGCATTGTATATGCCTGTTTCCACGAAATACTGATTGAGGGGAGCGATATACCTGCTTCCACCAAATATTGATTAAGGGGTTCTATATCCCTGCTTCCACAAAATACTGATTAAGGGGTTTAATATACCGTTTCCACCAAATACTGATTGAGGCCTGTGATATACCTACTTCCATAAATACTGCTCTTCTCTAGGGACTTTGGCACAGGGTCATTTTGAAAATGACAGGCAGAGGAAGAGGCAGGCCGTTCTGCAGGGGTAGTAGGGATCTGGCAGGTGCACTAGGCGGAGCCTAAGTGGGAAGTTGGAGAAGGTGCGTGCGATTATGTCAAAGGACGCACCAGAGTTGGTTGAGTTGCTCACTCAGCCTTCGGCTTCGCATCCTCCTCACTCTCTGCTGTGTGCACCCCCAAAGAAACCACCACCAGCACCATAGCCCCTCCACTCGAGTCAGAGGACTTATTTTCCCTTCAATTCCCAGACGTTACCGTTGCGCAGCCATTCTTGGCATCAGAGCAGGAAGTGGAGGTAGCAACTGCCACCACCCAGCGGTCTGACGACAGTACCAAGATCAGCCCAAGGAGGGAGGTCCCCGCTGTTGCTGCCTACTCCCGAGATCTCTAATGTCAGTGGTGGTGAAGGTGACGATGATGACGTATCGATGGACGTCACATGGGTGCCCTTAAGGGAAGAAGAGGAGGGGAGTTCAGAGGGAGAGATGGAGCAGCAGAGAGGGAGGAGAAACAGTCAGAACTCGCAGTGCAATGGAGGCAAAAAGCAGATATATCTGGAGCGAACCATCCACCATGCACGGTCACATGTGGCACTCCCAGGACGCTGGCACATGGCTCCGCAGTGTGTGCTTTTTTTTTACGTGTCAGCTGGTGACATTAGTGTTGCCATCTGCAGCTTGTGCTGTCAACGCATAAGTCGCGGTAAGCCCAACACTCACCTAGGGACGACTGCCTTAAGAAGGCACCTGGCCTCCTATCACCGAGCACAGTGGGAGAAACTCCGTCAGAATCCACAAATACAAAAAAACTAGAGACCCTATTAAGGGAGGGTTCCATAGCAACAAAAAAACTTTGCTCAATTGAGCTCAATTCACCACTTTTACCCTTAATATTTAAATCAGTAAAACTTCACTTTTATTAGTAGTTCTCTAAAAATGTTTGTGAGTTTTGACACACTTGTTAAAACTACTGCTCGAATTTGCACACTGCTATCGCACAGGTTGCTAGTGGTAACGGAGGGTGTGCACTACCCTCCTAACCTTCCCACAAGTTTGCAATCAGTGTATAACTACCTGCCTGACTAATCCTGCAGGGTACTCGGTGCTGTGAACATACACCCTAAAGTAAATAACTGTTTCCTACTGTTTCCTACTCAGTGTTTAGCAACTCGAGCAGAGCTAAAACCAACAGATTCTGTCCCCCAACATGTTTCACCAGATAAACTGGCGTCTTCAGGGGAAAGGACAGACTTGAAACACCATGCTGAACACTCCTATTTATAGTTTGTAATCCTATAATTGGCCAATAGTACCATTGGCATTAGACTGACAGTTTAAAGAGCCAGTGAACTGGTCAGGTTTAAATTTATTGGTTGAATCATTGGATGCCTGCCAGATAACGTGCTGCGCAGACCCAAGCTGCGCAAACACTTATTCCACACTCAAGTTGGATGACTGGTTATTGAGTAACTACCAGATAATGTGCTGCGCAGACCCTTGCTGCGCTAACACTTATTCTGTAGTCAGGTAAAAGCTACTCACTATATATGAATCACCCAGCAGCCCCCGCCAAGTCTGCCACACTGCGACTACACAAGCGCTGATACCACTAGTTCTTACATACTACCAACATGGACGATCCCCTGTTTACACACATATAATCAGGGGCAAAACATGTAGAGGATATAAAAAAAAAAAAATAAAAATAAAAAAATTTTAAAAAAAAATTTAAAAAAAATAAAAAAAAAATTTTTTTATATCCCCGTCCATAGTACTAAATGCACCGGACCTGGTTGCAAAACATTGTAATGTCGGAGTATATCATCCTTAATAGGTACAGGCTTAATTACCAAGGTATCAGACACAAGGGGCAGCATAATAACCAAGCACGTCTAGAGACGCGCCTGGGTCCCTCAGATAGTGGGCACAAGCTTAATTATAAGCAGTGTCAAAATATAGATAGTAACATGTTGAACAAACGCGCCTCGATGTATACAGACGCGCTTGGATCCCTCAGGTAATGTATATAAGGGGTTCCGAGTCCCCTCTCTGTTCCCATGCATACATTAATACCCAAAACACCAGAGCCAAAGAGTGTCACACTTCCACCTTGCTAGACAGGTACCATGTTGGCCTTAGTGACTCATATATATTATGTCATAATCTATAGTTTACGCTAGCTCAAAAAGATCCCAGAGTGTTCAGCCTATATTACTCACAATTGAAATAGTGTGATCATATTTATTGAAAATACACCTAGATCGTATTACAAAAACGACGAAAATGTGAATCCCTCATTGAGTCCATGTGGACTCAAACTCTCCAAACGATATATCCATTTGGCTTCTTCTTGGTATAGGATTTTATCCAAATTTCCACAGCGTGGTCCTAGGTTTCTCTTACATAATCCCCAGAATTGCAGGCATGATGGATTTCCAGAATGAAAGGTTCTAACATGTCTTGAGATGCTTGTATCAGCCTTTGTGTTAATACTGCTTACATGTTGGCAAATTCTCCTACGAAATTCCTGTATAGTCTTGCCTACATATAATTTAGGGCACGGACATTGGGCGATATATATTATTCCTTTATTTTGACAATTAATGAACTCTCTTATGTCATATTTTCTCTCATCTTTAGGATTGATGAAAAATTTCTTTTTTTGGAATCAATTTATCAATTTATTTTGAAACTTTTGCGGTTTCTACTTACTCACAATTATTTTTTATTTAATTCACGTTATTATTTACAGTTAAATGGGACAGCTATGGGAAGTAAATGTGCACCGAATTTTGCAAATCTCTTTTTAGGATGGTGGGAAAACACAATTGTCTTCACTGAGCAATATGAACACTTCACTAATCACGTTTTATTTTGGGGACGTTTTATTGATGATGTTTTGATTTTATGGGATGGCACTGAGACACTATTTCAAGAATTCGTACAGAATCTTAATCAGAATCATATAGGTATGAGCTTCACTTCAGAAATTAATTCTGAAACCCTCACTTTTTTGGATCTTAGAATCTCCTTGTCGCCAGTTGGCCGCATCGTCACAGAGGTCTATAGGAAACCTACCTCTACTAATACGCTATTACATTGGCAAAGTTATCACCCACCGCCCCTTAAAAAGGGTATTCCGGTAGGCCAATATATTAGGGAGCGCAGAAACTGTTCGGATGACTCTGGGTTCCTCAAGGAATGTGAGACCTTGTATTCGAGGTTCCAAAATAGAGGTTACCCTAAAAAATACTGCATAAGGCCTTTAAAAGGGCTAAAGATACTGATCGAGTTTCATTACTGCAATCGAAACCAATAAAGGAATCCACAACAATCAGATGTATAGGAAACTTTGATAACCGTAACAAACAAGTGTATAATATCCTGCATAAGCATTGGCATGTTCTGCAGGCTGACCCTGATTTTCAAGAGGTATTGGCTAAAAGACCCCAGATTACGTTCAGGAGGGAAAAATTTAAAGGACCATTTGGTCCACAGTTTTACAATACTAACCCTGCGCCACTTACCTGGTTGAGATCTACAGTTGTGGGAAGTCACCCCTGTGGGAGGTGTAGCTTCTGCCCATACGTCCAAAAAAGAAATTTTTCATCAATCCTAAAGATGAGAGAAAATATGACATAAGAGAGTTCATTAATTGTCAAACTAAAGGAATAATATATATCGCCCAATGTCCGTGCCCTAAATTATATGTAGGCAAGACTATACAGGAATTTCAGTAGGAGAATTTGCCAACATGTAAGCAGTATTAACACAAAGGCTGATACAAGCATCTCAAGACATGTTAGAACCTTTCATTCTGGAAATCCATCATGCCTGCAATTCTGGGGATTATGTAAGAGAAACCTAGGACCACGCTGTGGAAATTTGGATAAAATCCTATACCAAGAAGAAGCCAAATGGATATATCGTTTGGAGAGTTTGAGTCCACATGGACTCAATGAGGATTCACATTTTCGTCGTTTTTGTAATACGATCTAGGTGTATTTTCAATAAATATGATCACACTATTTCAATTGTGAGTAATATAGGCTGAACACTCTGGGATCTTTTGAGCTAGCGTAAACTATAGATTATGACATAATATATATGAGTCACTAAGGCCAACATGGTACCTGTCTAGCAAGGTGGAAGTGTGACACTCTTTGGCTCTGGTGTTTTGGGTATTAATGTATGCATGGGAACAGAGAGGGGACTCGGAACCCCTTATATACATTACCTGAGGGATCCAAGCGCGTCTGTATACATCGAGGCGCGTTTGTTCAACATGTTACTATCTATATTTTGACACTGCTTATAATTAAGCTTGTGCCCACTATCTGAGGGACCCAGGCGCGTCTCTAGACGCGCTTGGTTATTATGCTGCCCCTTGTGTCTGATACCTTGGTAATTAAGCCTGTACCTATTAAGGATGATATACTCTGACATTACAATGTTTTGCAACCAGGTCCGGTGCATTTAGTACTATGGACGGGGATATAAAAAAAATTTTTATTTTTTTTTTATTTATTTATTTATTTTTTTTTTTTTTATATCCTCTACATGTTTTGCCCCTGATTATATGTGTGTAAACAGGGGATCGTCCATGTTGGTAGTATGTAAGAACTAGTGGTATCAGCGCTTGTGTAGTCGCAGTGTGGCAGACTTGGCGGGGGCTGCTGGGTGATTCATATATAGTGAGTAGCTTTTACCTGACTACAGAATAAGTGTTAGCGCAGCAAGGGTCTGCGCAGCACATTATCTGGTAGTTACTCAATAACCAGTCATCCAACTTGAGTGTGGAATAAGTGTTTGCGCAGCTTGGGTCTGCGCAGCACGTTATCTGGCAGGCATCCAATGATTCAACCAATAAATTTAAACCTGACCAGTTCACTGGCTCTTTAAACTGTCAGTCTAATGCCAATGGTACTATTGGCCAATTATAGGATTACAAACTATAAATAGGAGTGTTCAGCATGGTGTTTCAAGTCTGTCCTTTCCCTGAAGACGCCAGTTTATCTGGTGAAACATGTTGGGGGACAGAATCTGTTGGTTTTAGCTCTGCTCGAGTTGCTAAACACTGAGTAGGAAACAGTAGGAAACAGTTATTTACTTTAGGGTGTATGTTCACAGCACCGAGTACCCTGCAGGATTAGTCAGGCAGGTAGTTATACACTGATTGCAAACTTGTGGGAAGGTTAGGAGGGTAGTGCACACCCTCCGTTACCACTAGCAACCTGTGCGATAGCAGTGTGCAAATTCGAGCAGTAGTTTTAACAAGTGTGTCAAAACTCACAAACATTTTTAGAGAACTACTAATAAAAGTGAAGTTTTACTGATTTAAATATTAAGGGTAAAAGTGGTGAATTGAGCTCAATTGAGCAAAGTTTTTTTGTCAGAATCCACAAAGCCACACTCCCAGCACTCCACGTCCTACCTCTTCTCCTTCTCCTCTCTCCTCCCATTTGTCCTCCACTCCACCTTCCACCGTGCCGTTGTCGCGTTCATCTGGCAGAAGGCAGGCTTCCGTGGCCCAAATGTTCGGGCATAAAAAGTTGATGACACTGGATAACCCTCTTGCCCAACGGCTGACCAGTGGCTTGTCAGAACTGCTAGCCCGCAAACTACTGTCATATAAACTGGTGAACTTGGAGGCCTTTAGAAAATTTGTGGCCATTGGCACGCCACAATAGAAGGTCCCCAGATGGAAATATTTCTCCCAGAAGGGCATCCCAGAGCTATATGGCCATGTTCAGCAGCAAGTCAATATACCTCTGGCACACAGTGTCGGTGCCAAGATACATCTGACCACAGACACGTGGTCTAGCAAATGCGGGCAGGGAAGGTACATAACTTTTACTGCCCACTGGGTGAACTTTCTGACGGCCGTCAAGCATGTAACCCGTGGCTCCCATGTGGATTTGGTGTTACCACCTTGGATTGCATGCAAGCCTGCCTCTTCTTCTCCTCCTCCATCTCCATCCTCTGTCTCCTCCTGTGTTGACTCCTCCTGTTCCACTGCTACCGCCTACTCCGCTGCGCTCTCCAAGCTCCCCAGAACCTATTCGACGTGGCAGGTGAGACGTTGCCATGCTATGCTGCGGCTGTTGTGTCTGGAAGCCAAGAGCTACACCGGTCCTGCACTGCTTTCAGCTCTGCAGTCACAGGCCGATCAGTGGCTAAACCCGCTCAATTTGACAGTTGGTAAAGTGGTGTGCAACAACGGTGCCAATCTGCTGAGCGTGCTGAAGCAGGGCAAAATGACACACGTGCCGTGCATGGCACATGTCCTCAACTTAGTCGTGCATTGATTCGTTGCCAAATATCACGGGGTCCAGGATGTCTTGCGGCAGGCCAGGAAAATCTCTGGCCTTTTTAGAAGATCTTACACGGTCATGGCTTGCCTTGCTGACATTCAGCGGCGACACCACCTTCCCGTCAGATGTCTGATTTGTGACAGCCCGACGCGCTGAAACTCCACCTTGCATATGCTTGATAGGCTGCTCCAGCAGCAACGTGCCATTAATTACTACCTGAACGAACTCCGCAGCAGGTTCTGTGGAGCTTGGTTTCTTTTCACTGCGCCAGTGGCTGCTCATGCACGATGCATGCAGACTTCTGCGGCCATTTGATGAGATCACCAAACTGGTCAGTCGCAGCCAGGGTGCCATCAGTGACCGTACCTCACGCCTTCTTTCTGGAACATGCATTGCATCGTGTCATTGATTAAGCCATCAAGGAGCAGGAGCTGAAGGATGAGGAAGTCGCAATGCTGAATAAATTCCCGGGGGGGGGGGGGGGGCCGGGGAGGAGGAGGAGGAACAAGAAGAGCAGGCTTTGAGGGGGACTTTAAACTTTTAGGGGATCCCTGGTGTTGTCCGTGGCTTGGGGGAGGAGACTGAGGACGATATTCTCCTGGGCGATGAGCAGGAGCCAGGGCGCTCCACCGCTTCCAAGTTAGTGAAAATGGGGCCCTTCATGGTCCAGTGTTTGAAGAGGGAACCCTGTATAAAAAGCATAAAGGGCAAGGACCAGTACTGGGTGGCAACGTACTTAGACCCCTGGTACAAACACAAAATGGAGGACATGTTACCAGTATCACAGAGGCCTTGCTGCAAGAGATGCTGTATTCTGCTGTTGTGGGCACTGGCAGAGGAATTTCCACCCACAGCAAAACAGGTGCGGGTACCAATCCTACCACGCCTGTAAAAAAAGAGCGGTTTGAAGATGTGTTGGTCACTTTAGATATGAGATCATTCTTACAGCCAACCAATCGACAGCCGCCCTCCGGATCCAGCCTCAGGGAATGCCTAGACCGACAGGTGTCTGACTACATCAGGTTAACGGCCGATGTGGACGCTCTGAGAAGCGAGGAACCCCTGGACTACTGGGTGTGCAAGCTTGACCTGTGGCCAGAGCTGGCACAATTTGCCATGGAGTGTCCAGTCCAAAAGGACGTTCAGCGCGACAGGGGGATAGTGACCGATAAGCGAACTCGCCTAGCTCACGACAGTGTGGACTACCTCACATTTCTAAAGATTAATGAGGCATGGATCTCAGAGGAATTTAACACCTGTGATGACCATGTTTAATTTAATTTCCTCATGCAAGCCCACACATATCACTACCATCCACAACAAAGAATGGTCCTTGTTTTATGTATATACAGCGGCATAAAAGGCCTTTTCTGTCAGGTGAAGGCCTAATGTTTGGGGTCTGTACTCCCCTGGCCTACAGTAAAATTGTTATCCACCGACCGCCTGATATACCTCCAGCCACATAATCACTTGTTCTTTTCTGTCCGGTGAATGCCTAATATTTGGGGCCTGTACTAACTCCACTAGCCTATAGTAAAATTGTTATCCACTGATCACCTAATATACCTCCAGCCACATAATCACTTGTACGTTTCTGATACAAAAAAAAAGGAAAAAAAGAGAATAGATCTCACATCCACAAGCTTAGCTTTGATCTATAACTGCTTCTCAGCAAAATTAACATGGCTTCTCAGCACAATATTTAGTGTACAAACCCCCTATACTGTATGCTATATAAGAGGCATTAGTGTGCATTTTGATTAAAAGGCATAAGTCCACTCACCGCACCAAGGTTGCCTCTTGGAGTGGGACCTACTCTAAATTTGGTGCAGCACTGCGCGGCGACCTCCAGACACGACGCGGCACTGCGCTGCAACTATCAGCGCCACAGCACCACACTAGCAGGCGGTAGGACCCAGCAGCCAAAAAGCACCCCTGCTGTCTGGCAATGCCACCCTGGCACTGGGCCCCACCTGCCCACCAGCACCGCCTAATATACCTCCAGCCACATAATCACTTATTCTTTTCTGTCCGGTGAATGCCTAATGTTTAGAGCCTGTACTCCACTGGCCTACAGTAAAATTGTTATCCACTGACTGCCTAATATACCTCCAGCCACATAATCACTTGTTCTTTTCTGTCCGGTAAATGCCTAATTTTTGGGGCCCGTACTCCTGTGGCCTAAAATAAATTTGTTCTAGGCTTTAGCACGGCACATTTTTGAAAGTTTCCCTTTAAGACGCATAAAAATGGCCCCTGATTAAAATACACATTTTTTGTGGGAATTTTTGCCATTGATCCCCTGGTATGTCACTGTCCATGTTGTGGGACTATTTGTGCACTTCTAGTAAGTATTTGGTGGCTGCAAATATGACCTGAAAGTTTTTCAGGTTCACCTGCAATTCAAGTGAATGGGGCCTGCCAATGTTTGTCCATTACTACTCCTTTCTTGTCACCTGTGTAGCAAAACCACCCATTTCGCTACACATTGCTTGTGCTCCAATGCCCTCCTCCTCCTCCAGTTCGGCCCCCACAGGGCTCATGTGGCCATGAGATCTAGGCGCCACGTCTCCAGTCCCCTGACCAGCCAGATTTACCAGCATCTTTTCCAGGATAGGAATCAGTGGAATGACGTTGTTCGTCCCGTAGTCCTGGCAACTGACAAATAAAGTGGCCTCCTCAAAGGGCACGAGCAAATGGCAGGTGTCACATATGAGCTACCACTGGCTAACATCGAAGTTACACAGGGTAGTACCTCTGTCCGCCTCTATCATCAAGAAATTGTTTATGGCCTTTCTCTGTTGGTACAGTTGGTCCAAAATATGGAGGGTGGAATACCAACGGGTGGAAACGTCGCATATCAGGCTATGTTGGGGGACGCCGTTCTGCCGCTGTAGCTCAAAGAGGGTGTGCTTGGCGTTATAAGAGTGGCTGAAGTGCATGCAAAGTTTACTGGCCATTTTTAGGATGTCTTGCAGATGGGTGGAAGACTACAGGAAACCCTTGACAACCAGATTGAACATGTGCCCCATGCAGGGCGCATGGCTCAGCCCTGCTTGACGCAGCGCCGACACCATGATTTTCCCAGTTGTCGCAGAGAAAGCCATGATTCAATTTTATAATGAGGGACGCGGAGCATTTCCTCCCCTGTGTGACTCCGTTCTCTCAGGCAAACTAGGTGCAGAACAGCGTGACACCGCCGTGCCCTGCCCATGTGGTATGCTAGTGAATTGTCCCTGCAGTGGAGGCTGAGGACAAGGTGGAGGGTGAGGAGACAGTGGCGGACATTGTTGCAGGACTAACGGCGTGAGACCGTAGAGGTGGAAGCAGCGTCACCTGGCCAAGTTGCTGGTTTGGCTTGGCAGGAACCAAATTCACCCAGTGGGCCGTAAAGGACATATATTGTCCTTGACCGTAGTAACAGCTCCACACGTCGGCGCTGCTGTGAACTTTGGCAGACACTGACAGACTCAAGGACTTGCCCATCTTCTGTTCTACATATGTGTGCAAGGCTGGTACTGCCTTTTTGGCAAAGAAATGATGGCTTGGGACTCTCCACATTGGCTCGGCACAAGCCATCAGTTCTCTGAAAGTGTCACCGCCGGTTCTGGGAGACGGTCGGTCAGTGGTTCCTCCCTGTCTTGTGTATGACGTTCTTTGTTTTGGTTTCACTTTGCTCAGTTCCTTTCTCTCCCTCAGCTGCCTCTTATCTTGATTAATTGGCTTGCTTTATATCCCCTCCCATACTGCTCCTCCTTGCGGTTTATATTACTTCTTGGATGAAGTGTGTGCTGCTGGAGGCTGCAGTTGTTTTGCTCTAAGATAAGTGCATTCCGTTTACTTTGTGTTTTGTTTGCTGGCTTGATTCTAGGTGACCCTGACTCCCTCCGTATTCTGTGCAGGGAGCCGGTGGTCATTCCCCTCACTACTATAGGGAATTCATGTGTCACTCAGTTATAGGTACGAGGGCATGTATTTGTCTACCACCGGGACCTGTACATGTGCATAGCAGTTTGGGAGAGTTCTTAGGGATTTAAAGGGCCCTTCTATATTTTCCTTAGTTTGGGATCAAGCCAGTCTGTCGTTATTTATCAGTTCCTGCTAACTGTTCTCCATCCTTGACAGAAAGGTGCAGAGTCCACCACTTGGAAAGGGAGGGACTGCTGTATCAGCAACTTGGCCAGGAGCACCTTAAGCTTCTGCGCCGTTGAATGAGTGCACATATACTGTTGTCTCTTGGCAATCACTTCGGTGATTGATTGCTGACAGAATGACTGACTAGAAGAAGGAGTATCAGAAGCATCAGGACCAGCAGATGATGGGAAGGACAGACAGCTTCCTTTGGCTGAGGTGGTGGAACCTTGACTGCCAGAAATCGGGTGTGTGCCAATGGGTGATGCAGCGGTTTCTGCGGCAGGCTGGACCACTACATTGGAACAACAGTTCTCCCAGGCCACTTTATGGTGACGCTGCATATGTTGACACAGGGCCGTGGTGCCAACATTGGCACCCGGGCCACGCTTCACCTTCTGGCCACAGATTCGACAAATGGCCATGTTCACCACCGAGTAGGTGATTTTGCCCCCAACACTCTGCATGGACTGAATGCCTCCGTGAATCCCTGCACCACTACTTTCCGGGCCGGTAGGCTCCTGTGAAGCGGGTGGTTTATCCTAGGCACATTTGGCTCCCGAGATCCCACTGCTGCCACCCTGCTGACTCCCAGCCACGCTACTGACTTGCTGGCTCTGCCGCTGCCTCACGCACAAGCTGCCACCCTCTTCTCCCTATGAAGATAAAGCCCCTTCATCACCCGGCTCCCAATTGCGATTGGCTTCATCATCATCGAGTACTCTCTGCACCTCACTGATGTCCTCCTCAACAGTCTCTGAGCCAGGAGCCTGACCGCTCGCAACACCAGCTCCCACTCCACTCTTCTCATTACTACTCGCCCGTCTACCGGAGAAAGCGGCAGATGTCTCCACCGGATCTTGGCTGGGCAGTAGCTGCTGACTGTCCTCTAGTAGCTTGTCCTCACTGTATAGTGTAGCTGAGCCCACAGCATATAGTACTTCTCTGGCTGAGGGAACAGAAAAGGACAGAGGCAGGTTGAGGACAGGTGAGGGCACAGGGCCTGCTCTTGGGCCATGCCAACTAGGGGTTGTGTCTGAAAAACCCACCGACTCTTGGCTGGGGGTGACTGATGTCACTTGCGAAGAAGTCAAAGATCGAGTCAACCATTTAAGAACCGCTGGGTTGCTGGTCAAGACACGACCGCTCGCTGACACTGGGAGCTCAGGCCTCTCAAAGTGACCCCTGCTGCCACGACCTGTGCCTGCGCCAGAAACACTTAGGCGTGTGTCCCCCTGTGCAGGGCCTGTCACTTTTCTGTCTGACATACTGTTAGATCAAATAAATAAATAAAAAGGAAATTAATACATGCCAAAAAGGGCTTTAATTTTCTCACTTCACCACACAATTTCTTCTAATAAGCCCTTTTTCTTTTTCCCCACTAATACACGCCAAAAAAGGCTTTAGAACATATAACTGCGGCCGTAAACGGCAAATAAAGTTTTTTTTTGCCACCAATAGACGGCAAAAAGGGCTTTAATTTTCTCACTTCACCACATAAGCACTAATAAGACCTTTTTCTTTTTCCCCACTAATACACGCCAAAAAGAGGCTTTAGAACATATAACTGTGGCCGTAAACAGCAAATATTTTTTTTTTGCCACTAATGCATACCAAAAAGGGCTGTAATTTTCTCACTTTAACACACAACGACTAATAAGCCCCTTTTTTTCATCTACAAATACAAAAACAAAAAAAGTCTTTAGAACATATATACAACTGCATTGCACAATAACAATAATGGTTTGCTGGAATTACAGAGGTATTGCAAACCTGAAATGAGCAGCAGTATAATGGCAATTTGGATCTGCAGTCAGTGCAGCAAGGTGTAATAGGATTGTTCCTATTACCCAGGCTGTACACTCCCCTATTGGACCCTGTTCTGCTTCAATACTGTTGAATTATTCCTCCTGTCCTTTCCCTACTCTTCTAGTGCTCCTAGAACTGTCCCTAGCGCCTGCTCCCTGCACTAAGTACCCTATTTATAGGGCTGTGACATCACAGGGCTGGCTGCTGATTGGCTGCATGCATGCATTTTGGGTGATCCTTGTTCCCAGAGTTCCTTGCTCCATGTCCTAACATGTGCAGCAGCCATTGTAGGAAAAAATGTGATTTGTTAACACGAAGCATGAGGAAATTCGCATCCGATGCGAATC
Source organism: Bufotes viridis (assembly GCA_033119425.1). Classification (NCBI taxonomy): domain Eukaryota; kingdom Metazoa; phylum Chordata; class Amphibia; order Anura; family Bufonidae; genus Bufotes; species Bufotes viridis. The sequence goes on along the minus strand of CM065589.1, from coordinate 65,403,579 downwards.
GAATAATTCCTGAAATTCGTATCGAATTCCACTTTCTCCACTTCGATTCGCTCATCTCTAATTGAGACTTTTTAAAAAAGTTGTGCAATCTCACTCCAGTAGGAGGGTAGAGTAGGAAAACTGGAGTAGCTTTAGTGGTGTTAGGTTTAAGGGTGAGACAAATTTATCAAACAACATTTTACATTTCAAAAAAGTAGCATAAAGTACTCCAACACAGACTTAAGCAAAATTTACTTTAAATGTTTCCCTCATGATAAATTCCCCCCAATGTGATTTAATTCAATGGCAAATGGCTTATTCAAAAGTCTGGTGCGGGGATGGCTGTGGTTATCACACCTACTTATTGTACCTTTTGGCTTTTTTTGAGGAGCAATATATGTTTAATTTGAAAAACCCATTTGCCAAACATATATATCCCACCTCTGGGAACCCTACCTATTTCTAGAATGGGGCCCCCAAAGTGAAACAAGGTCTTGGCTCTTTTAAGAACTCCCATAGAAGGGTATGGAGAGCATACCACACAAGCTTGGTGCTCTCTCCTTCACTTTGGAGGACCTATTCTAGAGATTCTATCTGACATTGGTGGCATATCCTAGGGATATGAAACCAATTTGTGAGATGGGCCAACCCATTTAATGGTGGCACAATCCATGTAAAGGAAAGTAATTCAAAAATAATTGTTGACATGGATTGCAAATAGCTAAATTTGATAAACACAACTTAAAGTTAAAAAAAAAAATATTTCAGAGCAGAATTTTTCCATGAAAGTGTCTCTACCTGCTACATGCAGGGGAAATTATGATTAACTAGGGGGTCTTCAAACTAGACAATACCTTTAAAGAGAATTCTCAATAATAAATTGCATTCACACTAGGATGCACACAGGGCAGTGAAGGTCATATAAAAAAATGACAACTCATATGTCAATTTGCACAAATGTGCCTATTGTCATACACATTCTGTACATTATGATGTGGTTACCCTCTAGTTTGTGAAAGAACCCCATACAATTAAAATTTTTATGGGATTGTATAGTCTAGCTGGAAATGTTTTAAAAATCCAACATGTACCTACAACTGCATTAAAGGACAGACCTAAAAGTGGTCCGTTTGCTTTATATCTAAATGTAATTTGTTAGCTCCTATCATGAAGCTGTAAAAAGCAGACTTTGATATTTTTGGTGGGATCACTAGTGATGAGCGGCAGGGCCAATATTCGATTTCACAATATTTCGCAAATATTTGGTAGAATATTCGTCATATATTTGCGAATTCGCAGTTATTTTCTTGATTGCAAATCGACAATGTGATATGCTCGTAATGCACGGACAATACAGGCGTGGGTCACTATAGCTACATTTTTCAAGCTGCTAGAAGTTTCCTGAGACTGGAGAAAATGGTTGGCACAGCAAAACATTACAATAGCTTTATATGCAGATAGAGTGCTCCAATATATTAGCGATAGCGAAAATGGCCAATTAATGATGCGCATATTTTTGCTCAATACGTGCAACTTCACATTTTAGCAGGTCTGACTACATATTAGTGATTGGTGCACTAAGTATTGTTGTGAACTTGTGACTTCACAGCACAGGGGTTGGCAACTTTCCTATTGGTTGCTAGGGATGGTGCTAAGCTCAGACAAAGACATTGCAGCCTTTTCATTGGCCCACAAGCAAAAAGGGAGGTTACTGATGAAAAAAAAAATTATGTGAATATTCGAAAATACGAATATATATCACCATATTCTAAATATTTGAGAATTCTCGAAGTTGCAATATTCGCGATTAAAATTTGCGATTCGAATATTCGTGCCGAACACTAGGGATCACTACAATATGTGTTTTCAAGTGAGACAATGGCCTCTGCCATACATATGAGATAACTATATGCCAGGGACCGGGACTGAAATTCAGCTGTGGCATTTTAAAACAGACAGGTCCACTTTCAGTGTTGTGAATCTAAAGGTATCTGAAGAAGGTGGCGTTACATTTCGGAAAACGTGTTCATACAATAAAGTGGTTGTTTGGTATTCTGCACTCATCGAGCCCACTTTTTCTTGGATTTGTTTGCTGCAATTTCGGGGACCCTCTGGACGGTGGGCATGCTGCGGTTACCATGTGCTCTGTTTGAGCATTCTACATGCGAGAGGTAAGAAAGCTGCTGACACCTTTGGTGGCTTATCTCTCCGAGTGATATTCTCTACCTTTTCATCTGTCATTGGGGAGAGTCCAGAGCCTTACATACACATTAGATGGTTGGCCCAGCCCACCAAAATTGTCAGGTTTAGATGCCATTTATCTAATGTGTATGGCCAGCTGTCCGGTGTATCCTATTATGGCAACTTATCCCCTACCCACAGGATAGAATAAAGGAAGCTGATCAGTAAGGTTCAAACCACTGGGACCTTGACGATTATGAGAATGGGGACCTTTGCTACCTCATTTGAATGGAGTAGTGGCAAAGTATGTGTTCTGAAACTCCATTCAACTCTCTGGGGTTGCAGAACATGGTCAGGTGCTTGTATTCTGCTATCTCTAGCAGTCCCAATGAGTTCAATAGAGCAGTGGACATGCATGTGTGTCTGCTACTTCATTCAAACATGGAGCATGGGAACCTGTTATTGTGGTCGGTGTGGGCTCCAGTGTTCAGACTCCTGTTGATCAGACTATTATGCCCCATCAGTTGTGTTAATAGGACAACCCCAATTGTTTGTGCTGTCTGGGCTAATGGGTGGGTGGCTCTGTCCTCACACTAATCTGCCCTTACACAAAGCCTGATTACAGCTCTTCTATACATTTTTGGAGCGTTTTCATAGATATATCACTCATTTCATAGCTTTCACTGAAATCATATCAAGAAAGAATCTAAAGTGTGAATAATGCTCCTGACAAAAGGAGCTGAATGTTACTGAAGGTCACATTCTTGTATAATGAGTTACACCACTGAAGTGATTAAAATGACACAAAAACTATTTCTGTTCCATTGCAAATGCCATTAAAATATATTAATCAAGATTAGTTTGTACTTTGTTAAATTTCCTGGAACACTTATATTTTTCGATACCATGTTCAGCATAAAATATCATGGTTTAGTGCTAATAATCATGCGTCATTGCACTTGCTCAGTTGACAAGAAAAGATCCATAGATAAACAGTGTCAATACCATTCCATAAAATAATACAGTTTTTACTTTTTTATCTATTTTTTTTTGTAATTAACAGAGGGGTTACTGTCTCAGATTCCATTCCATAGTTTTATCTCTTTACAGAGAGTTTCTAAGTGAATCAAGGGCAATACAAGCAGAAGATAACATAAAATCTAGTTCTTTATTTAACCCATTTGGTGACAGGGTATCTTGGAGGTAGAAAACTTTTAGATTCCCAGAACAGTGACCCCATAGGAAACCGTCGAGGAAACCAGTTGGGCACTGTTCAGATTCCTCATGAAGATTTTAACTGTGAGCCACCATAGAAACATGCTTTTGTCTTGGAAATTTTGTAAAAAAAAAAAAAAAAAAACAAGAATACTTTTAAATCTGATCCCATGTAGTTTTATGTGCTCTTCACCTGAATATTCTGTTTATAGGTCATCAGCATTTGATCTTAGGGGGTTTGACACCCTGGACCTCTGCTGATCAGCATTTTGAAAAGGCACTGGGAGTCGCAGAAGCACCACGGCCTTCTCTAGCTTTGCCTAGGCCATGTGATGTCACATTCATCATTGAATTGAATGGGGCTGGGCTGCGACACCAAGCACAACCGTTGTACAATGTACAATGAGCTGAGAAAAGGCCGCTGCGCTACTGCGAGCGCCTGTGTCTTCTCATTCAGCTGATTGGTGGGGGTGTCAGACCGAGGATAAGTCATCAGTAAGAAACTCTCAGAAAACACCTTTAATGCATGAGGTCCAGTGTTGATGATTATTTATTGAGGTTTATCCACACATCAGTGCTGGATAGGGACATAGTTATAGCTGATGGACCCGATACTGTATTTTATTGGTGTTCTTTTCATTCTGTTGCTTGGCACATGCTACAATTCTCACCACAGAAGTGGGTTTTTGATACAGGATCTTTACTTCTAAAGCCCCTAAATGAGTCCGTCATCACATCAAGCTAGTCATAAATGAGACATCCGCCACTTGCTGTTGTTTCAGCAAGGAACCGAAGAACAAATTTCAATTACAACATTTAGAAAAAATTAATCTAGAGTTGAGCATTTAGAGTATCAGAAGCTGAGATGGGATTGAATAAAGTCTCAAAAGAGGAAGCCCCTCTTGACGGCAAATCTAAGTCTATTGCCTTGACGGATTAAAGGGGTTGTGCCATAAGTTAGTTTTCACTCTGAAGTTTATTTTCATCAATTACTCTAGCTCCAGTTCTCCCTTGTATTGTTATATATTTTTTTTTTCAAATATACCTCATTTGCCGTTTTCTCTTATTTTCCCTTTTTGAATCCTACTTCCTGGTTTGTCATGTGACCATCATGCCTTAGGGCTGTGAAATGTGTCCTAGCATCAGCAATAACCAGTTCAAATATTCTACCTCCACATATTAAAATTGCTCTGTGTAACTGGGTAACATAACTCTATAACAGACAGAACTTGTGCCAATGTCCATCAATTGTTAGAGCAAACTTTATCCTTATGTCTATCTAGGAATCAATTTTAGTTGATAGAGGTCAGTGTAAAAAAAAAGGTAGACATTTATGGAACAACCCCTTTAATTCGTCAAGGCAATGGACTCAGATTTGCGTCAGGAGGGGCTTCGTCTTTTGAGACTTTATTCAATCCTATTTCAGCTTCTGATACTGTAAATGCTCAACTCTAGATAAAAAAAAATTCAAAATGTCTATCTATCTATCTATCTATCTATCTATCTATCTATCTATCTATCTATGTGTCTGTCTGTCCGTCCATCCATCCATAACTGAGACTGTAACTGACACTGCAGATAGAGAAATCATACCACAACATTTATATTAATGGCACAACCTCTTTGATGTCAATTGCTATTCATATAGCAAAACTGTCAAGAGGTCTGCTTGCTCTAAAAACTTGTGATATTAAGTTTGGATAGAGTTTGCTCTAATAATATCTGCTCTACTTGTTCACAGTAAAATAAGAAAGGGGAACCCTGGAGCAACTGCTTATTTAAATTTATCGAATCAGTGAATTAAAAAGTCCCAAGTTAATAATGTGAAAAGTCACTTGTTCTTTTATCAGTCCTGGAAGTGTTTATGTTAAAACGACTTGTATCAAACATATCCGCTCCAGATTAAATAATGTACAATGACATGGACTAATTCCTGCAATTTTAATTCAATGTAGAAGGACATTTTTTTTTACACTGACCTCTATGAACTAAAATTGATTCCTCTTAGAAATGATATGCTTCTTCAGAAGAAGAGGTTGCCTGGGATTAGGAAAAAAAATGGCAGTGCTCTACATGGGTTTGTGTATACTATTGCATCTTCTCCTCATTCATTTCAACAAAGGTGAGCTGTAAAGTTGAGCGAACCCGAACTGTAAAGTTCGGGTTCGTACCCAACTTTAGGTTTTTCGGCACCCGGACCCGAACCCGAACATTTACGTAAAAGTTTGGGTTTGAGTTCGGTGTTCGGCGATCTCTTGGCGCTTTTTAAAAGGCTGCAAAGCAGCCAATCAACAAGCGTCATGCTACTTGCCCCAAGAGGCCATCACAGCCATGCCTACTATGATTGGCCAACTGCAGCATGTGACCCAGCCTCTATTTAAGCTAGAGTCACATAGCGCCGCCCGTCACTCTGCTCGGATTAGTGTAGGGATAGTCTGCAGCTGCTGTGAGGGAGAGATCAAGGAAGAATCTTATACACTCAGTTCACACTTTCGCGTAAAACGCTGCGTTCGAACGCGCAAAAAAACGCACAACAGTACAGGAACCATGCATTCCAATGGGGGTGGTTCACACTTGCGCGTTTTTATGCGAGTTCGAACGCGCCTAAAAACGTCCGACGCATAAGCAAGTATGTTCGCATTAATTCGGGCGTTTTTCGAGCGTTTGGTGCCAATATACTTCAATGGGAAACGCAATACGCGTGTTGTTCGGGCGTTTGTGCAGCGTAAAACGCGCCTATGGACGCGCGTTTTTCAAAGTTTGCAACATGCTGGATCAGCCACCATGGAATTTCACACCTCTAAAGCACTCAGATTGGCCAAACTATATATAGCGAGGGCTGTTTGGTCATTGGCCAACTATGCAGTCAATCACATAAACGCGCTTCAAACGCGCCTACACTATTTACCAAAACGCTTGAAAAAAACGCGCGTTAACGCCCGTCTTGAACGCTCAGAAAACGCTAGGCTTCAAAACGCTCAGGTCTGAACCCAGTGATAAAGAACTGCTTCTTTACTCAGCGATCTACAGCAAATGTGTTTTGTGGGTGTAGTGCACAATTGTTTTAAGCCTGCCCTGAGCCAACTACTACTGAGAACGAACTTTTTTTCCTACAGTTAGTCAATACATAATCGGCAGCCATTTTATGCAACGATAGTGCACCAGCATAGTATATCTGCATGTCTGCAAGTCCAGAAATACTGTTTTGAGACACTGGGGTTTAAAAAACCCTCTGTTTTATATAGTGCACATCTAGGATTATCGCTGCATAAGTGACTGTTCAATTTAGGCCAGAAATACGGCATTCTCATACTGGGCCATACTGGGGTGAAAAAAAAACCTCTGTTTCATATAGTGCACAATTCTGTGATTATAGGTGCATAAGTGAGTGTTACATTCAAGCCAGAAATACGGCTTTCTCATACTGGGCAATACTGGGGTGAAAAAAAAACCTCTGTTTTATATGTTGCACATATGGGATTATAGGTGCATAAGGGACTGTTCATTTTAGGCCACAAATACCGCTTTGGCTTACTGGGGTTAAAAAAAACTCTTATATACTGCACATCTGGGATTATAGGTGCATAAATTACTGTGAAATTTAGGCCACAAATATGGCTTTTGCTTACTGGGGTTAAAAAAAAACTCTGATATACTGCACATCTGGGATTATAGGTGCTTAAATTACTGTGAAATTTAGGCCACAAATACGGCTTTTGCTTACTGGGATTAAAAAAAAACTCTGATATACTGCACATCTGGGATTATAGGTGCATAAATTACTGTAAAATTTATGCCACAAATATGGCTTTTGCTTACTGGGGTTAAAAAAAACCTCTGCTGTACTGCACATTTGGGATTATAGGTGCATAAATTACTATGAAATTTGGGCCACAAAAATGGCTTTTGCTTACTGGGGTTTAAAAAAACCTCTGATATACTGCACATCTGGGATTATGGGTGCATAAATTACTGTGAAATTTAGGCCACAAATACAGTTTTTGTTTACTGGGGTTAAAAAAAACCTCTGATATACTGCACATCTGGGATTATAGGTGCATAAACTACTGAACTGTGAAATTTAGGCCACAAATACCGCTGTCATATAGAGTTTAAAAAGAAAAGTTGAGTGCAATACCCTACATCAGGGTTTTTATTTGCGGATAATTACTTTTAACAGACTCAACCACTTTTTACTTTGCTTGGTGAACGCTAACTATGAGGCAAACATCTAATAAGGGACGCGGTCATGGTCGTGTTGGTGGAGCCCCTGGTGCAGGGAGAGGACATGGCCGTTCAGCTACACGTCCTACTGAACCTACTACCTCAGGTCCCAGTCGCCGCCAGAATCTACAGCGATATTTGGTCAGGCCTAATGCTGTTCTAAGGATGGTAAGGACTGAGCAAGTACAGGCGTTAGTCGATTGGATAGCCGACAGTGGATCCAGCAGGTTCACATTATTTCCCACCCTGTCTTCTGCAGAAAGCGCACAGGTGGCGCCTGAAACCCATGCCCATCAGTCTGTCAAATCACCCCCGTGCATATCGGGGAACCTGTCTGAACCTCAAGTCATGCAGCAGTCTCTTATGCTGTTTGAAGACTCTGCTGGCAGGATTTCCAAAGGGCATCCACTTAGCCCTTCCCCAGGGGTGGAAGACATAGAATGCACTGACGCACAACCACTTATTTTTCCTGATGAGGATATGGGAATACCACCTCAGCACGTCTCTGATGACGAAACACAGGTGCCAACTGCTGCGTCTTTCTGCAATGTGCAGACCGAAAAGGAGGTCAGGGAGGAAGACTGGGTGGAAGACGATGCAGGGGACGATGAGGTCCTAGACCCGACATGGAATCAAGGTCGTGCCACTGACTTTCAGAGTTCGGAGGAAGAGGCAGTGGTGAGACCGAGCCAGCGTAGCAAAAGAGGGAGCAGGGTGCAAAAGCAGAGTAGCCATCGCCAAAACAGTTCGCCTGCTACTGGCCACCTCCAACAGGGACCGAGCACACCAAAGGCAGCTTAAAAGAGTTCCCTGGCATGGCACTTCCTCACACAATGTGCTGACAAGAACCGAGTGGTTTGAACGCTGTGCCATCAGAGCCTGAAGCGAGGCATTAACGTTCTGAACCTTAGCACAACCTGCATGACCAGGCATCTACATGCGAGACAGGGCTGCAGTGGCGTAAGCACCTTCAAAACCAAGAAAGGGCTCAGGCCCCTCCTGCTCCCTCTTCTGCTGCTCCCTAGGCCTCTTCCTCCACCTCTGGAGGAACGTTGGCACCTGCCACCCAGCAAACAGAGGATGTGCCACCAACACCACCACCTCCGTCACCAAGCATTTCCACCATGTCACACGGAAGTGTTCAGCTCTCCATCTCACAAACCTTGGAAAGAAAGTGTAAATTGCCACCTAGCCACCCTCGATCCCTGGCCCTGAATGCCAGCAATTCTAAACTACTGGCCTTTGAAATGCTGTCATCCAGGCTGGTGGAGATGGACAGCTTCAAACAGCTCATGTCATTTGCTGTTCCACAGTACGTCGTTCCCAGCCACCACTACTTCTCCAGGAGAGCCGTGCACTCCGTGCACAACCAAGTATCGTATAAAATCGTGTGCATTGCACAACGCCATCTGTGGCAAGGTCCACCTAACCACAGATACGTGGACCAGTAAGCACTGCCAATGACTGGGCCTCCATGCGAGACCTGTGTCCCCTGTTGCACTGTTTCAAGTACTCCACCAACATGGCCAGTTGCGATGATGCCGTTATCAGCATTACAATACCACTTCTATGACTCCTTGAGAAAACACTTAGGGCGATGATGGAAGAGGATGTGGCCCAGGACGAGGAGGAAGAGGGGTCATTTCTAACACTTTCAGGCCAGTCTTTTAGAAGTGGCTCAGGGGGAGTTTTTTTGCAACAGCAGAGGCCAGGTACAAATTCGGCCAGCCAGGGCCCACTACTGGAGGAGGAGGAGGATGAAGCATGTTCACAGCGGGGTGGCACCCATGCAGCCCGGGCCCATTACTGGTACGTGGCTGGGGAGATACTGAGAACGCAGACGATATGCCTCCCACAGAGGACAGCTTGTCCTTACCTCTGGGGAGCCTGGCACACATGAGCGACTACATGCTGCAGTGCCTGCGCAACGACAGCAGAGTTGCCCACATTTTAATGTGTGCTGACTACTGGGTGGCCACCCTGCTGGATCCCCATTACAAAGACAATGTGCCGTCCTTAATTCCCTCACTGGAGCGTGATCAGAATATTTGCGACTACAGGCGCACGCTGGTAGACGCACGACTGAGAGCATTCCCGACTGACGCTGAGGGATAAGTGGAAGCACAAGGCGAAGGCAGGGGAGGAGGAACAGGTTGCCAATACAGCTGTGTCAGCGCCAGCACCTCACAAGGCAGGGTTAGCATGGCCGACATGTGGAAAAGCTTTGTCATCTCACCGCAACAACCGGCCTAACTGCTGATATGCAGTGTGTTAGCAGGAGGCAGCATTTGAACACCATGGTGGAACAGTATGTGTGCACACAACCCATGGGGCCCCTGTGCAAAACTGATCCATGGGGCCCCCCGTCGCCACCCCCCCCAACCTGGTTCCACCCCCTCCCTTTCACCACCCCCCCGACCTGGCTCCACCCCCTTACATCATACCAGTGTATTATTGTTGGGGCCGGGGGTGTGTAAAGCCTGCCCTGCATACTGCATTGCTGCAGTTTCTACCACTTCCCCAGGATCATCCAATTCAAAAGTGAAGAGCTCAGCTGCCTGTCACATACCTGGACCTGGTGCTGCCTGTGCGAGCGGAGCACCCCCTGTCTGTCCTGATGGTGGTTGTGGTCCCACAGGCAGCACCAGGTCCAGGTATGTGACAGGCAGCTGAGCTCTAGCCCTGCAGCCAGTGTACTCTCTAAATGTGTATTTAGCATGGCAGGAGGCGTCATTACAGACAGACGCAGCAGTCTGTCCACAGCCAATGTGGACAAGCTCACGTTTATTATAATGAACCAGGTCTGGATCCCACAAGACTAGTCTGTACCTTGTACAGAATAGACAATTCTTACAGCCTCAACCATCCATCCACTTATTCCTTTTTTTTTTATATGTCCCAATATTTTGGGGCATACCCCTATGCAAAAATGCAAAATAACAAACATCTGTCTACCTAATCCTCCTTGCCCTCTAGCTCTTTCCAGGGCTATTTTAGAGCCATTTTAGTGGCCAAAAGTTCGGGTTCCCATTGAATTCAATGGGGTTCGGGTTCGGGTATAAGTTCGGGTAAAGTTCGGGTCCCGAACCCGAACTTTTTTTTCAAGTTCGGCCGAACCTGACGAACCCGAACATCCATGTTTCTTGCTCAACGAGCTGTAATACAACCTATGAACAGGCAAGGCACTGTTTCTGGAAGAAAGCCGACTGCTATTCTTGCCATCAAAAACATCATATACCATAATCACAACAGAACCCTTTAAAGTTATTGGGGTCTATCAAGGATCACCAATATTGATTTAAAAAGGGATCCAGTAGAGCTGCCAACCTTCTGTAATCGACTAGTCTGAACAGATCTTTAGGCAAAAACTGTAGTTGGAAATAAAAGCAAGTAATCCATATGGAGTTGCCTGGATTTCTGCATTTATTACGCAATATGGTCAATATAAGACAAGAAGTGTAAAACTGAGTTATAGTTTAAGCCAGTGATGGCTAATCTTCGGCACACCAGCTGTGATAAAAATATGACTCCCAGCATGCTCTGTCATGCCTTCAGCAAGCTTATTTGTTAATTTATGTATAGTTTTCATGCATATTCAATATACTGTATGATCTGTATAATTCTCTATAAGTTGTGTAACAGCACCATCTAGTGGCAGTTTACATACACAGCAACAATTCATGTTAGAAGTTTGGTCTACTTCAGTTCCCGTAGCTTGTGACCCATGAACTTAGTGACATCATCATCACTGCACACGGCAGCCATTTTCCTCATTTACAGTAATCCTTGCCTGAGGTAGCACATGGTGTGGAAGCCTCTGGAGTCATCCTCCACATCTAAGCCCACGGTAGCATCGCTGGTAAGCCACATTACAACTTGTTTGTATCTGTTTACATATGTATTTGCATGTCTTTCTCCTGCTCCTCTATAGTAGCTTCAGTTAGCAGCTAAGGACTATCCTTGTTATGCAGGTAGGATAGCATGCTCCTGGTTTATATCTGTATAGTTCATGGATGTTTATCATTGCTATGCACAGAAATGTATTATATGCATTGCTATATGTCAGACCCCTTTAGTAAGTGCATTGTTTTTCTGTTCCCCAGTTTCACTATATGTATTCCCTTGCAATAAAGACGAAGTTGGACGTTACTCCATTGTCAATTTATTGTCGGGAGAGGTATAGCTGTCAAGCTAATGTACCTTCACACATAAGGAGGACAGAACATGTTCCATTCATCTCTATGAAGTTCTGAGAACAACCACGCAAGTGTACATCTTGGGAGTCATAGTTTTACCATAGGTGGAGTGCTGGAGGTCAGCCATCACAGGTTTAGGCTAACTTCATAGTTGCATCAGAGCTATGTTCTCCAGATCAGTTCGGCCGAACCTGACGAACCCGAACATCCATGTTTCTTGCTCAACGAGCTGTAATACAACCTATGAACAGGCAAGGCACTGTTTCTGGAAGAAAGCCGACTGCTATTCTTGCCATCAAAAACATCATATACCATAATCACAACAGAACCCTTTAAAGTTATTGGGGTCTATCAAGGATCACCAATATTGATTTAAAAGGGATCCAGTAGAGCTGCCAACCTTCTGTAATCGACTAGTCTGAACAGATCTTTAGGCAAAAACTGTAGTTGGAAATAAAAGCAAGTAATCCATATGGAGTTGCCTGGATTTCTGCATTTATTACGCAATATGGTCAATATAAGACAAGAAGTGTAAAACTGAGTTATAGTTTAAGCCAGTGATGGCTAATCTTCGGCACACCAGCTGTGATAAAAATATGACTCCCAGCATGCTCTGTCATGCCTTCAGCAAGCTTATTTGTTAATTTATGTATAGTTTTCATGCATATTCAATATACTGTATGATCTGTATAATTCTCTATAAGTTGTGTAACAGCACCATCTAGTGGCAGTTTACATACACAGCAACAATTCATGTTAGAAGTTTGGTCTACTTCAGTTCCCGTAGCTTGTGACCCATGAACTTAGTGACATCATCATCACTGCACACGGCAGCCATTTTCCTCATTTACAGTAATCCTTGCCTGAGGTAGCACATGGTGTGGAAGCCTCTGGAGTCATCCTCCACATCTAAGCCCACGGTAGCATCGCTGGTAAGCCACATTACAACTTGTTTGTATCTGTTTACATATGTATTTGCATGTCTTTCTCCTGCTCCTCTATAGTAGCTTCAGTTAGCAGCTAAGGACTATCCTTGTTATGCAGGTAGGATAGCATGCTCCTGGTTTATATCTGTATAGTTCATGGATGTTTATCATTGCTATGCACAGAAATGTATTATATGCATTGCTATATGTCAGACCCCTTTAGTAAGTGCATTGTTTTTCTGTTCCCCAGTTTCACTATATGTATTCCCTTGCAATAAAGACGAAGTTGGACGTTACTCCATTGTCAATTTATTGTCGGGAGAGGTATAGCTGTCAAGCTAATGTACCTTCACACATAAGGAGGACAGAACATGTTCCATTCATCTCTATGAAGTTCTGAGAACAACCACGCAAGTGTACATCTTGGGAGTCATAGTTTTACCATAGGTGGAGTGCTGGAGGTCAGCCATCACAGGTTTAGGCTAACTTCATAGTTGCATCAGAGCTATGTTCTCCAGATCAGTTCGGCCGAACCTGACGAACCCGAACATCCATGTTTCTTGCTCAACGAGCTGTAATACAACCTATGAACAGGCAAGGCACTGTTTCTGGAAGAAAGCCGACTGCTATTCTTGCCATCAAAAACATCATATACCATAATCACAACAGAACCCTTTAAAGTTATTGGGGTCTATCAAGGATCACCAATATTGATTTAAAAGGGATCCAGTAGAGCTGCCAACCTTCTGTAATCGACTAGTCTGAACAGATCTTTAGGCAAAAACTGTAGTTGGAAATAAAAGCAAGTAATCCATATGGAGTTGCCTGGATTTCTGCATTTATTACGCAATATGGTCAATATAAGACAAGAAGTGTAAAACTGAGTTATAGTTTAAGCCAGTGATGGCTAATCTTCGGCACACCAGCTGTGATAAAAATATGACTCCCAGCATGCTCTGTCATGCCTTCAGCAAGCTTATTTGTTAATTTATGTATAGTTTTCATGCATATTCAATATACTGTATGATCTGTATAATTCTCTATAAGTTGTGTAACAGCACCATCTAGTGGCAGTTTACATACACAGCAACAATTCATGTTAGAAGTTTGGTCTACTTCAGTTCCCGTAGCTTGTGACCCATGAACTTAGTGACATCATCATCACTGCACACGGCAGCCATTTTCCTCATTTACAGTAATCCTTGCCTGAGGTAGCACATGGTGTGGAAGCCTCTGGAGTCATCCTCCACATCTAAGCCCACGGTAGCATCGCTGGTAAGCCACATTACAACTTGTTTGTATCTGTTTACATATGTATTTGCATGTCTTTCTCCTGCTCCTCTATAGTAGCTTCAGTTAGCAGCTAAGGACTATCCTTGTTATGCAGGTAGGATAGCATGCTCCTGGTTTATATCTGTATAGTTCATGGATGTTTATCATTGCTATGCACAGAAATGTATTATATGCATTGCTATATGTCAGACCCCTTTAGTAAGTGCATTGTTTTTCTGTTCCCCAGTTTCACTATATGTATTCCCTTGCAATAAAGACGAAGTTGGACGTTACTCCATTGTCAATTCATTGTCGGGAGAGGTATAGCTGTCAAGCTAATGTACCTTCACACATAAGGAGGACAGAACATGTTCCATTCATCTCTATGAAGTTCTGAGAACAACCACGCAAGTGTACATCTTGGGAGTCATAGTTTTACCATAGGTGGAGTGCTGGAGGTCAGCCATCACAGGTTTAGGCTAACTTCATAGTTGCATCAGAGCTATGTTCTCCAGATCAGCATAGCCAGATAATGCTGCATGCCTGCTGAACCCCATTGCCTATAATAGGATCCGGCCACTCCCTTGCATATATGCCAGGATTTAGCTCGCAACGGTTTTTATACTGCTTAATCCTGGCATTTATACTGGGGAGCAGCTAGATCCCTGCTGGATCCCATTATAGTCAATAGGATCTGGCAAGCACTATCCAGATATGACGGATCGGGAGAACACTGGCAGGCTGTTCTATGCTGGAACAGCCTACCGGATAGCTTTGCTGCTAAGTGTGAAGTCACCCTAGTTTTTTTTTCTAAACAGACCTAATTTTTTTAGCAATCCAGCTGTACATGGAGAGTTTTTGTAGTGAACTATCTATCTACTGAGCTAGATACTTTAGGATACTTTGCACACAACTCAGTGCGTTCATATGGACTGCAGCTATCACTGTTAGTATTATTAATAACATTGCTAATTTTGTAGAAAGCTGCATTTATTTTTTGTACATAGGATATATTACATTAAAAATCTTTATTAAAAGGTTAAAATCTATAATATGTATCTATAAACAATTTTATTTGTATATTGAACATTTAGAAGGCTCTGTTTTACAAAACCTTAGACGATCCATGTACCTCCATAAGGCACGATGTTAGGAAATGTCCTCCCCTATAAGCATCAAAGTAATATAGAATAAAGAGTCACATATCGAAGTACAATATGGCCATATTATGTGTGTCATATTAAAGAAGGATTTTCCTAATGATAAAAGTTTCAGGCACATCAATCAGACATATCATTAAGGTTATATTGATGACCTGGAGTTGAGATTCCCAGAAATGCTGAAAAAAATTACCCTTCCCATGACTCATATTTGCCAACAAGCAGTTCCTTAAATATAAGAGTCATGCACAGATTCTTGCCACCCAGTAGGGGATAACACTGACCAGATCTGGGTTAATTGGGCTTAATGTCTCCATAACAGCCACATGGTCCGCTTTCTGGAACATTCACATGGGAAGAATGCACTGCGGATCTGCAGCAAAATTTGGAACAAATCCCCTGCAAAATCTTCATCACATAGTAGATTTTGCTGCAGATGTTCTTCGGATTTCACCCGATATATTGCAACAGGAGAAATGGCAGCGATTGAAATCCACAGCATAAATTGACAATACTGCTGATCTGAAATCACTCAGCTTACACCATAGATTTCTTCTCAGCATGTACATAGATGACATTTCTAAAAATCTCATCCACATTGATGGCACTGTAAAGTATGCAGGAAATTTGTTGCAACCCTTATGTGGAAAAAACGTGGTTTACAAGAAGCATGATATTGATGACCTATCCTTAGGACAGATCATCAATGTCTGATTGCTTGGGTTCGACTCCCGACACTGCCATCATTCAGCTTTTTGAAGTGGCCACAGTGCTCCAATGAGCGCTGCAGCCTCCTTACAGCTTACTAAGCACTGCGCCGTCGAATGTATAGCGGTCATGTTTGATATTGCAGCCCAGGTCCATTCACTTGAATGTAGAAGAAGGAAAACGTCAGATCTATCCAATCGGACGCAGGACAACCAAGGGCGCACTCAGACAATTGTAAGAATAGTTGGCTTCATTATCAGCTGAAGTCGCCATCCTCCCACGTGCCTGCAGACTCTGGCGGCCGTGTCAGCGCTTGTGCCAACTCTCTTTAAGATCTCTGTAAAAAGGCCACACTGTAGTTATGTACTCTTTGCCATCAAATACCCAGGCCTTGGTATAGGACCACCACAACTATTTAAGACTTGATAAAGGGGTTATTCACCACAAAACGCTTTGTCAACATAATAAAGCCATATTCTTAATAATGCCTAATGCCTAATAATTCTTAATAAAGCCTATTCTTACAATTGTCTGAGTGCGCCCTTGGCTGTCCTGCGTCCGATTGGATAGATCTGATGTTTTCCTCCTTCTACATTGAGCCGACTGGTGGATTGGCCACCGGCACAAGCCCCGGCTGCTCCGACGCCCTTCCATCTTTGTCTTCCTCTCACGCCTTCATTGTGGTCATGCCCAATTTGGTACAACTGAAATAGGTGAGCAATACCTTCAATTTTTATATTTTGACCATCTCCGACGTTATCACCCTATGAGCGCCTTTCTCTCCCTTTAATCGCCATTCACTTGAATGGGATGGATGTATAAATAGGCCATGTGACAGGTGATTGCAATGTCAATGGTCAAGCAAGAGGCCACATAACTCACTGGAGCTCTGTAGCCTCTTCAAACAGCAGATCTGCAGGGGTACCAGGAGTCAGACCTCCACCTATGAGACATTGATGACCTAGCCTGATGACAGATTATCAATATTGTACTCCCTTTAGAGGTAAGTAAACCCATGCATATGTGATTGCCTGTGTCTATTTATAGACAGTTTAAGCACAGTGGGGCAGATTTACTAATCTTATAGAATGCATTATCACAGTAGCTGAAGCTGGATGATAAATCTGGTGCAAGGTTAGACATAGTTATGTAACGCATACCACTTATTATTTGGCTTAAAGGGGTTTTTAGGGTATCCTCAGGATAGGTCATTAATATCAGATCGGTGGGGGTTGATTAGCTGTATTTTAACGCAATTCGGCGCAAATTTATTTCCCAAAAATTTTTAGAACCGGCGAATCGAATTTTAAAAAAATTTGCTCATCTCTAGTCATCAATATCAGATTGGCCGGGGTCAGACACCAAGCCCCCCCGCCAGTCAGCTGTACGAAGGGAAGGCACACGCAGTGTGCACGCGCAGTCTCCCTTTTCTCTTCTTGCTCGCTATAGAATTAGCAGATGCAAACAGAAAAAGAGGAGGGAGACAGCATGTGCATACTGCACTCACCTTCCCTTCATACAGCTGATTGGCTGGGGTGCCAGGTGTCGGACCCCGGCCAATCTGATATTGATGACTAGCGATGAGCGAATTTTTCAATAGTTAGATTCGCCGAAATAAATTTGCACCTAATTACGTTAAAAAGCGGCTATTTCCTGGCTGCAGAGAGCCTTTATAGTGGTGTAAAACACTATGCCTTGCAAGAACACGCATAGGGAGTCTGCTTTGGTAGTGAAATAATACTGTGAGACCGTATGACATGCAGAAAATAGGCATTGCTCTTAGAATCACTGCACACTGCACTTATTTGTGCAGTCACGGGGCCAAAACTGACCAAATAACTCAAGTGTGAACTCAACCTTACAGGTCGATGTTAGCGTCAAGAAGAAGCGCACTCCTTTTACACCGTCATCAGCTGATTCCACATAGATGACTACAGAACCTGTTCTATTAAACGCTAATACAAGTAAAAGCCCCGAGTGGAGAGGGTGTCAGCAGTAAGTTTGTGTTGATGTCACTGATTATTTTGTCCTTCCCCTGATCCATCAGAACAATAACGCACAAAAAATGAATCCTGTCTTGTGAATATCCGCCTCAACTCGGTCAGCATTTGGCCAATAATCCATCAATATTGCTAATGGCAAAAAAAACAGGAGTGTATTCAAAACAGAGTTGACAGGTGAACTGAATATTTGCATGTCTTCTGTGTTTTGTACCCACTCCTGCTTTTGGCTACCATAAAGGCCTTACAGCTGCTACACAGAGAGGATCCGTTGTACATCTCATTTTACCTTCCTTCTGACAGATCAGAAGAAAGGTCAAATAAATGATGATGTCAGCCATGCCTAAAGCCAAAATAGTGGTCCACTCATGAAGTGGGGAGGGTGGGAACAGCATGAGAAGTCCACAGAGTGGCCCTATGACATAGTGGTGAGGTGGAAGCAGCATGAGGAGACCACAGAGAGGCTCAATGACAGAGTTTGGAGGTGGCAGCATCAGGAGGCCACAGAGTGGCAAGGTGACATAGAGTGGAGGAAGTAGCAGCATCAGGAGACCACAGAGTGGCAAGGTGACATAGAGTGGAGGTAGGAGCAGCATGAGGAGACCACAGAGGGGCAAGGTGACAAAGTTTGGAGGTGGCGGCAGCATCAGGAGGACACAGAATAGCTAGGTGACTTAGTGTGGAGGTGGCAGCAGCATTAGGAGAACACAGAGTGGCAAGGTGACAGAGTGTGGAGGTGGGTGGCAATAGAAGTACCCGCGGAAGATAGTGGGTGATCAGAATAGTAGCTGAGGCAGATGTCAAAGTGTTGGTGTGGCACCATGGATGATTTAGTCTGATGCATCAGGAGTTAGTGGGTGGAAATTTTGGATGATCCACACCTGATTCATCTTGACAAAGGTCAGTCTTTCCACATTTTGGGTGGACAGGAGAGCTCTCTTTGGGGTAACTATGGCCCCCGCCACACTAAACACCCGCTCTGATGCCATACTACAGGCCGGGCAGTAAAGCTTTTCCAGGGGAAACTCGTTTAGTTGCAGCCACAAATCCAGTTTGGCTGCCCAGTAGTCCAGCGGATCTTCAATGTCGGCTGGCAGGGTGCACTCAAAGTATGCCACCACCTGCTGGTTCAGGCCCTGCTCCAGGTCTAGATGCTGCTGCTGGTGAATAGTTTCTTCACTAGGCGGGTGAAGAAAGCTGCTTATCAGTGACTGTAGACTCAGGCTGCTGCTGATGGAGCTGGTACTGCTCCTGCCACCCCACCCCTCTCCAGCAGCCATGGCAGTGGAACGTGAGTGCAGAGGGCCCCCCCGGTCAGACTTGCGAGAGGATGGACGATGCCGCAGATAGGCAGCGGCCAACTGACTACATAGGATGTCTCTATAATAGTTCAGTTTGTCCTCCCTCTCAGCGAGTGTAAAAAAGGCCCCCATTTTGGACTGGTAGCGAGGGTCTAACATGGTGGAGAGTCAGTAGTCATCCCTCTGCCAAATGGTGACAATTCGTCTGTCACT
This sequence comes from Bufotes viridis, assembly GCA_033119425.1. Lineage (NCBI taxonomy): Eukaryota > Metazoa > Chordata > Amphibia > Anura > Bufonidae > Bufotes > Bufotes viridis. Next base: position 65,384,204 of record CM065589.1, on the reverse strand, counting down.
ACGCAAGCAAGTGAGCATGCATCGGGCCATTTGCGCAAGTGACTCGGAGGGACTCCCTGCCTCCATCTCCACTCCATACTGCCACGGTTTGTCTGGTTCCACTGCCTCATCTTCCTCATCGCCCCGTAGCTCCTGCTCTTCCTCACCTGTATCCTTATTAGAAAAACTACCCGTTTCACTACAAATTGCTTGTGCTCCAATGTCCTCCTCCTCCTCCAGTTCAGCCCCCACAGGGCTCATGTTGACATGAGATCTAGGCACCACGTCTCCAGTCCCTTGACCAGCCATATATACCAGCATCTGTTCCAGGACATGAAGCAGTGGAATGACATCATTCATCCTGTATTCCTGGCAACTGACAAATAATGTGGCCTCCTCAAAGGCCTGAGCAAATGGCAAGTGTCACGTATGAGCTGCCATTAGCTGACATAAAACCTACACAGGGGAGTACTCCTGTCCGCTTGGATCATCAGGAAATTGTTTATGGCATTTCTCTGTTCGTATAGTCAGTCTAATATATGGAGGGTGGAATTCCAACAAGTGGAAACGTTGCGTATCAGTCTAGGTTGGGGGATGCCATTCTGCCGCTGCAGCTTGAGGAAGGTGTGCTTTGTGGTGTACGAGTGGCTGAAGTGCATGCAAAGTTACCTGGCCATTTTTAGGATGTCTTGCAGATGAGTGGAAGACTTCAGGAACAGCTTGACAACCAGATTGAACACGGATGCCATGCAGGGCATATGGCTCAGCCCTCCTTTACGCAGCGCCGACACAATGTTCTTGCAACCGTTGTCGCTCACCATGGTTCCGATTTTCAGTTGTCGCGGAGAAAGCCAGGATTTGGTTTCTTGATGAAGGACATGGAGCAGTTCCTCCCCTGTGTGACTCAGTTCGGCCAGGCAAACGAGGTGCAGAACCAAGTGATACCGCCGTGCCCTGCACATGTGGTATGCTGGGCGGGCATTGTGAATTGTTCCTGCAGTGGAGGCTGAGGACACGTTGGAGGATGAGGAGGCAGAGGTGGACATTGTTGCTTGACCAACGGTGTGGCAACATGGAGGTGAAACGGCTTCACCTTGCCAAGTTGCTGGTGTGGTTGTGCAGGAACCACATTCATCCAGTGGGCTGTAAAGGACATGTATTGTCCCTAACCATAGTTACAGCTCCACACGTCGGTGCTGCCATGCACTTTGGCAGACACCGACAGGCTCAAGTACTAGCCCACCTTCTGTTCTACATGTGTGTGCAAGGCTGGTACTGCCTTTTTGGCAAAGAAATTATGGTTGGGATTCTCCACCTCTGCTCCGCCCAAGCCATCAGTTCTCTGAAAGGTGCAGAGTCCACCACTTGGAAAGGGAGGGACTGCAGCACCAGCAACTTGGACAGAAGCATATTCAGCTTCTGGGTCGCTGGATGAGTTCACGCATACTGTTGACTCTTGGTAATCGCTTCGGTGATCGAAGGACAGACAGCTCCCTTCGGCTGAGGTGGTGAAGCCTTGACTGCCTGAAACCGGGGGCGTGTCCCTGGGTGACGTAGCAGTTGCTGCGGCAGGCTGAACCACCACATCAGAGCCACGGTACTCCCAGACCACTTTATAGCGATGCTGCATATGTTGGCGTAGGGCCGTAGTGCCAACATTTGCACCCTAGCCATGCTTCACCTTTTGCCCACAGATTCGACATGTGGCCACGTTCACCTCCTCCGGCGCTTTGAAAAAAAATCTGCCACAACACCGAGTAGGTGATTTTACCACCAACACTCCACACTGACTGACTGCTAACGCCACTGCCTCTCTGAGCCCCTGCACTGCTAGCTCCTGGGCAGGTAGGTTCCTGCGAAGCGGGTGGTCTTTTCCCCGGGCACGTTTCGCTCCCGACTACCTTGGCTGGGAGTGTCTGATGTCACTTGGGACAAAGTGGATGACCGAGTCAACCATTCCAGAACCACTTGGTTGCTGGTCAAGACACGACCGCGATAGGACACCGGGAGCTCAGGCCTCTCGCTGCGACCCCTTCTGCCATGCCCCCTTAGTCTGCTGCAGCCTGTGCCTACGCCAGAAACATTTAGGCTTCTGCCACTCCCCTGTGCAGGGCCTGGCACTTCTCTGTCTGACATTCTGTGAGATCAAATAAATAAAAAAAAAGGAAATTGAAACACCCCACATAAGGCTTTACAAGAAATAACTGCACTGCTGAGCGGCAAATATATTTTTTCTTTTTACACTAAAACATCCCACAAAAGGCTTTACAACAAATAACTGCACCGCTGAGCAGCAAATACATTTTTTCTTTTTGCACTAATACACTTCACTAAAGGATTAACAAGAAATAACTGCACCGCTTAGCGGCAAATACATATTTTCTTTTTACGCTAAAACACCCCACAAAAGGCTATACAACAAATAACTAATTTTTTCTTTTTACGCTAATACACGTCACAAAAGGTTTTAAAAGAAATTACTGCATCGCTGAGTGGCAAATATATTTTTTCTTTTTGCGCTAATACACTTCACTAAAGGCTTTAAAAGAAATAGCTGCACCGCTGAGCAGCAGATATATTTTTTCTTTTTACGCTAAAACACAGATAACTGCACAAGGGCAAATACAACGTAGAAATATTGCCTTGTAATAAACCCTGTTAATGCCCTGTTAAGGGTACTTTCACACTTGCGTTTTTCTTTTCCGGCATAGAGTTCCGTCATAGGGGCTCTATACCGGAAAAGAACTGATCAGTTTTATCCCTATGCATTCTGAATGGAGAGAAATCCATTCAGGATGCATTAGAATGTCTTCAGTTCAGTCTTTTTGACATTTCAGGATGCTGCGGTTATATCTCCATCCAAAATTTCGGAACGCTTTTCGGAATGCCGGATTCAGCATTTTTTCCCATTGGAATGTATTAGTGCCGAATCCGTTCTTCCAGTCTGCGCATATAACGGATCCGTCTCTCCGCATGACATGTGGAGAGACGGAACAGTTCTTGCAATGCATTTGTAAGACGGATCCGTAGCCGGATCCGTCTTCAAAAGCTTTCTGTTTGCATGCAGATTGATGGATCCTGCAAGCAGTTCCGGCGACAGAACTGCTTGCCAGATCACTCTGCCGTAAGTGTCTAAGTACCCTAATAAGAATGGTTTGCTGGAACTCCAGAGCTGTATAATGGCAATTTGGATCCCCAGAAGTGCTGCAAGGTGTAATAGGAATGTTTCTATTACCCAGGCTGTCACCTCCCCAACTGAACCCTTTTCAACATAAATGCAGTGGAATGCTTCCTCCCTATCCTTTCCCTACACCTTTAATAATCTTTCCCTGTACTTGTAAATGGCTGCTGCACGTGTGAGGACATGGGGCAAGGAACTCTGGGATGGCAGGATCACCCATAATGCCATGCATGCAGCCAATCAGCAGCAGGCCAGCACCGTGATGTCACAGCTCTATAAATAGCCTCAGCTATCTTAGATTCTGCCATTTACCAGTGTACTTAGTGCAGGGAGAGACGTCTGCAGGCGACAGAGCGCAAGGAAATTCACATTCGGTGCAAATCAAATTTATCCTGAAATTCAGATCGAATTCCATTTCGTCAGCTTCATTTCACTCATCTCTATTGATGATCTATCCTGTGGATAGGTCATCAATACTAAAAGCCAGGAGAACCCCTGGAGAACCCCTGTAATTCAAGACTTGACTCTAGAATTGTGGCGCAGTTTTGGTGCTAAATAGCAGACATTAGACCACGCTGTTTCTTACACCCCATTTATGGTAAGTCATGCCCCCTGGTCAGTCTACGGGCAGATGATACATTTTGAGATGAGGTGCGTTAAGATTAGTATCTGTGGGCCACTGCCCTGTCCCTTTTAAACAGTTACTCTTTGGACCCTGAATAATTAGGGAATCGCGGAATGTCATCAATAGCGGTGGCCATTATCCATATGTTAACTTTCCTAGCCAAATTATTCTCGGCAATGCTGCAAGCATCTACTCGATGAGATTCAGTGATTACTTAAGGTCAGGAGTAAATGATGAAGTGTAGTTTTGTTATCTTACTGACAGGAAATCTTAACTTGAAGTCTTCTTTCTGGTATTCCAACGCAAAAGGTTGTATGTTAAAATCAATAATAATCAACTGAACGGCAGCAAAGTTAATGAGGCTCGTCCCGCCATCTAAACCTAATATACTCACAGTGCTCTTCATTAACCTATTCTGTTTTGCATTTTAATTGTAATTGATTAAAAGTGCAATGTTAATTTCACTTACCATATTTGATAATAGTAAATAATTGCATCAGCAATTCTGCTGGTGATTTTTACAAAACCTTATTAATAATGTTGATTGTGCCATTGCGGAGGAGAGGGGTGGAGGTAATTACATGTAACAGCATTACATTTGCCATTTACATAGTTTCAACCACAATGTTTTCATAGTTCATATCACAGAAATATCATATACCCTGAATACTGATGTGTACTCCATCTCCAGATTGATCAATGGATTTGCTGCTTCAACAAAGTGAAGCTAATTGATTTACACCAGTATTCCTATAGTAATAATTCAGAAAACAAAGGGGTAAAGAACCAATAAATATTTGTTACCTTAGTCATACAAATATCCAAAGTCCTTGAATGCAGTTTCTTAGTAATATAATCTAGCAATATCATTGAATTCTACTGACACACGTAGTAACGGGAAGAGGGTGTGAACCCATTGTTCCAACTAACCAGTTTGGCTTTGAGCTATCCCTAAGGACATTATCCTTGCAGTCCCCTGATTTTCACCCTTTAACCCCTAAACAGGGATGTGATCTTCACTGCAGGGTTGCTACCAGGCCGGTACTTCTCAAGATAGTTTTGGTGTAGTTGGTAGCTGACCCACAGGGATCAGAGACATCGGTGCAAAAGAAAGGCAATATCCGTAGTCAGGAGACAGGCCAAGTGTCACGAACGTACCAAGACATACGGACGTTTCCGTGATAGCTGGCAGGAGATCTGTGAGATTGGCAACACGTGGTTTGATCTGACATCACCATAGGTGATATCCTGCCTAAAAAGCCTCCCTTTATATTTAAAAGGGCCCCCACAATTAGAAACCGCATAGTCCATGGGTGTGTGAATAGGAAAACCAATAAACATAAATATCGGGACTCATTCACTTGGTGCGGCTTCTGTGTGGGTTGCCGTAATAGATATAGTGAGGATAAAAAAATGATCAGTTGAAACCATCACCGCAACCTCAACACATAAAGAATTTAAAATTAAGGGGAATATATTGTGTGAGACTACAGGAGTGATATACCTATTGGAGTGCCCATGTAAACTCCAATATATTGGTCGGACATTGAGAAAATTTAAAGTCCGCATATCGGAGCATATTAATAACATCAGGAAGGGTATTTAAAATCATAGTGTCTCAGCACACTTTAAGAGATTTCACCAGAAAGACCCCACCGGCCTTAAATTCTGCGCTGTGGAAATTGTTAGGAGACATTGGCGTGGGCGAGACCCAGTCAAGCAAATTAATAAGAAAGAAGCAGAGTGGATCTATACATTGGGCACTCTGCAACCACGCGGCCTGAATATCGAATGGGATATTAAGTCCGTGTGTATGGCATGATCTTACTTGATTATTTTTAGATTGAAATGTTTTAATATTTTAGGAGGCCACATATATTGTAACATAATGATGTGGCTTATTTGTAGCTATTATTTATTTGTTTCACCTGACCTGTTTATTGACGTCGGCACAATGCACTTCCGGAGCACACAGGGATGGTATTAAAACCTCTCAGGTGTGAACAGGTGTGTCTAACGTTCACAGCCCCTGAAGAAGCTCAAGCTCAGGACGGTATAAAAACCTCTCAGGTGTGAACAGGTGTGTCTAACGTTCACAGCCCCTGAAGAAGCTCAGGCGAAACCCGGGTCGGGCAATTGCAGCATGATTCTATGCCTATGTTTTATATGGATCTTGTGAGTACAATTAAAAGCGTGTATTTTACAATTACTGGAGGTATTGCACCATTTTGTTCCTATTTTTTCCCTGAAGGCTGTGCGTGCCTGGGATGAGGATTTGGTTGGTGTGTATACCGGGAGGATCAGTCCATCTGCAGTGTATTGTTCCAAGGTGTACTGGAGCACTGGGCGTGTGCGAATGACAAGGTGATCGGCGCACCAGCATCGGATTTCACCCTGGTCAGCTGCGGCTCCTCTATATATTTCTTGGATCACCGTGATGTACTGCTAGTTCTCAGCGCAGTCCTAACTATTTAACTGTCTGTTTTGGAAGGGGACCGAACCTATCCCCTTAAAGGGGTTGTCCGGTCAAAAATGTTTCTTTCTTCATCTGTGTCAACCTGTAGAATAAACAGTATGTGTCACCCACTTACCTTCCTAACAGTTGCCGTTCCTGAGATCTTCATTCAGGTCACGTGGTCCATCTCTCTTCATCTTCTCCTCTTCCGGTCCCAGTCCGTCTTCTTTGCTTCCTGTCTTCACTCTCAGTCTTCTGCAGGAGACGGTTCGTCACTAATGACGTCACCGCCTCCTGCTTGTTGAAGCGCCGGCCTCTGTCTTCCTTGCCGACGCACGCGCAGTACGCAGAACAGCAGTGCGCATGCGCCGGACACTCCTCTCCATCGCCTGGAACATAATTCATAGCGCAGGTGCCACACTCCTTTCCTCCCTCTCTGATTACTTCCCCAAAGCACCGGAGGTAATTCTGAACAATAATCCTCCCAACAAATAAAAAGGCATTTATAAAAGTGAAAATAATGCATTTCAAGATACCTTGGATGGCCACATTTTTGGGGGGCAAATATTGGCACCATAATAAAAAAAAAAAGAGATGAATATAAAGATATATATATATATATATATATATTAGACATGATAGACATTTATATATATATATATCTTTATATTGATCTCTATCTCTTTCTATATATATATATATATCTTAATCATTTATATATATAGAAAGAGATAGAGATCAATATAAAGATATATATATATATATATATATATATATATATATATATATATATATATAAATGTGGAAATAAAAATAAAAACTTGGCGAAGGACTAAAGTTGGGGCTCAATCTACTTGTCCGGAACTTATACTGTATGGGGGCGGGGGCCACAAGAAGATGTTATACTGTTATGGGGACACTGTGGGTATCACTGTTATGGGGATCTGTGAATGGCACTGTTATGGGGGCACTGTGGATGACACTGTTATGAGGACACTGTGGAGGTCACTGTTATGGGTGCACTGTGGGTGTCACTGTTATGGGGGCACTGTGGATGTCACTGTTATGGGGGCACTGTGGGTGTCACTGTGGGTGTCACTGTTATGGGGGAGCTGTGGATGACACTGTTATGGGGGATCTGTGGATGACACTGTTATGGGGGATCTGTGGATGGCACTGTTATGGGGGATCTGTGGATGATACTGTTATGGGGGATCTGTGGATGACACTGTTATGGGGATCTGTGGATGACACTGTTATGGGGGATCTGTGGATGTCACTGTTATGGGGGATCTGTGGATGTCACTGTTATGGGGGATCTGTGGATGTCACTGTTATGGGGGATCTGTGGATGATACTGTTATGGGGGATCTGTGGATGACACTGTTATGGGGGATCTGTGCATGACACTGTTATGGGGGATCTGTGGATGTCACTGTTATGGGGGATCTGTGGAAGACACTGTTATGGGGGATCTGTGGATGACACTGTTATGGGGGCGCTGTGGATGTCACTGTTATGGGGGCGATGTGGATGGCACTGTTATGGGGGCGCTGTGGATGTCACTGTTATTGAGGCACTGTGGATGACACACTGTTATGGGGGATCTGTGGATGGCACTGTTATGGGGGCGCTGTGGATGGCACTGTTATGGGGGCGCTGTGGATGGCACTGTTATGGGGGACCTGTGGGTGGCACTGTTATGGGGGACCTGTGGGTGGCACTGTTATGGGGGACCTGTGGGTGGCACTGTTATGGGGGACCTGTGGGTGGCACTGTTATGGGGGACCTGTGGATGACACACTGTTACGGGGGATCTGTGGAGGACACTATTATGGGGGATCTGTGGATGACACTGTTATGGGGGACCTGTGGATGACACTGTTATGGGGGTCTGTGGATGACACTGTTATGGGGGGTCTGTGGATGACACTGTTATGGGGGATCTGTGGATGGCACTGTTATGGAGGATCTGTGGATGACACTGTTATGGGGGATCTGTGGATGACACTGCTATGGGGGGATCTGTGGATGACACTGTTATGGGGGATCTATAGATGACACACTGTTATGGGGGATCTGTGGAGGTCACTGTTATGGGGGAATCTGTGAATGACACTGTTATGGGGGATCTGTGAATGACACTGTTATGGGGGATCTGTGGATGACACTGTTATGGGGGATCTGTGGATGACACTGTTATCAGGGGATCTGTGGATGACACTGTTATGGGGGGATATGTGGATGACACTGTTATGGGGGATCTGTGAATGACACTGTTATCGGGGGCACTGTGGATGTCACTGTTATGTGGGGTTCTGTGGATGGCACTGTTATGGGCACTCAGTATAAGTGATAGGGCTTGTGCACAGAACCATATCTGTTTTTCGGTCTTCAAGTCGCAGATCCACTAAATGAGGTGGTCCATGTGTGATTCTAAATTTTGAATGTCCCATTGAGTTCTATGGGTTTTCAATCTGCATTATGAGGACCAGCATAGGACATGTTCCATCTTTCGCAGAACTAACATACGGATTTGGAAAGCACAGGGACGTCATCAGTGTGTTTTTTATATCCGTATGTCAGTTCTAGTAAAAATAGAACATGTGTGTCCTATTCTGGTCCTCAAAATGAGCACCTAAAATCCATAGAACTCAATGGGACTGCAAAAAATGTGGATCGCAAAATGTATACGGTCGTGTGCATAAGGGTTTAGATACACAGCTCAGAAGGCAGGATCATACAAAACGGGATTAGATACACATTTTTTCAGTATGAATGATGGGATTAGCTACACCGCTCTGCAGGCTGTATTACACAGGCTAGGATTAGATACATAGCTCAGCAGGCTGTATCACACAGGATAGGATTAGATACACATGTGAGGGCAGAGCCTGTGGACAGTCAGTAATGGGATTAGATACATAGCTCTGCAGCCTGTATCACACAGGATAGGATTAGGTACAGATGTGATTAGATATGATGTGTCTATCACACTCTGGACATGATGAGGGCAGAGCCTGTGGATTTTCACTTTGGTCAGTGATTAGATTAGATACACAGCTCAGCAGGCTGTATCACACAGGATAGGATTAGATACACATGTGAAGGCAGAGCCTGTGGACAGTCAGTGATGAGATTTAGACACTGGGTGAGAAATATATTCCTGTCTCTGTGTAGAAAGATGGACACAGGAGTTGTAGTGAATGTAGCAGCTGCAGACAGAGCAGTGTGGGGGGCGTGGCCAGCCTGTGACTCATCTCTGTGCAGTGCAGCCAGGCTTGTGCTGCCAATAAAGTTATGTATTCAACAAAACAAGAAGGGAAGAAAGTAAACAGATCTGCCTGGATAATGTGATGTCTTCTAGGGGAGAAGGAAAGCTCAGACTTAGGAGCACATAAAAAGAATTTTGATTTTGGACCGGACAACCACTTTAAAGAGTGCCGCTTAGTGTGGAACACGAAGTGTCAAAATTCTTGTTTGTATTGATCTGACATGTTTTCCTTTTAGATCAAATTACGTCTGTGTTGTTTCTGGTGCTTGCCACACTTTCTTTCCCCAGGTGTGGCTATTGTGGTCAATTAACCTTCTCTTTTGTTGTTTCTTCCACTATGCTATACGGTTTATAGCTTCTGTTGGGCTTGTGGTTAACTTGTGTTTGGTTCTCAGCTGAGTTCCTGGTGCTATCAAAGCTTCATTGAATATAGTGTTTCCCTTTTGTATTTTGTTTAGATATATGAGTGTGTTGCCTTTCCCTGTTGTTTGTTATTAGGCCTGATGGAGACTCTTGTTCGTTCTTCCCTTTGGAGGAACAGGTAGACTCAGTCCTGACATTAGTTCCAGGGTCCTATAGGGTGAGATTGGATTCTAGGTATACGGTGTATGAACTTGCCTACCTTTGGGGCCTGTTCATACTGGTAGTCTGTCAGGACTGGAGCTAGGGTTTTCTATAGGAGGTGTCCATCTTCCCTCCCTAGTTTCCAGGCCATATTCCGGTATCCCCTTTCCCTCCTATGCTCGGTGTGGTGTTTTCCTCCCACACACGAGCGTGACACCAAGGTCAGGGCAGGCAGAATTCAAATGTATCCAAGAAACAAGTCTGAGGTCAGGGCAGAAAGCAATGGATTAGTATAAGAAACAGGCTAAGGTCAGGACAGGCAGGACTGCCATCAGAAATTTTATTTGGGGCCCCTTACACAGCTCAAGGCCTGGGCCCCCTTCCTCCCCGACACTGCCCCAGTGGCGGATCCAGAGCCTGGTCTTTGGAGGGGCACTTCCCCCAGGAATAGGAGATCATGGGGCCCCTGTGTCCCCGTCCACCTTCAAGCCACACCCACACACAGCCCCACCCATATATCGCGCCCATACCTCTTACATCCAAGGACGTCTCCCACACGGCCCTCCACTATGTAGTTCACCTGCCACACTGCCCCCCACTGAGTAATTTGCCCCCCCAAGTTAATTTTGCCCCCACACAAGTTAATTTTGCCCCCAGACAGCCCTGCATTATGTAATTTGCCCCCACACGGTCCTCCATTATGTAGTTTGCCTGCCACACTGACCCCCTACTGACTAATTTGCCCCCCCTCACAAGTTATTTTTGCCCCAGACAGCCCTGCATTATGCAAGTTGCCCCCACTAAGTAATTTGCCCCCACACTGAGTAATTTTGCCCCCACATGTCCCTTCATTATGTAGTTTGCCCGCCACACTGACCCCCACTGACTAATTTGCCCCTCCCCCCACAAGTTAATTTTACCCCCAGACAGCCCTGCATTATGTAATTTGCCCCCGCACTAAGTAAATTTGCCCCCGCATGGCCCTCCATGTAGTTTGCCCGCCACACTGACCCCCCACTAAGTAATTTGCCCCCAGACAGCCCTCCATTATTCCCCCCCCCCACCTGCAGTGCTATGTAAAACCACAGATAACACTAGTGCTGATAATGTGGTAGTGTTACCTACGTCCTTAGTGTGCCTCCCTGTGTCTCTCCCACGGACTCCATGCTGGCGGCGTTGCCTCGTCTTCCATCTTCTTCTTGCCCCGCACAGAACGTCCTGATGCAGCTGCGTCAAGACATAGGAACACTGTGGGCATGGTGATGGTGACACACACACGGACAGACAAACACACACAGGGACAGACACCTGTGCGATCATCAACCAACTTTTATCTAATGTGTGGCCACCTTAAGGGGACATTAAAAGGGAAATCCACCTTTAGTTATACTCCAATCTTTTGTTACCTACTAATAGGACTCCCACTGATTCCCAGTACTGAGGGGACATGAACCGGGGTTTAAAAGGAAATTATCAACATGTACCAGAAGGTGGTCTAAACCGTAACCCATTAGGCACTGGCTAGACTGTGGTAATGGAGTCTAAGCAATGCCTTAGGCCTCATGCATAGTGTTGAGCGAACAGTTTGAGCATACTTCGGGTTCGTAACGAATTTTGAGGGACATGGACCCGAACCCGGACATTTTCTAAAAGTTCGGGTTCGGGTTCGTTGTTCGGCGATTACTTCCCGCTTTCTGAAGGGCTGCACAGCAGCCAATCAGCTAGCGTTTTACTTCTTGCCCTAAGAGCCCATCACAGCCATGCCTACTAATGGCATGGCTGCGATTGGCCAAGTGCAGCATGTGACCCAGCCTCTATTTAAGCTGGAGTCACGTAGCGCCGCTCGTCACACTGCTCTAATTAGTGTAGGGAGAGGACGCAGCTTCTGTGAGGGCGAGATTAGGCAGGAAAAGTCAGCAACAGCACCTAATAAACGGATCGATCTACAGCTGTGAATGATTGAACTTCTGCTAGTTACTTGCTCACTGATTTTTAGGCTGCGTTTTTCTGTCACTTATTTTCTGGGGTGATCGGCGGCCATTTTGTGACTTGCACCAGAACAAGCTGCCACCAAGTCTATCAATCCATCAATACTAGTTTTTTTTTTTTGCTATATCCTACATCAGGGGCTTGGCTGTGCTAATTGTCACCCATAGAAACTCAGGATAGCAATTTATATATTTTATTAAAGGGTTAAATACAATTGCCCAAATACCAATCCCCTAAATCTGGTGTTCCAGCTTTGGCTAGCCAAGTATAATACTGTCTGCTGTCTGGCAAAGGATAGATTATTTTATGTGGTGAAATTCAATTGCCAAAATAGCAATACCATAAATCAGTGGTTTCAGCTGTGGCTGGCAAAGTATAATAGTGTCCGCCAAAACATATATTTTGTTCTGGGGTGAAATTCAATTGCCAAAATAGCAATACCCTGAATCTGGTGTCCCAGCTGTTGCAGGCCAAGATTCATAGTGTCCGCCAAAACATATATTTTGTTCTGGGGTGAAATTCAATTGCCAAAATAGCAATACCATAAATCAGTGGTTTCAGCTCTGGCTGGCAAAGTATAATAGTTTCCGCCAAAACATATATTTTGTTCTGGGGTGAAATTCAATTGCCAAAATAGCAATACCCTGAATCTGGTGTCCCAGCTGTTGCAGGCCAATTGTAAATCTGTCCATAAAAGGATACCTTTCAACCAGGGCCGAAATAATAGCCCTAAAAGAGATATTCCCCTAAATCAGTGGTTACTGCTGTGCCTGGATTAGTGTAATACGCTACATAAATAAATAGGCAGATAGTATTAGGTGCCTGTAAAAAAAGGCCTGAATTTGAAATCAATACATTGGGCCAAATATTTTTTTTCTTATTGTGGTGCTTGGTGAACGGTAACAATGAGGAAAACATCTAGTAAGGGACGCGGATGCGGTCGTGGTGGTGTTAGTGTACCCTCTTGTGCTGGGAGAGGACGTGGCCATTCTGCCACAGCCACACGTCCTAGTGAACCAAATACCTCAGTTTCCAGTACCCGCCAGAATTTACAGCGATATTTGGTGGGGCCCAATGCCGTTCTAAGGATGGTAAGGCCTGAGCAGGTACAGGCGCTAGTCAATTGGGTGGCCGACAGTGGATCCAGCATGTTCACATTATCTCCCACCCAGTCTTCTGCAGAAAGAGCACAGGTGGCACCTGAAAACCAAGGCCATCAGTCTGTCACATCACCCCCATGCATATCAGGGAAACTGTCTGAGCCTCAAGTTATGCAGCAGTCTCTTATGCTGTTTGAAGACTCTGCTGGCAGGGTTTCCCAAGGGAATCCATCTAGCCCTTCCCCAGTGGTGGACGACATAGAATGCACTGATGCACAACCACTGATGTTTCCTGATGATGAGGACATGGGAATACCACCTCATCGGAGTCCGCACGTCTCTGATGATGACGAAACACAGGTGCCAACTGCTGCATCTTTCTGCAGTGTGCAGACCAAACAGGAGGTCAGGGAGGAAGACTGTGTGGAAGACGATGCAGGGGACGATGAGGTCCTAGACCCCACATGGAATGAAGGTCGTGCCACTGACTTTCATAGTTCAGAGGAAGAGGCAGTGGTGAACCAAGCCAACAGCGTAGCAAAAGAGAGAGCAGGGGGCAAAAGCAGAACAGCCGCCTCCAAGAGAGTTTGTCTGCTACTGGCCACCGCCACCAGGGACCGAGCACCCCAAAGGCAGCTTCAAGGAGTTCCCTGGCATGGCACTTCTTTAAACAATGTGCTGACGACAAGACCTGAGTGGTTTGCACACTGTGCCATCAGAGCGAGGCATTAACGTTCTGAACCTTAGCACAACCTGCATGACCAGGCATCTACATGCAAAGCATGAACTGCAGTGGAGTAAACACCTTAAAAGCAAGGAACTCACTCTGGCTCCCCCTGCTCCCTCTTCTGCTGCTGCCTCGGCCTCTTTCTCCGCCTCGGGAGGAATGTTGGCACCTGCCGCCCACCAAACAGAGGATGTGCCACCGACAACACCACCTGCGTCACCAAGCATCTCCACCATGTCACACGGCAGCGTTCAGCTCTCCATCTCACAAACCTTGGAGAGAAAGCGTAAATTCCCACCTAGCCACCCTCGAGCCCTGGGCCTGAATGCCAGCATTTCTAAACTACTGGCCTTTGAAATGCTGTCATTCAGGCTGGTGGACACAGACAGCTTCAAACAGCTGATGTCCATGGCTGTCCCACAGTATGTTCTTCCCAGCCGCCACTACTTCTCCAAGACAGCCGTGCCTTCCCTGCACAACCAAGTATCCGATAAAATCAAGTGTGCACTGCGCAACGCCATCTGTGGCAAGGTCCACCTAACCACAGATACATGGACCAGTAAGCACGGCCAGGGACGCTATATCTCCCTAACTGCACACTGGGTAAATGTAGTGGCGGCTGGGCCCCAGGCGGAGAGTTCCTTGGCGCACGTCCTCCCGCCGCAAAGGATCGCAGGGCATCATTCTTTGCCTCCTGTAGCCTCCTCCTCCTACTCGGCTTCCTCCTCCTCTGCTTCCACCAGCTCATCCAGTCAGCCACACACCTTCACCACCAACTTCAGCACAGCCCGGGGTAAACGTCAGCAGGCCATTCTGAAACTCATATGTTTGGGGGACAGGCCCCACACTGTGCAGGAGTTGTGGCGGGGTATTGAACAACAGACCGACAAGTGGTTTCTGCCGGTGGGCCTTAAGCCCGACCTGGTGGTGTGCGATAATGGGCGAAATCTCGTCGCAGCTCTGGGACTAGCCGGTTTGACGCACATCCCTTGCCTGGCGCATGTGCTGAATTTGGTGGTGCAGAAGTTCATTCACAACTACCCCGACATGTCATAGCTGCTGCATAAAGTGCGGGCTGTCTGTGCGCGCTTCCGGCGTTCACATCCTGCCGCTGCTCGCCTGTCTGCGCTACAGCGGAACTTCGGCCTTCCCGCTCACCGCCTCATATGCGACGTGTCCACCAGGTGGAACTCCACCTTGCACATGCTGGAGAGACTGTGCGAGCAGCAGCAGGCCATAGTGGAGTTTCAGCTGCAGCACGCGTCAGTCGCACTGCGGAACAGCACCACTTCACCACCAATGATTGGGCCTCCATGCGAGACCTGTGTGCCCTGTTGCTCTGTTTCAAGTACTCCACCAACATGGCCAGTGGCGATGACACCGTTATCAGCGTTACAATACCACTTCTATGTCTCCTTGAGAAAACGCTTAGGGCGATGATGGAAGAGTAGGTGGCCCAGGAGGAGGAGGAGGAGGATGAGGAGTCATTTTTAGCAATTTCAGGCCAGTCTGTTAGAAGTGGCTCAGAAGGAGGTTTTTTGCAACAGCAGAGGCCAGGTACAAATGTGGCCAGCCAGGGCCCACTACTGGAGGACGAGGAGGATGAGGAGGAGGTGGAGGAGGATGAGGATGAAGCAGGTTGACAGCGGGGTGGCACCCGACACAGCTCAGGCCCATCACTGGTGCATGGCTGGGGGGGATACGGAGGATGATGACGATACGCCTCCCACAGAGGACAGCTTGTCCTTACCTCTGGGGAGCCTGGCACACATGAGCGACTACATGCTGCAGTGCCTGCGCAACGACAGCAGAGTTGCCCACATTTTAACGTGTGCGGACTACTGGGTTGCCACCCTGCTGGATCCCCGGTACAAAGACAATGTGCCCACCTTACTTTCTGCACTGGAGCGTGATAGGAAGATGCGCGAGTACAAGCGCACGCTGGTAGATGTGCTCCTGAGAGCATTCCCAAATGTCACAGGGGAACAGGTGGAAGCCCAAGGCGAAGGCAGAGAAGGAGCAAGAGGTCGCCAACACAGCTGTGTCACGGCCAGCTCCTCTGAGGGCAGGGTTAGCATGGCAGAAATGTGGAAAAGTTTTGTCTCCACGCCACAGCTAACTGCACCACCACCTGATACAGAACGTGTTAGCAGGAGGCAGCATTTCACTAACATGGTTGAACAGTACATCTGCACACCCCTCCACGTACTGACTGATGGTTCGGCCCCATTCAACTTCTGGGTCCCCAAATTGTCCACGTGGCCAGAGTTAGCATTTTATGCCTTGGAGGTGCTGGCCTGCCCGGCGGCCAGCGTTTTGTCTGAACGTGTATTCAGCACGGCAGGGGCGTCATTACTGACAAGCGCAGCCGCCTGTCCACAGCCAACGTGGACAAGCTGGCGTTCATAAAAATGAACCAGGCATGGATCCCACAGGACCTGTGCCTCCCTTGTGCAGAATAGACATTTATAACTGCCTCCCCCTCAACCATGTATTCTTGTACTCCGGGGCGCTTCTTTATTGAATCCTCATTTTTTTAACTTTACCATGATCTTGCGGTGCAACCCAAAGTTGAATGAACCTCTCCTCTGTCTGGGTGGTGGGGCCGAAATAACTGAGAGTGGCCTTCTCCGGTGGTGGTTGATATGACGCATGATTCCTTGCTGTGGGACCTCTCTCCTCTGTCTAGGTGCTGGGCCGAAATAACTGAGAGTGGCCTTCTCCGGTGGTGGTTGATATGACACATGATTCCTTGCTGTGGGACCTCTCTCCTCTGTCTGGGTGCTGGGCCGAAATAACTGAAAGTGGCCTTCTCCGGTGGTGGTTGATATGACACATGATTCCTTGCTGTGGGACCTCTCTCCTCTGTCTGGGTGCTGGGCCGAAATAACTGAGAGTGGCCTTCTCCGGTGGTGGTTGATATGATGCATGATTCCTTGCTGTGGGACCTCTCTCCAATTGATATTGGTTACATTTTATTTATTTTATTTTATTGTAATTCATTTCCTTATCCACATTTGTTTGCAGGGGATTTACCTACATTTTGCTGCCTTTGGCAGCCCTCTAGCCCATTCCTGGAATTTTTTACAGCCTTTTTAGTGCCTAAAAGTTCGGGTCCCCATTGACTTCAATGGGGTTCGGGTTCGGGATAAAGTTCGGGTCGAGTTCGGATCCCGAACCCAAACATTTTCAGGAAATTCGGCCGAACTTCCCGAACCCGAACTTCCAGGTGTTCGCTCATCTCTACTCATGCACACAGGCTGTTATGCGTCCGTTCCGTGCATTGGGGACAGCAATTTGTGGTCCCCAATGCACTGGCAACATCCGTGCGTCGACCAGGACAAATTGAGAGCCATTCATCTTGAATGGGTCCATGATCCGTCCGCATCGCAAAAAAATAGAACATGTTCTAATTTTTTTGCGGTGTGGAGGCGCAGACAGAAACACCAGAGAAGCGCTCCATAGTGCTTCCCATCCGTGCTCCCGTTCTGTACTGCACCCCCCTGATTGCGGACCCATTTAGGTGTATAGGTGCCTCGTGCATGCGGGTGCACAACGGTCGTGTGCATGAGGCCTTAGACACGCACAGGGACAGACTGACACACACACACGCAGGGACAGAGACAGACAGACACACGCAGGGACAGAGACAGACAGACACACGCATGGACAGACAGACGCAGGGACAGACAGACAGACACACGCAGGGACAGACAGACAGACACATGCAGGGACAGACAGACACACGCAGGGACAGACAGACAGACACACGCAGGGACAGACAGACAGACACACGCAGGGACAGACAGACAGACACACGCAGGGACAGACAGACAGACACACGCAGGGACAGACAGACAGACACGCAGGGACAGACAGACAGAAACGCAGGGACAGACAGACAGAAACGCAGGGACAGACAGACACACACGCAGGGACAGACAGACAGAGACACACACAGGGACAGACACACACACACAGGGGCAGATATACAGAGACACACACACACAGGGACAGACACACATACACCATGGCCCTCAGAATACACCTGGATATGTGCTATAAACCCCCTTAATTGCACCAGATTCCACTCCACTTGAACCCCACTGCCCCTGAGTGCTCCACCTGCCCCCTCATATATGAGCTGCCCCTCACCTGCTCTCCATGAAGCTCTGTGGACTCCAGGACTGCAGCACATCCTCCCTCACTGAGCAGCCTGCAGGCACACAGCCCCCCCTCCCTCCACAAGCTTCTGCTGCTGTCGGGGTTTGTCCGTGTGACTATGAAGGAGAATGTGACCAGTGATGTCACAGACCTCCTTCTAGCAACTACATTCTACCCAATGATCTGCTGAGACTCCAGCTATCTTGTTCTCAGAGCAGGCGGCCACAATAAAAAAAAAAAAGGCTTGGGACTGCCGGGCCCCCCAGGGTCCGGGCCCCTTACGGGGGTATGGGCTGTACCCCCCTGATGGTGGCCCTGAGGACAGGTAGCAAAAGAATCAGAGTTGGTATCAGACAGAAGTTCGGTACTTGGCAGACAGACAGACAGAATAATGTAACTTTACTGATTAGCTAGTAACCTCAAGCTCAAGGACCATGCCATCCACAGATTCCCCATAAAAGTGTCATCCACAGATTCCCCATAATAGTGTCATCCACAGATCCCCCATAATAGTGTCATCTACAGATCCCCCATAATAGTGTCATCCACAGATCCCCCATAATAGTGTCATCCACAGATCCCCCATAATAGTGTCATCTACAGATCCCCCATAACAGTGTCATTCTTATGTACAGGATTCGTAGGATTCGAGTTTCGAGAGATTTGAAAAATTCGAGAACCATTTCGGATTTGGATTCGGGTTTGAAAAAAATTTGGATTTGGCCCACCTCTACTACTGAGGAATGAAGAAGCTTCACACTGTCAGTCTGGGTCAGAAAGCCTGGCAAGCTAGCTGACCTGATAGCTGTTTTAGCCAGATTCCCCTGTGTGTGAGCATAACTCTATGGGTGAGATTTAGACAACCTGTCTAGGTAGTGCCCAGGTGGGCAGGAGTTTATTTTGTTGTTTATGTGATGTTGGGTCCACAGCTTCACCCCACCACGTGAAGTGATAACTTGAATGCTGTTTGTTTGTAATGCTGCATACCTGAAAACAAACAGTTTGGACATTTTAACCTGCTGTCTCTGCTGAGGTTGTGAGAGATACGTTTTATATCTCTATATATATATATATATTGTGAAAATTCTGTAGTACACAAAGATGCTATCCAGATGTGTGAGCCATGTGTGTGTAAGGTCACTGTGAAGGAGGAGGGGGAATTAGGTTGCAGTTTTCAAATCTACCTATGAACTCAGAGTTGAAGTTGCTGAAACCACTCCTATGAAGTTAAGGAGCCAATTACCTTTTCTTAAGGAACACCCCTTATGTGATGTCATGTCTACTATTTAAGTGAACATAGTTTTGAATAAGGCGCTCTTGTCTTGGGGGATCAGAAGTTATTTGAATGGAACCAACTTGTGTGTCTGGTCTCATTATGAAAGAAGTATGGCACGTGCATACTTAGACTTCTAATTAATTTGGCACTAAACAAAGAAGATGAGAAGCGCAGGAATTGCGCTGACAAGATCTATCATTGCTGACCCCACACTGAGTACAGATCCGGATATATCTTCTGTACCCGATTTTATATATATATATATATATATATATATATATATATATAATCTATATAGTATATACAAAGCCAGGCAGCACTCCTTCCTTGTTCTTTAGGTGCACGCTTTCATCCCTTGATATGAGGCATACACATCCAAAAAATTAACGCAGCACTCTTCTCCAGATGAAAAAAGGTGAAGTTTTATTCACACATGTGACATGACAGGCAGCGTTTCAATCCCCTCTCGGTATCCTTGGCTTGAAAAGGATCCCGAGAGGGGATTGAAGCTGCCTATCATGTCACATGTGTGAATAAAACTTCATCTTTTTCATCTGGAAGAAGAGTGCTGCGTTAATTTTGGATATATATATATATATATATATATATATATATATATAGAAAAAGTGTAAAGGATCGCACAGCAGGTTGCAAATTGAAAAACTGGAGTGCCAGTGGCTGTGAGGACAGTCCCTATGTCCGCAGGAATATAAAGAGAAAATTCCACAGCACTTCCTTAAATAATGAAAAAGGTTCTTCTTTATTTACCAGGTAAAGCGACGTTTGGTGCCCAATGGCACCTTTCTCAAGCAGGATCACTGCTTGAGAAGGTGCCATTGAGTGCACCAAACGTCGCTACCTGGTAAATAAAGAAGAACCTTTTTTCATTATTTTAAGGAAGTGCTGTGGAATTTTTCTATATATATATATATATATATATATATATATATATATATATTACACACACAGTATATGGTCCTTAGATGGTCTTAAAATTGGGTAAATACAACCTCAGATGAAAAACAACACATGACAGATTCCACCGCGTCTACATTTATTCAACAAAAACTAGGCCAAAAGGCAGAAGCAGTGTGTAAAAAATTAAGTAAACCAGTATTACTTGCATAAGAATTTAGAGGGAAAGTAGCACCCATGTTCTGCTAATCAAATGTTCGGCAGTTTGCTGGCCTGGAGTATCCCGGCATATGTTAACACAATGAAAGGCATCAACAATTAATGATCTTAGGGAATCAATTGTTGCTGCCCATCAATCTAGGAAGCAGTGGCATACATAGAGAAGTAAGGGCCCCATAGCAAGGATCAAACCCGACCCCCCACACTAGACAGAAGGGTTTCCGCCTAACCCCTATTCTGTGACCCTTGGGCCATTTTTTCCGCTGCCTCATTAGCTAAATGTTTCTTTAGAGGGTAGAGTCCTGACCAAGTTTTAGTAGAAGAGGATGGGCCCCCTCTTGCTCTGGGCCCCATAGCAGTCGCATGGTAGTTACTCCCCTGCTAGGAAGGGTTACAAGGCCCCTTCCAAATAATTTGAAGTCCGTCATTCTACAAACAATGAGAAATAAATGGAAAACTTTCCAGACAGTTGACAATCTTCCCAGGAGTGGATGTCCCAGCAGTTTTTAAAAACCCAAAAGCTATATCTAAAACTCCACAGGCCTCAGTTAGCAGGTTAATGTTTGAATTCATGACAGTACAGTTAGAAGTAGACTGAACAAGCATAGCTTGTTTGGAAGAGTTGCCTAGCAACATGGCAGCACAGCTTGAAGGGTCACTGAGAGATATCAAAGGTTTTGATCAGTAGGGGTCTGATGGTTGAGACACGCTAGATCACTAGAACGAAGAGAGAAGAGCTTGCATGGAGATGGAATCGAGACTCCTAAAATAGAAGTGCATTTACACTTGAAGGTGCCACTCCGTCAAGAGTATACTACAAACTAATAAAAAAATCACAGAAAAAGATTCAAAACATTCTGCACGATGTGATAAATGAATATGCGGATATGCATGGCTACATTTATACAAGAAAAATCACAGAAAATAATGCATTCATACAATAGATGCAAACATTATATATGGACTCATTCTGATATAAAATCTGACACTCTCAGCAAATATATTTTGATCAAAATACATCTGTGACCACCTACCAGCACCACAGTGGTCTCAGTCAGACAGGACCTAGTCTAAACCTATATATGCTGTTGGGCATCTACATTCGGGAGGGCAGAGTGGCACCTTCAAGTGTGAATCCACTTCTATCTTGGGAGTAGCATTCTTGTGCACTTTTTCCCCTCCTATCTAACAGCGGACCTTGATTAGGTGGTACATATAGCTGTGTGTGCTCCACCTCTCATTGGTTGTTTGGTGCATACAGAGGTAACCTGGAGCAGAACACTATATGTGCAGGGTCTTCTCTCCTGAATGTAGATGCCCAATGGCATTGATAGGTTTAGAGTAGGGCATTCCTGACTGAGATCACCTTAGCACTGGTAGGCGGGCACAGATGTGTTTTTATCAAAATATATTGGCTGAGAATCTCAGATTTTATCATATCAGAGTGAGGGCTTAGTCCATATAAAAAGTATCTATCTATTGTGTTGCATTATGTTCTGTGATTTTTCTCTTATAAATGTTGCCATGTGCATCCGCACATCCATTTATCACATTGTGAAGGATGTTTTGTATCTTTTACTGTCATTTTTGATTGGCATGTCCTGTCTGCTGCAGCAAGTGGCAGCTGAAGGATGGAATAGAGCGTGTGCTTCAAGCGCAGTGAGCAGGACAATGAAATTAGAAAAAGAGCAACCAGCAGGTGGCGTCATACAGATAGATTTTAGTGAATAACTCAGTGGATATACAAAATTTTTAATTTCATGCAATTACAAAAGTATTCAGATCCAGGTGCGGGTTTGAAAACTGTACAATACTATTCATGGGACAACCCCTTTAATAAACCACAGGGGGCCTTGCTGTTATAAATTGTATAAAATTAATGTGTAATCCACTCGGAGCCTTAAGTTCATTCCTTCCATGTATGAATAGTAATACCAGCATATCAATAATAATAATAGGTATATTGGAAAATGTTCCAGTCCTTAGATGTATCCAGTGTTATAGTCACACCCTGTGATTGAGTACTGGCTGATATATTGGCATATACGCTGTGAAATATGTGAGTCACAATTCATACAGATGAAATATATTATGCAATAACTGCGTCCTCAGACAAGAGTAAATTGGAGTGCAAGTGTGCTTCTTACCAACTCCCGATCACTGCTGAGGTTTACTGATGGATTCCTGCCTAGGTGGCAGCTTTCCCCATACTGTGTTTGTAGATTTTCTCATTTTGCAGTTCCACCTAGGCCAGAATCCATCCGCGGACTGCAGCAGTGATTTAACAGAATGCCTGAGTATCTATTAAAAATGTCAGTTGCCTACAGCAGCTATATAATAATATCCACATAAAATGTGTATATTTTAATGAGACCATTATTTGTATGTTGTATAAGGGTATTAGAATCTTCTAATAATACTACTTGCTGGGTTTTGAAGAGAACACTGACAACTAAATACAGTGATCCCTCAATGGCCCCAGGATACAATATTTAAACATACAATGGTCTTTTCTGACCCATAGTAAGTTTAAACATACAATGCCTCAGATCTAACCAATCAACTTCACTGCCACTTCACCGGTAAAATAGCTCTATTAGTTGCTAGTTATCGGCCATTCCTGACTGGTATATGTATGGACTTGTTTTATCTGTCTTAATTATCTGCTTATTTTTCTTAAATCTATAATATTCTCTTATCTTGGTAGACATTTTGGGGCTTTGGAACCCATTACTTAAGTTACAATGGTTTTAACATATAATGGTCGTCTTGGAACCAATTAACATTGTGACTTGAGGGACCACTGTATCTATATCAACCTGCCAACAATTCACTGAATGTTGCAGTGATTTGGATATAATGTATCAGAATCTCTTAGAGCTTGCTACAAAGTAGCAACTAATGTATATAGCCCATAGTTTATATAGTCTCGTAATGAAAACTATGATTTATTGGACCTTTTGGTCGGTATGATTACAGTGATACCAAATTTCTATAGTTTCTGTTATGTTTTACTAATTACTACCCACAGTGTCTGGAGCTCGATTGGCAGAAGTCGAAGGATGCATTGTCAACTGCTGTTTTATTGTCATTTAGTAATTTAGAAATTCTGCAGAAAATGAGCCATTAATTCTCCTCCTTTTCCAAGCTTCCTGGGCTTCATGATAAACTGATTGTTGGTGGATTTAGAATGTTCAAATAAACTGTGGTAGAATATAAATCAGGTTTGTCTTAGTTACTGCATTTATAGAGAACCTGCCTATGCTTCTCATACTAAAGGCATCATAAAGTACTAGAGACAGGTGAGTTGATTTCAATGGTCTGTTGTTTTGAAAATTAAAAGTAAGTGGTTGCCAAGAACCAACATCACAATCATTGCAGACTGGGCCTGGAAAAGAGTCATGGCCACCTGAGAGAAGTCCTGGTTATTCATAAATTCCTCCTCTCCCTGCCCACCTGATGATGATTGACAGTCTTCTACCTAGTTTTCTCCCTTTCTCTCTAGAAGAGAACTGCTATTCATCAGCAGATTTTTTGGGGTGAGAGAGCAGGAGATTATGAATAACCATGACTCTTCTCAAGTTGATTTGACTCTTTTCAAAGCCTGGGTTGTAATGATTATGATGCTGGTTCTGGGCAACCACTTACTATTAGTTCATAAGTAACACACCGCTGAAATCAGCATTTCTGTCACCACTTTATGCTGTCCTTAGTGAGGTCAGCATTAAGTTGATAACAGGTTCCCTTTAAAGAGGACATTTAATGTTTTTTTTTTTAACCTATTACCTTACAAAGTTGTCCGCCTGCTGCCGATACTAAGCCTTTTTTTTTCAGATATTTCCCTCCTTTTGTGCCGTTATGTCCACCTTTGTTCTCTGCCACCACGTATGCTAATTAGGATCAATGATACAGGGATGAGGAGACCTCAGCTCTCGTCAGTGGGGCATTTAATTTTCCATGGCTGTGATGCTGTCCAATTGCAGAGGACTGCTTCACAAAAAGGGAGAAGACAAGCTGTTCTTGTGAGATTTGGCTATGTAAGTGAGTATATTCCTAGCTGTACTCGCTTAAATTGACTTATCTTGTAAAATTTAGCAAATCTCAGGAGAACAGATCGTTTTCTCCATGGCTGTGAAGCTTTTCGGGGGAGCATAGCTGTGCAATGGAGGGGTCTATTTAAAAGCAGGTGCACTACTTTATAAGGTAGTAGGTTAAAAAAAATCCCAGCAAAATCCCTATTTAATTAATCAAGCAAAGTGAGAGTGCGAATATTTTGAATTTTGAATTTTTATCGCAAATATCAGCACTTTGAAAATTTGTGAATATTTCGAATATAGTGATATATATTCGTAAAAACGAATATTCATTTTCTTTTTGTTTTTGTTTTTCATCTGAACCCATTACCTAGTATACCTACCTGCTTCTTGCTTGTGGGCCAATGTGAGAAGGCTGCAATATTGTAGTCTGTAGTGAATTAGAATATTCTTCATTATTAAATTTTCTCCTATGCGAAAAATCGGCAATGTAATATTCGCGTAATGCGAATATTCTAACACCCGAATATATAGCACTAAAAGCACTATAGATTATAGTGCTATATATTGGTTTTTTAGAATATTCATTTTTTTCGATCTGAAGTCATGATTCCTCCCTGCTTAAGTTGCTTTTGGGCCAAAGACTGTTCATATTAAATTGGAAAAGCGAATTCTATAGTGCTATATATTTGTGTTTCAGAATATTCGCATTACACGAATATTACATTGCCGATTTTTCGCATAAGAGAAAATATTTTTTTCTCTATATTTCTCTATATTCGGGTTTTAGAATATCCTCATTACGCGAATATTACATTGACGATTTTTCCCAATCAATAGAATAATCCCGAATATGAATATTCGCGAATATATGATGAATATTCTAATGAATATTCGCGAAATATCACGAATTTGAATATTGCCCCTGCCGCTCATCACTATTAATTTAACAGGAATGGCCAAATTTAAAGACAAACTTCAAATTGTCCCTAACTGTGTTCATAACTCAAGGTCTTTGTGTTTATTGTGTGGAAGTTCGAGTCTAAACAATGCAGTCACTTTTTTTTTTTTTTTCCTTCCTTTTTGCATTTCACTATAAGATGAACACAGTGCCACCAGTCAGCAGCTTGATTGTCCAGAGAGTTACTCATTTTGAGTTGATGAAATGTAATCTGCCATGTCACTTATTGAAATATTTTGATATATGATGGTTAGGTGATTTCTCCAGTTCCTTAGTTTCCCAAATGACCTACCTGCAATTTTATCACTATCCCCTCCATTACTCATTGTCAAGAGTGCCATCCATTACAATTATATATTGATATTGATTCAGCTCAGCTATAGGTAGTTTCATTCAACTGAAAATGCATTATTTAATGAAAAAATGTGTAGCATTTGTTTACATGGTACTGTCCACATTTAAATGAGCAGGTTTGGAAAAAATGCTGCAAAGTAAGAATGCTTACAAAAATAAAAGTTTTTTAACATTTTATTTTTATCATTTAAGAAAATGCTAACTGAATGAACAAAAGAAAACTCTAAATCTAATCAGCGTGACCATCCTTTGCCTTTAAAACACTATAAATTCTTCTAAGTACATTTGTACACAGTATATTAAGCAACTCGGCAGGGAGGTTGTCCCAAACATCTTGGAGAACTAACCGTAGATCATCTGTGGATGTAGTCTTGATCAAATCTATTTGTCTTCATGTAATCCCAGACAGACTCAATGATGTTGAGATCAGGGCTCTGTGGGGGCTATATTATTACTTTCTGGACTCTTTGTTCTCCTTTACACTGAAGATGGTTCTTAATGACACTGGCTGTATGTTTGAGGTTCTTGCCCTGCTGCAGAATAAATTTGGAGCCAATCAGACTTCTCTATCATTATATAGCATGGTGGAGAAGCATCTGCCTGTGTTTCTCAGCCATTTCCATTGTGTCAAGACTGAGAAGAGGAAGGGGACAGAAGAAGGGACCAGAGCAGAGGCTAAACATCAGCAGAGGGGAATCTGTAAAGTGAGTACTCAGCGTGTGTTATTTATGAAATATTTTAGCAATATGCCATAAATGTTGAGATAGGACAGTCCCTTTAAGATCCCATCAGACACCAAAGCCTAGGTACAACTGCTAACTCTATAGTAACATAGTAACATAGTAACATAGTATATAAGACCGAAAAAAGACATTTGTCCATCCAGTTCGGCCTGTTTCCTACAAGTTGATCCAGAGGAAGGCAAAAAACCCCTGTGAGGCAGAAGCCAATTTTCATCACTTAAGGGGAAAAAAATTCCTTCCCGACTCCAATCAGGCAATCAGAATAACTCCCTGGATCAACGACCCCTCTCTAGTAGCTGTAGCCTGTAATATTATTACACTCCAGAAATAAATCCAGTCCCCTCTTGAATTCCTTTATTGTACTTACCATCACCACCTCCTCAGGCAGAGAGTTCCATAGCCTCACTGCTCTTACAGTGAAGAATCCTTTTCTATGTTTGTGTACAAACCTTCTTTCCTCCAGACGCAGAGGATGTCCCCTTGTCACAGTCACAGTCCTGGGGATAAATAGATGATGGGACAGATCTCTGTACTGACCCTGATATATTTATACATAGTTATTAGATCTCCCTCAGTCGTCTTTTTCTAAAGTGAATAACCCTAATTTTGATAACCTTTCAGGGTACTGTAGATCCCTCATTCCAGTTATTACTTTAGTTGCCCTCCTCTGAACCCTCTCCAGTTCTGCTATGTCTGTCTTGTTCACAGGAGCCCAGAACTGTACACTGTACTCCATGTGTGGTCTGACTAGTGATTTGTAAAGTGGTAGGACTATGTTCTCATCACGGGCGTCTATGCCCCTTTTGATGCAACCCATTATCTTATTGGCCTTGGCGGCAGCTGCCTGACACTGGTTTTGCAGCTTAATTTGCTGTTTATTAAAATTCCTAGATCCTTTTCCATGTCAGTGTTACCGAGTGTTTTACCATTTAATATGTACGGGTGACTTGCATTATTCCTTCCCATGTGCATAACTTTACATTTGTCAGTGTTAAACCTCATCTGCCATTTTTCTGCCCAAGCCTCCAATCTATCCAGATCCCTCTGTAGCAGAAAACTGTCCTCTTCAGTGTTAATTACTTTACACAGTTTAGTGTCATCTGCAAAAATAGATATTTTACTGTGCAGGCCCTACAAGATCATTAATAAATATATTGAAGAGAATAGGGCCCAATACTGACCCCTGAGGTACCCCACTAGTTACAGTGACCCAATCTGAGTATGTACCGTTAATAACCACCCTCTGTTTTCTGTCACTCAGCCAGTTACTTACCCACATACAGACATTTTCTCCCAGTCCGAGCATCCTCATTTTATATACTAACCTTTTATGAGGTACGGTGTCAAATGCTTTGGAGAAGTCCAGATATACGACATCCATTGATTCGCCACTGTCAAGTCTAGAACTTACCTCCTCATAGAAGCTGATTAAATTTGTTTGGCATGACGATCCCTGATAGCTCTTTCCAATTTGAGGCGGTTTATGAGATGGTCATACAATGAGGCATCAGACCTCCACCGGTATATTTTCCCCTTCAGTGAATAGCTTTTCCTCCAGCTGGGAGATAGTAAAAGTCAGAGCTCAAGCTTAGACAGTTACAATCTGAAGTCTTTATTTCATAGTACATGTATTTATAGGACATTGGGGGTGGGAGTACCAACTTGAGTTCAGCAGATGACAGGTTAATTTAGGGAAGCCAGTAAACAATACTGGTATCTGCCATATACAATACATGAAAGGGTATTTTACATATTACAATGGTAGTCTAGATGCTAACAAGTTAAAGTCGTTACAGGTTGCTCTCATGTACCTGAGGTTCCTGCTGTCCATTGTATTTCCAAGTGATAACTGTGTGTCATGTATTGTAATCTCAATGTCTGCTGGGGTGGGCTCGCATACAGGAAATAACCTCCGGGGGATGTGTTCTTTGAGGAAATGACCTGTCTTGTAACAAGTGGCAGTGCCTGATATAATATATATTTAATAGCAAGGTTAAAAATCCCTTTCAATCCAACCATTGATCCCAACTTTTTATACAAAAAGAACGGGATCACTTTCTATTCTGAGAGCTGCACTGTGTGTCCTCCTCGGGCTAGAGACCTTGTGTGTATATGTACATAACATATGAAACAAAAGTACAAATCATAAAGGAGATAAAAAAAACCTTCTTGTGCAATTGGCGCATAGTAGGAAAAAATATCTTGCATAGTGGACAAGGGAAAAAGAGAAAGGAAAGTTGAAATAACTATGAAGGAGATTTGAAAAAACCTTCTGTGTAATTGGCGCACAGTAGGAAAAAATCCCCTGCATAGTGGAAAAGAAAGAAGAAAGAAAAGTAAGAAAGAACACAAAACATGAAATAAACAAACATAAAATAAGCGGATCAGTGTTGTTTTGAGAGTAGCACCATGCGTCCTTTGTGTCTACTAGGCTTGGCATCAATCGCAGAGTGGAGATGTGAATGTCTCTTGCTTCCTGGGGTGATGAGGGGCATATCGAGGGTAGCTTCTCAGAGTGGTGGGCACACCTTGCCACTAGCCAAACAGTGGCTGCTAGCATTGTGTCTGCTACAAAGGATGCCATTGCTGCACAGATGTGAGGTCTTCCAGGGGTAGGGGTGTACATTGGCATTGTACAGAGCACTGAAGCTTGCTTCTTCATAATGATTGGATCCAACTGGGACTCGTCTGATTCTGGTCATTCAGGCAGAGGTGAGGCTTCCTTCAATTGGGATGCATCCATGTAGGATAGTTGTCAGTTGACACTTTAGTTCTGGTCCTGGCCTGGACTGTCACAGGGGTTCCATAGGGTGGGTCGAGCGACTTCAACTTATGGAGAGACTTCATCAGGACTCTGCCTCCAGGCTTGAATCGGTAGGTTGGTGCACCTGTTGACAATGAAACGAAAGCGAAGTATCACCATAATCACTGCTTTTATTTTCCAATCAGTCCCAAACCATGTATTTGGGGTGGGGGTGCTATTTTGGGAATTTCTACTCTACTAATCCCTCATGAAGCCATGCTGATATGGTGTTATTTGCTTATTTTCATTGAGATACTCCAAAATAGCATCTCTTAGAAACCCTTCAAACAGTTTACCAACAATAGATGTTAAACTTACCGGCCTATAATTTCCAGGCTCTGTTTTTGGACCCTTTTTGAATATTGGCACCACATTTGCTATGCGCCAATCCTGTGGAACATTCCCTGTTATTATAGAGTCTGTAAATATCAGAAATAATGGTCTGGCTATGACATCACTTAATTCCCTTAGGATACGGGGGTGTATGCCATCCGGTCCTGGCGATTTGTCTATTTTAATCTTTTTAAGTCGCTGTTGTACTTCTTCCTGGGTCAGACAGGGCACTTTTAATGGGTGATTTTGTTTTACATTCTGCATTTCATCTGACAGTTTATTTTCCTCAGTGAATATAGTGGAGAAAAAAATATTTAATAGTTTTGCTTTATCCTCAGTCGCTCTCTGCAACACCCCCTCATTGCTATGTAGAGGGCCGACTCCTTCAGATTTATATTTTTACTATTTATATAATTGAAGAACATTTTAGGGTTAGTTTTACTCTCTTTGGCAATTAATCTCTCGGTCTCTAGTTTGGCAAATTTTATTAGTTTTTACATATTCTATTTTTTTCCTTATAGTTTATCAGTGCTTCCTGACTCCCCTCCTGTTTTAGCGATTTATATGCTTTCTTTTTGTCATTTATTGCCTTCTTTACGGTTCCATTTATCCACATTGGTTTCTTATTGTTCCTTAGCCTTTTATTCCTATAAGGTATGTACCTCTCACAATTAGATGTTACAATGCTTTTAAAAATCTCCCATTTTATGGTTGTATTTTTATTTTTGAGGACTTTGTCCCAGTTAGTTAGGCCTATGGCCTCGCTTAGTTGGCTAAATTTTGCTTTTTGAAGTTTGGTATTTTTGTTCCTCCCTTTAGAAACTCTCGTTTGAAGGATAATTGGAAGGTTATAACTTTATGGTCACTATTTCCCAGGTGTCCCCCAACCTGCACATCTGTTGTTCTATCAGGTCTATTGGTTAATACTAAGTCCAGTATGGCCGTCCCTCTAGTGGGGTCCTGAACCAGTTGGGAAAGGAAATGGTCTTTGGCTATTGCCAAGAACCTGTTTCCTTTTGGGATGTACAGCTTTCAGTTTCCCAGTCTATATCTGGGTAGTTGAAGTCCCCCATGATAACGACTTCATTATGGTTTGCCACCTCGTCTATCTCGTTTAGTAATAGATTTTCTGTGGACTCTGGTATATTAGGTGGTTTATAATACACTCCTATTAGTATTTTATTATTGTTTTTGCTCCATGTATTTCTACCCACAGTGACTCCACCTGTTCATGTCCCTCAGAGATGTATTCTCGAATTACGGGATTTAGACACGACTTCACGTAGAGGCAGACTCCTCCACCTCTCCGGTTTTGACGATCCTTTCTAAACAGATTGTAACCTTTTATATTAACTGCCCAGTCATAGCTATCATCCAGCCATGTCTCAGTTATTCCCACTACGTCATAGTCTTCCTCACACATCACTAATTCCAGTTCACCAGTCTTGTTAGTCAGGCTTCTGGCATTAGTATACATACATTTGACAGGTTTATGTGTATTTTTACCCTACATCTTTCATTCTGAGCTGTTCTAGTCCCTCCTTCCATTCCTCCCCCCGTCACACTACCTCGCCCCTGGTCTCTATCTGCACTATCTTCCCCTCCTATAACGTAATTCCCTTCCCCCCCAGTCCCTAGTTTAAACACTCCTCCAACCTTCTAGCCTTCTTTCTCCCCAACACAGCTGCCCCTTCCCCATTGAGGTGCAGCCCGTCCCTACGGTAGAGCCTGTAGCCAACAGAGAAGTCGGCCCAGTTCTCCAGGAACCCAAACCCCTCCTTCCTACACCAGTTCTTGAGCCACTTGTTAACCTCTCTAATCTCCAGCTGCCTTTCTTGTGTGGCTCGTGATACACTCTATCCATTTATTGTTGGTCAGATGTAGATCATCTGTCAACATGATAAACCCTATTAAATCAGGCATACTCCCTTGTAGGGTTGATTGTGTTCAGTGAAATTACCACTCTCTTGTTTAAATCCATTGCCCTGTAATTGAGAAATCTGCAATTGTATTTCTTATGCTAATGAGGTGTTCAGTCTACATTAGCCACTCCCCCTCCCCTTGAGTGAGAGGCCAGGCAAGCCTGGTCCAGTAATCCTGCACATGCGCTAGTGAATGTATATGGCCTATGATGTTCAGAGCTCAGCATCAGGGAAAGGCAACTAAGATGTGCTGTGCATGAGCTGATTGATCATTCATCGGCACATTCACATGACTACAGGGCCAGGCAGGAAGACAATGAGGATGCCTGATTCTGTTAATCATGCAGCAGGACTAGGAGAGGGAAGAAAAGTGGAGGAGAAGAGTGGGGGCGATGACAGTGATAATAGTTAGTTACTCACAGTAGCAGTCCTCACTCTGGCACTCCCTGGGAGAATGCAGTGATGGGAAAGGTGCATGATTTTTTTTTCCCTTCAGGGCACTCCTTGGCTTTGTGGCTCCTGCCTGGTTTTCGGTGGAGTGTCCTTGGTGCAGATGAATTTTGAGATACAAGGCAGGATTTCCTGAAGCATGAGGCAATGATGTGGCCAGTTTAACAATAGAACAGTGTTTTTACTGACAATTATAGTTACAGTGCAGTTCTCACAGTAATTGTCACAGTTCAGACCCGTTCAGACTTTGCATGGACTGGCAGATCTTACACACTTTTGCAGCTCATGATGTCTCTCTGAGTTAATCTTTTCAAAATTGCACTTTTTGCTCAAGCATCCAGACATAGGGGTGCAGCACCTCTTTGCATCTTTCTGCACTCTCACTTTCCTCTCACTTCAATGATGTACTCACAATGTGGCACTACAATTTCCACTGTTGGATGTAGTCCTTTTCAGATCCTCCATCTTTGTCCAAAGTATATCTAGCTCCTGAAACTTTTTATCTCCTGCAGAGTCCATAAGCCTCTGAAACAAGTTATCTTCAGTGTTGTTGTACCTTACACCAACTCTTAACATTAGTATGCTTCCCAAAGTTCTCATTTCTCTTTTCCCTCTTCAGAAGCTGGTATAAAAGCCTTTTGTTGCACTTTGGCTGTTTCTGCCCCAGGGCTGTTCTTTGCTTTCTTACACTTCTCTGTCTCACGTCCAACACATTCTTCTCTGTACTGACATATAAGGTGGAACGTAGCAAAGTTTACTAACGGCCTGTCAACTCCTTCTGCAACATGCAAATAAGATTTGTACAAAAACACACTTTAACCCCTTTAGCTGTGGACCACTGCATAGAAGTGGGACGCAGCTCTCACAGGGAGGGTTATTGGCTATGGGAGAAAAGCAGTGGTAAAGGGATGCTAGGCCTGTCGCTTGGTGCTCTAAACACTAATTAGCATATAAGATAAGCTGTAGATTTCTCAAACATGTGACAAAGGATTTCACCAAGAGACGAGTAATGCCTGGTTTAAGAGGTTTGGTCATGCTGACAGATGTTCTTTAAGCTGGCCATACATATTAGATGTTTCTCGGCATCATTGCTCCGATTCATAAAGATACCTCAAATTAAGCAAATTCTTCCTGTAAAAAGCAATGAGTAGCAATCAACAGGCAATAGCCTGTCAATTATACCCTTAGCTATAAGACAATGTAATAAAATCTTACCTGTATGTGTGTCCTCTACAATCTACAGATTTAATTATTTCAAATACTGCTTTCAATTTTTGGTGCTATAGTTAGGGCTCAAGCATATGTCAGAGTACTGTGAACAGAGCCAGTGTGGTTTCTTCGTTTGGACCAATTCAGCCTTCATGAATTGCCATACAGGATCTGTTGGTCTTCATCATCAGGGAGAAATTGTCTCCAAGAAGCAATGCTCAGCAGATACAGAATCCAATTGAGCACGCCCCATTTTTTTCTCATATTTTAATGTGGCCCAGTAGCATGGCTAGCAGGACTTCAATGACACTATAAGACACAGAGGCAAGTTATAAATGTCTCAAACACTTAAAGGTTGTAATCAAATAAATGGTCCCTCAGTATGTGGACACAATCTTAGCTGTGGTCAATGGCGGCTGGTGGCAATCACTCAGTGATGGTACTGGCTCTGATTTAGTCACAGAGATAAGGCCAACCTTAGTACACTTCCTTAGGTCCACTTTAGAATGCAGCTGCTGTGCTCATCTGTTCAACTCTCAGGCTTTTACTGGATTGGACACATAGCTTATAAGGACCCAGGAAATGTTCCATAGCCCCAACTGGTTTGGACAAATGGACTGGCATCAGCTAACCCTTGCAACACTTTACTTTAGCGGACGCTCTACCCTGCTCATTCACAGCCACCTGACTTACTAACCAAATGGCAAGAAACTTATAATTTATATAGAGTACCTTGCAAAAGTATTCACCCCAAGTAATTTTTTATGTTTTTGGTGCCTCACAACCTGGAAGTAACATGGATTGCTGGAGGATTTGCACCATTTTATTTACAGAACATGCCCACAACTTTGAAGATTATTTTATTTTTATTTTTTTATTGTGAAGCAAAGAACAAATAGGGCAAAATAACAGAAAAAGTCAATGTGCATAACTATTCACCCCCCTAAAGTTCACCTTTTGCGGCAAACACAGCTCCAAGTCGCTTTGGATAAGTCTCTATGAGCTTACCAGGTCTTACCACTGGGATTTCTACACATTCCTCCTTGCAAAACTGCTCCAGCTCCTTCAAGTTGGATGGTTTGCGCTTGTGAACAGCAATCATTAAGTCTGACCACAGATTTTCTATTGGATTGAGATCTGGGCTTTGACTAGGCCATTCCAACATATTTACACGCTTCCCCTTAAACCACTCAAGTGTTGCTTTAGCAGTGTGTTTGGGTCATTGTCCTGCTGGAAGGTGAACCTCCGTCCTAGCCTCAAATCAAGCACAGAGTGGTACAGGTTTTGCTCAAGAATATCCCTGTATTTAGTACCATCATCTTTTCCTCAACTCTGACCAGTTTCCCACTCCCAGCTGCTGAAAAACATCCCCACAGCATGATGCTGCCACCACCATGTTTCACTGTAGGGATGGTGTTGTTTGGGTGATGTGTTGGGTTGGCACCAGACATAGCGTTTTCTTTGATGGCCGAAAAGTTCAATTTTAGTCTCATCAGACTAGAGCACCTCCATACATTTTGGGTGTCTCCCACATGCCTTTTCGCAAACTTACAATGTGCCTTTTTGTTTTTTTGCTGAAAGTAATGGATTTCTTCTGGCCACTCTGCCATAAAGCCCAACTCTATGGCACGTACGGCTCATTGTCGTCCAATGTTCAAATTCTCCAGTCTCTGCTGTGGAACTCTGCAGCTCCTCCAGGGTTACCTTAGGTCTCTGTGCTGCCTCTCTGATTAATGCCCTCCTTGCTCGGTCCGTGAGTTTTGGTGGGCGGCCGTCTCTTGGCAGGTTTGCTGTTGTGCCATTTTCTTTCCATTTGGTTATGATTAGAGTTGAGCGAACACCTGGATGTTCAGGTTCGAACTTCCCGAGTTCGGCCGAACTTCCCGAAACTCGAACCCCATTGAAGTCAATGGGGACCCGAACTTGTGAGGCACTAAAAAGGCTGTAAAATAGTCCAGAAAAGGGCTAGAGTGCTGCAAAATGTAGGTAAATCCGCTGCAAACAAATGTGGATAGGGAAATGAATTAAAATAACAGAAAATAAATAAAAATTAAGCAATATCAATTGGAGAGGTCCGATAGCAGAGAATCAGGCTTCAAGTCACCCACCAATGGAGAAGGCCACTTTTCGATAAGGAGGTACCCAGACGGAGGAGAGAGGTTGCATAGCAGAGAATCAGGCGTCATGTCACCCACCAATGGAGAAGCGCACTTTCATTTATTTAGGCCCCAACACCCAGACAGAGGACAGAGGTCGCATAGCAGAGAATCAGGCGTCATGTCACCCACCAATGGAGAAGCGCACTTTCATTTATTTAGGCCCCAGCACCCAGACAGAGGTCGCATAGCAGAGAATCAGGCGTCATGTCACCCACCAATGGAGAAGCCCACTTTCATTTATTTAGGCCCCAGCCTAAAGGACAGAGGTCACATAGCAGAGAATCAGGCGTCATGTCACCCACCAATGGAGAAGGCCACTTTTCGATAATTAGGCCCCTGGCACCCAGACGGAGAAGAGAGGTCGCATAGCAGAGAATCAGGCGTCATGTCACCCACCAATGGCGAAGGCCACTTTTCGATAATTAGGCCCCTGGCACCCAGACGGAGGAGAGAGGTCGCATAGCAGAGAATCAGGCATCATGTCACCCACCAATGGAGAAGGCCACTTTTCGATAATTAGGCCCCTGGAACCCAGACGGAGGAGAGAGGTCGCATAGCAGAGAATCAGGCTTCATGTCACCCAGAAATAGAGAAGGCCACTTCCAGATATTTAGCCCACGGCACCCAGAGAGAGGACAGAGGTCGCATAGCAGAGAATCAGGCATCATGTCACCCACCACTGGAACAGGCCACTTTCAGATAATTAGGCCCCTGGCACCTAGACGGAGGAGAGGTTCATTCAACTTTTGGTTGCACCGCAATATAATGGTAAAATAAAAAAAAAGAGGATTCAATAATGAAGTGCCCCGAGTACAAGAATATATGATTGAGGGGGAGGCAGTTATAAATGTCTATTCTGCACAAGGGATAGACAGGTCCTGTGGGATCCATGCCTGGTTCATTTTTATGAACGTCAGCTTGTCCACGTTGGCTGTGGACAGACGGCTGGGTTTGTCAGTAATGACGCCCCCGCCGTGCTGAATAATTGTTCAGACAAAACGCTGGCCGTCGGGCAGGTCAGCCCCTCCAAAGCATAGAAGGCTAGCTCTGGCCACGTGGACAATTTGGAGACCCATAAGTTGTATTAACCATCAGTCAGTACGTGGAGGGGCGTGCACAACTATGTTAGTGAAATGCAGTTAGGTGGTGGTGCAGTTAACTGTGGCATGGTGACAAAATTTTTCCACATTTCTGTCATGCTAACCCTGCCCTCAGAGGAGCTGGCCGAGACACAGCTGCGTTGGCGACCTCTTGCTCCCCTGTGACTTCCACTTGTTCCCCTGTGACATTTGGGAATGCTCTCAGGAGCACTTCTACCAGCGTGCGCTTGTACTCGCGCATCTTCCCATCATGCTCCAGTGCAGGAAGTAAGGTGGGCATGTTGTCTTTGTACCGGGGATCCAGCAGGGTGGAAACCCAGTAGTCCGCACACGTTAAAATGTGGGCAACTCTGCTGTCGTTGCGCAGGCACTGCAGCATGTAGTCGCTCAAGTATACCAGGCTTCCCAGAGGTAAGGACAAGCTGTCCTCTATGGGAGGCATATCATCATCGTTCTCTGTATCCCCCCAGCCACACACCAGTGATGGGCCTGAGCTGTGTTGGGTGCCACACCGCTGTGAACCTCCCTCTGAGACACTTCTAACAGACTGGCCTGAAAGTGCTAAAAATGACCCCTCGTCCTCCTCCTCCTCCTCCTCCTGGGCCACCTCCTCTTCCATCATCGCCCTAAGTGTTTTCTCAAGGAGACATAGAAGTAGTATTGTAACGCTAATAACGGCGTCATCGCCACTGGCCATGTTGGTGGAGTACTCGAAACAGCACAACAGGGCACACAGGTCTCGCATGGAGGCCCAGTCATTGGTGGTGAAGTGGTGCTGTTCCGCAGTGCGACTGACCTGTGCGTGCTGCAGCTGAAACTCCACTATGGCCTGCTGCTGCTCGCACAGTCTCTCCAGCATGTGCAAGGTGGAGTTCCACCTGGTGGGCACGTCGCATATAAGGCGGTGAGCGGGAAGGCCGAAGTTACGCTGTAGCGCAGACAGGTATGCAGCTGCAGGATGTGAACGCCGGAAGCGCGCACAGACAGCCCGCACTCTACGCAGCAGCTCTGACATGTCGGGGTAGTTGTGAATGAACTTCTGCACCACCAAATTCAGCACATGCACCAGGCAAGAGATGTGTGTCAAACCAGCTAGTCCCAGAGCTGCGACGAGATTTTGCCCATTATCGCACACCACCATATGAGTTTTAGAATAGCCTGCTGACGTTTACCCCGGGCTGTGCTGAAGTTGGTGGTGAAGGTGTGTAGCTGACTGGATGAGCAGGTGGAAGCAGAGGAGGAGGAAGCCGAGTAGGAGGAGAAGGATACAGGAGGCAAAGATTGATGCCCTGCGATACTCGGCGGCGGAAGGACGTGCGCCAAAAAACTCTCCGCCTGGGGCCCAGCCGCCACTACATTTACCCAGTGTGCAGTTAGGGAGATATAGCGTCCCTGGCCGTGCTTACTGGTCCACGTATCTGTGGTTAGGTGGACCTTGCCACAGATGGCATTGCACACTTGATTTTATCGGACACTTGGTTGTGCAGGGAAGGCACAGCTGTCTTGGAGAAGTAGTGGCGGCTGGGAACAACTTACTGTGAGGCAGCCATTGCCATCAGCTGTTTGAAACTGTCTGTGTCCACCAGCCTGAATGACAGCATTTCAAAGGCCAGTAGTTTAGAAATGCTGGTATCCAGGGCTCGAGGGTAACTAGGTGGGAATTTATGCTTTCTCTCCAAGGTTTGTGAGATAGAGAGCTGAACGCTGCCGTGTGACATGGTGGAGATGCTTGGTGACGCAGGTGGTGTTGTCGGTGGCACATCCTCTGTTTGGTGGGCAGCAGGTGCCAACATTCCTCCCGAGGCGGAGGAAGAGGCTGAGGCAGCAGCAGAAGAGGGAGCAGGGGGAGCCTGAGTGAGTTCCTTGTTTTTAAGGTGTTTACTCCACTGCAGTTCATGCTTTGCATGTAGATGCCTGGTCATGCAGGTTGTGCTAAGGTTGAGAAAGTTAATGCCTTCGCTTCAGGCTCTGATGGCACAGCGTGCAAACCACTCGGGTCTTGTCGTCAGCACATTGTTTAAAGAAGTGCCATGCCAGTGAACTCCTTGAAGCTGCCTTTGGGGTGCTCGGTCCCTGGTGGCGGTGGCCAGTAGCAGGCGAACTCTCATGGTGGCGGCTGTTCTGCTTTTGCCCCCTGCTCCCTCTTTTGCTACGCTGTTGGCTCGATCTCACCACTGCCTCTTCCTCTGAACTATGAAAGTCAGTGGCAAGACCTTCATTCCATGTGGGGTCAAGGAACTCATCATCTCCTGCATCGTCTTCCTCCCTGACCTCCTGTTTGGTCTGCACACTGCAAAAAGACGCAGCAGTTGGTACCTGTGTTTCTTCATCATCAGAGACGTGCGGACTCCGATGAGGTGGTATTCCCATGTCCTCATCATCAGGAAACATCAGTGGCTGTGCATCAGTGCATTCTATGTCTTCCACCACTGGGGAAGGGCTAGGTGGATTCCCTTGGGAAACCTTGTCAGCAGAGTCCTCAAACAGCATAAGAGAGTGCTGCATAACTCGAGGCTCTGACAGTTTCCCTGATATGCATGGGGGTGATGTGACAGACTGATGGGCTTGGTTTTCAGGCGCCACCTGTGCGCTTTCTGCAGAAGACTGGGTGGGAGATAATGTTGAGAACGTGCTGGATCTACTGTCGGCCACCCAATTGACTAGCGCCTGTACTTGCTCAGGCCTTACCATCCTTAGAATGGCATTGGGCCCCACCAAATATCGCTGTAAATTATGGCGGGTACTGGAACCTTAGGTAGTTGGTTCACTAGGACATGTGGCTGTGGCAGAATGGCCACATACTCTCCCAGCACCAGAGGGTCCACTAACACCACCACGACCGCTTCCGCATCCCTTACTAGATGTTTTCCTCATTGTTACCATTCACCAAGCACCACAATAAGGAAAAAAATATTTGGCCCAATGTATTGATTTCAAATTCAGGACTTCTTTTTACAGGCAACTTACACTATCTGCCTACTTATTTATGTACCATATTACACTAATCCAGGCACAGCAGTAACCACTGATTTAGGGAAATATCAATTGTAGGCCTAGCATTTAGGCCCTGGATGAAAGGTATCCTTTTATGGACAGATTTACACTTGGAGATGCACAGTAGCATGTGAAAATTATGTAGGATTATGCCTTCAGCAATTGTATTTTAAAACTTTATGTAATATACCCTTTATCGGACAGAAATACACTTGGACATGCATGGTAGCGTGTGAAGTTATTGAGGATGACCCTCTCAGCACTTTACACCTTGAGTGTAATATACCCTTTTACGGACAGAAATACACTATGAGATGCACAATAGTGCGTGCAGATTTATAGGAATTTGCTTTCAGCAATTGTAATGTAACACTTTTTGTAATATACCCTTTTACAGAAAGAAATATACTTGGAGATGCACGCTGAGTGTAATATTCCCATTTACGGACAGAT
The DNA here is from genome assembly GCA_033119425.1 of Bufotes viridis. Taxonomy (NCBI): domain Eukaryota; kingdom Metazoa; phylum Chordata; class Amphibia; order Anura; family Bufonidae; genus Bufotes; species Bufotes viridis. The sequence continues at coordinate 65,344,221 of CM065589.1, read as the reverse complement.
TAACACTTGGCCTGCAACAACTGGAACACCAGATTCAGGGTAGTGCTATATTGGCAAGTGAATTTCACCCCAGAACAAAATCTATCCTTTGACGGATACTATTAAACTTGTCCAGTCACAGCTGGAACACCAGATTTACTGTATTTCTATTTTGGCAACTGAATTTCACCGCAGAAAATAATAAATCCTTTGATGGACACTATTAAACTTGGCCAGCCACTGCTGGGACACCAGATTTACGATATTGCTATTTTGGCAATTGATTTTCACCCCAGAAAACAATATATCCTTTGCCGGACACTATTAAACTTGGCCAGCCACAGCTGAAACCACTGATTTATGGTATTGCTATTTTGGCAATTGAATTTCACCCCAGAAAGAAAAATATCCTTTCCCGGACACTATTAAACTTGTCCAGTCACAGCTGGACCACCAGATTTACTGTATTTATATTTTTGCAAATGTATTTCACCCCAGAACAAAATCTATCCTTTGACGGACAAAGGAAAAATTGTCTAGTCACAGCTGGAACACCAGATTCAGGGTATTGCTCTTTTGGCAATTAAATTTCACCCCAGAAAATATACCCTTTTACGGACAGATTTAAACTTGTCCAGTCACAGCTGGAACACCAGATTTACTGTATTTCTCTTTTTGCAACGGTATTTCACCCCATAAAATAATATATCCTTTGACGGACACTAGGGAAATTGTCCAGTCACAGCTGGAACTAGGTTTGGGCAATATACCGGTGGCTGTGATATACCGCGGTATTAAGAAACTGCGATATGGCGATATCACAGTTTCCTAATAGCCGCGGTATTTAATGACGTCATAGGAGCGGTCGCACGTGTGCCGACCGCTCCTAAAACATCCATGCCAGGGCCGAATTCCTGGCGCCGGGCAGGTAGTAAGTAGCGGGCTCTGCCGGGAATTTAGTACCGACCCCGCAGTGAAGTAGCCCGACCTTAATAACTATTGTTGCTCAGGCTCCCCGGGCAGCTCTCTGCTCCTCCATGCGCCGTCTTCCCCTTCATTCATAAAGTGGGCGGAGCATGGAGGAACAGAGAGCTGCCCGGGGAAATAGTTATTAAGGTCAGGCTACTTCTACAAAGATTAACTACATAAATACTGGATAAGAGCTGCGGGGCCGGTGTATTACTGCAGAGTAACACTGCACCGCCCCGCAGCTCTTATCCAGTATTTATGTAGTTAATCTCTGTTCCTCCATGCTCCGCCCACTTTATGAATGAAGGAGCAGACGGCGCATGGAGGAACAGAGAGCTGCCCGGGAGCCTGCGCAACAATAGTTAATAAGGTCGTGCTACTTCTAAAGACATTACAGTGTTGGGGGTCTGTAGCTAACATTGTTATGGGGGATCTGTGGATGACACATATATAGCATAAGATGCTATATATGTGTCAGCCACAGTGCCCCCCCTTAACAGTGCGTCAGCCACAGTGCCGCCCCATAACAGTGCGTCAGCCACAGTGCCCCCCATAACAGTGCATCAGCCACAGTGCCCCCCATAACAGTGCGTCAGCCACAGTGCCCCCCCATAACAGTGCGTCAGCCACAGTGCCACTGCCCCCATAACAGTGCGTCAGCCACAGTGCCCCCCATAACAGTGCGTCAGCCACAGTGCCCCCATAACAGTGCGTCAGCCACAGTGCCACTGCCCCCATAACTGTGCGTCAGCCACAGTGCCCCCATAACAGTGCGTCAGCCACAGTGCCCCCCATAACAGTGCGTCAGCCACAGTGCCCCCCATAACAGTGCGTCAGCCACAGTGCCCCCATAACAGTGCATCAGCCACAGTGCCACTGCCCCCATAACAGTGCGTCAGCCACAGTGCCCCCATAACAGTGCGTCAGCCACAGTGCCCCCATAACAGTGCGTCAGCCACAGTGCCCCCATAACAGTGCGTCAGCCACAGTGCCCCCCATAACAGTGCATCAGCCACAGTGCCCCCCATAACAGTGCAACAGCCACAGTGCCCCCCCATAACAGTGCGTCAGCCACAGTGCTCCCCATAACAGTGCGTCAGCCACAGTGCCACTGCCCCCATAACAGTGCGTCAGCCACAGTGCCCCCATAACAGTGCGTCAGCCACAGTGCCCCCCCATAACAGTGCGTCAGCCACAGTGCCCCCCCATAACAGTGCATCATACAGTATAACGTCTCCTTGCAGCTGCCACCGTGCCCCTTACAGAATAACGTCTCCTTGCGCTGCCCCCATACAGTATAACGTCTCCTTGTGGCCTCTATACAGTATATTGTCTCCTTGTGGCCCCCATACAGTATAACGTCTGCTTGTGGCTGCCCTATACAGTATCACGTCTCCTTGTGGCTGCCCCATACAGTATAACGTCTCCTTGCGGCGGCCCCCATACAGTATAACGTCTCCTTGCGCTGCCCCCCTACAGTATAATGTCTCCAAGTGTTTTTTTCTTCTAAATGGGCATTTATCGTGATATATACCGTTATCACGATAAATTTCTTAATATCGTTATCGTGGCAATATTTTTGATATCGCCCAACCCTAGCTGGAACACTAGATTCAGGGTATTGCTATTTTGGCAATTGAATTTCACCCCAGAAAAAAAATATACCCTTTTACGGACAGATTTAAACTAGGCCTGCAACAGCTGGAACACCAGATTCAGGGTATTGCTATTTTGGCAATTAAATTTCACCCCAGAAAATAATATACCCTTTTATGGACAGATTTAAACTAGGCCTGCAACAGCTGGAACACCAGATTTACTTTATTTCTATTTTTGCTAGTGACTTTCACCTCAGAAAATAATATATCCTTTGACGGACACTAGTGAAATTTTCCAGTCACAGCTGGACCACCAGATTCAGGGTATTGCTATTTTGGCAATTAAATTTCACCCCAGAAAATAATATATCCTATGACGGACACTATGAAACTTGTCCAGTCACAGCTGGAACACCAGATATGTGGTATTGCTATTTTGGCAATTGAATTTCATCCTAGAAAATTATCTATCCTTTGCCGGACACTATTAAACTTTGCCATCCACTGCTGGGACACCAGATTTAGGGGATTGCTATTTTGGCAATTGAATTTCACCACAGAAAAAAATCTAACCTTTGCCAGACAGCAGACAGTATTACACTTGGCTAGCCACAGCTCGAACACCAGATTTAGGGGATTGCTATTTTAACATTAGAATTTAACCCCTTAATAAAATATAGACATTTCTATCCTGAATTTCTAGGGTTGACAATAAGCACAGCCTAGCCCCTGATGTAGAATATAGCAAAAAAAAAAACTAGTATTGATAGATTGATGAACTCGGGGGCAGCTTGTGCTGGTGCACCACAAGACACAAAATGGCCGCCGATCAAAGTGACAGAAAAACGCTCCGTGCAGCCTAAAAACCAGTGAGCAATTAACTAGCAGAAGTTGAATGATTCACAGCTGTAGATAGATCACTTCATTAGGTGTTTTTGCTGACTTTTCCCTGTCTAATCTCGCCCTCACAGTAGCTGCGTCCTCTCCCTACACTAATCAGAGCAGTGTGACGTGCGGCGCTACGTGACTCCAGCTTAAATAGAGGCTGGGTCACATGCTGTGATGGCTTCTTAGGGCAAAAAGTAAAATGCTAGCTGATTGGCTGCTGTGCAGCCTTTCAGAAAGCAGGAAGAAATCGCCAAACAACGGACCCGAACCCAAACTTTTTTGAAAATGTTCGGGTCCGGGTCCGTGTCCCGAATACCCCAAAATTCGGTACGAACCCGAACTATCCAGTTCGGGTTCACTCATCCCTAGTTATGATAGATTTGATGGTGCTTCTGGGGATCATCAAAGATTTGGATATTGTTTTATAACCTAACCCTGACTTGTGCTTCTAAACAACATTGTCCCTTACTTGTTTGGAGAGTACCTTGGTCTTTATGGCAGTGTTTGGTTAGTGATACCTCTTGCTTAGGTGTTGCAGCCTCTGAGGACTTTCAAAAAAGGTGTGTATATGTAATGACAGATCATGTGACATTTAGATTGCACACAGGTGGACATCATTTTACGAATTATGTGACATCTGAAGGTAATTGGTTGCATCAGAGCTTTTTTGAGCTTTTTTTCCTAACAAAGGGGGTGAATACATACGCACATGCCAATTTTCTGTTTTCTATTTCTAAACAATAGTTTTATTTATATATTTTTCTAATTTCACTTTACCAACTTAGACTACTGTGTTCTGATCCATCACATAAAATAAAGATTTACAAAACATTGAACTTAAGGCTGTAATGTAACAAAACACGAAAAAAGTTAAGGGGGTGAATACTTTTGCAAGGCACTGTATTCTTTGGCTCTTCCAAACTACATTAGGACATAAGGACTTGCATAAACTGGAACATGTGACCAATTGGTTTAGTGCACATAACTACATATTATACAAAAGCAATAATACAATAATAGGCAGCATATTCCATATAGCCTATGACATAAAGCCCATCATTAGGCTGTACAGTGCACTATGCATACAAACTATTAATATTTAACCATTTATAACCAAGAGGATCTGTGTACCACCTAACAAGATAGCTATAGAATCCCTTAGAAAAAAAACACCATATGCTTTCAAATATAGTGGATAGAGATGAGAGAATTTCAAAAAAATTCAATTAGGCCGGTTCGCCGAATTTTCCCAAAAGATTTGATTTGATCTGAATTTATTCAAGGTGAATGGCGTTAAAAAACAGCTATTTCCTGGCTGCAGAGAGCGTGTATAATGGTGTAGAACACTGTGCCTTGCAGTAACACTCATAGGGAGTCTGCTGTGGTAGTGAAACAATACTGTGAGTCAGTAGTGATGAGCGGCAGGGGCAATATTCGAATTTGCGATATTTCGCGAATATTTGGGCAAATATTCGCCATATATTTGAAAATTCGCAAATTCTTAATCTCGTCGTTATTTTCTGATTGCGAATTTTCCCAAGCAAGAAAATAATGTCATTATTTTCTGATTGCGAAAAGTCGCATAAAAATGTGCATAAAATTTGCATAAAAAATTGCATTAACTGGCATTTAAAAGATATATGGAAAAAAAGCGAGAGGGTGGTGGCTCACTCTAATTGGTTCTATGGATTGGGTGCTCCAGCCCAGGTCAGGGTACACCACTTCCCTGAAGGTAAAGTATATTCCAGCGACACTTGGGGGAAGGCGGGCACACTCACACCTGGTTAATCAACCTCAGCAAATTATTTTTACACTAGTTTAATGTATAAGATACTAATTGAGAATTATTGACACATGATACATCATCATTAACAACAAAAATAAAACAATATAAAACCATAAAGCTAAAAATGCATAGGTATAAAAAGCACCAAGGAGGACCTGTATATCAGGCAGAAAGTATGGTCTAGTAAGTGACCCGTGTGTACGGGCACACTGACTGCCTGAAATATGGGTCCAACAGGAGGCTATCTGAAGCCGGCTGACTCCACTTGGATATCTATTTACATGTAGAGTCCGTATTCATATCTGGTTTGTTTGATCCAGAACATAGACGGTGATGTTCTTCCAATAGGGAAATTATAAGAGTCTAGTTTCGTTTATAGGCTCTCCATAAAAGCCAATCTCCGTTCTCATTCTGTACAATCCTCTATTTGTAAAGAAATGTTGTCCCTTACCTCCCTGCCCGACACTTCATATAGAAGGCCGATGATCGGACGGTAGTTCGGAGCCATGAGGTAGGCGGTATGTTCTCAGCGTTCACCGCCGTAGTAATCACGCTCTCACTCTCCAGTCCTCGCGTTAGTTGATGTGAGAGTTCATACGAGGATTCGTCCGTTGGCTGGATCGCGACTAGGTCAGGGAGGAAGTTTTTTGGTTCAATGGTTTTTCTCCTTGGATCCTTAAACTTGCATGGCCATGCTCGAATATTAGAGAATTAGTCACAGGTATATGGTCCAGCCAGACGCGTTTCGGGACTGCCGGTCCCTTCTTCAGTGGTGCCATCATAACTGTTGACTTCCGACTTTTTATATTCGAAGGGTCAAATCGAATGTCGAAGTGCGGATCTAATAATTGGGTCTTGATGTTATTTTCTTTGGATGTATATAGCGTCAGACCCATATCCACAGGATTATAGTCCGCAGTAGTCATTAATAGAGATCAGTACCACTAATGAATACAGATGTGTATCCATATCCCTTTTGATTTCAACTAAAAACGCACCTATCGTAATGTTACGGTTCTGGTGCGTTTTTTTGGGAATGGTTGCGTTTTTTGGTATGTAGTTCATTCTCCATATAAAAACATCTTTCTATAGATCAGAATGTATATACATCATTGCATCAGCCTGAAATTTACATATTATGCTTCATCATTCTCCATAATAAAAATCTCAATTCTCATCCTTCTTACAATATTTCTTTGTTACAAATATGGTGGATACTAAGGTCTTTGCAACATCAATCTGAATCTTCAGACCTATATCATCAGTATGAAAATTCCAAAAATATCTTCAATCTGAGATTTCAGAGGTATAGCTTGAATGAAGTAAAAAGGGGGTGTACACCAACCAAACTTATAGCTTAGTGATAGTGTACACCAACCAAACTTATAGCTTAGTGATAGTGTACACCAATCAAACTTATAGCTTAGTGATAGTGTACACCTCCACCCCCTTTTTACTTCATTCAAGCTATACCTCTGAAATCTCAGATTGAAGATATTTTTGGAATTTTCATACTGATGATATAGGTCTGAAGATTCAGATTGATGTTGCAAAGACCTTAGTATCCACCATATTTGTAACAAAGAAATATTGTAAGAAGGATGAGAATTGAGATTTTTATTATGGAGAATGATGAAGCATAATATGTAAATTTCAGGCTGATGCAATGATGTATATACATTCTGATCTATAGAAAGATGTTTTTATATGGAGAATGAACTACATACCAAAAAACGCAACCATTCCCAAAACGCACCAGAACCGCAACATTACGATAGGTGCGTTTTAGTTGAAATCAAAGGGATATGGATACACATCTGTATTCATTAGTGGTACTGATCTCTATTAATGACTACTGCGGACTATAATCCTGTGGATATGGGTCTGACGCTATATACATCCAAAGAAAATAACATCAAGACCCAATTATTAGATCCGCAATTCGACATTCGACGACCTCCGGATATAAAAGTCGGAAGTCAACAGGTATGATGGCACCACTGAAGAAGGGACCGCAGTCCCAAACGCGCCTGGGCTGGACCATATACCTGTGACTAATTCTCTAATATTCGAGCATGGCCATGCAAGTTTAAGGATCCAAGGAGAAAACCATTGAACCAAAAACTTCCTCCCTGACCTAGACGCGATCCAGCCAACGGACGAATCCTCGTATGAACTCTCACATCAACTAACGCGAGGATTGGAGAGTGAGCGCGTGATTACTACGGCGGTGAACGCTGAGAACATACCGCCACTCACGGCTCGAACTACCGTCCGATCATCGGCCTTCTATATGAAGTGTCGGGCAGGGAGGTAAGGACAACATTTCTTTACAAATAGAGGATTGTACAGAATGAGAACGGAGATTGGCTTTTATGGAGAGCCTATAAACGAAACTAGACTCTTATAATTTCCCTATTGGAAGAACATCACCGTCTATGTTCTGGATCAAACAAACCAGATATGAATACGGAATCTACATGTAAATAGATATCCAAGTGGAGTCAGCCGGCTTCAGATAGCCTCCTGTTGGACCCATATTTCAGGCAGTCAGTGTGCCCGTACACACGGGTCACTTACTAGACCATACTTTCTGCCTGATATACAGGTCCTCCTTGGTGCTTTTTATACCTATGCATTTTTAGCTTTATGGTTTTATATTGTTTTATTTTTGTTGTTAATGATGACTTGTGGTCGGATCGGCTATCAGAAAGGTGTACGTAACCTATCTACAACAAGCAGTAGAATTGTGCCATAACTGCTGCGGTAGGGCAGCCTAAAGGGGGCCACCCTAATATGAAGTGACTGTAAGATGGTGTGGGTGGGTGGGTGAAATCAGCTGAATCGGCGTCAGCCTGGGCCCACAGGTGCCTATAAATAGCCTTGTAATCAGCCTCCCCTCCCACAAATACAGCAAAGGTCTTTGCTTAATACTTGTGGTCGGATCGGCTATCAGAAAGGTGTACGTAACCTATCTACAACAAGCAGTAGAATTGTGCCATAACTGCTGCGGTAGGGCAGCCTAAAGGGGCCAAAAAGAGCAGACCTTAGTTTAGAGCAAAACATATACATACCATTACGACACCCACTTTGAACGCAAAGACACTACACGATGAAGGTGCGGAATATACCGTACGTACCACAGAGACTTCTATGTACCTTACCTCTTTGTCACGTGCGCCGGCACGTCGTTCTTGGAGGTAGCTAATGTTGATGCTTTTGAAAGAGTGGTTGGTAATCAGAAACGATTTACTCCTATGTTGAACAACATATGAACATATTACGAGACGGTCTGAATCCTGAGAGCTGCAGACTAAAACAACAATGGTGAATCTGATGGAAGGGCCTAATTGAAGTCCAACCATTCGCCAAGGGCCCTGTTAATAGTAGCAAAATACTTCACCTATACTTATACCCCCGACCACCGCTTTAATTATTATTATTATTTTTATAAAGGACCCAAAAAGTTAGAAGATGGCGGATGCCGTCTAACTCTAGTAATGGATTAAGTGAAATGTGTAGACTCACCAGGCCTGGGGAACCATAAGCACGAGTACATGGCTGATCCAATTAACGAGCTAATGTTGCCTGTAATGAGGACAGAAAACATACCCACCATACTAGCAGTTGTGACAGGAAATAAGCTTAAGGTCGTGATAAACTATGTATGCTGCACCTACAGTAGTGATAGGACTTGTTGAATCCATAGACGTGACAGACTACGTATATTGTGCCTTATTATTGTACCTACTACTGGATGATAGACCGGTACCCAGAAACTAGGTGCGACACCAACACCCTCAGCCCGAGTTTGACGATTAAGTAAGCATGTCTGTAATGAAGACATAATGTACACCCAATGCCTGCCGCTATGACAGGACAAGCTTAAGGTCATGATAGACTACGTATGCTGTGCCTGTAGTCGCGCTAGGACTCATCGTGTCAGTAACGTGACAGACTTCGTAAGTCGCCTGTAGTCGTGACAGGACTTATTAGTCTGTAGTCGTGACAGACTTCGTAAATCGCCTGTAGTCGTGACAGGACTTAGTCTGTAGTCGTGACAGACTTCGTAAATCGCCTGTAGTGGTGAGACAGGACTTATTAGTCTGTAGTTGTGACAGACTTCGTAAATCACATGTAGTGGTGAGAGGACTCCCTGTGGACAAAACTGATGCCATAGTATTATTTTTTATTTTTTCCTGAACAACCCTTTGAGAGCCGAAATTTGAGAAACGTGAAAAAATGAGACCACAGGGTCAGCTTCCTGGGAGAATGGGTCTATAATGCAAGGACGGGCAAGAGAAAAGTAACAGCGGGGAGCGAGGGAAGCAAGAACCTAGAGAGGGTAAATGGGAGGAAAATGCGAACCCAGGAGAAGGTGATGTCTGAAAAGGAAGGCTTGAGATGACTGCTTGAAAAGAAAACGATGAAAACCCAACAACCTACAACAATAATGTGAGTTAGATTCTAATGCCCAAAAGCCATGCATGCGAGCCTCCACAAGAAGAATTGTATTGCGAGCCACAGCTGACCGAGCAATGCGAGCGGGCCTGAAGGCAGAAATACACATGGAACCTACTGTGGCGGACCACGCAGCCAACCTCGAATGGCGGAGTTGTGTGTAAAATGTAAATTGAGAAGCCATGCGTGAGACACTAATGGCGGGGCCAAGCGCGAGAGACACTAATGGCGGGGCCAAGCGCGAGAGACACTAATGGCGGGGCCAAGCGCGAGAGACACTAATGGCGGGGCCAAGCGCGAGAGACACTAATGGCGGGGCCAAGCGCGAGAGACACTAATGGCGGGGCCAAGCGCGAGAGACACTAATGGCGGGGCCAAGCGCGAGAGACACTAATGGCGGGGCCAAGCGCGAGAGACACTAATGGCGGGGCCAAGCGCTAATTAATCGACATATAGTGCACTTATAAACCTAGCACAGAACTGCTGACACATGTGTGCCCATAACATACAGTTTATAGATTAAAACACACTTACCAGAGCATCAGTACTCAAATACCGGCGCCTTGACCGATCTGCTTGTGTCCCCATATACAGACCACTGATATACATTTACCAACACCTTGCATGTCTGGCTTTAACTGCGGATGTGCCCCCACATGTAAACAGGTAATAGGAAAACACTTTTTTTTTTTTTTTTTTTTTACGTATGAACCGATATCAGAAAACATGCGACCATACCTACTCTAGGCGCATGCTACACCAATAACTATATGCAATAGCCCCTAACAAGCCCCTAAACAGCTAGACAAAACACTAACAACCGTCATTTGACTGTTAGCACCCAACTCTGCTTTGACCCAGAGAACTGCGAATCGCAAAACGCACTGTGGGTCCCGTGCCAATAAGTACAATTCTACAGTAAGTGCCAGCATTCGCCTGGCCCTTTTTGCCGATGCCCAGGTGTGAACGAGCCTCCACATGATGCTGCTGCATTTTTTTTTTTTTTTTTTTTTTTTTTTTAAATCAACCATTGATACACAAAACACAGCGTGCATAGCTTGAGCCCACTAACAACCAATGCTCGGCCCTTTAGCGCCCAAACTCTGCTTCATCCCAGAGCGCTACATGTTGCAGACCGCAGCGTGGGTCCCGTGCAAACCACTCCGATCCTACCATGAATACCAGCGCCCTCCTGAGACATTCTGCCATCGCCCAGCCGTAAGGAGCCTCCACACCATGCTGCTGTATCCTAGAGCTGACCCAGAGGTAGTGAAATCAGCTGAATCGGCGTCAGCCTGGGCCCACAGGTGCCTATAAATAGCCTTGTAATCAGCCTCCCCTCCCACAAATACAGCAAAGGTCTTTGCTTAATACGTATCATGTGTCAATAATTCTCAATTAGTATCTTATACATTAAACTAGTGTAAAAATAATTTGCTGAGGTTGATTAACCAGGTGTGAGTGTGCCCGCCTTCCCCCAAGTGTCGCTGGCATTTAAAAGATACCTTTTAAATGCCAGTTAATGCGAATTTTAATGCAAATGTATGCACATTTTTATGCAAATTTTCACAATCAGAAAATAATGACATTATTTTCTTGCTTGCGAAAATTTGCATATAAAAAAATTTGCATAAAAACGAATATTCGCAATTGAGAATATATTTTGCGAAATTCTAAATATTCGCGAATTCTCAAAGTGCCGATATTTGCGATTAAAATTCACAATTCGAAAATTCGTGATCAACACTATGAGTCAGTATGACACGCACATACCACTCAGCATGAGGAGACCACAGAGTGGCACAATGACATAGTGTGGAGGTGGCAAAAGCAGCATTAGGACACCTGAGTGGTGAGGTGGCAGCAGCATATGGAGACCACAGGGTTACCCGGTGACAAAATGGGGATGTGGGTGTAAGTAACAGTACCCGCTGACGATGGTGGGTGTAAGAAGGAGCACTTGGTATCAGATGTGTGGCATCAGGCGGGTGGCAGCATGAAAATAGTAGCTGAGGCAGGTAGCCAAAAGGAACCGGTCTCTTTTGTCAAAGTGTTGGTGTGGCACCATGGATGATCTAGTCTTATCCATCAGGCATTGATGGGTGGAAATCCTGGCTGATCCATGTCTGGTTAATTGTGACAAAGGTCAGTCTCTCCACATTTTGGGTGGACAGGCGAGTTCTCCTTGGGGTAACTATGTCCCCCGCCACACTAAACACCCGCTCTGATGCCACACTACTGGACGGGAAGGACAGCTTTTCCAGGGCAAACTCGGCCAGCTGCAGCCACAAATACAGTTTGGCTGCCCAGTAGTCCAGCGGATCTTTAATATAGGGTAGCAGGGTGCTGTTCAAGTATGCCACCACCTGCTGGTTCAGGTCCTGTTTCAGGTCTAGCTTCTGCTACTGCTGGTGAGTGGTTTCTTTACTAGGCTGGTGAAGAAAGCTGCTCATCAGCGACTCTAGATTTGCTGCTGATGAATATGGTACTGCTCTTATCCTCCCAACCCACCACAGCAGCCATAGCAGTGTAACCTGAGTGCAGAGGGCCCCCCCGGTCAGGCTTGCAAGAGAATGGACTATGGCGCAGATAGGCAGTGGCCAACTGACTACATAGGATGTCTCTATAACAGTTCAGTTTGTCCTCCCTCTCAGCGGGTGTAAAAAAGGCCCCCATTTTGGACTGGTAGCGAGGGTCTAAAATAGTGGAGAGCCAGTAGTCATCTCTCTGCCAAATAGTGACAATTTAGCTGTCACTAGGCAAGCAAGTGAGCATGCAGCGGGACATTTGTGCAAGTGAATCAGAGGGACTTTCTGTCTCCATCTCCACTGCATACTGCCACAGGTTGTCTGGGTCCTCTGCCTCATCCTCCTCATTGCCCTGTAGCTCCTCTGGCTACTCCTGCTCCTCCTCTCCTGTTACCTGTGTAGAAAAACCACCCATTTCGCTACACATTGCTAGTGCTTCAATATCCTCCTCCTCCTCCTCCAGTTTAGCCCCCACATGGCTCATGTGGCTGTGATATCTAGGCGCCATGTCTCCAGTCCCCTGACCAGCCATATCTACCAGCATCCGTTCCAGCACATGAAGCAGTGGAATGACATCGTTCATCCTGTAGTCCTGGCGACTGACAAATAAAGTGACCTCCTCAAACGGCACGAGCAAATGGCAGCTGTCACGCATGAGCTGCCACAGGCTTACATCAAAGTTACACAGGGGAGTACCTCTGTCCGCCTGTATCATCAAGAAATCGTTTATGGCCTTTCTCTGTTCGTATAGTTGGTCCAACATATGGAGGGTGGAATTCAATCGGGCGGAAATGTTGCATATGAGCCTATGTTGGGGGATGCCATTCTGCAGCTGCAGCTCAAGGAGGGTGTGCTTTGCAGTGTACTAGTGGCTGAAGTGCATGCAAAGTTTCCTGGCCATTTTCAAGATGTCTTACTGATGGGTGGAAGACTTCAGGAAAGGCTTGACAACCAGATTAAACATGTGCGCCACGCAGGGCGCATGGCTCATCCCTCCTTGACTCAGCACCAACACCATGTTCTTCCCATTGTCGGTCACCATGGTTCTGATTATGAGTTGTTGCGGAGAAACCAGGATTCAATTTCTTGATGAAGGACGCTGAGCAGTTCCTCCCCTGTGTGACTCTGTTCGCCCAGGCAAACTAGGTGCAGAACAGCATGACACCGCCGTGCCCTGCACATGTGGTATGCTGGGGGGCACTGTGAATTGTCCCTGCAGTGGTGGCTGAGGATATGGTGGAGGATGAGGAAGCAGAGGCGGACATTGTCGCAGGACCAACGGCGTGAAAATGTGGAGGCGGAAGAGGCATCACCTGGCCAAGTTGCTGGTGTGGCTGGGCAGGCACCACATTTACCCAGTGGGCCGTAAAGGACATGTATTGTCCTTGACTGTAGTTACAGCTCCACATGTCGGCTCTGACGTGCACTTTGGCAGTCACCGACAGGCTCAAGGACTGGTCCACCTTCTGTTCTACATATTTGTGCAGGGCTGGTACTGCCTTTTTGGCAAAGAAATGACGAATCGGCACAAGCCATCAGTTCTCTGAAAGGTGCAGAGTCCACCATTTGGTAAGGGAGGGACAGCAGCACCAGCAATTTGACCAGTAGCACGTTCAGCTTCTGCTCTGTTGGATGAGTGCACGCATACTGTTGTCTCTTGGAAATCGCTTTGGTGATCATTGACAGAATGACTGACGAGGAGTAGGAGAAGTAGCAGAAGCATCAGGGCAGGTAGATGATGGGAATGACAGACAGCTCCCTTCGGCTGAGGTGGTGGAGTCTTGACTGCCTGAAATCGGGTGAGTGCCACTGGATGATGCAGCGATTACTGCGGCAGGCTGGACCACCACATCGGAGCCACAGTTCTACCAGGCCATTTTATGATGACGCTCCATATGTTGATGCAGGGCCGTGGTGCAAACATTGGCACCCTGGCCATGCTTCAATTTCTGCCCACAGATTCGACAAATGGCCATGTTCACCTCTTTTGGCGGCTTAACAAAAAACTGCCACACCGCCGAGTAGGTGATTTTACCCCCAACACTCCGCACTGACTTCTACCGCCACTGCCTCTGTGAACCCCTGCATCACTACTTTTAGGGCAGATAGGCTCCTGCGATGTGGGTGGTCTATCATGGGGCACGTTTGGCTCCCGACCTTCCACTGCTGCCACCCTGCTGACTCTTGGCCAAGCTACCAACTAGCTGGCTCCGCCGCTGCCTCACGCGCAAGCTGGCACCCTTTGTCCCGATGATGATGAAGCTCCTTCATCACCCGGCTCCCAATTGCGATCGGCTACATCATCATCGAGTACTGTCTGCACGTCACTGATGTCCTTCTCAATGGTCTCTGAACCAGGAGCCTGACCGCTCTCAATACCAGCTCCCACGCCACTCTCCACATCACTACTTGCCCGTCTACCGGAGGAAGCGGCGGATGTCTCCTCTACATCATGGCTGCCCAGTGGCTGCTGACTGTCCTCTAGTAGCTCGTCCTTACTGTATAGTGGAGCTATGTCTACAGCATATAATACTTCTCTGGCTGAGGGAACAGAAAAGGACAGAGGCAGGTTGAGGACAGGTGAGAGCACAGGGCCTGCTCCTGGGCTATGCCAACTAAGGGTTTTGTCTGACCCACCGACTCCTGGCTAGGGGTGTCTGAAGTCACTAAGGAAAAAGTGGATGACCGAGTCAACCATTCAAGAACCGCTAGATGACACAGGGAGCTCAGGCCTTGAAGTGACCCCTGCTGCCCCACTCCCCCTTACTCTGCTGCGACCTGTGCCTGCACCAGAAACATTTAGGGCTCTTCACCTCCCAAGTGCAAGTCCTATCACTACTCTGTCTGACGTACTGTTAGATCAAATAAATAAATAAGAAAGGAAATTAATACACCCCAAAAAAGGCTGTAATTTTCTCATTTCACCACACAACGGCTAATAAGCCCCTTTTTTTCCACTAACACACCCCAAAAAAAGGCTTTTTAACATATAACGGCACCACTGAACGGCAAATAGGCCCTCCTTTTTTTTACCACTTATACACGCCAAAAAAGATTTTAGAACATATACCCGCACCGCTGAACGACAAATATGCCCTTATTTTTTCCACTAATAAACCCCATAAAAGGCTGTAATTTTCTACTTCACTACACGGCTAATAAGCTCCTTTTTTTTCCCACTAATACACCCAAAAAAAGTTTTTAGAACATATAACTGCACCGCTGAACAGATAATAAGCCCTTTGTTTTCCACTAAAACATCCCAAAAAAGGCTTTAGAACATATAACTGCACCACTGAACGGCAAATAAGCCCTTTGTTTTCCACTAATACACGCCAAAAAAGGCAGTAATTTTCTCACTCCACCACTCAACGGCTAATAAGCCCCTTTTTTTTACACTAATACACCCAAAAAAATGCTGTAATTTTCTCACTTCACCATACATCAGGTAATGAGCCCCTATTTTTTCCCACTAATGCACCCCAAAAAAGTCTTTAGAACATATAACTGCATCGCTGAACGGCAAAGAAGCCCTTATTCTTTCTCCAAATACTGTATTCACTCCAAAAAAGGCTTTAGAACATATAACTGCACCGCATATAAAGGAGGGCATCATACACACCCTTGAAATTAGGGGCAAAGCCTGCTAACGAGCAGACCATTTAAACAAAATGGGAAGGGCTTGCTGCAGAGCTGACCATCTAAAACATTAGAGGTAAGGGTCTGCTGCTGAGCTGACCCTCTAAAAGATTAGGGGCAAGTGCCTTCTACTGATCTGTCCATCTAAAACATTCGGGGTGAGGGCCTGCTGCTGATCTGACCATCAAAAACATTAGGGGTGAGGGCCTGCTGCTGAGCTGACCATCTAAAACATTATGGGTGAGGGCCTACTGCCGAGCTGACCCTCTAAAACATTAGGGACGAGTACCTGATGCTGATCTGACCATCTAAACAAAATGGGAAGGGCTTGCTGCAGAGCTGACCATCTAAAACATTAGGGGCGAGGGCCTGCTGCTGAGCTGACCCTCTAAAAGATTAGGGGCAAGTGCCTTCTACTGATCTGGCCATCTAAGACATTATGGGCGAGGGCCTGCTGCCGACCTGACCATATAAAACATTATGGATGAGGGCCTGCTGCTGATCTGACCATCAAAAACATTAGGGGTGAGGGCCTGCCGCTGAGCTGACCATCTAAAACATTATGGGTGAGGGCCTACTGCCGAGCTGACCCTCTAAAACATTAGGGACGAGTACCTGATGCTGATCTAACCATCTAAAACATTAGGGGCGAGGGCCTGCTGCAGATCTGACCATCTAAAAAATTAGGGGTGAGGGTCTGCTGCTGAGCTGACCCTCTAAAAGATTAAGGGCAAGTGCCTTCTACTGATCTGGCCATCTAAAACATTAGGGGCGAGGGCCTGCTGCCGATCTGACCATCTAAAACATTATGGGCGAAGGCCTGCTGCTGATCTGACCATCAAAAACATTAGGGGTGAGGGTCTGCTGCTGAGCTGACCATCTAAAACATTATGGGTGAGGGCCTACTGCCGAGCTGACCCTCTAAAACATTAGGGACGAGTACCTGATGCTGATCTAACCATCTAAAACATTAGGGGCGAGGGCCTGCTGCCGATCTGACCATCTAAAACATTAGGGACGAGTACCTGATGCTGATCTGACCATCTAAAACATTAGGGGCGAGGGCCTGCTGCTGAGCTGACCATCTAAAACATTATGGGCGAGGACCTGCTGCTGAGCTGACCATCTAAAACATTATGGGCGAGGGCCTACTGCCGAACTGACCCTCTAAAACATTAGGGACGAGTGCCTGATGCTGATCTGACCATATAAAACATTATGGGTGAGGGCCTACTGCTGAGCTGACCATCTAAAACATTATGGGCAAGGGTCTGCTGCCACGCTGTGCATCTAAAACATTATGAGCAAGTGCCTGCTGCTAAGCTGACCATCTAAAACATTATGGGTGAGGGCCTACTGCTGAGCTGACCATCTAAAACATTATGGGTGAGGGCCTACTGCCGAGATGACCCTCTAAAACATTAGGGACGAGGGCCTGCTTCCAAGCAGCGCATCTAAAACATTATGAGCAAGTGCCTGCTGCTGAGCTGACCATCTAAAACATTATGGGTGAGGGCCTGCTGCTGAGCTTACCATATAAAATATTAAGGGGCGAGGGCCTGCTGCTGAGTTGACCATCTAAAACATTATGGGCGAGGGCCTGCTTCCAAGCAGCGCATCTAAAACATTATGAACAAGTGCCTGCTGCTGATCTGACCATCTAAAACATTAGGGGCGAGTGCTTGCTGCTGATCTGACCATCTAAAACATTAGGGGTGAGGGCCTGCTGCTGAGATGACCATCTAAAACAGTATGGGCGAGGGCCTACTGCCGAGCTGACCATCTAAAACATTAGGGGCGAGTGCCTGATGCTGATCTGACCATCTAAAACATTAGAGGCGAGGGCCTGCTGCTGAGATGACCATCTAAAACATTATGAGCAAGTGCCTGCTGCTGAGCTTACCATCTAAAACATTATGGGTGAGGGCCTGCTGCTGAGCTTACCATATAAAACATTATGGGCGATGGCCTCCTGCTGAGTTGACCATCTAAAACATTATGGGCGAGGGCCTGCTTCCAAGCGGCGCATCTAAAACATTATGAGCAAGTGCCTGCTACTGATCTGACTATCTAAAACATTATGGGCGAGTGCTTGCTGCTGATCTGACCATCTAAAACATTAGGGGTGAGGGCCTGCTGCTGAGATAACCATCTAAAACATTATGGGCGAGGGCCTGCTGCTGAGCTGACCATCTAAAACATTATGGGTGAGGACCTGCTGCTGAGCTGACTCATCTAAAACATTAGGGGCGAGGGCCTGCTGCTGATCTGACAATGTAAAACATTATGAGTGAGGGCTTACTGCTGAGCTGACTATCTAAAACATTATGGGCGAGGGCCTGCTGCCGAGCTGACCATCTAAAACATTAGTGGTGATGGTCTGCTGCTGAGCTGACAATCTAAAACATTATGGGTGAGGGCCTGCTGCTGAGCTGACCATCTAAAACATTATGGGTGAGGGCCTGCTGCTGAGCTGACCATCTAAAACATTAGGGGCGAGGGCCTGCTGCTGAGCTGACAATCTAAAACATTATGGGTGAGGGCCTGCTGCTGAGCTGACCATCTAAAACATTATGGGTGAGGGCCTGCTGCCGAGCTGACCATCTAAAAAACTAGGGGTGAGGGTCTGCTGCGGAACTGACCCTCTTAAACATTAGGAGCGAGTGCCTGCTGCTGATCAGACCATCTAAAACATTAGGGGTGAGGGCCTGCTGGTGACCTTCTAAAACATTATGAACAAGGGCCTGCTGGTGACCCTGAAAAACATTATGGTTGAGGGCCTGTTGGTGTCCCTAAAAAACATTATGGATAAGGGGCTGCTGGTCATCATCGAAAACATTATGGGTGAGGGCCTGCTGCAGAGCTGACAATTTAAAACATTTGGGGCCAGTGATTGATGCTGATTTGACCATCTAAAACATTATGGGCAAGGGCTTGGTGACGAGCTGGCCATCTAAAAAATTACGGGTAAGGGCCTGCTGCTGAACTGACCATCTAAAACATTATGGGCGAGTGCCTGCTGCTGACCTACCATCTAAAACATTATGGGCGGGGGCGTGCTGCCAAGCGGCGCATCTAAAACATTATGAGCAAGTGCCTGATGCTGAGCTGACCATCTAAAACATTATCGTTGACGGCCTGCTGCTGAGCTGACCATCTAAAACATTATGGGCGATGGCCTGCTGCTTAGCTGAGCATCTAAAAAATTATGAGTGAGTGTCTGCTGCTGAACTACCATCTAAAACATTATGGGCGAGTGCCTGCTGCTGATATGACCCTCTAAAACATTAGGGGCGAGGGCCTGCTGCTGAGCTGACCATCTAAGACATAATGGGCAAGGGCCTGCTGCCAAGCTGCGCATCTAAAACATTATGAGCAAGTGCCTGCTGCTGATATGACCCTCTAAAACATTAGGGGCGAGGGCCTGCTGCTGAGTTGACCATCTAATACATTAGGAGCCAGGGCCTGCTGCTGAGCTGACCATCTAAAACATTATGGGCAAGGGCTTGCTGCTGACCTACCATCTAAACCATTATGGGCGAGGGCCTGCTGCCAAGCGGCGCATCTAAAACATTATGGGGGAGGGCCTGCTGCTGATCTGACCATCTAATACATTTGGAGCCAGGGCCTGCTGCTGAGCTGACCATCTAAAACATTATGGGCGAGGGCCTGCTGCTGACCTACCATCTAAACCATTATGGGCGAGGGCCTGCTGCCAAGCGGTGCATCTAAAACATTATGGGCGAGGGCCTGCTGCTGAGCTGACCATCTAAAACATTATGGGTGAGGGCCTATTGCTGAGCTGACCACCTAAAAAATTATTAGTGAGTGTCTGCTGCTGATATGTCCGTATAAAACATTAGGGCGAGGGCTTGCTGCTGAACTGACCATCTAAAACATTATGGGTAAGGGCCTACTGCTGAGCTGACCATCTAAAACATTATGGCCGAGGGCCTGCTGCTGAGATGACCATCTGAAACATTATAGGCAAGGGCCTGCTGCCAAGCTGCGCATCTAAAACATTATGAGCAAGTGGCTGCTGCTGATATAACCAGCTAAAACATTATTAGCGAGGGCCTGCTGCTGAGCTGACCATCTAAAACATTAAGGGTGAGGGCCTGCTGCTGAGCTGACCATCTAAAACATTATGCGTGATGGCCTGCTGCTGAGCTGACCATCTAAAACATTATGGGTGAGGGCCAGCTGCTGAGCTGACCATATAAAACATTATGGGTGAACCTACTGCTGAGCTGACCACCTAAAAAATTATTAGTGAGTGTCTGCTGCTGATATGACCATATAAAACATTAGCGAGGCGAGGGCCTGCTGCTGAGCTGACCATCAAAAACATTATGGGTGAACCTACTGCTGAGCTGACCATCTAAAACATTATGGCCGAGGGCCTGCTGCCGAGCTGACCATCTAAAAAACATTATGGGCAAGGGCCTGCTGCCAAGCTGCGCATCTAAAACATTATGAGCAAGTGCCTGCTGCTGATTTGACCATCTAAAACATTATTAGCGAGGGCCTGCTGCTGAGCTGACCATCAAAAAAATTATGGGCGAGGGCTTGCTGCTGAGCTGACCATCTAAAAAATTATGAGTGAGTGTCTGCTGCTGATATAACCATATAGAACATTAGTGGCGAGGGCCTGCTGCTGAGCTGACCATCTAAAACATTATGGGAGAGGGCCTGCTGCCGAGCTGACCATCTAAAAAATTAGTGGTGATGGTCTGCTGCTGAGCTGACCATCTAAAAAAGTAGGGGTAAGGGTCTGCTGCTAAACTGACCCTCTAAAACATTAGAGGCGAGTGCCTGCTGCTGATCAGATCATCTAAAACATTAGGGGTGAGGGCCAGCTGGTGACCCTCTAAAACATTATGAACAAGGGCCTGCTGGTGACCCTGAAAAACATTATGGTTGAGGGCCTGCTGGTGACCCTCAAAAACATTATGGCTGAGGGCCTGCTGGTGACCCTCAAAAACATTATGAAAACATTATGGGCGAGGGCTTGCTGCAGAGCTGACCCTTTAAAACATTAGGGGTGAGTGACTGATGCTGATCTGACCATCTAAAACATTAGGGGTGAGGGCCTGCTGCTGAGCTGACCATCTAAAACATTATGGGAGAGGGCCTGCTGCTGAGCTGACCATCTAAAACATTATGGGCGAGGGCCTGCTGCCGAGCTGAGCATCTAAAACATTATGAGTGAGTGTCTGCTGCTCATCTGACCATCTAAAACATTAGGGGTGAGGGCCTGCTGCTGATCTGACCATCTAAAACATTATGGGCGAGGGCTTTGTGATGAGCTGGCAATCTAAAAAATTAGGGGTGAGGGCCTGCTGCTGAGCTGACCATCTAAAACATTATGGGCGAGTGCCTGCTGCTGATCTGACCATCTAAAATATTAGGAGCCAGGGCCTGCTGCTGATCTGACCATCTAAACTATTATGGGCGAGGGCTTGTTGCTGAGCTGACCATCTAAAACATTAGAGGTGAGGGCCTGCTGCTGAGCTGACCATCTAAAACATTATGGGCGAGGGCCTGCTGCCTAGCTGACCAACTAAAAAACTAGGGGTGAGGGTCTGCTGATGAACGGACCCTCTAAAACATTAGGGGCGAGTGCCTGCTGCTGATCAGACCATCTAAAACATTATGGTTGAGGGCCCGCTTGTGACCCTCAAAATAATTATGTTTGAGGGCCTGCTGGTGACCCTCAAAAACATTATGGTTAAGGGCCTGCTGGTGACCCTCTAAAACATTATTGGTGAGGGCCTGCTGGTGACTCTCAAAAACATTATGGATGAGGGCCCGCTGCTGAGCTGACCCTCTAAAACATTGGGAACGAGGGCAGCCTAATAAGCATGTTGATACGATGGAGAAGGAGGACGAGAAAAGGGAGATTGAACCATATACCCTTTTTAGTGGTGGAAGCGGTGCATTGGAATACATTGTATTCATTACACCATAAAAGCCACATTTAGAGTGCCTCTGGTGGAGTAGAGAAGTCAGGGGCAATCCAGGCCTTGTTAATTTTTATAAGATTTTTATAAGATTTTAAGAGTCAACCGTTCTGCATTTTCAGTTGACAGGCAGATGCACTTATCAGTTATTATGCCCCCAGCAGCAGTAAATACAAAGTGGGGCAGGCCAGCACATCCAAGGCGTAAAGTGCCGGTTCGTGCCACGTGTCCAGCTTGGACACCCAATAGTTGTAAGGCACAGAGGGATCACTGAGGACACTGACACGGTCTGGTACGTACTTCTTCACCATCTGACAAAATGTTTCCCTCCTTGTGACACTAGGCCGCACATCAGGTTGAGGGTGCTGGCGGGTGTCATAAAACTGTCCCAGGCCTTGGAGAGTGTTGCCCTGCCTTTGATGGAACTGCTGTGTGTTCCCCTCTTCTCCCCTCCTCGGTTGGCCAAGGAACTATGTACACTGCCGCCAGCGTTGTCAGCTGGAAATGTTTGGAGCACATTTTCCACAAGAACCTTCTGGTATTGCACCATTTTGCTAATCCTCTCCACCATAGGAATGAGAGATGAGAAGTTCTCTTTGTAGTGGGGGTCAAGAAGGGTGAACAACCAGTAAACGGTGTTGGCTAAAATGTGTACAATGCAAGGGTCACGGGACTGGCAGCCTAACATAAAGTCAGCCATGTGTGCCAGAGTCCCAACAGACAAGACTTCGCTGTCCTCATCAGGAGGATGACTCTCAATCTCCTCATCCTCTTCCTCCTCTTTTACCCATCCACACTGAACAGCTGTACTTCCATGGGTACTACCATCTGTAGCAGAGGCAACTGTCTCCTGCCCCTCCTCCTCCTCCTCCTCCTCATCATCCAATTTGCGCTAAGAAGATGAACTGAGGGTGGTTTGGCTATTACCCTGTGTACTGTCTTCCCCCATTTCCACCTCTTCCCCATGCAAAGCGTCCGCCTTAATTGTGAGCAGCGAGCATTTGAGTAGACACAGAAGTGGGATGGTTTATCCTATAATAGCTTTATAGAAGAGCTTTATAGAAGCTCACCATCTGTGTTGATTCCTCAAAGTGGCTTAAAACCTCACAGAGGTCAGACATCACGGCCTGTTGCAGCTTCCCCACCGCAGTGCTACACTGCTCCCAGCTACTAACTGATGGCTGACTGGTACTGCAAGATGATAATTCAGAAGTGGAAGTGGAGGAGGAGGCAGAGGAGGAGAAGGGGGGGTTGCAGCCACTAACATAGGTGGTGGCGGAAACCCTAATGGAAGTAGAGCCCACAATCCTTGACGTCGGTAGCACCTGTTCCATCCCAGGGTACGACTCGCTCCCGGCCTCCACAACATTCAACCAGTGTGCCGTCAGGGAAATGTAGCGTCCCTGGCCAAAAGCACTTGTCGATGTGTCAGTTGTTAAGTGGACCTTCCCAATAACTGCATTTGTCAGGGCACGAGTGATGTTATGGGACTCATGCTGGTGTAAGGCTGGCACTGCACACTGTTAAAAATATTGGCGGCTGGGGACAGAGTAACGTGGGACGGCCACCGCTATCAGGCTGCAGAAAGCCTCAGTGTCCACAATCCTAAATTGCAACATTTCCAGGGCCAGCTTTTTTGAAAGGTGCGCATTTAGTGCTATGGCCTGTGTGTGGGTGGCTGGGTATTTGCGCTTTCGCTCAAAGGTCTGGGGTAGGGAAATCTGTACGCAACGCTGAGATATAGAAGTGGATGTGCTAGCTGATGGTGCCTGTGAAGGTCCAGGTGCATGGCGGGAGACATTCAGGCCTGCATCTTGGACTGGGGATTGACCAGCACGTAACACAGGGGAAGAGGAGACAGTGGTGTTAGCTGCAGACACTGATTGTGGACCCAGGCGCTCGGCCCACCTATTAGGGTGCTTTGATGGCATGTGGTGGATCATGCTGGTGGCGGTGAGGTTGCTAGTGTTCACGCCCCTGTTCATTTTGGTACAACACAGGTTGCAAATGACAATTCTTTTATCGTCCGCACTTTCCTCAAAAAAGCGCCAGACTGCGGAACACCTACAGATTTACGCAAGGGGTGCTCCGGGGAACAGTTGAGTACCTGTTTGGTGTGGTCTGCCTTCTCCCATTTGCAACCCTCTACCTTTTCCTGCCTGTTGCGATGCTGCGGATCCCTCCACCTCTCTACTGCTATCCTCGCTCGGCTTGCTACCTTCCAAGGTTGGGTCAGTGACTTCTTAGTCCACCACCTCCTCACTGTGGTCATCCTCCTGACTTGTTGACCTAACAACAACCTCAGTTATTGACAACTGTGTCTCATCCTCATCATGAACCTCTTGAGACACTAATTGCGGTTGACTTATTGGCAACTGTGTCTCAACATCATCATCCAGCTTGTGAAACACTAATTGCCGTTCCCCAACCTCATCTTCTTCTGACTGTGGATGCTCAAGAGTTTGGGAATTAGGGGACAAGATCTCCTCATGTCCCTCTTCAAGCAGGCTTGGCGAGAGGCCCAATTTAAGGAATGGCGACAAAAAGAGCTCCTCTGAATATCTGAGTGTGGGATCACTTGTTTGCCAACACTCTCCATGGTGGGAGGAAGGAGTATCAGGGTGAGGATTCTGTTGACCAGACTCTTGGCTACTGAGACTGGACTTTGTGAAAGACAGGGTGGTCGCACCAGTGCACCTGGTCGCACTGGTCTGACTTTGAGAGTAGTGTCCTGTGCTGCCCTGCAAAGTGGGACATAAATCTAGGTATAGTGAATGAGTGTGTTTCTTGTGCTCTGGCAAGGGGCACAGCTTCACCGCAGCCAGGGCCACTGCCTCTGCGTGCACCATCAACACTTCCCCGTCCCTTACTGCTCGTCTTGCGCATAGTAAATGGTGTATATGCTTGCAAGTATGTCACACGTACAGTAGCACAGGTTTTGTAAGTGTATGCCTAAATAAAGTACACAGAATGTCACAGATATTTTTAGAAGGCGAACACGTTATACAGGAGGCATAGCGCCAGTAATGTCGCTGTTACCACTAATAAAAAATAACACTGAATGAATGTCACTGGTATTTAGGATGCGCATACGTTATACAGGAGGTAAAGTGCAAGTAATGTCGCTGTCACCACCAGCTAATAAAAATTTACACTGAATGAATGTCACTGATATTTAGGATACGCACACGTTATACAGGAGGTGTAGCACAAGTAATGTCACTGTCACCACCAGCTAATACAAAATTACACTGAATGAATGTAACTGATATTTAGGATGCGCACACGTTATACAGAAGGTATAGCGCTAGTAATGTCACTGTCACCACCAGCTAATTAAAAATTACACTGAATGAATGTCACTGACATTTAGGATGCGCACATGTTATACAGGAGGTATAGCGCAAGTAATGTTGCTGTCACCACCTGCTAACAAAAAATTACACTGAATTAATGTCACCGATATTTAGGAT
The DNA here is from genome assembly GCA_033119425.1 of Bufotes viridis. Taxonomy (NCBI): domain Eukaryota; kingdom Metazoa; phylum Chordata; class Amphibia; order Anura; family Bufonidae; genus Bufotes; species Bufotes viridis. The sequence goes on along the minus strand of CM065589.1, from coordinate 65,318,937 downwards.
GGGCAAACGTTATACAGGAGACATTAATCTAATAACCTATCATAGGAACAATCCTACATAGTCTTTTAGCTTTTTTGGCCGACTCTGTATTGGATTGACCTTCTAATGCTTCCTGCTATATATGTTCTATCAATTATAGGGTTGCAACCACCTCATAAATGTTTCAAGAGTAATGGTGTTGGTTTAGAGAACATCTCACTGCTTGAAATCCTCAATGCACACAACTGTACGGTACATGCCACATGAAAGGGTCATGTCCTATTGATTATGTGATATATGTTTTCAGCTATACTTGTGTGGGTAGCTCATGTGAATTCACCATAAACTACAAAAGCTGCTTCAAATAGAATCCTCAATATGACTATAGTCAGAGAGAAGTGCTACGATTTTGTGCAGCAATCTGAATTGGAAGTATTGAGTGATATTATGTGACCCATACATAAAGTTGGTTTGTGTTTACATTGAAGGCTTTAAAAAAACTTTTACATTCTCAAATCATATAATATGACCATCAGACCTTCAAACAGATGAGGTTAGTTGATATTTCCTGGCACTTGGTAAAGGCTTTTTTCACCTTTCAAAAAGCATCTGTCACCAGAATGCTCTACTTCACTATATACTGTATGGTCAAAATGATCTTGTAATTAGACCCAAAGTAAAAAAAAAAAAAAAAAACACATCCAGATAGATATGGTTTGCTGCAAGTTTGTGGCCTGCAGTTACAGTATGTCTCAGACACACATGTAAATGATAACAGGGGTGGTCTAATTAGACCAGAGGCTGTAAATGTACTTCCCCCACTGTCATATAAAAAAGGTCTTATAGGTTACTTTTGGGCACTGTACCTCTTGGTGGGAGATTTTGACTGTGAGAAATGCCTCTATGACACACTTGAAGACATTTTGCCAATTTGACAGATTTTGAGAGAGGTTGTATCTTTGGACTTAGAGAAGAAGGAGGGTCATTTTGATGAGTTGCCTGCCATCTAGGCCTTTCTGATCTATGTGTTAGGAGGTGTTTGGAGCATTGGTTACGTGACGGCAAGCACATGCGGCAAATAGGCTCCAGATGGCCCAGGCAGACCACCAGTAGAGAGCATTTGATCTACCAACAAGCACAAGCAGCTCCCACAACTGTTGTCCGTCATCCAGATACAGGTGGTACATTCATTACCCACCCCTGTCTCTGTTCAAACAATTTCATGAAATTTTCAACAGTTTCATGGCGGCCATTAGAGATGAGAGAACTTCAAAAATTTGATTTGCCTGGTTCGCCAATTTTTTAAAAAAATTTGGTTCGATCCTAATTTATTTGTGGCGAATCACGTTATAAAATTGCTATTTCCTGGCTGCACAGAGCCTATGTAGTGGTGTAGAATATTGTGCCTTGCCATAACACGCATAGGGAGTCTGCTTTGGTAGTGAAATAATACTGTGAGTCCGTATGACATGCAGATGACAGGCGTCGCTCTTAGAATCACTACATGCTTCACTTAATTGAGCAGTTACGGGGCCAAAACTGACCAAATAACTCAAGTGTGAACTCAGCCTTACAGGTCAATTTTAGCGTCAAGAAGATTCCACCGTCAGCAGCTGATTCCACATAGATGCCTACAGAGCCTGTTCTATTAAATGCTTATACAAGTAGAGTCCCCCTGACAGAATGAAGATGGTGTCAGCAGTTAGTTTGTGTTAACATCACTGATACAGTACTAACCTCAGTATCTGAGGAAAGGGATTTAGGGGTCATTATATCAGACGACCTAAAGGTGGGCAGACAATGTCTTAGAGCAGCAGGTAATGCCAGCAGAATGCTTGGGTGTATAGGGAGAGGCATTAACAGTAGAAAGAGGGAGGTGCTCGTGCCGCTCTACAGAGCACTAGTGAGACCTCATTTGGAGTATTGTGTGCAGTACTGGAGACCATATCTGCAGAAGGATATTAAAACTTTGGAGAGAGTTCAGAGAAGAGCTACTAAACTAGTACATGGATTGCAGGACAAAACGTACCAGAAAAGGTTAAAGGACCTTAACATGTATAGCTTGGAAGCAAGAAGAGACAGAGGGGATATGATAGAAACTTTTAAATACATAAAGGGAATCATCACGGTAAAAGAGGAGAGAATATTTAAAAGAAGAAAAACTGCTACAAGAGGACATAGTTTTAAATTAGAGGGGCAAAGGTTTAAAAGTAATATCAGGAAGAATTACTTTACTGAGAGAGTAGTGGACGCATGGAATAGCCTTCCTGCAGAAGTGGTAGCTGCAAATACAGTGAAGGAGTTTAAGCATGCATGGGATAGGCATAAGGCCATCCTTCATATAAGATAGGGCCTGGGGCTATCCATAGTATTCAGCATATTGGGCAGACTAGATGGGCCAAATGGTTCTTATCTGCCGACACATTCTATGTTTCTATGATTATTTTGCCCCTCCTCTGATCCGTCAGAACAATAACCCCCAAAAAACAGATCCTGTCTGTGGAGCATCCGCCATCAATCGGTCAGCATTTGGTCAGTAATCAATCAGTATTGCTAAAGCCCAAATAAAACAGGAGTGGATCCAAAACAGAGATGAAACGTGAATGGAATATTTGCACATCTTCTGTGTTTTGTACCCACTCCTGCTTTTGGCTACCAAATCATAAGCCAATTCTAATGCAAAATAGGGACCCTGTCATGCAGGCCTCGCAGCTGTTTAATTTTTTCCTTCCTTCTGACAGATCAGAAGGGTCAAATAAATGATGATGTCAGCCAGGCCGAAAGGCAAAATAGTGGCCCAGTCATGAAGTGGGGAGGTTAGAAACAGCATGAGAAGTCCACAGAGTGGCCTAATGACAGAGTCTGGAGGTGGCAGCAGCACCAGGAGAAGGCCACAGAGAGGCACAATGACAGTGTGGAGAAGGCAGCATCAGGAGGAGGCCACAGGGTGGCACAATGACAATGTGGAGGTGGAAGCAGCATAATCAGAAGGCCACAGAGTGGTACACTGACAGAGTGTGAAGGTGGTGGCAGTAACATCAGGAGGAGGCCACAGTGGCAAAATTACAGTGTCGAATGTGGCAGCAGTAGCATCAGGAGGCCACAGAGTGGCAAAATGACAGAGGGTGGAAGTGGTAGAATCAGCATGAGGGGTAGGTCACAGGGTGGCACAATGTCAGTGTTGAGGAAGCAGCAGCATCAGGAGACCACAGAGTGGCAAGGTGACATAGTGTGGAGGTGGAAGCAGCATCAGGAGACCACAGAGTGACATGGTGACATAGAGTGGAGGTGACAGCAGCATCAGGAGACCACAGAGTGGCAATGTGACATAGTGTAGAGGTGGCAGCAGGAGACCACAGAGTGGCAAGCTGACATAGTGTGGAGGTTGCAGCAGCATCAGAAGACCACAGAGTGACCCGGTGACAGAGGCGGGTGGCAATACCAATACCAGCTGAAGATGGTGAATGAAATAAGAAGCAGATATGTGGCATCAGGCGGGTGGCAGCATCAGAATAGTAGCTGAGGCAGGTAGCCAGAAGAAACCGGTCTCTTTTTTCAAAATGTTGGTGTAGCACCATGGATGATCTAGTCTGATGCATCAGGCATTGGTGGGTGGAAATCCACGCCTGATTCATCTTGACAAAGGTCAGTCTCTCCACATTTTGGGTGGACAAACGAGTTCTTCCTGGGGTAACTATGGCCCCCCTCCGCACTAAACACTACTGGCCGGGCAGTACAGCTTTTCCAGGGCAAACTCTGCCAGGTGCGCCCACAAATCCGGTTTGGCTGCCCAATAGTTCAGCGGATCTTCTATGTGGAGTGGTAGGGTGCTGTCCAAGTATGCCACCACCTGCTGGTTCAGGTCCTGCTCCAGGTCTAACTGCTGCTGCTGGTGGGTAGTTTCTTCACTATACGGGTGAAGAAAGCTGCTCATCAGCTTCTCTAGACTAAAGTTGCTGTTGATGTAGCTGGTACTGCCCCCCCCCCCCCCACCCACCCTGCCACAATAGCCATGGCAGAGGAATATGAGTGCAGAGGGATCCCCCGGTCATACCTGCAAGAGGACGGACGATGTAGCAGATAGGCAGCGGCCAACTGACTACATAGGATATCTCTATAGTAGTTCAGTTTGTCCTCCCTCTCAGCGGGTGTAAAAAAAGGCCCCTATTTTGGACCGGTAGCGAGAGTCCAACAAGTTGGAGAGCCATAAGTTATCCCTCCAATGAATGGGGACAATTGGGCTGTCACTACGCAAGCAAGTGAGCATGCATCGGAACATTTGTGCAAGTGACTCAGAGGGACTCCCCGCCTCCATCTCCACTGCATACTGCCACGGTGTGTCTGGATCCTCTGCGTCGTCTTCCTCATCGACCTGTGGCTCCTCTAGCTGATCCTGCTCCTCCTCTCCTGTGTAGAAAAACCACCCATTTTGTTGCACATTGCTTGTGCTCCAATGTCCTCCTCTTCCTCCTCCAGTTTAGCCCCCACAGGGCTCATGAGGATGTGAGATCAAGGCCCCACGTCTCCAGTCCCCTGACCATCCAGATTTACCAGCATCTGTTCCAGGACATGAGGCAGTGGAATGATGTTGTTCATTCCATAATCCTGGCGACTGACAAATAACGTGGCATCCTCAAAGGTCCTGAGCAAATGTCAGGTGTCACGCATGAGCTGCCATTGGCTGACATCAAAGTTACACAGGGGAGTACTCCTATCTGCTTGGATCATCAAGAAATCGTTTATGGCCTTTCTCTGTTCGTATAGTCGGTCCAACATATGGAGGGTGGAATTCCAACAGGTGGAAACGTTGCATATCAGCCTATGTTGGGGATGCCGTTCTGCCGCTGCACCTCAAGGTGGTTGTGCTTTGTGGTGTACAAGTGGCTGAAGTGCATGAAAAAGTTTCCTAGCCATTTTTAGGATGCCTTGCAAATAGGTGGAAAACCTCAGGAACCGCTTGACAACCAGATTGAACACGTGTGCCATGCAGGGCACATGGCTCAGCCCTCCTTGACAGTACCGACATTATGTTCTTCCCGGTTTCGGTCACCATGTTTCTGATTTTCAGTTGTCACGGAGAAAGCCAGGATTCGATTTCTTGATGAAGGACATGGAGCAGTTCCTCTGTGTGTGACTCCATTTGCCCAGGCAAACGAGCTGCAGAAAAGCACGACGCCGCTGTGCTCTGCACATGTGGTCTGCTGGCGGGACACTGTGAATTGTCCCTGCAGTGGAGGCTGAGGACACGGTGGAGGATGAGAAGGCAGAGGCGGACATTGTCACACGACCAACGGCGTTAGAACGTGGAGGCGTAAGCGGCGTCACCTGGCCAAGTTGCTGGTGTGGCTGTGCAAGAACCACATACACCCAATTGGGCCATAAAGAACATGTATTGTCCCTGACCATAGTTACAGCTCCACACGTCGGCGCTGCCGTGCACTTTGACAGACACCAACAGGCTCAAGGACTGGCCCACTTTCTGTTCTACAAACATGAGCAGGGCTGATACTGCCTTTTTGGCAAAGAAATGACAGCTTGGGACTCTCAACTTCGACTCGGCACAAGTCACAGTTCTCTGAAAGGTCCAGGGAGGGACAGCAGCACCAGCAACTTGGCCAGGAGCACATTCAGCTTCTGCGCCGTTGGATGAGTGTATGAGTGACGCTGCATATGTTGATGCGGGGCCGTGGTGCCAACATTGTCACCCTGGCCATGCTTCACCTTCCGCCCACAGATTCTACAGATTCTATTTTACCCCAACACTCCTCATTGACTGACTTCCACAACTGCTGATCGCGTGAACCCCTGCACCACTACTTTCAGGTCAGTTAGGCTCCTGCAAAGCGGGAGGTCTACCCAGGGCATGTTTGGCTCCTGACTTTCCACTGCTGCCACCCTGCTGACTCCCGGCCACGCTACCGACTTGCTGGTTTTGCCGCCGCTGGCTTAAGGGCAAGCTGCCACCCTCTTCTCCTAATGATGATGAAGCCCCTAATTCACCCGCTTCCCAAGTGCAATCAGCTACATCATCATCATTGAGTACCGTCTGCAAGTTACTGATGTCCTCCTCAACAGTCTCTTGGTCAGGAGCCTGACCACTCCCAACACCAGCTCCCACGCCACTCTCCACATCACTACTTGCCCACCTACTGGAGGAAGTGGGGGATGTCTTCTCCAAATCCTGGTTGGCCAGTAGCTGCTGACTGTCCTCTAGTAGCTCGTCCTCGCTGTAAAGTGGAGCTGAGCGCACATCATATAATACTTCCCTGGCTGAGGGAACAGAAAAGAACAGAGGCAGGTTGAGGACAGGTGAGGGCACAGGGTCTGCTCCCGGGCCATAACAACTAAGGGTTGTGTCTGACGAACCCACCGACTCTTGGCTGGTGGTGTCTGATGTCACTTGGGACGAAGTGGATGACCGAGTCAACCATTCAAGAACTGCTGGGTTACTGGTCAAGACACGACCACTAGATAAAACCGTGAGCTCAGACCTCTCGCTGCGACTCCTGCTGCCATGCCCCCTTACTCTGCTGCAACTTGTGCCTGCGCCAGAAACATTTAGTCCTCTGCCACTCCCCTGTGCAGGGCCTGGCACCTCTCTGTCTGACATACTGTTAGATCAAATAAATAAAAATAAAATTGAAACACTCCAAAAAAGTCTGTAATTCTCTCACTTCATTACACAACGGCTAGTAAGCCCTTTTGTTTTTCCACTAATACACTTCAAAAAGGGCTTTAGAACATATAACTGCACCGCTGAACAGCAAATAGGCCCTCATTTTTTCCCATTTATACACGCCACAAAAGGCTTTAGAAAATATAACTGTACCACTGAACGGCAAATAATATATATTTTTTTGCCACTAATACACGCCAATAAGGGCTTTAGAACATATAACTGCACCTTTGAATGGCAAATAGGCCCTTTTTTTCTACTTATACATGCCACAAAAGGCTTTAGAACATGTAACTTCTAGTGTTGATCGAGCACCCAAGTGCTCAGGTGCTTGGGCCGAACACATCGGGATGCTCGGGTGCTCTACAGAGCACCCGAGTATAATGGAAGTCAATGGGAGAGCCCGAGCATTAAACCAGACACCCCCTGCTCTGAAGAGGGGAGGGTGTCTGGTTCATAGGAAAAGGTCAGAAATTGATGGAAACACCACCGAAATGGTTCGAGAACAGCATGGGGAGGATGTCTGGATGCATCTTGGACTCCCAGGTCGCTGCTGGGAACGATGTTGTCCAAGTAGTACGCCACTTTTACAGACTGACAATAATACCCACAGAATCAATTTTAGAGGAAAAATTGTTAGGAAACATTCTTCCCTGAATATTTACTTATATATAAAGTGCAAGTGTTGCCAAAAATTACAAGCAAGATGCACTCCGATACAACCTGTATATCACATAAAAGAGGGCCTCATTCACATAGTGGTACAATTGTTCATGTAGTGGGACTCCTACACTCATAAAGCATATGCACTAAGTGAAAGGGCTGCCAAAAATTACAAGGAACTGGCACTTCAATACCTTCTGTTACACATAGGAAGGCATCATACACACCCTTGAAAAGTATGATTGATGGCCTGTTGGTGACTCTGAAAAAACATTTGGAGCAAGGGCCTGCTGATATGACGATCTAAAACATTAGGGGTGAGGGCCTGCTGCTGAGCTGACCCTCTAAAACATTATGGGTAAGGGTCTGCTGGTGAGCTGACCCTCTAAAAGATTGTAGGTGAGGGCCTGCTGGTGAGCTGACCCTGTAAAACATTATATGCGAGGGCCTGCAGATGAGCTGACCCTGAAAAACATTATATGCGAGGGCCTGCAGGTGAGCTGACCCTGTAAAAGATTGTAGGTGAGGGTCTGCTGGTGAGCTGACCCTCTAAAAGGTTGTAGGTGAGGGCCTGCAGGTGAGCTGACCCTGTAAAACATTATATGCGAGGGCCTGCAGGTGAGCTTACCCTGTAAAACATTATATGCGAGGGCCTGCAGGTGAGCTTACCCTGTAATAAATTATATGCAAGGGCCTGCAGATGAGCTGACCTTGCAAAACATTATATGCGAGGGCCTTCAGGATAGCTGACCCTCTAAAAGACTGTAGGTGAGGGTCTCCTGGTGAGCTGACCCTCTAAAAGGTTGTAGGTGAGGGCCTGTAGGTGAGCTGACCCTGTAAAACAGTATATTCAAGAGCCTGCAGGTGAGCTGACCCTTTAAAAGATTGTAGGTAGAAAATTATATGCGAGGGCCTTGGCTACTAAGACTGGTCTTGGTGGAAGACAGGGTGGTTCTTAACCGACTGGAAGCATTATCTGCTGCAATCCAACCGACCACTTGGTTGCAATTGTGGAGGGCCTGCTGGTGAGCTGACCCTGTAAAACATTATGGTTGAGGGCCTGCTGGTAAGCTGACCCTATAAAACATTATGGTTGAGGGCCTGCTGGTGAGCTGACCCCATTAACATTAAGCTCTATAGGGTAGTGGTTAAGGTTCTTGCCTTTAGTGCAGATGGTTGTGAGTTCAAAAACATTAAAAAAGTAGAGACTATTAGTGTGTACATACTGACAATGCTTGGGGATACCTTCTTCATATCATAGACTCCATAAATATTTTTGCTGATGACACAAAGATTTATAACAGGGTTGATGTTCCTGGAGGGATACACCAAATGGAAAAGCATTTAGGAAAACTAGAGGAATGGTCAAAAATATGGCAACTAAAATTTAATGTCGATAAGTGCAAGATAATGCACCTGGGGCGTAAAAACTCAAGAGCAGAATATAAAATCAGTGATACAGTACTAACCTCAGTATCTGAGGAAAGGGATTTAGGGGTCGTTATATCAGACGACCTAAAGGTGGGCAGACAATGTCATAGAGCAGCAGGTAATGCCAGCAGAATGCTTGGGTGTATAGGGAGAGGCATTAACAGTAGAAGGAGGGAGGTGCTCGTGCCGCTCTACAGAGCACTAGTGAGACCTCATTTGGAGTATTGTGTGCAGTACTGGAGACCATATCTGCAGAAGGATATTGAAACTTTGGAGAGAGTTCAGAGAAGAGCTACTAAACTAGTACTGTACATGGATTGCAGGACAAAACTTACCAGGAAAGGTTAAAGGACCTTAACATGTATAGCTTGGAAGTAAGAAGAGACAGAGGGGATATGATAGAAACTTTTAAATACATAAAGGAAATCGTCACGGTAAAAGAGGAGAGAATATTTAAAAAAAGAAAAACTGCTACAAGAGGACATAGTTTTAAATTAGAGGGGCAAAGGTTTAAAAGTAATATCAGGAAGTATTACTTTACTGAGAGAGTAGTGGACGCATGGAATAGCCTTCCTGCAGAAGTGGTAGCTGCAAATACAGTGAAGGAGTTTAAGCATGCATGGGATAGGCATAAGGCCATCCTTCATATAAGATAGGGCCAGGGGCTATTTATAGTATTCAGTATATTGGGCAGACTAGATGGGCCAAATGGTTCTTATCTGCCGACACGTTCTATGTCTATGTTTCTATAAAACATTATGGCTTAGGGCCTGCCAGTGAGCTGAACCTATAAAACATTATGGCTGAGGGCCTGCTGTTGAGCTGACCCTGTAAAATATTATGGTTGAGGGCCTGCAGATGAGCTGACCCTGTAAAACATTATGGTTGAGGGCCTGCTGGTGAGCTGACCCTGTAAAACATTACGGTTTAGGGCCTGCTGGTGAGCTGACCCTCTAAAACATTATGGTTGAGGGTCTGCTGGTGAGCTGACCCTCTAAAACATTATGGTTGAGGGTCTACTGGTGCGCTGACCCTCTAAAACATTATAGGTGAGGGCCTGCCGGTGAGCTGACCCTCTTTAAAAATTGTAGTAAAGGGAATATATACAATCTGGATAAGGAGGAGGAGGTAGAAAACAATATTCAACCATATACACTTTTTTTGTAGTGGAGAAGGAGCATGGGAATACACTACGGTAGACTGAGTACATTATAAACAATACATTGAAATTGCCTTTATGTTCATCATTAGAGTTGAGCGGACACCTGGATGTTTCGGTTCGAGAAGTCCGGGCGAACTTCACGAAAATGTTCGTGTTCGGGACCCGAACTTGACCCCAAACCCCATTGAAGTCAATGAGGACCCGAACTTTTTGGCACTAAAAAGGCTGTAAAATAGCCCTGGAAAGGGCTAGAGGGCTGCAAAAGGCATTAAAATGTAGGTAAATCCCCTGCAAACAAATGTGGATAGGGAAATGACTAAAAATAAATTTAATAAAAATTAACCAATATCAATTGGCAACTTGGAGGAGGAGGTGGAATAGGAGGTTGGGGTGGCGTCAGGTTGGAATGCTATGGGAGTTGAAGTTGTCATCACAGCCAAGAAGGAATCATGTCTGCCTGCAGGACCACAGGCCTCATTCAAACATTCAGGCCTATGGGACCCACAAAAAGGAGAGTTAAAATCACGACAAGACAGTATTGATTTCACCCAGCAATGCCACAGGCCTCATTCACAGATTTCAGTCCCATGGCACCCACAAAGAGGAGAGTTACAAACATGCCAAAACAGTATTGATTTCACCCAGTAGTGCCACAGGCCTCATTCCCTAATTCAGGACCATGGACCCGCAAAGAGGAGAGAGGTCCCGTAACAGCAACACAGGCCTCAGGTCAACCTGCAATGGAACAGGCCATTATCATTTATGTAGATTCCTGACACCCAGACAATGGAGAGGTCATTTGACTGTATAAAGAGTTTAATGTCTCACACTAATGCAGCACGCGATTTAACGAAATTTAGGCCCCTGACAATCAGACAATGGGGCGGTCTTTCGACAGTAAAAAGAGTTTAATGTCTCCCACCAATGCAGCAAGCGATTAAACGAAATATAGGCCCCTGAAAACCAGACATTGGGGCGGACATTTGACAGTAAAAAGAGTTTAATGTCTCCCACTAATACATCGGGCGATTAAACAAAATATAGGACCCTGACAACCAGACAATGGGGAGGTCATTTGACTGTATAAAGAGTTTAATGTCTCCCACTAATGCAGCACGCGATTTAACGAAATTTAGGCCCCTGACAATCAGACAATGGGGCGGTCTTTCGACAGTAAAAAGAGTTTAATGTCTCCCACCAATGCAGCAAGCGATTAAACGAAATATAGGCCCCTGAAAACCAGACATTGGGGCGGACATTTGACAGTAAAAAGAGTTTAATGTCTCCCACTAATACATCGGGCGATTAAACAAAATATAGGACCCTGACAACCAGACAATGGGGAGGTCATTTGACAGTATAAAGAGTTTAATGTCTCCCAACAATGCAGCAAGCGATTAAACGAAATATAGGCCCGTGACAACCAGACAATGTAGAGGTTATTTGACAGTATAAAGAGTTGAATGTCTCCCACCAATGCAGCAAGCGATTAAACGGAATATAGGCCCCTGACAACCAGACAATGTAGAGGTCATTTGACAGTACAAAGAGTTGAATGTCTCCCACCAATTCAGCAAGCGATTAAACAAAATATAGGCCCGTGACAACCAGAAAATGGGACAGTCATTTGACAGTAAAAAGAGGTTAATGACTCCCACCAATACAGCATGCGATGAAACAAAATCTAGGCTCCTGACAACCAGACAATGGGGAGGTCATTTTACAGTATAAATAGTTTAATGTCTCCCACCAATGCAGCAAGCGATTAAACAAAATATAGGCCCCTGACAACCAGACAATGGGGCGGTCATTTGACAGTAAAAGAGGTTATTGTCTCCCACCAATGCAGCAAGCGATGAAACAAAATATAGGCCCCTGACAACCAGACAATGTAGAGGTCATTTGACAGTATAAAGAGTTTAATGTCTCCCACCAATTCAGCAAGTGATTAAACGAAATATAGGCCCCTGACAACCAGACAATGGGGCAGTCATTTGACAGTAAAAAGAGGTTAATGTCTCCCACCAATACAGCAGGCGATGAAACAAAATATAGGCCCCTGACAACCAGACAACGGGGAGGTCATTTTACAGTATAAATAGTTTAATGTCTCCCACCAATGCAGCAAGCGATTAAACAAAATATAGGCCCTTGACAACCAGACAATGGGGCGGTCATTTAACAGTAAAAAGAGTTTATTGTCTCCCACCAATACAGCAGGTGATGAAACAAAATATAGGTCCCTGACAACCAGACAATGGGCGGTAATTTGACAGTATAAAGAGTTTATTGTCTCCCACCAATGCAGCAAGCGATTAAACAAAATAAAGGCCCTGACAACCAGACAATGGGGCGGTCATTTGACAGTATAAAGAGGTTAATGTCTCCCACCAATACAGCAGGCGATTAAACAAAATAGAGGCCTCTGACAACCAGACAATGTAGAGGTCATTTGACAGTATAAAGAGTTTAATGTCTCCCACCAATGTAGCAAGCGATTAAACGAAACATAGGCCCCTGACAACCAGACAATGGGGCGGTCATTTAACAGTGAAAAGAGTTTAATGTCTCCCACCAATGCAGCAAGCTATTAAACAAAATATAGGCCCCTGACAACCAGACAATGGGCGGTCATTTGACAGTATAAAGAGTTTATTGTCTCCCACCAATGCAGCAAGTGATTAAACGAAATATAGGCCCCTGACAACCAGACAATGGGGCGGTCATTTGAGAGTATAAAGAGGTTAATGTCTCCCACCAATACAGCAGGCGATTAGACAAAATAGAGGCCCCTGACAACCAGACAATGTAGAGGTAATTTGACAGTATAAAGAGTTTATTGTCTCCCACCAATGCAGCAAGCGATTAAACGAAATATAGGCCCCTGACAACCAGACAATGGGGCGGTCATTTGACAGTATAAAGAGTTTATTGTCTCCAACCAATACAGCAGGCGATTAAACAAAATAGAGGCCTCTGACAACCAGACAATGTAGAGGTCATTTGACAGTATAAAGAGTTTAATGTCTCCCACCAATGTAGCAAGCGATTAAACGAAACATAGGCCCCTGACAACCAGACAATGGGGCGGTCATTTGACAGTGAAAAGAGTTTATTGTCTCCAACCAATGCAGCAAGCGATTAAACTAAATATAGGCCCCTGACAACCAGACAATGGGCGGTCATTTGACAGTATAAAGAGTTTAATGTCTCCAACCAATTCAGCAAGCGATTAAACGAAATATAGGCCCCTGACAACCAGACAATGGGCGGTCATTTGAGAGTATAAAGAGGTTAATGTCTCCCACCAATACAGCAGGCGATTAGACAAAATAGAGGCCCCTGACAACCGGACAATGTAGAGGTAATTTGACAGTATAAAGAGTTTAATGTCTCCCACCAATGCAGCAAGCGATTAAACGAAATATAGGCCCCTGACAACCAGACAATGGGCGGTCATTTGACAGTATAAAGAGTTTATTGTCTCCTACCAATGCAGCAAGCGATTAAACGAAATATAGGCCCCTGACAACCAGACAATGGGGCGGTCATTTGACAGTATAAAGAGGTTAATGTCTCCCACCAATACAGCAGGCAATTAAACAAAATAGAGGCCCCTGACAACCAGACAATGTAGAGGTCATTTAACAGTATAGAGTTTAATGTCTCCCACCAATGCAGCAAGCGATTAAATGAAATATAGGCCCCTGACAACCAGACAATGTAGAGGTCATTTGACAATATAAAGAGCATAATGTCACCCACCAAAGCAACAGGTGATTATCTGAAATGTAGGACCCTGGCACTCAGACAGAGGAGAGAGGTCCCATAGCAGAAAATCAGGCTTGATGTCACCCGCCTAAGCAGCAGGCGATTTACAGAATTTTAGGCCCCTGACACCCATACAGAGTAGAGGTCCATTCAACTTGGGGTTGCCCCCAAAATAATGGTACAATTAAAAAAAAGAGGATTCAATAAAGAAGTGCCCTGGAGTACAAGAATGTATGGTTGAGGGCGCGGCAGTTATAAATGTCTATTCAGCACAAGGTACAGACAAGTCCTGTGGGATCCATGCCTGGTTCATTTTAATGAATGTGAGCTTGTCCACATTGGCTGTGGACAGGCGGCTGCGTTTGTCTGTAATGACGCCCCCTGCCATGCTAAATATACGTTCAGACAATACACTGGCCCCAGGGCAGGCCAGCACCTTCAAGGCATAAAGGGCAAGCTCTGGCCATGTGGACAATTTGGAGACCCAGAAGTTGAATGGGGCAGAACCATCAGTCAGTACGTGGAGGCGTGTGCACACGTACTGTTCCACCATGTTGTTGAAATGCTGCCTCCTGCTAACACATTCCCTATCAGCTGGTGGTGCAGTTTGCTGTGGCGCAGTGACAAAACTGTTCAACATCTCGGCCCTGTTGTCTGACCTTGACACAGCTGCGTTGGCGACCTCTTCCTCCTCGCCTTCGACTTGTGCTTCCACTTCCCCCCGTGTCATTTGAGAATGCCCTCATGATTTTAGTCACGCATCTTCCTATCATGCTCTAGTGCGGGAATTAAGGTGGGTAGGTTGTCCTTGTACCGGGGATCCAGCAGGGTGGCAACCCAGTAGTCAGCACAAGTTAAAATGTGGGCAACTCTGCTGTCGTTGCGCAGGCACTACAGCATGTAGTCGCTCATGTGTGCCAGGCTGCCCAGAGGTAACGATAAGCTGTCCTCTGTAGGTGGTGTATCGTATGTGTCCTCCGTATCCCCCCAGCCACGCTCCAGTGATGGCCCTGAGCTGCGTAGGGTGCCACCCTGCAGTGAAACCGGTTCCTCCTCCTCCTCTACCTCCTCCACCTCCTCGTCCTCCAGAAGCAACAGGTGATTATCTGAAATGTAGGACCCTGGCACTCAGACAGAGGAGAGGGTCCCATAGCAGAAAATCAGGCTTGATGTCACCCGCCTAAGCAGCATGCGATTTACAGAATTTTAGGCCCCTGACACCCATACAGAGTAGAGGTCCATTCAACTTGGGGTTGCCCCCAAAATAATGGTACAATTAAAAAAAAGAGGATTCAATAAAGAAGTGCCCTGGAGTACAAGAATGTATGGTTGAGGGCGCGGCAGTTATAAATGTCTATTCAGCACAAGGTACAGAAAAGTCCTGTGGGATCCATGCCTGGTTCATTTCAATGAATGTGAGCTTGTCCACATTGGCTGTGGACAGGCGGCTGCGTTTGTCTGTAATGACGCCCCCTGCCATGCTAAATATACGTTCAGACAATACACTGGCCCCAGGGCAGGCCAGCACCTTCAAGGCATAAAGGGCAAGCTCTGGCCATGTGGACAATTTGGAGACCCAGAAGTTGAATGGGGCAGAACCATCAGTCAGTACGTGAAGGCGTGTGCACACGTACTGTTCCACCATGTTGTTGAAATGCTGCCTCCTGCTAACACATTCCCTATCAGCTGGTGATGCAGTTTGCTGTGGCGCAGTGACAAAACTGTTCCACATCTCGGCACTGTTGTCTGACCTTGACACAGCTGCGTTGGCGACCTCTTCCTCCTCGCCTTCGACTTGTGCTTCCACTTGTCCCCCCGTGTCATTTGGGAATGCCCTCATGCTTTTAGTCACGCATCTTCCTATCATGCTCCAGTGCGGGAATTAAGGTGGGTAGGTTGTCCTTGTACCGGGGATCCAGCAGGGTGGCAACCCAGTAGTCAGCACAAGTTAAAATGTGGGCAACTCTGCTGTCGTTGCGCAGGCACTACAGCATGTAGTCGCTCATGTGTGCCAGGCTGCCCAGAGGTAACGATAAGCTGTCCTCTGTAGGTGGTGTATCGTATGTGTCCTCCGTATCCCCCCAGCCACGCTCCAGTGATGGCCCTGAGCTGCGTAGGGTGCCACCCTGCAGTGAAACCGGTTCCTCCTCCTCCTCTACCTCCTCCACCTCCTCGTCCTCCAGAAGCAACAGGTGATTATCTGAAATGTAGGACCCTGGCACTCAGACAGAGGAGAGAGGTCCCATAGCAGAAAATCAGGCTTGATGTCACCCGCCTAAGCAGCATGCGATTTACAGAATTTTAGGCCCCTGACACCCATACAGAGTAGAGGTCCATTCAACTTGGGGTTGCCCCCAAAATAATGGTACAATTAAAAAAAAGAGGATTCAATAAAGAAGTGCCCTGGAGTACAAGAATGTATGGTTGAGGGCGCGGCAGTTATAAATGTCTATTCAGCACAAGGTACAGAAAAGTCCTGTGGGATCCATGCCTGGTTCATTTCAATGAATGTGAGCTTGTCCACATTGGCTGTGGACAGGCGGCTGCGTTTGTCTGTAATGACGCCCCTGCCATGCTAAATATACGTTCAGACAATACACTGGCCCCAGGGCAGGCCAGCACCTTCAAGGCATAAAGGGCAAGCTCTGGCCATGTGGACAATTTGGAGACCCAGAAGTTGAATGGGGCAGAACCATCAGTCAGTACGTGGAGGCGTGTGCACACGTACTGTTCCACCATGTTGTTGAAATGCTGCCTCCTGCTAACACATTCCCTATCAGCTGGTGATGCAGTTTGCTGTGGCGCAGTGACAAAACTGTTCCACATCTCGGCCCTGTTGTCTGACCTTGACACAGCTGCGTTGGCGACCTCTTCCTCCTCGCCTTCGACTTGTGCTTCCACTTGTCCCCCGTGTCATTTGGGAATGCCCTCATGATTTTAGTCACGCATCTTCCTATCATGCTCTAGTGCGGGAATTAAGGTGGGTAGGTTGTCCTTGTACCGGGGATCCAGCAGGGTGGCAACCCAGTAGTCAGCACAAGTTAAAATGTGGGCAACTCTGCTGTCGTTGCGCAGGCACTACAGCATGTAGTCGCTCATGTGTGCCAGGCTGCCCAGAGGTAACGATAAGCTGTCCTCTGTAGGTGGTGTATCGTATGTGTCCTCCGTATCCCCCCAGCCACGCTCCAGTGATGGCCCTGAGCTGCGTAGGGTGCCACCCTGCAGTGAAACCGGTTCCTCCTCCTCCTCCTCCTCCTCTACCTCCTCCACCTCCTCGTCCTCCAGAAGTGTGCCCTGGTTGTCCACATGTGTACCTGGCCTCTGCTGGTGCAGGAACCCACCCTCTGAGCCACTTCTGTATGACCTGCCTAAAACCCTGTGAAATGCCCCCTCTTCCTCCTCCTCCTGTGCCGCATCCTCTTCCATCATAGCCATAATATATTTTTTTCAAGGAGAGATAGAAGGGGTATTGTAATGTTAACAACGTCATCAGCACTGGCTATGTTGGTTGAGTACTCCAAAGACCGCAACAAGGTACACAGGTCTCGCATGCAGGCCCAGTCACTGGTGGTGAAGTGGTGCTGATCCACAGAGCGACTGACCCGTGCATACTGCATCTGAAACTCCACTATCACCCGCTGCTGCTCGCACAGTCTCTCCAGCATATGTAGGGTGGAGTTCCAACTGGTGGGCATGTCGCATATGAGGCGTTGAGCAGGAAGGCTGAAGTTACGCTGCAGCGCAGACAGGCGAGCAGCAGCAGGGTGACAACGCCGAAAGCGCGCACATATGGACTGCACTTTCGGCAGCAGCTCTAACATTTCTGGGTAGTTTTTAAGAAACTTCTGTACCACCAGATTCAGCACATGCACCAGGCAAGGGATGTGCGTCAAACCAGCTAGTCCCAGAGCTGCAACGAGATTTCGCTCATTATCGCACACCACCAGGCCGGGCTTGAGGCTCACCAGCAGCAACTACTCAGTCTGCTGTTCTATGCCCCTCCAAAGCTCCTGTGCGGTGTGGGGTTTGTCACCCAAACACATGAGTTTTAAAATCGCTTGCTGATGTTTACCCCAGGCTGTGCTGAAGTTGGGGGTGAGGTTCTTTCGATGACCGGATGTGGGGATGGTAGAAGAGCAGTAGGAGGAGGAGGAGGATGATGCGGAGTAGGAGGAGGAAGCAACAGGAGGGAACAAAAAATGCCCTGCGATCCTCGGTGGTGGAAGGACATGAGCCAAACCGTTATCCGCCTCGGGCCCAGCCGCAACTACGTTTACCCAGTGTGCAGTTAGGGAGATATAGCGACCCTGTCCGTGCTTACTGTTTCATGTATCTGTGGTTATGTGGACCTTGCCACAGATGGTGTTGCGCAGCACACACTTGATTGTATCCTCCACTTGGTTGTGCAGGGAAGGGACAGCTCGCCTGGAAAAGTAGTGGCGGCTGGGAACAGCGTACTGGGGGACAGCCACCGCCATCAGCTGTTTGAAACAGTCCGTCTCCACCAGACGGAATGTCAGCATTTCAAAGGCCAGTAATTTTGAAATGCTGGCATTCAGTGCCAGGGCTCGAGGGTGGGTAGGTGGGTATTTCCTCCTTCTCTCCAATGTTTGGGAGATGGAAAGGTGAATGCTACCGTGTGACATGGTGGAGATGCTTGATGATGGTGTCGTATGTGGTGGTGTTGGTGGAACATCCTCTGTTTGGTGGTCGCCAGGCGCCACGGTGATGCCAGAGGTGGAGGGAGAGTCTGAGCCACCAGCAGAAGAGGGAGCAGGAAGAGCATGAGAGTTCCTTGTTTTTAAGGTGTTTACTCCACTGCAGTTCATGCTTTTCATGTAGATGCCTGGTCATGCAGGTTGTACTCAGGTTAAGAACGTTTATGCCTCGCTTCAGGCTTTAATGGCACAACATGCAAACTACTCGTATCTTGTCGTCAGGACATTGTGTGAAGAACTGCCACGCCAATGAACTCCTTGAAGCAGGCCTTGTTGTACTCGGTGCCTGGGTGCGGTGGACAGTAGCAGGCGTATTGTCTCTGGAACAGCCGCTGCGCTTTTGCACCCTGCTCCCTCTTTTGCTGTGCTGTTGCCTCTGTGCGACCACCGCCTCTTCCTCAGAACTGCATGCCTCACTAGCACGACCTTCAGTACAGTCTGGGTCTAGGACTTCATCATCCTCCACATCATCTTCCACCCATTCATGACCCCTACCCTCCTCGTCGGTCTGCACATTGCCGAAAGCCAAAGAAGTTGGCACCTGTGTTTCGTCATCATCAGAGACATTTTGTGGCGGTATTCCCATATCCTCATCCTGCAACAAAAGTGGTTTAGCATCAGTGCATTCAAGGTCTTCCTCTTCTGGGGCAGGGCTAGGTGGATGGGCCGGGGAAACCCTGCCAACAGAGTCATCAAAAAGCATGAGACTTTCCTGCATTATTTGGGGGTCTGACTGCTTGGCTGATTTGCAAGGGGGTGAGGTGGAAGACTGATGGGCATGGGCTGCAGGTGCCAACTCTGAGCTTTCTGCAGAGGACTGGGTGTTAGATACTGTGAAAGAACTGGAGGCACTGTCAGCCAACCAATCTACTATCGCCTGTACATGTTCTGGCTTCACCATCTGTAGAGTGGCATTTGGGCCTATCAAATAATGCTGCAGACTCTGTCGCCTACTCGTAGTTGGCGCTGAACGGCCACGTCCTCTCCCAGCAACAGGAGCTCCACCAAAATCACCATGACCATGCCCACGTCCCTTATTTAATGTTCTCCTCATTATTTGCGTTCACCCACCAAGCTGAAAGATTGGTGTCTCTCCGGTGTCAATTTACCTGCCACTAGTCGACAATTATGTTCGCTAAGGCAGTTCCCCTGTCATAAAAATGCTCTGTGGACCCAAAATAATGTTTTTTGTGCCCAAAATACACTGAATCTCAATTTCTATGCGGAAATGTAAAATTTTTTGGGGTACGCTGTATGCACAAGTGGTTTGTGGAACAAGAAAAAGTATTTTGGTAATAAAATACAGAAAATTTGTATTTCACTGCTGTAAATTGAAATTAATTATTTATACGCCGGATGCACAACTGTTTTTTCAGCCTAAAACACGGCTTTTTTGAATAAAACCCCAAAATGCAGTTTTTAACTGCTGTACATTAACAGTAGATATTTATACTATGTATGGACACCAGATTTGGGCACCCAGAACACGGATTTGGTCACCAAAATTCACAAATGCAGTATTTGAACTGCTATATATTGGAAATAATTATTTAAATGACGGATGCACAACAGTTTTTTCGGCCTAAATCACGGCTTTTTTTCAATAAAACCCCAGAATTCTTTTTTTAACTGCTATACATTAACAGTAGATACTTATACTGTGTATGGAATAACAGTCCAGAGTGAAAACTCCAGCTCACCTATAATTGGTTGTGTTCTCTGGCCGGGTGCACGGAGTTAAGGTGATAGGCCTCAATGCAGACTTGAAGAAAGAAAAACGAACTCCGGCTCTGCTTTAGAAGTGTCTCTCTTTGTCTTTATTCAGTAGCTTTGCATAAAATTTACTGTGTATGGACACCGGATTTGGGGACCCAGAACATGGATTTGGTCACCAAAATTCAAAAATGCAGTATTGAACTGCTATATATTGGAAATAATTATTTAAACGACGGATGCACAACATTTTTTTTGGGCCTAAAACACAGCTTTTTTCAATAAAACCCCAAAATGCAGTTTATACTGCCGAACATTAAAAGTAGATATTTATACTATGTATGGACACCAGATTTGGGGACCCAGAACACGGATTTGGTCACCAAAATTCACAAATGCAGTATTTAACTGCTATAAATTGAAAATAATTATTTAAACGACGGATGCACAACTGTTTTTTCGGGCCTAAAACACAGCTTTTTTCAATAAAACCCCAAAATGCTGTTTTTTACTGCTGTAAATTTAAATTAGATATTTATACCGTGTATGGACAACTGCTTTGTGAAGCAGGAATTTTGCTTTTTTCCCACAAAAAAGAATAATGTACTATTTCTCAGTTGTAATGTGAAATTGATATTTAAGCGGTGTATTTCAAGATGCTCTGTGGATCAGGATTACCCATTTTTTGTCAAAAAACATACACTTATGCTGTATTTCACAGTAGCAATGTAAAATTGGTGGTTGAAATGGGTATTTCAGACTGTTTGGTGGACCTTGAATAAAGTTTTATTTCTATAAAAAACAAAGAAGCACTATTTCCCTGCAGAAATATAAAATATGTCATCGGACGGTGTATGCAGAACTGTTTTGTGGACAAGAAATACGTTTTTTCCCCATAATTACACGGATTCTCTATTTCACCGCATAAATGTCAAATATATATATTATATAAAATAGGCTTGGTGGATCAGGAGGACCACTTCTTTTAACTAAAATACACTGATGCACTATTTGATAGCTGAAATGGAATATACGGTTTAATGCATTGTATACACAAGTGCTCTATGGCACCACAGGATAGACAAATGGACTATGCCATCCCTTAACCCCTTAAGACTCAGGGTTTTTTCATTTTTGCGTTTCTGTTTTGCACTCCCTGCCTTCCCGAGAGCCATAACTTTTTTATTTTTCCGTTCACATGGCCATATGAGGGCTTTATTTTTGCGGGACAAGTTGTACTTTCCAACGCCACCATTTAATATTGCATATGATGTAGTGGGAAGCAAGAAAAAAATTCCAAATGGGGTGAAATTGCAAAAAAAAAAAGCAATTCCACCACAGTTTTACAGGTTTTAAAAATACGATGTGTGATAAAACTGACCATTTTGTTTTATTAGTAACATAGTAACATAGTAACATAGTATATAAGGCCGAAAAAAGACATTTGTCCATCCAGTTCGACCTGTTTCCTGCAAGTTGATCCAGAGGAAGGCAAAAAACCCCTGTGAGGTAGAGCCAATTTTCCCCACTTAAGGGGAAAAAATTCCTTCCCGACTCCAATCAGGCAGTCAGAATAACTCCCTGGATCAACGACCCCTCTCTAGTAGCTATAGCCTGAAATATTATTACGCTCCAGAAATACATCCAGGCCCCTCTTAAATTCCTTTATTGTACTCACCATCACCACCTCCTCAGGCAGAGAGTTCCATAGTCTTACTGCTCTTACCGTGAAGAACCCTTTTCTATGTTTGTGTACAAACCTTCTTTCCTCCAGACGCAGAGGATGTCCCTCGTCACAGTCACAGTCCTGGGGATAAATAGATGATGGGAGAGATCTTTGTACTGACCCCTGATATATTTATACATAGTTATTAGATCTCCCCTCAGTCGTCTTTTTTCTACAGTGAATAACCCTAATTTTGATACCCTTTCGGGGTACTGTAGTTGCCCCATTCCAGTTATTACTTTAGTTGCCCTCCTCTGAACCCTCTCTAGCTCTGCTATGTCTGCCTTGTTCACGGGAGCCCAGAACTGTACACAGTACTCCATGTGTGGTCTGACTAGTGATTTATAAAGTGGTAAGACTATATTTTCATCACGGGCATCTATGCCCCTTTTGATGCAACCCATTATCTTATTGGCCTTAGCAGCACCTGCCTGACACTGGTTTTTACAGCTTAGTTTGTTATTTATTAAAATTCCTAGATCCTTTTCCATGTCAGTGTTACTGAGTGTTTTACCATTTAGCATGTACGGGTGACTTGCATTATTCCTTCCCATGTGCATAACTTTACATTTGTCAGTGTTAAACCTCATCTGCCATTTCTCTGCCCAAGCCCCCAATCTATCCAGATCCCTCTGTAGCAGAAAACGGTCCTCTTTAGTGTTAATTACTTTACACAGTTTAGTGTCATCTGCAAAAATTGATATATTATATTCTAATGGTCAGTACGAATCTGGCGATACCCAATATGTATAGTTTTTCTTGCATTTTGATAGTGAAAAAAAATTCTATAACTTTTTTGTAATTAAGTGTATGGCGTTGTATGGGGGCTTATTTTTTGCCAGGGAGATCTGAACTTTTGGTTGATACCATTATGGGGTGTGTAGGACTTTTTGATCACTTTTTATTTAATTTTTTTTTGAGGAAATGAAGCTTTTTTCCGTTTTTCTGTTTAACGTATGGGGAATATATTTTTATATTTTTATACTATAGGCGTTTTCGCACATTGTGACACTCATGATGTGTATATATACTTTTCTTATTATTATTTTATTTTAATTTTGGGGAAAGGGGGGTGATTTGAATTTTTTTTATTTTTTTTTAATTTATTTAAATTTTTTATTTTTACACTTTTATATAGGTCCCATAGGGACCTATATAAATCAGTCATCTGACTGCTTCTATCATAAACTCTAATACACTTGTATTGGAGTTTATGAGGATTTTACTACTTTCATATGAAGCCCTATTGCTAACAAGGGCTGCATAGGAAATAGTAAGTAGTAACCTCCAATAATTCATTGAGTTCGAGGCTATTACATACAGTGCTGCGATTCCCCCGATCACCACTAGGGGGAGCCGGAGCACTGCCGAAAGTTGGTCAGGATTTAATCATTGCGATCGGCATCGCTGCCGACCGCGATCATTAGCCACGGGGGTCAGCTATATGAAACAGGCGGAACCCCTCAGCGATGGCGGCCGCAGCGGGCAGGAGCGGGCGCCATCCTTAGGGACCGGACCTATGAAGTACCCATACGTCATGGGCCCTTATTGGTTAAACATACAAAAGGCAATATAGGGGACTTGAGTAGCCAGTTTTTCTCCTTCACTGAGCTACAAAATAGGATTAGGCTGATGTCCCTGGCAGGCTGGCACACATGCAGTACACTGAAGTGGCTAATATGGCCTCCGAGCACCACCACAGTAACAGATGGATTACAAAAAAATTTCCCTTGCAGTGGCTAGGTACAGAAATGTTGCATTTCTGAAGCTCCCTCCCTCTCTATTTGCGGTATCTTGTGGATTAAAGTAGCACAGATTCTTCTGATTTCTGCCCTATTCTGTCCCTTATCGCAGCACCAACCTCCTCTCCCTAAGCTCAAATCAGCAGAGTGACCTGCGGCAGTACGTGACTTCAGCTTATAAAGAGGCTGGGTCACATGCTGCACTCAGCCAATCACAGCTATTCCATTAGTAGGCATGGCTGTGATGGCTTCTTAGGGCAAGAAGTAAAATGCTTGCTGATTGGCTGCTGTGCAGCCCTTCAGAAAGCGGGAACATTTTTGAAAATGTTTGGGTTCGGGTCCGTGTCCCGAACACCCCAAAATTCGGTAAGAACCCAAACTATACAGTTCGACTTCGCTCAACTCTATTCATTATCATCTCAGCTCTCCTCTGGTGGATTTGAGATGTCAGGGGCAATCCAGGCCTTGTTCATTTTTATCTCAGTCAACCTGTCAGCATTGTCAGTGGATAAGCGGATACGCTTACCAGTGATAATGCCACCGGCAGCACTAAATAAACGCTCAGACAAAACGCTTGCAGCAGGGCAGTTCAGCACCTCCAAAGCATAGAGCGCAAGTTCCTGCCACGTGTCCAGCTTGGACACTCAGTAGTTGTAAGGCACTGAGGGATCATTTAGAACAGTGACACAGTCTGTGATGTATTACTTCACCATCTTCCAAAACTTTTCCCTCCTTGTAGCACTAGACCACGCTTCAGGGAGAGGTTGCTGGTGGGGTGTCATGAAAGTGTCCCATGCCTTGGAGAGTGTTGCCCTGCCTCTGTTGGAACTGCTCTGTGTTCCCCCTGTCTCCCTTCCTCAGTTGCCTAACGAAGTACGGACTCTGCCGGCCGTGTTGTCAGATGGAAAATTTTGGAGCAATCTGTCAACAAGTACCTTCTGTTATTGCACCGTTTTACTCGTCCTCTCCACCACAGGAATGAGAGATAAGTTCTCTTTGTAGCGGGGGTTGAGAAGGGTGAACACCCAGTAATCTGTGTTATCTAAAATATGTATAACGCGAGGGTCGCGGGAAAGGCAGCCTAACATGAAGTCAGCTATTTGTGCCAGAGTACCAACAGGCAAGACGTCAATGTCAACATGAGGATGACTCTCCATCCCCTCATCCTCCTCTTCTGCCCATCCACGCTGAACAGATGGAATTAAAGTTCCATGGGTACTACCCTCTGTAGCAGAGGCAACTGCCTCCAGCTCCTCCTCCTCTTTATGGCCCAATTCGCGCTGAGAAAACGAACTGTAGGTGGTCTGGCTATCACCCTGTGTAATGTTCTCCCACATTTCCTCGTCTGCCACATTCAGAGCGTCCTCCTTAATTGTGAGCAGCAATCGTTTGAGTATACACAGCAGTGGGATGGTTACGCTGATAATAGCGTTATCGCCACTAACCATCTGTGTGGATTCTTCAAAGTTTTTTAAAACCTCACAGAGGTCTGACATCAATTTCCACTCCTCACTTGTGAATAGTGGCAGTTGACTGGAAAGGCGACGACTATGTTGCAGCTGGTATTCCACAACTGCCCTCTGCTGCTCACAAAGCCTGGCCAACATGTAGAACGCAGAGTTCCAGCGCGTTCTCACGTCGCACAACAGTTGGTGAGCTGGAAGACGCAAGCGCTGCTGCAGGATTGACAGAACGGCTGAAGCTGTGGATGACTTGCAGAAATAAGCACACACCCGGTGCGCCTTTACTAGTAGCTCTGCCAAATTGGGTAGGTTTTTATAAACTGCTGAACTACTAGGTTTAAGTCGTGGGCTAGGCAGGGGATTTGTGTCAGGTTGCCGAGCTCCAAAGCTGACACCAAGTTACGCCCATTGTCAGACACAACCATGCCTGGTTGTAAGTTATGTGGCGAGAGCCACAGCTCGGTTTGGTCCCTTATACCCTGCCACAGCTCTGCGGCGGTATGATGTGTGTCCCCTAGGCAGATCAGCTTCAGCACGGCCTGTTGACGCTTACCCACAGCAGTGCTACACTGCTTCCAGCTAGCTACTGATGGCTGACTGCTGGTGGAGGTGGAAGTGGAGGAGGCGGCAAAGAAGGAGAAATGGGGGTTGGAGCCAGTAACATAACTGCTGGCGTGGTTAGCACGTGTGCCATCTCAGGGTACAACTCACTCCCAGCATCCACAACATTCACCCAGTGTGCGGTCAGATAAATGTAGCGTCCCTGGCCACCAGCACTTTTCCATGTGTCCATGGTGAGGTGGACCTTACCAGTAAGTGCATTGATCAGGGCACGGGTGATGTTCTGGGACAGATGCTGATGTAAGGCTGGCACGGCACACCGTGAAAAATAGTGGCGGCTGGGGACTGTGGACCGAGGGATGTCCACCAACATCAGTCTGCGGAAGGCCTCAGTGTCCACAAATCTACAGTGCCTTGTGAAAGTATTTGGCCCCCTTGAACTTTTCGACCTTTTGCCACATTTCAGGCTTCAAACATAAAGATATAAAACTGTAATTTTTTGTGAAGAATCAACAACAAGTGGGACACAATTATGAAGTGGAACGAAATTTATTGGATATTTCAGACTTTGTTAACAAATAAAAAACTGAAAAATTGGGCATGCAAAATTATTCAGCCCCTTTACTTTCAGTGCAGCAAACTCTCTCCAGAAGTTCAGTGAGGATCTCTGAATGATCCAATGTTGACCTAAATGACTAATGATGATAAATAGAATCCACCTGTGTGTAATCAAGTCTCCGTATAAATGCACCTGCACTGTGATAGTCTCAGAGGTCAGTTTAAAGCGCAGAGAGCATCATGAAGACCAAGGAACACACCAGGCAGGTCCGAGATACTGTTGTGGAGAAGTTTAAAGCCGGATTTGGATACAAAAAGATTTCCCAAGCTTTAAACATCCCAAGGAGCACTGTGCAAGCGATGATATTGAAATGGAAGGAGTATCAGACCACTGCAAATCTACCAAGACCTGGCCGTCCCTCTAAACTTTCAGCTCATACAAGGAGAAGACTAATCAGAGATGCAGCCAAGAGGCCCATGATCACTCTGGATGAACAGCAGAGATCTACAGCTGAGGTGGGACACTCTGTCCATAGGACAACAATCAGTCGTATACTGCACAAATCTGGCCTTTATGGAAGAGTGGCAAGAAGAAAGCCATTTCTTTAAGATATCCATAAAAAGTGTAGTTTAGAGTTTGCAACAAGCCACCTGGGAGACACACCAAACATGTGGAAGAAGGTGCTCTGGTCAGATGAAACCAAAATCGAACTTTTTGGCAACAATGCAAAACGTTATGTTTGGCGTAAAAGCAACACAGCTCATCACCCTGAACACACCATCCCCACTGTCAAACATGGTGGTGGCAGCATCATGGTTTGGGTCTGCTTTTCTTCAGCAGGGACAGGGAAGATGGTTAAAATTGATGGGGAGATGGATGGAGCCAAATACAGGACCATTCTGGAAGAAAACCTGATGGAGTCTGCAAAAGACCTGAGACTGGGACGGAGATTTGTCTTCCAACAAGACAATGATCGAAAACATAAAGCAAAATCTACAATTGAATGGTTCACAAATAAACATATCCAGGTGTTAGAATGGCCAAGTCAAAGTCCAGACCTGAATCCTATCGAGAATCTGTGGAAAGAACTTAAAACTGCTGTTCACAAATGCTCTCCATCCAACCTCACTGAGCTCGAGCTGTTTTGCAAGGAGGAATGGGCAAAAATTTCAGTCTCTCGATGTGCAAAACTGATAGAGACATACCCCAAGCGACTTACAGCTGTAATCGCAGCAAAAGGTGGCGCTACAAAGTATTAACTTAAGAGGGCTGAATATTTTTGCACGCCCAATTTTTCAGTTTTTGATTTGTTAAAAAAGTTTGAAATATCCAATAAATTTCATTCCACTTCATAATTATGTCCCACTTGTTGTTGATTCTTCACAAAAAATTACAGTTTTATATCTTTATGTTTGAAGCCTGAAATGTGGCAAAAGGTCGAAAAGTTAAAGGGGGCCAAATACTTTCACAAGGCACTGTAAATGGCAACATTTCAAGGGCCAGTAATTTTGAAAGTTGCGCATTTAGTGCTATGGCCTGTGGGTGGGTATTTGCGCTTGTGTTCGAATGCCTGTGTTATCGGCATTTGAACGCTGTGCTGGGACAGGGAAGTGGATGATGTTGTTGCTGACGGTTCATGCGAAGGTCCAGGTGCAGGGAGAGGGGCATCTGGGCCTGCGCCTTCGACAGGGGATTGGCCAGCAGTGCGTAACACAAGGGAAGAGGAGGCAGTGGTGTGACCCGCAGAACCAGATTGTAGACCCAGGCATTCAGCCCACTTATTAGGGTGCTTGGATGCCATGTGGTGGATCATGCTGGTAGTGGTGAGGTTGCTAGTGTTCACGCCTCGGCTCATGTTGGCATGGCACAGGTTGCAAACTACCACTCTTTTGTCGTCTGCACATTTCTCAAAAAAGCGCCATACTGCGGATTTACGCATGGGGGTGCTCTGTGTAAGGGTTGCAGGCCTGTTTGGTGTGGGCCAACTTCTCCCTTTTGCAACCCCACTGCCTCTTCCAGACTGTTGTGGTGCTGCGGATCCCTTCCCCTCTGTACTGCTGTTCTCGCTCGGCTTTTCACCTTCCCGTGTTGGGTCAGTGACTTCATCATCCACCACCTCCTCTTCCACTTTCTAACTCTGCTCATCCTCCTGACTTGACCTAACCACAACTTCAGTGATTGACAACTGTGTCTCATCATCATCCACCTCATGCACAAATAATTGCCGTTCACCGTGTTAGCATACAAGGTTTGTATTGTATAAGCAACAACCACTGTATGTCATTGCTGTATATTGTATGGTCACTAGATGGCAGTGTTACATTTGTGTAAGTTCCTTTTTTGCTGTGTCTTTGAAATAAAAGAGTTCAGTGCTCGTGCAGTTACCGAGCAGAGGTCAGTAAAACCTCACATACTGTCTGCCTGCACTTTGTTTAGCCTCAGAAAGTATTTCTAAAAGGTTATGGGCCCAGGACATGCTATAGAAGCCCAGGATATAACACAGATTACCCCTGGATATAACCAGATACAGTGAGCTAAAGCAATTGAGTGCAGAAGACAGCAACAGGAAGACAAAGAGTCTTTCAAACAAATCAGAACTACCAATCCTGGAAATTCGAGATGAAAATGCTGCTTATAAGAGATAGTACGCGGAAATGTATACATGAACCCAGACCTGCACAGCCCACAAAGGAGTGGTTAGACAGAGATCAGAAAGCCCACAGCACAATGTCCCTGTGCATAGGCGATGATCAAATCATACATATATGCAACCGTCAGACTGTTAAAGACATGTGGGAAGGATTACAAAACGTGCATGAAAGAGTTAATTTCAGCAATAAACTGTATTTAATCAGAAAGCTCTATCAGACTAAGCTGCAGAAAGACCAAGACATGCAGGACTATATAAGACAGACCTTAGAAATGGTGGAGACACTGAGAGGGATTGGAGAAGATAAAAAGAACTTCCATGTTGCAGCGCAATTATTAAGTTGTCTTCCTGAAAGTTATGAGACACTTGTCACAGCACTAGATGCACGTCCAGATAATGACACTGGAATATGTTAAAGGCAAGCTTGTGGATGAATACAAGCGCAAAACAGAAAGCATGAGTAAAGCAAGTGTGTGTTCAGAGACTGCTTTAAAAATAAAGTACAAAAATAAACACAGTAACATGCAGCTAGAAAAGCGGGAATGCTTTGTTTGCAAAAGGCCAGGACACCTAAAGGCAGATTGTAAAATCTGGAAAGCTAGAAAGCAAAAACAAAGTGGATTGCAGCAAGCTAAGAATGTCATAGAAACAAAGGATTCATGTGCATTCGGATCTAAAAATGGTGTCACCTCTGTGCAAGTGTGGTGTGTCAACTCTGGTGCTACAAGTCACATGACAAATGACCGACATTTCTTCACTCAGCTTGATGAAAGCAAAAGAGAAAGGAAAACTACAGCTAATGGACAATTCATTAAATCAGTGGGAATAGGAGATGGCTTTCTATACTGTCCTATCTCTCCAGATATCATTAAAAAGATCCATATGAGGAATGTTCTGTATGTGCCAGATCTTGAAAGCAACCTTTTGTCAGTAAAGAAACTCACTAACTAAGGCAATGTAGTCACATTTCAGGGTGACAGTTGTATCATCACAAAAGGGGATTGCTTGCTTGCAAAGGCTAAAATCATAGACGAACTATATCAGCTGAACTGCAGTGAAAAGCCTCTACATAACTTAGACGATGGCTGACCTGCCCCCTTCCCCACTCCCACCACTCCCCTTTTTCTGCCGCCTCGGAAAAGTGGCGAGAGCAGGGAAAAGTGACAGCATCAGCCTTTGCGACCAAATCTGTAACAAAAGTTCGCCAAAAAGTGACTTACTTCTCATCATAAAAGAATCTGTAATACTTTGCAATGAGTTAGGAAGAAGTTATCTGAAGATTGCTAGGGGGCGCTTAAGTAAAAGCTAAGTTTCTAAAGTTAAGTTTATAAAGATATAAAAAAATCAATTAATAAAAAAATTCAAATCACTTCCCCCTTTCCCAATAATAAAAATAAAATTAAATAAACAATAAAATAAGCATCTAGGTAGAGATAAGCAAATTTCATATTTTGAAATTCGTTTTCGGTTCGTGTTGGGGTAATTACTGAATTGCGGTATGGATTCCGTTACCATAGACCATAACGCAATTCCAGGAAGGAATGCCTTTAGAGGCATTCCGTTATTTATTCTGTCATAATAAATGTTTTTGGCCTGCATAACAGATCCGTCCAGTTTCCGTTATGCTGGAGTTCTCTCCTGCATAACGGAAACCGGACGGATCCGTTATGGAGGCCATAGACTTCTATTATGGCATTCCGTTATGCATTATGGAGGCCATAGACTTCTAAAGGCATTCCGTTATACATTCTGTCATGGAATTGCGTTATGGTCCGTGGTAACAGAATCCCTAATGCAATTCAGTAAATACCCCAACACAAACCGAAAACAAATTTCAAAATATGAAATTAACTTATCCCTAATCATAGAAATTGCCACCTCCCAAAATACCCAAACTATTCAACTAGAAATGTATTTATCCTGTACGGTAAACGAGATAATGGAAAAAAAAAATATCTAAATGGCTGATTTGCATTTTTTTTGTTTCTTTACCTTTTAAAAATATTTAATAAAAAGTTATCCCTCCAAAATGGCATCAATAAATATTACAGATTGTCCTGCAAAACATGAACCCTCACAAAGCTTGGTAGATGGGAATATAAAAACGTTATGGGGGACTCAGAATATGGTAATGCATATAAAAAAAAGTTTTTTTTTTCTAAAATTTTTCTTTTCTTTTAGAATTAGTGCATAAGAAAAACTCTAGAAATATGGTATCACTGTAATCAGACTGACTCAGGGAATAAATGGAACAGTTAAGTTTTACCACAAAGGCAACCCTGTAAAAACAAAACCCACGAAATTACGGCACAATTGCGTTTTTTTCCAATTCCAATTCTTTTTTACAGCTTCCCGCTACATCATATGCAATATTATATGGTGACATTAGAAAGTGCACATTGTCCCATTAAAAAAAAAGTCCTCAAACATCTATCTGAATGGGAAAAATACAAAAGTTATGGGTCTGGGAAGGTAGGAAGTATAAAACACAATAAAGGAAAATTGCCCAGTCCACTAAGGGATAATATTCATAGGATGAAAGTTAATACTGTGTAAACAGTCTTTAAAATACAGGACACATTGTGACACTGAGGATAATGACTGATAGCTTAGCATATACATATGTATTCAAAAAACTTTTCAGGGACATGTTAAAAGGTTATTTCATTGTTAGAGACTGAATTGCCTGAAGAGAAATGTTTGTGTTAAGATTTCACCTTATGTTTTATCCATGAGAAACGCTGACATTTCTCCAATGATCAAAGAACAACTGCTCATCTTGATGTGTAGGACGAAGAATATGTCGGCTTTTAGGGACAGAAGTCAATTACATTACAAAGGAGCAAAGTTGTCAAATGTCATAGAAATGGTTGATTAGAGATCAGGCTCATTCTCTCGGGAATTTAGAATAATTCATCACAGTTAACAGAGTCTCTTACATTGTAGAGAGGCTTTACACAATCAGAGAAGACAACAAAGCCTCAGAAATGTCGTTAGGAGAAGCTATTCAATGTTACAATAATTATTGTAAAGGCATTGTTAAGAGGAAGACAATTACATTTCCCCTTCAGAATGCAGCTTTTTCTACAGATGTTTTCCCAAGGCTGTACTGCCTTATACCATACGCTATCCATGTTACTTTAAGGCATCAATTCATATTTTCTTTTAGGAAAGGGAATGAATCCTGGTGAGGAATGTGGAATTAAACTTTCCTCCAGAAATCTTTTTTCAAAGTACTAACATAAATGTATATTGCTTATATAGCGCCAACATATTAAGATGGTGGTTTATAGGCTTCCTGAGGAAAGTGGCACTTCTATCACCATTTGAAGCATTTTAACTGAAAATGCCGATCTAGATCAGCATGCTGTTTCTTGCCTGATTCTCTGAACCAACTGCTGTTTTAACAACAGGACAGCAGGGGGAACTAAGCTGATCCCACCCCTGGTCAGGGACATCAAGCATGCCACACCCCACTGTATTCTTTCACTTTTTATTAAATATACTTTTTCCATAAAAAATAAGTTGGTGGGGCAGATTTACTAATAAAAATTGCCCAGCATTTTGGTGTACAATTCTAGTTCAAAGTAAATCTGATGTAAACTTATACAGTCTAAAGATGCAGCAAATGTATCATACAGCATTAGCCACTGTGGGAGATCTGGTGCAGATTTATCCTGTCCAGACTACGTTTACACTATTTATTCATTAAATTGTAATCTGCTCCATTTACTTAAGAAAAACGCAATGGAGCAATTCTTTCTTCTTTAGTGGGAGGGCGTACTTTTACCTCAGTGTTATCTACTATATTTGAAATATTAAATAATACGGAAAAAAAACAACTATTACAGTTAGAAGGATTGTCCGGTAGGAAAGTGATATTTAGAAAAGGACCAGAATGGGTTGAAAAATTAAATGAAGTACTAGATAGCTCACTGATCGCCTACAGCTGTTGTTCCGATGCTTACCAGGTCTCCACTTCTTGGTTATGTCTAGACCTATAGGAACTGGCAGGAAATGCCTATTCAGCCAAATCGCCGGCTGAAGTGGGTCACCACTGTGGCTAGTGATTGGTTAAGGAAGACCTTTTATCGCTCCTTACATGCCTATTTTAATAGCTTCATGCATTCCTCATGCATTAACAATTCTAGAGCCTCTATTCTTATGGCTCTATGATGTGCCATTCCTTTATTATTTCTACTAGAAGTTACGAATGAATTGCTATAGGCCTTCAGTAAGGGTACAGAGGGGTAGTAACCAGAGGTGTGTCCCTGCACAGTCTGAAAATGGCAGAACTGATGGGATAGAGTGAGTATGTGCAGGTACACACCCTCAACTGGTTATCTCCCCTCTGAACCATTACTGAAGGCTAATAGCAATTCATTCATAACTTCTAGTGCAAATAATAAAGAAAGACCTACAAAAACTGAAGCCCAAAGGCACAAATGCGAAAAATATATATTTTATTAAGTGACATAGATACATACATAAAGGACGTTATATTTAAAAAGGTAGCAGCAAGAAAAACCACCATCCCAGTGGTACACTAAGCTATAATTAATGATAAGGTAATCAACACTTATAAGAGTCTATAGATATGGTCTATGTAGGACGGTAGAGTCACTACCAAAGATAGCAACAGCAGTCGCAACTTTGAACATCACAGAAACATGTAGGGCCCAAACAGGGACATAACATTATTTCTGACCATAAAGAAATAATGATGACCATATACAGAGGAGACTCGCCAAGAAAGCTTGTGTATTCAAACCGGGATGGCGTTACCTCAATGCGCGTTTCGGCCATCCCGGTTTCGATACACAAGCTTTCTTGGTGAGTCGAGATGGGACCAGGAAGCAAAGACCTGTGAGGACCCAGAAAGCATTAGAAAAGAAACAGCAGTGTCCAGTATGGTGGGTAACGCACCATTTTTAACCATTCTGCCCTTTTTCTAAAAATAAAAGTTTTATCCCAACCTCTTTAAGGTTTTATGCTTCATCCTGCAGAGTCCATTTTGTTTTTGTGTTTTACAGAACTAGTATATCAATGCAGGGCCGGCTCCAGGTTAATGTGGGCCCTTGGGCGATAAAGCCTCAGTGGGCCCCCTTGTGGCATTTTGCACAACATTTGTGGCAATAAAACTGCATGTATTATACATGTAAGCAGAGTATTATACACAGAGTTATATAGGGAGCAGAACATAATAATGTTATAATGTATTCAGAGTATTATACACAGGGTTATACGGAGAGTGGAATATTATTAAGTTATAATGTACACAGCGTATTATACACAGGGTTATTCGGGGAGTGGGATATTATAATGTTATAATGTACGCAGAGTATTATACACAGGGTTATATGGGGAGCAGGATATTATAATGTTATGATGTACACAGAGTATTATACACAGGATTATGTGCGGAGTAGAGTTGAGCGAACACCTGGAAGTTCGGGTTCGACGGGTTCGGCCAAAGTACACAAAAAAGTCAATGGGGACCCGAACTTTTGTGCACTTAAACGTCTGTAAAATAGCCCTAGAAAGGGCTAGAGGGCTGCAAAAGGCAGCAAAAGGTAGGTAAATGTCCTGCAAACCAATGGATAGGGAAATGACTTAAAATAACATAAAATACAGAAAAATAATAAACATTCTAAACCTGAGCCCAAGTGAGTGACAGTGGCACCCAGCAAACAGAGGTCACAGTCACCAAGCATCTCCACTGAATCCCATGGAAGTGTTCAGCTATCAGCTGTCCATCTCCCAAACACTGGAGAGAAAGAGAAAGAGAAATAGAAAGAGGGAGTACCCCCCTACCCACCCACAATCCCTGGCTCTGAATGCCTTGATTTCAAAATTCCTGGTCCTTTGAAATGCTGTCATTCTGTCTGGTGGACAGTTTTGAAAACCTCATGGTGGTGGCTGTCTCACAGTACGTGGATCCCAGCCGCCACTACTTTTGCAGGCGAGCCATCCCTTCCCTGCACAACCAAGTGGTGGACAAAATCAGGTGTGCACTGCGCAACGCTATCTGTGGCAAGATCCATATAACAACTGATACATGGACCAGTAAGCACGGGCAGGGACGTTATATCTCTCTTAACAGCACACTGGATAAATGCAGGGGGAAACAACAGCAGGCTGTTTTGAAAACTTGTGTGTTTGTGGGACAAACCCCAAACTGTGCAGGAGCTGTGGACAGGCATGGAACAACAGACCGATGATTGGTTGGTGCCACTGAGCCTCCAGCCCGGCCTGGTTTTGTGCGCTAATGGGCGAAATATAATAGCAGGTCTGGGCCTAACTGGTTTGACGCACATCCCCTGCCTGCCCCATGTGCTGAATTTGGGGTGCAGAAATTCCTGGACACCAGCCAGTGAAAATCAATTTAGTTAATCGAACACACACAACACCCCCCACCCCCCCTTTCACTCAAAGCATTAACAAACTATTTACAAATTTACTTAAAAACATATCAAAATAACTATAATGCAGCTAAACTAACTATATAAACAAACAAAACTATATACACACCTTATCCTTAACTTAAGGCCAGCCAAATACAAGTGGCTCGGAGGGTGGGTTCCTGCACCAACATAGGCCCTAGCCTGGAACACAATTGTCCAGCCAGGGCACCGTTCTAGAGTATGAGGAGGAGTAGGAGAAACGCTGGGGGATACAGAGGACACAGACAATACACCTCCCTCAAAGAGGATAACTTGTCCTTGCCTCTGGGCAGCCTGGCACACATGAGCGACTACATGCTGCAGTGCTGGCGCAGCGACCGCCGAGTTATTGCCACATTCCAACTTGGGCTGATTAATGGGTGGCCATCCTGCTGAATCCCCATTACAAGGACAACATGCCATCCTTAATTCCCTCACTGGAGTGTGATAGGAAGATGCGCCTGCCAGTAGACACGCTGCTGATAGCATTTACACCTGACACCAGGGACTCAGTGGGAGCACAAGGTGAAGGCAGAGGAGGAGGAGAAAGAAGTCGCCAACGCAGCTGGGTCCCCACCAACACCTCAGAAGGCAGGGTTATCATGGGCGAAATGTGGAAAAGCATTGTCATCATGCCACAACAACCTGCACCATCAGCAGATCTGGAACGTCTTAGCAGGAGGCAGCATTTCAGCAACATGATGGAACAGTACACGTACTGACTGATGGGTCTGCCCAGGGGCATAGCTACTGGGGAAGGAGGGAAGTTACTGCTTTGGGGCCCTCACCTAGAAGGGGCCCATCCAGGAGGAGGAGGAGGACTAAAAGACTTTGTCAGGGCCACCTCAACAGTATTATTCAATGAAATTATATATACTGGCAGTACAGACAGTGTAGAAAGCAAATGGAACAGCTGCTGGGCCTGGTCTGAGAGAGCGATCTTTAGTAGCCCCAGGAATGGTGGCATGAAAGGAAGGTGTTTGCGCAAAAATTACTGTGGGTGGGGGGGCAGTCAAATATTTACTGTGGTGCCCATCATTTCTAGCTACACCACTGGGTCTGCCACATTCAACTTCTGGGTCTTCAAATTGGGCACATGTCCTGAGGTTGCCCTTTACGCCTTGGAGGTGTTGCAAGCTCTGCAGCCACTGTATTGTCTGAATATGTGTTTAGCATGGCTGGGGGCATTATCACAGACAAGCGCAGCCGCCTGTCCGCAGCCAATGTGGGCAAGCTTTCGTTTATTAACCTCTTAAGGACACAGGACGTACCGGTATGTCCTGTTGTCTGAATCCTTAAGGACACAGGACGTACCGGTACGTCCTGTGTATTAATTGCTATTGTGCCCGATCTGGGATCGATAGCAACATGGTTTCTGCTGATATAGTTCAGCAGGAACCATGTTCTAATGCCGAGGGGGGTCCTGTGACCCCCCCCCGTATCGGCGATTGCTGCAAATTGAATTGAACTGCGGTTTGCAGCGCTTTGTGATGTATCTGATCCCCAGGCTCTTTGACCGCGGGGATCAGAAACTCTAATATGTTGGAAAATGTTTTTTTATATATATTTCTAACCTCCAGCCCCCCCCCCTCCATGCCCGCATTGTGATGGGCAGTGCGGGGAGGGGGGAGGCTTGCGGGCGGTGCAGTGGGCGGTGCTGGGGGCGGGCGCGGGCGCGCGATCCTCTGCCCGCCACTCCGCTCAATTTCAGTGTGCTGACACTCTGCTTGTAATGGCTAACATCCGTGCAGGCACAGATGTCAGCCTTTTAACCCCTTCCATGCCTCCTGCTAAAGGAAAAAGTCTGATCAGACTAAGTGTCAAGTAAAAAATACAGTACAGTACATTATATAATGCCCACCTCACTTCCCAAAAAAAGTTAATAAAAGTAATCAAAAAAGTTAAATCTACACCCAAATGGTACTAATCAAACCTTTGCCTCGTCCCACAAAAAATTATACCTTACCTAAGAAAATCGCCTAAAAAACAAAAAAATTATGGCTCTCAGGCTTTGCAGACACTAAAACATGATTTTTTTTGTTTCAAAAATATGATTGTGTAAAACCTAAATAAATAAATAAAAAGTAGACACATTAGGTATCGCCGCGTCCGTAATAACACTTGAACTAACCCCTCAGGTGGACACCGCAAAAAAAAAAATTAAATACTGTAAAAAGCTGTTTTTTTGTCACCTAACATCACAAAAAGTGTAACAGCAAGCGATCAAAATTCATATGCACCCCAAAATAGTGCCATTAAAACTGTCATCTCATCCCGCAAAAAATAAGCCCCTACCTAAGACAATTTGACAAAAACTATAAAAAGACTCGAAGACTATGGAGATACTAAAATGTTTTTTTGTTTGTTTAACAAAGGATATTATAGTGTAAAACCTAAATAAATTTAAAAGAGTAGACATATTAGGTATTGCCGCGTCCATAAGAATCTGCTCTATAAAAATAACACATGACCTAACCCCTCAGATGAACACAGTCACAAAAATAAAATAAAAACGGTCCCAAAACAGCAATTTTTTCCAAATTTTACATTTTAATATTTTTTTCCGGTAACAAAGAAAGGGTTAACAGTAAAACAAAACTCTATATTTATTGCCCTGATTCTGTAGTTTACAGAAACACCCCATATGTGGTCGTAAAATGCTGTATGGCAAAACGGCAGGGCACAGAATGAAGGGAACGCCATATGTTTTTTGGAAGGCAGATTTTGCTGGACTGGATTTTTGACACCATGTCCCATTTGAAGCCCCCCTGATGCTCTCCTAGAGTAGAAACTCCATAAAAGTTACCCCATATAAAAAAAACTACACCCCTCAAGGTATTTAAAACTGATTTTACAAACTTTGTTTACCCTTTAGGTGTTCCTCAAGAGTTTATGGCAAATGGAGATGAAATTTCAGAATTTCTATTTTTTATTTCCTTGTCTCACAAAAATGTATTATAGAGCAACCAAAAATCATATGTACCTTAAAAATAATACCACCAAAACTGACACCTTATTTAGTAGTTTCCAAAATGGGGTAACTTTTTGGGAGTTTCTACTCTAGGGGCTACTCAGGGGCTTGAAATGAGCCATGGTGTAAATAAACCAGTCTATCAAAATTTGCCTTCCAAAAACCATATGGCATTACCTTCATTCTATGCCCTGCCGTTTGACGATACAGCAGTTTACAACCACATATGGGGTGTTTCTGCAAACTACAGAATCAGGGCAATAAATATTGGGTTATGTTTGGCTGTTAACCCTTGCTATGTTCCTGGAAAAAATTGATTCAAATGGAAAATTTGCCAAAACAAATCGAAATTCTGAAATTTTATGTCCATTTGCCATGAACTCTTGTGGAACACCTAAAGGGTTAACAAGGTTTGTAAAATAAGTTTTGAATATCTTGAGGGGTTTAGTTTCTAGAATGGGGTCATTTTTGGGTGGTTTCTTTTATGTAAGCCTCACAAAGTGACTTCAGACCTGAACTGATCCTTAAAAAGTGGGTTTTTGAAATTTTCTGAAAAATTTCAAGATTTGCTTCTAAACTTCTAAGCCTTGTAACGTCCCCAAAAAATAAAATGGCGTTCCAAAAATGATCCAAACATGAAGTAGACATTTGGGGAATGTAAAGTAATAGCTATTTTTGGAGGTATTACTATGTGTTATAGAAGTGGAGAAATTGAAACTTGAAAATTAGCAAATTTTTCAAAATTTTTGGTAAATTTAGTATTTTTTTATACAAAAAAATGAACTTTTTTGACAAAATGTTACCAGTGTCATGAAGTACAATATGTGATGAAAAAAAAATCTCTGAATGGCCTGGATAAGTAAAAGCGTTTTAAAGTTATCACCACATAGAGTGATACTGGTCAGATTTGCAAAAAATGGCCTGGTCCTTAAGGTGAAATAGGGCCGTGTCCTTAAGGGGTTAAAAAGAACCAGGCATGGATCCCACAGGACTTGTTTGTACATTATGCAGAATAAACATGTATACCAGCCTCACCAAACCAATGTTATACTACCGTGCACTTACACTTTGTTTTATTTTTTTATATTTTCCAAATTTTTCGGGGTCTACAGCAATTTATTTAAAAAATAAAAAACATGTTGTTGGCGACTAGTACCTTTGGCTTCACAGCCCAAAAAGGCTTTATGTCATGCAAGAAAGTAACCGCCAATTGTAAGTTCCCTGACAGGCAGTGCAGGGGTTTGTACCTGGCAAAAATGGTAATATTTCACCCAACAATTTAAAAGAGGATTATTCACATTTTCGGTCACTGTCACCATGGCAGCAGAGGGATCTTCTGAATAGCCCCACAGAGCATTGCCCAATTGGCCACAGAGCCCTTGACTAGACTGTTGCTGGTCATACAAACAGTGCGGCACATCCAGTGTCCTGAAGGCTTGTTGCCGAAACGTTGTATAACTCACCTGCAACTGGCAAACAGCAATTTGTAAATTACACTGTTTAATAAAATGCAAAAAGCAAAGCATTGGAGTCCAGGAACCTTTATTACTCTACATGTATACTCGGCCTGGGAACCATTTCCTGTGACCCACACTATCAGGGCCGGGCCGACACAGAGGCTGAGGAGGCTCCAGCCTCAGGGCGCTCAAGCCTCAGGACGCAGGCTCAGGCCACTCTCACCAAGTCCCTGCTGCCGTGTAGCTGTATTAGCAGCAGAGCATCCATTTCTGCGCTCTGCTGCTGTAACAGCCGGTCCTGCGCCCCCTAGTGGTGTTCTTCCTCCCTCCCTCAGTCTAGTGCAGTGTGCTGCAGCTCCGTACCTTCCCCAGCCCCTGACTTCCTGCCTGTGTGTGCACCAGAGATTCACAACCCCCTCCCCCAGCACAGAGAGAAGAGCAGCGTCGGGACAGAGATCCCCCATAACAGTGTGTCATCCACAGATCCCCCATAACAGCGTGTCATCCACAGATCCCCCATAACAGTGTGTCATCCACAGATCCCCCATAACAGTGTCATCCACAGATCCCCCATAACAGTGGGTCATCCACAGATCTCCCATAACATTGTCATCCACAGATCCCCCATAACACTGTCATCCACAGATCCCCCATAACATTGTGCAATCCACAGATCCCCCCATAACAGTGCAATCCACAGACCCCCCATAACATTGTGCTATCCACAGATCCTCCATAACAGTGTCATCCATAGATCCCCCCATAACACTGTCATCCATAGATCCACATAACACTGTCATCCATAGATCTCCCATAACAGTGTCGTCCACAGATCCCCCATAAGTGTGTCATCCACAGATCCCCATAGCATTGTCATCCACAGATCCTTCATAACAGTGTCATCCACAGATCCCCCATAACAGTGTCATCCACAGATTACCCCATAACAGTGTCATCCATAGATCCCCCCATAACAGTTTCATCCATAGATCCGCCCCATAACAGTGTCAACCATAGATCCCCCATAACAATGTCATCCACAGATCCCCCATAACATTGTACTATCCACAGATCCTCCATAACAATGTCATCCACAGATCCCCCCATAACAGTGTCATCCTTAGATCCCCCCCATAACACTGTCATCCATAGATCTCCCATAACAGTGTCGTCCACAGATCCCCCATAAGTGTGTCATCCACAGATTACCCCATAACAGTGTCATCCATAGATCCGCCCCATAACAGTGTCATCCACAGATCCCCCATAACAGTGTCAACCATAGATCCCCCCCCAAAACAATGTCATCCACAGATCCTCCATAACAGTGCGTCATTAATTCATACATTAAACTGTGCATATTTATGTGTGATTACAACAGTATTTAGTAAAGACTCCACAAGTTGGGGGGGAGGGGGCGCACTTGGGCAGCTCAGCCTCTGTTGGTGGTGGACCTTGTCCCAGCCCTGCACACTATCCTAGTGGAGCACCACCC
The DNA here is from genome assembly GCA_033119425.1 of Bufotes viridis. Classification (NCBI taxonomy): domain Eukaryota; kingdom Metazoa; phylum Chordata; class Amphibia; order Anura; family Bufonidae; genus Bufotes; species Bufotes viridis. The sequence goes on along the minus strand of CM065589.1, from coordinate 65,277,757 downwards.
AACCTATATACTACAGTCCCTGGAAGGCTGGCACACATGCAGGTCACATACAGTTCCAAGGACACTGTAGTGGCTAAAATGGCCACCGACTCCCACCTCAGAAACTGATGGATTAAGAAAAAAACACTTTGCAGTATCACTGGGCTCAGGGCTGGGTACAAAAATGTAGGATTGCAGTAGCTCCATCCCTCAATAATTGCTGTAGCTTGAAAATTTTACACCACCAGGCTCAACAGATTTCTTTCCTAATTTCTCCCTGGGTGCACTGGCAGCAACCTTTCCCTATACTAACAGCAGCAGAGTGACGTTTGGCACTACATGACTCCAGCTTATAAAGAGGCTGGGTCACATGCTGCACTCAGCCAATCACAGCCATGCCATTTGTAGGCATGGCTGTGTTGGTTTCTTAGGGCAAAGATGCACAGTTGTGTTCAAAATTATTCAACCCCCACTGAAATTGTGTGTTTTGGCCAGTTTGACATTGATTTTCATAATTCCAGTCATCTTGTTTACAATTAAATCAAAGAGGCACTTGTAAGTCAGACAAATATAACATAACATTTATAATGAAATAACCACAAATGTCTTTTCTGTGCTCACATCATTATCAGTTTTATTCAACCTCCAAGTGACATTCAATCTTAGTACTTAGTACAACATGCTTTTCCAGTTATAACAGCTTTTAAACGTGAAGCATAGCTTGACAGAAGTGTCTTGCAGTGATCTACGGGTATCTTCGCCCATTCTTCATGGGCAAAAGCCTCCAGTTCAGTCACATTCTTAGGCTTGCGCGCTGCAACTGCTTTCTTTAAGTCCCACCAGAGGTTCTCAATCGGATTTAAGTCTGGTGACTGCGATGGCCACTTCAAAATGTTCCAGCCTTTAATCTGCAACCATGCTCTGGTGGACTTGGAGGTATGCTTGGGATCATTGTCCTGTTGAAAGGTCCAAAGTCTCCCAAGCCTCAGGTTTGTGACGGACTGCATCACATTTTCATCCAATATCTCCTGGTACTGAAGAGAATTCATGGTACCTTGCACACGCTGAAGCTTCCCTGTACCTGTAGAAGCAAAACAGCCCCAAAGCATGATTGACCCCCCGCCATGCTTCACAGTAGGCAAGGTGTTCTTTTCTTCACAGGCCTTGTTCTTCCTCCTCCAAACATAACGTTGATCCATGGGCCCAAAGAGTTCTAATTTTGTTTCATCAGTCCACAGAACACTATCCCAAAACTTTTGTGGTTTGTCCACATGACTTTTGGCATACTGCAGTCGACTCTTCTTATTCTTTGGAGACAGCAAGGGGGTGCGCCTGGGAGTTCTGACATGGAGGCCTTCATTACGCAGTGTGCGCCTTATTGTCTGAGCTGAAACTTCAGTACCCGCATCTGACAAATCTTTTTTCAGTTCCTCAGCAGTCACACGGGGACTTTTCTCCACTTTGCACTTCAGGTAGCGCACAGCAGTCAAAGTCAGCATCTTCTTTCTGCCACGACCAGGTAGCGTTTCAACAGTGCCCTTTGCCTTGAATTTGCGAATGATGCTTCCTATGGTGTCTCTTGGTATGTTTAACATCTTTGCAATCTTCTTCTAGCCATTGCCCTTCCTGTGAAGAGAAATCACCTCTTCTCTTGTCTTCCTGGACCATTCTCTTGACTTCACCATGTTTGTAAACACACCAGTAAATGTCTAGAAGGAGCTGAGTATCACAGTCATTTTACATCTGCTTAATTGATGCTTATTATGCTTGATTGCTGCTCCTTGACATCCACAGGTGTTTTCAATACCTGATCAAAAACACTTGAATGAACCTCTGTTCTTAAGAGTGGTCGTCTTTAAGGGATTGAATAATTGTTTCAATGAAGAAATTACAAAAAACATTTAATACTGTATTACAGAAACAATTGATGTCTTTTTAGTTGCATTTGGTTCTTTAAAAAGTCCTTGTAAGATTTAATTCTGAACACAATTACAAATGTACACTAAATTCCCTAAAACCCTTTACAGCATTGGGGGTTGAATAATTTTGAACACAACTGTAAAACTCTTGCTGATTAGCTGCTCTGCAGCCTTTCAAAAAGTGGGAAGAATCGCCTAACAACAGACCCGAACCCGAACTTTTATACAGTACGGGTTTGCTCAACTCTAATGGGGAGCGGGATTATAATGTTGTAATGTACGCAGAGTATTATACACAGGGTTATACGGGGAGAGGGATATTATAATGTTATAATGTACACAGAGTATTATACACAGGGTTATATGGGGAGCGGGATAATATAATGTTATAATGTACCCAGAGTATTGTCCACAGGGTTATACGGGGAGCAGGATGTTGCAATGTTATAATGTAGGCATAGTATTATACCCAGGGTTATACGGGGAGCGGGATATTATAATGTTATAATGTAGGCGTAGTATTATACACAGGGTTGTACAGGGAGCGAGATATTATAATGTTATAATTTCTCGTCACATATTGTAGTTCATGACAGTGGTAAATTTGAGTGTAAATATTTCATTTATATTTATAAAAAATACAAAATTTACCAGAAATTTGGAAGGAAGATTTCACTGGGATAATTTTAAGTTGCCATGTCACATTTGAAGACCTCCGATGCACGCCTAGAGTAGAAAATCCAAAAAAGTGACCCCATTTTGGAAATTACACCCCTCAAAGTATTCAAATTGATTTTATAAACTTTGTTAACCCTTTATGTGTTCCATAAGAATTAAAGGAAGATGTAGATGACATTTCAGAATAGTCCTTTTTTGGCAGATTTTCCAATTTAATTCATTTTTTTCCGCTTATAAATCAAGGGTTAACAGCCAAACAAAACTCAAAATGTATTACCCTGAATCTATAGTTTACAGAAACATCCAATATATAGTTGTAAACTGCTGTAGGGGACACAGCAGGGCGCAGAAGGAAAGGAACGCCATATGGTTTTTGGAAGGCAGATTTCATGGGATAATTTTAAGTTGCCATATCACATTTGAAGACCCCTTGATGCACCCCTAGAGTAGAAACTCCAAAAAAAAGACCCCATTTTGGAAACTACAGGATAAGGTGGTAGTTTTGTTGGTACTATTTTAGGATACATATGAGTTTTGGCTGCTCTATATTACACTTTTTGTGAGGCAAGGTAACAAAAAATAGCTGTTTTGGCACAGTTTTTAGTTTTTGTTATTTACAGTGTTCAACTGACAGATTAGATCATGTGCTTTTTTTTATAGAGCAGGTTATTATGGATGTGACAATACCAAATATTAGTTGTTTGTTTCAGTTTTACATAATTAAGCATTTTTGAAAACATTTTTTAGTGTCTCCATACTCTGAAAGCCATAGTTTATTTTTTATTTTTTGGGCGACTGTCTTATGTAGGGGCTCATTTTTTTCAGTATGAGATGATGGTTTGATTGGCACTATTTTAGGGTGCATATGACATTTTGATTGCTTGGTATTACACTTTTTGTGATGTAAGGTGAAAAAAATTTTTACTTTGTGAAACACTTTATTTTATTTTATTTACGGTTTTCAACTGATGGGTTAGGTCATGTGAGATTTTTATAAAGCAGGTCGTTACGAACAAGGCAATACCTAATATGTATATTTTTTTTATTTATTTAAGTTTTACACAATAATATCATTTTTGAAACAAAAAAAATAATGTTTTAGTATCTCCATAGTCTGAGAGCCATATTTTTTTTATTTTTGGGCAATTGTCTTAGGTAGGGTATCATTTTTTGTGGGATGAGATTATTTTGATGTGCATATGACTTTTTGATCGCTTGATATTGCACTTTTTTTTTTACGGTGTTTACGGTGTTCACCTGAGATGTTAGGTCATGTGTTATTTTTTAGAGCAGGTTGTTGTTACGGACGCAGCGATACTAATATGTCTACTTTTTTTTTTTTACATTTAACACAAAAAAAGCATTTTTGAAACAAAAAATAAATCATGTTTTAGTGTCTCCATAGTCTGAGGGCCATAGTTTTTTTATTTTTTGGGGCGATTGTCTTAGGTAGGGGCTCGTTTTTTGCCGGACGAGGTGACGGTTAGATTCATACTATTACTATGCCTGTACTTTTAGGGATGTAAGATGACAAAAAAATGTTTATTTATTTTTTTTTTTTACGGTGTTTACCTGAGGGGTTAGGTGATATTTTTATCGATACGGATGCGGAAATAGTCTAATAAGTCTACTTTTTTTACTTTATTTTGGAAAAAGGATGCTTTTTTTAAACTTGAAACTTTTAATTTTTTTGTAAAACTTTATTTTTTTAACTTCTTTTTCCACTTTATTTTTTGTCCCACTCTGGGACTTCAACTTTTGGGGGTATTATCCCTTTTACAATGTATTACAATACTTCTGTATTGCAATGCATTGGCTGTGCCTGTAAGTGTATTACACACTGTAATACACTTACAGCTTCCTGCCTGTGATATCCCGGGAGCTGGATCTAACAGGCTGTCAAGGAAGGCAGCCACGATGTCTAAGGAAGGCATCGGGCTGCCTTCCCTGCCAACGGGTTCCCCGTCACAGCAGCGTGGGGATCCGATGACCACCCTCGACCCGGCAGGATCCCGCACGTGCTGTGGCAGTGCGAGGGTTACTGCTCCGGCATCAGTGTTTTCACAGACGCCGGCTCATACAGCAGGGGTCCGGCTATCAGTGACTGCCGGAACCCCTGCCACTGATCGGATGGGTCAGCTCTCCTGCACCCGCCCGATCAGCCCGCCGTACACGTACGGCGTTGGTCCTTAAATCACGTCCACCAGCGCCATACATGTAAGGCCCGGGTCCTTAAGGGATTGATCACTTAGTAAATATTATTATATTTATTCACATAGGCCTCTTTCACACTGGCGTCATGTTTGACGCCCGGATAAGAGGCGGGAGCGTTGCGGGAATATGTGGGATTTTTCCGCGCGGGTGCAAACGTTTGTAATGCGTTTTGCACGCGCATGAGAAAAATCGCCATGTTTGGTACCCAGACCCGAAGCTGGACTTCATCACTGAAGTCCGGTTTCAGGTCTTCAGGAGAATTTATTATTTTCCCTTATAACATGGTTATAAGGGGAAATAATAGCATTCTTAATAAAGAATGCATGGTAAGATGGACCATGTGATTGGACCATGTGATGTGACGTCATCACAGGTCCTTTAGTTCTTAGCTGATGCTGGGAAAGAGAGGACAGATCGCAACTACGCGATCAAGTGGCTAAGGTAAGTTAACTTTTATTATTTTTAACCCCTTCCACTTCATTTTACTATGCATTCTTTATTAAGAATGCTATTATTTCCCCTTATAACCATGTTATAAGGTAAAATAATAAAGATCGGGTCCCGTTGCTAAGCAACCATGCGGGAAAATCGCAACGCATCTGCACTTGCTTGCAGATGCTTGCGATTTTCGCCCAGGCCCCATTCACTTCTATGGGGCCTGCGTTGCGTGAAAAACGCACAATATAGAGCATGCTGCGATTTTCACGCAATGCAGAAGTGATGCGTGAAAATCACCGTTCATGTGCACAGCCACATAGAAATGAATGGGTCCGGATTCAGTGCGGGTGCAATGCGTCCTCCTCACGCACGGAAAACTCGCCCGTGTGAAAGGGGCCATAGTCTGGGTAAGCTTTCTCATTCTAACATTTTTAGTATTCACTTTACGTTACAAAGATGTAGAAAAAATGTTTAAGGGAATGAAATGTTAAATGCACAAGATAATAAATACTAGCGACTCAGGTTGTGTGGAAAAGTCAAAGAAGGTATTGTTCTGAGATTGAAAATGGGAACATTTTTCCTACTGTGTGTCACATTTATTTGGCCTTTTCCAGACTTCTGCTTCATGTAGCACACTTATTGCACTATCAGTACTATACTTTCTTGGAAGTTCTTTCGTCCCTTTTAGCTAAAATTGTTTTCAGAAATAATAGCCTGCAAACCTGTTCCTCAACTACTCCAATATTTTGTATCTACTTTTTGGAATTTTCTTAGTTCACTGAGTTTATATTGCAATATTAAGCAGAGGTATGGTACAGTAGCAACTGCTGTGTTTTTTCTTGTCAATTTTTTAAGATGAATTAACAAGTGTTAAACTTAAAGTAAATGCATCACCAACATTTTTACCTGCCAGTTAAAACTAGATAGTAACATCTCCTTTTTCTCTAATCTGTTTTTATTTTCTGATTGTAGATTTTTTTATTTTATTTCTTGAACATTATTATGGGGACGGACATCTTGCCTGAGCTGTTCTTAACAGCATCTAAAGGGCATAAAAAAATTGCTTTACAGCAGCCCCATGGTCAATAGGCACAATGGTCAGGAGGGGACGTCATTGACTTATATAGGAGAGTTTTCTAGTCATTGTCATGGTAAAAGGAAAGAATACAGTATGTATCCCCTCCATACAGTATGTTGGACCGACTATATGAATAGAGAAAAGCCTTAAATGATTTCTTGATGATACAGGTGGACAGAGATACTCACCTGTGTAACTTCGATGTTAGCCATTGGCAGCTCATGCGTGACACCTGCCGTTTGCTCGGGCCCTTTGAGGAGGCCACTTTATTTTTCAGTCACCAGGACTCTGGATGAACAATGTCATTCCACTGTTTCATGTCCTGGAACAGATGCTGCTAAACCTGGATGGCAAGGGGACCGGGGACGTTGTGACTACATCTAACGGCCATATGATCCCTGTGGGGGCTGAACTAGAAGAGAAGGAGGACCTTCAAACACAAGCAATGTGTAAAGAATTGGGTGGTTTATGTACACAGGTGACAGGAGAGGAGGCAGGAGCAGCCAGAGGAGCTACAGGGTGATGAGGAAGATGAGGCAGAAAACCCAGACACACCGTGGCAGTATGCAGTGGAGATGGAGGCAGGGAGTCCCTCTGAGTCACTTGTACAAATAGCCCAATGAATGCTCACTTGCTTGCATAGTGAAATTTGAAATGTCACCATTCGCCAGAGGGATGACTTCTGGCACTCCACCATGTTAGACCCTTGCTATTGGTCCAAAATGGGGGCCTTTTTTACATCTGCTGAGAGGGAGGAGAAACTGAACTACTATCGAGACATCCTATGTAGTCAGTTGGCCGCTGCCTATGTGCGCCATCGCCCATCTTCGGGGAGGCCCTCTATGTTCACGTTCCACTGCTATAACTGCTGGGGGGGGGGGGCAGGAGCAGTACCAGCTCCATCAGCAGCAACTTAAGTCTAGAGTCATTGATAAGCAGATTTCTTCACCCACCTACTGAAGAAACTACTCACCAGCAGGAGCAGGTAGACATACAGCAGAACCTGAACCAGCAGGTTGTGGCATACTTGGAGTGCACCCTGCCACCCCACATCGAAGATCCCCTGGACTACTGGGCAGCCTATCTCAATTTGTGACTGCAACTGACCGAAGTTAGCCCTGGGCAAGCTTTCCTGCCCAGCCAGCCGTGTAGCATCAGACCTGGTGTCTAGTGCGGCAGGGACCATAGTTACCCAAAGGAGAACTCACCTGTCCACCCAAAATGTAAAGAAACGGACCTTTGTGAAAATTAATCAGGCGTGGATCAGTCAGGATTTTCAAACACCAATGCCTTATGCATCAAACTAGATCATTCATGGTGCCATACCAACTCTTCCACAAAAGAGAACTGTTTCTTCTGGCTACCTACTTCAAATACTATTCTGATGCTGCCACCCACCTGATGCCACACTTGCTGCCAGGTGCTCCTACTTCCAACCACCATCTTTAGCTGGTTCTGGTACTGCCCCCAACTACCCACTCTGTCACTTCACCACTCTATGGTCTCCTCCTGCTGCTGCCACCTCACCACTCCGCGGTCTCCTCATGCTGCTGCCACATCACCACTATGTCACTGGGCCACTCTGTGGTCTCTTCTTGCTGCTGTCACCTTAGCACTATGTCACTGGGCCACTCTGTGGTCTCCTCATGCTGCTTTCACTTCACCACTCTGTGGTCTCCTCATGCTGCTGCTACATTACCACTATGTCACTGGGCCACTATGTGGTCTCCTCATGCTTTTGACACCTCACCACTATGCCACTGGGCAACTCTGTGGTCTCCTCATGCTGCTGCCACTTCACCACTTTGTGATCTTCTCATGCTGCTGCCACATCACCACTCTGTGGTCTCCTCATACTGTTGCCACCTCAACACTATGTCTCTTCACAACTCTGTGGTCTCCTCATGCTGCTGCCTCTTCACCACTCCGTGGTCTCCACATGCTGCTGCCACATCACCACCCTGTGGTCTCCTCATGCTGCTTCTACATCACCACTATGTCACTGGGCCACTCTGTGGTCTCCTTATGCTGCTGCCACCTCACCACTATGTCACTGGGCCACTCTGTGGTCTCCTCATGCTGCTGCCACTTTACCACTCTGTGGTCTCCTCATCCTGCTGCCATATCACCACTCTGTAGTCTTCTCATGCTGCTGCCACATCATCACTCTGTGGGCTCCTCATGCTGCTGCCACCTCAACACTATGTCTCTGAGCCACTCTGTGGTGTCCTCATGCTGCTGCCTCTTCACCACTCCGTGGTCTCCACAGGCTGCTGCCAAATCACCGCTCTGTGGTCTCCTCATGCTGCTGCCACTTCACCACTATGTCACTGGCTAACTCTGTGGTCTCCTCATGCTGCTGCCACCTCACCACTATGTCACTGGGCCACTCTGTGGTCTCCTCATGCTGCTGCCACTTCACCACTCTGTGGTGTCCTCACGCTGCTGCCATAACACCACTCTGTAGTCTTCTCATGCTGCTGCCACATTTTCACTCTGTGGGCTCCTCATGCTGCTGCCACCTCAACACTATGTCTCTGAGCCACTCTGTGGTCTCCTCATGCTGCTGCCTCTTCACCACTCCGTGGTCTCCACATGCTGCTGCCAAATCACCACTCTATGGTCTCCTCATGCTGCTGCCACATCACCACTATGTCATTGGGCCATTCTGTGATCTCCTCATGCGGCTGCTACCTCACCACTGTGTCAATGGGCCACTCTGTGGTCTCCTCATGCTGCTGCCACATCACCACTATGTCACTGGGCCACTCTGTGATCTCCTCATGCGGCTGCTACCTCAACACTATGTCTCTGGGTCACTCTGTGGTCTCCTCATGCTCCTCATGCTACCTCTTCACCACTCTGTGGTCTCCTCATGCTGCTACCACTTCACTACTCTGTGTCCTCATCATGCTGCTGCCACATCGCATTTATGTCACTGGGCAAATATTCTATTCACGTGTTATCTCTGTTTTGAATCCACTCGGATGCTGAACAGACAGGATCCGTTTTTTGGGGGTTATTGTTCTGACGGATCAGAGGATGGGTAAAATAATCAGTGACTTACTGCTGACACCCTCTCCACTCTGTCGGGGGGCTCTACTTGTATAATCGTTTAATAGAACAGGTTCTGTAGACATCTATGTGGAATCAGCTGATGACGGTGTAAAAGGAGTGCGCTTCTTCTTGACGCTAACATCGATCTGTAAGGCTGAGTTCACACTTGAGTTATTTGGTCAGTTTTGGCACCATAACTGCCCAAATAAGTGAAGTGTGCAGTAATTCTAAGAGCGACGCCGGTCGTGTGCGTGTCATACTGACTCACAGTATTGTTTCACTACCACAGCAGACTCCCTATGCGTGTTGCTTCCAGGCACAGTGTTCTACACCAATATACAGGCTCTCTGCAGCCAGGAAATAGCAGTTTTTTAACACAATTCACCACTAATAAATTCTGATTAAATCGAATCTTTTCAGAAAGTTCGACGAACCAACTAATCGAATTTTTGAGAGATTCGCTCATCTCTAGACCACACCCACTGAAAATAAATATAAGTGCATCAATATCAATACCAAAAATCAATTTTTGCAATTTTTTACCATTTATAATTGCACAGTCAAATGTATTTTATTGTCAATACCAGTGCGTACTTTGGTTGCAGTCAGAGGACATCCAATTAGGCCTCTATTTTATTCCCAAAAACCTTTTGCAATTTTTTTTTACCATATATAGATGTCCATATTTATTTTATTAGTAGCAGTATTTTTTAACATTTTTTATTTTAAAAAGCATACATCCTATGACACAGTGTATTTTTAAACAGGTTGTTTGTTAACACCTACAAGTTTCACTCTGGTATTATTTACTATTGCTGGCTTTGCATTAAGAGCTTCAAAGGAAGAGGGGAAGAAAAATCATATGCATCCTAAAGACCTATGAGACCTCATGAGTGTACCAATTTGCAAGAAATTAGCTCATCTCTGAGTCTAATGTGATCACTTCCATGTTTTGAACAATCACATTCTTATCAAGAAAGTGATAACTTGAAATGCATAAGCATCCACATTTTGACAATGGTATTTTTAGCATTTAGTAACATATAAAGAAGTGTTTTTAAACTTTTCCCAGTGCTGGATTTAGTACTTCACTTTAGGACATTATCCCTGGTTTGGCAGTACACCAAACAATCTGTGAACCTTCCTTGTCTTATGCCACAGCCGATAAAGGAGAGACCACCACATGTACCGAATGTTATGGTTTTAGCATTGAGGCTTCCCTAATTTTTATGTCTATTAGATTTGTTAATTGGTTGGGAGAAAATGAATTTGGAGTTAAATTATAAAACGATAAGAGGATCAACCTAATAAAAAGGGGAAAACAACTTTGCTGAGAACAAAACTAATTTGGCTTACCCATACTACCATGCTAAATCACCAGAATCAACCCTACCAAGCATTATGCCTAGTTTAATAGCATTGATTCTGCTGACAGGTATGTGTATATTACAACTTTTTTATGCTTTGTGTTTTCGTGTTTACTGTTTTGCATCTTTTTTCATACTTCAATAAAAACATATTGTTACCCTACACATAAAAGAAGGGAATATGTAATGAAATATAGGAAAGTGTGTAGAAAATACAGGGGAAAGGGAAGGATTGTTAAGGTGGAATAATACAGAAAGGAATACCGAAAGGGAGAATTCAGAATCACAGATGACTCTGGGTATGCAGCAAATGAGCTTCTGAGACAGAAGTCCCTGGGTGCAAGGGGAAGGATGCTAATAACGCAACCACGTCCACATGTTGAGAAATGTGTTAGGACCATTGGCTAAAAGCGATCATCATGCCATTATCATGGTACAGTAGTGGGACAGCTATGTGCTGCCCTTAACCTAATGAAAACGGTTTTAGCATTAACAATTTAAAAATAGAAGGAGTGGGGGGCACAAAATAATATAGGGGTCAGATGGACTAGATTGTAAACATATACGTATTTAATGATAAAAGTATATAAACCTAAAAGGCTAAAAACCTAAAAAAAAACTAGTACATCATCATGCTTGTAAGCAAACTAGTTAATGGCGCCAATGGTGGATGATATATAGATAAAGTCCTGGTATCCTGGGTTTATCGGAACAAAACAATGCATGTATAGTCCACTAGTATAGCATAATGGATGGTCCACTATATGTCTCTTATCATTGCTTGTAATATATAAGAAGCACCCATAGGGCATGTACTTTACCGCACTCCTTGAATCGTGCTTGTGTTCCGACCGAACCACGTGCGGCGTCCCGTTCTGGTTACTCGGTCTAGCGCAGCATCTCATGTGATCAGCAGCGTGCACGTGAATGTGATGTCACAGGAGTAGGCGGTGTTCTTGCAGGTCTTTCACTGACTCGGCAAAGGATTTGCTTTGCTGTTCTTGGTTATATCCCGAACTTGGTGGACAATGTCTCCGGAGACAATAATTTGGAACAAACTGCAGGACATGCCATACGCGTTTCAGGGTAAACGCCCCTTCTTCAGTGGTAGTGCCTGCTGGTTTGGTTATACGCCTTTTATTGTGTGGGTCATTAGTAAAAAATGGCAGTCTTCAAAAAGTGGACTGGATTCTGGTCACTTGGATCTTATGGAAAGCATAATAAAACCGCAGTAGAATCGCTATAGAATTACTATAGAATCGCATTATACAGAAATATTTGCAACTGTTACATAATCGCAACAAAGTCGCAACAAAATTGCATGTACATTTGTGATAAGGAGGTACTTATAATAAGAAGATACTTGTGATAGAGAGATATATTTGATGAAATACATTTGATAATAGTGATGAGCGGCAGGGGCAATATTCGAATTCGTGATATTTCGCGAATATTTGGGCGAATATTCGCCATATATTCGAAAATTCGCAAATTCGTAATCTCCAGACAATATTTTCTTGTTTGCGAAAATTCGCATAAAAAAATTGCATAAATTAGCATACAAATTTGCATAAACTGGCATTTAAAAGATACCTTTTAAATACCAGCTTGTGAGAATTTTTATGCTAATTTATGCTAATCTTTATGCTAATTTATGCGCATTTTTATGCGAATTTTCGCAAACAAGAAAATAATGACATTATTTTATTGCATGCGAAAATTTTCATATAAAAAATTTGCATAAAGCGAATATTCGCAATTGCGAATATATTTTGCGATATTCTAAATATTCGCGAATTCTCGAAGTGCTGATATTCGCGATTAAAATTCGCAATTCGAAAATTCGTGATCAATACTATTTGATAAATTTACATTTGATGAATATATATATATAATGAATTTCCTTTGCTAAAATTCGTGCAGGGGAGGGGGAGCTGTGTAAGGAGGGGGCATCCAAGTGCTGATAAAACAGCCAGACATTGGATTCCCCATCACCACGCAACTCCCCCCTCCAGTTTACAGAAAACCAAGCATTATGTCCTTTTGGAATGAGGGTGTCAAAATCGAATATTCTTCGCGATTCTTGTCTCGACATTTTCATAATATGGTTGCCCCCTCTCCATGATCGTCTAATTTTTTCCAAAGCTACATAGGACAAGGTAGAAGGATCACTAAGTGTTTTGAAAGGGGATGAAGTTTATACCCCTTGCGAATATTGGCCATATGTTCACTTACTCGTTTTCGTAAAGTTCTAATGGTTCGTCCAATATATTGTTTATGACACCCGCATTTCAATAGATACTCAATGTCGGTAGATGTACAAGTTAATGTCATGCACAAGTTAATGTCCCTTTGATGTTCAAACTAAAGTCAGTAGATGTAGATTTCACTTTCGTTATTTTTCTAGGAAAAGAGGTAGTTTTACAGTTTGTACATCTGCCACACCTGAAAAAAACATCCAATTTTAACCAGCTAGAGCCCAATTTGTTATCTCTCATTTTCTCCATTACTGTAGGGGCTACTTTGGTAGCAAGATTGGTAGCTTTGGTTTATGTGATACGTGGTGTTTGTGTTAGACTGGAGCCTATTAGTTTATCATCTAATAAATGGTGCCAATGTTTTTGAATTATTCCTTCTATTTTCTTATATTGGGGGTGAAAGGGTAAAATTAAACATATTGTTTCTTCTATGGTAATTTGTTGTTTGGGAACAAAGAAATCCGCCCTATTCATCCCCCTTACTTTATCTAGTGCTGTATTTATTATTTGGACGGGGTATTCTTTTTCTATGAATTGTTGACTTCCTTCTCAAATTGTTCTTTTACTGTGCAATTGCGCTTCAATCTCCTAAACTGGCTCACCGGTATATTTGTGAGCCATCTAGGAAGATGGCAGCTGGAAAACTGTAAATAGCTATTTCTGGCTACCGGTTTTATGATTGTATTGTAATATTAAGATCTAAGAATGTCGTTGTCTCGTTTTCTATTGTAGGGGTAAACACCAAATTTCTGTCATTTGTGTTTAATACTATTACGAAAGAATCAAGTGATGTTCTACTGTCTTGCCAGATAAATAAAATATCGTCTATATAGCGCCGCCAGAGCACCAGAGTCGCCCCCAGCAGCAGCTCAACCACCTCCCTCTCCCAATCCGCGAGGAAGAGGTTGACGTAGCTGGGGGCAAATCTGGTGCCCATGGCGGTACCAGTACGCTGAAGGTAGTATGTGTTGTCAAAATTAAAATAGTTGTGAGATAATATATATTGTATAGTCTCTAACAGAAAATAATCTTGTTGCTTCTGCAGATAACTGTAATCCCTAAAAATTCGCCTTAATGCTTGTAGGCCCTTTTCATGTTCTATCACCGTGTACAAGGAGCTGACGTCTAATGTTCCCATAATATAGTGGTCTTGCCACTCGATAGTCTCAAGTATTTCAATAATTTGTGTAGTATCTTTTATATACGAAGGAATTTGCTTGACCAGTGGTTGTAGCCACTGGTCTATGTATCTAGACAAATTAGATGAAATACAAATTAGATGTCAATACCTGAGACTATCGGTTGGCCTGGTGGGGCATTTATCATTGAGTTGTCTCAAACATTCTTCAATATATTGTGCGGTGTCAAGTATCACAATCGCTCCTCTTTTATCTGCAGGGCGGATTGTTATCTCTGCTGTTTGTTGTATTTGCTTAATCGCTTCTCTTTTTATGTTTGAGACAACTCAATGATACTACGACTTATCAAAAATTAAAAAAGATCCGACAGAGGATTATTACAATGAATTGAAAAATATCTGTAAAAATGGTTTGGAGGAGAGATACCTGAATGAAAATGAATCAAAGTTTATCTTGGGAACTCAGAGAAGGATACCGGCCTTCTACTGTGTACCCAAGATACATAAAGATCGTAATGCCCCACCAGGTCGACCGATAATCTTAGGTATTGACTGTATTTCATCTAATTTGTCTAGATACATAGACCAGTGGCTACAACCACTGGCCAAGCAAATTCCTTCGTATATAAAAGATACAACACAAATTATTTAAATACTTGAGACTATCGAGTGGCAAGACCACTATATTGTGGGAACATTAGACGTCAGCTCCTTGTACACGGTGATAGAACATGAAAAGGGCCTACAAGTATTAAGGCGAATTTTTAGGAATTACAATTATCTTCAGAAGGAACAAGGTGATTTTCTATTAGAGACTATACAATATATATTATCTCACAACTATTTTAATTTTGACAACACATACTACCTTCAGCGTACTGGTACCGCCATGGGCACCAGATTTGCCCCCAGCTACGCCAACCTCTTCCTCGCGGATTGGGAGAGGGAGGTGGTTGAGCCGCGGCTGGGGGCGACTCTGGTCCTCTTGTGGCGCTATATAGACGATATTTTAATTATCTGGCAAGACAGTAGAACATCACTTGATTCCTTCGTAATAGAATTAAACACAAATGACAGAAATTTGGTGTTTAACCCTACAATTAAAAAAGAGACAACAACATTCTTAGATCTTAATATTACAATAGAATCATCAAAAGCTGTCTGTAGTACACATATAAAACCGGTAGCCAGAAATAGCTATTTACAGTTTTCCAGCTGCCATCTTCCTAGATGGCTCACAAATATACCGGTGAGCCAGTTTAGAAGATTGAAGCGCAATTGCACAGTAAAAGAACAATTTGAGAAAGAAGCTAGAGAATTAAGTCAATAATTAATAGAAAAAGAATACCCTGTCCAAATAATAAATACAGCACTAGATAAAGTAAGGGGGATGAATAGGGCGGATTTCTTTGTTCCCAAACAACAAATTACCACAGAAGAAACAATACATTTAATTTTACCCTTTCACCCCCAATATAAGAAAATAGAAGGAATAATTCAAAAACATTATCACCATTTATTGGACGATAAACTAATAGGTTCCAGTCTAACACAAACACCACGTATCACATATACCAAAGCTATCAATCTTGCTACCAAAGTAGCCCCTACAGTAATGGAGAAAATTAGAGATAACAAATTGGCCTCTAGCTGGTTAAAATTGGATGTTTTTTTCAGGTGTGGCAGATGTACAAACTGTAAGACTACCTCTTTTCCTAGAAAAATAACGAAAGTGAAATCTACATCTAATGACTTTAGTTTGAACATCAAAGGGACATTAACTTGTGCATCTACCGACATTGTGTATCTATTGAAATGCGGGTATCATAAACAATATATTGGACGAACCATTAGAACTTTACGAAAACGAGTAAGTGAACATATGGCCAATATTCGCAAGGGGTATAAACTTCATCCCCTTTCAAAACACTTAGTGATCCTTCTACCTTGTCCTATGTAGCTTTGGAAAAAATTAGACGATCATGGAGAGGGGGCAACCATATTATGAAAATGTCATGACAAGAATCGTGAATAATATTAAATTTTGACACCCTCATTCCAAAAGGACATAATGCACGAATTATTTGGTTTTCTGTAAACTGGAGGGGGAGTTGTGTGGTGATGGGGAATCCAATGTCTGGCTGTTTTATCAGCACTTGGATGCCCCCTCCCTACACAGCTCCCCCTCCCCTGCACGAATTTCAGCAAAGGAAATTCATTATATGTGAATTCATCAAATGTAAATTTATCAAATGTATTTCATCAAATACATCTCTCTATCACAAGTATCTCCATATTATAAGTACCTCCTTATCACAACTGTACATGTAATTTTGTTGCGACTTTGTTGCGATTATGTAACAGTTGCAAATAATTCTGTATAATGCGATTCTATAGTTATTCTATAGCGATTCTAACGTGGTTTTATTATGCTTTCCATAAGATCCAAGTGACCAGAATCCAGTCCACTGAAGACTGTCATTTTTTACTTATGACCCACACTATAAAAGGCGTATCACCAAACCAGCAGGCACTACCACTGAAGAAGGGGCGTATACCCCAAAACGCATATGGCGTGTCCTGCAGTTTGTTCCAAATAATTGTCTCCGGAGACATTGTCCACCAAGTTCGGGATATAACCAAGAACAGAAAAGCAAATCCTTTGCCGAGTCAGTGAAAGACCTGCAAGAACACCGCCTACTCCTGTGACATCACAGTCACGTGCACGCTGCTGATCACGTGAGATGCCGCGCTAGACCGAGTAACCAGCACGGGACACCGTGCGTGGTTCGGTCGGAACACAAGCACGATTCAAGGAGTGCGGTAAAGTACATGCCCTATGGGTGCTTCTTATATATTACAAGCAATGATAAGAGACATATAGTGGACCATCCATTACGCTATACTAGTAGACTATACATGCATTGTTTTGCTCCGATAAACCCAGGATACCAGGACTCTATCTATATATCATCCACCATTGGCGCCATTAACTAGTTTGCTCAACGGTTACAAACATGATGATGTACTAGTTTTTTAGGTTTTTGGCCTTTTAGGTTTATGTACCTTTATCATTAAATGCGTATATGTTTACAATCTGGTCCAATCTGGTCCCCTATATTATTGTGTGCCCCCCACTCCTTCTATTTTTACTAGCTACCTTTACTGGCTTGGGTGTTGCCAAGGGCGAACACCTTTCTATATTGAATTATCAAGTGAGCCACTGAACACATCATTTGTTTTCAGCATTAACAATTTGTATCTTCCAAAAAATATAGACGTAAGAAAAGAGTAAAATATCAAGGATAAAGGTTATCAAAGAGGATGATAAATAACTGGGTATCTGTAAGGGTACTTTCACACTAGCGTTAGTGTGATACAGCAGGCAGTTCTGTCTTTAGAGCTGCATGCCGGATCCGCCAATCAGTGTGACAACTGACAGCATATGTAGTTGGATCCGGGTGCGGATCCGTCTACAAATGCATTGCAAGAACAGATCCGTCTCTCCGCTTTTCATGCGGATGGACTGATCCATCTTGCAGTCTTTTCACAGTTTTCCCAGAAGGACGGATCTGTCCTTCAGTTGTTTCGCAATGCCGGTTTCAGCAACTAATACAAGTCAATGGGAATTAATGCATTCCGGCGACTGATCAGGCATTTTGGATGGACATAATCCCGCAGCATGCTGCGGTATTATGTCCGCCCAAAACACCTGACAGTGACTGAACAGAAGGCATACTGATGCAAACTGAATGGATTTCTATCCATTCAGAATGCATTGGGATATGCCTGATCAGTTATTTTCCGGCATAGAGCCCTTTTGACGGAACTCTATGCCGGAAAAGAATAACGCAAGTGTGAAAATACCCTAAGTCTAAATGGTCAGTTACTTAAGTCAGTATGTGCATGATACAGAGTGATGATTTTATTACACTTATAGGGACATTGGTTTCTATTGTCGTCACACTTCACAAATATAATTGTGGACTTTAGAGTTAAAAGTACTTCATTGTCTACAACTTACTAAAGAATGCAAACTATGGTGAGCAAATCGATTCTACTGATTCAGAATTTGTTCAGAATTTCCCCCAAAAAGTGTGGATTCTAATGAACCCAAATTCTGCGATTTGTTTTGGGCAAATTAGAAAGTGAGAAGAGGAGAGTTGAAGAGAGAGAGACTAGTACACTACCCCGGGTTTCTGAGTGATATATATGCATTGTCTGGGGGGTAGTCTTTCTCATTACGGAGAGCGTCTAGTATGCCTAGTACATGTGCGGAGTATTGTAGGCCAGGCAATGCCCCTCTGGGTTTCTGGCAAAAATAATCAAGTTACCTTTCCTAAGCCTATCTAATGTTAGCAGATGTAAGATTTTTCCCTAGTGGTAGCCTCAAACTTTTCAATCAGTGCGTTTTCATAATGATCTTTCTTATCTATTGCGAAGCTTGTGCTTCATAGATCAGTTTCCCCTTTTTTTATCCACTAAGTTTTGATGGTAGCCTCAAACTGTTCAGTTAGTGCTTTTTTTCATAATAAAATTATTATTTATTGATGTGGTTGCATTCCCACATAATGTAAGCTAGTCTCCTTTCCAAAAGGAAAGGTAAACTGTTACATACCAGAAATCCAGCTCTTCTGGTTAGCTACTTTAACAAAGTTGAGCAAAGAGCATGTGCCTGGCTTCCTGAGAAGCCTCAGATGGAGTGCTATTTCTCCTTATGGAGGGTGCTTAGTATGCACGAGGAGTATCGTAAGCTAGTCAATGCTCCTCTGCGTTTCTGGGAAAAATGTATGAAAACTAGCACATCTGACATCAGAAAGGCTTAAGAAAGCTAATCTGAATATTTTCCCCAGAAACCCAGAAGAGTGTTGCCTGGCCTTCAAAACTCTGCACATGTACTGCGCATAATAGGCTCTCTCCGTAAAAAGAAATAGTACCCACACACAACACATATATATATTGCCCAGAAACCAAGAGTAGCATACTAGGCTCTCTCCCTCCTACCTTGGCTTAGAGTCTTTCCAGAAAAAAATATAAGTCCTAGGAGAGCAGAGAGTGTTATATACCACCTTTCCAGGCAATTGGAGCAGATTTGATTTGTACCCAAATCAAACTGTTCCAAATATTTGGTGAATCTGACCCAAAATAAAGTTCAAGAAATTTGCTCATCTGTAATGCAAACCAAAGGAAAAAAAATCTGAAAAATATATAGAATAGTGTGTATGTAAAACATTTCTCTTATACAGTATGTGGAGTCTTTTGAAGCTCTACTCATGATGCCTTATTCGGGGAGTGCACTTCATCCCTGAAGTGAGGCAGATGAATAACTTGCTGTGTTGCAGCCATCTCTTTCCTTTATTATTCTCAAGCTCTATTCAGCAGGTTTTCCATCTGCATTATCTGCTTATAGCGTATGGGCCACACATAGCGTAAATGCTGTAGATTCTCTGCAGTAATATCCACAGCATTTACAATAGCAGTAAATAGAGGAGATTTAAATCATTTCAAATCCACATAATTTGGATTTTGCCTCTATGGATTTTGTCCAGATACACAGCAGATCCGTTACCTGTTGCTACACTCTCCTTCTTATCACAGAGGGTCTCACTGCTCATTGTATCTTTTGGCACTGTTGGACTAATCATACCTATTAGATTATTATTGATTTCTTAATGGGGAAAACAAAATATCAGAAATGTTTGATTTTAACCCATTATTTATTTTAATTGCCTCCAAAGATAATGGGACCCTAATAGGGCATATTGACTATATACTGTTATAGGGTGGTCCCCTGCTTAAAACTTCTGTTTATAAGCCAGAAAGGAAACCTGCTCTGTAAAAGTGGATTCACTTTAGCAGAACTAGCCCATCTAAGCATTACATGCCATTGATTTCAATAGCTGACATGTGATGGAGATAAGAGAAGCCAGGCCAAAGTGGTTCAGCAAATTGCTGCACCAACTTCTATTTAAGGGGTATTGTCTTCATGAGAACATCCCTTTAAGATCACGGATACTAATGTTGTTTATCAATGTGTGTTATCATTGTGTGTTTTTTTTCATTACTACTGTGAAGAAAAACATCAGTTTGCTTTGGTGAGAGCAATAATTCTTTTTGCTATCTACAGCGATTAATCTAATCTAATTATCTTCATAATTCTAAGCTTATTTATTATCCCTTGCAGTTTTCATTACCCAGCATGACTGTTCAGTGTAGTGGAAATGAAAATGCTGTAGCCTGTGAGTTTTAGGAATGTCTTCATAAATAATTAAGAAAGCGCTGTAATTTTTAATTAGCGATAGTATTCAGAATTAGCTTATAAAATGACTTAAGAATAATGATCCCTCCCCTATCAAGCATACATTCCCTTATACTCAATGGGAGTCATTAACAAAAGCTGTAAGCAAGTTTCCTGGCGCACAAAAGTCACAAATGTTTGCCCAAAAGGTAATTTCAGCAAAGATTTTCTGACTTTTTACCTTTCTCTGCTGCTCTCGCTTAGCGGAAATGGGTGAGCAAACACAACTTGACACATTTACAATAACTTACACTAAAAAATTGGCATATATTAAAACCACTCCACGACCGCCTAACGCACGGATGCGTCCGGCGGACGGTCGTGGTGTACTGGGTGAATGCATCCGTGCGTCATCTCGCGAGACTTGCTGTGAACGCGCACAGCTCTGCAGTTACACTGCAGCCTGCCAGCGATGATCAATCGCTGGCAGGCTGTAGAAGTAAAATAAATGAAATCATACAGGTATATCAGACGCTGTTTTGTTAACAGCGTCTGATATACCTACTACCTGGTCCTCTGGTGGTCGATCCCAGCAAATGGGACCAGGTAGCTCTGTACAGTAGCACCAAGCACCACACTACACCCCCCCCCTGTCACTTATTAACCCCTTATTAACCCCTAATCACCCCATATAGACTCCCTGATCACCCCCCTGTCATTGATCACCCCCCTGTAAGGCTCCATTCAGACGTCCAGACTTGTTTTGTGGATCCACGGATCCGCAAAACACGGACACCGGCAATGTGCTTTCCGCATTTGGCAGATCCGCACATTGCCAGAACTATATAGAAAATGCCTTTTCTTGTCCGCAATTGCGGACAAGAATAGGACATGTTCTATGTTTTTGTGGATCGGAAGTGCAGACCCGAAAGTGCGGATCCGCAATTCCGGATCTGAGCGGAACAAAGTCTGTCCTCATAGAAATAAATGGGTCCACAATTCCGTTCCGCAAACAGAATTGCGGACGTGTGAATGGGGCATAAGGGTCTAGTTAGCTACTTGTGGCAGTTAGCGCCCAGCCCACCGCACCGCAGTCACTGATTTTGGCAGAGATTTTTTCATCCACATTGATCGATGCGAATGAAGAAAACTGTGCCGTTCATTTATTTTTTTTTCAGCCCAGAAGCTGAATGGAAAAAAAATATCTCATTACCCGTATGCTCAATATAAGGAGAATAGCAGAAACTCCTAATGCTGGCCATACGTGTAATGATTGCGGAGACCCTCAAATGCCAGGGCAGTACAAACACCCCACAAGTGACCCCATTTTGGAAAGAAAACACCCCAAGGTATTCCGTGAGGGGTATGGTGAGTTCATGTAAAATTTAATTTTTTTGTCACAAGTTAGTGGAATATGAGACTTTGTAAAAAAAAGAATTTATATATATATCAATTTCCGCTAAGTTGTGCCCCAAAATTTTTTTCTGTGAACTCGCCATGCCCCTCACGTAATACCTTGGGGTGTCTTCTTTCCAAAATTGGGTCACATGTGGGGTATTTATACTGCCCTGGCATTTTAGGGGCCCTAAAGCGTGAGAATCCAAATGCGTAAAAATGCCCTTTAAAATCATAAAGGTACTCATTGGAATTTGGGCCCCTTTGCGCATCTTGGCTGCAAAAAAGTGTCACACATGTGGTATTGCCGTACTCAGGAGAAGTAGGGCAATGCGTTTTGGGGTGTATTTTTATATATACACATACTTTGTGAAAGAAATATCGCTGTAAACGACAACTTTTTGAATTTTTTTATACAAATTTGACAATTTACAGTGATATTTCTCTTACCCAGCATGGGTATATGTAAAAATACACCCCAAAACACATTGCCCTACTTCTCCTGAGTATGGCGATACCACATGTGTGACACTTTTTTGCAGCCTAGGTGCGCAAAGGGCCCGAAAGTCTAACGAGTACCTTTAGGTTTTACAGGGCTGCTCACAATTTAGCCCCGCCCAAAATGCCAGAACAGTAAACACACCCCACAAATGACCCCATTTTGGAAAGTAGACACCCCAAGGTATTCGCTTAGGGGCATATTCAGTCCATGAAAAATGTAACTTTTTGTCACAAGTTAGCGGAAAGGGAGACTTTGTGAGAAAAAACAAAAAAAAAAAAAATCAATTTCCGCTAACTTGTGCCAAAAAAAAAATCTTCTATGAACTCGCCATGCCCCTTACGGAATACCTTGGGATGTCTTCTTTCTAAAATGGGGTCACATGTGGGGTATTTATACTGCCCTGGCATTTTAGGGGCCCTAAAGCGTGAGAAGAGGTCTGGAATCTAAATGCGTAAAAATGCCCTCCAAAAAGGTACTCGTTAGACTTTACGCCCCTTTACACACCTAGGCTGCAAAAAAGTGTCACTCATGTGGTATAATGTGGTATTACAGAGAAATATCTCTGTAAATTAACAACTTTCTATAAAAAAAATTAAAAGTTGTCATTTACAGAGATATTTCTCACACATAGTATGGGTATATGTAAAAATACACCCAAAAACACATTGCCCTACTTCTTATGAGTACGGAGATACCACATGAGTGACACTTTTTTGCAGCCAAGATGCGCAAAGGGGCCCTAATTCCAATGAGTACCTTTAGGATTTCACAGGGCATTTTTACGCATTTGGATTCCAGACTTCTTCTCACGCTTTAGGGGCCCCTAAAATGCCAGGGCAGTATAAATACCCCACAAGTGACCCTATTTTAGAAAGAAGACACCCCAGGGTATTCCGTGAGGGGCATGGCTAGTTCATAGATTTTTTTTTTTCTTAAAAAGTCTTATATTCCACTAACTTGTGACAAAAAATGAAATTTTACATGAACTCACCATACCCCTCACGGAATACCTTGGGGTGTCTACTTTCTAAAATGGGGTCACTTGTGGGGTATTTATACTACCCTGGCATTTTAAGGGTCTCTAAAGCGTGAGAAGAAGTCTGGAATCCAAATGCGTAAAAATGCCCTGTGAAATCCTAAAGGTACTCATTGGAATTAGGGCCCCTTTGCGCATCTTGGCTGCAAAAAAAGTGTCACTCATGTGGTATCGCCGTACTCAGGAGATGTAGGGCAATGTATTTTGTGGTGTGTTTTTACATATACCCATGTTGGGTGTGAGAAATATCTCTGCAAATGACAACTTTTTAATTTTTTTATACAAAGTTGTCAGTTTACAGAGATATTTCTTTCACCCAGCAAGGGTATATGTAAAAATACACCCCAAAACCCATTGCCCTACTTCTTCTGAGTATGCCGATACCACATGTGTGCCACTTTTTTGCAGCCTAGGTGCGTAAAGGAACGTAAAGTCCAACGAGTACCTTTAGGCTTTACAGGGCTGCTCACAATTTAGCCCCGCCCAAAATGCCAGAACAGTAATCACACCCCACAAATGACCCCATTTCAGAAAGTAGACACCCCAAGGTATTCACTGAGGGGCATAGCGAGTCCGTGGGAGATTTTTTATTTTTTTTTGCCAGAAGTTAGCAGAAATGGAAACTTTATTATTTATTTTTTTTCCTCAGAAAGTGTCATTTTCCGCTAACTTGTGAAAAAAAATGAAATGATACATGAACTCACCATGCCCCTCCGCGAATACTTTGAGGTGTCTTCTTTCTAAAATGGTGTCACTTGGGGGGTATTTATACTATCCTGACATTCTAGCACCTGAAGAAACATGACCAGGTGCTTAGAAAGTCAGAGCTGCTTCAAAATGCGGAAATTCACTTTTTTGCACCATAGTTTGTAAACGCTATAACTTTTACCCAAACCAATAAATATACACTTATTGCATTTTTTTTATCAAAGACATATAGAACAATACATTTATAGAAAAATTTATATAGAAATGTAGTTTAAAAAAAAATTACAACAGAAAGCGAAAAATGACATTTTTTTTGCAAAAATGTCGTTAAATTTTTATTAATAGCAAAAAAGTAAAAATTTCAGCAACAATGAAATACCCCCAAATGAAAGCTTTATTAGTGAGAAG
The DNA here is from genome assembly GCA_033119425.1 of Bufotes viridis. NCBI lineage: Eukaryota > Metazoa > Chordata > Amphibia > Anura > Bufonidae > Bufotes > Bufotes viridis. Next base: position 65,253,344 of record CM065589.1, on the reverse strand, counting down.
AAAAGGAGGTAAAATTAATTTGGGTGGTAAGTTGTATGACTGAGCAATAAACGGTGAAAGTAGTGTAGTGCAGAATTGTAAAAAGTAGTCTGGTCATTAAGGGTGTTTAAGCTAGGGGGGCCGAGGCGGTTAAAACCGAAGGTTTAATTTTCTTTCACATGAACATCATGGATACTAGAATTTAGAGCCATATATATCTCTTAAAAAAAATTGCTGCATCTTATTCCAGCAGGGTTTTTACTAAGACTGTGTAATATTATGACTTCCGAAAATATTCTCAAATTAACCCCTTCAGGACCAGGCCATTTTTTTTTTTCTTTTTTTTTTTTACTCCCAGCCTTCCCAGAGCCATATGTTTGTTTTGTTTTTTCCAGTATAGGAAGATGGAAAAACTTTTCAAATGGATGGAATTAGGGGAAAAAAAATCCTCCAAAGTTTTATGGGTTTTGTTTTTACATAATTTCCTATGCGGAAAAACTGACCTGTTACCTTTATTCTCTGGGTCAGTACAACTATAATGATACCACATTTATATAGTTTGTCTTGTGTTTTAATATTGAAAAAAAAATTAAAACTTCGGAAACAACAACGTTTTTCTTTGCATCACCGTATTCTGAGCCCCAATAACTTTTTTGGCTGTGTGGACTCTTTTTCTGTAGGGCGATCTGTAGTTTTTACTGATACCATTTAGGAGTGTGCATGGTATGACTTTTTGATCACTTTATATTCTTTTTTTTGGGGGAGATGGAAGTGACAAAAAAGGCAAATCAGCAATTTGGATGATTTATATATCATTTTATGGGAAAAGATTCAGTACAACTTTTATTTCATTAATTTAAATTTCTAATAATTCTAGGCTTTGAAGTCAAGGAGGTGGTCCTAAAACAGCAGGTACCTGGCAGGTATGGCGCCTTATGTGCTCACAAGTGTGTGTCATATTTGAATACCTGACTTCTGCTGTAAATTTATGATGGGTGGTTGGGAAGGGGTTAAAAGGATTCTTTAAGGACTTAAAAGCAGTTGTCTGGAAGTGTGAAGTGCCAACTCCCCACACATCACTTCTTTCAGGCAATTGGTAAGGATCTCCCAACAAGGGTAAAATCAGTAGGGCGTTAGAAGCTCCATAAACATGTCAGAGTAATTCCCTGTTTGCTCCATCTCTATATTGGCCAGCTTTACAGTAAAATAAATGCAAGTTTCATTTCTTGCGTTTTCATTTTTCACTCTCTGCCTTCCCAGAGTCCCAGCTTTATTTTATTATTAGCTGTTCACATAGCAATATGGGGCTTGCTTTTTGCATGACAACTTGTACTTCTTAATGGCGCCATTTAATATCATATATCAAACAGAAACACAAGGGGGGGGGGGGGGGTCAGTCAGCACTTCCCTGTATGCAGGTGCACGTAGCTGTGGCAATTATACATACAAACAAAAAAATGCAACAGCACTCTGCAACCAGAACTCTGCCCAAGATAGAAGCTATAAGAGAACATTAGTGTACGTTTTGATCAAAAGGCAATAAGCCACTCGCCACGCCAAGGCTGTCCCGCGAGTGGTACTAACGCTAAATCTGACCTGTTATGGGCCATGACAGCCAGTCAGCCACATAAAATCCTCCTAACGCTAAATCTTACCTGTTATGGGCCACGACAGCCACATAAAATCCAGGGAGTGTGGGCCCAGCATGCATGCTGGGATAAACCATACTTATTAACCCCTTCTGGTGCTGTAACAGCCTCCATTAGATCCAGGGATGCAGGTATCAACATGCATGCTGAGCCCACTGTGCACTCCTCCTGGAGCCAGATGGCTACTAGCAGGTAATGTGAGTACACATTCAGCTTTATACTCACTCTGATTAAAAACCAGCATCCAGGGCAGACAAACTAGTCAGGTGTGCACGACTGAAGAGGAGGCTGCCACACCTCCAACACATACTAAACAGAAACACAAGGGGGGGTCAGTCAGCACTTCCCTGTATGCAGGTGCACGTAGCTGTGGCAATTATACATACAAACAAAAAAAAAAAATGCAACAGCACTCTGCAACCAGAACTCTGCCCAAGATAGAAGCTATAAGAGGACATTAGTGTATGTTTTGATCAAAAGGCAATAAGCCACTCGCCACGCCAAGGCTGTCCCGCGAGTGGTACTAACGCTAAATCTGACCTGTTATGGGCCATGACAGCCAGTCAGCCACATAAAATCCTCCTAACGCTAAATCTTACCTGTTATGGGCCACGACAGCCACATAAAATCCAGGGAGTGTGGGCCCAGCATGCATGCTGGGATAAACCATACTTATTAACCCCTTCTGGTGCTGTAACAGCCTCCATTAGATCCAGGGATGCAGGTACCAACATGCATGCTGAGCCCAGAGTGCTGTTGCATATTTTTGTTTGTATGTATAATTGCCACAGCTACGTGCACCTGCATACAGGGAAGTGCTGACTGACCCCCCCTTGTGTTTCTGTTTAGTATGTGTTGGAGGTGTGGCAGCCTCCTCTTCAGTCGTGCACACCTGACTAGTTTGTCTGCCCTGGATGCTGGTTTTTAATCAGAGTGAGTATAAAGCTGAATGTGTACTCACATTACCTGCTAGTAGCCATCTGGCTCCAGGAGGAGTGCACAGTGGGCTCAGCATGCATGTTGGTACCTGCATCCCTGGATCTAATGGAGGCTGTTACAGCACCAGAAGGGGTTAATAAGTATGGTTTATCCCAGCATGCATGCTAGGCCCACACTCCTGGATTTTATGTGGCTGTCATGGCCCATAACAGGTCAGATTTAGTGTTAGTACCACTCGCGGGACAGCCTTGGCGTGGCGAGTGGCTTATTGCCTTTTGATCAAAGCGTACACTAATGTCCTCTTATAGCTTCTATCTTGGGCAGAGTTCTGGTTGCAGAGTGCTGTTGCATTTTTTTGTTTGTATGTATAATTGCCACAGCTACGTGCACCTGCATACAGGAAGTGCTGACTGACCCCCTTGTGTTTCTGTTTAGTATGTGTTGGAGGTGTGGCAGCCTCCTCTTCAGTCGTGCACACCTGACTAGTTTGTCTGCCCTGGATGCTGGTTTTTAATCAGAGTGAGTATAAAGCTGAATGTGTACTCACATTACCTGCTAGTAGCCATCTGGCTCCAGGAGGAGTGCACAGTGGGCTCAGCATGCATGTTGGTACCTGCATCCCTGGATCTAATGGAGGCTGTTACAGCACCAGAAGGGGTTAATAAGTATGGTTTATCCCAGCATGCATGCTGGGCCCACACTCCCTGGATTTTATGTGGCTGTCGTGGCCCATAACAGGTAAGATTTAGCGTTAGGAGGATTTTATGTGGCTGTCATGGCCCATAACAGGTCAGATTTAGCGTTAGTACCACTCGCGGGACAGCCTTGGCGTGGCGAGTGGCTTATTGCCTTTTGATCAAAACGTACACTAATGTCCTCTTATAGTTTCTATCTTGGGCAGAGTTCTGGTTGCAGAGTGCTGTTGCATTTTTTTTTTTTTTATATTTAATATCACATATGACGTAGTGGGAAACTGGAAAAAAAATCCAAAGCGACAAAAAATGCAAATCGGTCATTTTAATTTTTTTCTGTTACAGCGGTCACCATACAGAATAAATACATTTATATTTTAATAGTTCAGGCATTCTGGGACACAGTGATGCCTATTTTTTATTGTTTTGTTGTTTTTTTTTAACTTTTTTTGGCCCCCACCGATCAGTGCGTTAAAGCCCTCATGTTCATAAAGAAGTATACCACAACCACTTTTCATAAGACAGGAATCATTTTAATCAACAGGATCAACCCTTTCATGTACTATCCCTCGTTTAATAGTGCTGATCCTGTTGATATGTGCTGCTGATATATTAGTCAGCATGGAAGGCAAGCAGAATCATATTTCATGACTTCATTGATAAGGGCTCATGCACACGAACGTATTTTTGGTCCGCGTCTGATCCACATGTTCTGCGGGTCGAATGTGGACCCATTTACTTCAATAGGGCAGCAAAAAATACAGACAGCTGTACGCATCCATATGTCCGTTCCGTGGCATCCGCAAAAATATAGAACATGTCCTATTCTTGTCCGCATTACAGACAAGGAATGGAATGTTCTATTATACAATCCATTAGAAAACGTGGTGTGGTGTTTAACAAGCAGGATATGCTCAACCCATATGCAGTTGTGCATGTATCTAGGGGAGCACATCCTGCACTTGTAGTCCGTTGCTAGGGGCAATCAACAGCAAAAAATGCATACAATGGAAGATGCCAGCAACAGACTACAAGTACCACAATAACCATCCTACATACGATAGCGATAATGTGGATGTGGAGAACAATCAAAAATGTGGATGTGGATGTGGAGAACAATCAAAATCAAAAAGGGACCTTGCCGTGGTGTCCGAGCTTAAGACATGTCCTCCTAGTAGGATATGTTGAACTAACCCCTCAATTTTATCAGTGTGAGGGTTTAGTATTGCCGCAGAGTGCACCTGCTTTTGCTATGGTAATGTTCTATTATGACCCAGACGTTCCATTCCGCAAAATGCGGAACGCGCATGGCCGGTATCCATGTTTTTCTTATCCCCAATTTGCACAGAGGTGTGCATGAGCCTTAAGTCTTGGAGAACACACTGAAAGTCTACCATGTAGTTCAGAAAGATTCCCCGTTGTCTTACAGGTTTGCATACGAAGAGTCACAGTGTGCCTACTGAAGCAGATAGATGTGGAGGAGCTGAAAGTATTACTAGCAGATGTTTTCAGGCATATTCTTTTTTCAGCCCCATGCTGACTAAATTAAATGTATCAGATCTCTTTTCACATGACCTCCCATAAACACACTGCATAACACAAAATGTACTTATTTGTCAAAGCTGTCAAAGTTGCCACGTGCTTCTCTCTGTCACGGCAGGTACAATTTCAAGAGGCAGAACATTCTATCTCTGTGGACAGAGACCGATTCACTCAAATAGTCTGCATGATCATAATATAAACATTGGGACATGTCTTGCATCGCACACTGATGTAGCAGAGCTTAGACTGTTAACCACTTAAGGATCAGGACAATTTTTGTTTTTGCATTTTTGTTTTTTGCTCCCCACCTTCCAAGAACTGCAACTTTTTAAAATATAGCATTTAAATAGCTATATGAGAGCTTAGTTTTTGCAGGAAAAGTTGTATTTTTAATGGCATTTTTTCTTTTTATCGCCAAGCTGAAGTTTTTTTGTTACTAATTTGGAGTAGACTTTTTGATCACTTTTATAAAAAATTTTGAATGGGCAACACGATCAAAAAACAGTGAATTTTTCAAATATTTACTTTTTTCCACTACGGCCTTCATCGCACACAATAAATACTATTATCTTTTATTAGTTCTGACCTTTTTGGATGTGGAAATACATATTCTGTTTATTTTCTAATGTTTATTTTAATATGTAAAACTGGAAAAAGGGACTATTAGAATTTTTTTTATTTCTGTGTTATTTTTTTATTTATTTTTGTTTAAAGTTTTCTTTTTTTTTTCCTGCACTTTTTAGTCTCCTAGGGTAACTGTACATGTGATCTTCTGATCACTTGTACAGATGTAGCCAGCATTAAAGTAAAACCTGATGTGTAATCCCACTAGCTTATCTCACTAACATAGCTTCTAGCTTCTAAAGCTTAAAGGTGGTGTTGAGTTACACTGCTGGGATGGTACGCTATCCCACTGATTTTGGTGCTGGATATATCTATACCATAGACTGCAATAGAATACTAACTGAAGTATATGGGATCTGTACAGGCTTCCTCAGGCTTGGCTTTGCAGGCAGCTCACTATGACACACATAGGAGCCTTTGCAAGACCCCAGGCAGCCATAGCAACTGATTGGAGCCCCAATGATTTCACCACAGGGGGTCAGATCAGCAGATAAAGAAAGCCTCCTCCCCCATCTGACGCCACAGATACCGCGGTCACTGTGAATTGAGACTGAAGTTATGTAAATACATATTATATATACGCACTGTATACATATATAGTTAGAATATAATAGTGTTGCTGCTTTAGCAGGACCAACTATAATCATATATTGATTATACATACTGTCTGTAGACACTAATAGCATTATACAATGCCTAATTTATACCTCCAATTTCCCTGCAAATTGATATATAACACTCTCTGGTCTCCTTGGACTTTTTTTTTTCTGAAAAGACTCATTTAATAAATATATGAGAGAAAGAGAGATATTCTGGGAAAGATATTCAAATTGCCTTTCCTCACAAAAAGGAAAACAAAGCTGAGCCTTTCTCATGCTACCAGATGTAAGACATGCTAATTTGGATATTTTTTCCCAGAAACCAAGAGAAGTGTTGCCTAGCATACAATACACCTTGCGTATACTAAGTGGACTCCACAATAAAAAATAGTATCCACCTAGAAGCCCCCCCACCCAAGGCAATCTGGTAGCATGAGAAAGCCTCAGCTTTCTGTTCCTTTTTGTCAGCATCCAGTCAAATTTTTTCAACAATCTGGCAAATCGCACCTGAAATAAACTTAAATAAATTTTCTCATCTCAGCCTGCTTGAGTTCTTCAGATCTGGCATTGCTAGATATTACTACCTTCCCGCTGGACCCCATGGGCTTCGGCAGAGATCCGACTGCTACCCATCAAATATGCTGGGAATCCTGGCATTTTCTGTTGGACCATGCTGGAACAGTATTAGTGTCTGCAGGAAATATATATAATCACCGTATGATAATAGTTGGTCTGGGTAAAGCAGCAATAATATTACATGATAACTATATACTGTATATATATATATGTTTTTTTTAGGAAGTGACATATGTCTTGAAGCTTACGCTACTGATACTTTAACATGCTAGCAATGCTCCTAGGGTGAACTATTGCTGAAAGTCTCCACTTAAAGGGTTTTTCCAGGATTTTAATATTGATGACCCATCCTCAGGATAGGTCATCTATATCAGATCAGTGGGGGTCCACTACCCAGCACCCCCACCGATCACTTGGTTGATGGGACTGGCTCACCGTCAAAAGCACAACGGTGAGCAGGTGTAACTACAAGCTGTCCCATTAATTTAAATGCTCATCGCTGCACTGTTCAAAATGAGCAGGTAAACAATGAAGAGAATAATAAAGAGTTATATCACCAGTCCAAACCGCAGCGAGTCTCTATAGCAGGCATCCTCAAACTGCGGCCCTCCAGATGTTGTAAAACTACAACTCCCAGAATGCCCTGCTGTAGGCTGATACCTGTAGGCTGTTTGGGCATGCTGGGAGTTGTAGTTTTGCAACAGCTGGAGGGCCGCAGTTTGAGGATGCCTGCTCTATAGTGTTGTGGGCACTGTTCACACTTGTCAATTCAAGAAAGCAGGATTGAGACCGCGCGTAGTCGTAGAGAATCAAAGAGCAGTTACTCCATCTTGTCCTTTTCCTAAGAAACACGAGGTCTGCAGATATCCACTATTCAAGGGTATCCTGCAACTTGTTAAGGAAAATAAAAATAGTGAAGATCCGTATAATATATGACCCCTTTCGTACTGGTTCAATTCACAGGGAAAGATATTGCACGGGCTTATCATAAGCTTCCTTTCATCTCCCTTGGGATGATGATCTGTGCCATTCACGGTAGCCCGCAGATAATAAATGCTCCTACCATAGTGACGGTCCGCAAATACAATAAAAATATTTATTTGGACATATACTCACAAACAATTTCTTTTAGGGAGAACCTAAAACTGTGGATGTTATGAATGAACCAAATTTCTTGGGGTAGGGCATTCCAGAGAACGAATGCAGCTCGGGAGAAGTCTTGGAGACGGGAGTGAGAGGTTCGGATTATAGTAGATGTTATGCATCTGTTCAGTTCATACCATATCATATCAATGCACAATGTAGGTAGGAAGGCAAATAGCACATGTGGAAACAACATTCCTACTGAAATATTTCAACTACATCTCCTGGATGTACTTAATGAATTAGTACCGTCAGGAAATTATCTTTCTTTAAAATTTTTGTATGATATAGAGACTGATATTAAATTATAGGAGGTTTTTTGACGTTTTTTTTAGCAGTTTTTATGCTAAAGGTTGTATGTCTAAGGCCTCTTTCACACAAACTTTTTTGCGAGTGTACGGGCCTTTTTTGAGTTCCGTATACGGTCCATATACAGATTAATTCATTTCAATGGGACCGCAAAAAAAACGGAAGGTACTCCATATGCATTCTGTTTCCGTATTTCCGTATTTCCATTCCGTTCAAACATAGAACATGTCATATTATTGCTCGCATCACGGACAAGGATAATACTGTTCTATTAGGGGCCAGATGTTCCATTTTGCAAAAAACAGAATGCACACAGATGTCATCCGTTTTTTTTTTGCAGATCCGTTTTTTGTGGACCGCAAAACCATACGGTCGTGTGCAAAAGGCCTAAGGGAGAAGTAAGTTTTTCATACCAGAGCTAGAGCATTTTGAAACTGAAAAAAAAGTAACATTATTGTTTAAAGACTATGGGCAAGATTTATCATTACACTTACATCTTACTCCACTTTTACATATGTCCAAAGTCACTTTAGGATGGTCAGATTTATTATTTGTCCTTTAATACTGTGATAAATGTTGTTTGACGGTAGCAGTTTATCCTTCAGTAAGCGGCTTTACAAAAGTTGCACGTCTTTACAGAAAAGTCGCAGAAAAGTGGGAAGGCATGGATAGTAATATAATAATAATGAATTTTTTTTATTTATTTTGATTAACATTTTGAATAAAATTCAACATTTTTAGAGCTAAGAACGATAAAAAAAAGGTAAAAAGAGTCTTCTGTTTGATGCCAATGTAATAAGTGCAGGACATAAATATAACGTTCCCAACAGCATGGTCCTTACTGGCGTGAAATTGTGCAATTTTTTGAGACTTTTTTCAATTGTTGCAATAGTAAATCTGTCTAGAGATTGATTTACAAAAAAAACGGAAGGTATGCATTCCGTTTCCGTATTTCCGTTCCGTTCAAACATAGAACATGTCCTATTATTGCCCGCATCACGGACAAGGGAAACACACTCCTACTTTCACGCCACTTTCAGAAAACTTGGGAGCATAGCGCAGAGCCAAAAAAAGTCGCAAATTTTTGCGCAACTTTACTGACTGCGCAAAATATTGTGACTTTTTTATGCCATAAATTTGACTTTAGCTAATGATGGATCTGGCCCTATGAGGGTCATTTATTAAGCTGAAATACGACTATATTAGGCATATTTCAGACACAGATTGCGGCGCTACGGTTAGTTGTGCCTCAATCTGCGACTTCTCCCCGTTCACGCCAGGTCTAAAATTGTGGGCAGGGAAGGGGAGAGGCTCAGAGGCCCGTCTCATTTACAATTTTCTGCCGTTGAAAAAGGTCTAAATGTAATACCTCATTCACACATCAGTGTTTCCCGGATGTGTGCTGTACGTATTCTCAGCTGACAGCATACATTCATTTGAATGTATGTATTCACATGGGTCCGTGTTTTCAGCACGGATGCATGTCCTATCTTGCCCGTGTTTCCGGATCCCTCACGCCCATTATAGTCAATGATTCCGTGAAAACCATGGATGCAACACGAATGCCATCCGTGTTGCATCCCTGTTTCACGGATCATTAAAAAGAGATTGTTTGAAAATTATTTTCCAGCTGCTCAGTGTCAGTGAAAAACGGATGGCACACGGTCAGCAAAAAACGGACCCACAGACCCAACACGGATCTGTCACAGGGAGAAACATGGATTGAACACTGTCCGTGTTACCACAGATCCAAAACTGACACTGACGTGTGCATGAGGTGTAACGCTGACAGGCATCCTATTTGACTTAATAGGTGTACTGAAATGGCAAGAAAAGTTTGAAATATTCTAATTTTTACATTAAAAAACTTTCATGGGTGGCCACTTCTCCAAGTTATGTGGCCATCACAGGTTTATTTGGTTTGCTTTGAGGGTACGGCCACACAGTCAGGTTTCCTGATGCAGTTTTGAAAGCGAAAATAAGGAGTGGATCATTAAAGGAGGGAGCATATTAAATGGGTTGTCTACTTTGTGATAACGAATCAGTTATTCCTAAAACGGCGGCTGCACGTGTTTGAAAACCAAAATCTTACATTTAGAATTGACGGAAGATCGCCAAAGTTAGGAAGAAGCCAGCGTCTCTTCATAACTTTGGCTGAACCACCGCCAGCTTAGGGGTTTATTAAAAATGGCATCTAAAACACCAGTCTTAATAAATGTGCCCCTATGTTTATCTTGTCAACCCTATTTATTGCTCAAATATATCTAAAAATGTCTCCTTCTGTTTTGCGTCTACAGCTCCTATGCAGACCTAGGTTTCCATGGTATCAGACTACAAATAAACTTGTATAGTCTAATCCTGCAGTCAAACTGTATTCTACCTATACATTAGTTAGATGAAAATTAATATGGCCATGGAATCAGGCTATACAGGTTTGTTTGCTGTCTGTAACCATTGAGACACATAGGTTTGCAGAAGAGCTATAGACACAAAATGATAGAGGACTTTTTTTTATCAAGACTATATGCAAATCTGATTCGTTTTTTATTTTTTATTTTACATGAAACTGAAACTGAAGGTGGTGAAACTCTTTAAAGACCGGAATTCATTCAGTGTGGCAAATATATCTGATATCCAGAAAGGGGACATTTTTTATCATACAAAATAAAAAGATCCCTGTATTTTAGTTAATTGGCTTATTCATTCGAACATTACAGTATTTTAGTTCATGCCTATCTTTTCTGCATTCATTACAGAACAAAGTATGGCAGATGTTTAAAGTTTTTCAAGTCCATACCAAACTTCTGTTGACTTTTGTTATTATAATTTTATGTTGATTCATTTAATTTGCTTTCATTTATATCTGAAACTCTACAGTTAAAAGACATTACAAGTTAGACTTTTACTTTATCAGCATAACTGGCACAAGACTCCAGTGACATCTTAAATATTTCTTCTCAGTGCTGTTAGATCCTCCAGAGAATCCATCTCCCAAAAGACCTGCTTTGGTTTTCAAAAAGAGCATACGTCTCAAACTTGATTAAAAAAATGTAAGAAAATGAAAGATCCACCAAGGAATTCAGTATCTAATTTGTGAAAACCCTCCTGAGACAAAGTCATAAAAGTATAGTTAGCATTTTTTAGGCCAAGTGTACGTTAGAATATAAACTATCAGTAAAAAGTTGTTCACTTGTGTGAAGATGACTAAACTTAGCATTATTTCCAGATTCTAGATATTAACTTCTCCGATTTATTCCTACAAAAGCTTATTAGGCTTCATATTTTGCAAAAAAACAATAATTACATTAAATTCGCATCAACGGCTCTATCACTGAGCTCTACTTAAGGGCTTCATGCACACGAACCTATTTTTTGTCCGCATCCGTATGTCTGTTCCGCAGCCCCACAAAAAAAATAAAACATGTCCTATTTTTGCCTGTTTTTCGGACAAGGATAGGACAGTTCTATAGAGGGCAGGACACTCCATTCCGCAAAATGCGGAAGACACATGGCTGCTATCTGTGTTCTACAGAGCCACAATTTGTGGACTGTATAAATGGCAACTGTCGTGTGCATGAGGCCCTAAAGGTGTTATCCCTACTCGTTAGATCAATTATTTACATAATTTAATGATCGCATAACTAATATGTTCACTGGATTGTACAGGATGTTAAAAATGCGAAAATATGTCTGCAATTTAGTTTTTTTTTTATGTTTATTTATTAAAGTGTTTTATACTAATGCTAATTGTCATTCTTTTGTAATTTAACTAGAGAAAACTTTGACCTTTACTTTTCATTTTTATTTTTACCTATAATGTACTGGCATTTAGACAAATAGTACTGTGCAAAGGTTTTAGGCAACTGTGGAAAAATTATTTAAAGTAAGAATGCTTGAAAAAAAGAGTTAATAGTTTATTTTTATCAATTAACAAAATGCAACGTAAATGAACAAAAAAAAAGAAATCTAAATCAATATTTTGTGTCACGACTAGTGATGAGCGGCAGGGGCAATATTTTAATATGCTATATTTCGCGAATATTTTGGCGAATATTCACCATATATTCGCGAATTCCTGATCTTCAGGCATTATGTTCTTGATTGTGAAAATTCGCATAAAAATTCGCATAGACTGGTATTTAAAAAAAAACAAGAATATTCGCAAACACGGATATATTTTGAGATATTCTAAATATTCGCAAATTCTCGAAGTGCCGATATTCGCGATTAAACTTCGCAATTCGTGATTCGTGACTAGTTACCACCCATTGCCTTCAAAACAGCATTAATTCTTCTAGGTACACATGCAAGCAAAGCAATAGCTGATATTGGGGAGACCAGTTACAAAAACACAGTGGAGCCTCATTTAAGAGTCTCAACACAGTAATCCAAAGTGCAAAGCTCCCTGGGAAACAGTAATATGCAAAATAACCGTGGAGCCCCACTATTGGGTCTACAACACAATGAAAGCCAGATATCCCTCAAAGGAAGGAAAACTGAGCAAAGGGGTGTCCTTATTATAGAAATCACCAGATCCACTATATTAAGTGGCACCTACTGTATGTCAAGATCCAGCTCTTTTACAAACCTTAAAGGGGTTGTGTCATTTCAGCAAATAGCATTTATTATATAGAGAAAGTTAATACAAGCCATGTACTAATGTATTGGTCTTATCCATGTTGCTTCCTTTGCTGGCCAGATTCATTTTTCCATCAGATTATAAATTATACAAGAAAATTTAGACTAGCACATTCATGGTCACAGGTGCATAGCCATAAAGCGAGCATACAGAGAACAAATAAAAGCATGGCTGCACAACATTTCACATTCAAACAATAGAACTGAGAAATGGGGATTATTTTAAATTAAAGTGGTATTATTGATACAATAATAAGACACACTGGACTATAGATTCACCAACCTAGGTGCTCTCGGTTAAGTGGCTTCACCCTGCTACTGAAATGGTAATAAAATAATAATGAAGAAACTGGGCACACTAGATGGTAACTGGGCACACAATTTATTGAATTAACTAGATAGACTGACAGAAATGTATCATCATGTATTGTATTCGGAGACCAATTAAAATACAATATTGCTTTGCACCTCACGTTATTGAAAACCGAAATTCTAATAACACCTACTCCTGTCTAGTTGAATCGCTATAATAGACAGTTATTCCTCCGATATCAATTCCTAAAAACAGCAATTGTTCATATGCACTAGATGACCGTGACTAATGGATTGGTCCAGTCCTACTTCCTATGGAAGATGGTTCATATATGCATGGTAATGGGATATAATCTATGTAAAAGAAATAGATAGATGGCAGCATTGACTCTCAACCTCAAGCAGCAATAAATAGCAGCGATAGTAAGTAGCAACAATGATATCGTAGCACCGATAGTCTCTATTAGTCACTATTTTCTTTGTAATGGCAGAAAGTAATTAGATTTTTCGGCTGGTATCAAAAATGTCGCAATGGGTTATGGAATATAGGTTATGGAATCTAAAATGACAATACAATGTTCTTATTTCACTATGCAAATGTCCTTATAAATAAGTTGGGTATAATTCTGTGGCTTAGAACATGTATAGCGGCGTCCCCTCTACAAGCCACACTCAGCGGCGTCCCGCTGAATTTTAATATTTGTCCTGATTCTGTAGAGCCGGCATAAAGAAATGAAACAGTCTTACCAGGGATGTGACCGAATGCTTTGCACAGTTCTGGACCTCGCTATATTTTCAATAGTTGTCCTCCAAATTGTTTCTTCTTGACCGCGCTAGTGGGTCCTCACACGTGCGCCTCCGTATTCTGAAGCGGGTTCCGTGCTACATCCACTTGTCACGCGGATTTCACAGTTATTTGATAGCTATTAGGTCTCGTCACTTCAATATTCTGGTGACTGATTAGTATGGGGGGTCTGACCAGACGCATTTCAGGGCTGTATACGTCCCCTTCCTCAGTGGACTGAAGTGGTAATATACCTACTATTTGCATACATTTTTGATCAAATGTGTGTCGGGCCCATCTACCAGGCGTCAAGGTGGCTTCCGCAGAAGTGCCTACCTAACACTAACACAGAACTGCCTCTCTTGGACTTACCTAAGACTACAATATTCAGGGCAGTGTAGGAACCAGCTACATATATACTCTGCTCAGAAGCCCCAGGCAGATGGGCGTTGTTAAGTCTAAAAGAGGCCGCTACCCTCAATATATACTACAAGAAAATTTAGAATAGCACATTCATGGTCACAGGTGCATAGCCATAAAGAAAGCATACAGAGAACTAATAAAAGCATGGCTGCACAAATTTTCACATGCAAACAATAAAACTGAGAAACACAGGATGTTAAAAATGCGGAAATATGTCTGTAATTTACATTTTTTTTAATGTTTATTTATTATAGTGTATTATACTAATGCTAATTGTCATTTTTTTGTAATTTAACTAAGAAAACTTTGACCTTTACCTTTCATTTTTTTTTACCTATAATGTACTGGTATTTAGACAAACAATACTGTGCAAAAGTTTTAGGCAACTGTGGGAAAATGCTTTAAAGTAAGAATGCTTGAAAAATAGAGTTAATAGTTTAATTTTAACAATTAACAAAATGCAACGTAAATGAACAGAAAATAAATCTAAATCAAATCAATATTTTGTGTCACCACCTGTTGCCTTCAAAGCAGCATTAATTCTTCTAGGTACACATGCAAACAAAACAATAGCTGATCTTGGGGAGTCCAGCTACAAAAAACACTGTGGAGCCTCATTTAAGAGTCTCAACACAGCAATCCAAAGTGCAAATCTCCCTGGGAAACAGTAATATGCAAAATAACCGTGGAGCCCCAGTTATGAGTCTTCAACACAGTGAAAACCAAATATCCCTCTAGGGAAGGAAAATCACACAAATGGGTGTCCCCATTATAGAGATCACCAGATCCACCATATTAAGTGAGACCTATGTCAAGATCCATCTCTTTTACAAGCCTTAACCCCTTAAGGACTCGGCCCTATTTCACCTTAAGGACCTGACCATTTTTTGCAAATCTGACCAGTGTAACTTTATGTGGTCATAACTTTAAAACGCTTTTACATACAAAGGCCGTTCAGAGATTGCTTTTCGTCACATATTGTACTTCATGACACTGCTAAAATGGGGTCAAAAAAGTTAATTTTTTGCATCAAAAAATACTAAATTTACCAAAAATTTTGAAAAATTTGCATATTTCAAAGTTTCAGTCTCTCTACTTCTATAATACATGGTAATACCCCCAAAAATTGTGATGACTTTACATTCCCCATATGTCTACCTCATGTTTGGATCATTTTGGGACTACCATTTTATTTTTTGGGGATGTTACATAACTTAGAAGTTTAGAAGCAAATTTTGAAATTTTTCAGAAATTTGCCAAATCCCACTTTTTATGGACCAGTCCAGGTCTGAAGTCACTTTGTGATGTCTTACGTAATAGAAACCACCCAAAAATGACCCCATTCTAGAAACTACACCACTCAAGGTATTCAAAACTGATTTTACAAACTTTGTTAACCCTTTAGGTGTTCCACAAGAGCGAATGGCAGATGGGAAAATTTACCATTATAATCCATTTTTTCCATGAACAAAGCAAGGGTTAACTGCCAAACAAAACTCAATATGGGTTGCCTTGATTTTCTAGTTTGCAGAAACATCCCATATGTGGTCCTAAACTACTGTTTGGACAAACGGCAGGGAGCAGAAGGAGGGGAACGCCATATGGGTTTTGGAAGGCAGATTTTGCGGGACTGTTTTTGTTTATACCATGTCCCATTTTAAGACCCCCGTTGCACCCCTAGAATAGAAATTCCAAAAAAGTGAAATCCATCTAAGAAAGTACACCCCTCAACGTATTCAAAACTGGGTTTACAAACTTTGTTAAACCTTTAGGTGTTCCACAATAGCTGATGGCAGATGGGGAAACAATTTTGGAATTTCAATTTTTTGTAAAATTTTCCATTTTAACCCTTACTTTATTACTGGAAAAATGGGTTAACAGCCAAACAAAACTCAACATTTGTTGCCCTGATTCAGTAGTTTTCAGAAACACCCCATATGTGGTCCTTAACGACTATTTGGCTAAACGGCAGGACGTAGAAGAAGGGGAACCCCATATGGTTTTTGGAATGGAGATTTTGCTTGAGCGGTTTATTTACACCATGTACCCTTTCAAGCCCCCTGATGCACCCCTACAGTAGAAACTCCATAAAAGTGACCTCATCTTGGAAACTACGGGATCAGGTGGTAGTGTTTTTGGTACTAATTTAGGGTAAATATGATTTATTTTTTTAGGCAAGGTAACAAAAAATTTAAATTTTGAAATTGTTTCTACATTCGCCATTAAGTTTTGTGGAACACCTAAAGGGCTAACAAAGTTTGTAAAGTAGTTTTTGAATACCTTGAGGGGTGTAGTTTCTTAGATGGGATCACTTTTTTGGAGTTTCTAGTCTAGGCTACATCAGGGGGGCTTCTAATGGGACAAGATGTAAATAAACCAATCAATCAAAATCTGCCTTCCAGAAACCATATGGTGTTCCCTTCGTTCTATGCCCTGCCGTGTGGCTATATAGCCATTTACGACCACATAGGGGGTGTTTCTGCAAACTACAGAATCAGAGCAATAAATGTTTAGTTTTGTTTGGCTGTTAACTCTTGCTTTGTTACCGGAAAAAATGGATTCAAATGGAAATTTTGCCCCAAATTTTTTTTTTACACGTTTTTTAAATTGTTTTTAACGCTGTTCACCTGAGGGGTTGGGTCAAATGTTATTTTTATGGGGCAGAATTTTATAGACGTGGCGATACCTAATATGTCTACTTGTCTAAAATTTGTCTAGTTTTTACACTTTATTATCGTTTTTAGGAACACAAATTAAATAATTTTAGAACCTCCATAGCCTGGGAGCTACAGTTTTTTTTTTGTTGGGTGACTGTCTAATGTAGGGACTCATTTTTTGCGGGATGAGATGGCGGTTTTATTGGCACTACTTTGGGGGTCATATGACTTGCTCTCTATTACACTTTTTATGATCTAAGGTGACAAAAAATG
This sequence comes from Bufotes viridis, assembly GCA_033119425.1. Taxonomy (NCBI): domain Eukaryota; kingdom Metazoa; phylum Chordata; class Amphibia; order Anura; family Bufonidae; genus Bufotes; species Bufotes viridis. Next base: position 65,236,205 of record CM065589.1, on the reverse strand, counting down.
GCTTTTTTTACATCTTTTTTATTTTTATTTTTATTGAGCACATTGTTAAGGACGTGGCAATACCTAATATGACTACTTTTATTAATATGTTGGTTTCAGCTTGATATCATAAACCAAGTGAAAAAAAAAAGGTTTTGTGCCTTCACATTCTGGAAGCCATAGTTTTTTTTTTTTGGGGGGGGGGAGACTGTCCTATATAGGGGCTCTTTTTTTGCGGGATGAGATGGTGGTTTGATTGGCACTATTTTAGGGGGCATTTGATTTTTTGATGACATGCTATTACAATTTTTGGGATCTAAGGTGACAAAAAAGAATTTTTTAAATCTCATTTTAAAATTTTTTTTTTAAAGGGCTTTTATCCGAGGGGTTAGGTAATATATTATTTTTATAGATCAGGTTATTACGGACGCGACGATGCCCAATATTTATGGCTCTTAGACTTTGGAGACACTAAAACAACATTTTTTAAATACTTAAATACAACAAAATCATTTTTGGAAAAAAAAAAAGTTGTTTCCGTGTCTCCAAAGTCTGAGAGCCATAATGTTATGTATTTTCTAGGGGATTGTCTGGGATTATAATAACTTAGAACTCCATGGAAGTGTGGTACTCCCTGAAGCAACCGTCAATGCATAGGCCCGGATGATCGGGGCACGTGTCACATTGAGTTGTGGTGTATTTCTGGAACCCCCTCTTGCGACACACTCTGCACTTTTTTGGGGGATTGTCCCTTCTTTCCAGTATGGGGGACCACACCTGGAAAGTGTTTGCCAGGGACAACCCGGGCGCCTCCCGAGGTACTCCGACCTGCTCTTTCCCGGTCAGAAAAGATCAGGGTCTTGAGGACTGCCTCATAGAATTGGAGGAAAGTCTCTGTGCTGCCAGCGCATCGGCATAGTACAAAAGCATTGAACAAGGCAACCTGTACTAAGTAGACCGCAACTTTTTTGTACCATGCCCGGGTTTTGCGCATGGCATTATATGGTGTGAGGACTTGATCAGATAGATCAACTCCTCCCATATACCGATTGTAGTCGATGATACAATCGGGCTTGAGGACCGTTGCCGTGGTACCTCGCACAGAAACAGGGGTGATGCCATTACCATGGATTGTGGTCAGCATAAGGACATCCCTCTTGTCCTTATATCTGACCAGCAACAGGTTGTCACTGGTAAGGGCACATGTCTGACCCCTGGGTATAGGTACCGGGAGGGGGTGGGCAGGGAGGCCAAGTTGATTTTTCCACACGTTCCCACAAGCGAACGTGGATCTGGCGGAGAGGGCCTGAAGCAAGGGAATACTGGTATAAAAGTTATCCACGTACAGGTGGTAACCCTTATCCAGTAGTGGGTGCAAAATGTCCGACACGAGTTTCCCGCTAACACCCAGAGTGCGGGGACATTCTGGGGGTTCAATACGGGAATCTCGTCCCTCGTACACACGCTTAGAGGGAATGTACTGGCGGAAAATGAGTCTCCCCTTGAAAGCAACGAGAGACTCATCAACCGCGACCTCCCTTCCAGGTACATAGGCTGTTGCACCCCTGGGGAGGTCTAGGGTCGCACAACTGAGTGCTGTGGACCCCAGATACCCAGGTGCAAAAAAAAGAAAAGAAGAGTGCTTACTGCTGGGGTGCTGCTGGGGAGTTGCTGGTGTGCTGCTGGGGTGCCTGGGTGCTGGGATTCTGGGGGGCTGGGGCTCTCAGCTCCTGCTCCTTCTCTGACGCTGCAGGCTGTGGACGGGGAGGGAGAAGCTTCGGCAGTTTGCTTCTGTCGCCGCCCCCCCGTCCCAGCCAATCAGGGATGAAACCTCACCAACGGTAAGGATGGTGACTGGTGGTGTATTATAACACCATGGATCACCATCCTTTTCCGGGTCTTCAGGTCACCAGAGACCCGAATGACCCGAAAACGCAGAAAACTGCAGGTCTGAATTGACCTGCGGTTTTCTGCCATCGCCGACATGGGGGGGTCACAGGACCCCCCTGGGCATTGTGCCAAGGTGCCTGCTGATTGATTTCAGGAGGCATCTTGTTCCGATCACCGCCACGTGCACAGCGGTGATCGGAAATTCGCAGGGTGTCCTAAAGAGGTTAAAGTGGTTGTGTCATTTCAGCAAATTACATTTATTATATAGAGAAAGTTAATACAAGCCATGTACTAATGTATTGTTATTATCCATGTTGCTACCTTTGCTGGCTCGATTCATTTTTCCATCACATTATAAATTATGCTCATTTCCTTGGTTACGACCACCCTGCAATCCATCAGTGGCACTAGCCTATAAGCGTTCTCATGGTCTCTGCCACAAGAGAGGCCGATTCCTTTTTCATATCGTGCACGACCACGACTGATGGATTGCAGGGTGGTCATAACCATGGAAACCACTAGTGTATAATGTGATGGAAAAATGAAACCAGCCAGCAAAGGAGACAATATGGACAATCACTATACATTAGTAAGTGCCCTATATTAACTGTCTCTACATGATAAAAACCACTTGCTCAAATGAGACAACCCCTTTAAGGATGTGACGGAGAGGGATCTCTGGCTTTCACTGTGTTGAAGACCCATAACAGGTACACATGCACACAGTTTTTGAAGGAACTCGGCAGGAAGGTTGATCCAAACATTTTGGAGAACTAACCACAGATCTTCTGTGTATGTAGACTTTTCATGTAATCCCAGATAGAATTCATGATAAGATCAGGGCTCTGTGGGGGGAATATAATCACTTCCAGGACTCTTTGTTCTTATTTATGCTGAAGATAGTTCTTAATTACATTGACTGCATGTTTGGGGTTTTGTGCTGCTGCAGAATAAATTTGGAGCCTCCTTCCTCACTGAACTGCATAATGGATTAGTATTTGCCTGTATTTCTCAGCATTGAGGACACCATTAATTCTGACCAAATCCCCAAATTAGGTTGCTGAAATGCAGCCCCAAACATGCAGGGAACCTCCACCATGCTTCACTGTTGTCTGCAGACACTCATTATTGTACCACACTCCAGCCCTTCGCAAACAAAGTGTCTTTTGTTATAGCCAAATATTTCAAATTTTGACTCAACAGCCTCAACAGTTTCCACATCAAATGATTGTTGGCAGCAAATCTTTCAGGGAGGAGTCTGATTGACTCCAAATTTATTTTGCAGCAGGACAACCAACCTGAATATATAGACAATTTTATCAAGAACTATCTTCAGCATAAAGAAGAACAAAGATATGCCCCCCACAAAGCCTTAATCTCAACATCATCAGTGCTGTCTGGGATTACATGAAACAACAGAAGGATTTGACTAAGCCTACGTCCACAGAAGATCTATGGTTCATTCTCCAAAATGTTTGGATCAACCGCCCTGCATAGTTACTTCAAAACTGTGTGCATATGTACCTACCTATATTCAACATGAAGAAGAATAAGGAATCCTGTAAGTAATGATATGGTCCCCACAGAGCCTTGATCTCATCATTATCAAGTCTGGCTACCATTATATGAAGAGTCAGAAGGATTTGAGCAAGCATACATCCACATCCACAAAGATCTGTGGTTAGTAGTGATGAGCGAGCATGCTTGGCTGAGTACCCATTTTGCTCGAGCATCGATATGCTCAGCACATGGCGGTACTCGGCCCAGTACCGCATGTGCTCGAGCGAAATGCTCGAGTCTTCGCCCCGCACGTTTCACGGGTTTTAAGCAGCCAATAAAGGTACAGGTAAGTACTGCCCTCATTGTAATGCCAGTAGCCAGGTTAGCTGCTGGCATTACAGTGATTGGCTGGCCAGAATGCGTCTTCGGAAGTCATAGTCCTAGTCAGGGAGAGCATCGGGTAGGAAGGGAAAGACAGAGCAGGGAGCGAATTTCAGCGATTTTAGCTAGAGAAAGCTTTTCAAAGGCCCAAAAGTCCTTTAAGGACTACTGTGTGTGTCTGTGTTTTAGATCAACGATATATTTAACAGCAGTGTCAGGGACATCCGTGCTAAGGAAGGGACAGATAGTGCAGGGAGAGAAATTTGCTGTATTTAATACCAAAAGCTTTTCAAAGAACCCAAAATCCTTTTAAGGGCTACTGTGTGTGTTTCACAGCAGCAAGATTTTTTATTTTATAACTATTAGCAACATATACTGTACATCATCCGCAGACTGACTCTTTAATAATCTGGGTCACATCTAGTGTCCATAATCTGTGGTGTTCTCTGTAACCAATACTGTCCTGGCTCAGAAAACATTGTCAGTATTACAAATTCCAATAATCTGTCCTTATATAGTGTCCTTAACCTGTGGTGTTCTGTAACCAATACTGTTCTGCCTCAGAAAACACTGTGTATATTACAACTTCTATTAATCTGGGCCTAGAAAAGTGTCTAATATCTGTGGATTTTTGTATCCCATACTGAATTGAATCTGAAAACACTGTATATTACAACTTCCATTAATCTGGGCCTAGTGTAGTGTCCAAAATCTGTGGTGTTCTGTAACCAATACTGTCCTGCATCAGAAAACGGTGTCTTTAGCGGACAGTAAAACAATCTACAGACACATCTACAGACAAAAACATTAATATGAAGAAGGCGGGCACAAAGGGATCGGAAAGTGGGTGTGATGCTGATGGTGCAAGCAAAGGCCATGGCCCTGGGAGCAATGAAACTGTGCCTGCTGCTAGTGCACCAGAAAAAACTAAAAAATCCACCTTACCTAGCTTTATGTCCAACTTAGCTGGGCGGTGCAGTACAACACTGTCCAAGTCGGACCAGTGCGAACAGGTGGTCGATTGGATTGCAGAAGATAATACTGCCAGTCTGTTAAGCACCACCCTCTCTTCCACTAAGTCCAGTTTTTGTAGCCAAGAGTCTGGTCAACCGAATCCTCACTCTGATCCTCCTTCCTCCCACCATGTCTAGTCTGGCCGTGACCTCTTTTCATAGCCAGTACTTGGTTTGGCTTTTCGCCAAGCACCCTTGAAGAGGTACCTGAGATATTGTGCCCTGATTCACAACCTTTTGAGCCTTCACAGTTTTAAAAAGATGATGGTGGTGAACATCAATCATTCGTTCACGAGGTGGATGATGATGAGACACAGTTGTCAATAACCAGGGGCGGACTGAGAACCCTCAGGGCCCCCGGGCAAAATAAATCAAGGGCCCCCTTCCAGGCCCCACCCATGCCCTACCTCCAGCCACGCCCATGTTATACCTCCAGCCACACCTATATCCCGCCTCCACTACCTGGTCACACCGCCATCGTAATGCCTCTGATCCCATCACTACAGAAATACAGGGCACTTACCAATTACGTCCAGTGACGTCTTCTTTGATGTAGATGTTTTCTGTCCTCGTCTTCTCCTTTCAGACCTTCAGACCAGACCACCATGTTGTCGCCATTTTCCATCTCTGCAGTTTAACAAAAAAAAATCTTAGTTTACTACTTTTCCATCATCCTCCCATCTTCTGGACAAATCATCCAACTACCCCCAATACTGTGCCGCTGTGCTCCCCAATACTACACTGCAGAAACAGATAATACCCCTGGTAATACTAGTACCACACAGAGCCCCCCATATAAAATACCCATTCTTTGTGGCCTCAGTAGAAGCCCCCATAGTGCCCCATAATAATGTGCCAGTAACACGTGCCTCTCCATGGCACCACATGTGCTAGTAATAAGTGCCTCTCTTGTGCTTCACCCCATGTGCCATTAGTCCCCCCTTATGTGCCAGAAGCCGTTCCCCCTTATGTCCCAGTAGCCGTTCCCCCTTATGTGTTAGTATCAGTCCCCCTTATGTGCCAGTAGCCGTCCCCTTATGTGCCAGTAGCCGTCCCTTTATGTGCCAGTAGCCGTCCCTTTATGTGCCAGTAGCCGTCCCCTTTATGTGCCATTAGGCCCCCTCATGTGCCATTAGGCTGCCCTCATGTGCCATTAGGCTCCCCTCATGTGCCATTAGGCCCCCTCATGTGCCATTAGGCTCCCTCATGTGCCATTAGGCCCCCTCATGTGCCATTAGTCCCACTTTATGTGGCAGTAGCCGTTCCCCTTATGTGCCAGTAGCCGTTCCCCTTATGTGTTATTAGTCCCCCTCATGTGCCAGTAGCCGTCCCTTTATGTGCCAGTAGTCCTTTATGTGCCAGTAGCGTCCTTTATGTGCCAGTAGCCGTCCTTTATGTGCCAGTAGCCGTCCCCTTTATGTGCCAGTAGCCGTCCCTTTATGTGCCAGTAGCCGTCCCTTTATGTGCCAGTAGCCGTCCTTTATGTGCCAGTAGCCCCCTTTATGTGCCAGTAGCCCCTTTATGTGCCAGTAGCCCCCTTTATGTGCCAGTAGCCCCCTTTAGTGCCAGTAGCCCCCTTTATGTGCCAGTAGCCCCCTTTAGTGCCAGTAGCCCCCTTTAATGCCAGTAGCCCCAAGAAAAAAAAAAAAAAGAACACTTATACTTACCTCCAGCGATGCGATGCAGGCCTCTTCCGGCCTGTGTCTCGAGCTGTACGGCTCCGGCAACGGCCTCTGATAGGCTGCCGACCTAGTGCTGGCAGCCTATCAGAGGAACAGGAAGAGAGAGGACACGCCTCTCCCTCCTCTGCTGCTGCTCCGCACGGAGATGAGTGCAATGCAAGCGCTCATCTCCGTCCTGATGTTCCCTGCCGCCGCCGCGATCTCTTTTTCTCTATACTGAGTGGGCAGCCGCCGGGCCCCCTTCCCGGCCGGGCCCTCGGACCATGTCCAAAGTGCCCGACCGCTCAGTCCGCCCCTGTCAATAACTGAGGTTGTGGTTAGGTCAAGTCAGGAGGATGAGCAGAGTGAGGAAGTGGAGGAGGAGGTGGTGGATAATGAGGTCACTGACCCAACATGGGAAGGTGAAAAGCCGAGTGAGGACAGCAGTACAGAGGGCGAGGGATCCGCAGCACCGCAACAATCTGGAAGAGGCAGTGGGGTTGTAAAAGGGAGAAGTCGGCCCACATCAAACAGACCCACAACCGTTACACGGAAAACCCCCATGCGTAAATCTACCTTGAACACAACAATAGCTGACCTCAGGGAGACCAGCTACAAAAAACACCGCGGAGCCTCCCTTAAGAGTCTCAACACAGCAATCCGAAGTGCAAAGTTCCCTGGAAAACAGGAATATGCAAAACAAATGTGGAGCCCCAGTTATGGGTCTACAACACAATGAAAGCCAGATATCTCTCAAAGGAAGGAAAACCAAGCAAAGGGGTGTCTCCATTACAGAGATCACCAAATCCACCATATTAAGTGGCCCCTATGTCAAGATCCCACTTTTTTACAAGCTTTAAGGATGTGACAGGGAAAACCTAAGCTAGGTATCCATCCACAGACCGCTGTTTCAGGGTGTTGCCCCTCATCAGTGTGGAGTAGGATTCTGGCTAACCGGGAGCAATGCCTTGGAGACTACTCAAACACAACAATAGCTGACCTCAGGGAGACCAGCTACAAAAAACACCGCGGAGCCTCACTTAAGAGTCTCAACACAGCAATCCGAAGTGCAAAGTTCCCTGGAAAACAGGAATATGCAAAACAAATGTGGAGCCCCAGTTATGGGTCTACAACACAATGAAAGCCAGATATCCCTCAAAGGAAGGAAAACCAAGCTTAGGTTTTCCCTGCCACATCCTTAAAGCTTGTAAAAAAGTGGGATCTTGACATAGGGGCCACTTAATATGGTGGATTTGGTGATCTCTGTAATGGAGACACCCCTTTGCTTGGTTTTCCTTCCTTTGAGGGATATCTGGCTTTCATTGTGTTGTAGACCCATAACTGGGGCTCCACATTTGTTTGCATATTCCTGTTTTCCAGGAACTTTGCACTAGGTTGCTGTGTTGGAGCTCTTAAGTGAGGCTCCGCGGTGTTTTGTAGCTGGTCTCCCTGAGATCAGCTATTGTTGTGTTTGAGTAGTCTCGAGGCATTGCTCCCGGTTAGCCAGAATCCTACTCCACGCTGATGAGGGGCAACACCCTGAAACAGCTGTCTGTGGATGGATACCTAGCTTAGGTTTTCCCTGTCACATCCTTAAAGCTTGTACAAAAGTGGGATCTTGACATAGGGGCCACTTAATATGGTGGATTTGGTGATCTCTGTAATGGAGACACCCCTTTGCTTGGTTTTCCTTCCTTTGAGGGATATCTGGCTTTCATTGTGTTGTAGACCCATAACTGGGGCTCCACATTTGTTTTGCATATTCAAGCTTTAAGGATGTGACAGGGAAAACCTAAGCTTGGTTTTCCTTCCTTTGAGGGATATCTGGCTTTCATTGTGTTGTAGACCCATAACTGGGGCTCCACATTTGTTTTGCATATTCCTGTTTTCCAGGGAACTTTGCACTTGGTTGCTGTGTTGAGACTCTTAAGTGAGGCTCCGCGGTGTTTTGTAGCTGGTCTCCTGAGGTCAGCTATTGTTGTGTTTGAGTAGTCTCGAGGCATTGCTCCCGGTTAGCCAGAATCCTACTCCACACTGATGAGGGCAACACCCTGAAACAGCTGTCTGTGGATGGATACCTAGCTCAGGTTTTCCTATTACATCCTTAAAGCTTGTAGAGAATCTGACACAGGGGCCACTAATATGGTGGATGGATCCTGTAGGTTTATTACTCCTTATTGGTGGATCACATAGGGGCCACTTAATATGGTGGATTTGGTGATCTCTGTAATGGAGACACCCCTTTGCTTGGTTTTCCTTCCTTTGAGGGATATCTGGCTTTCATTGTGTTGTAGACCCATAACTGGGGCTCCACATTTGTTTTGCATATTCCTGTTTTCCAGGGAACTTTGCACTTCGGATTGCTGTGTTGAGACTCTTAAGTGAGGCTCCGCGGTGTTTTTTGTAGCTGGTCTCCCTGAGGTCAGCTATTGTTGTGTTTGAGTAGTCTCCGAGGCATTGCTCCCGGTTAGCCAGAATCCTACTCCACACTGATGAGAGGCAACACCCTGAAACAGCTGTCTGTGGATGGATACCTAGCTTAGGTTTTCCCTGTCACATCCTTAAAGCTTGTAAAAAAGTGGGATCTTGACATAGGGGCCACTTAATATGGTGGATTTGGTGATCTCTGTAATGGAGACACCCCTTTGCTTGATTTTCCTTCCTTTGAGGGATATCTGGCTTTCATTGTGTTCTACACCCATAACTGGGGCTCCACATTTGTTTTGTAAATCTACCTTGCCAAGGGGTTGGTGTTCCACAGTATGGCGCTTTTTCGAGGAAAGTGCAGACAACAAAAGAGTGGTAGTTTGCAACCTGTGCCGTACCAAAATGAGCCGGGGCGTGAACACTAGCAACCTCACCACCACCAGCTTAATCCACCACACGGCATCCAAGCACCCTAATGAGTGGGCCGAACACCTGAGTCCACAATCTGGGTCTGCGGGTCACACCACTGCCTCCTCTTCCCCTGTGTTACGGACTGCCAGCCAATCCCCTGTTGAAGGCGCAGGCCCGGATGCCCTTTGCCCTGCACCTGGACCTTCACATGAACCATCAGCAACAACATGCACTTCCCTGTTCCAGCGCAGCATCCAAATGTCGATAACACAGGCATTTGAATGCAAGTGCAAATACCCACCTACCCACCCACCCGCAGGACACGGCACTAAATGCGCAACTTTCGAAATTACTGGCCCTAGAAATGTTGCCATTTAGGCTTGTGGACAATGAGGCCTTCCGCAGCCTAATGTCAGCGGCCGTCCCTAGGTACACAGTCCCCAACCGCCACTATTTTTCACAGTGTGCCGTGCCCGCCTTACACCAGCATGTGTCCCAGAACATCACCCGTGCCCTGACAAAGGCACTTACTGGGAAGGTCCACCTCCCCATGGACACATGGACAAGTGCTGGTGGCAAGGGATGATACATTTCCCTGACCGCACACTGGGTGAATGTTGTGGAGGCAGGGAGTGAGTCGTACCCTGGGATAGCACAGGTGCCACCCACGCCCAGGATTTCGTGCCCTATGTCCACCAGGGTCTCCGCCCGCATCTATGTTTCTGGCTCCAACCCCCACTTCTCCTCCTCCGCCGCCTTCTCCTCCACTTTCACCTCCAACAGCATTCAGCCATCAGTCGTTAGCTGGAAGCAGTGTAGCACTGCTGTGGGTAAGCGTCAACAGGCCGTGCTGAAGCTGATCTACTTAGGTGACAAACAGCACACCGCCGAAGAGCTGTGGCAGGGTATAAGGGACCAGACCGAACTGTGGCTCTCGCCACTCAACCTACAACCAGGCATGGTTGTGTCTGACAATGGCCGTAACTTGGTTGCAGCTTTGGAGCTCGGCAACCTGACACATATCCCATGCCTAGCCCACGTCTTAAACCTAGTGGTTTAGCGGTTTATAAAAACCTATCCCAATTTAGCAGAGCTACTAGTGAAGGCGCACCGCATGTGTGCCTATTTCCACAAGTCGTCCACAGCTTCAGCCAGTCTATCAACGATGCAGCAGCGCTTCACCGACTGTTGTGCAACGTGAGCACGCGGTGGAACTCTACGTTCTACATGTTGGCCAGGCTTTGTGAGCAGCAGACGGCAGTTGTGGAATACCAGCCGCAAGTTGGTCATCGCCTTTCTAGACAACTGCCACTATTCACAAGCGAGGAGTGGGCATTGATGTCAGACCTCTGTGAAGTTTTGAAATACTTTGATGAATCCACACAGATGGTTAGTGTCGATAACGCTATTATTATGCTCTGAATGTGGCAGATGAGGAAATGCGGGAGAACATTACACAGGGTGATAGCCAGGCCACCCACAGTTCATCTTCTCAGCGCGAATTGGGCCATGAAGAGGAGGAGGAGGAGCTGGAGACAGTTGCCTCTGATACAGAAGATAGTACCCATGGAACTTTAATTCCATCTGTTCAGCGTTGATGGGCAGAAGAGGAGGAGGATGAGGGGATGGAGAGTCATCCTGATGTTGACATCGACGTCTTGCCTGTTGTTAGTCTGGCACAAATGGCTTACTTCATGTTAGGCTGCCTTTCCCGCAACCCTTGCGTTATGTATTAAGCAAATATAGTGCTGTATTTGTGGGAGGGGAGGCTGATTACAAGGCTATTTATATGCACCTGTGGGCCTAGGCTGGCTGATTACTAGGCTATTTATAGGCACCTGTGGGCCCAGGCTGACACCAATTCAGCTGATTTCACTACCTTTGGGTCAGCTCAAGGATACAGCAGCATTTTATAGAGACTCCTTACGGCTGTGCGACAGCAGAATGTCTCAGGAGGGTGCTGGTATTCATTGTGGGATCGGAGTGGTTTGCACGGGACTCACCAGACTTGATCTGGTACGCAAAACCTTGAGGGGGGGCTCGGTTACCTCTCAGCTTCTTCGTTTGGAATCTAAATTGATTTTCTCCTTGGACACGGTAGCCCCTCATGGATTAAATGAAGAACTCACATTTGCTGGTTTCTATAGTTGATTTGCGTACCTTTGACATAGTCGTTGATCTTTCATTATTTATTAATTACATTTTTTTTTATATATATATATGTACATTATTATAAGTTTATTCAAGTATTATGTTTTCAATTTACACATTATTTATGGTCCTGATTGTTCTCACAGATTTTTGTGCATACAAGTCATACTGTGTGCACCTTACTGTATATACATCTTATTGTGTATACTTTTTATGTATTCACTATGTATGCACTTTTGCATTATAGCCATTGCTTATTATTTTTGCCTATTATGAATTAGGGAATTTGAATTATTATTTATTTATTCATTCATTTATACATTGTATGCACTTATTTTTATCTTTATGTGTATTTATTAGTATGTATATATTATTAATTTAATGACTATGATTAATTCAATATAATAATAATTCTCTTCCTATGCATTGGCACTTTCACTTGGTATTTCACAATCACTATTTCACTGTTTGTTTTGCATGTTTTTGCACAGATCATCACTTCCCCTTTTTTTATATTTATTTTTTATTTTTATTTTATTATTTTGACTGTCTAATTTTAGTCTTAATTATGTGATTGTCTGGTTATTCAATGTGCGTGTATCTACCAGGTTTCTGTACATATATGTACATATATGCGCATATATGTTTATATGCATCTATACGTATTATCTCATATTATTTCGATCATTTTATACATTCTTGATCGCATATTGCGCACCATGGTGGCCATCATTTGGTTGGTGGAACGCATTTTGCGTTCCAACACAACTTGCTCCTTCCGGTCACCTGACCTGTTACTTCCTTGACCTGTGACCTACTACATTTCAGGGCGGCTTCTTTGCTGGTGGAACGCATCTTGCATTCCCCAACCACCACCTTCCTTTGGTCATGTGACCAGGGGACACCTGGCTTCTGGTTTTTCATATGCCATCATGCTATGCCATTCCGAATACTGCCGCGCTTTTACAGCTGATTTTACTCCCACAGGTGAATTACATTGATGTGCTTTATTTTATATATTTATATAACACGCTTTCATTGGACCCATTACCCTTGAGGAAGCCGGACTGCGCCGGTGATACCCGTTGGAAGTCTCTTATTTTTGTCCAGATCCACTGCATCAGCGGTTGTCACAGGTTTTGGCTCTTACCTTTTGTCCTTATTGCGGTCTGTTTCCATTTATTTGTGGCCATACTTTATTTAATATTCTCTATATGTTGTTTATATATTGAGTATAGCTGAAATACATTTTATGTTCTGATCTTGTGGTCCTTGTTACCGACACAGTGTTCATATTGTATACAATTCTTTTAATGTGTCTGTTTGTCTGTGTTGTGTAATAAACTTTATATATATTTTAAATTGGATGTGCATTTTTTAAGGTGGTTCTTTTGACTCTTCAGTGAGTCTATTTGTGTCCTAGGCATTGTGTGTACATTATGTCTTCATTGCAGGTATGCTTACTTCATCTACAAACTCGGGCTGAGCGTGTTGGTGTCGCGCCTAGTTCCTGGGTACCGGTCCATCTTCCAGTAGGAGGTACAATAATAAGGCACAATATACATAGTCTGTCACGTCTACGGACACAAGTCCTATCACTACTACAGGCGCATAGTTTATCACGACCTTAATTTCCTGTCACAACTGCTAGTATGGTGGGTACGTTTTCTGTCCTCATTACAGGCAACATTAGCTCGTTAATTGGAACAGCCATATATTCGTGTTTATGGTTCCCCAGGCCTGGTGAGTTTACACATTTCACTTAATCTACTCCTAGAGTTAGACGGCATACGCCATCTTCTAACTTTTTGGGTCCTTAATAATAATAATAATAAAAGCTGTGGCCTGGGGAATAAGTATAGGTGAAGAATTTTGCTACCAGCAGAAGTTGGTGTCCGAGCAGGGCCCTTGGCAAATAGTTGGAGTTCATTTAGGCCCTTCCATCAGATTCACCATTGTTGTTTCAGTCTGCAGCTCTCAGGATCCAGACCTTCTCGTAATATGTTCATATGAGTAAATCGTTTCTGATTACCGGGCACTCTTTCAAACGCATCAACATTAGCTACCTCCAAGAACGACGTGCCGGTGCATGTGACAAAGAGTTAAGGTACATAGAAGTCTCTGTGATATGTATGGTATAATCCGCACCTTGCATAGGCTTTATGAGTGTAGGAGTCCCACTACCTCAACAATTGTACCACAATGTGAACGGGGCCCTCCTTTATGTGATATACGGGCTGTTTCGGAGTGCCTCTTGCTTGTAATTTTTGGCAGCACTTGCACTTTAATTTTTCCTAGCAGTTTTCCTTAAAAAAATTTGGGGGAGGGGGTTTGGGCGTATTTTGTCAGTCTGTAAAAGTGTCGTTCAACTCGGACAACATAGTCCCCAGCAGCGACCTGGGAGTCCAAGATGCATCCATACATCGTCCCCATGCTGTTCCCGATCCTTTTCGGTGTTTTTTGCACAGTTCTGTATACCAAGAAGTGATGAGTGAAGTGAATTTGACAAAGTGGAATTAGATCAGAATATCAGGAAAAATTTGATTTGCACAGAATCCGAATTTCCTAACGCTTTGGTAACGAATCGCATGGAGCAAAGAACTCTGGGGATAAGGGATCACCCGCAATACCATGCATGCAGCCAATCAGCAGCCAGCCAGCGCTTGTGATGTCACAGCCCTATAAATACCTTCATCCATTTTGAATTCTGCCATTTTCCAGTGTGCTTAGTGCAGAGAGAGACGTCAGCACACGCTAGGGACAGTGTTAGAAAATACTTTATTGTGCTGAAAAAACAATTTACAAGTTCAGGGAAAGATTATTCAAGGTTTAAGGAAAGCATCCACGCTATAAAAGGAGAACAGGGTGCAATAGGGAAGTGCAAAAATGTCTTTTTTTTTTACACAGTTTTTATTTATTTTTATGGTGTTTATCGGACGGAGTGGATCATGTGAAATATTTATAGAGCCAGCTGTCACAGACATGGCAATACCAAATATACCAATATTTTCAACTTTGTTAAATTACTTAATTGGAGAATTTTTATTTATTTTTTTACATGTGAAACTTTTTTTTTATAAAACACTTTATCTTTTATTTTATTTTTATTTTACACTTTGCGTCCCTCATAAGGTTATACAGGACCTCTGGGGGACATTTAACTTGTTTTTTCACTATTGATTTCTCCTGTAACTGGGGCTGACATACTAGCCCCAGTTACAGGGGAAATACACCCCCAGAGAGGCTGTACAACAGTATACAGTGCTGTACAGCCTCAGTGCAGGGCTGATCGAGGTCTGTGGAAGACTCGACAGCTCCTGCACTCTCCCGGCCCCAGCGGTAATATGACCACCGGGATGCGCTTCCTGATCTGTATACACAGCGCTCATTCAGTGCTGTGTATACAGCGATCTAGAAGGCAGGGACACAAGAACGGTCCCTGCCTTCTCTATGGGTTGCCCTGCTGTCTCTGGGCCCCTCCATTCAGAGATAAACCACCGCCCATAGGACGTTTATAGTCATTGGGCGGTTGTGAAGTGGTTAATTTCCTTTTAACTTAATTATTTTATTTAACAGTGTGTGACAGGCAGGGAACTGACAGTTGCAAAAATGTTTCTGTTCTGTCTCCCGGTGTCATCTAGCAGTCGTGTCTTCTACTTCGTCGCAAATGACATCAGACTCCCCCAGCCAAGAGTCAGTGGGTTCTTCAGACACAAGGCTTAGTTGGCATGGCCCGGGAGCAGGCCCTGTGCCCTCACCTGTCCTCAACCTGTTTTTGTCCTTTTCTGTTCCCTCTTCTAGAGAGGTATTATATGCCGTAGGTTCCGCTCCACTTTACAGCAAGGACGAGCTACTAGAGCACAGTCAGCAGCTACCCCCCCAGCCAAGATATGGAGAAGAGATCCACTGCTTCCTCTGGTAGGGGGGCAAGTAGTGATGATGAGAGTTGCGTGGGAGCTGATGTTGCAAGTGAACAACTTTTGAGGGATCGTAATTGCTATGCTATTCTACTGTGTGATCCTATGGATAGGTTTTCTTGAGCATTCTTGATTCAGGCTTGGAGAAAGCACTAATCAGTAATAATGAGTATCGATTTATGAAACCTAAGGCCCCCCAAATCGCTACGTTTTACGGTCTTCTGAATATCCATAAGGGGAGCACCCCACTTAAAGGGTGTCTCATGGTGTCTGGGGTTGGATCGATTACTCAGAATTGTAGCGTATATATTGATCGGATTCTGGAGAACTTTGTGTCCGCCTTGCCGTCTTTCACTAGGGATACCCAGGACTTCCTGAGGAAAATTGAAACGATCAACGTTGATGCTACATATGCTTTGGCTAGCATTGACATTGAATCGTTGTATATCTCGATCCCACATGATAAGGGTCTCATGGCAACGAAAGCATTTTTATCAACTAGGGCTGTGTGCTTTAGGGCTCATAATGAATTTGTACTATGTTTGCTTTAATTCGTGTTGACACACAATTATTTTGTGTTCAACTCCTGTTTCTTCCACCAGCTCAGGGGGACCGCTATGGGGAGCCCTTGTGCCCCCTCATATGCTAATCTCCTCCTGGGCTGGTGGGAGGACAATGTGGTGTTTCCTGACTCTGATATGTGGTGGTGTGATAAGATCATTTTCTGGAATGGTAATGCTGATGATTTCCATAGGTTTGTTGAGGATCTTAATTCTAATGAACTTGGTCTATCCTTCACCTCGGAATTCAGTGTTGATACCTTGACTTTTCTTGATGTACGGGTCACAAAGACTGGGAATAACTTGTCCACTGCCACGTTCAGGAAAAGTACTGCCACTAATAGTCTTTTACATTATGATAGTCATCATCCCAAATTTCTGTCCTATGCTTTTAATGGATCAGGACATTCAAAACGTCATCACCCCGCATCCTTCTATTACCTTTAGACGAGGTAGATCATTATGGGATAGATTGGTGCATAGTCATTTGACTCCACCTCAGACTGCAGGCACATGGTTAGATCGAAAGCCCATAGGATTGTTTCGTTGTGGGAGATGTTCGGCAACACATAAAGAACATGCAATTCGTGATTTCATTAATTGTAGAAGCACTGGTGTTATCTATTTGCTGCAATGTAACTGTCCTAAAGATCACGTTGGTAAAACGTTTAGGGAGTTTCGTGTACGTATTTTAGAACATATTAAAGACATAACAAGTGCAAAGATACAGCGGTGGCTGATTACAAGTGGACACATCATGGAGGTGACATTAAACAATTATATTTTTCTGCGTTGGAGCTTGTCCGCCCCTCACTTAGGGGAGGTGACTGATATCGGAGGACTCTACAGAAGGAAACTGAATGGATCTATCGCCTCAGTTCCCAGTCACCCTCTGGTCTTAATGAGAAACTGACCTTTTCGTGTTTTATCTGAATAAAGAACTGACCTTTCTTGTTCAGTGTTTAGCTCATCTTCCAAATACAGATCCGATGTCTGCACTTTTATTATGCTTTGTTATTATATGGCTATTTTGATTATTGTAATAGTCCTTGTTTATCTATTATATCTTTTAGGAAGTTTTTCTCAGTGATTTGTGTTATAATTGGCTTCTTCCTTACCTTATCCTTGTTCAGTGATAGGTCAGGCTCCTGGCCCTGAGACAATAAAGAGGAACATCAGTGATGTTCAGACAATAGTGGATGATGATGAAGCTGGTCGCACTTGGGAGGTCGGTAGCCAAATGTGCCCAAGGTAGACCGCCCACTTCGCAGGCGACTACCTGCCCGAGAAGTAGCAGTACAGGGGTTGACGGAGGCAGTGGTAGCAGACAGTCAGTATGGAGTGTTGGAGGGAAAATGCCATACTCGTGGGTGTGGCAATTTTTTGTTAGGCCGCTGGAGGAGGTGAACATGGCCATTTGCCGAATATGTAGGCAGAAGGTGAAGCGTGGGAAGGGTGCCAATGTTGGCACCACCGCCCTGCGTCAACACATGCAGCATCACCATAAAGTGGACTAGGAGAACCGTGGCTCCGATGTGGTGGTCCAGCCTGCCGCAGCAATTGCTGCACCACCCAGTGGCACACACCCAATTTCATGCAGTCATGGCTTCACCACTTCTGCCAAAGGGAGCTGTCTGTCCTTCCCATCATCTGCTGGTCCTGATGCTCCTGCCCCTCCTCCTCCTACTATGCGTCAGTCATTCCGTCAGCAATCGATCACCAAAGCGATTGCCAAGAGACAACAGCATGCGTGTACTCATCCAACGGCACAGAAGCTGAACATACTCCTGGCCAAGTTGCTGGTACTGCAGTCCCTTCTTTTCCAAGTGGTGGAATCATATTAAATAAAGGCCCAAAACCAGTAATGGGCCACATCATAACCCCTTACAAAAGCCCACTAAACAAGGAACAGATGTACCTACACAAAAAAAAAGTCTGAGTACAAACAGGCTTAAAATAATTAATAATCTTTATTAAATATATATAAAATATAAAAAAAAAATTTGAGACAGAAATACATCAAGACAAAAAGTGCGGTATACACCTGAGGTATTTCACATTATTACAACTGTCCTAAAGAGGGGAAAAGGGTATGGGGGATGCAGGAAAAAAATAAGAGAAAGAGAAAGGGGGGATGAAAGAGTGTATTATTACAGTTATGTGAAGGGAAAGGATCATATCCCCAATGGTTTTGTCTTGTGAATGATATGTGCGAAACCAGACGGGTAACGACAAACCGGATGTTCGACTCGCACCCCGCTGGAACGCAACCGGAAGTCACATGACCCAGTGGAACGCAAATGGAAATGTAACCAGAAAATCGTAAGTAGCAGCGAACCAGCTCCAGTTTGCGCATATTTTCCAATTGTGAGTGATAATTGGTGATATATCTCACCATGTCTCCTGAATTCTTTTTTGGTTTGGGATGAATCAAACTCTTCTGTGTTGTATTCGTAGACCTATTATGGGCCTTCTTTATAGATCTTTTGCTATAAACCCTCTCAAGGAAACGCTTCCTGAGAATATCAGCTTGATATTCAAAATCTTCATTTCTCGAACAGATCCGCCTAATTCTAATGAATCGGCCAATCAGAATTCCTCTAATTGTTTGTTTGGGATGAGATGATGCTGTGTATAACAATGAGTTCACAGATGTCTCTTTACGGTAAACATCTGTCTGTAAAAAAACTGATTTGTCGAATTATTGTTATTATACAGTAAGTCAAATGAATGTTATACTCATTGTCATTAAGGTCCTTAATGAACTGTTGAAGTGTGTCAGATGTACCATGCCAGATCGAAAAAAATGACTCAAAATATGTCCTGGTCCATCTACGCATTCTGATCTGACATGAAAAGCTCCCTCTCCCACAGCCCCAGGAACAAATTAGCATACAAGGGTGCAAAGGCTGTCCCCTGGAGCTGTAGGTAGAAGGAGCCATTAAAAGTAAAAAAAATTGTGCGTCAACACAATGTGCAACAAGTCAACAAGACATTTGGACATTTTACTATAATTGTCACTCATGGATAAAAAATAGGAGACTGCTTTAATGCCATTTTCGTGTCTAGTGTTGACCGAACAGTTCGAGCATAGTTCGGGTTCGTACTGAATTTTGGGGTGTTCGGGACACGGACCCGAGCCCGAACATTTTCAAAAAAGTTCGGGTTCGGGTTCGTTGGTCAGCGATTACTTCCCGCTTTCTGAAGGGCTGCACAGCAGCCAATCAGCTAGCGTTTTACTTCTTGCCCTAAGAGCCCATCACAGCCATGCCTACTAATAGCATGGCTGTGATTGGCCAAGTGCAGCATGTGACCCAGCCTCTATTTAAGCTGGAGTCACGTAGCGCCGCACGTCACACTGCTCTGATTAGTGAAGGGAGGGCGAGATTAGGCAGGGAAAAGTCAGCAACAGCACCTAATGAACTGATCGATCTACAGCTGTGAATGATTGAGCTTCTGCTAGTTACTTGCTCACTGGTTTTTAGGCTGCACAGAGCATTTTTCTGTCACTTATTTTCTGGGGTGATCGATGGCCATTTTGTGACTTGTGGTGCACCAGAACAAGCTGCCACTAAGTCCATCAATACTAGTTTTGTTTTGCTATATCCTACATCAGGGGCTTGGCTGTGCAAATTGTCACCCCTAGAAACTCAGGATAGCAATTTCTATATTTTATTAAGGGGTTCAATACAATTGCCCAAATACCAATCCCCTAAATCTGGTGTTCCAGCTTTGGCTAGCCAAGTAAAATATTGTCTGCTGTCTGGCAAAGGATAGATTATTGTCTGTGGTGAAATTCAATTGCCAAAATAGCAATACCACAAATCAGTAATTTCAGCTGTGGCTGGCCAAGTTTCATAGTGTCCTGCAAATTAGATATTTTGTTCTGGGGTGAAATTCAATTGCCAAAATAGCAATACCATAAATCAGTGGTTTCAGCTGTGGCTGGCCAAGTTTCATAGTGTCCGCAAAAACATATATTTTGTTCTGGGGTGAAATTCAATAGCCAAAATAGCATTACCATAAATCTGATGTCACAGCTGGGGATGGCAAAGTATAATAGTGTCTGTCAAAACATATATATTGTTCTGGGGTGAAATTCAATTGCCAAAATAGCAATACCATAAATCACTGGTTTCAGCTGTGGCTGGCAAAGTTTCATAGTGTCCGTAAAAACATATATTTTGTTCTGGGGTGAAATTCAATTGCCAAAATAGCAATACCCTGAATCTGGTGTTCCAGCTGTTGCAGGCCTAGTTTAAATCTGTCCGTAACAGGGTATATTTTGTTCTGGGGTGAAATTCAATTGCCAAAATAGCAATACCACAAATCAGTAATTTCAGCTGTGGCTGGCCAAGTTTCATAGTGTCCTGCAAATTATATATTTTGTTCTGGGGTGAAATTCAATTGCCAAAATAGCAATACCATAAATCAGTGGTTTCAGCTGTGGCTGGCCAAGTTTCATAGTGTCCGCAAAAACATATATTTTGTTCTGGGGTGAAATTCAATTGCCAAAATAGCAATACCATAAATCTGATGTCACAGCTGTGGATGGCAAAGTATAATAGTGTCTGTCAAAACATATATATTGTTCTGGGGTGAAATTCAATTGCCAAAATAGCAATACCATAAATCAGTGGTTTCAGCTGTGGCTGGCAAAGTTTCATAGTGTCCGTAAAAACATATATTTTGTTCTGGGGTGAAATTCAATTGCCAAAATAGCAATACCCTGAATCTGGTGTTCCAGCTGTTGCAGGCCTAGTTTAAATCTGTCCGTAACAGGGTATATTTTGTTCTGGGGTGAAATTCAATTGCCAAAATAGCAATACCATAAATCAGTGGTTTCAGCTCTGGCTGGCAAAGTATAATAGTGTCCGCCAAAACATAAAATTTGTTCTGGGGTGATATTAAATTGTCAAAATAGCAATACCCTGAATCTGGTGTCCCAGCTGTTGCAGGCCAAGTGTTAATCTGTCCGTAAAAGGGTATATTTTGTTCTGGGGTGAAATTCAATTGCCAAAATAGCAATACCCTGAATCTGGTGGTCCAGCTGTTGCAGGCCTAGTTTAAATCTGTCCGTAAAAGGGTATATTTTGTTCTGGGGTGAAATTCAATTGCCAAAATAGCAATACCATAAATCAGTGGTTTCAGCTGTGGCTGGCCAAGTTTCATAGTGTCCGCAAAAACATATATTTTGTTCTGGGGTGAAATTCAATAGCCAAAATAGCAATACCATAAATCTGATGTCACAGCTGTGGATGGCAAAGTATAATAGTGTCTGTCAAAACATATATATTGTTCTGGGGTAAAATTCAATTGCCAAAATAGCAATACCATAAATCAGTGGTTTCAGCTGTGGCTGGCAAAGTTTCATAGTGTACGTAAAAACATATATTTTGTTCTGGGGTGAAATTCAATTGCCAAAATAGCAATACCATAAATCAGTGGTTTCAGCTGTGGCTAGCCAAGTTTCATATTGTCCTGCAAATTATATATTTTGTTCTGGGGTGAAATTCAATTGCCAAAATAGCAATACCATAAATCAGTGGCTTAAGCTGTGGCTGGCCAAGTTTCATAGTGTCCGCCAAAACATATATTTTGTTCTGGGGTGAAATTCAATTGCCAAAATAGCAATACCATAAATCAGTGGTTTCAGCTGAGGCTGGCCAAGTTTCATAGTGTCCGTAAAAACATATATTTTGTTGTGGGGTGAAATTCAATTGCCAAAATAGCAATACCCTGAATCTGGTGTCCCAGCTGTTGCAGGCCAAGTGTTAATCTGTCCTGCAAAGGATATATTTTGTTCTGGGGTGAAATTCAATTGCCAAAATAGCAATACCCTGAATCTGGTGTTCGAGCTGTTGCAGGCCAATTGTAAATCTGTCCATAAAAGGATACCTTTCATCCAGGGCCTAAATACTAGCCCTAAAAGAGATATTCCACTAAATCAGTGGTTACTGCTGTGCCTGGATTAGTGTAATACGCTACATAAATAAATAGGCAGATAGTGTTAGGTGCCTGTAAAAAAAGGCCTGAATTTGAAATCAATACATTGGGCCAAATATTTTTTTTCTTATTGTGGTGCTTGGTGAATGGTAACAATGAGGAAAACATCTAGTAAGGGACATGGACGCGGTCGTGGTGGTGTTAGTGTACCCTCTGGTGCTGGGAGAGGACGTGGCCATTCTGCCACAGCCACACGTCCTAGTGAACCAACTACCTCAGTTTCCAGTACCCGCCAGAATTTACAGCGATATTTGGTGGGGCCCAATGCCGTTCTAAGGATGGTAAGGCCTGAGCAGGTACAGGCGCTAGTCAATTGGGTGGCCGACAGTGGATCCAGCACGTTCACAACATTATCTCCCACCCAGTCTTCTGCAGAAAGCGCACAGGTGGCACCTGAAAACCAAGCCCATCAGTCTGTCACATCACCCCCATGCATATCAGGGAAACTGTCTGAGCCTCAAGTTATGCAGCAGTCTCTTATGCTGTTTGAAGACTCTGCTGGCAGGGTTTCCCAAGGGAATACACCTAGCCCTTCCCCAGTGGTGGAAGACATAGAATGCACTGATGCACAACCACTGATGTTTCCTGATGATGAGGACATGGGAATGCCACGCTGATGATCACGAAACACAGGTGCTAACTGCTGCGTCTTTCTGCAGTGTGCAGACCGAACAGGAGGTCAGGGAGGAAGACTGTGTGGAAAACGATGCAGGGGACGATGAGGTCCTAGACCCCACACGGAATGAAGGTCATGCCACTGACTTTCATAGTTCAGAGGAAGAGGCAGTGGTGAGACCGAGCCAACAGCGTAGCAAAAGAGGGAGCAGGGGGCAAAAGCAGACCAGCCACCGCCAAGAGAGTTCGTCTGCTACTGGCCACCGCCACCAGGGACCGAGCACCCCAAAGGCAGCTTCAAGGGGTTCCCTGGCATGGCACTTCTTTAAACAATGTGCTGACGACAAGACCCGAGTGGTTTGCACGCTGTGCCATCAGATTCTGAAGCGAGGCATTAAAGTTCTGAACCTTAGCACAACCTGCATGACCAGGCATCTACATGCAAAGCATGAACTGCAGTGGAGTAAACACCTTAGAAACAAGGAACTCACTCAGGCTCCCCCTGCTCCTTCTTCTGCTGCTGCCTCGGCCTGTTCCTCCGCCTCGGGAGGAAGATTGGCACCTGCCGCCCACCAAACAGAGGATGTGCCACCAACACCACCACCTGCGTCACCAAGCATCTCCACCATGTCACACGGCAGCGTTCAGCTCTCCATCTCACAAACCTTGGAGAGAAAGCGTAAATTCCCACCTAGCCACCCTCGAGCCTTGGGCCTGAATGCCAGCATTTCTAAACTACTGGCCTTTGAAATGCTGTCATTCAGGCTGGTGGACACAGACAGCTTCAAACAGCTGATGGCGATGGCTGTCCCACAGTATGTTGTTCCCAGCCGCCACTACTTCTCCAAGACAGCCGTGCCTTCCCTGCACAACCAAGTATCCGATAAAATCTCGTGTGCACTGCGCAACGCCATCTGTGGCAAGGTCCACCTAACCACAGATATGTGGACCAGTAAGCACGGCCAGGGACGCTATATCTCCCTAACTGCACACTGGGTAAATGTAGTGGTGGCTGGGCCGCAGGCGGAGAGTTCCTTGGCGCACGTCCATCTGCCGCCAAGGATCGCAGGGCATCATTCTTTGCCTCCTGTAGCCTCCTCCTCCTAATCGGCTTCCTCCTCCTCTGCTTCCACCAGTTCATCCAGTCAGCCACACACCTTCACCACCAACTTCAGCACAGCCCGGGGTAAACGTCAGCAGGCCATTCTGAAACTCATATGTTTGGGGGACAGGCCCCACACCACGCAGGAGTTGTGGCGGGGTATTGAACAACAGACCGATGAGTGGTTTCTGCCGGTGGGCCTCAAGCCGGCCTGGTGGTGTGCGATAATGGGTGAAATCTCGTTGCGGCTCTGGGACTAGCCGGTTTGACGCACATCCCTTGCCTGGCGCATGTGCTGAATTTGGTGGTGCAGAAGTTCATTCACAACTACCCCGACATGTCAGAGCTGCTGCATAAAGTGCGGGCCGTCTGTGCGCGCTTCCAGTGTTCACATCCTGCCGCTGCTCACCTGTCTGTGCTACAGCGGAACTTCGGCCTTCCCGCTCACCGCCTCATATGCGACGTGCCCACCAGGTGGAACTCCACCTTGCACATGCTGGAGAGGGGAGCTTCAGCTGCAGCACGCACGCGTCAGTCGCACTGCGGAACAGCACCAGTTCACCACCAATGATTGGGCCTCCATGCGAGACCTATGTGCCCCGTTGCGCTGTTTCGAGTACTCCACCAACATGGCCAGTGGCGATGACACCGTTATCAGCGTTACAATACCACTTCTATGTCTCCTTGAGAAAACGCTTAGGGCGATGATGGAAGAGGAGGTGGCCCAGGAGGAGGAGGAGGATGAGGGGTCATTTCAGGCCAGTCTGTTAGAAGTGGCTCAGAGGGAGTTTTTTTGCAACAGCAGAGGCCAGGTACAAATGTGGCCAGACAGGGCCCACTACTGGAGGACGAGGAGGATGAGGAGGAGGTGGAGGAGGATGAGGATGAAGCAGGTTCACAGTGAGGTGGCACCCGACACAGCTCAGGCCCATCACTGGTGCATGGCTGGGGGGATACGGAGGATGATGACGATACGTCTCCCACAGAGGACAGCTTGTCCTTACCTCTGGGGAGCCTGGCACACATGAGCGACTACATGCTGCAGTGCCTGCGCAGCTACAGCAGAGTTGCCCACATTTTAACGTGTGCGGACTACTGGGTTGCCACCCTGCTGGATCCCCGGTACAAAGACAATGTGCCCACCTTACTTCCTGCACTGGAGCGTGATAGGAAGATGCGTAAGTACAAGCGCACGCTGGTAGACGCGCTCCTGAGAGCATTCCCAAATGTCACAGGGGAACAGGTGGAAGCCCAAGGCGAAGGCAGAGGAGGAGCAAGAGGTCGCCAACGCAGCTGTGTCATGGCCAGCTCCTCTGAGGGCAGGGTTAGCATGGCAGAAATGTGGAAAAGTTTTGTTTCCACGCCACAGCTAACTGCACCAACACCTGATACGGAACGTACTGACTGATGGTTCGGCCCCATTCAACTTCTGGGTCTCCAAATTGTCCACGTGGCCAAAGTTAGCATTTTATGCCTTGGAGGTGCTGGCCTGCCCGGTGGCCAGCGTTTTGTCTGAACGTGTATTCAGCACGGCAGGGGGCGTCATTACTGACAAACGCAGCCGCCTGTCCACAGCCAACA
Organism: Bufotes viridis; assembly: GCA_033119425.1. Classification (NCBI taxonomy): domain Eukaryota; kingdom Metazoa; phylum Chordata; class Amphibia; order Anura; family Bufonidae; genus Bufotes; species Bufotes viridis. The sequence continues at coordinate 65,211,011 of CM065589.1, read as the reverse complement.
TGGACAAGCTGACGTTCTTAACCACTTCCCGACCGCCTAACGCACAACTGCGTTCTCGCGGCGGTCGGGCTGTTCTGGGGCGCCGCAGATGTGCGTCATCTCGCGAGACGCGAGATTTCGCACATATTCGGCCGCGCATGCGCAAATCGCGCATTGCACAAAGTTTAGATGACCTGGGTCATCAGCCTGCCAGCCAATCGGCATCGCTGGCGGGCTGATGACTTTTAAAAAAACGAATCGCAGTCATTTAACCCATCATATTTGTAAATATGATGGATTAAATGAGCTTGTGCTCTCTCCTGGGTCCTTTTCGTCGGTTGGACCCAGGAGAGAGCACACCTCTACAGTGAGTACACCAAGCACCACATACTAGCCCCTGATCAGCCCCCCATCACCCAAATTAACCCCTTGATCACCCCTCTCAGCACCTGTCAATCATCTAGTGAAAGGGAAAAAGTGATCAGTGTAAACTGTCACTTTTTTTTTTTCACTAGGATTGACTGTTAGGTTTAGCTTAGTTTAGGCCCCTTTGGTAGGTAGTTAGCGTTAGCGCCAAGCCCACCGCACCACAGTCACTGGTTCGCTGATTAGCGTAGCGCTAATCAGCTTTTTGTACTTTTATAGTATCTGTAAGTGATCAGAACTGATCACGGTCAGATCTATAATAGTACTAGTGTCACTTTAGTTCGCCCTCCACCCCAAACGCAGTGTTTGCCCGATCAGGCCTGGATCGGTCGCCCACACCTGCGCTCACCCACGCCCACCCCGCCGCAGTGACAAAAAATTTTTTTTTGTAATCACTGCACAATCCTCACAAGCGCTGCGCGATAAAAAATCAGTTTTGATCTTTTTATCAATCGCAGCGGCTTCTGTACTTCGCTACCCTCTCAATTGTAAGACAGGCTTGCTTTTTTTCTGGTAGTCTCAGGGAATACCCCTAAATTTAGTATCCCAAATGGCAAACAAGGGGTATTCTCCTGAAGAGGCCTACAGGATTCTGACCCAGTCGGATGAGGAATGGGAACCCTCATCTGACGAATCTAGCGGGTCAGAATACGAACCTGTAGAGAGCAGTGGCTCTCTGACCCAAAGTTCGGACGAGGAGGTTGAGGTCCCTGATAGAACCAGGCGTACTCGGCCCCGTGTCGCTAGACCGCAGGTTACGCAGGATCCGCTTCAAGGGCAGCAGAGTGGGGCTGGCGCTGCCGGATTACGTGGTGAGGCATACACCAGCAGCGCAGCCCGTCCTGGACCTTCTACCAGCACTGCCGTACAACATGGTGAAGTGGCGAGCACCAGAAGGGCAGTTGAAGCTGGTACGGTGGCACGTGCAGTAGTTTCCCGCCGCAGCCACCGCGCAGACAGGCCCGTAGAGCCCCTAGAATCCCTGAGGTGCTGGCAAACCCTGATTGGCAGCCCCCAACTTCAGCCGCACCAGTAGTTCCCCTTTCACCGCCCAGTCAGGAGTTCGGGTGGAAACAGCTCAGATAGGATCGGCGCTGGGGTTTTTTGAGCTGTTTTTCACTGCGGAGCTCTCTGACTTAGTCGTGGCAGAAACAAATCGGTATGCCACTCAATTTATCGCCGACAACCCGGGAAGCTCTTATGCCCAGTCTTTCCGGTGGAAACCAGTCCAAGTTTCCGAATTTAGAACTTTTCTGGGCCTTCTCCTCAACATGGGCATTACAAAAACATGAATTGCGGTCATATTGGTCCACGAACCCAATTCATCACATGCCCGTGTACTCTGCTGCCATGTCCAGGACACGCTTTGAGACCATCCTGCGTTTCCTGCACTTTAGCGACAACACCACCTCCCGTCCCAGAGGCCACCCAGCTTTTGACCGGCTCCATAAAATTCGGCCCCTCATAGACCATTTCAACCAGAAATTTGCAGATTTGTATACCCCTGCACAAAACATCTGCGTAGACGAGTCCCTTGTACATTTTACCGGGCGCCTTGGCTTCAAACAGTACATCCCAAGCAAGCGCGCCGGTATGGGGTCAAATTGTATAAGCTCTGTGAAAGGGCCACAGGCTATACGCACAAATTTCGGATCTATGAGGGAAAAGATCAGACCCTGGAGCCGGTCGGTTGCCCTGACTACCTGGGGAGCAGTGGGAAGATAGTCTGGGACTTGGTGTCACCCTTATTCGGCAAGGGGTACCATCTTTACGTGGACAACTTTTACACAAGTGTGGCCCTCTTCAAGCATTTGTTCCTAGAACAGATTGGCTGCTGTGGCACCGCTACGACCTAGTCGCCGGGGCTTCCCCAACGGCTCCTTACCACCCGACTTGCAAGGGGGAGAGGGCTGCACTGTGTAACGACGAACTGCTCGCGGTGAAATGGAGAGACAAGCGTGACGCTTACATGCTCTCCTCCATTCACGCAGACACGACAGTCCAAATTGAACGGGCAACCAGTGTCGTTGAAAAGCCCCTCTCAGTCCACGACTATAACCTCCACATGGGAGGGGTGGACTTCAACGACCAGATGTTGGCCCCTTATTTGCTTTCCCGACGAACCAGACGCTGGTATAAGAAGGTGTCTGTATATTTGATTCAATTGGCTGCCTATAATAGTTACGTTCTCTACAGTAAGGCTGGGAGAACGGGATCCTTCCTTAAATTCCAGGAAGAGATCATTTCGGAACTCCTGTATCCAGGAGGTTCCGTGGCCCCATCCACCAGTGTAGTTAGCCGTCTACACGAGCGACACTTCCCCAGTGTCTTTCCTGGTACCTCAACCCAACCGTCACCCCGAAAAGATGTCGTGTCTGTGGCAGGAGTGGAATAAGGCGTGACACCCGTTATTTCTGTCCTGACTGTCCTGACCACCCTGCCCTATGCTTTGGAGAGTGTTTCCGGAAGTACCACACTCAGGTACACTTAGGGACATAGGGACAGCACTACACAGGTAGTTTTTTTTTCACTTCAGGCTCAAGGGTCTCTCAGGATACTAGGTTTTGAGAGACCCTAACACATAGGGACGGTGCTGGTGTGCTACAGCAGAAGTGTGAAATGGTAGAAACCTCTCCTTTCACTTGGGATAACGTGTATAGTGTACTTCTCACCATCTCTGTGTGATTTACACTTTACACATTGTCCCATGGGAAAGGAGAGGTTTCTGCTAGGAAAATAAAGAGTGAAATGGTTAAAAAAAAAAATTAAACAGGTAGCAAGAAAAAAATCTTGAGTTAGTTCAGGTTTTTATGTTCATGTTTTATAAAAGTTTTACAATGTTCCGGTTTCATAAAGTTTGCAACGTTCAAGTCATGTGCCTGCTGCCTGTTTTTTCTTCTTTTTTTTTTTCCCCTAACCACCCTTTATTTTCCAGGAAGACCAACAGACCAACCGACGAAAACGCCGCAGCACTGATGTGAATTCTGAGAGAAGCATTGCGCTGCTGTCAGAAGACACGTGAAGTCGGTGTATGCGGCGCTGCAAGACGAGATTTCTCCTCTGCAGGACAGGCACGCTTGCCCAGGCATATGAGCTGAGGAGAGGTGTTGGAGTTCATATTCTTTGGCAAACACTTTGTATAAAAATCTGGCAAAGATAGTCTTCCTCCACACCGATCGATTGATCGATGTGAATGGAGAAATCACGCTTGCCAGGACATAGGAGCTAAGTGGGTATGGATGTTTGGGCGGAGCTCTCTATGTCCTGGCAATCGCCAGGCCCCTCTTTTTTTCTTGCATATTTTTTGGCAGAGATTTTTTCATCCACATCGATCGATGCGAATGAGGAAATCTGTGCCGCTCATTTTTTCTTTCAGCCCAGAGGCTGAACGGAAAAATCTCATTACCTGTATGCTCCATATAAAGAGAATCGCAGAAACTCCTAATGCTGGCCATACATGTAATGATTGCGGAGACCCTCAAATGCCATGGCAGTGGAAAACCTCACATGTGACCCCACTTCGAAAGAAGACACCCCAAGGTATTCGCTGAGGGGCATATTGAGTCCATGAAAGATTAAACTTCTTGTCACAAGTTAGCGGAAAGGGAGACTTTGTGAGAAAAAAAAAAAAATTCTGCAAACTTGTGGCAAAAAAAATCTTCTATGAACTCGCCATGCCCCTCACAGAATACCTTGGGGTGTCTTCTTTCTAAAATAGGGTCACATTTGGGGTATTTTTACTGCCCTGGCATTTTAGGGGCCCAGAAGCGTGAGAAGAAAAAGGCGTAAAAATGCCATCCTGAAAGGTACTCGTTGATTTAGGGCCCTTTGCGCATCTTGGCTGCAAAAGTGTAACACATGTGGTATCGCCGCACTCAGGAGAAGTAGGGCAATGTGTTTGGGGTGTATTTTTACATATACCCATGCTGGGTGAGAGAAATATCTCTGTAAATGGACAACTTTGTATAAAAAATGGAAAAAGTTGTCATTTACAGAGATATTTTTTACACCCAGTATGGGTATATGTAAAAATACACCCCAAAACACATTGCCCTACTTCTCCTGAGTATGGCGATACCCCATGTGTGCCACTTTTTGCAGCCAAGATGCGCAAAGGGGCCCTAAATCCAATGAGTACCTTTAGGATTTCACAGGGCATTTTTACGCATTTGGATTCCAAACTACTTCTCTCGCTTAGGGGCCCCTAAAATGCCAGGGCAGTAAAAATACCCCACAAGTGACCCCATTTTAGAAAGAAGACACCCCAAGGTATTCTGTGAGGGGTATGGTGAGTTCATGTAAAAGTTTATTTTTTTGTCACAAGTTAGTGGAATATCAGACTTTGTAAAAAAAAAAAAAAAATAAAACATTTCACTTTCCGCTAACTTGTGCCAAAAATAAAAACTTCCATGGACTCACTATGCCCATCAGCGAATACCTTGGGGTGTCTACTTTCGAAATGGGGTCACTTGTGTGGTATTTTTACTATCCTGGCATTTTAGGGGCCCCTAAAGCAGAGAAGCAGTTTGGAATCCAAATGCGTAAAAATGTCCTGTAAAATCCTAAAGGTACCATTGAATTAGGGCCCTTTGCGCATCTTGGCTGCAAAAGTGGCACACATGGGTATTGCCGTACTCAGGAGAAGTAGGGCAATGTGTTTTGGGGTGTATTTTTACATATACCCATGCTGGGTGAGAGAAATATCTCTGTAAATGACAACTTTTTAAAAAATTTATACAAAGTTGTCATTTACAGAGATATTTTTCACACCCAGTAGGGGTATATGTAAAAAGACACCCCAAAACTCATTGCCCTACTTCTCCCGAGTACGGCGATACCCCATGTGTGCCACTTTTTGCAGCCAAAATGCGCAAAGGGGCCCTAAATCCAATGAGTACCTTTAGGATTTCACAGGACATTTTTTACGCCTTTGGATTCCAAACTGCTTCTGACGTTTAGGGGCCCCTAAAATGCCAGGGCAGTAAAAATACCACACAAGTGACCCCATATTAGAAAGAAGACACCCCAAGGTATTCCGTGAGGGGTATGGTGAGTTCATGTAAAATTTTATTTTTGGCACAAGTTAGTGGAATATGAGACTTTGTAAAAAAAAAAAAAAATCCATTTCCGCTAACTTGTGCCAAAAATAAAACTTCCATGAACTCACTATGCCCATCAGAGAATACCTGGGGTGTCTACTTCCGAAATGGGTCACTTGTGTGGTATTTTACTGCCCTGGCATTTAGAGCCTCTAACGTCAGCAGTTTGAATTCAAATGCGTAAATGTCCTGTAAAATCCTAAAGGTACTATTGGATTTAGGCCCCTTTGCGATCTTGGCTGCAAAAGTGGCACACTGGGTATCGCCGTATCAGGAGAAGTAGGGCAATGTGTTTTGGGGTGTATTTTACATATACCCATGCTGGGTGAGAGAATATCTCTGTAAATGACAACTTTTAAAAAAATTTATACAAAGTTGTCATTTACAGAGATATTTTTCACACCCAGTAGGGGTATATGTAAAAGACACCCTAAAACTCATTGCCCTACTTCTCCCGAGTACGGCGATACCCCATGTGTGCCACTTTTGCAGCCAAATGCGCAAAGGGGCCCTAAATCCAATGAGTACCTTTAGGATTTTACAGGACATTTTTACGCATTTGGATTCCAAACTGCTTTTGACGTTTAGGGGCCCCTAAAATGCCAGGGCAGTAAAAATACCACACAAGTGACCCCATTTCGGAAAGTAGACACCCCAAGGTATTCTCTGATGGGCATAGTGAGTTCATGGAAGTTTTTATTTTTGGCACAAGTTAGTGGAATATGAGACTTTGTAAAAAAAAAAAAAAATCCATTTCCGCTAACTTGTGACAAAAAATAAAAACTTCCATGAACTCACTATGCCCCTCAGTGAATACCTTAGGGTGTCTACTTTCGGAAATGGGGTCATTTATGGGGTATTTCTACTGTCTGGGCATTGTAGTACCTCAGGAAACAGGACAGGTGCTCAGAAAGTCAAAGTGCGGAAATTCACTTTTTTGCACCATAGTTTGTAAATGCTATAACTTTTACCCAAACCAATAAATATACACTTTTTGCATTTTTTTTATCAAAGACATGTAGAACAATAAATTTAGAGAAAATTTTTAGAGAAATGTAGTTTTATTTGATAAATTTTCCAACATAAAGTGAAAAATATCATTTTTTTGCAAAAATTTCATCAAAAAAGTAAAATATCAAAAAAGTAAAAATGTCAGCAAGAAAGAAATAGCACCAAATGAAAGCTCTATTAGTGAGAAGAAAAGGAGGTAAAATTCATTTGGGTGGTAAGTTGTATGG